>JARHVA010000538.1:2947500-4320000 GCA_037957365.1 Torreya grandis | reverse complement strand
CTAATCTACCTCTCAGATCAACCACCAAGAACACATAGTCTTCACCTTGCCTTCACTCATAATATACTCTCTCAAAAATCCTCTTGAATAACTTACTCATTTTTCCTCCTCTAAGCTCATTAGGTCCCATGACCTAAATTTCCTCCTAAACCAACTTAATTAGATAATCATGTCTAATCCTTTTTTCTCTCTACTAGTCCCCATTGACTTGTACCTTCTCTTTCAAAGCTTCTTATCTTCACATAGCTCCACATTCATACTTCCTCCATCAAGTCTAAAAACCATCACCTTTGGTTTCACTATATATAGAGCTTTCATGATTATCACCATCTTGGTTAGACAATATACTTGACTTAACCCTTCAGGATTTTTTCACATCAAGACATGGCTCAAAACAATCCACAAAGGTCATCCATAACATCCATGGATCACCCTTAAGAATCTACACCTTTTGATAAGGCCTTTGTAGCTCTTATAGGTCTCATAGATACCTATTCACCCATTTAGCACATCAACAAACAAAATAACAACATAAGACCACTTTCAAATACATGGTTCCACTCCTGATGTCCCTTTTGACATCCTCAAATGATCACAATCATCTTTACTCAACTTTGCATATGCTCAAATAACTTAAACATTAACTTGGTGCATAAGAACATTTTGAACAAACACATAGTCAACTTCTTAACCTATAAATACCACAAAAAGCATCCTCATGGATTATACAAAACTCTTAAATATATAATTCATCATGAGACATCGAAATAACATCAGAATGAGCTCAAATATCCTTTTAGGTCACTTATAAAACAAAGTCAAACACATATTCATCTTTGGAGCACCATAAATTTGACTATACAAAAATTCAAACCACCTAACTAGGTTAAATATATGTTTTACGTAGTCCTTTTCATATTCTATTTTTACTTCATCAAGAAATTCATCTTGGATAAAAAATTATGGATAAAATACAGAGCACTATTTTTTCCTTTGTTAAATTAAAATATTCAAATACCAATGGTCATAGTTAAACCTCAACCACTTGCCTTCATCTCATGCTCTCACTTAACTTAGCCAATCACACATCATCAATATTGTTGGAAGGTGTTTTCTGTTTAACTTCTACAAAGGTCATTATACATTGAACATGTTGACCATTTTGACTTATCATGCACCATAGATCTTCAATTGTATGATCATGTGCTCACCATTGATCTTTATCTTTTACCTTTCATCAGTCATTAAACAACATGCACTTCTTACCATCTTGCTAATTTCTAACATCTTGGAGAAAATGCACTCCATTGGTCTCCTTGAGACTTGTTTGAACTTTACCTCTTACATATTTGATTAAGTATGGGGGCCATTGCAATCTGCCTGAGAAACCAATTTTAAACCTCAATAACTTTTACTACACTTAGTCGCATGATCTCAAATTTATATCATATGATCTCCTTATATAGGAAAATCCATTCATATAATAATATATTCTTGAATCCCACACATGTGTGATATATACCATCATAAACATGCTCACTTATAATTTTCTTCCACATAGGCAACTATGCTTGGACTTGCCTAGAAGGCCAACTTTTTAAATGCATATATTTTGATGCACTTCATTGCATGATCTAAAATTTAGAAAAAATCAACTAGGATAAAAAATAATCAAACCCATATGGTCATATTCTCTTGAATCATCTACACGTGAAATATATGCTATCATCAAAATACTTACTTGGCTCTTTCTTGCCTCATGAAAATTTGGCTATGGGAAAACATTATCAAAAAGCATGGGAGCCCAACTTTACACTCACATATATATTAACACACTTAGGTGCATGACCTAATATTTAGTGCATAGTAACTAGTAATAATACTAAACAAACCCATGTGACCATTTCTTCTTGACTCATCTCCACATGGTAATGGTGATATCATCAAACTACCTACTCAATTTTTTTGCCACTAGACCTAAACTATCTAGATGAAAACTATGGACAACCAGATGAATTCCACTTATGAACACAAGCAATAAAATCTTAGAAAAAATCTTAGGGATATTTTTCACATTATAAATACTCCATACTCATCCTTAAACATATTTAACCATGCCAAAATACAAGATTAACTAAACTTCCTTCAAGCTTACTAGAACAAGCACATTGCACACTTTGTTATTATGACTTAGACTATCAAGGAACTTCATCTACTCACCTAGATAGCTAAATGACATCATCATGAAATCATTGACAATATTCTAACATTTCCAATAAATAACAAGTCTCTTTGTAGGTCAATATAGGGCATAAATTTGGGTTTGACTATCATGAAGTGCAATCCTTATCTCTTAAGAAAGAGTAGGTCTTTTACTGATTGTCATTGTACTAGGGATAAATTGCCTTCATAAGTTAATACATTGATAGCATCAATGGCATCCCATAATTTTGAGTAGTTGGCATATCTATCATTGAAAAAAAATTCATCAAACACCGTGTCTATGTATTCTATAGAATCCTTGATAGAGAATGGGGATGGTGGAAATAATCCTCTAAAGCTCTAGGATGATGAAGCCATTATAATTGTCTAGTTTGATAAAAGTTAGTTTCCTATAGTGTGAAAACTTATTTCCACTTGTTACTTATTTGTAATGGATTCACAGGTGGCTAGGGCTTTCTTCACAGAGTATCAAGTTATCTTGAATTTTACTTGTAATCTAATGAACATGTTGATGGCCACACATCTTTGATGTAGCCTTTTACATTCAATTTTATTTCATTCACTTTTAATGTCCAAAATTCATATACATTTTTTACCTACACAATTCAAATATTATTAGTTTAGTTGGTGGGTAAGCCACATCTTTACATTCTTTGGAAAGTGTCATGGGCTTATTTTGCTTTGTTGGCTAAGTCTAGTAGGCTGTCAATAGCTAGGAGTCAGGATTTAGATTTCATGTTGGGATCGAGACAAAAATTATTATGAATTGAAGGCTTTGAACATAAAACCCAAACAAAACATATAAAGACCAAATCCTTCAAAATAACATTTGAACAAAATGTCTGAACAAAACCTCCAAAGTGCATAAAGCCGATGAAGACTGTTCTAGACAAATTTATTTAATGAAAAGTCCTAAACAATTTCTTTGATGACAAAATTCCAAAATTCAATACCAAAAAAATACTCTGAAGAAAAGTCTCAAACAAAATGTCCAAGATGGAAAATCCAAACAAAAATTTTGACAAATAAATCTTGAACACAACTTCTAAAGAGTAAAGTTTTTGAAAAGAAGTTCCGATCAAAATGTTCGATCAATAAGTCCTGAATAATTTCTCCAATGAACAAAATTATAAACTTAAGTACCAACCAAAATGTTTGAATGCCAAAAATTCTAAACAAAATATCTCCAAATAAAACTAATAGCCAAAACTTGCATAAATACAAATCTCCCAAAAGGCATTAATAAGTTAGTCCAAAATGTAAAATATCATTGTTTTTACTTCTAAGTTTTGAGATTAAAGAGCAATCTAATAAAATCTCCACAACTATATAGAGGAAAAATTAAAAAATAAGGCCAAATAAAAAAAAATGTGGGATCCATTTCTTGATAAATCAAAGGAGAATGTTGGGTATAACAATTACCTTGAAGATCTTTCAAACAAAATGCATTATTACCCAAATTTTCTAAAATTTGATATGGTCTTATCCATAGCAGGGTAAACTTGTCATATATTCATTTTTTCTCATGGGATTTTTCCCATAGTAGAACCAAGTTAGACATCCTAAATTCTTTAAATTTATTTCTCTTATCAAATCATCTCTTGACCACGTCTTGATGTTTACTAAATTTTTGCAACATTTATCCCTAGAGTCTTCCATTTAGATGATATACAACATTCTAAACTCTGTTTTGTCATTAGGTTCCATGTATTCTTGCATAAACTAATATGTTGGTAATTTTAGCATGATTAGGAACACTGACTACTTCTCATAAACCAATAGATATGGTAAAGCTTTAAGGGCCTATTTGTACTATTCTAATCTACCTAGAGTGCATATTTTAGTAAGATATGACATTCCCTTGGTTTATCTATAGTTGATTTCTTGATAGCATATATGAGCTTCTTGTTGGTTAAATCATCCAATCCACTCCCTTGTGGGTAGTGATTAGAGAATGTTCTGATTTTAATATAATTATCATGGGCCCACTAGGTGAATTTAGTTGATTAAAATGTTGGCCCATTATCACATGCTAAAGAGATGGGGGTGTTGAACCTAGTCATGATATTTTATTCAAGAAAACTTATTACATCTTGGGATCTAGATTTATGTTTGGTTACTACCTCAGTATATCTAGTACATTAATCCATATTAGTAAGTATAAACTTGTGTCTAACTGAGTAATTTGGTTTTATTACATTGATGAAGTCTAAGCCTCATGGGTGAATGGCCTACCTTCAATTATTGTACCTCTCTTTTGGCTAAAACCAAACATTCATAACATGTCCTCACATGGAAATGTGCATCCTTGAAGACCATCATCTAGTAATAACCCATTCTGATTATTTTATGGGTTGTAGTATTATAGAATGGATGGTCACTATCTATCTTTTGATGCAAATTTTCTAAGATTTCTTGAAATTATTCACATAACACATCTTAGATAAATGACTTCATAATTATTTTTTAAAGGGATCCCTTATTGATCATGTAATAAACATCCTTGAGCCTTAAATCTCTCTTTTGAGTTCATGGGGCATGTTCCCATGAGTAAGAACTAAATAATACCTAAATACCAATCTTCTTGGGAGACCTTTGTCTGGTAGAACTCTTCAATAGTGTTGTGTGGGTCTGGTTTAGTCATCAATTAAGCTATGCCTTGTCCTCTAATGATCCTAGAGGGTTTAATTTCAATATCAAATTCCTATAATTTTTCCATCCATTTACCTATACGCTCCCCCAATTCATTATATCCAAGTGTGATCTTAACATCAGGATCAGGTACTATGGTCATGGTTTTATTTTGTAAGATTAGTTCCTAAACATTTTGACTACTTTGATGAGAGCAAATATTTTGTTGACAATTAGGGAATACTTAAGTTTTACATATTTCAAGATAGTACTCATTAATATAATGGGATGTTTGGTTTCTTCCATTTTATGTGTAAGCACAATAATAATAGTATGTTCTAAGGCAGATGAATATAAGTAACATTATTTGGTGAAATCAGGGCTTATTAGTTTTTGAGCTTGCAAAATAGCCATCTTTATGTCTTGGAAGGACTTATTATATTTAGGTGTACATTCCAATTTGGCATTTTATGGGTCTAACAATATGTACAAATCCTAATATAAATTTCTTAATGAAATTTATATTTCCAAAGAAGGATTTGAGTTTCTTTTTATTATTTGGAAACATTATTTTTCAAATCCCATGAATCCTATCTAGGCCAATAGTGATACCATTCTTGGTAATGATGTGACCTAGTAGTTTGCCTTTGGTAACATTGAATATACTTTTCTTGTGGTTAAATGATATCCCAAACTTCATACACCTATATAAAATAGACTGAATATAGCCAATATGATTAACCCTATTTTTAGAAAAAATAGTGAGATTGTCCATGTATATAATTATGAACTTCCCTATCAGTCTTTGGAATCCATGATCTATTACTCTCTAAAACATAGTTATAACATTGATCAAAACAAATTGAATTCACTTATATTCATAGGTTCCCCACTTCATATTAAATGTTGATTTCATCCTATCTTCTAATTTAACTAGTACTTGATTGTAACCTAAAAATCCATCTAAGAAAGACATCATCTTAGAGCCACTCATAGTTTTTATTACCTCATATAAGGAGGGTAAAGGATAATTGTCCTTATCTAAATCTTTATTTAGATTTTTTAAGTCAACACAAAGTCTGATCTTACCACTCTTTTTCTTGACTGGAACTAAATTGGACACCCAAGTTGAATGTCTAATAGGAAAGACTGTCCTAGCAATTATCAACTTTTCCACTTCCTTGTGAATTAATGGATCCAAGATAGGATTAACCAACCTTTACCTTTACCTATATGATTTATGATTAATATTGAGTGGAATCATATGGGTAATGACTCTTGGATTGAAAATACTTAAATCATCATAAGTCCATGTAATTACATGTTTATACCTAACAATCATTTCCTTAATTCTTTACCTTTTTTCTAGTGTGTAGCTTAAGCCAATATTAATGAAGTGTGTATTATTTTCATCACCAACATTTTCCAAGCTTAATTTAGATTCATTAACCTTGAGATACCTATGTGATTAGGCTTAAGGATTTGTATCAAAGGTCATTTCTAGGGTGACCATTCCTAATGGGTGATGATTCTCTTTCAACTGTATAATGCCTTCTTAATCCAAATATTCATGGCACCTATGGTTTCTTTCTTCATCATCAATTATTTGATATTTTAATTATCTTAAATTTATCAAAAATTGGATAATTTATTGCTCATCATCAAACACTTGGAAATTTTCAACATTGTCTAGTACCAAAAGAAATGGTAACGATTCAATGGATAACTTTTGAATTTTTGACACCTATAAGGGTGCCAAATTCATACTAAAGTGACCAATGAATTGGAATCTCCATTTTAGTATCTTGGGATAGATATTATGTTGAAAGATTTAAATGATTGAATTAAATCCCAAGATCTATGATTGTATATATTTATATATGATAATTTTAATTGATATTTATTTATGACCTGATTAAAAATGAGTTTAGAATCTTTGTATAGTAACAATTCTTTGACATTGTTCTTGAGGGTGAACTTTAATCCCAAAATCAGGGCTTCATATTCTACTTTATTATTGGTGCAAGGGAATTAGAGATTGTATGCTGCCAATAATTTCTCTCCTTATGGACTGATCAAATTAACACTGACACCTAATATTTGCTTAAATATTATTCCATCAAAATGAAGGGTTCATAATTGGGAAGGGCCCTAAATTTATTTTGGTGTTTCTTGCTTTGTGAAAAATATGTAATTTCTAAGACTAGGATAATTATCACTTACCCCTTCATTAGTAGTATTGTACTCCATAATGGGATGCTTCATTCTTGGATTTCTATCAACCCTAATCTGGTTGGATATGCCTCTCCAAGGTAGCTAAATATGTGAAAAGTTGATGGAAAGATATCCATTTAGTATTTTTTACTAATCTATTCTCAATAACAACCCATAACCATCAAGAATATCCACTACCAAGATATTGATAGTTATTTATGCTCTAGGTTTTGAGGTAACTTGAATTCTCACATCATTCAACTCTCTCAATACATGCACCACTATTTTATCTAGTTGTGACATAGTTCCTTTGGATGGCTTTAGTTTCAAACCAAGCTTCTGAAAAATGGAATTTGGCATCATCATTATTGAATCTCCTAAATTTACTAGGAAACTATGTATATTCTTGCCAAAATTTTGAATGGTTAGTAAGAAAGGGGGAACTTCAGGGTTGATTTTGTATATAACATTTGTGTTGGCTATCTTGGACTTTTCTGTAACAAACTTACCTATGATGGACTTTCATAAGATTCCACTTTTCTCTATGATTTGTGTTAGTTCATGAAGAGAAATGTTGGCCTTAATTTTCTTCATATCCTTAAAAATATTTTATTCTCCTTCATTTTATTCCTCTCTATGTTGAGGTTGATCATTCCATTTAAGGGGAGGATGATTATTGTCAACATTAGGATTTAAAGGGATAATAGTGTTCTTATGAGGAGTATAAGTAGTAAATAGTTGCATGTTCCTCATATTATAGTTGTTCTTATTAGACTATTGTAATTCCTAAAATAAATCAAAATTATCCTGTGGGATATTGTCATCTTCATTAGGGAAGGAGGACTAATAAGTCTCAAAGACTATAGCTAAACTGGAAGGGCCAGATTCATGAGGGAGATTTGTAGGATTCATCATTTGATCTTGTTTATCATCTCCCTTTGGAAGATTTAAAAGGCTGCAGAGAACTCTATACAATCCAAATCTCCATGTTGAGATGTATTATGGACCATATACTAGTTGGGAAAAGTTATTTCCATGATATTGATTTTTGGTAGCTTATTGAAATGTTGTTATATGTTGTTAGTGGGCCTATTAAAATTCCTATTTTATCTTTAAAAGGTATAATTATTATTCTAGTTTTTATTATTGGTATTTACCATGCTCTTCTACATATTTAATAAACCATTTATCAGCTTCTAAACCATTCTCTGTATAGAATCCAATTCATCTTTATTAGAGTAAGAACTCTAAGTGACTATTGCATTGGTGTGATCTCGATGTTGATTCTACTATTGGATATTCCTTTATGTATATGTTGACCACTTTCTACCCATATACTTAGAAAGGGGTCAAACTATGCCTTTATAACCCTAGTCCACCATAAAACCTCATAGTTTTCATATCTCTTGATGAATTAGGACAATCTAAACAAGGTCAATGATTGTCATACCAAGTACAATAGGTGTGTAGTCTTTTCATGTCATGAAACACATAGTGGTTATCCCTACTCCCTATTTCAACTTGTGTCAAGTTCTCTCATAGTGTTTGAGCATGTGTTAAGGTCCATAATTAGATTTGAATTGGTCTCAACTATCCCAAATGTGTCATGATGAAGGTGACTGAGTGTTGCAACTGATGATTCAATATGAACCCTTATGTTGTATGCAAGATATGCAAGGTATGGGTTAATTACAAGTTTTTTAAGAATATTATGAAGGCACATGGGAGCCTAATTAAATACTTTACTAGGTTTTTAGGTCCTTGTATAAGTGTTGAAATGATATTCATTTGAAATCCCCTCTTGAAATCATGTATATAGTCTAAAAGGGTAATATGTTACATTAATGTGACACCAATTAACCTTAAAAGGCCATCAAACCACCATTCACATCTTTAGTATCCTTAATGAATCCCATTAGGCCATATTAAAAGCATTTTATACAGTAATGAGCCCCCTTTTCACAAAGTAAAAACCTAATTACCACTAAATGGGCACCACACATGTGGAAACATGTCTCCTCAACTCCCTAATTTTTAACATGAACATTCAGACATAACCTAACCCCTATTTTCCCTCCTCCTTCTTGAAAATAGTGGTTTTTGGTATGAATCATGAGAAAACATAGGGAATTTTCAAGTTTCAAGAGCTTTTATAGTGGTATTGATTCATACATTATGTATTAGCTTAGGTTGAGTCAGGGGTTTATAATGGAGTCCACTATAGGCATATTTTGAAGAAATCAAAGTGTTTCATTTCTAAAATATCAAAAAACTAGTTCAATTCCCTTACCAAGCTCATTGGCAAGCTTGGAGAGCACTTTAGGTTTGTGCTCAATCCATATAGGAGAGAGAGAGAAAGGATCTAAGCTCTTGGCCAAAGGAAGTGGAATCAATGATCTTCCAATCATGGGAATATATTTTAGGTTTAGTCTATTGAGCTCTATGAATAAATTATAATAATTTGGGTAGCTTGGTCACCACCCTCATCTTTATATGGTAAAATAATTGGAATGGTTTCATTGAGTTTTTGGTCTATTTGATCAAACTGATGATTGTTCCTAGTTCCTCCAATCCTATAAAGAATTTTCATGGTATTGATCCAAAGATCATTTTGAAAAAATTTCCAAATTATATTGAGACCTATACCATTGCATAGGACTCATCAAGATCTTTCCAATGGTATATGAAACTTTTGAAACAGATCTCATTTGCTCCTTGTGCAGCTAGTCCAAGTTTTGGTCAAAATAGGTCAATAGGTGGTCAACACTAGTCAAAATATAAAAATTGATGATCTTGGAAAGTTTATAAACTAGTTACATGGTGTATATCTTATTGAGATCTTTTTGGTGCATTTTATGGTTTTATAAATGGAGTCCGTATGTGTAAGTTATGACCAATCAAAGTGATGATGTGCCCATAAAGTGACATGGTAATAGAGTTACATGGCAAATGAAAAGTCATTTTAATATGGTTAAAATATAAAACATTATATATTGGGGAATAATTATCACCCCATATTTTTAAATATATGGGATATTATTAAAATTCCATATTAAATGGTAAAGGGATAATACAAATCCCATAAAAATGGTGAAATGGGATATTATCCAATCCCATCAAAAAAGGTGGGGATAATGAATAATCCCCTATTTGTGCACCTCTAAAAATTATATAAATGGGTGAGGGGTTATTTGGAAATCATCATCGATTTATAATTCTTTGAATTCATTCCAAGGTTTCAAATCTCTCATGGTAGAGGTGAGAGTCGAAGAGCTAAGAGGTGAAGAGTTGAAGAGCCAAGATATAAGAGATAGAGTAAGAGATGTTAAGCATGAAATATACTAAGGGGGGTGAATCATTATATTAGATATCTTTTACTTAATCTAATTAATCACACATTCAAGATATGTTATAAAATTGAAACAATAACATGCACCACATGAGAGAGAGAGAGAGAGAGACCATATTTTTACATGGAAACCCAAAGTGGTAAAAACCATGAAGAACAATCTCAAGTCTATGAATGATCACCAACTCAAATTACAAAGTTCACAAGCACTAACTTGAGGAGCACCAACCCCTTTGTCGAGCACAAACACAGCAACTATTTGTGAACACCAACCCATAGGAGCACCAAACCCTTTCAAATATTTATGAGAACCAACCCATAGGATCACCAACCCCTCTTGTGTATAAAACACAACTATCTCTCAATGGTTCTTACTTAACAAATGATATAACTCTACAATATCTCCTACTTTTCTCTCCTCTAAAATAAATACAAACCATGCACTCTCTTGCATATTACAAATGGCTTTTCAAGCCTTTATTTATATATTTCTAAATGAACTTTGGCATTCATCCTTTGTGACCCTTCAGTCCTCATGCAAAATGGTGCCAAACTTGTATGACCCTTCATATCCTTTCATTTAAAAAGTCACATGGTGAACTTTCATAAGCAAATGCATCCTTTCCTCTTTTATCTTTATTTTGGTGACTTTTTGTATTCCTCAAAGTGTCCCTTCATGGAAAAATTCACCATAACCTCTTTTGTCTTCACATGGTGACTCTTGGAATTCCTCAAGATGACTCTTTAGGAGAAAATGTGTCCCATTACTCTTTTGTCTTTACCCCATGACTCTTTGACTTCTCCATGGGCCTTCTTTTAACTTATATGCAACCAAAAATATATTTTTTAATATTAAACAAATATTAACACACATTAGCCAAGATATTTTTTTAACTAAAAGGGGTAAAAAAATTATTTAAAAAAATAGAAATGATAGTTACAATGCTTTATCCTAGTCAACCAGATGACCCAACTTCTAAAAGAACTCTGTAGGCAACATCCTCTGGTCCAAAATACACCAGTTAGGCCCTTGCTCAGAAGCCCAGTTAGCAAGACAGTCTACAACCCCATTCCATTCTCAGGGAATATGTTTGAAAACCACTGAATCCAAGGACATGCTTAACTAGAGAGCCTGTTGGGCAACAACTGCCAACTGCCAGTCAACACTATGAAAATTTTGATTATTTAGCAGGTTAATCACTACCTAAGAATCCAACTCACAAATAATTTGCTCCCACCCATGCTGGTAGCATTGTTGCACCACTTGCAGGATGGCCATCGCTTCCATGAGATTATTGGTGTAGCAGCCTTTGTACACAGAAAAAACAAATTGAATCTCTCCTTCACTATTACGGCCCAATCCACTAATGCCAGTGTCTCTTGGGTTTCCTTTAGAGGAGCCATCTGTATTTACTTTGATTATCCTACCCTGAGGGGGCACCCATTGACCTGTCCTATCAACAGGCCATTGCAACTGCCTAGCTCTCTATGCAGGCCATGTGGGGGGCGCGATGTTGGGAGTAGCTAAGTATGCACCTATAATATGAGAAAAAATAGCAATGTCTTCCACTCCCAATTCATCAGCTCTATGACCCTTCGCTAGAAGAGTCTCATACAGTGAATTACAAACTTTTTGCCAGAGGGCGCTCCATTCTAGCTGAGTCTCATGGAAAATGTGCCTGTTTCTTTCAAGCCAGATGTTCCACAAGATAAAGGCTAGACCATCTATCCAAGCTTTTTGTAATATCGATGCCTTAGAGGGAGGAAGACCCATGTAGTTCTAGAAGTTTGAGAGTGAAGCCACATGCCAGCAAGGACAGCCCCATGTTAGCCAGGATATGAATATTAAAAACACCATTAAATGTTATGGAGCATTTATCACCAATAATGCTAGACCTTTGACATCAATGACAATATTTCCAACAATCTCCCCCTTTGTCATTGATGGAAACCTCAAACTGAAACTAACACATCCTAAAACCTGCACATGCTACCATCTAAAAAATTATAAAGTAACTCCCCCTTACAATAGTAACCTTTACCTATTCCTGGTACCTATTCTACACCTATTTTTGCACCTATACCTATACTTATTTCTATTCTTCTCCCCCTTTGAAATCAATGACAAAGGGCCTATCTTAGAGCTAACACTTAGCTCCCCCTCATTTGATGCTAATCCTCAATGGTAGGAAGTAAAATAAATTACCCCCAACTTCTCCTTCAGATACTCAAATGTGTCTTTTGGTAGTGTCTTTATGAAAATATCTGCAATCTTCTCTGTAATACTGATATATTCCATCTTAACCTGTTGATCTAAAACTTACTCTCTCAATAAGTGATATCTAATGGGAATATGTTTTGTTCTTGAATGCATCACTAGATTCTTTAAAATATTAATAGCACTTGTGTTGTCACAAAAAATATAAATAGGTTCATCATATCTTACCTTGATAACTTCCAAATTTTGCTTCATCTAAAGCACTTGAGTACAACATAATACTGTTGCAATATATTTTTCTTCAGTTATAGAAAGTGATACTAAATTTTACTTCTTACTTAGCCATGATACTAAGCTATCACCAAGGAAGAAAGCTCCTCCACTTGTACTCTTTTCATCATCCAAGCAACTTACCCAATCTAAATCTATATAAGCAACCAAAGTAAAATATCTACCTATGGGATACAACAATCCATAATCCAATGTCCCCTTGATATATCTAAATATTTTCTTCACCAACTAAACTTGACTATATTTTAGAGCTGACTGATATCTTACAGCCATACCTACTACATGCATGATGTCTAGCCTTGATGCTATCAAATATAAAAGACTACCAATCATATATCTATACAAATATTGATCCACAAAAATTGAATCTTCATTCTTGCTCACATTATTTCCTATACTCATTAGTGTTCCAATTGGTGCACAATCTTAAAAACTAAATTTCTTCAAAATTTCCTTGGCATATTTACTTTGAGATATGAAAATTCCTTTATTTAACTAAAATATTTTCAACCCTAAGAAAAATTATAATTCTCTAACCATAGACATCTCAAATTCTTTTTACATATTATCAAACAATTCTTTTATCATCTTTTCAATGTTTCCTCCAGAAATGATGTCATCAACATATACCACAACAATAAATTAATGCTCACCTTTTATTTTGATGTAGATATTACTATCAGCAAATCCTCTCTTGAAACCTTGATCCTATAGGTACTTATCAAGTCTTGCATACCAAGTTCTGGGAGCTTGTTTCAATCCATATAGTGCTTTCTTCAATCTGCATACATGGATACTAATATTTGAGAGAATAAATCCCTTAGGCTACTCAATGTAGACCTCTTCATTTAGATTCCCATTTAGGAAGGCATATTTGACATCCATCTGAAACACTTTGAAATTTTTAAACACTTCATATGTAAGAAACATTCTAATAGCCTCTAGCCTTGCCACTGGTGCAAAAGTTTTTCAAAATTTGTTCCCTCAATCTGAGCATATCTTTTACATGCTAATCTTGATTTATTCCTAGTCACTTCTCCATTTTTATTCAAATTACTTCTATAAACCCATTTTTTTCCTATCACATTATGATCTTTTGGTCTAGGCACTAATTCCTAACTATCATTCTTTTTTATTTGATTTAATTATTCATCTATTTTCTTAACCCATTCCTTATCATGTCTATCTTCTGAAAAAGTTATAGGATAAATTTTGGATAACAAATAGAAATTAACTTGCTTAGATTCACCTACCATCATTCTTCTAGTGTGAATTCCTTCATTTATGTCCCTGATGATGTCACTTTCATTATGATTTCTCTAGACATATTTAGATGGGGTTTTGGTGTCCTTTTTCTCTTTCTTCTCATCTTCATCTGATTCTTCAAAGCCTTTCTCTTCAATGATTTTAGGAATGTCTATTGGATCACTAATTCTTTGTGTTCCATCTTCTTCTATCCTGACACTTGCACTTTCAACTATTTTCTTAGTTCTTTTGTTATAACATTTATAAGATTTAATTTTATAAGAATAACCAAGAAATATACCTTTGATCTGGATTCAAACTTACTAAGTTTTTCATCAGTTCTTTTTATGAAGCATCTATTGTCAAAAACTTTGAAATAATCAACTATTGCTAGTTTGTCTTTTCATAGCTCATAAGGAGTCTTGTCACTGTGGACTCTCATAATGATTTATTCTAAATATGTACTACTATAGCAACTACCTCTCTCTAATATTTATCTGGTATCTTATATTCATTTAGCATTTTCCTCACCATCTCTTGATTTGGTATCTTAGATTCATTTAACATTGTCCTCACCATCTACTAAACTATTCTATTTCTATATTCAACTATTCCATTTTACTATGGAGTTGTGGCTATTGAAAAATATCTCTTTATTACATGGTCTTCACAAAACTCAATAAACTAATCTGACATGAATTCTTTTCCTCAATCTGATCTTAGACACTTAATCTTTAAATCAGTTTCATTTTCAACTAATGAATTCAATGCTTTGAAATGTCTAAAAGCTTCTCATTTTTTATTTTAAAACATTACCCAAGTCATACATGAAAAATAATCAATAATAAATATAAAATATTTCTCACCTTGAATAATTTGAGTTATCATAGGTCCACACAAATCAGTGTGAACAAGCTCTAACATCTAAGTGGTCGAGTACTCTTTTGTTTTGAACTTCCTTCTGGCCTTCTTCCCATGCAGACAAGGTTCACAAAGCATGTTGGATGGATTTGTAATCTTTGGAAGATTTTTGACTATTTTCTTCTTGATGATGTTGACAAGATTGTAAAAATTTATGTGTCCCATTCTCCTATACCATAACCAACTTTCTTCAATTTGACTCAAACAACATCTTTGACCTTTGATGTCTGATAACATATACAAATTATTGTCTATTCTCTGAGCATCTACAATCAACACATATGAATCTTTTTTTATAATTTCACAACCTTCTACATAAAACTTTAGTGTGTGCCCCTAATCACACATTTGACTTACACTCAAAATATTATGCTTAATACCTTCTACATATAAAATATTTACAGTTTTGATTTTACCATTATCCAAACTTAGTGTATCTTTTCTAGCAATTTTGGCAGTAGTATTATCTTCAAATTTCACTATGCCACCATTGATCTTCTTCAAGGTTATGAACCTTTTCTTGTCTCCTATCATGTGCCTCAAACATTCATTATTAATTAACCATGGCTTTTCTTCATTTCTTGCATGCAAAGTTGTTTGTACCAACATAGACTTTTTAGGTTGTTTCTTCTATCATGAACCTATCTAAACTTTCTTATTGATGAATAGAGCCTTGAAACTTTGTTCCTTCTTGACTGACTCAAACACACTTCTACATTATTGGGCTATGTGTCTAGAGTTGTTACACTTGTAACACATTATGGCCTCTTCATTAAATCCTAATAGAGGAGCAAAAGAGTTATGGTTTCTGCTTGATTCTACATGATTTTTCTTCTCCTTATTTCTAAAATTGTTATCCCTTTTTTGACATTCTATTTTCTTATGACCATATCCATTACAATAAAAATAGTAACCATAAAAATAGGACCTATTTGTGTATCTTTAACTTGATTTCTTTTTGTCGATATGTTCCTTCCAACCTTCTTTTTTTGAGATGTCCTCTATATTCTTAACTTCATCCCTATTTATTTCCTCTTTTGTAAGAGCTTCAACATAGCTCTTTTCTTTTTTTGTGTTAACCTTATCTATGAAAGTAATGGCCTCTCCTTTCTCTTTTTCAAATGTGATACCTATCTTATCTGACATTGATCTTTGACTTTCTAATTTATTATTCAACATATTAATGTTATTCTCAAATTGTTAATCATTGGCTGCTCTATCCTTATTTGTTTTCTCAAGATCTACTTTTAAAAAATCAATTTCAATAACATACCTTTCACATTCTTCACTTACTTTTTGCAACTATGTCATTAGATATTTTTCATTCTTTTTGGTTTCTTCAAAGTGTGCTTGTAGATCTTCAATTGTTTCCTTTGACTCTTTTTCATTTTTCTTAATCTAGAACCTTAATCTTTGATTCTTCTTCTCAAGAGATTTTAACTCTTCTAAGGCACAAATGGATTCTCCTTACATATTCACTTCAGCTTCATCCTATTCTTCTTCTTGATCATCTATAATTTTGTTTATGGAGGCATCTTCATGTATAGCCATGAATATAATCTCTTCTTCTGAGTCATTGACTCCACTATCTTTGGCTAAGCTAGGATCTTTAATCCATTCTTGAATTTTCCTTTGAAATTATTCTTGTATATAGACTTTCCTTATTCATTGTCACCATTACCTTTATATGGGAACTTAGCTAAAAAATGTCCAATCTTTATATAATTAAAACATTTAAAAGGTAATTTTCCTTGATATTTACCTATGCCCTTTTTCATCTTGAAAATTAATAGAGCTCCATTGTCATCTTCATCATCACTAAAACTGTCACTTGATTCTTGAATCTTAGCCTTCTCTTTTTTTGATGTCTTGAAAGTATCTTCTCTCTTTGAAGGTTTATCTTATTTAGTCTACATCTCATATGTTGTAAGAATACCATGTAGCTCATCCATCTTTAACTTGGCTAAATTCTTCATCTCTTCAATTTCCAAAACTTTTGCATCATACCTTAATGGTAGAGATCTCAAAACTTTTTGTACCACAATTGATCCTTCTAAATTTTATCTAAGACCTTGAATATGATTAACTATTTGATCAACTTGCAAAAGGTAACTTGTTATATTTTCTTCCTCTTCCATCTTCAAACTCTCAAACTATCTTTTGAAAGTTTGAAGCTTAGCTTGTTGAACCTTTCCATCACCTTTGTAAATATTCTCAAGTTTTACCCAAGTTTCATGAGTAGATTTACATTACATAACTTTAACAAATTTTGATTCACATAAACCACATAAAATATCATTTAAAGCTTTATCATTATTTTCACTTGCCTTATTCTCCACCAAAGTAGTTACAAGTGTATGTGGCTCTTCATATTCCTCCACCATTGTTTGCCAAATGTCAAATCCAAGGGCCATCAAATAAGTCCTCATCTTTATGTTCTAAAAATTATAATTTGTCTCATTAAACAAAGGTCCCTTATTTTTATAAAAAACTTTCATGTGATCTAGCCATCATGCTTTCCCCGATCTACCTTCAAGATGTAAAACTTTTTCAATAAAGAACCTACTCTGATACCAATTGTTAAGCACAAAATATACTAAGAGGGGGGGTGAATCAGTATATTGTATATATTTTATTTAATTTGATTTATTTTTTTAATCACTTAATCACACATTCAATATATGCCATAAAATTGAAATAATAACATGCACCACATAAGAGTGAGAGAGATACCAGATTTTTACGTAGAAACCCAAAGTGGAAAAAACTATGGAAAAAAATCTCAAGTATATGACTGAGCACCAACTCAAATTATAAATTTCACAAGTAGCAACCCCTTTACCAAGCACCAATACAGTAACTTTTTTGAGTACCAACCCCTTTCAAATATTTGTGAGCACCAACCCATAGGAGCACCAACCCCTCTTGTGTATGAAACATGACTATCTCTCAATGTTGCTTACTTAATAAATGATAGAACTCTACAATATCTCCTAATTTAATCTCCTCTAAAACAAATGCAAACCATGCACTCTCTTACATATTACAAATAGCTTCTCAAGCCTTTATTTATATCTTTTAAAATGACCTTTGTCATTCACCCTTTATGACCCTTCTATCTTCATGGAAAATGGCACCAAATTTGCATGACCCTTCATATCCTTGCATTTGAAAAGTCACATGGTGACCCTTCATAAAAATATGCATCCTTTCCTCTTTTGTCTATATCTTTGTGACTTTTTGTATTTCTCAAAGTGTCCCTTCATGGAAAAATGTGTCATACCCTATTTTGTCTTCACATGGTGACTCTTAGAACTCCTCAATATTACTCTTCATGAGAAAATGCATCCCATTCCTCTTTTATATTTACCTCATGACTTTTTGACTTCTCTATGGGCCCTCTTTCAACTCATATGCAACGAAAAATATATTCATTAATATTAAATAAATATTAACACACATTAGCCAAGATATGAATATTAAAAACACCATTTAATGCTATGGGGCCTTTATCACCAATAATGCTAGACCTTTGAAATCAATGAAAATATTTCCAACAAGAGATGAATCCATTTGTATGTTGAGAGACCTGATTTGAGTTTGTTTGATCCACTTTTTAAAGTCTTGAAGTAAAACTTTTGGTGAAGAACTTCAAGAATGCGAGATTGATTTTCACGATAGGAAGGTGGAAGGTCCGTCCATGAGTTCTAGGAATTTTTGAAGGTCTATTGTTGAGTTTTATACAGTCTTAGAGGTGTGCTTTGGGAAAGTGGAGAATCTATTTGAGAGTTCTGAGATTCTTCAAAGGGCTGAACATACACATATAAAAGTGTTCTGGGAAGGTGAAGAATCTATTTGAGAGTTATGAGATTCTTTGAAGGTCCATAACACATTAATTCATTATTGTTATGTAAGGGTTACCTTATACTTAAATAAATTTAATAACAAATTGGTTCAACTAATTTGTGAACCCAAAGACATAGGCATTGCTGAACTCGATAATCAACTCTTGTGCAGTGTGGTTGGTTTTCTTGCATTGCTTTTATTTAAGTTGATTATTTTATGTATTAATTGTGTTATATTTAATAAATTTCATACAAGGATCCAAGGTAAAAATTTTACACAAAAATTAGTGCTAGTTATAGATCAGCTATCCTCAACCTTGGGTTCACATGTATGGGCATATAGAGGTGGGAAATGTCTAGACTACCAATATATATAAGCTATAAGTAGGGTTTCATTGATCAAGAAGAGTATCTAGAACATATATATGAAGGTGAAAGTGTTTAAAAATTCAATGATGGTGTCTTAGGGTTGTTCACACTTATTTCAACTTGAATGTTCATATGGATATCCAATCATCCAAATGATGCTTTCAAGTTATATGACCTTCAAATTTGGGTTTCCCCACATAAGAAGGTAGTGTACTATATAATGGTGTCTTTAAGGTTATCAAATCACATAAAACATAGTAAAGTAATGGTGTATTCATACCAAGATATCCTTATCTCAAGGTTTTAAAACCTCATCATAGCCCCCATAGGCCTAGGAACTACCAATTTGCCCTTAAGCACCTTCATAGTCCTTTTTGGTAGATGTTAAGGTCATTTAGAAAATGTTAATATTTTTTGAATAATCCTATGTTGAACATTGTCATTTATTAAGGAGGAGATTGTTGAGAACTATCATTGAGTGTTGAGATTTGATATTTAATGTTGTCATTGATGTCAAAGGTTACTATGAAGTTAATTGGTTATTTCATTGATGTTAATCTAATATCATTAATTTCAAAGGTTCTTGGTCAAGTAAGCCTTGAGGTATGTATATGAATAAGCTCTATTTGAAGAATGTTTTGATAACAACCTGAGAGAAATCATTGAGAATAAACATGAGTGAGTGCAGGTCAATATAGAAAGTATAAAGCATATTATAATGCTTTGTCTAAACCTTGTGAGATGATATTTGCATGTGGCATGATGATATGAGTGAGCTTTGAGGAAGAAGTTTTGTATTCAAAATATCTATATAAGTAGTTCTAAAGATGCTCTGAATGAGATACAAATATGAGAATGCTCTAAATAAATACTTGACAGTGTTTGATCATGAGAGAGATCGGTTGAGTTTTTACATGAGGGTTTAAGGTCATTAAAACTTATCAAAAGTTAACCTTAGGTCAGCTCTAAAGATCTATGTTTATAGCTTTTAATATGCTATGAATATCCCAGTCATACTTTGAAGATTTGTAAGTATATCCAAATATGTTTCATTGAATTTCTAAAGAAGAGTAAGTGTATGATTTCTCTTGAGAATACACAAGAGACATTTAAACATAGGAGAGTTTCAAGGTGAAGCTTATATGGTAAATAGGTCATATTTTATGCCTAATAAGACTTACAAGTCAAGGCTTAGAAAGCAAAAAAAGAGATGGTGTCCATATGAGGTGATAGGATCAGTTTCCATGGCATAAGTGAGTAGGTAAACATTGATAGAGGTGATTCAAGTTGTTTTTATTATTTTTATGAAGTTTCAAGGCATGGTTTGCTAGAAAAGGATTGAAAAGCATTTTTAGGTTTATCAAGTCCACATAATGAAGAGTTGTCTACCCAAAAAGGTTTTCTTAGTGACCATTGGAATGTGTAGCATTTACATGAGATCCTAATATATTTATGATAGATAAGGTAAGGTTTTAGCTCAATATTCCAAGCATTAGTTTCTATATAGAAGAGATAAGTTTTATGAATGATCATTCAGACTAAATGATGGTTTAAACCCTCATAAAACCCTAATAGTGACCTGAGGTTGAAGATATTATTCTAATGAACTCCAAATAATTTGATATGATCAAATAAGTGATTTCAGGTTTGAGTAAACTCTCTCAAGAATCCCCAAGTGTGATTGGTTTCTTAGGTGAGTGTGCAGACCCTATAAGAAAGTTCTTGTCTTTCAAATATTTGTTATCATAGATAGAGTTTACCAAGTCAAAGACACTAAGTGGTTAAAGATAAAAGTGTGATACTTATAGTTATTGTTCATGAAGATTTATGGATATGTTACATATCTTAGGTATGTAAAGTTGGTGATCAAAGTTGGACAGTCACTAAAAAACCTAGTGGTGTAGATAGTAAGGATATTAGATAGATGTGAGAAGATGTTTTTTCATGTAAGAGTGATTCATTTAAATACATGATGATGTTTTTTTGGTTTTGAATGATCTATACATGCTTTTAAAAATTGTAGAATTATGTGTAAGAGGTTGAAACATTAAAGCCAAAATGGATTATCTAGATGAGAAAGTCTATGAGAGAGAAAGTCAACATATTAAGAAAGTGTATAGATAAATATCAATGGTGTGAGCAAGGTCAATAAGTCAATAGTGCTCAAATCAAGCACGAGGCTACCAAGTGTCTAAAATTGATAGGCCCAAATCAATGATTGATTACTAATGAACAAGTTTGAGCACATGAGATATCTGATGGAGGTTGATGAGGTGGTTTTCAACCCAAATTAGGTAGATGAATGCATAGAGTTGAGTTTTAGTATGATCCTAAGATGAGCTAAAATGGTTATTTCAAGTTTGAATGACACTATTAAATATGTATAGATGTATAATCAATCTTTTATGTCTAATAAATATCTAAGATGGATAGATAACTACTGAATTGAGATCAATTAACTTGTGTATCTCTATTACAATTATGGTTATATGAAAGCCAATAAATCGAATTAGTTTTTAATCTATAGTAAAGATCTATATCCAAATTGGGGTAGATTTAGACATAAATGAGATCGGGTTGATTGTCTCATCTTTTGACATAGTCATCCTAGCCAAATAGGTACTAATATCCACTCAAAATAGACATAAGTATGGCTCTGTCAAATTCAAGATTTGAAGATTTGTCTTCATAAGCAAGTCAAGTGGAGGATGTTGTAGATTCCCAAGATGAAGATTTGGTGGTTAGAGAAAGTAGTTGGAGCATTAATATATTTTCAAGGTGTTTAAGGGTTTTCCTCCATAGTAAATCATGACTCATCATATTCGATAAACTATTATCTTTTAGTGATTTTTATTAGCTAATGAGAAGATTTGGGGGCTATTGGGACAAATAAAAAGTTAAGTTATCAATAGAGAATTGGTTTTGATTTGATCAAAATATGGTGGAGCATTCATTGAAAGATGATGGTAGCTCATTTAACGATATTGGATGGTGTGATCCCTCTTTCCCCTTTCTCCTATATCTTCCATCTTCTTTCACATTGTAAAGCTCTCTCTCTCTCTCTTATATTTTGGACTCTCACAAGGACTCTTTGAGATTAAAGAGTAGGGGACTCTCTAAGATATTACAAAATATGCTCATCTTGATTAAGCTAAACCCTATCAATCATTTGTAAGAACTACCTATTAATGTAATAAAAGACTTTATTTACCTATATCTTGCCTTGGATCAATGTTTAGTGAGTTTTGCATGATGGCATAGTGAAGGAGTATCTTCCTCATCCATTGTCCTCCTTTCTGACCTCCGTTAGGGTGTTTTCAAGCTATTGTAGGTTTAGATTAGTGTTTTATCTAAACCTAGTCCATGAAACACTTATGCAATCAGTTATTCTATGAGGTTGTGTGAGCTAGCATTGTCTTGTGTTAATCTAGTATGGGTTTAAGCTTATGGGAGTTTCCCATTTTTATTTGGTGCATCACTTGGTTAAATGTATTAGGATCCCTTTCCCCTTTATAACCCTTTTCCCTATGATAGCATTAGTTTAGATGATATATAAAGTGGAAGCCACCCTTATCTAGAGGTTCAACCCTATTATAGGATACCCACAACCTAGGGTTGTCCTAATATTATGACTAGGAGTGGGGGATCCTGAATAACTCTTCCACAAGGGTGAAATTCCATGTCACAATAGTTTTTGGCATGCTCGATGGGACTTTACTATGTTTTTCATCTCACTGAAAGGTTCTTGTTGTTGCCTTTTAGTAAAGTCAACCTTTGAAGGAACATTTACAAATGCCAATGGTGATTCCACTATGGATATCAGCTGGTACAAGTAGCCCAGTACATAATCACCATTATTTGGTATGTATCATTCCCCATTTGATCAAAATTCATGTTATTTCATTCTTTATACTTCATATTAGATTGTAAATGTTCATGGCTTCACCCCAAGGGGTCCCTCAAGATTCAATGTATTAGCCTTGTCAGAATTTGCCTCTCTCTAGTCAACCAAAAAAGATCCCTAAGGAGATATGGCTTGATCTTGAAAAAAATTTAAGAGAGTTTGATAAGGAAGAATAGTAATATAGGAAATAAAATAAAAATCTTAAACACCAAACTTATGTTCAAGAGTAGGAGTTGAGGTTTTAGGAAGAATGTTTGGTTAGGCAAGACCAAGATAAAAACAAAAATAACTATCACTTACTCTTAGGAATGAGAATAGCTAACCATAGAACCTAATTTCCCTCTCTTATTCCTATTTATTCTCAAGTCCAACGCCCTAGTCAACCTTGTCAAGTATCATCCTCATCAAGAGCCAACTAAGTCACTTAAAACCATTCAACTAAGGAACATGAAGCCATTTCATTATGGATATTCTCCAACACATTCAACCCTAGCTATGTCATGCCCTCACTTGTGAAACCACCCTCTCTTATAAATATTCAAAAGGAGGAAAAGGTATTTTTTCCCTTCTAATTTCCATCAAGGAAATCAGTTTATAAAGGCATAAATAAGGAGGAGATATTAGTTAAGGTAGCTCCTTAAGAGTGACCAAAGAAGCCATTCAAGGTCTCTAGCTAGAAGGAAACTCTCTTAAGCTGTAAGCAAGGTGAACTTATTCACCCTCCCACCATATTATTCTTGTATAAAGAGTCTATTTTACAAAGGATAGAGGAGTATATTACTATCATAGGTGAACCTAAAGAGAACAATGCAAGTGTCTATGATGAGGAGATCATAATAGGCAACCCACTTCATAAAGAAGAGCATGTTTTAGCTTTCAAGTTATATCGGATTGATGAGAAGAAAGAGGACAAACTTCATGAACTTATTATGGAGGTAAAGGTTAGCTCAATCAACTTAGAAGATCAATGGCAAAATTTATGCTTAAATTTTTTGAGTGAAATGGAGCATATTCATGTTGCAAACCTACTTGAAGAAGACAATCCTCAAGATGAACATGGGGTAAACCTTACATGGACTATTGAAGGTCCATTATACATAGATGAAGAAGAGGATTAGAACTAGGTACCTAAGGTTGGTCCACTTTAATGTGAGGTGTTAGTTGAGGATAGCCCTAATATGTTGGAGCTAGAGGAAAACAAATTAGATCTTGAGTAAGATAGGTGTGATATTTTAGACCTTGGATGGCTAAATCAAACCTCATTTACATTTGAAGAATAAGATTAAATATTGAATGAGTTTGATGAAAGAGACATTTCAAGTGCTTAGGTGATGTAATTTGAGAAGCATACCAGTGAAGAACCTGAAGAGTTATGGTAGCAGTTCAATGATATAACCAAAGAGTTTGAAGAGGCTAAGAGACATGTCCTTCCTCCAAAACATTATGATCATGCTACTCTAAGCATGATCAATCCTAATTTTCATAAGGACAAGGTGGAAGAACATGGTTTTTTTGAACCACTAATTAAACCAAGTACAATTTCTCCCAAGACCCTGAATGAAGTCTTCATGTAAGACTTTTTCAAGGGTGATCAACAACATCAAAAAAGTGCTCTTGCAGTCCAACATAAACCAAGATTAGAAGACTCAAACTAGTATGTCTACATTAGAGACATGTTTGTTCTATTTCATCTATTAGAGAGCATATCAAAAGGATTAGCCATCAAAATGCTTGGTTCATCAATTTTGGTACTTTCAGAGCAAGGTATTTTTCATCTTCATTTGTTCCAAGTGAATGATACTAAAAGTTTCCCATTTGACCTAAGAGGTAGGTGCTTATACATTTTTATACAATATTTTATATATTAGAGTAGATTTCATGCTTTTTTATAAGTGCCTATGTGCACATTTGTTTAATTGGTTAGTTGCCCTTACTTTATTTATGTTAGTTTCCCTTTTGTTCTATGTTTCCCTTTAATAAGTGCTTTGGGTACAATTTTTTTTTGTTTTTTTGGTCCTTATTGCTTTGAGAAGAAGTTATCCAAAGGGTAAGCATTGCATCATTTTATATAAGCTATGAGAAATACTTAGCTTTGTATGCTTAATAGATCAAAACAAAGCAGCCAGTATTTTAAATATTAGGCATGCAACCCCAGGATGTGGCTAGAAATGTTGGCCAACTTTGGCCTACATACAAATATTCTACCTAAATTTATGATTTGAATAGAGTTGTGGATGGAATGAGTGGTTCAAAGATCACATGTAGCTTGCAAAGATTTTGAAACACTTTAAGTAAACTTAAAGTGTAGTTTGTCAAATTTTGAGGAAGTAGGTTCTCATGGTGATCAATGAAGTCAAGATCATGGAATGAGTTTCCATAGGCCTCAAAGACTCATCAGAGCTTTGAAAGATAAAGTAGCAATGCCTAGTGTAAGTCTAAATAAACTAGATTATCTTACATGTCACATAGAAATTAAAAAGTTAGTTTAATTTTGAGTTTTATAAGTATGCTCAGGAATCCTCCCAAAGTTGAAGGATTATATGGGATCAATATATTTAGTGCCAAGATCATCCTCTACAAATTTCATGTCTTGATGAGTTGTCTATCTCAAGATATAAGAGTTTAAAGCTAAACAAGTAGAGTGGAGATCTATATGGGGACATAAATTTAAAGCCTCAATCAATAACCATTGGGTTTCAAATATTTCAAGGGATCTCCAGGCTAAATGTGCAAGTGACAAGTGGTGCAATCTTGGGAGTAGAATCTAGATCTAATGATGCATGGGTGAACCTTGAGTTAATGGGTCCAAATAGATAAATGAAGTGTGTTCACTCATATAAATAAAATCTAATATCAAGTGGTGGGTCAAAAGGTTATGGGATCTTAAGAGAAAATTCATGGGTGACAAGTGTCTTAAGTACAATAAACTAGTAAAATATTTATGGTTTGTGTTTATTCATATAGAGAAATATCAATGTTGAAAGCAACGGTAATAAGTTAATAGAACTCAAATCAAGCATGAGGATGCCAAGTGTCTGAATTTGATAGGCCTAAATCAATGATCGATGACCAATAAACAAAGTTGATCCCAAGAGATTTCTAACAGAGGTTAATGAGGTGGTTTTTGACCCAAAACCAGGAAGATAGATGTATAAAACTGAGTTAGAGTATGATTACAAGATGAACTAGAATGGATATTTAAAGTTTGAATGATTCTAGTGAAGCTCTACAGATATAGAATTAATATTTTGGGTCTAATAAGATCTAATATGGGCATCTAGCTATTTAATTGATATCAAGTAACCTATGTATCTACATTGCAATTATGGCTATATGAAAACCAATATATTGTATTGCTTTTCAATCTATAGTAAATATCCATATCCATGTTGGGGCAGATATAGACATAAATGAGATATAGTGGAGTATCTCATCCTTTGACATAGTCAACCTCAAAAAATATGTACCTATATCTACTCAAAACAAACATAAGCATGGCTCTATGAGATTCAGGATACAAATATTTTGTCTTCATAAACAAGTCAATTGGAAGATGTTGTAGAGTCTCAAGATGAAGATCTATTGGTTAGAGAAAGTAATTAGAGCATTAATAGATTTTTAGGGTGTCTAAGGGTTTTCCTCCATATTAAATCATGACTCATCATCTTTAGCAAATTATTATCTTTTAGTGCTTTTTCTCAGCCAATGAGAAGATTCAAGGGCTATTGGGATAAATAAAATGTTAACTTGTCAATAGATAACTAGTGTTGATTTGATCAAAATATGGTAGATCTTCATTCAAGGATCATGTTATCTCAATTAGTAATCTTTAATGGCATGCTCCCTCTCTCCCCCTTCTCCTATATCTTCCATCTTCTTCCACATTTTAAAGCTCTCTCTCTCTCTCTCTGATTTTGGACTCTCACAAGTACTCTTTAATCTTGAAGAGCAGTAGAATCTCTGAGATATTATAAAATATGATCATCTTGATTAGGCTAAACCCTATCAATCATTTTAAAGAACTACCTCTTGATGCAATAAAATACTTTCTTAACCTATATCTTACCTTGGATCAGTGTTTAGTGAGTTGTGCATGATGGCATAGTGAAGGAGAATCTTCCCTATCCATTGTCCTCCTTTCTAACCTCCTTTAGGATGTTTTCAATCTATTTCAGGTTTGGATTAATGTTTTGTCTAAACCTAGTCCATGAAAAACTTATGCAATTAGCTAATCTATGAGGTTGTGTGAGCTAGCATTATTTTGTGTTGATCTAGTGTGAGTTAAAGATTATGGGAGTTTCCCATTTTTATTTGGCACATCACCTAGTTAACTTTATTAGGAGCCCCATCCCCCTTTATAACCATTTTCCTTGTGATATAATTATTTTAAGTGATCCATCAAGAGGAAGTTGTCATTCTCTAGAGGTTCAATCTTATTATAAGACACCCACAACCTAGGTTTATCCCAATATTGTGATTGGGAGTGGGAGAGCCTAAATAACTCCTCATCAAGGGTGGAATTACACATCATAATATTTTATAAGATATTGGTCATGCATTGAAATCCCTTGAAGATATTCAATCATGTGTTAGATATTCATATTTCCTTAACTATGTTTTGGAGTTAGTTGGTAGTTCTAAGTGAACATTTTACAAAGAAGTGTTTGAGCCTATTTACCCTAAGTTAAAGCATCAAATTAAGTTTTTTATGACCTTAAGGTTATGATGTTTCTAAATATTTAATTTATTTCCATCGTTGTTTGACAAAATTAAGTATATGTCTTAGTTGTTCAAGATAAAGTTTCTATATATGTGTAGGCCTTTTATGAGCAGTGATTTGAAAAGGGGTTCAAGTGATAGCTGGACCTAAAAGGTATTGTGGGACTAAAAGTAAAGTTGGGTAAGATATATTGGAGTGGTGTATGAATTTTTCCTACCATATGAGGTGTTTATATATGCTTCAAGAAAGATCAAAGGGTAATGTGTTATTAAGAAAGCCTATTAGGTATCCATAAGCCTAAAAGAGGAGTAAGAGCTAATTGATGTATGACCGACCTATTTTAGTGATTAATTCATGATTAATGAATGTTATTTTAATATTCAAGGACATATTCATGTCTAACCTAATTGATTTTAATATGTATCCAACTAAGAATGATATGATCAAGTGACTTGTATAAAATCAAGGCAATTTAGGCCTATTTGGTAAGCTTAGAGGATGTTAAGTGTGGGAGAGCAGAAGAGGATAAGAAAATGATATAGATTATTTGAGAGCATAAGGAGGTCATGTGGACCATTAGAGAAGTTTTATGAATATCTAACAAAAATTTTACATATGAGGATCAAGGTTAGAAGACCTAATCAAGCCATGAAGAGAACTAGCTGAGTGAAGAAGGTTGAAGGCCAGTTTGAGAGAGATAGAATAAAGTGAAGAGATGAAAGAATAGATCATAATTTATTATATAAGCAAAAATATTTTTTGAAGGTGATCAAATAATTAGGTGGCTGAGTTGGTGTTAAGTCATCTAGGTGGTTAGTGCCTCCTTGCAAGTGGGTGCTTGTTTAAACCTAGCTGAGTTGGTATTAAGCTAGTTGGGGTTGGTGCTCCATGTGAAGTTGGTGATTCACTAAATATTGATGTTTATCTTATAATACTATAGTCTATTTTATTAATCGATTGGTTTTCTTCCCCTAAAGGGTTTCCCATGTATATTTTATGTTAAAGTGTTTCATGCTCTTATGATTTGATGCTTATGATTGCTAAGATGTATATGCATGTAAGAATGGTTTATACATAGTTAAGTGGAATTGAATGAAATTTTTTAAATATTGATTCATCCCCCTAGTCATATTATTTCCAAAAATTGTTATTAAAGCATGTCCTTTGGAGTAGGCTTAAAATCCTAAAGGAGATCCTAAGAAGCAATGATGACTAGTCAAAAAGCTCAAGGTGGTTTCTATATTATTAAGGCTTCATTATTCAATGGATCTAACTATACCTTCTATAATATCAGAATGAAAATATATCTTATTTCATAAGGGCATGATATTTTGTAGTTATTTATGGATGGTTATATTGTACCTCTTATTCCACCAATAGATGCAATAGGTAAGAAGGGTAGTTAAAATAATTCCAAGGCAATGAATACTATTATATGTGGCCTATCAAAGGTAGAGCTTGTAAAAGTAATGAATTATGTTTTAGCCAAAGACATATGGGACAAATTAAAGACCATCTATGAAGTAGACACCAAGGTGAAGATGGCCAAGTTACAAACCCATAGAAGATAGTTTGAAAGTCTGAGGATTAATGAGCTTGAAACTATTGCATCTTACTTGTTGAGGGTTGATGAAGTTATCAATATCATAAGATGACTGGGAGAAGAAGTGAAATATTGTACTATTATCCAAAATGTATTGAGATCACTCACTCCTAA
Organism: Torreya grandis; assembly: GCA_037957365.1. Taxonomy (NCBI): domain Eukaryota; kingdom Viridiplantae; phylum Streptophyta; class Pinopsida; order Cupressales; family Taxaceae; genus Torreya; species Torreya grandis. The sequence goes on along the minus strand of JARHVA010000538.1, from coordinate 4,290,353 downwards.
GTTTGATTATAAAGTGTTTATAGTAGAAGAGATGTAAAATATGGATAAGTTAAATATGGATGGGCTTCATGGCATCTTGAATACCTATGAGATGAAATCAAATGAAGTAAGACCTCTCAAGAAAGAATATACTTTCAAGGTTGAAAAGAAGTCAAAGGTAAAAAATGTCAAAGATGATGTATGTTCAGATATTGATGATGATGAACTCATAGCTATGTTTTATATGAAGTTGAGGTTTGGCTTAAGTAAGTACAAGGGTAAGTTACCCTTCAAATTTTTCAGCTATGGAAAGATTGGTCAATTTACAACCAAGTGTCATAATAAGGACATATCTAAGCATAATGTAGAACATGGTGGATATGACATAAATGCCTATAAGTCTAACAAGAATAAGAGAGAGTTTGAGAAGAATGAATGAAGGAAAGGGCCATTTAAAAATAATAAAAGTTTATATACTAAAGAAGACATCTCATCTGATGTAAGTGATTCAGACACATCTGATAGTGATGTTGGTAGTAATGAATCTGAACATGACAATAATGAAACTTTGTTCATCAGCAAAGAATCAGATAATGAGGGTTGTTCAAATAGCAAAGGTCTCATGATTGATGTACAATAAAATTAAGAAGTATATTATGATAGTGAAGAAGTTGAAGTGAATCTTGAAGTAGAACTAGTAAGTGCCCTAGAAGAGTTGAATATTGTGAAGAAAAAGAACAATAAACTAAAGTCATCATGTTAGAACTAGGAGGAGCATATTAGATTATTTGAGGAAAGACTAAGCAACACTTCCAAGGAATATGAAGAGATCATCCAACAAGTTGAAACCTAGATAGATATTTTGGCAGCAATATTAAAGGCTAAAGAGGAATATTGTAATTGATATGAAATTGAAATAGAATCTATAAAATATGAGTTGGATCAAGCATCCAAAAAGGTGAAAAACTTTGTGAAATTTGAAAAGAACACTAAGGATCTAGATGATATATTAAGTAGATAGAAGTCTTTAAGTGATAAGACAAGTCTTGGATTCAAATAAGACCAAAATAAGGAACCTCAAATCAAAGAGAATATTGTTGAAGACATTAAGGTAAACATGAAAAGACCTATCAGACAACCCAATGCTATAAAGTATGCTAGTTATTTTAATGTTTACTATTTTACATGCAGTATGTTTGGTCATAGAGTAAGAAAATGTAAAATATCATCCAAGAATGATTACTCATAGAACTATTGAATGAGAAGCAATTGGTTAAAGGGATATCATAGGCATAATTAGTTAAATGGTATTTATAAGGTGGTTTGTTATAGCTATCATAATGTAGGACACATTTCAATATTTTTTCTTAATATAGTTATAAAATCATCAAGTCAAAATAGAAAGTTTGAATCTCCTAGAGTAAAACAAAAAAGGCAAATAAATATATGGAAACCAAAGGTATTAAAGATAAGTCTTAATCAGTGGACTAATTGCTGAAATAGAGCATACATCAGGTGAGAAATCAAGGAATGTTAAGAAAACTTTTTATCTACATGTGTTGATAAGGTAGTCAAAGAAATGAATAAGGATGACATGGTTGATGATGAGATTAAATTGATAGTTCTAATCAAGTCTAGAATAATGTTAAACAATATTCAGTCTTGTGAAAAGATGGAGATCTGGGAATCTTATAAGTTCATATTGTTTTAGTTCCCTATAAAAATGAGTGGCTCCATTAAGCTTCATGGAGAATTCTTTTATCATTAGAAGCATGAGGGTGTAGAAAAAGAAGGTTTCTTTTGAAGATTCTAGGTTTTATATGTTACAAGAAAGGAGATGAAGATGGATATTATCCATTCTTATGTTCATAGCTCTATTGTAAAAGTGTAGAAGGAAATGTGATGAGAGATCTAAGACTAGTATCAGATATTTGAAGTTAAAATATGTAAACAATTGATATATAAGAGATAAGCTTTTGATATCTATTTATATGAGTAGTTGAGCCTGATCTATGAAGATAAAGGGGGAGTATCTATTTCTACATTTGGTATCTAGTATGGGATAGCCATGTGTATGGTCAAGTGTTTGGTATCTTATTCTACCATGTCAAGAAAGGTACACAATCTAAGATTCTAGTTATTTAAAAGAAGATATGCTTGGTTTAAGGAGAAGATTGGTAGCTCTAAGTTCTTTTTCAATAAAGTGATTGCTTTTGATATGCATGGATTTAAGGATAGATTGTGATTGAGATGCTTCATAAACTAATTTTGTTGAGATTTTGGTAGATCAACCAAGAAAGTGACCTGATTGAGAGAAGTTTTTGAGAATGATTGTCATAAGAGGTTGCCATAATTGAAAATAGTGTGCCATCTAGTGTTTTTGAGAGATTTTATCATATTAAAAGGATAAATTATGATTTTAGTAGTTGTAATTGATCTTTGATATCTATTACCAACAAAATCATGGTGGATGCTTACTTTGAGGGGGAGATATTTAAGTTGTTAACTAAGCTTGATCTGTGTTGAAATGGTTTTGTAATATGAATTAATTATAAAAGAGATGATAGTTATGGAATACCTTTGTCATTAATGTCAAATGGGGAGAAAGATCAGAAAAGGCAAGAAAAGGGAGAATAACCCAAAGATTAGAAAAGGCAAAAAAAGGGGCAAGATTAGAAAGGGTGAAAAGAAGAAAGAACCAAGACTAAGATATAATTACCATCAAGAGTGGTTGACATAATTTTCTAAGTATGTTTGTCATCAATAAAAAATAGGGAGATTATTGAACATTATCATTGATTAAGGAGGATATTTTTGAGCATTGTGATTGAGTGTTGAGCTTTGATATTTAATGTTGTCATTGATGTTAAAAGTTCTTATGAAGATGCATGGTTCTTTCATTGATGTCAATCTAATATCATTGATGTCAAATTTTCTTGGTCAAGTAAGCCTTAAGTTATGTATATGAATGAGTTCTTTTTGAAGAATGTTCTGATAACAACCTAAGTGAAATCATTAAGAATCAACATGAGTGAGTATATGTCAATATAACAAGTATAAATCATCTTGTAATGTTTTGTCTAGACCTAGTGAGATGGTATTTTTAGGTGGCATGATGATATGAGTGAGATTTGAAGAAGAATTTATGTGATTTGAAGATCTGTGTATGTATTAGGGTAAATTTTAGTAGAAAATAGTCATTAATTCATGAATATTCTAGTTTGGGAAATTTAAATTTTGTGATTTTTTTGAGTACAACATAGGACCCATTCACCTAAAAATTTAGGATGTTATTTTTTTAGAGGTAAAATCACCAATGATTTACAATAATTATGGGGCAATCCATGTAATTCACCATATATATAAAGTATATATATTCCTAGAGGTCACCAACTTACCATCGAAGTATCTTTACTCATCATATTATGAAGATCTTAAGACTTGAGGTCAAACTATGACACCTAACTACTTTCACCTATTTGATAGAACTCTGCCACCTGATAACATATGATCACCCATCAGTAATACACCACCCACTAGCAAAATTATATCTAGAATCAACCTAATGCCAACATCACTATGTCATATGACAACAATCTAACACCTGAAAATATTACGTCACATGATAACAACTTGATGCCTAGTAGCTCTATGTCATATGATAATGACATGATGTTTGGTAGCATTATGTCACACAATAGTATCTTGATACCCAAGAACACTAAGTTGCATGACAATAACTTGGTGTTTAATAGCTCTATCTTATATAGTAGTAACCTAATTTTTGGCATCACTATGTCATGTGATAGCAACCTAATGCCTGATAACATTAAACTAATTGATAGCAAAACAACATCTAACAAAACCATTGTACCCACTCGACAACATTTCATCACTTGGCATCATCTTGAATTAGTTATTATGGTGTTAGGAGGTAACAAGGGTAAAAAAACATAATAAATACCAATAAAATATAACATATTATACTATTTTAGAAACCTAAGAAAGAAGACTATGCAAGCAACATGCACTAGAAACACAAGTTACTCTGAATCTTTTTTTTTAAATATCAATTATTATTTTTTAATTGTTAAATAATTTCAAAACCATTTCAATGCAGAAATTGACATGGATAATGACATTATTTCATTAGAAATAATTAATCCCAATAACTTATCACCACAAAAATATTTTATTAACATGTTACCCCTAGAAGACACTCCTTTGATCACTTCACAAGAGAATTTTAGTTCTCTTTAGACACCAAATTTTGTTGAAAATTACACTCAAAAAATTTGATAGAGGAAGAGAAGTATATGAACAATAGGAAGGTATTTTTAAGTTGACTGGGCCATAAAATATCCATTTATAAAACCTATAGAACCAAAAAATGGTAATGAGCCTCTAAAATAATGTAGATGTATAATTTATAGTTGGAAACTTGGAAAAGAACATAGAATGCAACTTAAATTAGACACAATTAAGAAACATTATGGGAAAATATATATACATACATACATACATATATATATATATATATATATACATATATATATATATACATACATACATACATACATATATATATATATATATATATATATATATCCATGAAGCACCTAGATGGATAAATAATAAGAATAGATATATGGAAAAATGGAGAAGAATGCATGCATGTAAGATATGCACGTGAATACAAAAATGATCAAAAATGATAAAAACATCTAGATGAGAAAGGGGGAACAATCAAAGCCCAATTAAGAAAAGTAATGTAGTCCAATCTTAAGGTAAAATATGTATAGTTCTTTACTATTTTCCACATTTAAAAAAAGGGTAGACACATTTATAATTTTCTATATTACAAAATTTTATTTCAACATAATGGGTTTATATATATTCTATAGTCACATTGGTCGAATAACAATGCTTGGGAAATGGCAAAATGTCTAGCCCTTATTGAGAAGGAATATTTTAAATAAAGAGTTAAGAGATCATTGTTTATCTCACTATCCATTGATGAGGTCATTATAGTTGACAACATAGCATGGGTTTTCATGCTTGTATATAATTTTCTAAAATATTTAAGGCAATCTCATCTTTTAGTTGTCCATAAAATGGTAGAAACTTGCAATGCAAAAAACCTTCATAAATTGGTTGTATCCAATTTAAAAGAGAGAGAGAGAGAGAGAGAGATAGGATGGTTGATTTTGTCATAGCTATGAAGCCGGTGTGTTTTGGTGTTGATGGTACAATAGTGATGCAAGGGCATAGAAGTGGCCTTTGTGTTTTCCTTCAAACAACACTTTCTCTGTTTATGATTCCAATTCATTGCATGCCTCATAAGATGAATCTTGCATATAAAATTGTTAGCACATTTAGTAATGTCATAAAAGTGAAAGAGCCTATTTTTGACTTGCATTTTTACATGTCAAATAGTCCAAAAATATTTATGGAGTTCCATAAATTTTTAATTGGGGTGACATATGGTAAAAAACTACTAAAAGATGTCAAAACCAGATGGATTTTGATGTATGAAACTGCATGCAAAATTTTTGAGAAATATCCATTTTTGACGTTTTATGTATAAATATGATAGGGAAGTTGACAAGGAAAAATATTTGTTGTGTCATTTAACATATTTTGAAACTTTACTCACATTATGTGGTATTTTACCAATGTTGAAGGAAATCAACTATTTAATGAAACATACCCAAGAGAGATCAATCTATATTATTGAATTCATACATTTGAGAAAATGTGTATGTCAATCTTTAGATATATTATACACATCAAATGAAAGCTTTGATGGACCTATTTTTATAACCTAGAAAATCTTGATAGATTTTTAGAATCTAGAGAGTTATTTTAAATTCAATATACATGATCATCTTTGTGTCGTGGTAAATGGTATTGAGATCCCAATGCATACATGCTTTAGAAGACTTGAAGTTGTAAGAGATGAACCTAAAAATGTACCTATGGAACATCTCATATATGATACTATTTTATCTAAAACATAAATTAAATTAAGCAAAATCTCACAAATTTTATTCGCTGAGATCAAAAAATGTTTTCAAAGGGATAAGTTGTTGGAGGGCATGGGAGTTGTGAATCCCATTTTTTGGAACAATGTTAACAATCAAGAATAAATTAGTAGTTTATTTCCAAAATACATGGGTATAATTGTTATGCATTTTTGTCAATTTGTAGATGTGAATGGAGAACAAATTATTGGTATTTTAAATAAACAATTACTGACCTCTCAGTCAAAATAGTTTGGGATTACAATGATGGATAAATTTTAGTGTTTAAGTGACCCAATAAAAAATGGTGCCATTACAAGACTATGAAAAAACTTTTATCAAATACCATCTTAAAATAAAGTATTAGTGAATATTTTAGATTATATGAACTTGATCAAACAATGATTTTGGGATTTGTGGAAGATGAGAAAGTATTTAGTGCATTATCCTTCATGAAGTCAAAACTTAGAAATAGATTGGATAAAAATCTAGAGACTTGCTTGAGACTATATATTTCTAGTTATTTTGTGGATAGGTTTCCTTATGATAGAGCAGTGGTAACATGTATTTCTATAGTTAAAATAAGAGGTGTGATTAATACACCACCAATATAAAATATGTGAATATCGAGTGTTTCTCTAAGTTTTTCACTAATTGATTGAAAGAAGGAAGAAGAAACTAAGGTTAAAGGCCTTGGGTTTGACGTTACCTGGATTAAGTGCGCACCATATTCAAGTGTTGTGGGAGCTCCTCTTTAGCTGTGGAGGAAACACCTATAATAAAAAAGAAACTTGAACAAAGAAATTGTTAGAAGAAGATATGGTGGACTACCAAGCTATGCGCTCAGTCTCGAAAGCGTGAATCTCCATAAGGGATGACAGTCCACTATTTAAAGAAAAGAGTGTTGTATAAAAAGAAATGATAAAAAGACTAAAGAAATGGAAAGGTAGAATGTGTGTACCTATTCCCTAATTACAATCTGTGTGTCTCTGAATGTTGCAGAAAGCTGGGTGAAGGTTTTGTTTGGTCCATGGGCTGTTTGGATAGGTTTCTAGTTTGCACAGTCATCGACGTCAGTTTTTCTACCACGATCAGTCTGGAATGTTGTTGACGTTAGTTGGGTTGCTAACGTCGAAAGGGGTAGTAGGCCTTGCACGGGTTTTGGAATATTTTTGTTATGGACAGAAGAGTTTTTGGGAATTAGGAGGTTTGTGCAGGGTTGTGAGAAGGTGATAAGGTCTAAATAAGGGTTGAGGTAGAGGATAAGTGTGAGAAGAGGATAAGAATAAGAGGAAGGCCTTTCAGCCTCTCCATGGAGGAAGTTGGGTCCTTTATAGTATTTAGAAATATCAAATGGAAACTAATTAAAAGTATATTCTAAAACTTTGAAATGGAGACCAGAATACTTAGCTCTCTTAGATGAAGAACTAGAGGTGTCAGAATGCCTTTTGTGGTTGATGTTGAGGTCCTCATATAATGTTTCAGTCCATTCTCTGGAATGACTTGTGCAGAGCTTTAGTGGCCAGGAGGATGATAGTTGAGTTTTGATGCTTGAGATCAGAGTGTGTGCATTGATGTCAAAGAGGCTAGGGGGGAAGCTCAATGTTTAGAGCTTGGCTTATATAAATGATGTCGGTGATCCTACCAATGTCGGTCATGGGTTGAACGATGTCAGCCAAGGGTTGACCAACGTCGGCGAAGGGAGAATAGGTAAAAGGGCTATTTTTAGCCCTTTGCCCATTTCTCCATCTGTCAAGTGCTTTTTCTATTGGAGAATGGTCAAAACAATGGCTTATGAGGTGTGTAAGTTAGTTGAGTTAAGAGGGGGTGAGAATAGGTCATAGGTAGTTAGGATTTGGAGGACCTAGTCTCAGGGTGACTCATAGGGTAAGAAATGGTCTTAGGGTGAGGTGTCCAAGTTAAAAGGGGTGAGGTGTCCAAGGTGAAAGGGGTTTAAGTGTGGGTTAGGAGTGTTAACATTTAGAAAGGGACCAAGGGGGGTTTGACATGATATTTGTGTCTACATCGAGACTAAAGATGGCACTAGCATGGTAGATGTAAATCATACTTATGATGATCAAGTTTTTTGAGGATTGTTTCATCTTCCCAACTTTTAGTTTGATAAGTATAGAAATTAATTTTTTTGAAATATTTAATATTCCTTCATCTTTAAATAGATTAAATTCTATAATTTATTTCCTACATGTTACAATTATGAATCTTATTCAATACACTAGAATTAAGCACTTTATTTATCCTATTACAATTATATGTATTTCAAATAGTAATTCTATAACCTTTGAAATGTAAGTCATTCATTAATAATCAATCATAATTATACTAAAATTATATATATAATTCCATTATAGTATTCATTAAATCATACAAGTCTTATGTGTAGACATGCACGGTGTACCATAGGACACCAGTTCTCATGCCATTAAAACTCCAGCTATTAAGATTTTTTTTCATTATCTTAATTGTCTATAATAGTAATTTTGAAAGCCTATATATATATTTAATACATACATTAATGTTGAACCAAAATATAGACAAATATTTTAATTTCACCAATATTATTCTATTCTCCTTTATATTAGAACCATTACACAAATATATAGGAAATATTTTTCCTATAGTTGGGGATTGCATATTTCCAAATTCCATTATTCCACCACAATCTCCACATATCTTATATAAATTATATATTGTTTACATTACATTATAACTATAACTAATATCTATATTTAAATTTTCTAACATTGCCTCCATAATAGTTTAAATTGATGAATATTTAAACAATGCATTCAACCAACACTCTTTCAAATACTACAATAATATAACTCCATAGAATATATAAACTTGACCAAAATACATTTTAAATATTAAAATTATATGCCCATAGTACTTAGAACAACTATAAAATATCATTGACATTATAAACTCTATTGAATAAAACAAGTGTTTTTGAAACAAACATGGTATAAACTTTTTGAAACATTATAAACTATCATTTTGAACATTATAAACTATTTGAAAAAAATTAACATATATTTAGAATAGACTCTCCACCCACTTTCTACTTTCCATCACCCTCCATGAAAACCCCATTGTCTTGACTTGCCTGTGTATCCTCAATTATCACTCCTTCCTTCTCAATATCTTCTATAGCAAAATTGATATTTAAAATATTTATCCTCTCCTCATTCGCTACATCACTAGCTAGAATAATAGTTATATCCAAATATTTATTTGCTTCAATGAAATTCTTAGATCCATCCCATGCTCTTTAAATATTTTATTTAAAGTGTTGTTCTACTTATTTAATAGAACAAGTTTTTCCTTGAATGCAATCATTGAAGTGATACTTTTGTTGGCATTTTTCAAATGCTCATTAAGAAGATGTGTTTATTGCTTTAAATTTTAATATTTTTCTTGAAATTAATAAATAATGTGTCAATCACATAAAAAGATTAATAACTAAAATACATGTTATAGATAATCAAAACTTCCCACAACTTTTTCCTTCTCTGCTTGTACAATGGTAACAAGGTTTATATCTCTAGCTCATTTATTGAAATAGGATTAGGCTTCTCCATTTAAATTTTCCAACTTTTTTATCATAATCCCTAAAACTTTATCATTTTAAAAATTATTAATAGAAATTAATCTAGATTGTGCTTGCTGGAATGAAGCATCAATCTTTGAGGGTTCATTTTGAACAAGCAAAATCAAATTAACTCTTTGGGAGTGGTTATGATAACATGGATTTATTTCTTTCATAAGTGATTTTGTCTTTATATCCCATTGTTTTAAATCATTAAATTCCTCAATAACACCCTTGCTTAAATTAGCAAGCAAATTTTTTTAAACTAGATTTTCTAATGAAAAATTAGTGATTGAATCATCAGAGACGTTCAAATTATCAGTGTGGGGTGGGGTAGCTGGGGAAGAGATAGTTATAGAAGGAAATTATGTAAGCACATTAAAAAATTGAATAAAATAATTTGTATTAAATCCACCATCAGTTAGAGCCCCATTTTTTTATCCCAATAAACTCTTCATCCAGATCAATTTGTTACAAACATGTCAAACCCTGTGCACTAGAAATGCCACCAATAGAGAAATTTGTAAGGTTCCTCTACTATATGCAGGGATGGAGATGTTCTTTCCTCTTATCTAAGTTTGGATGGGTGGTGGGAGTGGTGGCATACTTCTTGGTCTCCTCATAGATGTAGGGTGGACTACAAAATAAAAAATTATTCAAAATCGATAAATTCAAAAACATAAAATTAATGCAAATTCAAATCAAATATGTTATTACTTATAGTCGAGGTGACTACCTCTCCCATTTTGATTATCTTTATTATAATTAACTCTTATTGTTCTAATGGGATTTGCCTCTTCCCATCTTATTGTACTTGTGGGAGTGACAGTGGTGGTTTCAATTGTAAAACAAGTAAACTACCTAATTAATAAACTACCCAATTCTAAGAAACTTGAATTCAAAAATAAAGTTGTAAGGTGGAAAACATTGATCATCTTGGTGGGAAGAATATTCAATAGCAAAAATTCAAGAGTCAATTACCAAAAACATTTAAAATTAATATGTAAAATATTATTTGCATTAAATAATATAAGAAATAAACATTAAAGGATATTTGGGGGAACCCAAAAGCAAAGACAAAATAGAATCTCTTTTTATGAATTTGAAAATTCAAAATGAATTGAATGAAGACTTCATGGATTGGGTATCACCAAAGCCTCTAGTTCATTCTAACTTTTGGATGCCACCTATTTTATTAAGGCATATGCATGCACTTTTACTTTTAATAACTAACATGATAAGAAATGTTAAAATTTGAAATATATATAAAGAGAGGTGACTATTAGGAAAATTAAAATTACCTCCTATTCCTTGATAGACAAAGCATTAGCTTTCATTTTTTGATGGAGGGTTTTGGTAATTGTCGTATTTTGTATATCATATAAGGCCTCAAAATACAAGGCCATAATATAGTTGGAGAATGAAATGGTGTAAGTGTTGAGTTGTGGAGCTAAAAGCTTCACTAATGAGCTAATGTGGAGGTTGTTGGGCTTACACAGTAACCAACATTGGTTAGAACTAACCGACATCAGTTAGGGGTCGACCGACATCGGTGGAATCAGTCGGAACCAATCGACATCAGATAGGGGTCAGTCGGCATCGGTCATCTTCAGACCGACACTGACTTCTGTGCGTTTCTAGAATTGCTATTTTTAGGAGAACAGTTAGTTTGCATGTAAAGACTAAAATTAGTCTTGAGTCTATTTTTCTAATTATTGTTTGCTTTTCAATTCTAGCTAAGAGACCCATAGGGAAGTATTGTAATTTGAGAAAGATAAGCAAGATCAAGAAGATCTGCAAGAATTAAGAAGATTATTAAAAATCTTGTTCCATGATTGATGTAGCAATCTGAGTGTGTTTTTATATGTTTCTAATTTCTAGTTACTTATTACTTCTGATTTAAACTCTGTGTTTAGTAGCTTATACAAAATTAATCAATTGTACTCTAAGATCCTAACAACTGGTATCATATTGTGCTAGTGTTTGTTGATTACAGAATTCACTCACAAGGGTTTTTGATTGAGTGGGAGTAAAGCAATGGCAGAAGAAAGTAAACTAAGATGGAGAAATTCAATGGCAAGAATTATCAATTATGTAGGATGTAGATTGACGATTATCTGTATCAAAAAGATCTATATTTACCATTGGGTGGGGTTTTAAGGAAGCCCACAAATATGGAAGATGAAGAATAGAATGTTCTTGATAGAAAGGCTCTTGGATCTATAAGGTTGAGCTTGGCAGCTTCTGTGGTTTCTAACTTATCACAGGCAAAGACAATGGTAGAGTTAATGGATACTTTGGAAAATTTACATGAAAAATCCTTAGCTTCGAATAAGGTATATCTTATGAAGAAATTATTTAATTTGCAAATGCATGAAGGTGGATATGTATCTAGTCATCTTAATGATTTCCATGCAATAGTAAATCAGTTAAATTTAGTCAAAATAGTTTTTGATGATGAAATTAAGGCTCTCTTAATCTTATGCTCTTTACCTGAAAGTTGGCATAGTTTGGTAATGGCAGTTAGTAATACTACATCTGCTTCAAATATCTTGAAATTTAATGATGTTGTTAGTGTAATCTTGAATGAAGAAATTCACAAGAAAAGCAAGGGAAACATTAGGTAATTCTTTAAGTGTTGAAAGTAGGGGAAGGCAAAGAGAGAAAGGCAAGCAAGGGAAATCAAGGTCAAAGATGGGAAGTAGATCCAAATCCAAAAATAGAAGAATAACCTGCTAGAATTGTGGAAAGAAAGGGCATGTAAATAAAGATTGTTGGTTGAAGGATAACAAAAAAAATCAGCATGAAGGTAATAAAGAAGCAAAAGTTGCAGGTATTGTTACACAAGATGCTCTTATATTTTATTTGGATAATAAAGTAGAATCATGGGTTTTAGATTCTGGTGCCTCTTTCCATGCAACCCCAAATAGAGAATTTTTCAATGATTATGTCCATGGAGATTTTGGAAAAGTTTATTTAGGGGATGATGAGCCTTGTAAAATTGTTGGCAAAGAAAAAGTGCAGCTGAAATTGTAGAATGGCAACACATGGGTGTTGAAGGATGTCATGCATGTACCCATCCTAAAGAGGAATTTGATTTCTATAGGAAAGTTGGTGATGAGGGTTGCACAGTAACTCTCATAGCTAAATCTTGAAAAGGTTCCAAGGGTGCACTTGTATTAGCAAAAGGTAAAAAAGTAGATACACTTTATCTATCTACTTGTATTCCTGATTATTCTCCTTCTATTTTATCTACTTTAAATGTAGATGCAAAGTTGTGGCACTGTAGGCTTGGTCACATGAGTGAGAAGGGAATGAATGTTCTTAAGTCAAAAGGTAAGCTTTCAGATTTGAAAAGCATAGATCTAGATTTTTGTGAGCATTGTATTTTTGGGAAATAAAAGAAAGCGAGGTTTCTAAAAACTAGGTCAATAAAGAAGAAGCACAAGTTGGATCTTGTTCACACAGACATGTGGGGACCAGTTCAGGTAGCTTCTATTAGAGGATCATAGTATTATGTTTCTTTCATTGATGATGCTACAAGAAAGGTATGGGTTTATTGCGTAAAGAGGAAATTTGATGTTTTTGACACATTTAAGAAATGGAAAGCTTTGGTTGAGAATGAAACAGGTTTGAGATTGAAGTGCCCTAGATCTGACAATGGTGGTGAGTACTATAGCAATAAATTCAATAGTTATTGTTCTATGAGTGGAATACATAGGGAAAGGATGGTTCCAAGGACACCTTAGTAAAACGGAGTTACTAAAAGGATGAATAGAACAATAATGGAGCGTGCACAAAGTATGAGGTTGCATGCTAGTTTGCCCTTACAGTTTTGGGTAGAAGCTATAGATACTGTGGTTTACCTGATTAATAGAGGACCTTCTACTGCACTAGATGGTGGAATTCTAAAAGAGGCTTGGATAGGTAAAAAGGTATATCTTTCATTTCTCAGAGTTTTTGGTTCTAAAGCTTTTGTGCACATTGATAAAGAAAATAGAAAGAAGCTGGATGCTAAATCTATGCAATGCACTTTCATTGGTTATGGTTTTAGAGATTTTAGATTTTGGTTGTGGAATTTAGAAACTAACAAAATTATTAGAATCCATGATGTAGTTTTCAATGAGAAGGTGATGTACAGTGATCAACTCAAGAGGCTGAATAATTCTGAGCAGGGCAATCTTGATTTGGAAGAGGTTATGATCCAAAATGAGCTCACGGGTAAAATCATCACTCATAAAAAAACATAGAGATTGATGTCAGTCAGGTGGAAATTGATGTTGGTCAGGAGGAACTGACATTGATTGGTTATAGATCGACATCGATTAGAGATGATTGGGATCGGTCACTGTCAAAAGAAAATTTGGGCAGACAGCAAGTTGTAAATGAGTCTCAAATGCCCATAAGGAGGTATAAAAGGGTAAGTAAACCTCCAATTCATTATTCCCCTTCTTTATACTACTTGTTGCTACTGATGGTGGAGAACTAGAAAGTCTTGATGAGGCAATGCAAGTAGAATCCAGAAAATAGTGAGAACATGGCATGAATGAGGAAATTGATTCCTTGGAAGAGAACCATACGTGGGATTTGGTTGAGTTGTCAGCTAGAAAGAAAGCACTAAAAAATAAATGGGTATATAGGTTAAAGGAAGGAGAGAATGGACAAATGAGACATAAGGCCAGGTTCATAGTAAAAGGATTTGCATAGAAACCAGGTATTGATTTTGGTGAAATTTTTTCTACTATAGTAAAGATGACTTCTATTCAGACTATATTGTCTTTAGTTGCTATTGAGAATTTGCATCTTGAGCAGCTTGATGTTAAGACAATATTTTTTCATGGAGATTTGGATGAAGAGATATATATGGATCAACCAGAAGGTTTTGAGGTCAAGGGTAAGGAGAAACTTGTGTGCAGGTTGAAGAAAAGCTTATATGGTCTTAAGCAAGCTCCAAATGAATATTGAATATTTGCATCATCAAATGACATCATTTCTTGGAAGACATCCCTAGGTCATAAATGCATAAAATATCTCATTAAACCACCCCATGCCTCATTAAGACACTCCATGCCTCTTTATTGCCTCTCTATCCCAAATATTTATGAAGGCATTTATTGATTTTTGCCTCAAAAATTGAATGGATTCTTAGCCACACATCTTCATCTTGAGATGGATGGTTCAGGTTCATTTTGATCATTTTAAAAAATCTATAAATAGGAGGCCTTGATTATTTTTTTTTAAAAAATTAAATAATGAAAAGTTATAATGTTAAATTGATTCCAAAGTTTCATGCAAATTAATATTTTAAAGCTAAATTGTTGAGCCAAGACAAAGCAAAATTCATCACAAAAGTTCCAAGGAGAAGAGGAGATAACCAAACCTCCTTTAATGGAGACTCGTTGACCACTATCCAAGCAAGCCACTTCAAAAAGCTATTTGGAGAATTCAAGGAAGGTGAAAGAAGGTTTTCTTTGCATTTTAGTTTTTGTTTTCATATGTAGGTTTGTTACTAAGCTCCCCTAGTGTCTAGGTCTAAAGATGTTATGCTAGTTAGTGTGTTTCTTTCATTTTGTTTTCATTTTGGAACTAACATGATACTAACCATCCTCTCTTGAGTCAAATTCTTAGTTCACATAATGGCACACATGATACTAACCATCCTCTCTAGAGATGTTATGCTAGGGGGCATTATACAATTCATCAATTTTCATTGAATTTGTAAGCATACAGGACCTTTACATTTTTTGAGAAGATGTTACTATGCTTATATCTTGAAACACCTTCCTAAATAATCAAAAAATGTAGACACCTAAATTTGACTAGTGATAACCTCCAACCATACTTTTAACCAATTTAGACCAAACTGCATAATTTGGCCTAAAACACTAAAACACATTAAATGAGTTAAAATTGATATATTCAAGTGTTGATTTTGGCTAGGGTATCATTAAATGGAGCAATGCAATTTATGAAGCAACTAGATTTTGATCAAATCATTAAGAGTTTCCAATACTTTTTGTTACATGGCCAAACCTTTCATTAAGGGACTCTGATTCATCATGCCTAGGGGAACTTGAAGATCCAATTATAGTAGAGGACTCTAATATTACTAACTAGTTCAAATCTTTACCCACTATCTTTGAAGATGGTTTAACCCTTCTAGTGGAAGATATGATAGAGGTTAACATCAGATCCCCAGATGACCCAAAGTGGATCAAGATAGGTGCTTCCCATACTAAGAAGGAGTGTGAAGTCCTTACATCCCTTTTGAGGGAGTTTATAGATATTTTTGCATGGGCATATTCTGACATGCCAAGTTTAGACCCAACCTTGGCTCTATACCACCTTGTGGTCAATCCTAATGCCAAACTAGTAAAATAAAAGTATCATAATATGCATCCTCACATTATTGTACTAGTAAAGAAAAAGTTATAAACACTATTAGAAGCAAGATGTATTCAATCCATTGACTACTCAGAGTGGATATCCAATGTTGTACCAGTTAGCAAAAATCTATAAGGAATCAAAATTTATACTGATTTCTATGATATAAATAAAGTTTTCCCTAAGGATTACTTTCCATTTCCAAACATTGATATGATCATCAACTCCATAGTGGGTTATGAAATTCTTTCATTAATGGATGGCTTTTTAGGATAAAACCAAATTAGAATAACACTAAAAGACCAACATATAAAAATGTTCACCACTCCATGGGGAACATTCTATTATCAAGTTATGGCATTTGGTCTTAAGAATGTAGGGGCCACTTATCAAATATCCTTGACCATCATATTCCATGATATGATGCATGATATTGTTGAAGACTATGTCAATGACATTCTTGGCAAATCAGAGACCAAGGCCAATCACCTAGTAGTGCTACATAAAATATTTAAAATATTATGAGAGTAAAAAGTTAGACTTAATCCTAATAAATGTGTCTTTGGAGTCACATTAGGTAAATTACTAGGCTTCATTGTGTCTCGTTAAGGCATTAAAGTTGATTTGGTCAAATTCCAAGCTATAATAGAGATGAAACCTCCAATTACTTTGAAGTAACTTTGTAGTTTACAGGGCAAGATCCAATCTATCTGACACTTCATATCTTAATTAGCTGATAAATGCCATCCTTTTACACATTTTTTAAAAAAAGAGTCACATTTCACTAGGATGATCACTACTAAATAGCTTTTCAGCAATTAAAGGACTATCTAGAAAATCCACCTATTTTGTTGCCTCCTATGTTGGGAAAGTCATTCTTTTTGTATCTATCATCTACTAACAATGCCTTGAGGGCACTTTTGGCTCAACATGATGACAATGGAAAGGAGCATGTTGTGTACTATTTATTTCATACACTAGTCGCATATGAACACAATTATATTCCCATAAAAAAGCCTATTTAGCCATGGTCTTCATATCTTAGAAGCTATGCCGTTACATGTTAAATAATAAGATAATGGTTATTTCAAAATTAGATCCGCTTAGGTATCTACTATCTAAAATATCTTTATAAGGCTACATGGCCAAATGGATCATTCTTCTAAGTGAGTTGAACATCAAATATGTCAATCAAAAAGTTATTAAAGGGCAATTTATTGTGGATCAACATGTTGAAACACCCCTTACTGATACAGATCCACTCACAATCTAATTTCTTAATGAATCCATAATGACCATCATGGACACACCTCTTGAGGAGCATCACTGGAAGTTTTATTTTGATGGATCATTCATGGCACATGGATCAGCAGTAAACCTTTTATTTATTACACCATATGAGGATATAATCCCTAAATTATTTAGGATCATTTTTCCTTATATCAATAACATGGTTGAATATGAATCACTTGTTGCAGGGCTTCACCAAGTGGTATAATGGAATATATCTCATCTCAAGTTTTATGTTGATTCTCAGCTAATCATCAATCTAGTTACAGACCATTTTTAGACCAAAGATGATAAGTTGGTTCTATATAAGGCCATGGTCGACACTCTCAAATAATAAATTGTTGACATTTAGTTTGAGAATATACAAAGGTAAAGTAACAAAACTACAGATGCTATGTCCACTATTGTATATTTGATTCAACAAATAGACATATCTATACAATATCAGTTCCTTATCAATAAATTATTGCCATCAGCTCATGAGACTTCAACTATCATGATGATTTGTGATATTATTAGTCCTAACTCTATCTAGTACTTAGACCTTTACAACTATCTTCATGACCAAATTTTACCACCTAACCTCTCTTGAAAACAATCCAAATCGTTTATCCACCAAACCATTCATTATACATTACTTGGATCAACCATTTACCAGCATAGTTTTGATGGAACTCTCCTTCATTGTTTAACTTCGATATAATCTATGCTAGCATTATGAGAAGTTCACAAAGGCATATATGGATCCCACACTAGTAAGGTTGTCCTATCTAAAAATTTCTTGTGTACTAGTTATTATTGGCCCATGATGGACATAGATGCAACTATATGTGTAAAAAAATATGACAAATGTCAATGGCATGCCAATTTGATTCATGCCCCATCCAAAAATTTGAAACCAATGTTGACACCATGGCCATTTTATACATGAAGCCTTGACCTCATTGGTAAGATCAATCCCACTTCATCTGATGGCCATAAACATATCCTTATCACCACCGAATATTTCACTAAGTGGGTTGAAGCTATACCTATCACTTAAATTACGGAAAAGTAAATTTCCAAGTTCATATTCAACCATCTCATTTGCCACTATGGTATCCCCTCTGACATTATATCTGATAATGGAGGATCATTCAAGAACAAGGATGTCAATAATCTAAGTGCCAAATACAACATCACACAACATTTTTCTATGGCATATTACCCTCAAGGTAATGGCCAGGCCGAAGCATCAAACAAAAAATTTATCAACACTCTCAAAAAGATAGTCAATAATGTTGGTCATGATTATCACCTTTAGATATTCCATACCCTTGGGGCATACCATACCAATCATTTTACACCCATAGAATCAACTCCATATTCACTTAGTTATGGTATATAATCTATCCTTCCAATTGAGGTTGAGTTGCCATCTCTAAACACCTCTTTTAAGCATGTCTTAGATAACAATGACTATCGAGTAGCTCTCCTACAAGAACTAGAGTTACTTAATGAGAAACACATGGATATGGTGAATAATCTCCAAGCATATCAAAATCAACTTCAAGGCCACTACAATTAGCATGTGAAATATAGAGAATTTGAAATTGGTGATCTTATCCTTAAAGAAAACCAAAAGAATACCATAGTTGAAAAGAAGCATAAATGTAATTTCAAACCCAATTATGTTGGTCATTTATCATTACAATAAACTTTGGAATAAGAGCATATAAGCTTGCCACACCAAATGAACATAAAATTGATGATATGATGAACATTATCCACCTCAAGTGGTACTACACTTAAGTAACTTGGTATATTGTCTATAAGGACCATTTCACTTTATATCATTTTATCAATCTTCTTTATATTATACCCTTTTACCATCCTATTAACCTCTCACTTTTCCCTATTGCCTATCCATTTTACCATACTTTTCCCATAAATTGAGTTCATCTCTCCCTCACTACCTAGCCCTATGACCTTGGTTCTGTTTCATTTGGTTCCATCACCACATTCAATAAGAAGATTCAAATTTAGTTTTATTAGTTTTTTCACACATTCTAGATAGATTCACTATTTTGGAGCATTACAACAAACATTTGGCAGTTGCATCCTTCATTCTACGTTTCATTATCTCTACCAAGTGTGCTTTATTTTAACCACCTATGGGAAAATTAGTGTATCCCTAGTCTTCTCACTAATTATAATTGCCTATTATCAAATTAGTGTCATTGACCTAATCCATTGTTTCTTAAGTTATAAGCACCTATGGGAAAATTATGGGCAACACCTGTTAATCATTCCTTAACATACCAACTAGCCATTTTCTATGTTTTACTATGCCTTTATACCAACTATTCTTGTTTTATTTAAATTTATTTCTACACTAATTGAATTCCTCCACTATAAGGTGGAACTATAATGAATTTAGGTCCTACTTTGGGACTATGTAGGCAATGTTTGATACTTGTTGAGGTTAGCTCAGTCACCCTAAGACACATTTTTACCATTTTGTGAGAAACCTAAGCCATGTTCTCACCATTTGGTGAGTAACTTAAGCCATGTTCTTGCCATTTTGTTAGAAACCTAAGCCATGCTCTCACCATTTGGTGAGTAACCTAAACCACACTCTCACCATTTTGTAAGCAACCTAAGCCAAGTTCTCATCATTTTGTAAGTAACCTAGGAAACACTCTCACCATTTTATGAGATTGAACCATTTATTGTCTTGTCATTCTCGATCGAGTTGAGATACTCCAAAAATTCCAAAAACATATGTAAAACCATTGGAAAAAATCAAAAACATTGGCTACTTCTTTGCCTTAAGGATTATGGGAACTCTTACTAAGTTACAAGCACAATAACTTGTCACTTAGTTTCCCCATCCTTTTTAGCCTTTTCTCCCATGCATTTTTCATTTTGCAAGACCATTCATATTATTCTGTCACATCTATTCTATTTGTTTTCTTTAGTTATCATTTTATTCCCATTTCTTAGGAAAACTACATTTGGCATAAAGTTTTTGTTAGATGTTAAATTCATGGAACTATGTAGGTAGCATCCACTTACCTAGTCCATATAGAGATAGCTCAACCACCCCTTTCCTTTTCTTCTATTCCCCCATCATGTTTGTTTGCTAAGTTGTCTCATATTTTATAGGGGCAATGTTTGTCTCATTTAAGTCATGTTGTGGGTACTAACATTAGTACTAACTATTAGTTATTTCTTTATTTATTTATTTATTTATTGTTTATATGTCTATTATTTGATTTCAACACTATTGCCTTGATTTGGTATATGTGCATTAATTGGTTGATTCTTTACAAATTTATACCTAAATCCATCCATCTTCATATGTTTATATTATCATCATGGTTTTTATCATTGGTGCATTACTTTCTATTGAGTATTGGATCTCTAGAGTAAGTCCCTATACATATTTTGGCCTAGTCCTCATGATGATTATCACCAAGTGCTACAATAAAAATTATCTTCAAGTAGTCTAGTCATCAAGGGTGGCATCAATATCTCCTCAACACTAGCATCCTAATCATATCCCAAACATGGTAATTATCCATGAAAGAATTTCAACTTTTATTAGTTTGGATGAGCATCTCCCTACTAGAAGATTGTTCTAATTCATCATTAACGTCTATGTTAAGTTTCCATCATCATCAACCAATCAATCATGTTTGTCATAATCAGGGTTTAATGATTATAACCACCTATGGGAAAATCATTTTACACTATCCCACCTATGTTTTCCAATTATTATAACCACCTTTGGGTAAATCATTGTGTTATCATACCATGTTGCCACTATCAGGGTACACTGTTTATAATCACCTTTGGGAAAACTATTATACACTATCCCATTTTCATTCTCAGTGATTTTAGACTACTTTTTTAGAATCATTGTGTTTTCCCCCCATCATCTTCATTTCTTTAGTTCCTTCATTTCACTTCTTTCTTTTCAAGGGACTATTTTTCGACCTACTTGTGCCAACCGTTCCCTCGAGGGGGCAACATATAGTTCATCAATTTTCATTGAATTTGTAAGCATATATGACCTTTTCATTCTTTGAGAAGACATTAATATGCTTATAGATTGAAATTCCTTCCAAAATAGGGGCAAATTATAGACACTTAAAACTGGCCATTGATAACCTCAAACTAGGCTTTTAACCAATTTCTACCAAAATGCATAATTTGGCCTAAAACACTAAAACACATTAAATAAGTTGAAATTGATATATTTAATTACCAATTTTGGCCAAGGTATCATTAAATGGATCAATGAAATTTATGAATTATCTAGCTTTGATTAGATTATTTTGAGTCAAAATGACATTTTCACACCTGGTGTAATAGACTACTCTTTTCTATCAAATTTCTTACACAAGAAATGTGCCTTTGTTAATTTGTGTTGGCAACATACTAAATGGTATAATGGTTCCAATGCATCTAACATTGAATTCCAAATCCAATCCAAGTAAATATTGAGCTAATAATGAGATATTTTGACCAATTTGATTAATTTATGCACCAAAGGGTCAAAATTTGCACCAAAGTGACTAATCATGTTTAAAAGCTAATTAATTCAAATCATGAGCCTAATTTAGAATTCCATGGAGATTTTTGAATATTTATTTTTAGAAATAAATATTGAATATATGCATCATCAAATGACATAATTTCTTTAAAAGACATCCCTAGGCCATAAATGCATAAAATATCTCATCAACCCACCCCATACCTCATTAAGACACTCCATACCTCTTTATTGCCTCTCTATCCCAAATATCTATGAAGGTATTTATTAATTTTTCCTTAAAAATTGAATGTATTCTTAGCCACACATATTCATCTTGAGATGGATGGTTTAGGTTCATTATCACCATTTTTCAAAATCTATAAATAGGAGGCCTTGCCTATTAAAAAAAAGCTTGAATAATGCAAAGTTATAATGCTAAATTGATTCCAAAGTTTCATGTAAATTAATATTTTCAAGACAAATTATTGATCCAAGTCAAATAAAAATCCATCACAAAATTTCCAAGGAGAAGAGGAGATAGCCAAACCTCCTTTGATGGAGACTCATTGAGCACAATCTGAGCAAGCCACTTCAACAAGCTATTTAGAGCATTTAAGGAAGGTGAAGGAAGGTTTTCTTTGGATTTTAATTGTTATTTTTATATTTAGGTTTGTTACTAAGTTCCCCCTAGTGTCTAGGCCTAGAGATATTATGCTAGTTAGTGTGTTTCTTTCATTTTTTTTTCATTTTGAAACTAACACGATACTAACCATCCTCTCTTGAGTCAAATTCCTAGTTCACAAGTACTAAGATATGGGAGTGGATCCTATTTAGTCTCACATTAAATTGATAATTACTGAGTTTGGATCCAACAAGGGGAGCTTATCAAAGCCAATATTTGGTAGACAAACTTGTCAAATTCAGCCCTATGGCCATAGGTATATATACTATGGAATGTTTATTCCTTAATTTTGTATACATTTGAAATGTAGTATTTCCAGTTCCTATTCATCATCATATTTTCTAGTATATACATGGAGTAGCATAAATATAAACATAGTATACTTATCAAAATCTACACAAATTATTGATGGTATTAACTTATTCACATCATTTTTGCCAAATTCCCTAAATACATTTTTCCAGAATGAGAAAAACACTCTCTAGGATAGGGAGATGGGCAAAGGGACCGAGAGGCTTTGTATAACTCTCCCTAGATATTTGTTTTATATTTTATCATGATATCATGTTTTTTTGGTTTAATCCTAAATTTATAAAGTTGATGAAACTTTCATTGAGATATGTGAGGCCCTTCAAGCTATTAGAAGTGGTCAATCTTATAATATATAGGATTGTCTTGCTAGTTTTAACCTCAGGGTTGTCATGATAGAATCATTCAAAGTGACACTCACAAACCCTTTTTGCATAATAAGTAGATGTCATAGAACAAGGTCTTGTGGGATTAAAACTCTATGAATAGTGCCACTTGGAAGGACTATGATGAGTTCTATAGGTGAATTTCACATTTATCTACTTGATTTTATACTTTATACTATGTTATTTATCTATTAAATAAATTTTTAATTTAGAACTTATATTTGAATAAGAGTCATCTAAGATGATGACTAGCTTTAGGGGAAGGATGTTACATTATGATTCCTTGCCAAGTAAACTATTTGACTATCTATGGATATTTATAGTGGAAAAATCTGATTTGGGTTTTTTTTACTAAGCTTTGAGATATGTGTTGTTATGGGATAATCATATATTTCTTAGGTTACATGATTGTATTGCTATGAGTTATCTGTACTGTAAATGTTTACATTACGGACATGTTGATTTATTATTTCAACTATAGTTTATGATGAACATATATCATGATGTTATGATCTGACTACCTTCTTGTTGTGAAGTTGATGTAGGAGAACTCATCCCTCAAAGCATGATAGAGGGAGAGAATCATTAGAGATGGTAATGTATATTAAGATGTCAAAGGATGATAGAGAAATTGTTTAACCTTACACACACCATATTAGCTATCACATGTTAGATGCATAGTAAATGGTTAGTATCATGTGTTTTAATGTCATTTGCATTAGATAGTTTAACATGGTTGCTAGCATAGTTTAATGGTTTTATGAATTTTATCTTGTGTGATTTTCATGTGTGACCTTTAAATACTTTTAGAAATGTGATTTGTGTAATTAGTGAAAATTCAAGGTTAATGAATAATTGATTTATCATTAAACCATTTTGATATTTAAAGTGTTAATTTAATTAGTGAATATATTAATTGTTGTAATTAGAGATAAATAAATAAAATATGATATTTTATATTTTTAAGAGAAAAAGAGGAAAAAGAAAAGAAAATCTAAAAACAATAATAAATAAAGAGAATGGAAATGTTTAAAATTAGAGAAAAACATTTAAAAATATATATTAAGAAAATAATTTAAAAAATAGAGAAAAACAAAGAGAAAAAATAAAAGGAAACAAAGCTATGCTTTTCTCATAAAAGGAAATAAAAGTGGATCAAAGGGGACATGGATGGAAGGCAATGCTTCAAGGAAGGAAGAAAGAGGAAAATAAAGGAATTTTTCCATAATGAGCTCTTCTAACACCTAGGACAAGTAAGTGTTGTTATATATATATATATATATATATATATATATATATAACAACACTTAATTATATATATATATATATATATATATATATATATATTAAGTGTTGTTATATATATATATATATATATATATATATATATATATATATATATGAGAACCAATATTATATTATGTTTAGATATGCAGTGACTTGATATTATAAGTATATAATATGTTAAAACATAAGCTCTGAATATTTTTATGTAAGTTCTTAATATTGTTCTATATAATGAAAGATTCCAATTTAGATTTTTGTAGTTATGCATATCTTATAGCTTATTCTATATCCATATTACTATAGCTTTTGAATATGGAAGTTCTAATTTGGTTGTTGATGGATAGTATATATTCAAATCATTATTTTCCTTTATATATATTCATAATTAATACACAGGGTTGTATATGTTTAGATCTTAAATATTTGTTACAATGACTTATATGTTAAATATAATAAAAATTAGATTATGTTTTATGAAATAATTAAAGGTTGATAAAATTAATTACATCGACCATCCACCATCTACAACTTTGGTTTAATTATAGTGACCTTCTATTTTATGGGCTTTAATTAATTATTAAGGCTCCAATTCTATTTTTATAAGTAGTGACTTGGTATATAAGTGTAGCAACTCATAATTATAGTGCAAAAACTCATATTTATATTGTAGTGACTCATAAATATAATGCAACAACTTTAAATATTGGCTATATATATATATTAGCAGCTTATATAATAAAATAGTAAATAGTTGTATTATGCATATACTCATCAACTTATATAATGTTGGCTATATATTGGTTGTATTATGCATATACTCCACAACTTATTTAATAGAATAGTCACTTTCCTAATAAATGTTATTATATGATGCTATCAATAATATTTGTGGATTCCCTTAGCTGAAATTACTAATATATTTATACTCCATAGTATGTGAATAAAATTTTGAGAGAGCATGGAATATAGACAATATGAAATGATAAATCATTATAGAATATATGACCAAATCACTATAGTCATTGAATATAAATAATATGAATAATATAGAATATAGAATATCTTCAAATAGTATACAATGATGTATAAGTGGAACTTAGAATCTAAAGGTAGACAAAGGGTGATATCTAATTATATTCTTTTGGTCTTTGAGTATGCCTAGCGTAACTATAGAATTAGTTAATCCATTCCTTCCCTGTATAGGGTGATTTATTAGCCTTGTATTATAGAGATTATAACAGAACTCAAATATGATCTGACTAAATTAATTGGCATATATATAACCAATTTGATTATATCATGGTGCTTTACCTTGATCTGCCATTCTAATAATACCATATCTCTTTTTTAGTGTATAAATTAGAAATAGTTTAACATATCCTCCCTCATCTTATAATAGGTTTTATAGACACGTTATAGTTTATTATAGCAAGCATGTGTAATAGGAGGATATAAAAACTAGTTAAATATATAAAGCCTATGAATGTACTTTGGTATGTGTGTCAAAATGAATAGACTTGTACATAAGTACATATATAAATATGAATAGGTATTATGCAATGGGGATCAATGAAATTGATCTTATAGTATGATGTAGGATAGTATGCTTAACTAGATCTAATAAATTATGAATGTTTGGTAGACATAACTATTGGAGGCCTAGATTTCACCCTAGTTGAGAAAAGTAATGTTTAGGTCTTCTACTTAAATCTAGTCCAACATAGGAATGACCCTAAGCTATGGGTTACCTAATCTTGGGTCAGACCTCTAGGATTTTTAATGAGGCTAGCTCTTTTGATGTATCACTTATAGCATTTACACTAAACTTACTAATTACTAGGGTGAAAAGGGAAAGAAAGATGCTAAAAAGGAAACCCTAAGATAATATTGGTGATACACCTTGAATGGTTATTCATCCACTCTTACTTGAGCTTCTAAAATAGTAATGAGACAAGTAAAAAATTGAATACAAATCCTAATGTCTATTATGCATCAATATTTCATACAAAGGTTCACCAAGGGATCAAACCTAAGTGAAGTGATGGAAAGGCCTGATTTAAGGCACTAACCAGTAAATGTATCCACTTGATAGCTTTAATAAAATGACATTAAACATTAAACATGTCCTACGTAACAAGATAAACTAGTATATAGGTGAGATCAAGACTTGACAAGGGATATATTTCTACCACAAATGCAAATCAAATTGACATTAACACACTATACTAAAATAATGAAATTTGAAATAGTCATATATTCATCTTAAGAGGTTACAAATCTCAATCTTGGTAGAATCTAGTCATGCCCAAGAGAGGGATCCCTTCCAATGCTTAGAAGCATGTGTTTATAGTAGAAGGGAATGAGAGAGAGGGGAAAGTGTGCATGAGAGACTAGGGAAGGGGTCATCATGATCAAGATAGATATTACCTCTAGAAATGATCAAACCAACCACTACATTAAATCCTTCTTGAGTTCTTCAACATTAATGCTAATGAGATGATTTCGATGTGAAAGAGTGGAGAAAAGGTCATGGAGGCCAAAATTTCCACTGTGATTAATCATGGATGGTTGCCTAAATCTCTTCAAGCTGCTTAGCATTAATTCCCTCTACTACAAAGATAAAATCCTCATATTTATGCATATGATAGAGCCATGATTAAGTCTACTTTAAGTAACTATATGTACCTATTATCAAGGCTATAAATACATTTATAAGATGAGAAACTACTTAATTAATCACATACCCATCCCTATCATAATATATAATCACAAATCTTTCTATAGATTGAAAACCATTCCACATATTGGTTTTCCTATAGCTACCATATCAATGAAGATTCATAAATATTTAGTCTCATTCTTATAATATATTAGGTCTAAACAGACCTATCTTGCATCTGAGCTTTAATGGTGATAGATATTCACTATTCACAAACCTGGCTATATGGTTGTGTCTGCTTGATGGTATTTGATTGAGCTCTCATGGAGATATATTCCCTTTAAAAAATTTATTTTTCATTCGACCTAAACTATGTTTGACCTCCATTTGAAGTCCCATTTATTCAAATTTTAACATTTACCATTGTTCTTAATCTAGGATTCTCATATCATGCCATCTGTCAGCTCCTCATTCATTCTCAAGATCTTATTACCATCTCTATCTTATTCCATGCTTACACCACAAGGTAGCTTCACATTTGTCCCCAAGATATGTTTACTAGTTTAACCTTTCACTTGCCATTGATCTTGATTTGTATGATTGCACATGCACCATCAATATGCTTAAACCCACTAGCTTTGTTAGTCACCATACTCCATTAGATCTCTACTTAGGTACTTGAGATATTGACACTTGTCATCAACATTTTCAATCTTGTGTCCACTAACTTTTTGACTTGATGCTCACCATTGATCTTCTTTAGTATGATTATACACACACCATTGATCTACCTAAACCCATTAATCGTGTCAATCAATGTGTGCCATTAGATCTGCTATGAGATAATGAGATCATGCCACTTTTTATTTGTGTGTTCATCTTTAGTAATTTTAAAACCAAAAAACTATCTAACAAGGCTTAAAATTGATGTCTTCATGCATATTTCACTCTACAAGTATAAATTTAAAGGCTTATATCTTAAGATATTAAGCTCATTAAGACATGGAATATGTAGGTGATAATCTTGGCACTAAATACATTGATCTAGTATGATATTTTAGCCTGAGAGGATTTCTAAGTGTATGTATTAAATGTGCAACCAGGATGACTTGTTTATTTTTTCATGATGTGTTGATGACAATTTGGCTCTTCTATACTTTTGCAAGAACTTTCAAGGCTCAAAATGAGTTTCTAAGACCTATGAAACTTGATTTATGTCCTTGAATGTCATGATCACCATGAGAACCTATTAATCCTTCTTCCCTTACAACTCTAGACCTATTTCAAGACTTGCTTCTCAAATATCAACAAATTGTACTTTAATCTTACTTAAAGTGTTTCAAAAGATTTTCAAGATGTATGTGATATTTGGACTACTCATTCCATCCATAACTTTGTTTATCTCATCTATTCAGGAAAAATTCTTGGCATGTTGGTTAGAATGGTCAACATTTTTGGCAACTCATATGGAAGTATGCCTACTATGCTTGAGAACCCAAACATTCACATGACTTCTTAGACTCATGAAATAATGAAAAATTTAAAGATTGACTATAAAAAACCTATTGACAAAGACAATAGCCACCAAAACAAGAAAAAAACACAAAAAATAAGTAAACTAACCTAAACAAAGCAAGGACAACAAACAAATGTGTTAGGATAGAACTTCAAGGAACTTAACAAAAACTACCCTAATATGTACAACTTAAATCTACATATACCTTTCCTCCTAGATCAAAAGGAAAGGTTTGATTGTCCATCTTGGAACCTTGAAACATGTCAGCCATCTCTTGATGGCCTCTTCTTGTATATTGGAGTAATTGGATGTTCATGACCTCTTGATGAGGTAGATGGGCATCAAACTTCCATTTTGAGTTTCATGGATTGAATATGTGGATCAAAGAACCAAACATATTCTTCCCACATTCTTCTATTTTGCAAGAATGCTACCAATTTTTCTTCATTCATTAGTTGTCAATGATTCAAGGTATCTTATATTGTGCCTTCATTCTGATCCTCATGGACAAGTGACTTATCAAGGCCTTCATGATTGACCTTTTGTATCTATTTAGGCATGATAGATGACAAGACCTCTCCATTTGATTTGTGTTTAGGTTCAATGATATAAGGTTTTAGATCAGTAAACACTTGTTGATTCTTCTCATCTTCATGCACTTACTCTTCTTATGAGCCAACTTTAGTATCTAATTATTCTTTAAGATCTTTAATATGAAGTGTAATAAATTGAATGGATTGATATTATTTAAAAATATACATATATTACTACCATAAATCCCCATCATTACCTTGATGCTCATCTTCCTTGGTTAGGTTGTACTCACCAATGGTCAATTCTAAAAGTTTTTGAGAAGCATCTTGTTGTGGGATAGTTGGTATGTGATCAAGAAGATCTTTAAAAATGAACTTCTATGACACATCTAAAACTTCTTTTTCATGGCTCTCATATTCTACTTTCACTTGTTCTTATAACTCATCTTTTTTGATACTATGGAAGAATGAATCATGTTTGTTCCTGCCAAGAGGTATCCCAAGAACCATTTATTCCTCAAGCTCATCTAAATAATCATCATCAGTTATAATTTCATTCAAAATATGAATTTTTACCTCTTTAATAATGGGTTCTCTCCACATATGTATCATAGAAGATCCTTGGAGTGACTTCAAGAGAGATGAAATATATACCTCATTCCTTTCATCTATTTACTTGTCTTCAATAATCACCACTTCCTCCTTTTGTATATTACTTTTAATGTATCTCCAAGATGGAAAAGACTTATATTACTAAGGAAGGGGTGGGTATTGAGTAATTTTGGGTTTGCTTGACTGCATGATTTGGTTCTAAGATGGAAATTTGGGCTCATGGTTTTCCTGCATAGTGTGATGAAAGGAGGTATGTACAGTTGAGGTGATATTACCTTTATAGCTTCCAATGTTTGGTATAAATGTTTATCTATAGATCCAATTTACATAGCAAGGGAGGATTTAAAATTAGACCTTGATTGCTCATGATGGCTGGCTCTTTCAACACAAACTTGACTTTCCTCTTGGACTCTCCCTTGGATAGATTTCCATGATGAGAAGGTTCAGAGGAGTGGGGGGAAATATGATGAACTTGAAACTCATTTGGTGAGGGCTTATGAGTGGTGATGGGAAGCTAAAAATGAGGCTAAAATGGAGTGAAGGAGGGAAGGTAGGATGGGTAATGAGGTGTTTGATGTTCTTCATGGGCTGCCAACTTCTCCTCAATCTTGGAGATGAGTCCATCTATGTCAAGCATGTCACTAATTTTTATAGAATAACCTCTCTTAATGAAAGGAATCCACTCCTGATTTTCCTATTATATTGATGTTTTAATCACTTTAATGACATGTTTTAGAATTTCCTACCCATACCCCTTCAATCTATCAATGTTTATCATATTTTATTCTTAGTCCAATAGAGCTTTTTTAAGGCTATATATAGAATGGCATGGGGTATGAGTAGGCTATTTAGGAATGTCATGAAATTTTCATAACTAAATAGGAGGGTAATTAGGATATAGATGGGGTAGATGATACTCATAAAAGGCTTGATGATCTTGGTAATAAGGGGTCTCATTACAGGATTGGGAGTGGTAAATATTATGATGGATTAGTTATTCATAGGGAATATTAGGGTAGTACTTTTGCATGTATGACTAATATAGGTCCTCATATTTTTGATGAATATCATATCAAGATGTATATGGATCATTTTAAAACTAATAATGAGGAGAGGAAAGATAGAACTCTTCTTTATAGGCTGTC
The DNA here is from genome assembly GCA_037957365.1 of Torreya grandis. NCBI lineage: Eukaryota > Viridiplantae > Streptophyta > Pinopsida > Cupressales > Taxaceae > Torreya > Torreya grandis. Next base: position 4,259,419 of record JARHVA010000538.1, on the reverse strand, counting down.
ATAACCTAGGAAACATGAAGATAACTAAAATCATGAACAAGAATATGCCTCTTACCTTGAAATAAGGACCAAGGAGTACTTGAAACTACATCTAAATATGAAGGTGTAAAAAAAAAAATTTAAATATCTAAAATTGGGTCCCATTGGGCATGTTAAAATTGTTAGAGGCCTAAATTGCACCCTAGCTGAGCAAAGGATTGTTTAGGTCCTCTACTCAAATCTAGTCCAATATGGAAATGAACCTACGCTATGGGTTTCCTAATCTTAGGTCAGACCTCTAGAATTTTTAATGAGCATAACTCCTCTAATGTATCACTTATATCATTTCCACTAAAACATACTAATTGATGGGGTGAAAAGGGAAAGAAATAAATTAAAATGGAAACCCTAAGCTACTATTGGTGAGATACCTAGAATGATTATTCATCCACTCTTACTTGAGATTTTAAAACATTAATGAGATAAGCAAAAAATTGAATCTACAACTCCAAATGTCTGTTATACATCAATATTTCATGCAGAGGTTCACCAAGTGATCAAACCCTAAGGGAAGTGATGGAAAGGTCTAATTCAAGGTACTAACCAGTCAATGTATCCACTTACTAGCTTCAATCAAATGACATTAAACACTAAACATGACTTGTATAACAATATAAACTAATAGTTAGGTGAGATCAGGACTTGATAAGGTAGATATTTCTACCACATATTCAAATCAAACTAACATTAACACACTATACTAGGATAATGAAATCTGAAATAATCATCTATTCATCTCAAGAGGTTATAAATCTCAATCTTGGCATAGTCTAGTCATGCCTAAGAGAGGGATCCCTTTCAAGGCTTAGAAGCCTATGTTTATATCAAAAGTGAATGATAGAGAGGGGAAGGTACATGTGAGAGAGTGGAGAAGGCATCATCATGATCACGGTCTAGATTACCACCAGAAGCAATCACAATAATCATTATATTAAATCATTCTCAATTTCTTTAGCATTAATGCATTGGAGACTATTTTAGCATGCAAGAGTGGAGAAAATTTCATGAAGGCCAACATTTCCACTACAAATAATCATGAATGGACACCTAAATCTCCTTGATCTCATCAGCATTAATGACCTCTACTACAAGGACAAAATCTTCATATGTATACACCTGATAGAGTCATGATTAAGTTTACTTTGAGTGGTTATAAATACCTATTATTGATTTTATGACCACATTTAGAAGATGAGACACTCCTTCATTAATCACATAACCATCCCTATCATAATATATGAGCATATATCTTTTTATAGATAAAAAACCTATCCACTTATTGGTTTAACTATAGTTTCCATATCAATGAAGATATATAGATGCTTAGTCTCATTCCTCAAATATATTAAGTCTAAATATACCTATCATACATTTAAGCTTTAATGGTGATAGAGCTTCACTATTAATGAACCTAGCTATATGGCTATGTCTACTTGATGGTATTTGACTAAGCTCTCATTGTGATATAAGCCCTTTGAAACCTTTGTTCTTCATTTGACTTAAACCATGTTCAACCTCCATTTGAAGTCCCATATCTTTGAATTTTAATATTGACCTTCGATCTTGATCTAGGATTCTCATATTATGTCATCTATCAACTCCTCATTTGTTCTTAAGATCCTACTATCAATCCTATCTAGTTCCATGTTTTCACCAGGTGGCATCTTCACATTCATCCCCAAAATACATTGACTAGTTTGAACTCTTGCTTGTCATTGATCTTGATATGTACGAGTACACACGCACCATCAATCTACTTGGACCCAGTTACTTTTTTAGACACCATGTATCATTATATCTTTACTTAGGTACATGATATCTTGATAGTTGTCATCAACACATTCAATCTTGGGTCCATTAACCTTTTGAATTGATGCTCATAATTGATCTTCTTTGGTATGATTAAACATGAAACATTCATCTACCTAGACCCACTAACCTTGTCAGTTAATGTGTGTCATTGGATCTACTATGAGCTTTCAAGATCATACCACTTATTAGCCTTGCATTTGTCATTAGGAATTTTGAAACCAAATGACTATTTTACAAGGATTAAGCTTGACATCTGCATGCACATTTCACTCTACAAGTCTAACTTTAAAGGCTTATATCTATAGACACCTAAATCTATCCACCAGTGACCTCCAATCAAGATTTTGACCAATTTTCACTGAAAGTGCACAATTTAGCCTAAAAACACTTAAACACGCTAAATGACTTGAAATTGATATATTCAAGTGCTGATTTTAGATATGGTATCATTAAATGGGATAATGCAATGTATGGGCTAGCTAACTTTGATCAGATCATTTTGAGTCAAAATGCCAATTTTGCACTTGGGTGATCTAGATTGCTCTTTCCTATCAAATATCTTGCATGGACATGTGCCTTTATTATTTGGTGTTGGTAACATCCTAAATGGGATAATGGAGCCAACGCATTTGACCTTTCAAGGCTCAAAATGAGTTTTTAAGACTTATAAAACCTGTTTTATTTCCATGAGTTTTTGAGACTTATAAAACCTGCTTTATTTCCATGAAGGTCATGATCACCATGATAACATGTTGATCCTTTTTCCCTTGTAACTCTAGACCTATTTCAATACTTGTTTCTCAAAGATCAATGAATTGCACTTTAAAAGCTTGCTTAAAGTTTTTTAAAATCTTTGCAAGTTGTATGTGATCTTTGGACCACTCATTCCATCTAAAACTCTATTCAACTCATCTATTCAAGCAAAATCTTAGCATGTGGGCCAGAATAACCAAAAATAATTGGATGACAATTGATAGGCAAAATATATATAGCTTTAAAAATGACTAATGAGGGTTGTTTATTAATACTTCCAAGAGTAATGAGACTTATAAATGATAGTCATTCTACTTGGTATAATGAGTGTTGGAAACCCCATGAAAACCTTATTTAGAAATATTAATGATTGTAGGTGTATATATATGTTTGTAGTATATTGAAATTCATACAATTATTTTAATAATGCATGTGAAGTATAAGAGCTCAACGTAGTCTTCCATTATCTTGTGATAAGCTTTATGATATACATGAGGTTAATTATCATATTTAATAAGTGAAACAAAAACTATAGTGCCAATATAACACTATAATGAGATACATATTTATGAATAATGGTATGTTAAACATAAATATAGCTATACATATACCTATTAACATATACATGTACATAGGGTGTGTTCTTATAATTATAGTTCCATTGGTGGTTTAAATCTATATTATATAATTTTGTATAATAGAATCTTGTGAAGGTATGCATACAACCCCATGAGATTATAACAAATGCTAGAATGGAATATTATATGTTTCATGAGAATTGAAACTTTATTGGTATATCTAGTTACTTAAATAGAAGCTTGTGTTTCTATTTATTTATATGAATTTAGTTGACTAGTTGTGGTATTTAATAGTTATGCTTAAGAACACTAGACTATGATAATATGAGTTATCATAGGGTGTAGTATATTTGAAAATCTACTTAGGTAGGGATCAAAGCTATGAAGGAGTATTATATTATTGAATCCTTTATCTTATAAACATCATAAATATTTTTTGTGAATAGGAAAGTATAATGATTGTTAAAATCATATGGAGTTCTTGACTTAAAAATATAGTTGACCACTGATAAAGTATTTATATATCATTTGTGTGCTTATATACGGTGCATATTATGTTCTATAATTATTTATATATATGAAACATATTTATTCATGGACTTAAGAAACTATATGAAAATATTACATATATAGGTGTATTGGGTCATATACCTAAACTTATAGCTAAATGGATGGTTATATTGAGTCATAAGGTGTTCGAGGGACTGAAACTATAACCATGTGAAATTATTCCCTAGGAACATAATTAAGTTATTTAACTAAAATTTTATGTTATAACTTGGTTATGGATTATCTGACCCTTTGAAAATAGCATGACTGACTATATATATATATATATAGTAATGAAAATCGATGAGTGGTAAATATTGTGAGTGGATCTAAAAGTATAAGTTTTTAGACATAAATAGCATATATTAGTGTAACGTGATGTGTGCCTATAAGTTATGTTTATTTTGATAGCTATTATGTAGTTTAAACACAGGATATACGTAGTATAAATTATACTTGCTTGCTTAATATTTAGGGTTATGGACATTTGATTCTTGAAATTATAAGACTGATTATTCATGATTGAGTAGTGAGCTCATGTGTAATGAACTATGATATTATAGATGTCATAGAGGATAGTTTATTTGAAACTTTATTCTAAATTTATGTTATACCTGAGTGGTACAAACTATAATTAATATGTCTAGATTAATTCATATGTTTGACGAACTAAATGTATATGTGTTAGATATTTCTAAAAATAACATGTTTTATTAGTAATTAGTATAAAGTATTTTATTGTGTTTGCTTACAAAAAATAAAGTTTGTAACCTAATGTATATATTATACTTAGGTGGTATTATCTAAACTTATTTGTTTATATGTTTAACAGAATAAATGTATGTTTTTTTATTATTCCTTGATTAGCATGTTATGTGACTTCTAGTAAGAAGTAGTTTGCATGAAACTAGTCATTATACTATGTTAACCACATCTCGCATTGGTGATACTAAGTAGTGAGATAAATTTCACTAGCTTAATATCATCACAATGCCAAATGGAGGTAAGCTGATCAAGTGGTGTGCATGAAATTGACTGATCCTTAGATAATTATTTATTATTGAAAACCTTGGCCAGGTAATGTTTAGTGAGACATTATCATTTCATGAGTATAATTTACATGTTTTTTCAATATCTTGCATTATAACAAGTTTCTATGATACACTACATGTTTAGTTTTAGAAATAATATAACACATAGGTATTATCTCATCTCTTTGGATCACACACCATCACTACCTACTCATCCATGAAAGGAGGGTCATTCCCTAATGGGATTAGTGTGGGAGATCATTGGCCCATGGTTGGTGTGGAAAAATGCTTTAATGATGCTCTCCCTCCCCACAACAGTACTAATTTTGATATGACACCTTATATTGCCACATATACTAGAGATTGGGGAACTATGCTCTAGGGAGTCATGTATCTTATATATGTACATTACATTACATTACATTGTATTATATTTATTATTGAAAGATTATCATGATGAGATGTAATTATTTATTTATCATACTTTGATAGTAATGGATATATGCATGTATTTTTCATGGCTAGTTAATTGTAATTACTTTCTATATTCATATTATGATGTCTTTCTTATGATGATAATGATCAGTGATGTATGATGTAGTATGTTTCATTTACATTTATCACACTTAGAGTATTTTATATGGTCACTGATTATATTCTCATGGTGTAATCTATATAAAGTATATGTTGTTTAAGTTAAAAAAATTATCACATTTTTTATGTCAAACCCAGTGGTGTTATTACAGTTAGATCCACACACACTCATTACATAGGGTGTTATTGATCACAGTTATCAACTTTACTATTTTAATGGTTTTGATGATACTCCTCCTTTAGGGATGTGTTTAGTTTCTCATGTAGATTCAGATATTCAAATTTTCCATGATAGACTTATACACCTCAACTACAAATATTTGAAGGAGTTGAGCACTCACAATATGGTAGAGGGTCTTCCTATAGTTTCATGTCTTGATGGAGTATGCCCCAGTTGTGTATTGGGGAAATAACATCAAGATATGTTTCCTAATGGTATGTCCACAAGATCTTCTTCACCACTTGAGCTTGTGCATAGTTATTTGATGATCTTTCCTACTCCTTTCAATGGAGATAAGTATTCACTTACGATGCAGATCTTGTACAAATAACTCACACTAGTCCTTAAACAATGGAACACTTTTCTAATCTTAGGTTTAAGAGTTCATTCACTATGAAAATTATAAGTTCAAAATAATATTATAAAATTAAAATATATTTATCTTACTTAGGAGAGTCTTAATAACTCCCTATACCCCTTTTGTAAATTTTCTCAAATACCTACTTTCCACTTATGTAACTCTACCTTCTATATTAGCCTTCCTTATAGCCCTTTTCTACCTAAAAATAATATTATATAAAAAATTAAAAATAGGTATTACTTTAAAAATTTACTTTCACATTTTTCTTGTTATAACACACTCGTGTGCCAAATTTTAGGATCTATCCCACTCCCTAAGTCCACTTTCCTTCTTGTAGCCTTTCAAATTAGCCCATTTTTAGCTCTTGTAGCTAGAAATATGTACTACATAGGTTTTATGGTCTTTAAATTGATTTATTTAGTTAGGTAACTCAAAAACATGTAATATCACAAATTTTGGAGATTTTCAAGGGTTACTTTTCTCACAATAGACAAAACCCTAGTTGTCAGGGTTTAGGATGACAGAGCAGGTCGAGGGTGGTTTAAATTCCATATCTTGGCCTATAAATAGTTTCAAAAAAACTAATGGTTTTAAAATTTGTATTTAGGCTCAATAAAACTTTTAAATTCAATAACCTTGGTCTCTTATTTCTCAAATCACACTCTAATAAGGAACCTTAGTCATTCTTGACTATGTTCTAATAACAAAAAATAAGGTAAGTAGGGGTTTAATAATATTGTCAACATTCCATGAATTCCAAAACCTTAAATGATTTTTTAAACACCTTTTAAAACTATTCTAAACCTTATACAATCCCTTTAGGATTTAAAAACATGTTTCAATACTAAAACACAGTACTCAAAATTTCTTGTTTGAATTGACTGTATGTTTTAATGACTATTGTCTATAACCCACCTAGCTTAAAAAGTTTGAACTATTATATATGTCAAATAAGATTGTATCCAACTATCTGAATGTGTCTCAATTCTCAAATTCTCCATATAACCCAATGCCAAATGTTCAATACTCAATTCACAACTATACTCTACTGGCATATTTGACTATCTCCAAGATAATGTCCGTTTCCACTCAATAAACTCCTCTATTTTCATATTAGTGAATATGACTTGATAAAAAAAATCATAAATTTACAATGAAACTTCTTACCACATGGGAGATTCAAACACACAATAGGCTATGTTTCAGCCTTGTCATTACAATGTACTCAAAATTTAATTAACACATTCCTCTTCATTCATAAATTTTTCTTTATTCCATGTCCATTATCTCTCCAATTATAATGTAATACACTATTAAAACACCAAAACTAACTATACCAACTTCTACCAAGAATCATAACTGAATCCTGGATCATTCCCGCTTAGAGGCTATGATATTACATTACAATTTTCATGTTTTTCTAATATGATCAATATATGACCATGCCTATAAACTAAAGAAGATATTTATGACCTTTACATAGTCTTAATACCTCTTGGGCACCTCTTGGTCATGTTCCTATCCCTTTCCACCTTCATACAATGCATGGAGATCCTTCTACAAGGCTTAAAAATTCAAATTTTCAAATAGTGGCATTTTGGAGGGATAATCCATAATTTAAATTTTAAGCAACTTTTGATAAGCTATATCACACCTAAGACATAATTAGGACCTAAATAACCTATAAAAAATCTAAAATACAAATTCAATCCAAAAATGAGTACATTTTAGGGTCCTTATTGGATACCCTTGCATCACACTACCAAGCTAAAGAATTTTTGCCATAGGGGTTAACTTGGTGTATGCTCCTCTTTAGTTACATTGTACCTCCTGATATAAGTTTGTTGTTGTTACTTACCTCTCATAGAGGTTAAAATATTCATATGCCCCATAATTAGGCCTCCTTTGGTTCTTCTTCTACAATGGTGTACCTATACATGTAACAAAATTGTTAAGGAGATCATAGTTATTGTCTTTTGTTGCTTGATTTGGATGTGCATACCATGTTTCCACTTCTTGAAACTGATCCATCACAACCTTATATAAGACACTACTTCTATAAATGTGTCTTCTCTATTCTTCACCCATTTTTAATTCTTGGTACACTCCACATCATACATATCAACTCTTGAGTCCTTACATGTTATATGCTTGCATAAGTGCTTGGTTTGCTACTATATATCATATTCATAACTTCCCTCTACCCCCTATATACACAAGTATTGCATGTTATCTTTAACATTATCATTATCTTGACTTAACACTCTCATGTTATTGCATTCACTTAGTTGTCCTTCTTGGACTTGTTGTATATCTTCTATCATTTTTTCATTTCTTTCCTTTTCAAGACTTTATCTCATGCATGTGAGCTTTACTATCATGTCTTCTATAAATTCATAACTATAAATATTTAGAAATTGTTGAGATAAACTTGAAAATAACTCATTCTCATATTTTCTTTAAAAAGTCTTACTTGATAAAGGTTCACATTCCTCAACTTGGGCTACCTCAATCTCCTTGGGCTGTTCATCCATCTTCACATCTTCATCCTATTTCTACACCAACTCCTTATAACCTACAACTAACACCTTAGAATAGATACCAACAACATTTTCATCATTATTCAAAGGTAATAATGTATGCTTGACTCCCTTATGCTTCAAAGAATAGGTGTTCTTCACCTCATCATGACTAGTTGACCTATCAAACTTCCAAGGACTTCCTAATAGTACATGAAAAACATCCATGGGGATGATATCACACATTAATTTATTCTTATAGGTACCAATCTAAAAATCTACTAAGCACTATTCATTAACAAGCACATGATATCCCTTCTAAAGCCAAGAAATTTTGTAAGGTGTAGGATGTGGTAATATTTTGAGGCCTAGTTTACTTACCATGTCATTTGAAACCAAATTATCTATGCTTCTTTAATCTATTATAATTTTAAAATATTTACCATGGGGCTTACATGTTATCTTGAAGAGTGTTCTCCATTGAGCAGGTTCTTTCTCTTTTGGTGGCTTCAAAAATGTCCTCCTCATTAATAGTGACTCTCCTTATTAAGGTGCCTCTATATGTGAAACTGATCCAACACTTTCTTCCTCTATAGGCTACACTACTTTATTCCTACTCTCATTTATATAACTCATTATTTTTCTTATAGACACTCCCAATACTTATATCCTACATATATGTTGCATTTGAAGCATTTTATTATGAATCCACTAGTCCCTCTTCCTCTAAATGCATTTCCACCTCTATAATATGGCCTCCTACCTCTATAACCACCTCTTGGTTGTGTTTCAAGTCTTTGTCTACTAATTTCACCTTCTTCATATGCATTTTTACTCTCCTTTTCTTCTCACTTGTTTTCCTCTTAATCTTGCTTGTTGTGTATGCCTTCTTACCAACTTATCCTAAAATTTCAAGGCTGCTTGGTATGCCTCAACTATTTTCAGATTCAATATAATGATCTCATCTTGTATGGAACACTTGATACCATTCAAGTACCTTGCTACCTTCTCATCATCTTCTTCTAGATGTCTTATTTTAATTATAAATGTATGAAACTCTTATGTATATTCCTTCACTAAATGATCCTTTTGTCTAAGACTATATAATATCCTAAATAAATGTGTATTTTAGTCCTTGGGCATGAATTTTGCCTTTAACTTCATCACCATCCTATCCTATGACTAAATCTTTGTCTTACCTCTTCTCCTTCTCTCTTCCTAGATTCCATCCCACCACAAATAAGTATGTCCTCTCAATCTTGTGATTGAAAATTTAACTTTATTTGTGTTATCCACCTCCTCATACTTGAAATACTTGTCCATGGTTGCTAATCCACCAACTCATCCACATTGAGATTGCCTTCATACATTGGCACATCTAGCTTCAATTTTGAACCCATCTTAATCATGGATTTAATCAATATTTATTACACTCTATCTTCTATTTATTCTTCCTCTTATAATATATTAGCTTCCTCTTCTTTGTGACTATCATGTTTAGCTATGACACTTCTTCTTTGAATTATCTCCATATCTTCCATATTGTTACATATTCCTCATTTCAATGACCAAATTTTCTATATATTATTACATTATTTGAGATGATATAGGTCTCCTTTTACATTCTTCCATTTTTCCTCCTTATCTTATTCTTTGATCATTTTTAATCTTTGATACCAAAAGATGTAGATCTTATACAAATAACTCACACTAGTCCTTGAATAATGGAACACTTTTCTAATCTCAGGCTTAAGAGTTCATTCACAATGCAACATATAAGTTCACAATAATATTATAAGATTAAAACATATTTATCTTACTTATGATATTATCTAATAACTCCCTATACCCCTTTTTCAAATTTTCTTAAACACCTACTTTCCACTTATGCAATTATGCCTTCTAAATTAGCCTTCTTTTTAACACTTTTCTACCTAAAAATAAGATTGTATAGAAAAGTACCAATAGTTATAACTTTAAAAAGTTATTTTCACATTTTTCCTATTATAACACACCTTTTAACCAAATTTTAGGATCTATCTTACTCCCTAAGTCCACTTTCCTTCTTGTAGCCTTTCAAATTAGGCCTCTTTTATCCCTTTTTCAACTCCTCTAGCTAGAAATCTATAATACATAGGTTATATGGTCTTGATATTGTTTTATTTAGTTAGGTAACTAAAAAACGTGAAATATCACAAATTTTTGAGATTTTTCAAGGGTTACTTTTCTCACAATAGACAAAACCCTAGTTGTCAGGGTTTAAGATGACTGAGCAGGCCAAGGGTGATTTAAATTCCATATATTGGTCTATAATTATTTTAAAACAAAAAAAATGGTTGGAAACTTTATTTTTAGGCTCAATACAGATTTTATATTCAATAAACTTTGTCTTTTACTTCCTAGATCACACTCCAACAAAGAAACTAAGTCATTTTTTACTATGTTCTAATGGCAAAAAATAGGGTAAGAAGGGGTTTAATAATATTTTCAACATTCCATGGATTCAAAAACATTTAATTATGTTTTAAAAACCTTTTAAAACTATTATATACCTTATATAATCCCTTTAGGATTCAAAAACATGCTTCAATACTAAAACACAGTACTCAAAATTTCTTGTTTGAATGGACTGTATGCTATCAATGACTGTTGTCTATAACCCACCTGGCTTAACAAAGTTTAAAATATTATATATGTCAAATAATATTTTATCCAAATATCACAATGTGTCTCAATTCTAAAATTCTCCATATAACCCAATGCCAAAGTTTTAATACTCAGTTCACAACTTCAATAGGATTGTATAAACCTATACTATGTTGATAGATTTGACTATCTCCAAGAACAATATCCATTTCCACTCAATAAACTCATATGTTTTAAAATTATTTAATATTATTTGATCACAAAACAAAATTAATAAACAAACAATGAAACTTCTTACCACATGGGAGATTCAAAAACACAATAGGCTATGTTTCAGCCTTGCCATTACAATGTAATTAGACTTTCATTAACACAATTCTCTTCATTCATCAAGATTTATTTAATCAAAATACATTATATCTATAACATAATGTAATACACTATTACAAAACCAAAACTAACTCTATCAACTTCTACCAAGAAGCATAACTGAATCTTGGATCTTTCCCACATAGAAGCTATGAAATTACATTACAATTTTCATGTTTTTCCAATATGATCAATATATGACCATGCCTATACACTAAATAAGATATTTGGGACATTTAAATAGTCTTAATAAATATTATACACCTATTTTACATGTTCCTACCCATTTCCACCTTCATACAATGCATGGAGATCCTTTCATAAGGTTTAAAAATTCAAATTTTCAAATAGTGGAATTTTGGAGGGAAAATCTATAATTCAAATTTTATGCAACTTTTGCTAACCTAGACCACAATGAAGACATAATTAGGACCTAAATCACCTATTAAACATATAAAATTCAAATTCAAGACAAAATTGAGTCTATTGTGGGGTCCATATTAGATACCCCTGCATCAACTTACCTTCATTGACAAATTCTTAAGGCGTACTTGGGTTTATTTCCTCATGTACAAGAGTGATGTGTTTTCTCACTTCAAAGTATTTAAGGATTTTTTTGTGAAATATTCATCAATTTTAATCAATAATCTTCATATAGATAATGGGGGGCATTACTTTAGTCGAGAGTTCACTAATTTTTTAGTAGCCCATGGTATTGTTCACCAACATTCTATTGCACATACTCCATAGAAGAATGGCTTAGTAGAAAGGAAGAATCAGAATATAAAGGATATGGATAAATAAATGATGAATTCATGGGATTTACCTCCTATCTATTTGATATAGGTATTTAATTTTGTGAACTACATTCATAACTACACACTACATTGAGCACTTGAGCATATGAATTTGGAAGAGGCTTGGTCTGGAACCAAGCTTGATGTCTCATTTTTATAAGTCTTTGGGATCCTTGTTTTGGAATTTTCACCAAATAATAAAAGTAAAACATTGGATAAGAATATCAAACCTTTTATTTTTTTGGGGTATTGTGAGGACATAAGAGCTTATCATATTTTAGATCCTAATACTCATGATGTTAATTTTAAAACTCATGTACAATTTGATGAGCATTTCACATCTCATGATTTTTCATCTTCTTCCATGCCTTCTTCTTATTCTTTCCATGATTCACCTCCTCTTGAGGATTCATTATTTGAGGATCTAGTTTAGGATATTCCTTAGAAGGTCATAAAGGATGAGGATCTTGTTCACACTTATGTTGCCATTATGCCTAGGTGGACTCATACTATAGTTTTTGAGGTAACACCTTTCATACAGGATCTTCCACTTAATAAACATCATCATGCACATTCTATGGGTACTGGAATTTTATCTCAAGCATTATATAGAGATCCATAATCTTTTTCATAGGCTCATGGAATATAAGAGTGGGATGATGGGATGAGAAATGAGTATTCTTTATTAATGAAGAATCACACTTGGGATTTCGTCACTCTTCCTAAGGAAAGAAAGTTGGCTAGGTACAAATGGATTTACTACACTAATTATGTATTTAATGGGTCCATTGACAAGTGTAAGTCATGTTTTGTTACAAAATTATTTTTTCAAGTTGAAAGGATTGACTACTCTGATACTTTTGTGTCCATTTCCAAGATAGATTTTGTTCACCTTGTATTTTCTCTTTTTGCATCATAGGGTTGGCCAATATATTAAATGGACATTAAGAGTGTTTTCTTACATGGAGAATTACATGAGGAAATATATATGGAGTATTTTTATGGGTTTATTCATGATTATTCATTTGTTTTTTAGCTTAAGAGGTCTCTTTATAGTCTTAAATAGGCCCCTCAAGCTTGGTATGAGAAGATAGATTCATTTATTCTCTCTACTAGCTTTGTTCACTACCACTTGGATCCCATAATGTTTATTAAATTTATTGGGGAGGAACTATTAGTCTAGTCTTGTATGTTGATGATATGATTCTCACAAGTAACTCCTCATCTTAGATTCAAACTATTTAGCTGGCATTTTTAGCATAGTTTGACATGATAAATTTTGCCCTTCTATATTTATTCCTTGGTTTACAAATTTCATAGTCAAATATAGGGATCTATTTGAGTCAAAAAAAGTACACACTTGATATATTTAGCTTTTTGGCATGTCTAATTGTAATCCAATTCCTTCTCCTTTTTAGTCTAGAGTAACTCTCACCACCTCTTGTACTACTCCACTTTGTGATCCTACGTTGTATAGGTAGATGGTTGGGAGTCTTATGTATTTGACCCATACTCATCTTGACATTTCATTTGTAGTTGGTCTTGTATCTAGGTTTGTACATGACCCTCATGACATCTACCAAGAATATTTTTTGATATCTATGAGGCACTACTCATTTTGGATTACATTACACTAGGGGTTCTATTTAGTTGATTAGATATAGTGATTTAGATTGGGTAGGTTCTCTTAATGACTGACATTCCACTTATGACTACATATTTTTTCTTAGTTCTTCACCTATTACTTGGTTATGAAATAAGTGATAGGTTATTTCACTATCATCTATAGAGGCTAAGTATAGGGCAATAGTTATAGTGAGTCAATGGGTTTTTTGGCTTCATCAATTTTTTATAGATTTTGGCTTCACATAAGATTCACCCACTATAATTTGGTGTGACAATCATAGTATAATCCATATATCTCACAATCCAATTGAGCATCAATGGACCAAACACATTGAGGTAAAAATTAACTTCATTAATCAACACATTTAGGATGGTGTTCTTACCCTAGAGTAAATTCTAACTTATCAGTAGGTTGCAAACATATTCATGAAGCCTTTTGCATCACCTCATTTCCTTGAGTTATGTAACATACTTGGGGTTTTATAAGTTGACCTTAGGGGTTGTTCATGAGGACATCTTCCATATTAATTTCACTGATACATATTGTACATGAGTACCTTATTAGGCCTAGTTATCGAGCCTCATACTGCAGATATGCCACTATTTATTTTTTGGCTTTTGTTAGCCCCTAGATTCACTTGAGGGGAGATGTTAGAGTATATATTTCATGTTTATTTCTCATGTTTGATAGTGTCTTAGCTAGTTATTTTTTCTTGTAGTGAGTTTTTCTTATGTGAGGCTTTATCCCACATTGGCTAGCTTAGTTAGTTTAGTGTTTTTCCTTGCCTATATATACAAGTGCCTTCATTTATACTATCATGCTTTAATATACTTAATTTTTGAATAATATATGATCTAACTTGTTTTTCATATCATATGTATAGCTTCTTTTATGATTTTTTGTTGTCAATACTTAGGATTCTTGGGTTAGAATTCCTTTACCATTCCTAACAATTTTAAAACCAAAGCAAAAATTAGTTGAAAATATTAAATTTTCATTAATTTTTAAAATTTTGAAAAACATGACAATAACTGGATCTAACTAAGATTTTGAACTGTATGGTATGGAAACAAATTAGACTTGTTTTTTAGGCAAGAATTTTATCTATTAGATAATAGAGTCTTAAGTTTCACTACAACTTGATCAACTGAGAAGTGATCAATCTTTGTTAAAATAATGGCTCCTTAAACCATCATAATGTCATCAAATATTAATGGGCAATGTATGTGAGGGCATCAAGTACTCAGCCTATAGATGCTATCGCATATCCAAAATGATAGTGTATGTAAGGGCATCATATATTCAACTTGATAGGTGTTATCACATATCCCCAAATTATAATGTATATGAGGGCATTTTTCATTATGTGTTTTCACATAAATGAAAATGTAAAGCAAAAAACCTCTCCTTTATACTGAACATAGTGGCTTGCCTTACAAAATTTTAAAAATTTATTCCTCTCCACTAAAAAATTGTTCCCTGGCTTGCAATTTCAACTCTATAAGAAAACAATTATTGACCCATTATATCTTTTTTGTCAACCTTACCTAACACCTCATTGAACATGAATTACTCAATAAAATGCCTTAATTAAATGTTATCATCTGAATCATTTAACAAAATTCTATAATATATTCTTGCTCTTAGAAGTACCTTTCATGTTTACTTTATATAATCACATTTTCCACTATCAATATTGATTCATATTGTACTTTTACTTATGCTCCATATATCTTGCAATCATCAAATTCCATAACACCATAAAATAATATCACCCGACTTGTGTTCAACCATTTTTAGTAGTTGAGAATACCTAACTTTATTTATTTAGAGTTGTTCAAATCCTCTTATATTAAGGTTAGAAATAACTTGCGCATGACTTGTAGAATTAGTCATTATAAGCCTTTTGATAAGAGCCTCTAGATAATATGTTTCATCATCAATACTATTTATAAAATTAGAATCTTTTGAATGCACAATACTCCTAATATACTATGATAATGTCAATATCTAGGCATGTATTCATATATTGATGATCACTATTCAAACCTAGATTAAACCATGTAGCCTTGAAAATATCAATTTCAATGTTACTTAGAGAGGGACCAATAATTTGAAAGCTTTATCCTTGAGAACATCCATTTCCTCTTATAATTATACACAAGTAAATTCACAACATCCATTTTGGCATTAGAATCCATGGCATAGGGATGAACAAAACCCAAAAAAAATAGCCTTGCCACTAACATCAATTTTTCACCTATTTTGAGTGTAATCCTCAATCCACAGAGAGTTGAAAACATCAAAAATAACCCACATTTTAAGATTTTTAATATCCTTAATTTTGAGATACACCATTAATACAACATTCAAAATATCACATCTTCTAGTTTATCAATAATCACATGAAACTTCTTTTCCTAAAAATACATTAGGTGATGGAATTTATCTTGTGTTGTTAGAATTGGTAATGGCATGACTATGCACTTTGAGTGACCACATTGAAGAAATTATTTCATATTGTCCTTCAGAACCCACACACTCATCCCTCACAAGATTCTTGAAACTTCAATTCAATTGATAGGAAAATAAATGTAAATCAATGACATTTAGAACACCAGGTAGAATGCATAATGAGAGACTCCAAACCAATAAAAGGTACTAACAATGAACACTTAAACATGAGCATAAATGGACACAAAGTGAATTTTTAGATGTCATATTCTTTCAATATTGAGGGTACTAATCTTGATTGTCAGATCATATAATGTTGAGTATACCTCATGTTATAAAATATTAATAAGAACATAATTTATCAAATGTAATTTTGGCATGACTGTCATTTCTATTTAATTTAACTCATGATTTCACCACATTGATGGAGTATCCATAAATATTATCTTTGGGAACAAAAATACATCCCTAACCAAAACTACCTCTTATACTCATACCTATGCTCCTATATCATGTTCCAATGCATAAGTGACAAAACTAGATCCCTGAGGCCTCTGAGTTATTTGGATATATATCATCACTACATCTAAAATAGTGATAAGCTCTTGAAAATATTCCCTAAAGTTATTCTCGATGATATTCAATGAAAGACAATCAACAAATACTTTTTTTTTAATAATCTTCAATATTGGCTCCAATCCACCATTGTTGGTGTGATTAATACCAAGATGGTCATCTTAAAGGATTTTCCTTTTTGATTTAACATTTTCTTGTCAAAATAAGTATAGTTGAGAGATCATCAATACGTTCAAATTTGTAACTAGAAACTTCTAAATTAGTATTGACTAAAATATTCTTTTTAAATGCATATCAATCCACAATGTTACTCTACAAACCAATCAATGGATCATCATTAGAAGTTTTAAAAATAATTAGATCTCAATATATGACTTGAGACTTTTCCATTGGGATATAGATTCTATGTCTCATTTTGTGAAAATTTTACCATCTTTATCATTAAGATAGATCCTTAAAAACTTTTATATCTTACATTTGCACATCCTGATTCAACCAACTGACAGTCAATTCACTTATATCAATCATATGATAAATGAACATGAGCTGTCAAGCTAGATATTTTATTATGAAAATTTGAATGTTTATCAACTATTCACTTGAATACATCTATGAAATACTTGTCATTCTATCATCTTAGAAAATCATGTGATTGTCCATGATATTTCCTAGGTAGAGATCATAACAACAAATATATGTAGGAAGAAAGAATAAAACATGGAGGATGAGAAATAGATAGACTATTGTATTTATTGAAAAATAAAACATGCATACCAAAATGAAATAGGAAAAGGAAATAAGCCAAAATAGGAAAAATGAGACTATTTATAGGGAGCAAAGTGAAATGAGAATACTATACAAAACTATTCATTGGCTAGGAGAAGTACTTATTGCTTTAGAACAATGGATTTGACTTATGAACTCTGAACACATTTAGCATTAGTGACTAAACAGGTGGGAAGAGGAAGTTATAGTCATCATTCACATAGGGATGATGATGAATGAGCAAATCAACAATGTTTTCCTATATTAGGGGAAATGTAGATGTTAAATGGGCCTCCTAAGAAATCATATAAATTAAAAATATATTTAAATATAAATTAAAAAATAACTTAACTACATGAGTTAAGTGGGGCCACATATTTATTTAATAACTCCTTAAAATGCTTTTTTAAGGTACTTTCTATATTTTTAGATAATCTTTGAACTAGTTTATCTCTCAAAAGTCAAACTCAAACTTATGTTTCTAAAACTTAAAAATTTCTAATTTTCTATGTGAAAAAAAAATGATATTATATATATTTTTTAAATTATATGTTATTAATAAAATTGATGTTTCTAAATGAGTTTAGTTCAATTAGAAGGATTTTTTATTGTACAGTACATTATAAGGTTTAGAAAATTCATGGGTTTTTAGTGTTAATGGATAATACAAAATATAATTTAGAAATATGATGTAGATAAGTTGTTTTTAATTAGAAAATTTATATATTTTAAAAGATAAATAAACAAATATAACTTAAGTCTATATACTATTAAATTAGTTAAAGTTACTGGAAGCTAATGTCTATATACTTAAAAACTAGATTAAATTATATTTTAATTAGTTTTTTATTTTTGTTAATTAAATATTTATTTTTTGATAATTAATTTAGATAAATAGTAAACAATAGTTAGATTAGATTAAATTTTTTTTACTAATTAAATGAATTAAGTTATTTTTTGTTAAACAGTTAATGAGCATCAAATAAAAATCTAAATTTGGCATACATGACCATAATAAAGCTAACATGGATTAGGTAGTTTAATCTTATCTCAAAGGCAATGTGCCCAAGAAACATTAAAAATTGTGATAAAAACTCACACATTTCTTGGCAGTCTTAATCTGTCTAATAATATCTATATAGAAATATATGAAATCAAAATGGGCTTGTCCAATGTGATTGGGTATTGCTTAACATGGCCTCTGTTATTGTTTACCATATATATTTTCAAACAAAACATCTTCTTTAATAACTTTACAACTGTTATGGTGAAAATGGGAAATATTAGACCTCTCACTAATAATAGTGAAGAGATACCAAAAATTCACAAAAGATGGAACCAATGTCTCAAATCATATTCATTTTAACTTTCTAAATAAGTAGCTCTCTTGAGGCCTGCCCTAAAAGTGACTTGTTGTAAATCAAGATGATGGGAAACACTTCATTAAGAATTCAATAAATATAAA
The DNA here is from genome assembly GCA_037957365.1 of Torreya grandis. Taxonomy (NCBI): domain Eukaryota; kingdom Viridiplantae; phylum Streptophyta; class Pinopsida; order Cupressales; family Taxaceae; genus Torreya; species Torreya grandis. Next base: position 4,240,264 of record JARHVA010000538.1, on the reverse strand, counting down.
TCAAAAATTTGAAGCTTTCATCCATGTGTGAATTTGGTCACCCTCTTTAGAAAGGAGAAAGAATATACAATGAAAGTTCCAAATCACACCATGAAAAAAAGAAAAAAAAAGAAAAATTAAATCATAAGCATATAAGTCACTGCTACAATTTAAAAAATAGAATTTTAAGTAGGGAGATTAAAGATTCATATATATAGTGTATAGACATGCACACATTAAGTACAATACTATTTGACTAAGGTAAATGGTTATAATTTGTAATGATGATACTTGGCTTAGGGATAAAAGACAAAGATTTCATTTCAAACATAGCTAGATAAATTTATAAAATTTTCAAAGTCATTATAAGAGTAATATTTCCAGCCAAAAAAATAGAGAATAGAAATAAAATATTTAAAAAAAAAACATTAAAAATTTATTAATGCCTAGTAACAAAAACAATAGCATAATAGATACCAAACGTGCACCAGATGGGTGAACAATAAAAATTATAGTGTATGTTACCTAATTATAGATCTTCGATGAATTTTCTAGATTTATTAGAATAAGGATGTATCCATGCATGATGAATTCAATAGACTATTAGTCTTAGTAAGGATTGATTGTCCATATATAGTCTCTGTTGTATCCATGTTAAACCTTATTTATCTTGGTCAAGTAATAAAACCTTGTTATGGTGATAATGAAACACCTTATATCATTATTGTAGCATTAATATCTTATATCTATTAAGATGTCCACATTATAGGACTAGGGTCCTGATGTGGTTGCTTACAATAACATTCTAGTAACTAAAATAGTATGATGCATCTTTGAAATTTTAGTATTGTGGTATGTGAAAGAAGAATAATATGAAATACATGTATGAACTTTAGGTATTAACTTACTATGGACAATATGAATATTTAGCAATAAATTAGGATTGGTCTAGCATATCAGGACAATAGTATGACCGTTTCTCTTTTTATCAGTAGGTATTTACTTATTTCATGACATTTATGATTGAATTTTACCCTAAACCAAAAGGTGGAAGTGGTAGTGTTCCAACTATCATTTACATTTATTAGTGTAAACATTCACATATATAAATGGGATAATTCTTCAAGGATGGGGTGTAGCATCATGGTATTTAGCGTTAACTCTTATTTTCATATCAAATTATGATAAAATAATGGTTTTATATAACTAAAATTTTGGGTGCTTATGTAACAGAAGTCTCACTTATTACATGGATAAAATTAATGGAGATACTTCAAGGCAAAATAATTAATACCTTAGAAAATTATCTAATAGATCTAGATCCTATTACCATAAAAATTTTACATTCCCATCTTATTATATTAGTGTTCGATTGAAACTCATCACGAGTACACTAGATAATCATTGTATGGAAAATTTGGTTGTGGCCTCTTATGCTCCTTGGTTGTCACTTTATGGGTTGAGCATCCCTATTTTTCACTTGAATCAAATGATTCTTTATAAGTAAGCATTTTTTCTTGGTTCAAATTTTCAAGGGAGTGTAAGTTGCAAAAACCCTTTAGTACAAGAATGGACTAATATGTGTCTTATGTAACAATAGTGACACCCATAACATTATAGATTTTAATGAAGGAGGAATTGCTAAGATAGGAAAATTTTATGGAAATATATGGGTTATTTTTCTTATTTTTAGACTGAACACAATTTGATAGTTAGAACTTCCCTATATCATACCTTGTAAGGATATTCATTACTTAAATTTATTGGTTGTATACTTTCTCAAGCAAAGTGTATCAATGTTGACAACTATGTAATATCATACAACCTGAAAGATTTTTTCAAACCCAACTCTAGCAATAAGATAAATCTTATCAAGTCAACTCTACCAATATGGTAGTGTTTAGAGCTCTATATATTTATTAGAATTGGTAATATACCTTAGAGTAATATCTCTCCTTCAACAATATTAATGGTGATATATTACTATGTTCTTCATGAATGGAACATACAAAGTGACTATCTCCCACTTGAGGGAAATTTAGTATTTTACTTGGTATAACCAGTAAGGATGGTGGGATTCGATCCCAATAGTGTATGAAGGCCTTGAAGATGGTTATGGACCTGATATAATAGGGGCCTAAAATTATAAATTCTAGACTAATACTAAAGATTAGTGGTGTAGAGGTTACTTTAAATTATCTCTCAACTTGTCAATATTATATGAAAACAAGAAAACATACTCGTCATTCATTTAACCTTACCTTCATCAAAAATGCCACCTAGATCTATTATTTAACATTTTTTAGATCTATCCTTAGTCTCTTTGAACTTTTTCTAAAATTCTTTATTCACATGCTCAAAAATTATTGAACCAAATTAATCATTCCTTTATACAATTCTATCATTATTCTAAATAGTCTCACCCTATTCTCCTCTTGAAAATCTCACAACATTTCCTTAATGAAGATTCAATGAGCATTTATTATATGCATTCTTAAAACTTTTTTTAAGTTTTTGACATTGTTATTTATGCTTATACAAACCTTCTGCAGGTTCCTTCCATCAACAAGACTCATCTTTTTTGTTCTAATAATTTTCACTATCTCCTTCAATACCCTATCACACTTAGAGATTATAAAAACCTAGAAGGAATAAATTTATTTTTACAATGTTCTACACACTTTTAAACTTTTGTGATACCATTTCAAATCATCAGAGAGACACCTGTTGGTTGTGCAAGTATTCAAATGCTACAAGAATGTATATATAAAACAATATAGAATCCTCTTTTGAGCCTGACCAGCACAACATAGGATATTTGTTAAAATACCATTTATAATTATCAAATTAATTGATTTCATATCAATTCTCTCCAACAAACTCTATTCCATTTAATATTAGACTCTTGTTTCATTGTGGATTGTTACACTATTGTTGTAGACTGATATATTGTTTCATGGACTGCACATATTTTTAAACACTTGGCATTCTCAATACTTCTACCCATTTATTTTACAAATATCTTTCCCATATTGCAAATGCATACTCTATCTACTTTGGAATATATCAAACATTATTCACATAATCTATTTGTGTATAAGTAAATACAAAGTTTGAACACCTTTAACTCACCTGAATGTATAAGCACTTTTCCTCATGGTTTCAACTCCCCCCTAATGAATTTAAACACTATATTTAATCTTAAATCATTTCCATTTGTATGTGTAATATTTTTTTTTATCCTCATATCATTTTTTTTTAATTGTCTTATAATAGGGTGCACACATAAGATAATTAAATAAACTTTGAATGCATGTTGGAACCAAATCCAACCCCACACACCTAAATGACAACTGAGTGAAATGAAACCAATTGGAAATCATACAGACATTCTTTACTCATTACCTTATGAAATTATTTATCCTCAAATCACTTAATTCATTGAGTTCAAATAGGATTCTTTACCACAAACCTACAGAATACTATTCTTTGCAACTTGCTTATCAATTCCTATTGTCAAATACTCTAAAGATTATCAAAATTTCAAGCCTAATCCACAAAATAATAATAATAATAATGATGATGATGATGATGATGATGTACAGATATAGAACTTTACTTAAATCTTCAAATTTTATTGATCTTTTGCATATTTACAAAATCTTCATTGTCAATAATGATAGGGTACAGGACTTTTTGATTATTTTACCAATCTCCACTCATTCCCCTCCATACCTCTACCTCGTATAAGGATTATAACTAATTCTTAACTTCATACTACCTTCTATTTATTGAAAATTAGTCCCTATTTCAACCCAAAACACTTTTTTTATAAATGAGAACTACTTTGATAACTACCTTATTGGGTAACAACCTCAATAAACAACTGGTAAAACATAATAATTACATCCTAGATTCTTTTTTTATGCCACCTGTACATGGAACACCTTTCTATACCCATTTATGAGATAACCACTACATTTTTTTCCCAATTCCATCACAAAACTCCACCTAAGAATCAAAACATGAAAACTATTTACATTAAGTAGTGATGCTCCTGCATCATACTATCAAGGAGTAATTAAAACTTTCCCATGAAAGTTATAAAATATTTTAACTTTTGAGATATTTTGCAGCATTCTTCTCCAAGTGTACATCCACTTGGTTCCCAAGGCCTATTTGAGATACATAGGCATTTTTATAGTTTCTTATGTGGGCTCCTCTTTTCTTCACTCCTCTTTTATTTACTCCTCTCTTACTCTTCCTCTTGCTTTGCTTCTTCAATATTTTTTATTGGAAGCTATTGCTTATTTCCTTGCTTCCAATAACCTACACATGGAACAAACATGTCAATAAAAATCAACTCCTAATTTCTCTCTTGGATTTCATCTTGTTCCTCTTCAGTTGCTTTCTCTTTGGCCGCCAACTTTCCTTCTTCATCTTGCCTCAAGATTTCTTATAATTCACACTCAAATGCCATGATATTTTCTTGGTCTCTTATGAGACTCAAATCCTTTGATTCCTCCATGATATGCTTCCATATCCCTTCTTATTTTATTGTGTACACATCCTTATCTCCTTTGCTTTCTATTGGTGCCAAATAAAACACGTCAACATACTATAACTCAATATTGTCAAGCACTTCAACTTGTGATTCCTCTTCATTCTCTATTGATGCCACCTCATGTGTGTTAAACACTACATTTGATATTGATATACCTTCTTGTCCTTCTATCAACATGTTCATTAGCTTCAAGGTATCCACATATTGTTCATATTCAGCAATGTTCTCATTAACATACTCATCAAACACAACATGAAAATCATTACCTTGAACTTCTTGTTTCTCTTCAATGCTTCCTTAACTGAGACCTTCCTTTTTTTTTACATCATAAGGCATGACACTGCTATAATATCTCTATCTCTTCTTCATTATCCTCTAATGGTCACCTTATTTAGGATAACACAAGATTATGTCACCATACTCAACCATCCAATTATTTTCTTCTTCATTAGCATGTTGTTCATGCGTCATTCCTTCATGTAGCTCTTCACTTGTATGCAAACATGCAAAGTATTTATTAGTTAAAATCATTTGAGGCATCCTTGCCCCTTCATTTATCTTTATATACTACCTTACTTTCAACTACATCTTTTGTCTTCTTCTCTTCTCCACCAATTGATTAATTGACCATTCAAATGGTTTCTTCCTCATGACCCATCCAAGATATGGGTTCACAATCTCTCTCAGCTACACTATTTTGGTTAGCATCTCATATATTTACTACCTCATCTCACTTATCTATTTTTCCATCGCAATCCTCTTGGTGTCTTCATGCACCATCTTCTCTTTGTGTTATATCTTCTCAACCTTTCCCATTTTCCTCTTTTCTCTCTCTTTCCTCATCTTAATTAAGATGCATATCAATTCTTTGGCCTCATCTAGACCTATTATTATTTATGACAAACCTTTTCTTACTTGCCACATTAGAAATCACTTGGGTATTCTCTTGTCCTACATATAGGACTCTCTCAAGCTCACCTATGAGCTTCTCTCTTCTTGAAGATTCTCAACAACTCGTCTTCTTTTATTCTTAATCCTTCTTGGCCAAGGGCTATGCCACTCCTTTTTTTCTTTCTTTCACTTATATTTATGCCTCTCCTTCACATTCACATGCAATCTCTTTACCTTATTCCTAAAATCTTGCATTAGCATCTTCACAACCATATCTCAAACAACATTCAATATGTTCTTCACCAATTATTCATGCATATGTAAACAACAATGTCAAACACTTAAAACATACCTTCCACAAATCATTTTATACTTTGATACTAAATGATGTAGAGGTTAATTCAAATTATCTCTCAACTTGTCAATATGATATGAAACCAATAAAACATACTCATCATTCATTTAACCTTACCTCCATCAAAATTTACACCTAGCTCTATTCTTTAACTTTGTGTAGATCTATCCTTAGTCTCTTTGAAATTTTTCTAAAAATCTTTATTCACCTACTCAAAACTTGTTGAGCCAAACTAATCATTCCTTTATACAAATATATCATTATTCTAAACAATCTCACCCTATTCTTTTCTTGAAAATCCCACAACATTTCCTCAATGAAGATTCAATGAGCATTTGTTCTATTCATGCTTAAAACTTTTTATAAGTTCTTGGCATTGTTATATATCCCTATACAAACCTTCTGCAAGTTCCTTCCATCAACAAGACTCATATTTTCCATTCTATTAATTTTCATTATCTTCTTCAATACCCTCTCACACTTGGATTTTATAAAACGTGAGAAGGAATACATTTCTTTTGCCAATGTTCTGCATGCTTTTAAACTTTTGTGCTACCACTTTAAATCATCAAAGAGACACCTGATGGCTGTGTAAGTATTTGAATGTTACATAACTATATATACAAACAATACAAAATACACTTCTATGCTTAACCAACATAACCTAGGATATTTTTTAAAATACCATTTAAAAATATCAAATGCATTTATTACTTATCAATTCTCTCCAACAAACTCTATTCCATTTAATATTCATTGTATTGTTACACTAGTATTACAGACTGATATGTTATTTCATGCACTATGCATATTTTCAAACACTTGGAATTCTCAATACCTCTATCCATTTATTTTACAAATATCTTACCCATACTATAAATACATACTTTGTCTACTTTGGAATCTATCAAGCATTATTCACATAGTCTATTTGTGTATAAGTAAATACAAAGTTTGAACACCTTTAACTCACCTGAACATATAAGCACTTTTCCACATGATTTCAACTCACCCCAATTCCTTTACACACTATATTTACTCTTCAATAATTTCCATCCATATGTGTAATCTTTTTTTTGGAGCCTCATATCAGTTTTTTGTTATTGTCTTATAACAAGGTGCACACATAGGATAATTAAATAAACTTTGAATGCATGTTGGAACCAAATCCAACCTTTCACACTTAAATGACAAATAAGTGAAATGAAACCAATTATAAATCATACAGACATTTTTCACTTGTTACCTTAAGAAAGTATTTCTCCTCAAATTACTTGATTTGTTGAGTTCAAATAGGATTCTTTACCATAGACCTACAAAATACTATTCTATGCAACTTGCTTACCAATTCCTGTTGTCAAAAAATCTAAAGATTATCAAAACTTCAAGCTTAATCCACAAAATAATAACAATTCATAGATACAAAACTTTACTTAAATCTTAAACTTTTATTGGTCTTTTGCATATTTACAAAGTCTTCACTGTCAATAATGATAGGGTACATTATTTTTTGATTGTTTTACCATTCTCCACTCATTCCCCTCTGTAACTTTGCCTCTTATAAGGCTTCTAACTGATTATTAACTTCCTACTACCTTTTTTTCATCAAAAATTAGCTATTTCAACCCAAAACACTTTTTTTATACATGATAACTACCTTCTTTGGTAACTACCTCAATAAACAACTGGTAAAACATAGTAATTACATTCTGGATTCTTTGTTTATGCCACTTATATGTGGCACACCTTTCTAAACCCATTTAGGAGATAACCACTACATTTTATTCCCAATTACATCACAAAACTCCACCTAAGACTCAAAACGTGAAAACTATTTACATTAGGTAGTGACACTCCTGCATCAATTGGTAAATTCTTACCTTCATTGGTATGCACCTTGGAAAGAATTCAATGAGTAATGTTGATATAACCAAGTTTAGACATAAAGGGCCTAAAATTTGATATTTGTACCTTGATCACACATTATAATTTTTGGTCATGGTGGCATGTTTTATCTCCCTCAACCTTGCAAGTGCTCAACATCAATGGTATCATACTTTATCTATAAGGTAAATAGTAATCCCAAAGACAACCATGTTATCTTAAAGTAGTGAATCATAATATAACTACATATTTTATGCATCCATAGTTGGTGAAAAAATGAGATTATGGAGGTCCAATTAAGGGCATCTATTAATTCCTATGTTACATGAGTTTACAAATCATATTGATACACATAATACAAATTCAAATATTGCATTTATGCAATAAATTTTAATTCATATTCTACCCCAATTAGGATTATTCCATTACAATCAAAACATAGAGGAGTAATTTCAAACACTCCTAAACTCAAACAAATATTTTTCCTTCACATCGGTAGCATTACAAAACTCAAGAGATCAAAAATTATAAAAACACATAGTTTTATCCTATTCTAAGTTTCTATCCGACCATCTAAAATTTGATGTCCTCCTTATCAGGGTATAAAATGAATTTTTATTCACTTACCCTAGTGCTATTTTATCTTACCCCAATTGTATAACTTCTGTCAAAGGCATTACATGATTATAAATGGATTAAAAGAGCATTCAAACTCAAATATACACCTATATCTAGTGCTAGATGTGTCTCTGGCCTATGTAATCAAAGACAAGGAACATTTTTTTATCATATATGGACCTATTGGTTCTTTTGAAGCATTATAAACACTATCACAACTCTATTAATAATTTTATTGAATGCCAAATTTGGTTTAAAAAAGTCTCAGTTAGGTTTGTATTTAATGATTTTATGTTTTCACAGTCGATATAATTGAAGCTTATTTCAATTATGTGTTTATCAAACAACATTAAGAAAATATTTTGTTATGTTCCAAGCATGTTCAGACTTTTCAAAGGATATTAAATCACCCAATGTAAACATTTTTGGTTTTTTAAAGGTGATAGAACCAATAATAATATACCAAAATCCCATTCAAGTTTATTAATGACACTAAAATTCATTTGAATAGGCATCAACACTGTTTGAAACAAACATGAGTCATTCATGATTTACGACTATGTTTATAATTAAAAAATAAATTAAATTATTTAAGACCTATTCACTTTTGAATTCTAACCATAACTATGAAGTGAGATTACCAATATAAATATATATTCAAGTTTATCATACCTAATTTCCACTACATGAAGACAATGAACCTCATTCAACCTTATCAAAGCATTGTATAACTAGCTTGTATTCACTAAGACCATTATAGATTTGATTATCAAGTAGCATTGTTGGAATCATTGGCATATTCAAATATCATTGCAAGATTTATTCTCCACTTAGTACTAACTAAAATGTTTTTTAATTTGATATCTAATTGGGAAAATTATTTTGATTATTGAGCATCATTAAGCAAGTTTTAATGACAATCCAATCAATGAGAGTAATCCTAGTTACAACTATGAAACACTGTCAATAAACATATAGACCAATTTGGGGTTGAAACACCCAATTTCTAAAGTAATGTTTCAATAAACTATCCAATACCATTCTAAATTTGAACACCAACACATACACACCTTATTGGGCTTTGAGTCTTAGGTAATCAAAGATGAATCTTGAAAGGAATGCCTACCATTCTATTCACTAAAACAAAACCTAAATACTGTTTTCAAAGATCAAATGAATACCCCATGACTAAATTAGAATCCACATACTTGGTTATAATCTATTTTTATTGATGCAATATTACTGAATAACATGGATGCTCATGCATAAACAATCCATACAAATGATATTTTTGGCTCCAAAATAGTAGTCCAAAGACATTTTGGATATATCCATGAATGTATTACAATGAGCTACCTTTTAAATAGTGTCAAGCATTGACTCCCGAGTAGTTGTATAAATAAATTTCAATGCACTAATTGTATATTAAATTTCATGGGAATATAGGATATTATTGTAATGGTTATGTTAACATTTCATAATACCAAAATGTTCAATGAATCTCTATTATTTTGAAAAACTATTCTCAATAATACCTTTAAAAAATACCTAATCTCATAGCTGATGAATACTACATATTACATGCAATCACTTTTGAAAACAAATTGTGAAACATAAATCTATTCTCTAAAAAAGTGTCTTCTTAGTGGTGGTTCCCTAAACTAGCATGTTAACTAGATTCCATAGAATTTGACTTAGTGAATGGATATTATACTAAAACATAGTTGTCATATTGTTCTTCTATGGTAATGGATGTGGCTCCACTGTAGACATATAATATTTTCCATATTTACAATGATCTGAAGACATATTTTATGGTGGTCTCTTTTTTATTTCAAGATTTGATGACCACCCTAAATTTTTTAGTGCAATCATTTTTAAAATATTTCCATTGTCTACATGTACCATGTTAAAATATGCAACCTATATGCATATTTGGTAAAATAAAGTTAGTGTATTCACTCGTGAAGAATCAAACCACATTTTTAAAATCTTGTTATAGATGGTAAAAAGTATGATCAATGTTGGTGTAGTGCTTTTTCCCATTAGATTTTGCCTACATGACCTTATGGCCATTATTTATCATTTAAGATTCCTTAGGTTAATTATAAAAAGGTCACATAGGCTAATTAGATTTTGATGTAATTATCTAATTAGGAAGATTAGTGGCTTCCTCATGTTGCCCTAATTTTCCCTATATGTACCCCACTTTTCATTTTATAAGGTTAGAGAGAAAGATAGGTTAATGCAATATTATGCAAGTAGGTAATATTTTGCAATATTACCATATGAAGACAAGCTTCTTCCTCCTTTGTAATTTATTTATGATTTCATTACTCCATATATAGATTTTCTTGATCTTTTATTCAAAGATCTAAGATCATGTCTAATCTGACATAGTATCAGACCTATTTTTGTCAGTATTATAGCAATCATTGTGGTGAAATCTTGCTACATTATCTATGCCAGCATAAAGAAGGGTTTGGTGGGATTCCTTGGAGAATTCATGCAAAAAAAATTATTGGAGCTTTAGATCTCAAAAATAACTATCACTGGTTCTATAAGGTGTCAAAACCCTTGAATCGACTATAAATATGACATAGTTCTAGAAAAATCAATTTTTTCCTCTTTTTTTGGCATCCTAAGGCCCCATTTTTTATTTTCTATAAAACTCCATACTTCCTATTTTTTGTGCAAAAATGCCTTCTGGATTTTCTTCCTTGAGTCAAAATCTCAAATGGGTCTCTTGAAAATTTTCCATTGTTGAATTAATTTGGATGTTTTTAGCTTTCCTTTATTTGTATGTCATTAAAACCTCTACGTTACTCAGATCTATAGGTGGTCATTACTTTGGCTCTATAGTTGATCTACTTTTTCTTGCATGCATTAGAGATTCCACTGACCAATCCAGACTTTCAAAGGGTTGTTACTTAGCCAACAAACCAAATCAGTCTTTTAGTGGTGAATAACTTTACTTTTCTAAGTTGAGTTGTTTGTTAAGTTTTCTTATTTACCCATAGCCCAACTAAAACTTGTGGAGTTTCTTTACTTTAAAATTCATGAAGTTAAGTAAAGCAGGTTTAAGAACCCTATTTACACTAATGTAGACCAACTTGGGTTTTTTAAGGGTCATTATTATGACTCAAGTTTTTAAAGGATCATTACTACGACTCAAGTTTTAGAAGGGTGATTACTACTAGGAGTTGGAAGTAAAGCAATCTTGAAAACTCAAATTACTCTCTTGAGGCCAACTTGAGATTTATAAGGGTGACTACTACTCAAAGTTAGAAGTAAAGTAGTTTAAGAAACCCACATTACTCCTTTGAGATTGACCTAGACTTTTGAAATATATTTATTGCCTTACTCAAGTTTTTAAAGGCTAATTACTTGTAAAATTTAAGTAGTGTGGAAAACTTGGATTACACTATGAAGACCAACTCAGAGTTGTAGGGCACCTCTACTTGAGTTTTTAAAGGTTGATTATTTGCATCAGCAAAGTAGTCTTGAAATTATGGATTACTTTTTTTAGATCGACCCAGACTTTTGAAGGGTCTTTAGTGCTTGGATTTATGGGGTACCATAAAATTTTCCATTTTTGGAAAGGGTACAGGAATATGTGGGAGTAAGAACTTGTAAGTGCTATAACTTTTAATCTATAGCTCTATTTTGGTGCTATTTTTTTTGAAAGTGCATATTTTTTCAAGATCTATGCATTGGTGATATTATTTTAGGACATTTATATAATACATTTTATTCATGGTATAATGGCTTAAAACTCATTATGCCTTTCTTAGATGCATTATAGACTATGCTCGATGTCCCTCTCATGCTTTATCACACTAATTACTCATAGACACATTTTTTATGGTACCCAATGTCTAATATTGAGTGTGTGTTACATTGTAACTTAAGTGGGGCCTTATTGATAGTTTAAGGGGGTACTTGTACTATGTGAAATCTATTCTTTACTTTCATCTCAATTTTATAAATTGTCTCAATCTAATCTATACTAATGGATATAAACATTGAACCACTCACACCATTTAACTATCTCAATTGGAAGTCTAAAATGCAGCTCATCTGGAGAGGTAAAGGACTCTATCAAATCAATATGGGTGAGGAAACTAATCCATTTATAGATGCAAAAGAGGTTGAGTGGTATAATAGATATGATGATGCCTATAGTTTCTTATTCCTATCAATTTCCCTTGACCTCCTATTTCATGTTGAATCTACAAAAACTCCCAATGAAGTCTAAACCATCCTAGACAAGATTTTTGGAGTGCAGGACATCATGAGGGGTCATGAGCTAGATAATGAGCTCATCACATTGAGCCCATGTGACTATGACACCCTAAAAGACTTATTTATAAAATTTAAATTACTAAGATTGCATTTGAAATAATGTGGCATTGAGAAAATAGATGACTAGTTGATTCTATCTGTGCTTGCAAAATTGGGTAATGACTATTCAATTTTCATCTCTATGTTTCATGCTACTAAACATGCACTTAGATATAATTGTAAAATGACATCATTCAATGAGTTTCTTGAGAAAAACATAATTTGGTTCAAATAGGTGCACTAAAGTCTTCAAAATCACATGCCTTGATTGTCAATTAGGACAAGAAAAAGCCTTCTAGTGGTGACAAACATGAGAAGAAATAGTCTAAACTAGATCATGAGCACAAGAAGAATTATAAGTTAGATGCCAAGTATAATGCATCATCAAATGATTCCTCCTCAAGTGAGAAACCTAAGAAGGAGAAAATCAAATACAACTTTGGTAAGAAACTTGGGCATGATGAATCTTAGTGCATGAAAAAGAAGATTAACACCTTGACTAAGATGCTTAAGAAGAAAACATCAGTATTCCTAAATCCTCAATGTAGAACATGTCTTCATAATATTTTATAAATGCTAAAGATAGAAAAAAGGTTAAAAACAAGGTCAAGGCAATTGTTGTAGTAACTTCTTAGCCTTTGACTTGGGTTATTGACTTGGGTGCTTCTTATCACATGACCTCCTCAGAGGATCTATTTTTAGAAATAAAGCCATATTTTTTGCCTTCAATTCTCATGGGTAATGAAACTTAGGTAAAATTTAGTGATGAAGGATCAGTTTAAGTAAGTGATGGGACCTTCAATGATGTTTTGTGTGTTCCTTCACTATCTACTAATCTTTTATCAGTGTACCAAATAACTCACATAGGTGTAGGGAAGTGAGTTGATTTCACACATGATTCAATAGTTATCAAAGAGTTGTATAGTGACACCACAATGGCTTATGGGAAGGCCAATCATCATTCTAGGTTGTATACCTTCTCATAATTTGCCCTAGATTATCCCTCTATTACACTGCTTACTCATGCAGATGGAGTGAGGAAACTATGGCATGAATAGTTTGGCCATTTAAACTATCATTACCTAAAACAACTTAATTAACAAGATATGGTTTTAGGGTTGTCTAAAGTCAAATTCTTAGATGGCCTATGCAATAGATACATTCTTAGAAAACATATAGAAGAGAAATATGACAAGGGCAAAGTAAGGAGAGCTAAACAGAAGTTGTAAATTATCCATAATGACATAATAGGTCTATTTCCAAAACCTTCATTCAATAGGACCAGTTAAATACTCACATTCATTGATGACTTTTTGATGTACACCTGGACGTTTTTTCTCAAAAATAAGTTTGAGGTCTTTGATCACTTTAAGGAATTCAAGGCACTTATGGAGAAGCATTCAAATTGTTCCATCAAAATCCTAGGGATTGAAAATGGTGGTGAGTATGTTAAAAATAAGTTTGATCATTTTTATACATCAAATGAGATTCAAATGTAACACACAATTCCATACAGTCTTTATTATAATGGTGTGGCCAAATGTAACAACTATACCTTGAAGAAAATGGCCAACTACATGCTTCAATCAAAGTCTTTTGCTCTTTAGTTTTGGGTTGAAGTAATCAATTGTGTGTGCTACATTAAGAACCATGTTCCACATAAAAAATTGAAAGAAATCACTCCTTTTGAACTTGGGATGGTCAAAATATCATAGTGGATCACTTTTGAGTGTTTGGATCACTAGCAATAACCCATGTTCCCAAAATAAATGTAAGGAAATGGACCCTTAGAATCAGCATTATATCTTTGTAGGGTATGCAAAGGGTACTAAGGGATACAAGCTTCTACATCTTAAAATTCATGAGTTGTTCATAGAAAAGAGTGTTATGTTTCATGAAGGCCCACTTTAACTCACTAATGGCACTTTAGACTCTTCAAAAGTCTCACTAGACATTGATTTTACCTTAGATAGTGACTTGGATCCACCTCAAAATCCTCTTGATGATCACGATGACTCTTCTCCTTCTTCAAGTTCAAGTGATGAGAGAAATGATGAGGGTTTTCCTCTTCCATCTCACACTCCCACTTTAGATGATGATGACTCACCTCCTAATTCTCTAATCTCTTATAATTCTAGTACCACTTGGGCTAGACAGACACTTCAAAGTGCTAAGGAATGGGTTGGAAATCAATCAAATATAATGTGGACATGTTCACAATTTTAGGGGACTTCACATGCCTACCTAGCCATTTCCTTATATCCACAAACCTTTCATGAGGCATCTATAATTATAGAATGGGATTCTATTATGTAAGAGGAGTATATTTCTCTAATCAAGAACAAAGTATGGGACTTGGTCCCTCTTCCTAAAGGAAGAAAATTGGTCCTTTTTAAATGGGTTTATCAGACTAAGTATGGTGTAGATGGGTCTATTGATAAGTAAACATCTCATCTAGTTGTAAATTTCAAGTGCTTGGCATAGACTACACCAAGACATTTGCTCCTATAGCCATAATGACATCCGTTAGACTCACTCTATCCATTATAGCTACACATCAATGGGATGCTCACCAAATGGGTGTCAAGAGTGATTTTCTATATGGTGACCTCAATGAAGATATCTACATGGAGTAACCACAAGGATTTGTGGAAGATTCCTCCTTGGTCTGTAGACTCGATATATCTTTCTACAGACTCAAATAGGCCTCTCATGCATGGTATACCAAGATGGACTCCTTTCTCCTCAAAATCAAGTTCACCAAATGCTACTCAGATCTAAATGTCTACATTTTACAATAAGATGATTCTCTATTCATCCTAGTTCTCTATATGGATGACTTGTTGATTACAAGGAGCTCATGATCTTCCATTTTAGTAGTGAAAACTACACTTTTAGATAGATTTTCAATGATAGACATGGGATTACTGCATTAATTTCTCAAGATTAAAATCATTAAGTTAGATTCAAGGATAAATTTATCACAATCCAAGTATTCTCTTGATTTGCTTGTGAGGTTTAACATGGTTGATTATAAGCCATCTCCTATTCCCTTCTTGTCTACTGTGAATTTTGAGGTTGATTATCCTACACCATTGGTTGATGCAACTCCATATCGACAACTTGAGGGTAGTCTTATCTATCTCGCACACACTAGACCTAACATATATTACTCAATTGGCATGGTCTCTTGGTTTATGAAAGAGATGAATAAATTACATTAGAAATCATCTAAGTAGATTTTGCACTACATTCAGGGTTTGCACAACTATAAAATACACTACAAATATGGAATAGAGATTGATTTGATTAGATACATAGATTCAGATTGGGTTAGAGATATTTAGAGTCAAAATTCCAATTTAGGCTATAGTTTCTCACTTGGTTTAGGTTTAATAAGTTTGTCAATCAATAAGCACCATGAAATTGCATTATCATCTATAGAGGTAGAATACAGATGGGTTGTCAATGCCACCACTAAGGTAATATAGCTTCAAGGGATTCTCACTAAGTTTGTATCCATTTTCATAATCCAATAATCATCTACTATGATAACCAAAGCACTATCTAGATTTTCAAGAATCTAGTTCTCCATCAAAGGACCAAACACATAAATATTGACATTCACTTCATCAGGGAGCTTATCAATGAGTAAGTTATTGATCTTAAGTACTGTCTAGCATCAGAGTAGATTATAGATATTCTAACCAAGCCCTTCACAAAGAGTAAACTTGTTCATCTGTGAGATCTCATTGGGGTTAGGGCTACTCCACCTTCTTCTTCCTCTTATGGAGTTTATTCACTATGTACTTGAGCACCTCATCAAGCTTTCAATGCCAAGACCCAATTCTCATCTCACCTAAGTTATGCTTAAGGAGCGGTGTTGGTGTAGTGAATTTTCCCATTGGGTTTTACATACATGGCCTTATAGCTATTATTTGTCATTTAATATTCCTTAGGTTAGTTATAAAAGGGTCACATAGGCTAATTATATTTTAATTTAATTATCTAATTAGGAAAATTAGTTGCTTCCTCATGTTGCCCTAATTTTCCGTATATGTACCCCACTTGTCATTTTGTAAGGTTAGAGAGAAAGATAGGTTAATGAAATTTTATGCAAACAAGTCATATTTTGTAATATTATCATGTGAAGACAAGCTTCTTCCTCATTTGTAATTTATCTATGATTTCATTACTCTATACACAAATTTACTCAATCTTTTGTGCAAGGATCCAAGATTGTGGCCAATCCGATAATCAAAACTAGATTGTACCATGTAGGTGTGTAGTTGTTGTCACTCTATAATGGATATTATATTAATTCACTTCTATAAAATAGAATCATAAGTGTATTCATTGGGTGGAATGTGTTGCATGTAAAAATCAAAATACCATTTATAATAATTGAATGTAGAAAAACAAAAAATATTTAAACTTTCCATTAAAAAATAAAATATGGAATAAAATAAGTAATGTTATCTTAACTAAGTGAGTTAGTTTATGTTTTATGTAATAAATAAATTCTATTATATTATTATTTTACCTTAAAGTATGATGTCATCTTTTAAGTATTTTTAATTATTTTCATATATCATATTCTATATTTTAAGGATTTCCTTAGGAGGACTATTTTTAATTCAAATTTCCTCTAATGTTTTGAAATGAAATCATTATAAACTCTCTAATATTCTATGAACATTCTTAAGTAATATTAAACTATTTCAATGTATTCTTGGTTGGTTTTGAATACATCCTTACTAGATATAGGATCTGAATCAAAGAGAATTGTGTAACATATATGTTCTTGAAATGGAACCAAAATATGATTATCTTGTGGAATGACTGAGATTTTTATATTCTTTTCCAAAATACTTTCCACAAATAAATTAATTCGTCATTGAATGAGTCATAATAATCATCTTCATCAACTTATTCTACCTTGACAATTTCTATTTCACTTGAAATTAAAATCAGGCACCATTCATTTTGTCATCCCTTTATATTTTATTTGATTTCAACTTTTTCATGACTATGGTTTTCAATTTGTATAGGTTTGACTTATTTAGATTCAAACTCTTTGGAGAAATTTTCTACAATGGTAAATGAAAAGGAAGTGTGATGAGAATCTTCACTTTTGACCCCTAAGTCTTTTATCCTGATTCAAGTGGGATTTTATTCTTTATAGAAAATTTCACCTTCAAAAATTAGAAAAACAAATTCTATGTAATTTATTCTCTCTTTTTATGATTCAATCAATTGTTCTTCAGATAACCCATGTTCTCTTAGGGCCATGATGTTTGAGAAATAGTGTGAAACATGTAAATATTTATCTTCTTTGCCAAGGGGGAGTCAAACTCTTTGTCTATTTTCTAGTAAATCATTATGTAATCATATAAAATTCAAAAATTGGTAACTTGAGCATGGTTAAAGACACCCAATCCTTCGGTACCTCTTGCTTGCTCTCGTGACCCTCTTAAGCTTACTTTCACTGATTCCCAGTCATCTGTGGCCCCCCAGACTTGACCCTAGCTAAGCCAATACCCTCTCTTCATGACTAATCTATCCCCCAAGACCTGCATACTTAGGAAAATAGCACCAAAGTTTGACTATATCATTGGACCCTAGGGTATCCCCTTTTCAACACTCCTATCCAATCACAATTCGAGCCTAGATTACCATTTTTCCCTGATTCCTCCTGCTCATTGTATCAGCCTAGTCTAGTTTCATCTAATCCATGACTAATAGATCCCTATAAAATCCTATTCAAAGATCATTTGGAAAGGGTTGGAAAATATCATTCAAGCAAGCAAGAATACAAGCAAGACCACTCAAACAATCTTCTTTATGCTATGCATACAACCATCTTATACACTTTCAAGCCAATTCAAGTCCTTTTACTAGCCCCTAATCATCTCAAGAATACCCAATTTTAGAATTTATTTCATTTCATTCACTATTGCACCAATCAATCTGAAAGGGAGAACTACATATGGCTTGATCCCTCTTCAGAGTATTGGTATGTAGGCAATGTGCCCACACATAGGGTGTGAAACATGTCTAATGCATCTTACACACACTAACTCCTTTTCCCCATTTGCCAAATTTTATTTCAATTGCATAGAAGAGACAAGTACATGAATAATCAGCTCTATAGGGAACTTGGTTGACATCGAGGACCTAAAAATTGGTACACATGCTCACACTAAGTAGGCAAACAAAAGCCAAAAACCTTAAATCCTAAGGACAATAGCAATGGGGAGGGACTATAGCGTCAAATCCTAGGGTGTCCATTTTTGGTGCTCCTATCCAATCAAAAAATGAATTTTAGGATCTTTTTTTCGATAGTGTCTCAACCCTACACACAAATTTCCAAACCCTATCTCAATTAGAATAGTCCAAAATAAGTTAATTTGATTTTCTCTCTCTCACTTCTATTTTTAAAAAAGGTCTAATTTTAATTTAATTTCATAAATCAATAGCTTTAATTAGGAATATTATTTGCTAATTTATCCTACTCATACTTTTTTATTAAATAGGAATAAAACTCTGTTAGTCCCAAAAATAACAACTCATTTGGTACTTCAAATTTTGCATTAAAACCCTAGAAACCCTAAGATATATTCCTAGCTGATTTTTCCCATACATTTTTTAATTTTTACTTAAATATTTAAAGCAAAAATTCATCCCAACTTTTTAAATTTAGTAGTAAATTTTAAAATAATTTTATTTCAAACCCTAGTTGCATACACTAGGTCCCAGTAATTTTCTAGTATCAATCCAATAATTTCTTTATTTTTTACTTGCTTATATAAATCAAAAATTTGATTCAAATTTTCAAAATCAATAGTAATTTCAAAAATAATTTTATTTCAAACCCTAGTTGTATCAACTAGCTCCCAGTAATTATTCAATAATTTCCCAATCATTTCTAGATTTTTTAGTTGCATATTAATATCATAAATTGACTTCAAATTTCAAAAATTCATAGTAATTTCAAAAAAAAAACCCTAGTTGCATCTACTAGGTCCCATTAAATCAATCATTTTCTCATAAATTTATGAATTTTTTCTTGAATATGTAACTCAAATAGTCAATTTCAATTTTTCAAAAATTCATAGTATTTTGCAAAAATATTTTTGAAAAATCCCTAGTTGCATGTACTAGCTCCTATTCTTCTTCTTGAGGTATTACCTTACATCCATAATCAAATTGCAAAAATTATTCTCACATATGCACAAATTTTTCTTACATTTCTTGCAAATAATAAGGAAACCATAATGGGCCCTATCATGTATATGAATGATAAAGTATATCATATGTTAGTACAAAGCTTCATGCTTTGCATTTCATGTTTATGTTTCATTATAAGGGATGATATTACAAAATTCATTTCCAAAAATTCATAATATTTTAATATTCTTTTTGCATACTCTCTCTTACTCATATGGAATAATTGCCAACTCCATTTTTAAAAACACATTATAAATGTTCTATTATATATCAAAATTTTATATGGTTTTATGCAAAAAGTCATGTTCTATATCCTTTATTTCTATTTCTCATGTGGAAAAATTTTCAATTTTATCATGCTAAACACATTACAAATGTCATAGTACATGCCAAAGTTTTTTATGCACTAGTGTACAATTCTATGTTCTTTATCCCTTACTATCTATCATGTGGAATGTTCTTTATAATCATATTTATATACATGGTTTATACTTATATTTAACTAACTCCTTGGCTAATTTTAAGCATCTCCATATCACTACTAGACACAAGAAAACACTAGTGATTATATCTATCCCTCCTCTCTTTAAACTTGGTTCATCTAGCTTTCATCCTACACCTACTTCTAGCTCTATGCATATAGTAGATCATGTCGAACATGCTATCACCCAAGTTTATGAAGATAGGCAAGTTGATTAAACCCATGGTAATAACTTTGTCACTCAGGTTAGCACCCCTTCTGATCTACTTTTAGCTCCTCAACCTATTATAGTTCTTTCTCTAGTCTAGATTCAACTACAGTTGATGCATCTATCACTAGTATAGAGGGTTCATACACCTCCATAGCTTCAAGATTATAGATAGCTTTTAGATACAATATTTAAACCCAAATTAGTATCATTGAGGTCTCATACCTCTACACATAGAGCACATGTTCATAGAGCTTCTCCTACCACTAAATGGGTCCCTAAGAGCCCCACAGTTACATCTATTTCTCAGAGTTATAGGGGTACTCCACTGTCAGTTTCTACTATGGTATTTAAAATAATTTAAAGCATACACAAATTTTAGAGCCATAGTCTCAGCATTTCCATCATGTTTTAGGATCACACATGATCCTTCTTCTTGATATAGAACAATATGATAGGGAGTCTCTTATGAGACTCATCAGTTAGTATCATATTTTCTCAGCCTTACTTGTACATAGTCTCTTATGCTTGATTATACATAGTTTTTCTATGATTGATTGTACATAGTTAAATTTTTTTTAAATAATACAAAATTAAAAAATATAAAAACAATACAAAATTATAAATTACAATAACAATATAACATTTCAAAAATCCAAAAAAATTCAAATATGTCAAAATAACAAAAACATTTTGATTGTATGCATCATCCATGATTTACACTGCTACTACCATGATAGGACTTACATTTATTATTTAATACTATTGTATGTCAATTTATATACATTACCATGCTTTACTTGATCTTTCTTTGAGTGTGTGTAGTGAAATCCAACTACTTGACTACATCCTACTTCTACATTTGAGACACACATCAATATACACACCCACTGGGGGTATCCTCTATATGACTACACCATCTAAGGTATGTCATTATTACACCACACACTCTAGTTATCATGATGATAGACATTACTTACTATATTACATAGATTACTTTATCAACATATCATTAGTATCTAACACTTGTGTATTTCTTAGCATATACCTAGTCTTGTACTAAACATGTCTTATATACTTTCCCTCGTGCTTTGATTAGTTAGATGTGATTGTGTCTTTCCAATATTTACATATTTTCTCTTCTTGCTTAGTTTAGCTTGTTTGATTACATTTCTAATTCCTACTTGTTTCCTATATGTGCCTTAGGACATTTACTAATGTCCTTATCTTCTATTCATCTATTTTCCTCAGGACATTTCCCATGTCTTTTGCATGTACTCCTCTATGTGATTTTGGCTTCCATGCCAACTTGCTTGTTTCAATTATATGTGTATATGGAATTTGAACATTCCTTGTATGCTTATTTTTTAGTTTGAGTGACATGTACCCATGTCCCTTATTTACTTGTCCCCTTAGCCACCCTGGTATACATCTTGCTTCTTGCTTTGTGTGCTAGTTTCTTGATTACTTTCAATTGCTTGTAATTCTATGATCCATATCATGAATTTTTCTTATTTTCTTGGATGCCATTATGGACATCATGCTTCATCCCTCTAACTAACAACTAATAAAAATAACAACTAACACTTTTAGTTATAGTTCAATACATTGCACATGCTACTACATTTTTACATCTATATAGGCATATCCCAATTGATTTAAATATCTCTCAAATCAAACCATGTTATATCTTAAGATATCTTGTTGATTATCATGTATATTTCTAGCTTAACACACTTGTAGGGACTCTTCTAAGGAAGGTCATTATAGGGTACCTATTCCTACCCTCAGAAGAGGGGCCAATAAAATAGGGGTTTTTTTATAGATATTAGAGCTCTTAATCAATCAAAAAATCTAGTTTTAGAATAACCAATCATCAAACCAATTAGAATAGACTAAGGAGATTGTCAAGATTCTATAACAATAATCAGTTTTAGCCTAGGACAATAGCACCAAGGCTAGACTATAGTTCCAGACACTAGGGTGTATATTTTTGGTGTTCTTATCTAAACAACAAAAAAACCAAGTTTTCCATAAATAGGTAAAAAGGTAGGTTTAGCTGCAATTTTGCATAATCAGACCAATTTAGATTAGTAGTTTTCAATACAATTTTCTTAGAGTATCTAGACATAGGGGACATCATCCATGGCATGATTGGTCCTCACTTATAGTTTTAGATATGGTAGTTGGTATAACTTCCAAATTAGAATCCATGTTTTAGACACCATTGATTGGGGGTAGATTATACAACACTTTTGCTTATTTTCTTTCAATTTTTAGCATTACCTAGGCATTCTCAATACTTACATGCCTTATTTCATCTGTAGGTGGTTGGCATAATTTTGGAATGGCTTTTATACAAGCCTAACCTCCACATTCTTGAGTACCTGAGTTCCTGAGTGGCTTTTATATAAGCCAAATTTTTAGTTTTGGAATGGCTTTCATACAAGCCTAATCTCTATGTTTTATAAGTTAGCTAACACTAGCATAGTTTCAAGCACATATTTAGCTATCCATGCCACATTATCATATTTATAAAACATTCATGGGTTTTAGGAGCCATCTTATATGACATACTTCTTCATATCAATATCAGTTTATAGCTTCACTTCATAGGGTAACAATGGAGCTAAAGGGCCATCCTTTGTATTTTTGAACCACCTATTTATAGGGATTTGACACATAGTCTAGACATCAATTATCACATGTATGATCATCTAGCTTCACCTAGTAGGAGGAGCCAAAGGGTCAACCTTTGCATTCTTGAGCCACTTTCTAGGGAATTGAGCACTTAACTCCATTCACAATATAACTTTTGGTATAACATCATCCAGCACATCTAATATTACTCATCATTACTTAGTATCATAATAGGTTTTATAGTGTTTCACGTACCTGATGAGGTGTATTCATTCCTTTCTCTTACCCAAATTTATATGTTTTTATTTTATATTGCATATAATAAGAATTGATCTACTCTTTATTTTCCTTTTGCAGATTCACACTTACACAATGTGCTCTCTATGCATTATCCAACATTACTCAACATCACACAAGCTTCATGGGCTTCACCTTTGTAAGTAACTTCAAGTACACTTTTTATTTTCCTTTATCCTAGTATTTTGCATTGATACATCACTATAATAAAGGAAGGGAAAAGTTAGTCATATAAAATGCAAAAATTGGTAACTTGAGCATGGCTAAAGACACCCAATCCTTAGGTCCCTCTTTCTTTCTCTCATAACCCTCTTAGGATTTCTTTCACTAATTCCCAATCATCTGTGGCCTTCTAGACTTGACCCTAACTAAGCTAGGACCCTCTCTTTATAATGAATCCATCCCCCAAGTCATTTTTCCTTAGGACAATAGGACCAAAGTTAGACCATAGAACTAGACCCTAGGGTGTCCCCTTTTTAGTGCTCCTATCCAATCATAATTGAAACCCAAATTACCATTTTTCTTTAATTCCTCTTATTCATTATGTTCGCCTAGTCTAGTTTCATCTAACCCATAACCAATAGATCCCTATAAAATCCCATTTAAAGATCATTTATAAAGGGTTGGAAAATATCATTCAAGTAAGAAATAATACAAGCAAGACCACTCAAGCAATCTTCCCTATTCTCTGCATACATCTAGCCTATACACTTTCAAGTCAATTCAAGTCCTCACACTAGCCTTTAATCATCTCAAGCATACCCAATTTTAGAATTTATTTCATTTCATTAACTATTGAACCAATCACTCTTAAATGGATAAATACATATGTCTTGATCCCTCTTTAGAGTATCGATATGTAGGCAACATGCCCACACACAGGGTCTGAAGCATGTTCAGTATATCTTACACACACTAACCCCTTTTCCTCATTTGCTAAAATTTCTTTAAATTGCCTGAAAGAGACAAGTACACAAAGAATCAGCACTTTGGGGAGTTTTGTTGATAGTGAGGACCTAAAATTGGTACATAGGCTCACACTAAGCAAGCAAAAAAACTAGAAAACTTAAATCCTCATGACAATAGCATCAAGGAGAGACTATAGCACTAGATCCCAAGGTGTCTAGTTTTAGTTCTCCTATCTAATCAAAAAATGAAGTATAGGATTTTGTTTATGAAAGTGTCTCAGCCTTGCACATAAATTTCTAGACCCTGTCTTAGTTGAAATAATCTAGAAAAAGCTGAGTTTGATTTTCTCTCTCTCACTGCTATTTTTAGAAAAGGTCTAATTGCAATTTAATTTCATAAATTAGTAGATTTAATTAGGAATAATATTTACTAATTTATCCTAATCAAACTTGTTAATTAAATAGTAATAAAACTCCATTATTCCTAGAAATAACGAATCACATTAGTTCTTTCAATGGTTCACCTTCCAAAATTGTGAAACTAAAACAATCATATGTGATAGGAGTCACTTTTTGTTTCTCCCTGCTAGAATTTTGACATGTTTGATTAAGAAATTGCCTTCGAAGTATCTTTTTTAAATATTAAATACTCTTAATTATATCATATTTCACTATTTATTAATCACCATTTGTAATAATTGCATCACCTTTTAAAACCTCTTTATTTAACATTCTAGACATGATCAAATCATCTTCAATCTCAATGGCTTATTGTTGTGTAACCTCCAAGTCATTTAACTTGTTCATTATCCATGAATCTATCTATCCATCTATGAACACATTCACAATTAAATTTAATCTATCCATGAACTTTTTGTTCAAAGAGTTACAATCCATAATACATCCAATTCCAAGTTCCAAAACCACTCAGTAGTAGATATGGTGAGAGTTTTAAAAAAAAAGCCTAACATCAACATCCTCATGCATAACTCCCAAGAAGCTATAGGACACTATGAAGGCCATGATATGGTTATCTAAATCTTGACCATTTTCTCTAAAAATTTTCAAAAATCTCTTCCTTGATCCTAATTTTAACTCATTATATATTAGGCCAAAGCCAATGACCCAAAATGTTTTCCCCATGGGACATAGGGAACATTAGGGTTGGGGTGAATCAGTGCCATTTATTTAATCAAAAAGAAGTACGCACTTGTTAATTTTTCAATGGAGTCAACAACCTCCATTCCATGGGAGGTTTATTGAAATGTCTAAAAATCATGTGTGTAAATCACCATAATTCCTAGTGGAGTTACCAAAAATTATTGGCTCAAAAATTTATCAAGGGGAGAAATTGGTGGCTTTGGGTCAATAGTGTGGAAACTGAGTCCTTACATTATTTATCAATGCAGGGACAAAGTCCCTCTCATATTAGTAGGTATATCTACCTTTATTAAAATCTAAAAATGGGAAATTAGGGTAAAATCTATTCACATCTATTTACAATAAAAATATTTTCTATTAGGGTTTCATAATTTTCACCAAAAAGTGCAAAAAGGAGTTAGAAAGAAAAATTAAAGGAATGATAGAAAAGAGGGGGGAATGAGAAATAAAATGAGGAAGGGAGAGTATGATTATTATATCCAATTAAACACATAAGTTACCATGATAATCCCAGGAAAAATGAAGTATAACTCTAGGTAGCTAAATACTTAAACTTACTAGAATAGTCCAAGAAGGGGAAAATATTGTATTCATGGAAACCTCTCTGATTCAATGGGTGGTAAAGACGTAATACACTATTATGAGTACAAAATATACATTAATATAGTTATCTACTACTATTAATAGAATGAAAGACAACTATCTCATTTTTACCCATAAAAGATAATTAAAATATTTCTTAAACCCCACCAAGATTTCACATTCATAGAAATAATACAAAAAGATTATAAAAGAAATACTTAATGTGAAATTCCCATTTTTTGATAATTTGGTACTGATTAAGAATATAAATTAAAATTAAAGATATAAAATAGGTGAATCATATATAAAGATACAAATCACAAAGAAACATCGAATACAAAGCTTGCAAAATCTCCATGTCTCGATCTGTATTGAGTTGAAAACAAAGTTCATATTTTTAGACAAAATGTGTACAAAGTATCACTATAAAAAAGTCCTTGTAATGAGCCTAACACTCATATTTATAACATGAGAAGGTGGTTATGGTGCATAACCACATTTTCTACATTTTAGAAGGTACAAAAGTGATTTTATAAAAATGCACCACTTAAGTAGTGTAAAAGTGAGTTGGTGCAATTGCATTGCATGCAAAAATGAAATTATAAAATTACACTAGTTTAAAAGTGCAGAGGTGAAATTGTGATTTTTGTAGCAAGTAAAATTAGGACTCATGACTTTCAAAGTTGACATAGTTCATTTTCACATATTACATTTGTGAGTTTTCACTCACAAAACCTGTAACTTAAAATTGATAAAGAATGCATCTTCCTGATGGATAAACATTCCACTAAGAATAAAGAGGTCATGAAAAAGGGACCCTATTACACCATCAACATTGAGGATTAGATTATTTGTTTTGGAAAGAGTGAATATTTCCACTTGTAAAACATAATCAATGTAATTTATAATAGGAAAATATATGCATACATATAATTGAAGGAGCTCTAGTCTTTTGTCATGGTTGTCTCCACTCTTGATCTTGTGACCAATCCTTGGCACACAAATAATTTTCTTCTTCATCCATTAAACAAATTCATAAGGTGATATATCCTTGTCATATGCTTCTCTAAATTATCTTGAAGCATCATCAACCCCACCAAATCTTAGGCCAATATTAATAAGACCTAAAATAAAACTTGAGGCTTGATCCTTCCCTGATCTCATTATTAAAATTGTATTATGTGCACCAGATATGCATAGCCCATGGTCAACACAAGGCATGATACATATCTTAATGAATTTTATACAATACCATGGAATAATGTGTTTAAACCATAATAGTTAAATAACATCACCCACACCATAGGCTTGTTTTATTAAAGTTGACATTGGCACACCTAAGTAAGTTGGCTCCTCATCTCTATCATCATAGATAGTGTAAATAATATGCATTGGTGTCATGACATTACCACTTCATTTTACCTAAGTTTAAATTTAATGTATGCAAACTACCATGGTGATCAGGTTTCCAATTCATCTACCTCTCAAAAATTTGATGAGTCTCTGCAACATTGCCAAACACCTCCTCCAAGTGGATATAATTATACTAGAGCTGATCGATCTTCCAATAATATATACATGAGGCACAACTTATGTTTTCTCCTTATTGGTCATATGTTTTAGACTCTCACACTAATTAATAATGATCAATACATTGAGAAAGTATCTATTATACTCATGTATGCACTTCACTTGAACATTAAACATTACATTAATGATCACCTTCAAGCCACTTATTTATTCTATGTACTTAACTAATCTTCTCTTGTTTATTCAATGAATCTTTCTTCAATAAATCTAACTCTCCCTCATTTAACAAAGGCATTGGAAAAGTTACTTGAGTAGCATTCTTTGGTCCAACCTCCAAAATATTTTCTCTTTTCCCTAGATTAAATTCAAGATACATACCTAATCCTTCCATCAAAGGATCGATCACATGATTTAGAACATGTGAAAAATGTTGCTTGAAGTAGTCATAAAGCAGGTGATACTTTTGAGACAACATAGTTAGTGGAATGTCATCTCCCATACAAAATGTAGGCTCTTTCCCTTGAAAAGCCATGTTTTAATGACCATATGAACATCTTCACTTGAATAACCATATGCTTACTAGTGTTGTTGGATGCCAAGAATTTAAAAGGTTTAATAAATCTACTTTTTTCATTTAACCACTACCAATATGGATTTCCATGGCATTATGTTTCTTAACCTCTATATTCACATACACCTCTCCATTATTCAAGTCAACAGATATTATCATTATTGGACCCAAACAATCCTCTCTTTATGTGACAAAACAACAAAAATTAAATATTTATTACTTTTTCAAAATTTAAAACCCCAAGATTGTATTAAACTGTATGACCCTTTTTGAATTTGGGAAAAAACAAATAAAATTTTTATTTTTACTTTTTTTAATTTTAAAACATCAAGTTTGTTATGATTCATACATCCTTTTTTGATATGAGCCCAAAAACAAATAAAAAATGGAAATTATTTTTCATATTTTCTCAAAAACCTTCACTGATGTATGACTTGTTAGCCCAAAGAAGAAAACAAGGTAAAAATTTACTATGCTCATTATTTTTAAAATTTTCTATCCTCCTTTCTTCCTACATGGTCGTACAACCCCTTAATGCAATCAAAAAACAAATAAACATATTATTATCTCAAGCCTTATCCTAATCATATGGTACCACATGGTCTTTTGGATACAACTAAAAATAATTAAAAAAAAAGCATTATTTTATTTTTTATTCTTTTTTAGCTCCATCTAATGGTATTGTATAACCATAAGGCCTGTTGTAGGAATAAATATTTTAAAATATAATATTTTTAATAATTTAATATCTTATTTTAGGTCATATAGCCTCTCTTTACTAAAAGAAGATGAAATTTTTATTTTATTTTGTTGGTTGGTCTACTTATCTCATTTATGGTGCCTTACGATCTCTCAAATGACATCAAAAATAATGAGTTTAATGTACAATTTTTTGGGGACTTTACTTCATCTTTATTCTTGAGGCTTACAGCTGTACGACCTCTTAGTTACTGAGAAAAAGAAAATAATTTAAAATTCCTAATTCTCCTCTATAGTGTTGTATGACCTCTTTTGGCATATAGAAACAAATAAAGGATGTGTCTTTTCTTCTTTTTAATCTCACTTGATTTTTTATTCTTTTTGATTTTAATGGCGTTCCACCTATCAAAAATAATATAGGGAATAATTTTGGTCTAGTGCATGATAAGGGGAGAATAAAAGGTAAATTGAATAATAGTTGATCTAAGTGGATCTCTTAATTTGTTAAAAAATTAGTCTCCATATTTTGATCAAAATTATTTCAAAGTGTAGAACTCATCAAGAGCTTTTCGATGGTTTTCATGGTTTGCAAAACGGACACCGTATGCAAAAGATATAGGCTACTAAAGTTCTGATGTGATAGGTAAAAAATGTGGTGTCACAAGATGACGTGGTGCAATGTGGTCATGCCAAGTGGTCTAATTAGGTGGTGACACATGGCAGTCAATAGGAGTCCAAAAATTTGGGTGATGTTTGTCTTTGACAATGTGTATGGATTGGACAATGTATTGTATTTAAATTGTATGTTTTGGTAATATTTTACTTACCACGCCCTAGCCACATGGGAGAACACACACATGCCACATCACCTCCAATCATTATGCTGAGTCCACATAGCTCAAGATAATGATATGTATGGAGACCATGAGAAATGTAGAGCCATAGAGCTCGAAGAATGGGATATGCCACATCCCAGATTATCTACCAAGTTTTGGAAAATGTGAGAATAGATATGCCATAGCATATATGCTAAACATGGAACTTGAACCAATGAATTAAGGCTAAGTTGGTACTTGAACCAATAACCCATGCTAAACATGAAACTTAAACCAATGAACCCGTCCTATGTTTGGCACCTTGAGCCCACCAAAAGGGCCATTGGCATTGTAAAGGGAAGCCGCCATTCTTTTTAAAGACTTGGAAACCGTTTGAAATACCCAATGTGGGATAAATGATAAGCAAAGTACCTAAATAGAAGTTTGGAGACTTAAAATCGTGACTTCCCATGTAAAAGGGATAAGCCTTGATCAACCAAGCTACTGGACTTGGAAGTGTTATAAAAGGCAAAAATTTGTATTTGAATGTAACCTTCATAGGGACTGTGTTTTTTTATTAAGAGGATGAGAGCTAGTTTAAGCTTGGAGATGGCTTTAGCAAGTGGATTATGATCCAAATTCCAACCTCTATACATAGGGTAAGCCTTTCATTTATGTTTTGTAATTGAAATAGAATGTTTTTATTATTATTATTATTAGACCAATAGATTAAATGAAGGACCAAAGCACATTCGAAAGGGGTTGAAGACTGAGGAAGAATTTTTGTGTGGCCGAGCTTGAGTATATCAGTGAGGTGGAGTTCTTAGAAAGAGATCAAGCCTAAGGGAAGTTGTGCAACATTTCCAAATAATTTGTAAGCCATTTATTATGCAAATTTAATATAAACGGTATTGGGCGGACCTGGAGATGTAGGCAAAATATGTCGAACTCCATTATCAATGTCGAATGTTAATTTGTCATTTGTTTACATGTTTTTATTTTAGTTTTATAATTTTTTTAATTATGAAATCATGCAAAGATTAAATTTTGACAATTTATGACATTTGATTTAAAATAAAAACTAGTTTAATTGGTGAATGGAAGTTTAAAGTCAACTGACAGTTCCAATCCAATTCGATAACTGAGAACATTTTTGCCAAAAATTTTGAAAGTTATTTTGAGTATTTCAATAATTTGTTAAGTTTGAGAAATTTATAATCCATAATTTTAAAACTTCACTTTGATTTTATCAGTGGTGTTTATGAATCAAATTTGTATCAGAGCAGTTAGAAAGTAGGGCTAGCTTTTGATTGTGGTTTGACAGTTGCTTTCAGTTTATTGGTATCAATATCACTTGATTAGATTACAGTGTGCAGTTGTAGAATCAGTGTGTTTGTAGGAAACCATGGGCAAGTTGTCACATAAATCCAAGATGGAAGAGCTTGAAAGCATCAATACCCAGATCTAGGAAGAGAATGTTTCCCTGAGAGCAAGATTATACTCCTTAGATGATGAGATTTCCCATTTAAAAATGGAGTTACGAGCCAAGGATGAGCTTGTGGAAAAACTACATAATGGTGGACAAGTGAAGGATTTGCCTTCCATTGTAGATGCAGGCACTATGACAGATGAAAACATTGTAAGTGAATGTAAGTCATCAAATGATTTTCCTTCCCATAAATAATCTAGTAACAATGATTTCAGTAAATTTGAACAATATACAAAAGGAATACGTTCAAAATTACTTTTTAAAATGGGATTTAATGGAAAAGGCCTAGAAAAGATGATCAAGGTGATACTAACCCCATTCAAGTAGAGAATAAGCCTAATCGTGCAGGGTTAGGATACAGATCTGGTATTCAAAATTAAACAAGTGAATGCTCTAAGAAAGTAGAAACAAGATGTGCTATGGAGAAGTGTAAACCATCTGGGATAGAAGGTAAAACACATTCATTTCATCACACTTGCAATAATGTTGATTCTACTTCTACTAGACAACATAAATATTCCAACATTCCTTTTGATTATGGTACACAAAATTTGTGGCATGTTTATCCATTTAGTTTTTATGGATTGTCTAATAATTGTGTAGCTAAATGTTAGAAAGGTAAATCTTTGTTAGGAAAGATTTTGAAAGACTATTCTCCTAAACAGAGTTCTAAGAGTAGCAATAAGAATATGTTTTCCAAAAGAGTGGACAAAAGGTTTTGTACTCATTGTAACAGAAGTGGACATCAGGTTGAAAAGTGTTGGAGACTTCAACCATCACACCATCCTAGTAATGGTAAGAATAAGATGGTTTATAAACCTATTAATAAGGTAATTAATGAAGTTAAATCAACCCATACAAATGTTACTAAATCCACTAAAGAAATCTCACCAACTAATCAGGAAATTTTGATTAAGGGGGTTGGTAAACAATTTTTGACTTTCATGTTATCATGATTAGTGGATTGATAATGCATAAGGACATTTACCATGAATTGAATGTTGATATGGTTTATTGGAGTGGCCCGTAGAGAAAAACTAAGGGACAGGTTTAACATACTTGGAATATTTTCTCATGTTTGGGATTTTGAAACTTCATTTTTAAACCTTGACAACAGTATATGCAGTTTATATGGGCATGAGCAGTATGTCTATTTTGAGAAATGTGCATTGAATTTTATATGTTGTCTTTTATATTGTGCAAATAGAGGCCTATAAGACCCTTTATGGGCACCATTTGTAATTATACTAATTATACAAACTATTTGTAGCCATGTCATAAGACCCTTATTCATTTTGGGCATTTTATTGTAACTATCAATTGTGGTTAAAAATAGCATGTAAAATTATTACACTAACAAATTGGTATGGAGTTGCACTTGGTGAGAAATTTGCAGTGATTGGCAGATGCACCATTTTTGAGATGTGACATTTGAGCAAATAGTTTGTTTCTATCCACAATGTGTGATGTTTTTGTAGAAGCATTTTAATGGAGACCACACTTTTGGGGTCCAAAGGCACTTAGTGGGGAGGTTTGATCCAGGTGTATCTCTTCATTTGTTAAAAAAAATTAAGTCTCCATATTCTGATCAAAATGGTTTCACCGCATAGAGCTCGTCGAGAGCTTTTCATCACTTTTCATGGCTTGCAAAATAGACACCATATGCAAAAGATATAGGCTGCTAAAGTTCTGATGCAGTAGGTAAAAAATGTGGTGTCACAAGATGATTTGGTGCAATGTGGTCATGCTAAGTGGTCCAATCAGGTGGTGACATGTGGCAGTCAATGGGAGTCCAAAAATTTGGGTGATGTTTGTCTTTGACAGTGTGTACAGATTGGACAATGTATTGTATTTAAATTGTATGTTTTGGTAATATTTTACTTATCACGCCCTAGCCACATTGGAGAACACACACATGCCACATCACCACCAATCATTGTGTTGAGTCCACATAGCTCAAGATAATGATATGTATGGAGATCATGAAAAATGATGAGCCATAGAGCTCAAAGAATGGGATATGCCACGTCCCAGATTATCTGCCAAGTTTTGGAGAACATGAGAATAGACATGCCATAGCATATATGCTAAATGTGGAACTTGAACCAACAAATTAAGGATAAGTTGGCACTTAAACCAACAACCCATGCTAAATGTGGAGCTTGAACCAATGAACCCATCCTATGTTTGGTGCCTTGAGCCCAAAAAAATGGGCGTCAACATTGTAAAGGGAAGCTACCATTCTTTTTAAAGACTTGAAAACCATTTAAAATACCCAATGTGGGATAAATGATAAGCAAAGCACCTAAATAGAAGGCTAGAGACTTGAACTCATGACTTCTCATGTAAAAGGGATAAGCCTTGACTGACCAAGCTATGGACTTGGAAGTGTTATAAAAGGCATGAATTTGTATTTGAATGTAACCTTCATAGGGATTGTGTTTTTTTATTAAGAGGCTGAGAGCTAGTTTAAGCTTAGAGATGGCTTTAGCAAGCAGATTATGATCCAAATTCTAACCTCTATACATAGGGTAAGCCTTTTAGTTATGTTTTATAATTGAAAGAGAATGTTTTTATTATTATTATTAGACCAATAGATTGAATGAAGGACCAAAGCACATTCAGAAGGGGTTGAAGACTAAGGAAGAATTTTTGTGTGGCCGAGCTTGAGTATATCAGTGAGGTGGAGTTCTTGGATACAGATTAGGCTAGACAAAATTTGTGCAGCATTTCTAAAAAACTTGTAATCCATTTGTTGTGCAAATTTAATAGAAATGATCCTCACTATTGGGTAGACTCGAAGATGTAGGCAAAATATGCTGAACTCCATTATCAATGTCAAATGGTAATTTGTCATTTTCTTGCATGTTTTTATTTTAGTTTTCTAATTTTTTAATTATGAAATCATGCAAAGATTAAATTTTGATAATTTACGACATTTGATTTAAAACAAAAACTAGTTTAATTGGTGAATGGAAGTTTACAGTCAATTGACGGTTCTAATCCAATTCGATAACCGAGAACATTTTTGCCAAACATTTTACAAGTTATTTTGAGTATTTCAAGAATTTCTTAAGTTTGAGAAATTCATAATCTATAATTTTAAAACTTTACTTTGAGTTTATTAGTGGTGTTTACAGATCAATAGTGGTAAGGGAAGATTTCATTTGCACAATTTGGGGAAGTGCTAAAACAAATTTGTATGGCTTGGGAAGTGATAACATGAATTTGCATGATTTAGGGAAGTGACCAAGGAAATTTCATGGCAATTAAATTTCAAAAATAAAATTGCAAATTACACTATGTGCAAAATTGAAAATGCAAATTGCACAACTTGAAAAAGTGTTGAGGAACTTTTGCACCATTTCAAGAAAAGTAAAAACCATTTGTATATATTTAAAAAGGTTTAGTAAAATTTTATAAATCATGGGATAGCTAATGAATTTTTACATGGGGAAGCTTAAAAGTGCTTTTGCATGATACCAAAAAATGTTTTATCCGTGATTATATCCTCAATTAAATCAATTGATTAAAATTAATCAATTAATTTTCTAATTTTTCAAAATCAACTTTTTTAAGCCCAAACCAAAATTAGCTAAAGATATTAATTTTTTGCTAATTTTAAAAAAATGAAAAGCTGTGACAAGTACACACTAATTATATTGTGTAGTGGGTGTGCATCCTCTGTAGTAGTATGATATGATGTTGGTAGTGGATGTACCTAGTATGTGTAGTGAACATTTGAAGTGCCCTAGCCTCATTTATTATATTCCTTAGAAATGGATCTAAGAATATTTTCAATGCTTTATATTTTTTTATCTTTGGTGCCTTTGTGGGTGTGCCTACATCAATAATGTTAGCCTATATGAAATCTTATATCTTATGTTTTAGTGTGATGCATCAGTTTGTTGTATGGCCTAGTGCACTGTGATATTCACAAAATGCATTGGAATCATAGTTTTTTGGAAGAGGCCATGTTGTATTAACCTATTTTATGGGAGGAAGAGATATGACATTGCATTCTAAGAGTTGTTGTAAAACACGTGTTGGCGATTCTAAAAGGTTGGTGAAAACTCTACATGGAGGAAATGATAAAACCATGTGAGGACATGGATCTGAAGTTGTATTAACTATGACCTTTAGATAAATCTTGTTTTTAGTGTCCCTTACCTTCTATGGAGGCTTACTAGAACTCTCAATAGTTGATTTTGATCCACTTTTATATTTTAGTTTTTCCATAAAGAGAAGCTTGAATTCTCTTTATTTTACTATGTGGCATAAGTCTGTGAAGGTTGGAAACTTATTGCATAAGATAACTTCATGTAATGATGGTAGTAGGCTCTATTTGAATATGTCTTAGAGCTTTCTATCTACCATGGGGACTGTCAACTTGGCCAATATAGTCTTATATCATAAGACGTATTCTATAATAGGCTCATTTAATTTTTGTTTCAGTTGTGATAATTGATCATATGAGATCTTATCACTAATTTCTATTGATAAGTGTGCTAAAAACATATTTTCTAATTGATTTAATGTGGCGATATACTAATTTGGTAGATCATAAAACCACTGTAAGGCATAATCCATTAGACTATATGGGAACATATTAGATATGAACCAATCATTAGACACATAGTCCAAACATAATACATGAAAAGCTCAAAGATGGTGATCTAGGTCACCTTTACCATCATATAATGTAATTTTAGATGCCATAATTCTAGATTGCAAAGGAGTTACTCCTATTTGATGTGCCAAAGGTGTATGTAAAATAACATGAGAATCCAAGGCATGTGATGGCCTAATGTCTCCCTACTCAATATGTAACACCTTATCCTATAGAATATAAACCACCTACATAAGGGATTGTACATCTAGAGAGGAGTAACTGGCCATAGTACATGTAGCTATCATTGAAGGTTGTCAAATTAAAATAGGTTATTGTACTAGCTGAGTTGGCCCCAAAGTAGGTATAAAAATGTTATTATCTAGGGGAGTAGAAGATTAACCATTATTTGATTTTTGAAGTTCTTCATAGATAATATTAATAAGGTCATCTTTCATATTTAAATTTTTGGAAACAAAATATTGTAATTATCTCTTATCGGATTCATCAAATCAGTTGTTGAATTTTACCTTTATAGTTTGGGGAGTAGAAAAATAAACTATTTTATATTTTGAACATTTAAAGAAATTAAATTTATGAAAGATTGTGAAAATTAAATACTAAAACAAATGCAAGATTTTAGAACTAATATCTGAGAATTAAAAAAAAAAAGATACAAACCCTAAGATCATCTAGGGTTAGGGTTTATGTAATATTTGAAGTCAGGTTCACTAAATGTTTTAACCTTTTAAGACTTAGATAAATGTAAATCCTATGTTGTTAAAGATTTTATTATGGTAAATTAGGGTAGAAATATGCAATAAATATAGCCACATATTTTCTACAAATTTGACTTATTTAAACCTTTCTAAAAATAGCAATAAATAATGTAAATGAGAACTTAGCTACAAAATAATTGAAATGGATTATCTAAAGGATGAAAACTAAGGTAGAGGTTGGTCTGAGTGTCAAAAATAGGATCCAGGTGTCAAAAACCCTCTTGAAAAGTGTCACCTTATCACATTAGTGTCCTTATTTTGGTAGTAGTGTCCTTTGAATAGGACTATTTTGAGCTTTTGGGTACACTTGTGTCTGTGTCTACAAGGCTTGTTCCTATGTGAATGAGTTTTGAAACCCTATAGATGGCCTACTTTGATTTGTTTTATGATCAAACCCTAATCCTCCATGTTATTATGTCATCTAGTTGATACAAGCATAAACGTGTGTTTGTTAGTGGGTAGGATGGACATTCTCAACACCCCATTGTGATGAGAGTTGCCTACATACTGATACTTTGAAGAAGGATCAATTCCATTGTAGTTATACCCACCTAAGTGTAAGCAAAATTAGTATATCTATAGACTTAAGTGCTTTCAATGTGCTTAAAACTAGAAATATGAGTAATTGAGCTTAGGAATGTTATAGATGATAGTATGCACAAGTAGGGTAGAACAAGGATCGATAACCTTAATTGTGCACAACTTAATCTAAGTTTGTATGTGTAATTTGCATCTAATTTATATCTAGTGGTTAGAGGGATAAAATTCATTGATTTAACTTATTTGGTAATAATGTAGTTTTATTCCTATTTTAGTTAAGGGTCTAGATTAATAAATTAGTATAGAATATAGTAGTAAATATAGTCCTAATTTGTGCAACTATTTATGTTTTTCACCTTTCTCAAAATAGTAATAAATAAGAAGAAATATAACTTAGTTTTAAAATAGATTGAGACATATAATATAAATATTGAAAATAGTTTTGCAGGACTAGGAAGGTGTTATAAACTTGAATCTGGATTTCATTGGGTGAAAGGATAGCATCACCAAAAAGTGGATGCTTTGGTGTCTAGTGTTATTGTCCATTCCTGCCATTATTATCCAAACTAATCATAGAGACCTAAAAAAATTTGGGTAGTTGCACTAGGTCTGTGTGAGCATGCCTATGAAAAATTGAGTATTGGTTATTGATTAAACTCATTGTGGAATTGATTTTATATTCAAACCCTAACCCTCCATCATGCTTGATAAAAAAAATTTGAGTTACTTGAGAAAGAGGGGGGTTAGTGTGAAATATGTATTGAACATGTAATCTACACCCTTTGTGTGGGCACACTACCTACATACCAATACTTCGAAGAGGGATCAAGCCATATCTAGTTCTCCCACCTAGTGTGCTTTGTGTAATAGTGTGATGCAGATGTAAATACCAAATTGATAGTGTTTGAGGTGACTAAGGTCTAGTATGAATATTTGAGTAGGTTTGTAGCTATGTTGGGTGACTGTGTGTAAAGAATAGGGAATTTTGCCTTAGTTTTTTATTTGTATTCTTTCTTTCTTTGTAATTTTGGTCACCTCCTTTGTAAATGACCTTTGAGTGGGCTTTTATAGGAAAGAATTGGTCATGGGTTTGATGTATTCATGCTAGGCTGACATAATTAAGGATAAGGACTAGATGAAAATGATAATTTGGGCTCAAAGTGCAAATGGATAGGATCACCAAAAATAAGACACTTCTTTATAGGGTATTATAATCTAAATGGGGTGTTTCAATCCTACAAGATCGAGACCTAGGGGAATAGGATAATGTCTGGCTAAGTTGGAATGACCACTCAAAAGGTTTTGAATGACTGTTAAGGAGTAAAAAGGTGTCTAGAAGGGTCACAAAAGCATGCAAAAAGGACCTATGGATGGGGTGATATAAGCCACACTCAAACTACCAATTTAGACATTTTATATGACTACATTTGCTCCCCCTTTATTCTAGTGATGCATCAAAGTGAAATACTAGGATAAAGGAAAAATAGAAAGCATACCTGAACTTACCTACAAGGGTGAAGCCCATCAAGATGTGTGATTTTGAGTGTACATAGAGAGAGCACAATGTGAATCATAAATCTCCAAGAGCAAATAAGGAGTAGATCAATATTTACTAGACATGTTATGTCTAAAATAAGAACATATAAAGGTTGGGTAAAAGATAGAGGAAATAAAAGGAATCGATACACCTCACTAGGTATACAAACCAATACAAAACCTATTGTGATGTTGAGTGATGTTGGGTATGTGTTGTACCAAGAGTAATATCATAAACAGAGCTGAGTGCTCAATTACCCAAGGGTGGCTCAAGAATATAAATGCTAGTCCTTTGGCTCCATCATCACCCACTATGTAATGAAGCTATGTGATCATGCATGTGTTAATCAATGTTTGGACTATGTGTCCAATCCCTTTGAGTAGGTGGCTCAAGAATAGAAAGGCTAGCTAGTCCTTTGGCTCCATTATTAACCACTAAGTATGAACTATGAACTGATACCAATATGAATGCATGTCATATGAGATGGCTCATGAATCCCATGAATGCTCTATCATCTGATAATGTGGCATAGATAGTTGAATGTGTACTGAGAACTAGGACAATCTTGGCCACTCTAAAAGGTAGAGATTAGGCTTGTATGAAAGTCTAAAACTAAGAACTAGGATTATATGAAAGCCACCTTGAAATGATACCAACCACCTATAGATGGAACAAGGCATGCAACTACTAAGAATACCTAGGTAATACAAAGAACTAGAAAGAAAATAAGGCAAATGTGTTGTGCACATTTCACCCAATCATTAGTGTTTATAACATGGATTTTTATTTAGAAGTTGTACCAACTACCTAATCTAAAATTGGAAGTGAGAGCCATCATGTCACATATGATGCCCCCTATATCTAGATAATCTAAGTAAAATTATACTAAAACTACCCAATCTAAACTAGATTATATCTAAAAAAATTATAATTAACCTTACCTTTCTATCTATTTCTAAAAAAAATAGATTTTTGGCTATTTAGATAGGAGCACTAAAAAGTGGACACTTTGTTGTATGGAATTATAGTCTGAATGGGGCAATCTTATCCTATACTATTTCTGATGATTTTTCTATGTTCATCCCTATTTTTTTGGTTTATTCTACATGTTTTGAATTCTAATTATTATTCTGAGTGTTCTAAAAATTGATTTTTTTGATTGGTAAAGGGGTCTGATCTCTATGACAAAAACCCTATTTGTTTCCCCTTCTTTTAAGGGTAGGAATGAATAACCTACAATGAATTCCCTAAGAATAAATATCCCTACAAGTGTATTATTCTATAAAATGCATAATATATCAATGATAATCTAAAATATGTCTCAAGATATAGCATAGTTTGTATTGTATATTTTTAGATCAACAGGTGTATGCCTAGATAGATGTAATAATTTAATAGCATGTGGAGTATACTAAACTAAAAATAGAAATATTATTAGTTGTCAAGGAGGGATGGAGCATGAGTTCCATCATGGCATCCAAGAAGGCAAGAAAATGCATGATGTAGATCATGGAATTGTAAACAACTGAGAAGCAAACAAACATGCAAGGAAAGAAGCAAGAAGCATACAAAAGAGGCCAATGGGACAAGAAAACAAGGGACATGGTCATGTCACTAAAACATGGAAAGTAAGCATGTAATTCATGTTCAAATTCCCACATACACATACAATTGAAAATAAGCAAGATTGACATGAGGGCCATAAGCACATACAAGAGTACAAGAAAAGTACATTGGCATATGTCTTAAGGCACACACAAGTAAAAAAATAGGTAGTGAGAAATGCAATCACATATAGATACTCAAAGTAATAAAAGAAGTCATGTAAATGATGGAAATATTATCACATCTAATTGATCAAAGCAATAAGTGAAAGTATGTAAAATATTTAGTACAAGATTATGTAGATGTTAATAAATGCACAAGTGTTATATACTAGTGAGTGTTGATAGAATACTCTATGTAATCTAGTAAGTAATTTGCATCAACATCATAATTAGAGTGTGTGGTCTAGGAATGACATAACCTAGATGGTGTAGTAATGTAGAAGATGCCCTCAGTGGATAGATATGTCGATGTATTTCTCAAATGTAAAAGTAAGATGCCCCCTCAATGGGTAGAGTAAAGCAATCAAGGATCTAGTTGTCATTAAACACACTCAAATAAGATCAAGTGATGCATGGTAATGTAGATAAATTGACAAATAATAGCATAGAATAGCAGAATGTAAGTCTAGCATGGTAATAGAAATGTAAAGCATGGATAATGCGTATAATTGAAAAAAAAATGGTGTTTTGAGTTATTTAAATATTTTTGTAATTTGACATGTTATATTATTTTAATTATTTTGAACTATTGTATTTTTTTTGGTATTTTAAAATAAGCTATGTAAAAGTAAGCAAAAAGACACTATGTACAAGTAAGCTAATAAATTGTGTATAAGAAAGATTGAGAAGAAATGATACTAACCGATGAGTCTCATAAGAGACTCCATATCATGGTGTCCTGTATGAAGGAGAGGGATCATGCATGATCATGAAGAATGATCAAAAGGATGAGACTATGACTCTAAAATCTATGTATGTTGTAATTACTCTAAAATCTTTATAATGGAAACTGACTTTGGAGTCCCCATATAACTTTGAGAAGTGGATGCAACTGTGGGGCTCTTAGGGACCCATATGGTAGTATAAAAATCTCTCTAAAAATGTGCTCCATATGTAGATTCATGATACCTTAATGATACTACCCTAGGTGTAATACCATAGTTGGAAACTATCTAGAATATTGAAAATATCACTAATGTAGTGGTTACTCTAAGAGAGGCCTCTATGGAAGTGTATGAACCCTCTTTGTTGGTGAGGGAGGCCTTGACTGTGTTTGAATTTCAACTAGAGGAAGAAATTTAATTGGTGGATGAGTTAATATTGGTGACTGTAGAGTAGGAGATGGCTCTAAAGTGGGGAGCGGTAACTCATACATAACTCTACCAACTATATTAACCTAATTAGCATGAATTTATTTCATGCATCTATGAATTGTAAAAGGTACTACATGAAGTTTATAGATCCATGGTTAACCAAAAAACATGTCAAAGACTCTTACACTGGGAACAATAGTAAATGGTGTGGCCACATATGTTAAACCAACCT
The DNA here is from genome assembly GCA_037957365.1 of Torreya grandis. Lineage (NCBI taxonomy): Eukaryota > Viridiplantae > Streptophyta > Pinopsida > Cupressales > Taxaceae > Torreya > Torreya grandis. Next base: position 4,198,401 of record JARHVA010000538.1, on the reverse strand, counting down.
ATAGATGAAGTATAATCTCACCCAATAAACTCTATATGTGTCCACTAAATCCACTAATAACTATATCCATCAGGGTGATATCCTACTCTAAATATCCCAAATTTTGAATTAATGTCATAGATCACATGTTCACACTGGATCTATTGTCTATGAGAACACTATGAATGGGATGGTGATCAATGTAGGCTATGATAAAGAGTGCATAATAATCTGAATCATCCTCAACTATCTCCTACTCTCAGAAGGAGATCTAAGGTCTAGCTGGATCTCTATAATTATACACACAAATCATGTTGCTCAAAGGATGTGACTCAACTAAATATGCTTGATCAATTTATTTTGAATTTTGAATTTTTCTATCATTAACCTTTACTTTGTATGAGACTTTATTGTTACTCTTGTTTGTTGTGTCTGATATGCTTGTGTACTTGAGTTTTCCCATTGAAAGTAATTTGACTTCCCTTTCCTTTAGTGTATGACATAAATCAGTGAAGGAAGAATTTTTTTTGAACATTACTGACTCATGCAAATCTAGCAAAAGAATCCATTTGAAGAGATCTTATAATTCTTGATCAACCATGGGGATAGTCATTTTAGCCAAGATAGTCTTATATCTAAGAACATAATCTATGAGAGGCTCATTTGACCTTTGTCTTTGTTTTGAAAATTGGGCATAAGAAACCTTGTCACATATGTTAATGCTAAAATGAGCTAGGAACATGTCAGCTAAAGGATTGAATGCTTTGACCAACTAATTCAGTAGACTATAGAACTACTATAGAGCACAATATTTTTAACTCTATGGAAATAACTTCTTTAGTAACCAGTCATTTAGCACATAATCAAAGAACGCTAGGTTAAAATATCTCAAATGTGTCTCTAAATCACCCTTGACTTCATATAGAGTGATATTGGGTTGAACAAAACCTGGTGGTAATGGTGTAGAAGCAATATGGCATGTCAATGGTGTATGAAGTAGAGTAAAATATTCTAAATCTTGTGTTGGTCTAGAGGCACCTTGTTCTATATGTAGCACATTAGATTGAAGAGATTTAATCTCTTACATAAAGGCATCCATATTAGGAGGCAAATATGTAATAGCCATAACTGGTGATGCCACATAGAAAGGTTGGGTTGCTATAGGGGATCGTTGAGACATAGTTGCCCCCATAGTATCATTTGAAACTTTTTTTCTACAGGAATGGAAGACTTAAATTGATTAGCCTTTTTAATTTCCATGATAGATTGTAAGAAAATGGCATGATTTTGGGGTTGTTCCCTAAGTATCTCTCTAAAACTTTGTAGAATCAAATCTTTGCTAATGATAATATCATCATCAATAATAGGTGGAAGTGGATCAGTAGCCCCATGTCGTGGAACATGAACATTAGTGTGTGTATCATCATTATTATTCTCATAATGTTCATTTTCAAAATTTTCTTCATGGAAATTAGTGTAATATGGATGTGTAGGATCTATAGTAGGAAACTAGGTTGGTTGTTTATCTGTGGTATATGGATGGGTTGGAATAATTTGGGTGAATTTAGGAGGGTTGCCACTAATTCTTGTAATTCATATCAAAATAATAGATGTAAGGAGCTTAGGTGGCATAATGAAAACAACTTGAAAAATGAAAGAAAAAATTAAATAAATTTAATTTAGGATTTGAAAAACAGTGAACTAGAATATGCATAAAAAGGATACGAAGCTCACTAACATGTAAGGTGATAACACAAAAATCATAGGGACCTAGTATATTCAACTAGGGTTTGAAATAAAATGATTTTTAAAACTACTATGGTGAATTTTAAAAATTAAATTTGAAATTCTAATTTATATATGCAAGAAAAATTAGAAAAGTACTACTAAAATCAACAAAAAATATTCCCTAGAGTTTTTAGGGTTTTTGTGGACAAATGAAGTAAGTCAAGTTCACCAAATGAATTAAATTATTTAGGAATAATAGATTTTTATTCTTATTTTAGTTAAGGGTATAGATTAATAAATTAATACAGAATATAAAAATAAATACAATCCTGATTTGTGCAACTTTTTATATTTTTCATCTTTCTAAAAATAGCAATAAATAAGAAGAAATATAACATGGTTGCAAAATATATTGAGATGGATGATACATAGGTTGAAAATGGTTGTGCGTGATTGAAAAGGTATCATAAACCTAAATCTATCTTTCATTGGGTGAAAGGATAGGAACACTAAAAAGTGGATGCTTTGGTGTCTAACATTATTATTCATTTCTATTGTTGTTATCCAAACTAATCAAAGAGACTTAAAACTTTTTGGGTAGTTGAGTTGTGCTTGTATGAGCATGCCTGTGAAAAATCAAGCACTGATTATCAATGACACTCATTGTGAAGCTAATTTTATCTTCAAACCCTAACCCTCCATCATACTTGATAAAATCCTATTTGAGTTACTTGATAAAGAGGGGGCTTAGTGTGAAAGATGTAATGAATGTCTAATCCACACCCCTTATTTGGCCATGTTTCCTACATACCAATACTCCAAATACGGATCAATCTATATGTATTTATCCCACTTAGTGTGCTTTATGCAAATATGTGTTGCATATGTAAATACCAAATTGAAAGTGTTTGAGGTGGCTAGGGCCTAGGATGAGGATTTGAGTAGGTTTGAAGCTATGTTGGATGACTATGTGAAAATAATAGGATAATTTGCCTCAGTGATTTATTTATATTCTTGCTTGCTTTGTAAGTTTGGTCACCTCCTTTGTAAATAAGCTTTGAGTGGGATTTAATAGGGAATGATTGGTCATGGGTTAGATGTATTTTTGCTAGGCCAACCTAATTAAGGACAAAGACTAAATGAAAATGATCATTGGGGCTCAAAGTGAAAATAGATAGGACCACAAAAAATGGGACACTTCTCTATGGGGTGTTATAGTCTAAATGGGGTGCTCTTTTCTTATAGGCTTGGTACCTGGGGGAACAGGATTAACATAGGGAATTTTGTCTAGCTGAGGTAGAATGACTATTTATAAGTTTTTGGATGATTAGTGGTGATAAAAATAGTGTCTATAAGGGTCAAAAAACCATGCAAAAATGGCCTATGGATGGGGTGTCACAAGCCACACTCAAACTACCAATTTGGACATTTTATATAACTACAATCATGTATTTATATTATTCTAGTGCTTGTGTAGGTGTTAAAAGAGGTCTAGGATGACCCTAAGAAGTCTAATATTTAAAAATATATATGTTTTTGAAATAAGGAAGGAAAGGATAGTGGCACCAAAATTGGGACACTAGCACCATGTGGCACTACTATCCATATTATGGAACTAGTGTCCAAGTGGTATAACTTGAGGTAAAAAGGCCCAAGATACAAGAATGAGGGTTTATGAATTCTTTATGGATGACTAAGGATGCTTTTGGCCCACATGAAGGTTGGATAAGTGTGAAAATAGGCCCTAGGATAGGTTTATGGCAAATCTATGGATGGGTGGTCTCAGGAATACTCTTAGCTCTCAAGTGTCATTTTTAGATGATTACACCTAGTTATAGCAAAATAATTTTTTGAGTTACATATTATGGTGGCTTCCCTCTTTTTTTTGCCAAGATCTCCCTTATTATTATTATTATTTTGTGCCCCATTTTCTTCAATTGCTCTCTTTTTATTCTTATTCCAAAAACTCATGCATGTTTTTTAGGTCTAGGTAATTCTCCTACTATAGATGATATTTTGTGATTATGTATAACCTTAGTCTTATACACATGACAAAATTAAACATTGGTTTTTACTCTTAGTTATATACTCTCCTTGCTTCTATAAGCCTCACATTTACTCTATTTTGTTCCATTTGTCTTACCTCCTAGTTTAACCAATAATATATTAATGACATAGACATTCTATCTTTTTTGAGATGCTTAAAATGTACTTATATTACACCTCTATAAGTTTTGAGCCCATACCTATTTTTTTACTTCCTATACATTGATGTCTAGGATAGATAGTAGTATGGACATTAATTTCACGTCCTAATGCAAGTGTCTAGTACCCTAAATTCATCTAATTTATAAATGAAATGCATCCCAATGGTCAATCTAATTATTTTAATGTGAGTTACTACTCCAAATAGATTTATATAAATACAAGATCACCCTCATTCCTTCTTAACCTATGAAACCTATCATTCAGACCAAAGAGCATTCAAAGAGAATTCAATTGACAAAAGCTTCCACATTTATTCTTATTTCCAAACTAGTCATAGGGGCTGTATATCTATAGGTTTTAAGTACTAAAGTGTATTTTTAGATTACAAAGAGGATTAGTTCAAGCATTAGTCATGAAAAACACAAAATAATGCATAAAAACTAATAATCTAATCCAACCTATTCAATGGGGTTTGCAAATGAAAATATGAATCAATTGAAAGAAAGTAAATATGCATATTACCTTCCCAATTAATTATATCTTCCAAAATCAGCTCCAAACATGTTTTTCCCCTTGATTTGGTATTCTTGTCTATATCAACAATAGATGTCAATCTCCTCCATCATCTCAAGATCACCATACATAATCTAGGCTCAAGAAAAGAAAAAAAATCTATGCCTGTCAAAATGAAGCTATCTTATTACAAATAAAACACAATAATCAACACAAACAAAGATTGTGGAGATAATCTTGCATTATAAGTTTACACAATTTAAGCTTAAAAATGATGTTTTATGCCCTTTTATTTATAGATTTTTCAAATGGGTCAGGATCAACCATGATCATCCATCTCAAGATTGAGATGTGTGGCCATGAATTAATCTAATATTGCATAATAAATCAATAAATAACCTCATAAATATTTTAGAGGAAGAGGCATTAATTAGGCATGGGTGCCCATAAACTTGATATTTATTACATTTATGGCTTATGGATGCCACCCCATTGATCATGTCATTAGGTGATGTAGATATTCAGAATTAATTTCTAATAAATAAATATTCAATTTGATCCATGACATTCTTACTTAAGCTCATATTTTGGTTTAATTTGCTTAAGTAATATTAATCAATTTTAGTGCAATTCTTTATAAATTGGTGCATAATTAATCAAGATGGTCAAAAAATCATATTACTAGGTCATAATTTAACTTGAGAGAAATTGAGAGGCATTGTTAGATGTGTATGGACTATTATCCCATTTATGATGTTACCAATTCAAAATAACAAAATTATGTGGCGTGTATTAATGAATTAGAAGAAAAGAGTGATCTAGAGCACCAAAATGTGAAATTATCATTTTGACTTGAAATGATTTAAGAAAAGTTAGGAATCACATAAAATGCATTTCTCATTTTAGGGATACATTAGCCTAAATTGACACTTGTTTATGACAAGTTCAAACCATTTAGCACATTTTTAGTGAATTTAACCTAAATTGTGCATTTGAGTGCAATTTGAGTAAGATTGATAATTTCAACACAAACAGTATTAGGAATTAGATGTCTATATTTTGCCCCTATTTGAGAAAGTGTAACAAAACATTCAGGAGAAGTACCATCTTTTAAAAGCAAAGATTTTTTAAGAAGAAATTTAAAATAACCCATGATGCCCCTTCAAGAGGACATACTAGGATGAAAGCGGAGGATGAATTCTTGAAAAGAGAGAAAGTGAGATTAACCCATAAAATAGATTAAATCCAAATGAGCTAATGCTTGCATGCATTGAATCCATCAGTGATAAAAATATAATTAGAATATAATGGGCTCCAAATATGTGGGAATGGGAAGGATACAATCCAAAAATATAAGTGATACGCTTTGAACACACTCAAAGCTAAGGTGAAAGTTGTGCGCTTATGGAATGATTAATCTTGAGACAAGCTACACACTAAAATATTACCAAAACAAGGGGAAAAGTCTATAGAGCTTGGAATTAGAATAAAAGGATAATGTTGTCTCCAAAGATAGGAAATAATAATATGTTCCCTTAGAGAAAATTTGATAATGTGATAAATAATTGTACCCCAGTAGGGTTGATCTTAGTCATTGATAAATAATGGTTTGCCCTCATACAGATGATTTGATTCTTATGGTATATTCAAATGATGTACCTTAGCATGGGAAAATTGTCAAGTAATAGCTTAAGAATATAACCTATTACATAGATTAAAGATGAGTAGGTGAAAACATAGATTCAATGGTATAATGACTATAAAAACCATAAAAAACCAAGCATATGAGAATGCACAAAATGATGAAAGAAATGAAAAGTGAAGGTGGCCGACCTGACTCAAGATATGTCTAGTAACCAAGAACTACCTACATAGTCCAAATGGACCTCAATCCAATGTAGTTCACTCAAAAGTAAGAGATAATGGAATGAGGGATGATGAAAAGTGACCAACGATTGATTAGACTCATGATGTATGCAAAGAGATGCACATCTAAGCATAGCATCAAATTACTAAACTGATTGATCTTAGTTTATGCATGGTGATCTTGACGTCCAATTATTAATACCATTTTCTTTTAAATTGTCAATCTTACTCAAATACACAATTTAGGTCAAAATCACTAAAAATGCATTAAATGGTTCGAGTTTGTCATATACAAGGGTCAATTTAGGATAATGTATCCTTAAATGAGGCAATTCATTTTATGTGATTCCTAATTTTTCTTAAATCATTTGGAGTCAAAATGGAGATTTCACATTTGGTGCTCTGGATCACTCTTTTTTCTAATTTTTTATTACACATCATGTACCTTTATTATTTTGCATCAATAACATCCTAAATGGGATAATGGTCAGTACACATCTAACATCTCTTTTTGATTCCTTTGTAGTCAAATTTCAACCTAGTAATATGACTTGTGACCATTTTGATTAATTAAGCACCAATTTCCAAATAATTGTACTAAATTTGATTAATCTTAATTATGCAAATTAAACTAAATTATGAACCTAATTAAGAATTCCATGGAGTAAATTGAATATTTATTTATTAGAAATTGATTCTAATTATCTAAATCACCTAATGACATGATCAATGGGGTGGCATCTATAAGCTATAAATGCAATAAATATCAAGTTTATGGGCATCCATGCCTAATTAATGCCTCTTCCTCCAAAATATTTATGAGGATATTTATAGATTTATTATATAATATTAGATTAATTCATGGCCACACATCTCAATCTTGAGATGGATGGTCATCGTTGATCCTAACCCATTTGAAAAATTTATAAATAGAAGAGCATATAACATCATTTTTAAGCTTCAATTGTGTAAACTTATAATGCAAGATTATCTCCACAATATTTCTTTGTGTTGATTATTATGTTTTATTTGTAATAGGATAGCTTCATTTTGATAAGCATAGATTTGATTTCTTATCTTGAGCCTACATTATGCATGGTGATCTTGATATAATGGAGGATCTTGACATCTATTGTTGACAAAGACAAGAACACCAAATCAAAGGGAAAAACATGCTTGGGGTCACTTTTGGATGGTGAAATCACTTGGGAAGGTAATATGCATATGTACATTCTTTCAATTACTTCTTATTATCATTTTAAAAACCCATTGAATAGGCTAGCCTATATTGTTATTTCTTATGCATTATTTTGTGTTTTTCATGACTAATGCTTGAACTAATAATATTTGTAATCCAACACTACATTTTGGCATGCTTGGTGGGACCATAGCATCCATTCAAGCAAGAAAGGAATCTTGGTAATATTAGATTTCCATTAAAGTCATTAAAAATTCTTTTAACATTGATTTTTATGCTCATTTTTCCATGTTTATAATGTTTTTTGAACATACACAAGTCACATAGTGACTGACATCAATTTTGGGTGACCAACTTTAGTCAAGGCCAACTAGCATCGGTTGGGTAGTAGGGGAAAATACGGATAATTTTTTTTATTTTTTAGCTTAATTCAAGTTTTTTTATCAAAATTGAATTTTATAAGTCTCTCATTTGAACATTTATTGATCTAAAAGTTTAGTTTTGGATATTTTATCCTAACAATTGAGCTAAGTATTTATGAGCATAACATTTCTACCTTCAGGTTCACAAGTGATAGTCATTGTTCAGTTTCAACCAACAATGGTTAGTTCTACAACCAGCATTGATCTTAAAACAACTGACATCAATTAGCAGTGACCAACATCAGTCTCTATGTTTTTAAAATAACATAGACCTTAGATCATGCTTTTCAAAAGTGTTTGTCTCAATTCAAATTATGATTCAAAGCAAAACAAGACTCTAATTTTTCTTGTAGGAATTATAAGGAAAAGTGTTTATTTGATCATAATTAAGTCATTTTAACATTTTCTTTGGTGTTCAAAAAGAATTAGGAACCTTCCCTTTGGTGTTCAAAAGGAAAATTAGATGGTTTATTTGAATGTTTTTTGGATGTTTTCCAAAACAAAATTCAAACTAAGGCTAAGGGGCCAAGAACTTCACCTCACATTTTGAATTTGGTGTTATAAAACTTAACATTCACTTAAATTTTCAATTCTTGAAGTGTTTTGTTTCATATAAAACATCTATCAATTGATTGTTAAATTGTTTGAGCAAAATAATTGTGTGTGTATGCTCTCCCTGATCCCCTATAAGGACCTCAAGTGATCAAAAGTACATTTTCATTGTAATTGTGCCTTTGTCCAAGGTGTTAAAAGGAATTTATTAGGCTCTCCTCAAAACCCATATGGTTTGGGTGATTTAAAAACAACCCTAAATATTTTTTAATTACATTTTTATTTCATGTAAATTGACTTGTGAGGGGGATGTCATTACCTCCCACTAGTTCTCTATGGAAGCATTGACCTAAGGATTCATCTCTTACCAATGTTTCAACCCCACTCCATGGTGGGGTATACAAATCAAGTTATGCATACTACTAGAGCCAGGGGATTAAATGTCTAACCTCTCCTTTAGTAAAAAAATCTCAAGTCATTTCTAGTCAACCAAGGGATTCCACTAAGTATTCCATAGATTAAATCATCATGCAAAGGAATAGACCTTTATATGATAAATTGATTGGTATAAACTCAGTTGACATGTTGCAGCTCTTGTGTTAACCACACTTGAGACCATCTAGATTGTCATAAATTATAAGTTTTAAAAATCCCCACTTGTCATAGAGTATTGTTGATGCGAGGTGCACCTAAAGTTACATGTCATCATATTATCATAGGTACACTTATAGTGGGTTCCCTTACGGCCTTAGCTATGAGGAGGAGAATTATTATTATAGTCAATAAAATTTTGTGGTCTTCGAGGACATTCCCACAATGGTTGGATCTAAGGAATATTATGCATAATATCAACCCTTAGAGGACAAGGATGAATCCCTCTTAAGATTTATAGAATTAAGTTCTAAGTTCTAGACTACCCTCAGATTTTTCTATGGAAAAATTGCATACCTTAGAGAAAGAAAACAACAACAAGAATAAGTTTTTGAAAACATCACAACAACTAACATCCCTTCTTATTCAAACAAAGGTAAGTAAATAATTATAGATTCAAAACCAACCAATCAAAATATTGTTAACAAGATTAAGAAAATAAGTCAATGATATGTAGACTATTGGAGAGTTATCAATGACATCATGGTGATGCCATGGAGATATCCTAGTGAGTGGATGAAGAACTTTGATATCCTATGTGACAATGACAAAGTGTGTAATATGTTTGTCTTAGTATTCTTGAAGAAGGCTTGGTTGATATTTAGAGTTTTTTTGCTTTGAGATGTTTCGGGATAAGTCTAAAGTATTAAGCATCTGAAATAGGTCCCATAAGAAGTGTTTTATGATTTGATAGATTGTGTGCATGAGTGGTATTCATCTAGTTCTTCATTATGTTCATCTAGACATTTTGGTCCAGTAGAAGAAAATATGACTATTCAATTTGATGACATAATCATTTCCATGTGGGAATGAGTCAAGGGGAGTTTGTCATATGGTTGTGATCATAGTAGTCCCTAGTAGTTATGCACCAAATCTCAAGTCATATGATGAAGAATGGTTGAAGATATAAGGATGAAAATTTGGCTACTCAAATAGAATTTACTATGTTCCCATAGCCAAATTTGCAAAAGGGCTCAAGTAGAGCCAAGTAAGCATGTTGATGAGGTCAACATTTACTTGCATGAAGGTGTCAGGATAAAATGATCATATGGGTTTATTAATTTTTTTGCCTAGTTTATTTGCACTAAATTTTAGATCATGTGTTGAAGCATGTCCAAAGATATGCATATGCAAAGTTGGGATCCCAGTTAGTTTAACTATGTTTTTCCATACTTTGCCAAATTTGTGTGTGGCAAGAAAAGATGAGTAGGTATTTTGATGATTTTATATCTTTCATGTGTAAAGGTTTCAAGAGAAACTTATCATATGGGTTTGTTTAGTTTTGATCCTAGTTGATTTGTGATAAAATTCATATCATGTTATGAATCATGTCAAACATATTATTTTTCGAAGTTGGCCTCCCAAGTAGGTTTTTGACATAGTTGGCTCTGTGATAGAAGATTTTGAGAGGGCATTTTAATGATGTTATATCTCACACATGTGAAAGTTTTAAGAGATTTTAGTACATGGTTGGATTCATATTTGATATTAGAACATATGGTTTAATTTATGGGACATTATATTGATCATAGAAAAATATATGTCTATCCAAAATTGGCCATCCAAGCATATTGAAAGGGTCGCCATACCTAGTCATTTATGCACAAGTAAAAGTTTGAGCAAGATCAATGGTGCACATTACTCCAAGAAGTTTGAAATCCATGAGATGAGTATAAGTGTGTGATGTTTAAAAACTAATAAAAGGTAAAGGATAAGGATCTAACAGTGAGTGTGTGTTCATACAGATTGATCAAATGGTGAGTGTTGATTGCTAAAAACCTGACTGATCCATAGAGATTGATGGATTGCATTGAGTTAAAGTTTATAGATTTTATGAGATGAGGTCAATTGTTAGATATTTAATGTTTGGATTTGGTAGACTATGTGTTAAAGTTTGGCTTTGGCAGACTATGTGTTAAAGTTTGGCTTTGGCAGACTATGTGTTAAAGTTTGGCTTTGGCAGACTATGTGTGCCAAAGCCAAACATTAAATATCTAACAATTGACCTCATCTCATAAAATGATAGAGACTATGTTTGACCAAAAAATTTAACTTTTATCAAAATCTATGGACAAAGTATAGAGCTTTGGTTTTCCCCTATGATAAATTCAAATATTCAAATGGCAACGATCACATTTAACCTTCGAAAACAATGCTTGCATCTCGTATCCAAACATAGTCTCTAGCATTGTTTTCGAAGGTTAAATGTGATCGTTGCCATTTGAATATTTGAATTTATCATAGGGGAAAACCAAAGCTCTATACTTTGCCCATATATTTTGATAAAAGTTAAATTTTTTGGTGCTAAAAAACTCAAATATGAAGAGGACTCCATGGGACATCTAATGAACCTAATTTAAAGATCTAAAGTGTGCATAGTCTAAGATATTAATGTTCAAAGTTGACTATGTGTTCATGCTTGTTCTATAAATGACCCAAGAAGAGTAATTAAGATTATTAGATATTATTTTGATGTCTCTTGATGAATTATCTATTTGGGATTGTTGTATACTCCATGAGAATGTTCTTTATGGTTCTTGGAGGTGTGATCAATCTATATTGAGTATGAACAATACTTAATAAGTTGATTATGTTTTCATTCATAATGTTCCTATGTACCAGGTTAGTGTTTGAGTTGTTTGAGAATACATAGAGATGAAAAAATATGATTGTGATCATCTAAGGATATCAAAGGGGATATAAGGAGTGGACCCATACATTTGGAATTGGTCCTATGATGTGTTAAATGGGTGAATAGGTCTCCATGAGACCTATAAGAGCTATAAGGGCCTTATTAAAAGGTGTAGTTGCTTACAGGTGACCCATAGATGTTGTGTCCAACTTGTGAAGATTGTTTTGAGCCATGTATTCATATGAAATATGCCTTAAGGGCTAAGGCTTTCCTGATGGCCAACTAAGGTATTGATTATCAAATATTCTCTATAAATAGTGAAATCAAAGATGGTGATTTTTAGACTTTGTGAGAGAGACTTGGGAGAGTTTTGAGAGAAACTTGTGTGTGTGAATTAGGGAGTAAAGGAGGGATAGAGTGCCCTATGAATGAGTTGATGAGTAGATTAGTTTGAAGACTATTTGTATGACCTATTGGTCATAATTCTATTAATAGGATAGTGCTCATGTTTTTTGAGTATGAGTGAAGGTGAAGAGTGATAAGCAAAGGTCCATAATCAGGTCTAGAAGACATTAGTACAAATGTGGATGTATTTTATAGGTATTATTGTGGTTGATAAACATTTAAGGTGGTTACAACCTCCTTGTAAGGTGAAACCTGATAAAATTTTAGTTATTGTGGGTGCTCAAGTAGACAGGTGTGGTAGCTCCTTGTGGGATTGTAGTCTCACTAAAATCAGGAATGGTAATTCCTTGATCATTTACTTGCTAGTCTAAATTATATCTTGTTATTATAAGATAGTAGTCTAATTACTTGTTTCATTGGTTTTTATTCCTTAAGAGGGTTTTTTTGGATATAGTCTTTGAGGTCTGAATAATTATCATTGATGCCAAAGGTAGCATGTGCCATCATGCATTAATGTCAAAGGTTAAGTTGAAAAACTTGTGGTGTAAATCAGGTTTATAAATAAGGTTGAGTTGAACAACTTGTGGTGTAAATCAAGTTTGTGAAGTGCTTTTACTTATAAAATAATTAAAGTAATGCAGAGAACTCGACCTGGTTTTATGGAGTAAATCGGGTTTCTAGAATGACTTAACTACTCTCATCTTTATAATTCAAGTAATGTGAAGAACCCAAATGGGTCAAGGAAGATTTAATTAGGGTTATAAAATTACTTTACTTCATTCATTTTTATAAGTTGAGAAAATTTGAGAACCCAAATGGGTCTAGATGAGTTAATCAGGTTTATGGAATAACTTTACTTCTTTCATGTTTATGAGTTGAGCAACGTCAAGAACCCAAATGGTTCTAATGTAGTTAGTCCGGGTTATGGAATGACTTAAATTATTTCAAACTTATAATTCAAGAAATATGTAGAACCTGAAATGGTCTTGAAAGAATTATTTTGGAAAAACGGTTATCTTTTTCAAAAAAATTGTCCCAAATAAAAATTCCAAAGGGGTCATCGTAAAAAGTCTGAAGGGCAAGTGAACCTAAACAAAGTTTTTGAAGGGTAAATGGATCATTCTAAAAATTCTAAAAGGATATTTTCAAGAAGTCTGAAGGGTAAGTAGACCATTTTAAAAAGATGAAGGGATCATTTCAATAAATTTGAAGGACAAGTGGACCAATTAAAAAGCTGAAGGGATCGTTTCAAGAAATCTGAAGGGCAAGTAGACCGTTCAAGAATTCTAAAAGGATAATTTCAAAAAGTCTAAAGGGTATGAGGACCATTCAAGACTTCTAAAGGGATTGTTACAAAAAACCTAAAGGGTATATGGACGCTTTCAAAGTTTTCAAAATATCTTTGTGAAAAACTCCAAAGGGTACATGCCAAAAATTTTGAAGGACATTTCATCGAGGAAGTAGTACCAAAGCATTTTGTCGATAAAATTATCCCAAAGCATTTTTTTGAGAAAATTATTTGAGACAAAAAACCTAAAATAATTATTTAGAAGGATATGCTCCAAAGCATATGTGCCACCAAAAAATGTCCTGAAGGACCACTACAAGTCTTTGAAGGGTAACTCAAAATAAGCTTTAAGGCAAGTTAAAATTTGAATAAGTCTAAAGATATCAAAGGAATGAAAGCATCTCAAAGAAGCTAAATAAAATAAGATGAGATCAACATGCCAAATTTTAACTACCAAAGCCAAGATAAAGATAGTGCCTCTTCAAAGATCAAATGGCACATCGAAAGCATGATTAGAAAGATCTAACAAAGTGAGGTAGAGTCGGTAAAGTAAAGGTGATTGATGGTTAACGTCACAATATAAGGCTAAATATTAATCATATCTAAGATAATCGAATGGAGTGAAAGATTTCATGAATGTAATGAAAAGTGAGATGAAATCAAATTTGCCAAAGGTTAATGTTTGACTAGGTTAATTCATGCATCTTCAAGAACCTGATGAAGTAAGTCAATTTAAAAAGTTTGGCATGATAGTTGAAGGAATTTTAATTATTTCTTCTCATAAAAAAGGTTATTCTTTTTATTCATCTATATATTTTAAATGTTTTAAATAAAGTGATGTGATGCAAAATTCTAAAGTGACAAAGAATAGGGAAGACAAATAGGCATATTCATTTTTTGGAATGAGAGGAGTTTGAGCCATAGGTGTAGAAATATGAAACTTTTCTAAGCATGGAGGAGTAGTGTCAAATTGGAGAATATATGAGTGTCAAAAAGATAAATTTAGACATAGAGAAAGGATGCAAGAAGAGTAAAGGATACATGAAACTGTGTTAAAGGAGAAATGAGCAATTGCATATTAGACCTACAATAAAGAACAAAGAATTGGATTCTTTTATGAATCTAATTCATTAACTTGAATTGTAATTCAAGTATCTAATTAGTTGGTTGCTTTAGATTGAACTAGGTTGGTGCTCAGTATAGGGAGTGGGTGATTCCTTAATGTTTATGTTCTTAAAGTCAGGGGATTAGTGTCTCCTTGGGATGGGTGTCCTTAAATGCAACCAATGAGGTTCAGTCAGTGAGACAAACTTTGTGAGGCTAGATTAGAATAGTAAATTATAGCAACATTCTCACCATGGTTTTTCCCTTTGTGTTTCCATGTATAAATCAAGTGTTATGTGTTGTGCTTCTATGAATGTGATATCTTTCTTTAATTTGTTTAGGTTTGCATTTGTTTAACATTCATCTTGAAAGTTGTAAGTAACCAAGTTTTTGAGATCTATTGATTCACCCCCCCTCTCAGTAGATAGGTGTGTTCAATAATTGGTATCAAATCCATAGGTTCTTAGTGAGAAGCTTAATTAGTTCAGGTGAATCTTGGAGTTTGAACACAAAATAACTAGTCATGAAGGAAGGTCATCAAATATGGCACCTTTCTTTAATGGGACTAACTATGCTTTTTGGTGCATAAGGATGGAAGCATATTTAACCTATTTAGGATTTTATGTCTAAATGTCTATTGATAATGGATACACACCCCTTATTGTTTCTCCTACTGATCAAGCAATAAAGAAGGCATGTGAAAACAATGCCAAAACAAAGAATGTTATTCCTTGTGGATTGTCAAATAGTGAGTTTGTCAAATTTATGCACTATCAAAGTGAAAAAGACATATGGTTCAAATTAAAGATCATATATGAAGAAAATGATAGAGTAAAACAAGCCAAGCTTCAAACACATAAGGGATAGTTCGAGAGTTTTAAGATGAGTAAGGAAGAGAAGATTCCATACTATCTTCTTAGGGTAGATGAGATTGTAAATGCAATTAGAGGACTTGGAGAGACAATGGATGAATCAATCATTGTCAAAAAGGTTTTAATATCTTTGAAAACAAAGTATGATTCTAAAAAAAATTCCATTGAAGAAGCAAGAGATCTGAACAAGCTCACAATAGATGAGTTGCATGGAACTTTCACTGCATATGAGATGAGGCTAGGAGATGCTAAGTCATCCAAGAGGGAAGCTACTTTCAAAGTTTCTAAGCAGGCAGAAGAAGAAGAAACTCTTAATTTTGAATCTAATGAGGTTGAGGATGTAGAAGCCAATTTCATCAAAAAATTGAAGAAGGGCTCAAGTAAATTCAAAGGTAAGTTACCTTTAAAATGTTTTAATTGTGTAAAGATAGGTCACTTTGCTTCTAAATGTCCACATAAAAGGAAATATGATTATGATTCATCTAATAAAAATCAAAAATAGAAATCCTATTATCCCAAGAAGAATAAAATCTTCTTTAAGAATAAAAAGGGGTTGTACTCACAATAAGATAGTGACTCTGTTGATGACAGTAGTAGTTCAAGTGATAAGCATGATAGTGTCTTTATGGCCAAATCAAATGAAGTGTTATTCATGACTTATGAATCAACTCCTTTATGCCAAGAACAAGAGGAATTAGATGATGATGAAGAAGAGGAAGAAGAAGTAAATCTGGAATGTGAACTCATTTGTGCTCTAAAAGAAATATATAATCTTAGAAAGGAAAATTCTAAACAAAAGAAGCTTAGTCAAAAATAGTTTGAGAAATTGAATAAAAGAAATGAGGAATCAAATAAAATGATAGTGTGTTTGAAGACCAAAGTTGAGGAGGAAAAGAGGATAGAGGATGTGGTCAAAATTGATTTGCAAGAAAAGTCCTTAAAATGCTTTAAAATGGAGGAAGAAATTATGGACCTAAGAGAAAAGCTCAAAAAGGACAAAGAACAAATTGATAGAGGTCTAAAATTGAAAGGAGGATTTGCAATATCGGATGAGATGAACAGCTCACATAATCCCTTAAAAGAAAAATTAGATATTGATATGAGAAAGGTAAGAGTCCCATGTTGAGTACAATTGGGAATATGTATGAAAACTTCAAGGCTGTAGCAGAATCAAGAATCGAAAAAGAAGAAAAGAACATTCCTAAAGAGAAGAAGAAAAGTAATAACTCTGCTCCTATAAATATCAAGGTTGTTTCTATAAAAAGAAACATAATAGTAAGGAATGTGAAGAAAATAAAGCTTTGGAGACCTCCTTTTTATTCTCAAAGGAGAATGATAATAAGGTATTCTTCATCATTTTATGGTTATTGTTATAGTTTTAATCAATTTGGAAATAAATCAATTGATTGTAATATTTTACCTAAGAGAAGGATAAGTTTATTAATTAATAATTCATTTGCCCCTCTGTTAGATCTAGATGTTTTATGCTATAATTGTAATTATTTTTGGCATATAGAAAAGCATTGTAGAAAAAACTTGTTAAATCAAAGTTTAACAATGCAAAAAGGGTTGAGACTACTAAAGAGAACAAAGGCTCACAAATAAATATCACAACAAAGAAAAGTAGAATCAAGAAGCCAAAGGAGATATGGAAAAATAAAAAACATTCTATGATCACCCAAATACTGTTGCATGATAAAGATAAAAATATATGGGTCATATATAGTGGATACTCAAAGCATATGACCGATGACAAGAGTAAGTTCACCAATTTGAGCCAGTACAAGGAAGGGGCAGTTAGTCTAAGAGACAATATAGTAGTCCAAATCAGAGGTAAAGGAATATTGCACATTAATGTCAAGCTCCCTACACATGATATTCTTTATGTTAAAGGACTAAAACATAATCTGTTGAGTGTCAGTCAAATATGTGATAATGACTATAAATTCATATTTGATGCTGAAGGTTGTGAGCTAAGAAGGTCTGGTAAAATAGTTTCTCAAGGAAAGAGGACTGTAAGTAATATATATAATTTGATTGAAGTAAATAATATAAATTATCTCATGGGAAATATTGATGAGAGTTGGTGATGGCATAGAAGGATGGGCCATGTTAACTTTGAAAATTTAGTCAAAGTACTAAAAAATGTGTAAGACACATGCTAAAGATATTCAAGCCTATAGACACATCATGTAGAGAATGTTAGCTTGATAAGCAGACTATAGTATCATTTCAAACTAAAAAATATTCAACTACAAAGCCTCTATAGATAGTTCATACTGATCTTTGTGGACCAACCAAGACAAGAGAATCCAAAGGAGTGTATTACTTCATGTTGTTTATAGTTGACTACACTAGAATCACATGGGTAACTTTCTTAAAGGACAAGTCTCAAACCTTTGAGAGATTCAAGATCTTTAGAGCCATGGTTGAAAATGAAATTGGTAAAAGATAAAGTGCCTTATATCTGACAAAGGTGGTGAATTCACTTCAGATGAATTCATAGAGTATTATGAGAAGTATGGAATTAAAAGACACTACTCAACTGTAAGAATTCCATAGAAAAATGGAGTGGTTGAAAGGAGTAATAGGACTATCAACGAGATGGCTAGAACAATGCCGAAACAAGCCAACTTGTCAGATGGTTATTTGAGAGAGGTAGTTCAGAAAGTCGTATACGTCTTAACCTAAGTTCAGTTGAGAGTAAACAGTGATAAGACTCCATATAAACTATGGTATGGAAAGCTTGTTTTCATCAAATACTTTAGAGTCTTTGGCAACAAATGTTATATTCAAAGGAAGGAGAAAAAGCTAGGAAGTTTTGAATAAAGTTGATGAGGGAATATTTCTTGGTTATTCTACTCATAGTAAAGCTTATGTCTACTATAACAAAAGACTTCATAAGCTAGTAGAGAGCATTCATGTTAAAGTTAAAGAAAATATCAATGAAGTGACTGAACCTATAAAAGAGATTAATATTGAAGAGATGAAAGAAGAAGAGGAGGATGAAACATTAGATAATGAAGAAGAATTAAATAAAAATAAAAAGATGCCTCTCAGGTTTGTTTAAAAGGATCATCCTAAGGAGCAGATCATTGGAGACATGCAAGGAGTCCAAACAAGGAGAAGGGTAGCAATGAGCAAAGAACAGGTAAGTTTTGCTTTACTATCTAAAATTGAGCCCAAAAACCATGTTAAGGCCAACAAAGATGATAATTAGTAAAAGGCCATGGATGAGGAACTAAGTCAAATAAAAAATAATAAAACTTGGTAGCTAGTTCCAAGACCCACAGACAAGAATGTCATAGGCACAAAATGGGTCTTTAAAAATAAGTTGAATGAAGATGGAGTTGTTTTGAGAAACAAAGCTAGAATTGTATGCAAAGGATATGTTCAAGTAGAAGGAATAGACTTTAAGGAGACATTTTCCCCAGTGGTAAGATTGAAAGCCATAAGAATGTTTTTTGCATTCTCAATATTTAAGAAGTTTAAAGTTTATCAAATGGATGTTAAGTCAGCTTTCCTAAATGGAACCTTGGAATAAGAAGTCTATATTGAACAACCTAAAGGTTTTTAGTTGACAGATGAATAAGACTATGTGTATAAATTGAAGATACCACTATATGGTCTAAAACAGGCACCTAGAGCATGGTATTCAAGGCTAAATCAATATTTGCAATAACAAGGTTTTATCAAAGGATGTGTAGACAATAACTTGTATGTTAAGTCTAAAACTAGGCATATGTTGATCATAGTTGTCTATGTTGATGACATCATTTTTGGTGGCAGCAAAAATAATATATACAAAGAGTTTGTAAATCAAATGAAAAAGGTTTACAATAAAACTAAGTTTCATCAAGGTCATACTTTTAACTTGAATGTACAAAAAAGATGGAGAAAGGAAAAGATGATAAAAAGATTTTACAAGGGAAGTATATCTTGAAAAAATAGGAGAGACAACATAACCAACTAGATAAATCTAGAAACCCATTGAAAATGACAAGAAATTTGGAGTGTAATTTTGAATGAAATATCTCTCTCCTTTAACTGGTAGGAAAGACATAAATATGTTTATATAAATGCATTATATACACCAAAAGGACTATATAAATTATAGAAGAAAATAATAATCTCTCTGTATTTCCTTGCTAAAAAGTAAAGTATTTACTTTATAACCCCACCAAGATTTCTCCAAAATGAAAATAACAAATATAAATTCAAAAACAAATGTTATAATGGAATTTTCATGGTTACTAACTAGTTTGTAATAACTTTGATAACATTCTGAAGTTAAAAATGTGAATACATGCAAATAGTAAATATATACATTATTTGTACATAAATATTTAAACATAAAAATTTTAAAAGATCTCTTTTGTATTTATTTTCAAGAGATTACAAGCATAATTTCCACTTTCAAAAGTTTTCCTTGAAATTTATAACTATCAAGACCCTTACAAATGATCCCATAATTCATATTTATAACTCAAACTAGGTGGTTATGGTGTGTAACCAGCTTTATTGCATATTAAGGAATTGCAAAAATATGTTAATGATTTTGCACATTTGAAAACTTTTAAAAATGCATTGAGAAATTTGCAGAACTTGTAAAATTACTTTAGGATTTTTACAACTTTCAAAAGTACATTAGAAAATTTACATGACTTTAAAAAGTTCAATAGTAAATTTTCATAACTTACAACTTACAAAAATACCTTAGTATAATTACACAAGATACAATGTGTAAACCAAAAATACATGATTTGAAAACCATAAGTTAGGGACCTAACCAAATATCTTTGATGTATCAACCCATTTCTTATTCATCGAGGATAATAGAAATTTTTTCTTCTTATTCTTGAACTTATTTTTCTCAATTTGATATTTTTCAAATCTCTACATTATCTCAAAAACTTTTTCTTCATTTGGATCATCGAAGTATGTGAAACCCACCTCTACGTCATAATGTGGCTCCACCATTTTTTAGTTATGGTATGATGTTTCTTCACTATTAAATTGAGATTATCTAAGTTGCACTAATACTTGACCAACCAATGAATTGATTTAGAATTGAAATCAAACATAGGAGTCAAAATCTTATCAATATTCTTCTTAAATTGGTTGATGATAATTTCTGGTGAGATCACTTTGCTATCATTATCGGTAGTTTTAAAATTCAATTTCTCAAGTGCTTCTATTATTTCAAGAATAAAATCCCCCCCCCATAGATTTTGAATTGAATAAATTCTTGATACCTTCTATAATTATATGATTTATGAACCTCATAGCTCCAAGAAATTTAGTGAGATATGCAACTTCATTTTTCTCAATCAATTTTTCTCAAACAAGATCATTTGAATCAACTTTATAGAATTATTTCAATTTAGGAAGTAATTCTTCCCATTTTTAAACATCTTTATTATACTTATATTCTATTTTTGATGCATCATCATACTCTGATTAGATCTAACATAGTTCAAATAGGACTAATTCCTAGTTTAAAATTTCTTCTAACCAATCTTTTGTTGTTTTACCCATAGTTCCAATTTCTTCTACCACATTCAATGTTTTAATATCTAATATCTAATGAATAATTGAAGAAGAATATTGAATTGGATTAATCAATTTCTAAACCATTATTGTCAATTGTTCAACTTTATCTTTGATTTAACCTTTGGTCACCTTATTGTGATCCATTTTATCAAATAAAATACCAATAACAGTTTGAACTATAGACATCCAATTCCTAACACCATTTGTGTTGAAATTACCAATCTTACTTGAATTATACTCAAATGCACAGTTTAGGTCAAAATCCATAAAATGCCCTAAATGGTTTGAACTTGTCACTTACAAGTGCTAGTTTAGGTTAAAGTATCCCTAAATAGGGTAATGCATTTTATGGTCCAACTAACTTTGATCAGATCATTTTGAGTCAAAATGACAATTTTTCCATTTAGTGCTCTAGATCACTCTCTTCTTCTAATTCATTAGTACACATCATGTACCTTTATTATTTGGTGTTGGAAACATCCTAAATTGGAATACAACTCCAATGCATCTAACATCACCATCCAGTTTTACGATCCAGTAATATGACTTTCTGGCCATTTTGATTAATTGTGCACCAATTTCCAAAGAATTAAACTAAACTTCATTAAAATTACTTAAGCTAATTAATCCAATTTAAGAGCTTAAGTAAGAATTTCATAGATATTTTTGAATATCTCGTTATTGGAAATTGACTTTGAATATCTGCATCACTTAGGGACATCATCTATCAGATGGTATCCATCAAGCCATAAGTGCATAAAATATCAAGATTATGGGTCACCCATGGCTATTTAATGCCTCCCATGCCTCTTTAATGCTTATTTATCTTGAGGATATTTATGAGTTTAATTCTAAATATTAGTATTATCTATGGCCACACATCTCAATCTTGAGATGGACGGTCATGGTTGATCCTGACCAATCTCAAAAATCTATAAATAGAGAGGCCATGGACATGAATTTTAAGCTTGAATATTACAAATTTATAATGTTAAATTGTTTCCACAATCCTTTGCATTTGATCATTGATTTTGTTTTCAAAATTCATTGATAGGCTAGTTTAGTGATTTAGAATCATGAGCCTAGGTTTTATGGAGTGTTCTTGAGACATTGGAGGAGTTTGCCACCTTTTTTGACAAAGACATGTATGTTTGATCAAGGGAAAACATGATTTTGAGCCACATGGGTATGGTGAATCCATTTGGGAAGGTAATATGATGTAGTTTTCTTTCATTTGTTTCTTTCTATCCTTTATAATTCCCATAGGAATAGATAGGCTTAGTTAGTTAGTTATTTATGCATTTTTCATGATTTATGGACTAATGTTTAAATAACTTGTTTTGTAATCCTTTCTATATCTTGACATTCCTGGTGGGACTCCACACATCCCACACATGAAGAAGATCATGCTGAAACTTTAAAATCTTCATTTGGACAATTAAAACTCTTGCAATTTGATTTTCTAATTTTGTTTTGCCATTTTTCTTGTCACAAGTTTACATAGTAATCGATGTCAATTAGTAAAACCATCATCGGTTGGCATAGCCATTATCGGTAATTATTGGTGTAACTGATGTCGATTAGATAACCATCTTTGGTTAGTAAGTGTAACCAATGTCGATATATAACTGACGTCGATCACTGTGTTTTTTCTTAAAAACACAAACTCAAGAGCTAAATAGGCCATTTTAAAATGCTTGGTTTGGGGTCATACGAACTTTGTTTTGGATGAATTTTTTTTTAAACCACATATTTATCCTAAATTTTCATAATTTGACATTATTTTAGCTTCAAATTTCATATATTTTCACAAAATTTTGAAAATCTATTTAAAATGTTTCTAATCTAATATATTTACTTTTAGGGTGATGCCTTAAGGGTAGATAGGTAACCAACAGATTTCAAATTTGATAAATCATGTTTTAGACCAACTTTTTAATGCTTTTAAAATTAATTAGGAACATTATTTTGGTGCTTAAAGTAACATTTAAGGTACTTAAATAAGTGTTTTTAGCATTAGTTTTCAAAGTTACAACTAATACCAAGGGGTCAAATGAATACCACCTCATTTTCCATTTGAGCTTAAAAATGAATTCACCTTTCCAAGTTTTTTGTATTTACTTTGTTGTTTAAGTTAGATTTTGTTTAGAAAAAAGAGGGATGATGTGTGTATTTTCTTCCATTTTTCCCCTTTAGGGAACCCTTGGAATCAAAAGCACCATTCCTATTGCAAAAATCCTAGTCCAAGGCTTAAAATAATGTCGTATAAAGCACTCCCCAAAAACTCATTAAAGTTTGGGTGATCTTGAAAATGACCCTAAAGTCTTTCTATTTTATGCTTTCTTTATTTTTATGCAAACTTGGCTTGTGAGGGGGATGTCATTACCTCTCATGATTTATTTAGAGAAGATTTGACCCAGGGTTTCACCTCCAAACATTGACTTCATTTAGATCCTAATTAGAGTTGCATATGAGATGTATTTGCATTTGGACATCACACTACACTAAGCGAAAAGTAGGATGTAGTGGTTGTAAAAAGGACTAGACATTTTTACAACTAGCCAATGCCATGGTCACCTAATTTTTGTGCTTGTATTTTTCATCATGTGAAATGAAAGTCATTATGTAACTTATTCCCCTAGAATGATCAAAAATCAATTGGTTTTATTCAACCCCATTTTTCCATACCCTTGCTAAGATTTGGACAATTATACTTAGTGTATATTGGTCATTATTTGCTTGGTATGCTTTGAGGCTAAAACTTATTTTTTTACTCATAAGCCATCTCAAAATCATGTATTTGAGTTAACAAGGGTAGCGTTATGCTTCCCAAATCATGTCAAATCTTTTTTGTGTTTGAATCTTTGAAACATAATAATTAACCATATCATTCGAGCATGCTTACGTCGTTAGGCTGCTCAATTTTTTTCAATAACTTGTTTACCATTGTATCAAAAACAATTTGTTGCAAACCATGTCATGTATACCATTTGGACCTTATTTATGTGTCATTATGTTGTCCGCTCTTGTCTAGCTTGTTTGGTCTAATCCTAGTCTTTAACATTGCATTTTCAATTAACCTTGTCAAGTTTGGATCCAAACTTTGATTGATTTTTTTAGGCCTCAATTCATGGGGTTGGTATATAGATATTTTTATTTTAGGTTGTATATCTTCAATTAAATTATTACCCAATTTTGAACACTATTGATTGTTTGTTTTTTCAAGTGCCTATCCTCATCATTTTTTGTGACTTTGTTTGGGAAAACACAACCTTTCTTCAAAAACCTTTAATGATTAGACATTTGATGTTAGGTTGTTTTTTGACAAATATTACCAAAAACTACTTTTGAAATGAAGCTTCACCCTTTCAACTAGGGTTGAACCTTTTATATTTTAAACATCACTTTTCAGAGTTTGCAAAACTTTAAGTCTTTCTATTTTTGGAGCTTTCTTCATTAAATGCAGATATGTCTAGCTACACTTATGGTGCAGTCATAAATAATCCAACTTATGATATAATGGCCACAAAAAATGAATTTTATGACTTTAGTTGAGACCCATATGGTGAAAATATGGTTTGTGAGATAGATTTCTAACCACCTCACAAAAATCAGTCATGGGAACACAATCAAGATCCAACTTATGATCCAACTCTTGATTGGAATGACTGGGTTTATTAGGAAGGATTGGATGCTTTGGATTTTGTAATTAATTAAACTCCAAAACATACCAAGATCACCATTTTAGGACCTCCTCCTTTGGTTTGCATAAGCAACCAAACTAAGAAGTGTCCAATTGTTACCATTTAGGACCTCATCCTTTGGTTTGCATAAGCAACCAAACTAAGAAGAGTCTAGTTGTTACCATTCTTGTCCCATCACCAATTTTTGATGAACCTATTGTTAAATAACCTCTATTTGATGAACTAATTGTTTTTTATCCCTTATTCAATAGTCTAATCTTTGAAGAGTCCATTATTGAACCATAAACCATTGTTCCTGTTAAACCAAATGTTCCCCACTTTAGAAATTCTATGCCAATATTTGAGCCTAAACAAGAACCATTACCTCTTCAAATGCTATCTTATGAGGATAAAAATAAGCTCAAAATTGATATTTAATAACCAATGGTGAATCAAAACTAACATGTTATTATTGAAACACCCATTTATGACAAGATAAACTATGATAAGTTACCTATTCATATGTTACCTATTTTTAAAGAGCCTCATCTCCTTGACAAGCCAGTCTCGGTAGAGTTGTCTCTTGATATTTTCCCACTTGTTGAGGAGTCTTAATTTGATAGACATGATTTTGTTGAGACATCCCTTGAGTGGTTCCCTCTTTTTGAGGGGCTTCACTTAGACAAGTTAGTTTATGTTGAACCCTTACAAGATGAATTAGTTTTTATTGATCCCATTATACCATCATAGGCCATTACTTGTCAAAAATTTAGCATTCAATAGAACATTATCAAAATAACCATACTAGATGAAGATTCAATATTAGAGTCAAGTTCCATTTTTGAATCGACATTAGATTTAGCATCAAAAATAGAATCAACATTAGTTGCAACATTGAATTCAGAGTCCCTTGCTTTGGAATCAAAGTCAAAAATAAATTATAGTATTGGTTGTTATAAAATTGGTTACAATTGCTTTGTAAATCAATTTGAATATATTTGTGATCCTTATATAGTTTTTGAAGATGATTACTTCAACATCGACATAAGTTATCCTAGTATATTATATGAGGATTGTGCTACCTTTCACCATCCCATTATTACCACCCAACATAGCAATTTTATTGACATTCCACCTCCCATAAGTGTCGGTCAAGATTGATAGAATCACACTTTGTTGAACTACATCCATGGTGAGATATCATTTAAAAAATATCAAGGGGACCAAGACCAAATTTTTTCAAAATAAGAACAATCTCCTCGTGAAACCTTTTTGGAGGTGCTAGGGGATAAGTAAAGATCAAAATCAACATATTTTAATGATACCTTTTTAAAGGTGCTATAAGACAATCAAATTTAAATGTTAACATCTCTTTGTGAAACCTTCTCAGAGGTGCTATGGGATGATCAGAATAAATTTATTGGTGAAAACCTCATCGAGGCACCAATAGCTAAGCACAAAAGTTATTCATTGTTTACTAAAGACAATATCAAAGATTAAATCAAAATAGCTTCCAATCTATAGCATAATTAGATGGTAGCTACTCTCAATATCAAGCAACAAAACATTCAAATGGTCCTATTGAGAGCATCTTCAGAGGTCTTTAGCCATGCCATAACCAAAATTATGTTGAATCTGATATTGGTAACATTACATGTGACTAAAAGTCCTAATCTCTATTTGTTTCCCATTCATTATACATTCTATTATCACCCACCTATTTATTACCCACTTATCTCATTTATCCTACCATTATTTGCCATCACTGGTAGCACTTTATTTTATCAAGGTTATAAGGATATCTTGTCTCAACATTTAAAGTTAGTAGAATGAATGATCTATGAATATCATGAACACATTATTGAGATCTAGATAAACAACAAGTTCTTAATAAAGTAGTTATTCTGAAAGGGTATTGGATAGAAACTTATATAGCTAATCATTTTTGTTGTCTCGCATATTTACTAGGACGTGCATCTCTATATTAGCAAGAACAACAAAACCATTTTTCATCTACCATTCACCCATTTTCCATTACCATGTCTCATCTCTTAGGGACAACCCTATGGCCCCTTTTTAGGCATTATTATACCATTGAGATCCATGAACCATGCCATTTGAACTACAGTAACTTGAGGTCCTTCGAGACTATGTAAGCAGTGTTCAATTTTTATTGAGGTCAGCTCGGTCACCCCTTTCCCATGCTCTCACCATTTTTTGAGAAATTATTAAGTTTGAATGCTCTCATCATTTTGTGAGCTACCTAAGCCAACACTCACCATTTTTTGAGTAATCTGATCTAGTCATTACTTGGGGAAACTTTGTTACCAATTTATCCAATTTTCTTCTTATCATTTCATTATACCATTTTTATTATACCATTTCTTTACTATGGACCAAGGCTTATTTTTAGTCATCATATTTATCCCATTTTGATCTTGGTTCCTTTGGTTCATCCTACACCTTTTACAAGGGGATTCTAATCTAGTTTCAATAGTTTTTGAATTTAGTGTTGAAGGACAGTCTATGAACATAGTGTGACATTTGATATTGCAAGTTATCTTTCATCTATAATCTTATTTGGTATCACTGATTATAACTACCTATGGGCAAATCAGAATTATTTTGGTACCCTTGATTATAAACACCTTTGGGCAAATCAGTATTATGAAATTGTTTCCTAATTATAACCACCTATGGTAAAATTAGGTATAATGCATTTTTATCATGCATTTCCACATCATCTGGTCATTACTATTATCATTTGTCTTGTCATTCACCTTTGTTTGTGAATTTGTTGTGACCTAGTTAGTTTTTCATCACCTTTTGTGTGGATAGAATTACTAACTTGGGATTATTTTGGAGTTATATAGGCCATGATAGATTCATGTAAAGGTCAACTCAATCCCTCTTATCATACTCTCTTGTCATATTATGAGTATTTTAAGTTTGTGCGCTCTCACCATTTCATGAGCTAGACTGTCCTGTATCTCTTAATCCTCAATCGAGTTGAGATACTTAGAAAATTCAAAAAACATTCATAAAACCATTTAAAAACATTTTGTGTGTTTATTTGATTATTGTTTGTTGTCTAGTCTTTTCTTTTCTTGTTTGGTCTTGCTTCTTTGATTTATTTTTTCCAAGTACATCTTAATGGTCCACATGGATCTTGATTATTTATATCTTGGTCTCATGTCATTAAGATGTTCTTGCCTTTTATTTTTAAACATTTTTGTTCCTACTTAAGTCTTGATTGATCGTATCTTGATTTCAACTTAGGTTCATTTATGTTTATCTTTTTCTTTATCTTTACATTTTTATTTAAATGTAAATCACTGTAACCCTGGTTTTGGTCATTATTTTACCATTATCCTTAGTTATAGATATTCACATTTGAACTAGCTTAGTGCAATTGGAATCTTATGTCATTCTAAGTTATTCATACTTATGATGCATAATTTATTTTTCTATAATAAACACTTTGTGCTCTAGTCTCAACGTCTTAACGTCAACATCAGCTCTAATGAATGATTCTCAAAAACACTTTGTAAAACCTAGGCTCATGATATGGAATTAGGATTCTAGGTAATATGAATTTTAGGCTTCTTTTTTATGCTTAGATGTGCATCTCTTTGCATACATTGTGAGTCTAATCAATTCTTGGTCATTTTTCATCATTCCTGATTCCATTCTCTCCCAAACTTGGATAAACTACATTGGCCTGAAGTTCATGTTAGAACATGAGTCCATGGAACTATGTAGGTAGCATTAAATTTCTATTAAGGTCAGCTTGGCTATCTCCATTCTTCTTTTCATCTCTCTCATCACTTTGTGCATTCTCATATGCTTGGTTTTATATGGTTTTCTAAGCCATTACACCATCACATGTACATTTGTGCCCACTCACTTTAACCTATCTTTTCAGTTATATCCTTGAGCTATTTTTGATTACCAATTGTCCATGCTGGGGTCCAACATCTAAACCATGTCTAAATCAAATCAGCTCTACAAGGGTAAAATCATTTTTTATTCTTTATCAATGATCAAAATTTTCCCTACTGGGGCAAAATTGTTTTATCATGATCACATTTACTCTACTAGAGTACTTATTATCTTCTCTTTAGAGACCTTGTTCTAGTGGTGCTTCCATTCCTAAAGTAGAACACTCTCTCTTTTCCTCTAATTCCAAGATCTCCACACTAATTCCCACGACAACAATATTTTAATGTGCAACTTATCTCAAGATTGATTAATGCCATAAGCATATAGCTTTACTCTCAAATTGGGTACATTTACAATGTGTCCCTTACATTTATGGATTGTATCTTTCCCATTAACCCCATATTTAGGGCCTATTATACCTCTCATTAAATTTTTATCATTTATGGTAATCACATGTGCAAGCATTAGCTCATCTGGATGTGATCTATTCCATGGGTTAATCTCTCACTTTCTCACTCTTTTCGAGAGTCCATCCTAGTATGTCATCTCAAGGGGGAATCATTGATCTATTCTAATTTATTCTTGAAAATTATTTTCTTTGAAAATATGTTTCTTCACCTAAATATCTCGTTATGCCTTCTCAAATAGGGGTAAAATGTAGACATCCAATTCCTAACACCATTTGTGTTGAAATTGTCAATCTTACTCAAATTGCACTCAAATGCACATTTTAGGTTACAATCCATAAAATTCCCTAAATGGTTTGAAATTGTCACTTACAAGTGCTAGTTTAGGTCAAAGTATCCATAAATAGGGAAATGCATTTTATGGGATAGCTAAATTTGATCAAATCATTTTGAGTCAAAAGGACAATTTTGCCATTTAGTGCTCTGGATCACTCTTTTCTTCTAATTCATTGGTACACATCATGTACCTTGGTCATTTGGTTTTGGAAACATCCTAAATGTGAATACATATCCAACACATTTAAAATCACCATCTAGTTCCTCTCCAGTCAAATTATGATCTAGTAATATGACTTTCTAACATTTTGATTAATTATGCACATGCACTAAACTTGATTAAACTTACTTAAGCTAATTAATCTAATTTTAAAGATTAAGTAAAAATTTCATAGATATTTTTAAATATCTCATTATTGTAAATTGATTTTGAATATCTACATCACCTAGTGACATCATCTATGGAGTGGCATCCTTCAAGCCATAAGTGCATAAAATATCAGGATTATGGGTCACCCATGCCTATTTAATGCCTCCCATGCCTCTTTAATGCTTATTTATCTTGAATATATTTATGAGTTTAATTCCAAATATTAGGATTATCTATGGCCACACATCTCAATCTTGAGATAGATGGTCATGGTTGATCCTGACCAATCTCAAAATCTATAAATAGAGAGGCCATAGACATGAACTTAAGCTTGAATATTACAAAGTTATAATGTTAAATTGTTTCCATAATCCTTTGCATTTGATCATTGATTTTGTTAGCAAGAATCATTGATGGGCTAGTTTAGTGATTTAGAATCATGAGCCTAGGTTTTATGGAGTGTTCTTGAGACATTGAAAGATTTTGCCACCTTTGTTGACAAAGACAAGGATACTTGATCAAGGGAGAACATGATTTTGAGCCACATGGGTATGGTGAATCCATTTGGGAAGGTAATATGATGTTGCTTTCTTTCATTTGTTTCTTGTTATCCTTTGTAATTCCCATAGAAATAGATAGTCTTAGTTAGTTAGTTCTTTATGCATTTTCATGATTTATGGACTAATATTTGACTAACTTGCTTTGTAATCCTCTCTACATGAACATCTCCTTTCATTCCCTCTATTGTGGCCTTTCCCAAATGTATCTTTTTTATTTGATAATTTGAAGTCTCAACACTATCCTTGTATTTATTTATAGGAAGAACAACCACTTCTACATATCTTTCTCTTTTCTCCTTGATAATTCTTTTAATAGTTCTAGGTTTTGTTATTACCCATGGAGGAATAAAAGTTATTGCACTAAATTCAATTTATTGCAGTTTTATAACCTTTTTCCTTTTCTTCACCACTTCATCAAGCCAATTTGGGACTTTGACATTGATAATATATTATTGCATTTGGAGAGATTCAAATTTTGTGTAAGTATCAAGAAGGGGAAGAATATTTTCAAGAGGTTGGACCTCTTCTAATATAATTTCATCTTTTCTTTCTTCAACAAAAGGATTTGGGGTTTTTGGTGAAGGTTCTAGAATCAATTCAAGATTTGGTGGAGGATGAAGAGGTAGAGAATCATTAAGTTGAGATGAGAATGTTGGTAATAATGAGGATTTAGATGCAATAAATTATTGAGGAGTATTTGTTACCAACGTTTGGTGTTGAACAAAACTATCAAGTGGTACACCTTAACAATATAAGTAATCAGAGAATAAGAGGATTTATTTCCTAACATTTTAATCTTCAACTTAAGAGGTTTGTATTATTTATTGATATAAAAAAATTTATATCTCTCCTTATATCTCTAGAAGATTTTCACTTTCTATTACTTAGAATGTTATGGCTTCTACATATTGTTTTTGTTTGTGGAAGCTCCCTAATTTATCTCCTATTATTACTGGTGGTGAAAAGCCTGCATGATCAATATTTAATCCTGTGATTTTCAACCACTATAACATTCTCTCAAGAACACCTTGAGTTATGCTTATAAGAGAAACTGACTGTTTCTTGATCTAATCAATCTTTAGAATTGGTTTCGATTCTAACTTTTCTATCTGGAAATTAGGGTCTAAATTTCTTCATCATCGATTATTTTCTTAAGGACCTTTGCAATCCAAAATTCAACAAATTGTTTCATAGTGAATCATGAGTAATCCCTAATTCTCACATTCTTCTCATCATTACATTCCATCTAATAGTCCTCAAAATGAGGAACATGCTAATATATAGTTACTAGAACATGTGTCATTAAACCTCTTACATCAAATAAAGCCCTACTTTCAAAAGGTCTTATATTAACATGCATCATTTCTTCTTCAAATGTATTTGCCTTAACTAATGATGAACATGTGTATTTTCCAATATAAATAAGAAATTTTACAACTGATTTATGTTTACTAGATAGGGATTTATGATTCTTAGCCAGTTGTCTTACCAACTCCATTAAGGCCCATTTATCATCAACATATCTAGGGATCATGTAAGATGATAGCTCACATCTTCAAACCCTTAAATAATAAAAATTTGGGAATTAAATGAACCAAGTTATCCATATAAAAATTTCTGTTGTTGCTTTTATAGAAATTCACATATCATAGCATTCACTTGCAAAAATTTAAATCACACACTAAATAAATGCATCATTCACCCTTCAAAAATGATGAGCACTTTCTTTTAGTGTGAGTTGAGGGTAGTATTCATATATATTGATGTTTCCTACTTGATTCAATCCATCATAGAATCTCCTTTTAGCAATTACATAGAGAAAATATGAAGTCATGTAGAATTTAAATGTTTTCTTAACTTTAATTAGTTGCTTATGAATTGAATCATTAATTAGTTCACCCTAGTTGATATATTATTTATTCTTATGAATGATCTAAATGTACTTGTACATCTATTTTTGGAAGTATCTTGCCTTTATGCTTCAAAATACCTTTTGTAAGAGTGTGATTGTATCATTTACTTCATTTATGAAATCAAACATAGAAATGTTCTTTAAAAGTCTAGTTGCTAAATGTTTAGGTTTAGTTAGCCATTGTTTATTTACCCATTTCACATAAGAATAATTATTACCATCCCATAACTATTGAGCTGAATTAGGAGATAAGTTCACATATAAATCTTGTTCTAGGAGTTGTATCAATTATCAATATGATTTGGAGATAAACATATGGCATACTCTCATTTAGGATTTAACACTTATCTCTTCTCAAGATCATAATGTTTAGATATGGTTAGGACTAATTATGGGATCTGCACTAAGGTTAGAAAAGTAGTTCCATTTATTAATCTATTATCATGAATACTCTGACCATAGTCTATTTTGTGTACCCATTGATTCTATTTAAGAAATACTCCATATTGGTATGACCTATATATGTGCTCATTATATTTTCAACATTTGAATCCAAACTTGATGGAGGAATGACACCCTAAGATATGCACTTCATTTATGTTTCCTCTTCTCCTTTCATAATCTTCTTCAAAGGAGTTTTCTTTGGGGTGCCATTACTAGGAGTCTTTGATGTTGAAATCAAAGAAAATCACACTTCCTAGAATATGAACCCACACTAAAATGCATTTGACCAAGATAATCTATCAAGAAAACCAATGGAAACCCTATTTTTGAAAAAAAGAGCCTATGAGGTATAGGGAATCTGATAGGGTACTTGCAAGTTACTCGAGTCCCAAGGTTAGTGCAAGAACTACCATTATGATTTGATGGTGGTAAAAGCAACCACCCAGAGTCTGAGAAGGTGTTTGCACCTCTTATGGGATATGCTTAGGTGTCTACACCTAGTCTAGGGTCTGCTTTGATAATAGGTAGGATTTGGGAAAATATAGAGGTACAAACTAGTTTTTTACAAGGCTAATGAGGACAACAAACCTTTTTAGGAAAAAATGGGTTTGAAATAAAATCTAGGGTTTCAGTTTATTTTATAAAATGATGCAAAAAAATTTATGAAACTCTAGGCAAAAGAGAGAACTTATAGGATAAGTAAAAGGTAGTCATGAAATTTTTATTGTGAATGAAAAAGAAGGATTATATGACTTACATATGAAAGCTATAAACCCTAAAAAAAGGCAAATGGGATATTTGGTGGATGATGGGTGACTACAAGCACACAAGCAAAAAAAATAAGAGCAAGTGAGATTGGTGTGAGAAAGTCCCAAGTTCAAAGCAAAGAGGTGAGTGTTAATGATAGACACAAATCTATTTAAATGGATCGACATGTACATAATATAAACATCATTAATGGATAAAAAGGAGGAAAAACTCAATAAAATATGGGTTTAAAACATGTGTAAGTAGGGTACCCAGGGCCTGACAGGTTGATTACACATATGTCAAGCTATGCCAATTATGTATGTAGCATTGATGGGTCTTGATGGTAGTGCTTATATAGGATATGGGTCCTGCCCTTGGTGTAGATAGGGTATTCATACCCTACCATAGGTGTTAACAACAATGATAGGTTTTGTTAGGTGTGAAAGCATGCCTCTAGGATCTGATGGGGGTCTAAATAATTTTTAAAAACTTGAACCTCAAAAAGCATCTTTTCAAATTTTCATAAGTCTTTTTACATTTCTCAATTTCACCTTGATCATTTTTTCTAAAAAAATGAACACAATTCTAAGTAATTTTGAGCTTCACCATTTTTCATCTTTTTGATCATTTTCAAAAATCATGATAATAGGTCTAGATTATTTGAGTTCATTCATAACCAAGTTTTTGAGAGTCAAGAGTGTGAATCCAAATTCAAACCTTGCATCGTTATGTTGTTCACATGAAGTTTTATACCCTTTTCCATGAACTAAGTTGCCTTCTCAAACCAAGTTTGAAACCCCCTTTCAATTATTTATCTAAATACAATTCATTTACACTTGAGTCTTGCTTACTACTTAGGCTTGAGTGTTTTACTCTTTTTATTTAGTTTATGTTACTTGAATTGGCTTTCCAATTAGTTTAATATTTTTTTCTAGAACAATTTCAAATCTTCATTTTTCAAATTACAAGTTCCCTTCTTAGACCAAGATCACATTCAACCTAGTTTCCAAATTTTTACCTTAATCAAGTATGCCTTTTATTTCAAGCCAATTACATTAGAATTAAGTTAATTTTAAATTTTGTGCCTCAATCAAGTTTCATTTCTAAACCTATATTTAAGTACTTTTTTCAAGGACCTAACTCAAATTCATTTTCTTTTTTAGACCTAGACTTAGATTATTTGGACTTTAGTTTAGTTCAGACCTTTTCCAAGATTGAATTCAAGCTTTCATTCCAATTCACTTAGACTTAGACTTAGTGTAGACCTTTTTCAAAGACCTAATTCACATTTCTCTTTTAGACCTATTTTAAAGATATAAATTATACCACAATCAAGTTGTCAAGAATCCTTTTAGCCCAAGTTCCAATGTTTGCAACATTAGACTAGATTTTCATGAGATGCTTAACCATTGATTCAACCATGCCTTGATATACATGTTTCAAAGATATGTATACTCCTTCATATGAGTAAATTTTCATGAGTGACCCATTTATTCAAGAGCTTTATGGATATGACATATATTACAATATGGATTTGTACCCCATGTATACTACCCACTATATAAAATAGAAGAAAAACACATTAACACACTACCTTGCCAACACACCTTATCTGGGATAAGAAAAATACTAAACTACCCAATATATTTCTAATGTGCCACTTAACATAGAATAAGTCCAAAAACAATAGCCTTATTATGTGACAGCACCAACTAGTACCAATTATGGTCCATATTTGTTTGATCACCATCTCTTGGAACATAGAAATGAAATTATTGTTAGAGTGGTAGAGGTAGGTGATAATTTCCCATAATAATTCCCACATGAAAGTATACCTATATTTGGTTATATCACCTAGTAACATGCCTCTCATCAAACCATTCGAGCATGCCTCATCTAGACAAAATCAGGACCTTATACCAATGCATAACCAAGATCTTTCTGCACTCACAAAAGGAAAAGGTCAAATTACTAATTAATTAACATAAATTTAGTAATCATATCAAACTATCAATCTAGATAAGAATACAAATTCCATGACCATTTCTAATACACTGGTCATAAAGTTAACTCACTCAACTGGGGTACAAATTGACTCATCAAGTTATGACAATCCAAACATAGACTCAATTTTTCTAACTAAATATGTGGTAGACATGTTTAATGTCCCTATAACTATGGAAGAATCCATATAATCATCATAATGCCCTTCTCAAACCATGATGGGTAACACCCAAGTGTATCCTAATTTGAACCAAGTTTAGTTGAATGTTTAAAAGAGTAATTCATAACAATCTCTTCCTACAAACACTAAGAGTAGTTCACAATAGCAAGGGGTAGGAATATATCATTCATAAATATAACATATGACTACTCCCTCTCCAATAGTCACTTCCTCAAACAAATTGTAGGTGATTTTTGAGCTCTATGGATTAAATCATGTAATTCAATCAATCTAAATAACCAACTACCTAGTTAAAGTGATAGAGCCATTAAGACCAAATGTAATGGATGAATAAAACTAATTAAAAATAGTATTAAAATCCTAAATCTAAGTTCTATACACCATGATCAAACATAAAGCTAAATAAAAAAATATTGAGATTGGATTGATATACCTTGACTCAGATTATGATGGCATGATAAGGATGTTTGATGAAGGATTTAATGACTAAATTGACATGGATAATTTATAAAACTACTCATTGGACTTCCATGGAGGAGAGAATTTATTTAAGTATAAAGATGAGGGAAAGATATATGGTGGAGATTTGAAGTTGGTTATAGGAGATCAAGGGATGAAGATTATCTAAGGAATTTAAAATTCCTTGGAAGCCTCTAGATTTGGAGGATTCTAGAGAGGAGGGGTTAGAATAGAGAGGATTCTAGAATCCTCCAATTCTAGAATACTCTAAGGGATTAATTAGGATTAGGGATGGATTATATATGGATTAAGTAAAGATTAGGGACTAGGAGTGTAGGAGAACCTAGGCATAGGCTAGTAGGTGGGTCATTGAGAAATTAAAATTCCCAAATAATAGGTAAATGAGATTAGGATGGGATAATGGGTATTTAGGATAAATTAATTGATTGGTGGGGATGAATAAGGTTAGTGAATAAATAAATATGAAGAGAGTTGTTAGAAAAATAAATAGAAGAGGTGATTTTAGGATAGGATTAAATGAGATAAGTGGAATTAATGTTAACTAATAGAAATATTAATGATAATAATATAGGCAAGAAATTTTAGATGCATACATTTTTCCCCTTTTTTAAAGGGAACTATGAGTGGAGTGAAGTGGAAGGAGTAATGGTCTTTTAAATAAAAACCATGTCATGGATAAATTTTAGTAGATGATGTTAGGGGATATGATACCCCCTCGAGGGGACATGTGGGTAAGAATAAAGTGGATGGCCACTCAAAAGAAGAAATGAGTGGTAGAATTCAATGGATAGATGATGAGATAGGATAATAGATGTGAAATATATGGTGAAGAGGATAAATTTGACTTGATTAATGAGCTATAAATTGATGATGCCCCTGGTAAGGACACATACATAGGGAGTAAAGATTATGGGTGTCATGGTTGTTGACACATCCCAAGGGGGAATCAACCATAACATGATGAGGATAATATTAAAAGGCCATAATATTTATATGTATCCAAAGTAAGGATGCATGCAAGGGAGAACTATGGGTTGGGATAAGACTGATTTGATAAGATATGAAGGGTGTATCTCAAAGTTAAATTTGATCAATATGATGAAGATGATAAGAGAGAATAAATGATGTAATTGAGTGATCAAAAGACTAGGTATAAAAATTGGATTGTATAGCATCAAATCAATGAGCCATAATTTTATTTATAGTGAGGATTCCCCTACTAAAGACACATATAATGGAGGGATAGAATAGATAGCCAAGCTATCTTTGGGTACTAAAAAGTGACCAAGTGATGCCTACATAGTTTGAAAAGACCTTAGGCTGATGTATTTCTAACTAGAGGATAGAAGATAAGGATGGAGTAGAAGATGATGATGATTGGTGATTAGAGGATGATGATGTAGATGATGAGAAAATAATTAGATGTTAGTTGAATGGAGCATGAGGATTTGAGTAATGATGAGTAGATAAATGATAATGATGTATGATCAAGCCATCATAGATGTCATAAGGCTCATCATAGTCTAATCAATCTAGTAAATATGGCACTTGGTATTATTCCCCATGATATAAGTGTGACCAAGAGGACAATATGCCAAAGTTCATGGGCAAATATAAAACTCTACATCCTTGAGGGAACTTATAATCAATATTATAGATTTGGGTGACCTCATAACATCCCTATTCATTTCCCAATAAATAAAAAGAGATAAAGAAAAACAAATATTTACATGATAAAAACATGAAAATAAGATAAATAGAATAAATAAGTAACACACACAAGTATCTACATGTAGTGTCACAATGTCTTGTCTAATGATAGGATGAATTATTGGGTGATGGATGGGATTAGGATTTGATTATGGACTGAGAATAGACATGGAATGGGGATAGACTAGTGATGATGATGATGATTGACTAGTGATTTGGATAAAGGTATGAACTTGGATGAGAGACTAGAATTAGGATAAGGACATGGATAAAGATATGGGTGTGAAGATGACTAAGGATTATTGAAAGATAAAACCCTATAAGAGTACAATATAGTAAAAGATTAGGAGATGATGGGATCAAATGCCTTCCATACTATTAAAATATTGATTGGATGGGTGCTATATATGAAGGGGCACTGATAAGGAGGTGATGGGATCAAAGACCATTCACACTAGCAAAATAAATGATTAGATGGTGGTAGGTATGAAGGGGCATTGATAGGGAGGTGATAGGAACATATACCTTTCATACTAGAGAATAAGGATTGGATGGGTTTTAGATATGAATGGGAAATGATAAATAAGTGATGGGTGCTAGACTAAATTCTTTGACAAGTTTATATATGTTGATATTACATGTGTCACTAGGAGTGGGTGCCAAGACTAAATAGGAGATGGATAATAGATGGTTATTTGGGATGGTGATAAGGACAATGGGATTTATGGGATGGGTATTGGATATGGTTTATGATGATGTGATGGAGATGGATGTAACGAGGAGATAAGGCATAACACAAGACAATATGGATTATATTTGGCATTTTCAAATTTTATGATTTAAAGGGTTTTTAGAATATATATATATATATACACTATAAAAATGGGGTACTAGTAAAGGGAATACCAAGCCTAGTAACCAGGATGAGGATGGATGGAATTATGGATGAGATGACAAAATTATGGGGGTGATGTGGATAAGGGGATGAGGACCAAGGAGGAAGGGAATAGGGATTGCTAATGACCACCTTGAAGGAACCAAATGTTCTATAGTTTCCTAAGTTTCTCTTGGAAGATATGCCAAGATGGTCAGAGAACATGTCTTAAGATACCTTCCACTTCCTTACAAAGGTCGAGATGATAAGGAATGATAGATAGGATGGAGGACATGATGGTAGACATTGGATAGGAAGAGTGGATGGAGGGGATGGGATGGATAAGGATGACATTGATGGGGTTGATGGTCAAGAAGGATGGATTGTTCCCCCATGTGTTGAGGTATAATGCAGATAATTGATTATTTTACCATGATGTCAGAAATTAGTTTTCATCATGGTACTTTCTTAAGGCACCAAAAGACTAGTTTTCTCCATTGGATGGATGATTTTTTTTTACTTTTGGATGGCATCTTGAATTATTATATATGGGTATAAGATGTAGGATGCAGTCATTATTTTGATCTTTAGCCAATACCTATTATGGGGATGTGTGGTGTTATGATCATGCTACTAGATGTATTGGGGTCCATATGACCCTTGTTGATGCTTGATTGTGATCCCTTAAAATATCAAACCATGTGTCTTCATCACCCCTATAATTGATAATGTTGCTCAGTGAGGTGATGTGAGGTATAGATTTGATTATAG
Organism: Torreya grandis; assembly: GCA_037957365.1. Lineage (NCBI taxonomy): Eukaryota > Viridiplantae > Streptophyta > Pinopsida > Cupressales > Taxaceae > Torreya > Torreya grandis. The sequence goes on along the minus strand of JARHVA010000538.1, from coordinate 4,159,006 downwards.
ATTGATTTTTATGGATGATAAGATTAGGATAGGATGGTATGATGGGTTATGGAGGATTATGACTAAAATGAATGATAAGATCATTATAAGATGGGGTGATGGGTGATTAGGATTGGTAGTTGCATACATCATTGGAGTTATGGGACATGCTTCATTTGATTGGTTCTAATTGACAAAAGACTATAAGAGATCCAATACACTTTAAATTTGTGATTTATTTTTGATTTGATCACTTGATGGATGCTCGATCATGATTTTGACATTATTTGGATTTTGAATGCCCCTCAGTGCTTGATTTTGGGCTTCACTAGGGGAGATTGATTTTTGACTTGATAAATGATGATTTTGACTTTGACATTCCTCTAGTGCTTGATATTGGGCTTCACTAGGGGAAGACATATTTAGATTAGGCCAATGATTGGAATCTTCTTGATTTTGATTTATGGGATCAAAGATGATTTGATTTTTATGATTGATTTTTGGAATATTATCTTGGACCTTTGGATTTGTGGCACACATTATAATACTCAAAGAAGGGTTCAAGGATGTATATTCTTATTTGTCTTTATGGAGGGAGGTGATTAAATGATCATTAATGGGGAGAAAATGGTCTATGGTGGATGAAGTTGGTGGAGATGGTATGATTAGGTCAATGAGTAGTGATGGGATAGTATGATCCATGTAGGGGTTCTTAAGAGACCCAGTTTCAATATTGGAGAAAATCTCATCAATATTAGTAAAAGGATCACTAGGACTAGCCATAGTAGATGCATTTAAAGGAGGATCAATTCACTCTAAAAATATTTAATAGATAAAGTTTGTAAGAACTTTATAATGATTACATCATCCTGATCAAGATCTAAAGGTATGCATGGTAACGAATGGGAGATATATGGATTAGAGGTATCCTAAAAAAAGATAGGCATTATTAGCATCTATTATGATATTGATGAAAGATGGTATTTTTGATAAGGAATATGATTTTTATATTAGTGCTAGCCATGATCTAGATGCAAATAAGACATGTATTGGTTTTAATGCTGACTCTAATATATAAGATTTAATAATGCTAGTAGAGGATTCATTGTTGATAATTGACCTCTCATCAAGTTTTTTTGATAAAGTAGATGAGGAGAAGAGGATGGAGGAGTGATGGATTTGTCAAAGAAAGGGCCCTAAAAGGATTCATGAGAGATGGGAGGGCTAGGCTCATGATGAATAGACTCAGTTGTGATAGAGGATTTAAAGATGGGAGTGGTTTCTTGACCTTAGTTTGGAAGGGAAGGGCTTGATCAGGGATGGAATCTTGGCATTCCTAATTTTGTGAACCCAAGGATGGAGACTCATCTGATTCATCCTTGATTACTATGTCATCATGGTTGATGAGGTCTTAGACAAAGTCTTCGAAAGGATAGCATCAATTAATGGTATGCCCCTAGGTTTGGTAATATACATAATATTTATTAGCTTTACACTAAGAGGGCTTAGGCATGTCAGATATGTGGATACACCATCATGTTAGTGGTGATGAGTTGTTTAAAAAGGGATTTTAAAGACATAGGAAGAGGGGTATATGGACCCATTTCATTGTGTGACTTATATGTGGAAGCATTGGGTTCTAGATTAGATGATTGTTTATGTGATTGGGTAGATAGACTTGTATTAGTCAAGGTGGACAAGATTAGATTCCCTTTACTAGTATGTGAAGGGGTAGATGATGGTTTATGACTAGTGGATAGAGGATTGGTATAGGATTCACATGAATGGGATTGGATGGGATGTGCTATGAGTTGAAGGGGATCAACATCATCAAGAAGTGGGATACCCATTAGAATAAGTTGTAAGAGGATTTCATATTTATTGGTAGATATGTATTGATCTACGAAAGTGTGGTCTAACTCCATGGGGGGTGAATGATAAGAGATGGGTGATGGGAGGAAGGCTAAGGATTAAGTATGGTTCCTTAAACAAAGTGGGTCTAATGACTGAGCTAGTATGATAGGTGATAATAACAATGAGGTGGAATAAATGTGATAGGATGATATAAGACTAAGGTTAGATTTTATAATAATATTTCAATAGGTGATAACATCCTATCAATGATGCCTAGTTGTCAAACTAAAAAAAGGATTGAGGATTTGATGGGTGCATAGATTCCAAAACTAGTAAGATGATGATTGGATAGGTGCTAGTTAGGAGTAGGCAAAGATGATTAGACTAAATTTATGATGATGGGTTTGTTATATTGATATTGACAAAGTGATAAGATAATAACAAGATATCAACTAGGTATGAGATTTGACCATATGATGAGTGATAGTGGACTAGGATGGTAGGATGATAGAGATGCATAAGACTAGCTCAAAACCTTAGACTAATTTGCTCAAGATAGGATGGGATAAGATTATATGATGAAGGATAATTAGATAAGGACTAGTATAAATAGTTTATGATGAAGGTGATTAGGGATAAATATGGGTGTGTGTTATGCCTAATTTTCACACCCCTAATTTTTCTAAAATAATATACTATTATTCATACTCTATCATAGTGATGATCTAGTCATAAAATTTAAAACTACAATGGGGGGCCCTAAGTCAATTACTGTTATTTATGAATATTCATGGTTTAAATTTAATAATTTGGTAATTATCATATTTATGAATTCATGTTTGCATTTAAGTGCATTCAAAAAGCATTTGTGGACCAATGAATAAAATTGGCATATATACGATCAAATGAATGTTACAGTTTTAGTTATAGATAAATCAAAGTCAAATTATAAATTTTTACAAATCAAAGTTTCAAATTGAAAAACATAGTGCTCATTATGGTTTTATCAAATTTGAAGGCATTATATGATTTTCCATGATGATTTTTAGATTATCTTCATTCAAAATCCAATTGCAAATGTAAAAATTAGCATTATAATGTTGTGATATAAATGAATTTTGGTTTATATTTAAACCTAAATTATCATAATATTAAAGATTATTAAATAATTATAAAAGGATTATAAGTTTAATCCTAAATGCTACCTTATGCTAAAGGGTCCTAAGTTTTAATCTAAATTTTATCTATCTTAAGTATTTAATTTGATATGTTGGATTTTTCAAAGACTCTAAATGACCATGGGGTGATTTCAAAGGTTTTGAAATGGTTGTTTGATTTCAAGGGTTAATATGAATTAAGATTAAGTATTTCAAGGCAAAAAGGTTTTATGAGTTGGAAAGTAAATTGGCAGTTTCATGGTATATGAATATTGTAATGGCAAGTAAATTGACAGTCCATTTAATAAACTTCATGGCATGTTTGACTGGCAAGGCGAGTCAATGCAAGACATGATAAGAAGATTCAAGATATTTGAAATATTATTTAGTGGTCTAGTACTTAAATAGAAATATTAGTAAGAGGTTTAGCAAAAATATTGGTTATTGTTAAGTTTGATAGCTTTGCTAACCTAGTTGGTAGAATTACTAAGTAGTAACATTGATTTTGATGAGCCAATAAATGGTAAACATGTATGTGAGTTAGTTATGTTGGGGGATGGTGATTACAAATAACTTGATTTTCTTGGTTTTGGTCATTTCTTGAAGCTTTCTTGCATAAGTGTTACCCTATTAGTTTGGATTTTTTGAGTTACAAATAGGGATTTTGAGCAGAAAGATAAAGAGACAATGCATCCAAGGATGTCGTGAGAAAAATGAATAAATTTTCGGAAAATATTTATGATTTATTTGGAATATTATTTCTATTGCATGGAAAATAATACAATTTTAGCTCTACATGTTAATAGGTTTTGATGAAACTGTTTATTTAAGTCTGTGTGTATGTGTTTTGAGAAGTTGAATGAAATTATAGTTTCTGTTAGATAAATATATCACTTCTCACATGAAATATTGATGCAAATGGTTTAGTTTTTGATAAAGATATTTATTTGGTAGTTGATGAGATATAGATATGTTGGTTTTTTGAGTTATTCAAACATGCAAATACATTTTCCAGTCATAGTTTTATACAATTTCATGTATTCATGAAGGATAAGTTTGCATGGTAAAGTTATGGAAATATATTAGGCTAGGTTTTGAAAATAATTTTTTTATGAATTTACACCTCAGATTTGAATTTTGAGGTTTTGTTTTCTATTGAAACAATTGGAAATCTTAGTATTTTGAATGAAAAGTTTCATGTAGCTAGGGTTTTATGAAAATGAACTCTATTTGTTTATATTAGTAAAGATTGAAGTTTCATGCATATATAGATTTTCGAAGAAAGATTTACAAGTTCAATTTATGGAGATATTATATGAAAAAAGTTTGACATATTTCTAGTCAGCCATGAAAGTTTTGTTTGGAAATCTTTTCATTAAGATGTTCTGGGCTTTTTTGTAGAAGTCAAAATTAAAGATATTAGAAAGAGTAATGGTTGTTTAAAAATTGTGATAAATTATTTCAGAATAGTGATATCAAATGTTTTATGCTTGAAGGATTCCTATTTATTCCTGTTGAAATTTCTCAATAAGAATATATGCATAAACTATAGTGGTTGTTCATTTTTTTTAAATGCTTTGGATGGAGATAATGGTTGTTGTGGTATATTTTGTAATGGTTTAAAGTGATCAAAATTTGATACTTGGAAGGGATTTTCATGAGAATCTGAATATATTATTTTTCATTAAGGTTTTGATTGAAAAAATGAAATATTGTGATAATATTTAAAAACCATGAATATATGAAACAAAATAAAATGATATGGTCAGAGGATTTGAAGACAAAATTATGAAGAATATAATTTTTCTGGTTCATTCATGATAGTAAATGGAAGTTTAACAATGGGTTTATATTTGATTTTGGAAATTTTTTAAATCTCCTATTTTAAAAAATCTACAAAATGATAACCTACATAAATTTTTGTGGTGTTAAATTTGACGGCCAAATGACTATCACCACAAACCAGAAATTATGTAGTTTGATGGTCATTTGAACATCAAATTTAAGCTAGCTAGAAAACACATTAAAATTACTATTTTTAGAAAAGTGAAAGTTATTTTATGGAGATATTTGGCTCATCTTTCATGTGATGCAATCAAAATAGTTTTACTATCAAGGTGTTTCACAAAAATAATTTATTTTCAGAAGCATGATATTTCACATGGAATAAAGAGCAGTGAGGCAAGTTTTTGGAGATTTAATATATTATTTGGTAGTAGACTGATTATATACATAATATATATATGCTATTTAGTAAATTAAAATGTAAAATAGAATTAATGTAAAGATGAATTTCATTTAATATGATATGTTATTTGATTATTTATTGATTAATTAATATTCTAAATATTCTTAGTTGACTAAAAAGAGTCCCTATTGACCCCTGAGTTTTTGACTAAGTGTTGTCCCATTTTGGCATGAGATCAACACAACATGAAAGGAACATGGTATGGGAAGACCATGGCACATAATTGATAGGCATAAAATCATTATGACATAAAACCTACTAGACACAAAAGGATAATAGTACAAAAGGACCAACATGAGAAGACCCAATCAGAGGAGAATAAGCCATGAGGAACTCGAGAGCATATGACTCAAAATAGAAGTGGAAGACTAGGGGAGTGTGTGGGAAGTGGGAAGTAATTGGAAGAATGGTTCAAAAAGAACACTCCAACCTTGTGTTTAGGGGGTTTTGCACCATCTCAAAATTAAATGAACATGTGGCTACTAAAATATAGCATAAAGTGAGAATATAGGGGGTGTAGAGGCCTAAATCTTGAGGAAGAACTATTTATTAAGCACCATGAATCTTGATCTATTGAGAGTTATTTGGCCACCTAGATAGGTCATTAATGATTGTAAACACTTGGTTAGGGCAAAACAAGTATAAATACCCATGTTATCAAGCATTGTGAGGATGATAGTCAGGGGAATTCAGTAGTGTTAAGTTGGAAAATCTTAAGCTTAATATATGGTAACATATTGTATCAATCTGTGTTACTATCATTGATGGTATGAATCATGTTATAACTCTTTATGTGAAATAAACATTATATTTTCTTTTTTTTAAGCACTTAATGCTAGGTAAGATGACTATAATCTGCATGATAATGTTAATCAAATCTAGAAATCATAGAAATGAAGTAAGTTTATGCTTTTACATAATCATTTCTTAGTTGATAAATATGAACAAGTTATCCCAACTATGATACAAAACTTATGGGAATCAGTCTTTTAACAAATGCTTTGGGTGAGCATGCAAGACCCAGGTCTTGTGTGAAAGGGCCAACACACTAGTACATTGGCTTAGACTTCAATGCCAAAGCTAGACTTAGCCAAAATTAACCCAAAATTTTGGTTCTATTGCTAGGACTCAAAGCACTTGAAGCATAGTCATGCGAAAATGTTTGAGCTTATTATGCTATAAAGTATAAAAGAATGGGTTACCAGTGTTGAAGATAATTTTGTAGTTCTATATCTTGAGCTAGAAATCTCTACATGATAGTGGGTGGAGTAGAATCTCTATAGTCCCTTATATGAAACCTTCTTTTTGGAGGTCTTAGTTATTTTACATGATTGGTTAATAACATATTCTCAAGGACAATTAAGGAATCTTGGAAGGAGGTAGTCTTAGATGCTAGTATGACAAAGGGTTTTAGCATGACTCAGATTTTTATGGATGCAAGCAATCAATTTTTGGTGGAAAGGAGTTTTGAGTAGCTATATCCTTGAGTAGGCTATCACTACTTATTCATATCCTAAAGAAGCCAAGTTACATTTCATTCAAGAACCATGGGGTCATTATCTTAGGCTTTTTTCTTTTGAAATAAATAAGTTAATTATTGATCTTGGACTAGAAAATATACCAATGGAGGGATAAATCCTCTTGTGCATGAGCCACACATTTGGAAGGGGAGAATAGGGGTTGATAGAAGATTGTGGTTTCAAAATGGTAACTATCTATCATGCATTATAGAAAGAGAAGTATAATAAAGCTTGATAAAGAATCATGGGAATTAGCAGTGTGGGAAGAGATTAAGAGAACCCAAGGAGTGTTGTTAGGATCTTTGGGGAAGTGAAAACACACAAGGACCTTATAAATTTCAAACCAAGCTCTATGCCACTTATATCTTTCAAAGAAGAAACATGCTAGATGTCAAAAACTAAGAGACTAAGTTTAAACCAACCTGGCTCCCTAAACATTATGATATTCCTTATTTTGAGTTAGACAGAATACACATTCAAAATTAGGATACAGATAGTTTGGATTCAGAAGCTGAACTAATAAGGGATACTAAATTTGAGCCATATGACCCTCATTTATATTTAACATTATCTTTCCCTCTTCAAAGGAATTCTATGGCATAACTTGGGATTTTTGTTGGACCTAATTTTCAAGGATAGAATACATGCCCAAACTTGGTTAACCAACCTGATACCACACCCATACTATAAGCACTATTACTGGAGGCACTAGAGGAGGACTAGGAGGAGGCACAGGAGGAAGTGGAATCCCTCCTCAAGGGATCATAGCTAGAGGTTCTCAGCAACCACCCATTCAAACACCTCAACCAATTATGGTTTACTATGAGATGACATTACACTTACCTAAATACTAAGTGGTGGATAATGCATCTGAGCATGTCCACAAATGCAAACTAATTTAGAGGGTGTGAGACATTACTTCTTCTAAACATAAGGCCACCAAATTTTCAACTACACTCTTAGAGTATGCACATAAATGGTACCAAAAGTTTGAACCTCATTAAGTGATGGTCAACTTTGATCAGCTCAAAATAGCCTTCCTTCAAGAGTTTGACATTTTTGAATTTAAGCAATAGAGTATATTAGTGCTGAAGGGCATAAAACAAGGATGTATAGAGAGTGTAAATGAGTATGATGCAAGGTTTCAGACCTTGATATATAAATTTTCCTTTGAAATAAATGTTACCCAACATGTACAATGGTTTATGTGAGGATTATTACTACCCTTTCGATGAGCCTTGTCACAACAGACCTTCACTAGCCTGTGTAAGGCCTTAGAATTTACTCTTTGTGTTGAACTAGTTGGAAGCATTAATACCAAAATTAGTAACTTTATGGAGGTGTAGATAGCCTTAATGGAATCAAAAATTTAGAATTTGATGGAAAATAATGTGCATGAGACATGTAGTAGTGCCTGGTGTATTGACTATGAAATTGAAAGACATATAAAGAGCAACTACCCATGTAAAAACATCCACATAGTACTTAAAAAAACATGTGAAATATATGATGAGGAACATGATGTACACTCTTTTCCTCTTTTGTAGTGGGATATTCATACTAAGGTGTCTAATTATTTTTAAAAAAAATTATGCCTCCACTTATGACACTAATGACTATCATTTGATCAGTGACATTCATGAAGCTCAAGCGCATAGAATACACCAAACCTTAGTCACTAATACTCAAGACAATTGTGGCTATGGTGGATGAGGAAAAGGGTAAATATGAAGAGGTAGACATTTCCCACCCATGACCTATTACAAATGTGGGTCACTATACCACTATCAATGGGATTGCCCAGATTACTTAATGTGTGCTTTTTGTAAAAAGGATCATTAGCTACAAGAGTATCTTAATTTATATGTGGCTATCACTAAAGATCAAAATGAAAAGGGCATTATTATGATTTGAATTGATAAACTGCAATAGTACACATGCCCAACTATCTTTATAGTTCAACAAGTAAACATTACCACTCATAGTGGGGGATAGACCCAATCAACAACTAATCCAATTGAGAAGGTAAAATAAGAAGAACCATGAGCTATAAATTACCTTGATGTTCAATAGAAAAAGGATGTCCTCTAAGACATGATGGAACTCATTTAATAACTTTAGGGCAATATTGAGTTCCTCAAAGATAAGGATGTAACATAACATTCTATTATGCAAAAGGAAGTTAAACTTCAACCTGTGGCATGGGATGACTTCCAAGAACTATGTAAGTAGATGTTGGATGAGGATATTATCCCACAACTCATTTCTTAGCTTAAAAGTCAAGCTTGACTACCAAATGAAGCTCACCCTCACATCATTAGGCAAAGTGAAGATTGCTACTTAAACAATGCTTGACAACAAGACACTCCTAGTTCATCTACTCCCATAGAAGATAGAAAAATATTGGTTAATGCTACCATTAATGGATGGGTAATTCAGGGCATATTAGTACATAATGACATGAAATTCAATGTCCTCACCAAGGATGTTTAGAACAAAATGTCTAGTCTAGTGCTCTAGCCTTCGCCTCATGTCTTATTCATGGAAAATAAGACTCATGTGAACCCTATAGAGGTATTCAATAATACCACAATTGACATACTTAAAGTACCATTCAAAGTGGATTTTGAGGTTCTAGAGTTAGTTAAAGCTGATGATTACCCAGCTCTACTAGGAAGACCTTGGTGCTATGAGAATAATGAAAACTTGAGTTTTAATAAGAGTTACATTAGTTTTGACAACACTAATCAACATGTTGTAATCTCACTAGATCAAGCACAAGGACCTCCTTATATATATCCTGTCAATGTTGATGAAGATGTCAACCACTTATATATGTCACTACTAGAAGTGATGAACAACATGATCCCACCCTAAATGGTGTTCTTTGATGGATAGATAAATAGTCTATTTTTGATACTACAACAAATTCTTTAAACTATTGGGCCCATGGTGACTATGATCTCACTGAGAGGATGTGTGGCACCATTAACAAATGAGAAAACTTCCCACACAAGCTTCCTAAACATCACAAATTTGTCTACCTAACTAGTTTAGCAATGAGAGGGCCACTGATATGACCACTACTAGAAAGACTTCACGAAGCCCCATGATTCTAAGGAAAAATTGAGGTATGTGATTTTTTCCATTACCTTGAACAATTCTATGACATCAAAAATGATTAGATGAGGTCATTAGATCACATTTTTATGGCACCACTATAATATGGTGGTGTAACCATAAATATCACCTTTTATAATGGGATCAAGTACATTATTCTCTATATCATAGATTCCACTACAATAATAAGGTTAGGAGAACCATTAGTTACAATGGCATGTAAACACCTAAAACTCACATTGAAGCTTATGAGATAATATGGAAAGATGAGGAAACATACTTACCAAATTACCTATGGGTACATGAATTTTATGGAACTTTATGCACATGGGCATGGGCATGGTATATACATGAAGAGAGACACATGGGTACTAGGTTCTAGCAATTACTAAAGGAGATCATGTGCTCAACACTCTCTTATTCATCACCAAGGATGGACTTATGCCTCACTCTCCATGCCATACGTGAAGTAGTTATTAAAAACCCAAGTCCCATGGAGGACTACCTAAGGCATATCCATTAAGACCCTGAGGATCCTTTACGATTGTTTAATGAGCCTTTAACACATTGATTTTTTGCACTTACACCAGTCCTTGATGAAGACTGACATGAATAAATTTACTTGAGAAAGCAAAAAATTGTCTCCCAAGTAGACGAAGGAGAAGGATCTAATTCACTTGACCCCCTAATTAACCATTTATATGTTTCTACAAACATTGGTACATAAATTATATAGGACACATGTGCTTAAATAGATAACCCCTATCATGGGACTATTTAGACTGTTCAACGCAACATTGACACATAACAAGAACCAAAGATGGCTATAATTGAAAACTATTAGATTAACATAGAGATTACAAACATTTTTAAGTTGCTAAAAGAATACCAAGATGTTTTCCTAAGTAACTACAATGAAATAAAGGGAGTCCACCCATCCTTAGGGAAGATGCACATCAAACTAGTTGACGATGCTTAAATAGTGAAACAATGACCATACATGATGAACCCTAATCTTTGAGTGTGCATTAAAAAAGATATTGGCATTATGCTCCATGCCAAAATAATCACTCTCATTACCAAATTTGAATGGGTTAGTCCCATGTTGATTAGTATCAAAAAGTATGGACACATCCATATCTGTGTGGACTATTGAGTGCTTAATGTATCTTATGTGATAGATCCCTTCTAATGCCATTCATGGAGGAAATCCTTGAAAGTGTTTCTAGTTATGAAGTGTACTCATTTATAGATGGATTATTGAGGTACCATTAAGTCTAAATAGCTGAGGTGGACTAGCCTAAGATAGCCTTCACCATAGAATGGGGATCATTTGCATATACTATTATGCCCTTTAGGTTGAAAAATGGCCCAATAGTGTTTTCACGTATAGAAGATGAAGCCTTTAAGGACTTCATCAATAAATTCCTCCAAGTCTATCTAGATGATTAGATGGTATATGGTTTGTTACAAGACCATTGTGCTAATCTCAAACTCATGCTCGAGTGTTATCAGGTATTACAAATCTCCTTAAACTTGAATTACCTATTTACAACAAATTTTAGTGTGCTCTTAGGGTATATTATTTTTAAGGATGGACTCCTGGTAGACCCAATGAAGGTATCTATTATTCTTTGCCTTCCAATGCCTAAGACTCAGCATAAGGTAAACACCTTTTTGGGCCACATGGATTATTATAGAAAATTTAATCATGGTTATGCCAAGATTACCAAACCCCTAGAAGAACTAATAAGGCACAATGAGCAATTCATATGGACTAGTTATTGTAAAGAGTGTTAGGTTGTGGAGCTAAAAGCTTCAACTCTTTGCAAATAGGTGGAACATGAAGGTTGCTGAGATCTAGGAGCACCAGCATCGATAGCAGGACCGACATCGATCATGACCAGTGAAGAATGCCACTGGCGACGGCAGGGAGTCGACTGACATCGACAGAACCAGACAAGCAGGGACCGGCGTCGGTCGCCTGTGTGTTCCAAAACTGCTCATTGCACGGATAGTTAGTTAAGTGAATGAAGTGTTTGCATGTAAAGACCAGTTAGAGTCTTGAAGCTGCGAGGATAATTGTCTAAATTAAGAATCTAAGTTATTGTTTAACTATGGGATCTATTTATAGACCCATTGGCATGTATTGTTATTTATGTATAAGATAAGGAAGGTAAGGTAGTTCCTTCTAAGTGTAAGATCATTGGGTTGCAGGTTGTTGCAAGCTCATAGGAGATCTACATGTGTGAGTATGATCTGTTGAATTACAGGTTGCAGGTTCATGGGAGATCAACTTGAAGTGCTTTAGAGTGCTTGGTGAACTGGCAGGGTTATTACTGACTAGTTGTAGAGGTGAACACCAATTCTATTTGTGAGTTGGTTGTTGGGACCATTTTTGGTAGGAGAGTGTTGTAGAAGAATTACTGTACACTTGAGGTGTGGGAAGCCTCTGTAAGGTGGAAGAGTGTGGTGGCTCTTTATTGTATTCTTTTCTGTAAAGTGTTAATACAAGATAGTGTATTGTCTCTCATATTCCGTGCTATTGGTGAATTCTAGTTACTTGTATTTCTGGTTATTTCTACATTTATAATTGCTTATATTTGGTAATCATACTGTGTTCTTTCTGAGGAGTAAGATCCTAACAAAGTGGGATCAGAACAGGTGTTGTTCTTCTGATCCCCCAACAAAGTGGTACCTGAGCATGTTTGTTGTTCTAGGTGCCTGACAAGTGGTATCAGAGCTATCGGTTGGGATACTAACAGATTGGATTATATCTGGTTAGTGTGTTTTGATTACAGGTTACTCATAGGGTTTCTGTTTGAGTGGGAGTTGAGCAATGGCAGAAGACAATCAACTACGAATGGAAAATTTTAATGGCAAGAACTACCAATTGTGGAGGATGCAGATTGAGGATTATCTGTATCAAAAAGATTTGTACTTACCGTTGGGAGGGGTTAACTGCAAACCCTTGGATATGAAAGATGAATAATGGGAGGTTCTTGATCGGAAGGCTCTGGGATCTATTAGATTGAGTCTTACATCATCTGTGATTTCTAGCTTATCACAGTGTAAGACAATGGTGGAGTTGATGGAATCTTTGGCAAATTTATATGAAAAACCCTTAGCTTCTAATAAGGTATTTCTTATGAAGCGTTTATTTAATTTGCAAATGTTGGAAGGTGGATCTGTTCATAGCCATCTTAGTGATTTCCATGGTTTGGTAAACCAATTAAGTTCAGTCAATATTGTATTTGATGATGAAATTAGAGCTCTCTTAATCTTGTGTTCATTACCTGAAAGTTGGGAAGGTTTGGTAATGGCAGTTTCTAATACTGTGTCTCCTTCAAAAGTCTTAAAAGTGGATGATGTTGTGAGCGTGATCTTGAATGAAGAGATACACAAGAATAGCACAGGTGAATCATCAGGAAATGCTTTGAGTGTTGAAGGCAGAGGAAGGCAAAGAGAAAAGATAGAGCGTGGGAGATCAAGGTCCAAGATAAGCAAGAGATCTAAGTCCAGGTATGGCAGAATAACCTACTGGAAGTGTGGAAAGCAAGGGCACTTAAAGAGAGATTGCAGATCAGGTGAAGATCAGCATGAAGAACATGAAAAAGAAGCAGATGTTGTAGATTACGCTGCACGAGATGCTCTGGTATGTTCTTTGGATAAAGTAGAATCCTGGGTTTTAGATTCTGGTGCCTCTTTTCATGCATCCCCACATAGGGAATTTTTTCATGAGTAAATCTAGGAAATAGTGGGAGTTAGGCATGGATGAGGATGTGATTCCTTGGAGGAGAACCAAACAGGTGTTTTGGGTAGAGTGGCCAGCTAGAAGTAAGCACTGAGAGATGAATGGATGTTCAGGATGAAGAAGAGCAGAAATTTAATCATGGTTATGCCAAGATTACCAAACCCCTAGAAGAACTAATAAGGCACAATGAGCAATTCATATGGACTAGTTATTGTAAGGAGGCCTTTGAATCACCCAAAGAAAAGTTGGTCATTGATCCTATTATACAATTCCCCAATTGGACCGAGCTATTTCATGTCCATATTGATGTGTCTGACATGGAAGTTGGTGTGATTCTTACACAACCAAGTGAATTTCACTTGGATCACCCAATTTACTTTGCCAACAAGAAGCTAACACCAACTGAAATAAACTATACCATTATAAAGCATGAAGCTTTATTTATGGTCTATGATTTGTAGAAGTTTAGATAGTACTTATATCAACTCCTTTTATTTTTTATATAAATCATGAGGCTTTGAAGTACCTTGTCAACAAGCCCATACTGCATGGATGGATCTATTATTGGATTGTATTATTTCAATAATTCTCGTTTTCAGTTATGGTGAAGCCTATAAAGGACAACTATGGACCTGACCACTTATCCCAGATCAAGAATGGAGAACCACCGCATGCGATAGAATATGATCTTCCTAATGTACAACTCTTCCACATAACATGGTGCCTGAAGGATTGGAATACATTACACATTTTTGACCACTAGCTCCATGCCTAATTCATTCACTTCATAGGAAAAAAAGTAACTTGTGGTTTGTGTCATACCCTTCTAGCTCATAATAGGTGATCCTTAAAAATGAACTGTGACAAAGTCCTTTGATGTTGTGTAATACACCACAAATGCCTCAAGGTATTTTATGAATTTCATGATGGTATTTCTAGAGGGCACTATACTAGAGAAACTACCACATGAAGGATTCTACTAGGTGGACTATGGTGGCCAAGTCTATTCCAAGATGCTAAAACATATGTAGGTAATGTGATATTTGTTAGTGCATAGGTAAACCTAATCAATGAGATGTTATGCATTTATAACTCATCCCTTTTTAGAAACCCTTTGAAAAGTGGGCTATTTATTTTGTTGGCCCCATCACTCTAGTGGGATGAGGAATGGGTTCATGATATATTATTGTAACAATTGATTACCTTACATGTTAGGCTAAATTGTTGACAATAAAGGATTGTACAGTTGCTAATGTTACTCAATTCATTTGGGAAAACATAATAACTTGATTTGGGTATCCCCTAAGTTTTACTATCGATCATGGTACACACTTATTAAATGAGAAAATTTGCATCTTGTTAGCTGAGTTCATGATCATGCACCACAAAACAACACCATATCACTCACAAGCCAATGGAATTACCAAGGCTTTTAATAAGATCCTAGGTACCATTTTAACTAAAATCTACAATATTGGCCACACTAATTGGGATGATAGGGTATCTACAGTACTATGGGCTTACTAAACCACCTACAAGTGCCTAAATAAAAGCACACCATTCAACTTGGTGTATGGCAAGGAAATAATGATGCCAGTAGAGTTATTGGTACCATCCCTTTGTATCATGTGTGTAGGATAACTAGATGATGAGGCATCCTTGAAATCATGCTTATATATTTTAATTCAATTAGATGAGACTCGGTTCCTTGTTTATTGGATCCAAGATGTAGATAAATGCAAGAAGAAGGCATGGCATGATCGCCATATCAAGAAAAAAATATTTCTCTAGGAATGAAAGTTTTGTTTTATGACTCTAAGTTCACATGACACCTTGGAAAGTTCCACATCCACTGGGATGGCCCATTTATAATACATAGCATTCAACCTATAGGAGCATGTTAGTTACAAAAGATGGATGGTCAGTTCCTCCTACGATATTATAATAGAAGTTGGCTTTGGTCTTACTTCACTTAAGAATAGTGAATTTTTTGGTAATTAATAAGACTTATGCCATTTAGTTTAGGAATTACTACTTTCAATAAAATCACTACCCTTATTGCATGCCATTTTCCATTTCTATAATTTTATTTCCTAATATTTTTTCTTTTCATGGAGGACCATGGCATGTCTTAGTGTGGGGTAAGAACTCAAGTTTAAATAGGAAAAATTGAAGTGTACAAGTTAATTAGGCATGAAATTTAGTATGGGTGCACAAGTTGGTAAATTCATGCAAGGTTTTAAGGTGTGTGAGTCATTTAAGGAATGAAAGGGGTAAGATTCCTTCCATAAGTTAGAAATTTAAATGAGATAGCTATTTCCCACCTAACAAAAAGCATAAGACATATCTATCATCCAATTCAAAGAAAGGTGTGAGATGGGATGTGCCATAAATGCAATGAGGTTAGTTATGTCATGAAGCATGCCAATAATGTGATGGGACAATACCATTAAGGCATTAAGTATAAAAATCAAGGATCTAAACATGATGACCATTATAATATCTACATTAAATACCACAAAATGATGGGTGATGGAGGGTAATTAATAAAGATAAGCCCCCTAGAGCCTATAAATAGGCAAGTTAAACATATTCCACACTTTACTTTGCATTTAACTTCAAACTACCAGAGTTGAGACCAAGTGATTACCAGAGTCAAGATTAAGTGACCAACCAGAGCTAATCCAATCAAATCCTAAGTAGAGAAGAGTTTTTATATCCTTAGCAAACCATAAATATTATTACCTAATTAAGAAGAGAGTTTCCAAGGCTAGTTTATTGGGAAAAGCGGTAGTTTTAGAAGTTGCAGGTTGTAGGACTACCATTAAAAGGGTGCTTAAGCTCAAAATGCTAAATTAGTAGCCTAAAAATGTGTATTCCTTTGGAAAATTTGGAAATTCATGCGTTAACCTTCAAGCTCCTCAAAGGATAATTCAGCCTAAAAAGGCTAAAAGACATGAGAAATTACCAATAATAATTGAGCAGGAAGAGGTGAGAAAAAGAGACTAGGTCTCGATTAGGGAAGAGACCCTAAAGGAATAGGCACAACACCTAGAAGAATAGGTATAGAACATAGGTGGAAAAGAGGAACAATGCACAAAAGAGAAGGAAATAATGGTGCAAAAAGGAATGCAGGCATATACATATATAACATAGAAATCCCAAGCATCCCCACCCCCATCCTTATTTATTAAAGAGATGTAATACCCAAATTAAATGTTACACATATAAAATTGGGTTTCTAAGGTCTCCACCTACACTATTTATTACTGCAATAATTACCAACCTAGGAATGAGTTTGAGATTTAGAATGACTATCAAGTAGAGACCACCAACACTAGGAACCAACTGGTGTATGACCTTACTATTTTCAACTAGTTAGATGCTACAAAACTATTCTAGCTCTTTGACTTGCCATATTTTGGTAATCCTATAGAGGAAATACATTTATTCTTTTCACATGTTCATGAAGACTACATATAATTCACTAGGCATAGCATGAAGATTAATGTAGAAAGAATTAACAAGATAACCGAGTTATAGTGCTTGAGACTAAGTGTAATTAATGACTTGGTCGACATTAAGGAGATACAAAAGATTGATGCAACACTGATGTATCAAAATTAGGGGTATGTTATTCACATCAAGAACCTAAAAGATATTTCCCTCTAAGTTGTGGCATGGATCATCTCAACCAAGGTTAGATGGATCAATCGATGGAAAGAGGTAGACATGACACACCTCTACCTTGCCTATCAAGTCTCACAAGGGTTGAAGTACAACTAGGCCATGTACTTCACCTAAAAGATTTTTGATTATATAGATATGGCTCATCATGAGCCTAAGTATAGGTTGTTTAAGGGGGATACCCTCTTTTTATTGGTTTTTGATGAAACTAGGGTACCAGATAATAGTTATGGAACACTAAAATGGATATACCATCCAATACAGAGGTCCCCTACTGAGTACTACAAGGCATTCACTTTCCTTAGATACATCACCCCATCTTAAAATATTAAGATGAAGTATTGGTTTGATGGGAAGAAGGTGATATTTGGGTATGAGTGGTGCATCCACAAGGACTTATCCCCCTTGGCTACAAAACAAGCCTAGTTTGTTGTAAAGCAACACTTCTCACTCATGTGGATCTAAATGAATCCATCAAGAGAGAATTAAACATGGCTTAATCCAACCTATACCTTCTCTATATGATACTTCATAGACTCCATCAATAGGATATATGATGTGCATCCCATAATTTTAAAGTTGAGAGGATAGATGCTAAGATCTAGACTCTCCAAAAGTTATGTGTATCTAGGAAAGAAGGCTTATGTAGAGAGACTAGATATAGACTTGATCGATATCTAAGTCAAGAAAACTTTGGTTAAGGAGAAAATTCACAAATTATTTTACATGTTACACCCCTGCAAGAACCCATATGGTGGAGACCCTAAGGTAAAACTCCCTCCAGCACCACCTTTGAATAAGAAAAAGTAATTAGATGTAGACACAAACATAAGTGGGCAATAAGCCCCCAAAAAAAGATAGAATACTACAAAGGTGCAGCCCTATAGACCTACATATTCTCATCCTTTCATGACACCTCCACCTTGCCCTTAACCATCTCCATGATCATCCCCATTTCCTCACACTTCTCCATCTGCTCTGCACTCTACTCCACACTTTTTGATTCCCCAACCTTCATCTCTTAGACCACTCCCCCTCTTTCTCCACCACCTTCTTCACCTCCACCTCCAACTCCACCTCCACCTCCACCTCCACCTTCTTCACCCCCACCTTCTCTTCCTCTACCATCTCCCCCATGTACTACTATAAGATTTTCCCACTAGTAGCCTCTAAGAAAAGCATTGTAACCAAATATTCCTAAGGTGTAGATTCATAGCTTGGGTTCAAATTCTAAGAGAACTCCCTATCTAGTGCAAGAAGAGCATGCTACCTCTAAGGAATCCTTGCTTAATGTTGGATCACCATATAATGATGGGGTTGGTGAAAAAATTAATATGGCCATAGATGGACATGAAGAGGTTGAGTTTGAATGGGACCCTAATAAGGGGAAGGCACTAATGGAGACTTTTGAAGAACATAAAGATTTTACTGACAACATGCATGAATGTTATCAATTTAGTGTATAGTAAAATATGCTCTATATTTAGTCATACATCACCCCCAAGGAGGAAAATATCAAAATGATGAATCAAATGTTATTCCTCCTTGACATCTATAATGAGGAGTACAAGTCCTAACTCCCATAGGATAGTCTTTCTTTGGGCCTAAATGCTCCAACATTGTTGAAACTACTGTGGGTAGATCCCCAAAAGATCTCCCTTCTATTAAAAAGCACTATATTTATAAATTTAGGCATGGAAATAATGTGTCAAAATATTTTTTCAAATTTTGATGCATGCACAACTAAATAGAAACATGCTAGAGTAGTAAGCATGTATAATAAAGTACTTGCAAAGAAACAAGTGCTCACCAAGGAAGTGGCCTCAATGAAATAAAAGCTCCAAAAGACCATAGAGGCAAAAGTAAGGGTCTTAACCCTTTATAAAATTATTTTTAAGGAATATCCAATTCTATTAGATAGTTTACCTCTTGATGGGGATGCCATGGGAAAGTTGGAAACCTTGGTGAAATTACTGCTTGAAAAACTCAAGGAGTGACCCATACCAAGAGATGAGGGATTAGAATTAACTAAACAATTCACCATGGTTGTAGACATCTAAAGGTATTCTTTAGAGAGATTTTGGGAAGTTAACTCCATTTTAGATGGCATTTTTATGTGGCTCACATGCCCTAATAAAGTCTTAAAGGCTCAATTCCAAGTTGAAGAGGACCTGAGATAGCATGCGATTGATGTTACACTCTTAATAAAGGACCACACCAAGTGTGCCAAAGCATTTAAAGATGTAGAGATGATGGAGGATGTCATTAATAAACATCATCAACAACTAAATTCCAATTTTTTAGCCCAAGGATAGGTTGACAAGGAGGTATTTACACTCAAATACATCTAGAAGGATGTTATCATAGCCCTAAATGAATAGGTAAAGAAGACCAACAAGACTCTAAACCAACTCAAGGAGATAAAAGAATCAATAGAGGCCATAGAAGGAATAAAAATGAAGGTTTTTGAGGTATTGTCCTACTAAGACAATTTGAAGAAAGAACTTGAGTAAAAGGGGCTTGAATTTTTGGAGGATGATAGTGTAACTTAGTCTAGGATGGGCTAGAGCATAGTTTGGGGTGATGTTGGCCCCTAAGTTTTTGAATAAGTGTTGTCTCATTTTGGCACAAGATCGACATGGTGCAAAAGGAACATGGTGTGAGAAAATCATGGCATGTAACTAACATGCATAAAATCATCATGGTGTGGAACCTATTGGGTGAAAAAAGATAATGGTGTGGAAGGACTAGCATGAGAAGACCTAATCATAGGAGAACAAGTCATGAGGAACCTGAGAGCATAGGACTTATAATGGAAGCAAAAGACTAGGGGAGTGCATGGGAAGTGAGAAATAGTTGGAATAATAGTTCAAATGGAACACTCTAACCTTATGGTTAGGAGGTCTTGCACTAGCCTATAAGGAAAAGAACACATAGCTATCAAAATATAGCATAGAGTGAGAATCTAGGGGTGTAGAGGCCTAGATCTTGAGGAAGAACTATTTGTTAAGCAACACAACTCTTAGCCCATTAAGAATTTTTTAGCCACCTAGATAGGCCATTAATGATTGTAAACACTTGGTTAGGGTAAAACAAGTATAAATACCCCTATTGTAAAGCATTACAATGATGATAGTTGGGGGAATTTAGTAGTGTTTAAGTTAAAAAATCTTAAGCTTAATTTATGGTAACATCTTGTATCAATCTGTGTTACTATCAGTGATGGTATGAATCATGTTATAACTCTTTATGTGAAAGAAACATTATATTTTCTTTTTTCAAGCATGTAATGCTAGGTAAGATGACTATAATTTGCATGATAATTCTAATCAAATTTAGAACTCATAGAAATGAAGTTTATGATTTTACATAATCATTGCTTAATTGATAAACATGAACAAGTTATCCCAACTATGTTACAAAACCTACAATAATAGGTCTTCTATCACATGATTTGGGTGAGCATGCAAGACCCAAGTCCTGCATGAAAGGGCTAGTGTGCTGGTACATTAGGTTAGACTTAAGCACTGGAGCTAGAATTAACCAAAATTAACCCAACAGTCCCCACCTATTAGGAATACCTGGTCTAAATTCAAATATTTGATCTCTTAAGACTTTTAAAAACTCTTAAATATTTTTAATTTGTAACTGTCAAATTAATTAACTTTTAAAACCAATTAATAAAGTTGACAAATAACTAACTAAAGTTAGTTATAACTTATTTTTCAACCAATTTTGGAGTTTTAAAAGGAGATCAAGGACTCATTTGAAAGAGAGGAACAACACAGGAATTGGAGACTTATACCTTGTGAAGTCAATCATTTATCTATTTCTTCTATACAACTTATCTAAGATAGCATGACTTTTACAAATATACCAATGGTACTTTCTCTAATGATTGAGTATATTTCTTAGGCAATGCAAGTATATCTACTTTTATATTATCATTTATAACAAATTGTTTTAATTTTTTCAAGTTTGACATCTTTTGATGATTTATTTTTGCAATCCTATGTGCAAAATCCAAGTATTCAACTTGAATAATGATGAAAAATTCATTATTTTCAAATTTTCAGTGATCTAATTGATTGTAAAAGTTATATTTTTAAGATATTTTGTAAAGAAGATGTTGGTTTCTAAAATAAAATTAATTTATTCTGCTAAGATGACTCTCTTTCTTGAGACTCGTATGTTTTGTCTATATTTTACTTTACTTTGACTTTGACTTTAATTTAGTTTAATCTAATTTTAGTCTAATCTCTAATTGATCTAATTTATTTTCTATTTTATTTAGTTTTAATATATTGTGTATTCGATTTGTTGTTTATTCTTAGTTTATTTGATTAAGTTTAGTTTCTTAAATTAGTTTTCTTTTTTTAGTTAGTTTAATGTTTGGTTTAATTTATCTTAGATTAGTTTGTTTAATTTCAAGATTAGTTTAGATTAGATTCTTTTAGGTTTCTTAGTATGTTGTTGTTATTGTTGTTTGTCACTATATCTTTAGTATTTTTGAGTTATGTTTATTTTCTTTACTTATTGAAGATTTGTTTATAAATTGGTTTAACATCTTGTCTTCAATTGATCTTTTAGGCTTCCCTTGTTTAATATATTTGATGAATAATTACGAGCATGGACATAAGATATACTTTTCAATAATATGAATTTTCTATCCTCTAATAGATTATCTAATTCATATACTTTATTCTATCGAATAGGTTAGATGATAGTTTATATTATATGTGAGATTGAGTTATATAATATTAAAGGAATGATTAGCTTCTTAGATCAAAATATTGTTTATGAGTAACTCTTCTTGACATAGTTGATTTGCATGTCGTGTTTGATTGAATTAGTAAATATTTATAATATTTATTTAGATTTTTTATTAAACATAATAGTCCCCATAACTTTAAAATATCCCTTTGTATTGTTTCTATTTATTTTTTTTTCTTTTTCTTAATTTGGAAAGAAAGAAACTAGTGAGGAAGGGTGTGTAAAAAAACTTGTTACAATATGCACATGTTGTATCCAAGTAATTATGAAAAGATCCTATTTATCTTGGGGGATGACATAAAAATAAGAAAAAAACACCACAAAACTTTTTTTTGGACAAGTAGAAAAGTAGATTGCCTAGCATGAGCTAGATCTTAGAAGCGAAAGCTTTCTAGGAGGCTGTCAATCCACCTGCTTTAAACACTTAAGTTGATAAATTAAAATAAAAATATTTTACATAAAATAAAATAAAATTAAAACTAAAAATAAAAATAAACAATAAATAACTAAAAATAAAACAAATAATTTACATGATTTGCTAAAACAATGACTAGATAAATCAACTAGTGCTGAAAATTGGTTAAGGCAAAATGGTGGTTTTTATTTTGGTTGAGTTGGTAAATGGTTAAATGGGTAAATGATAGTAAATAAAATGAGGATAAATGTTAAAAGGGATTATGAGGTAAATAGGTTAATATGTCAAAGAGGAAAAAATGGTAAATGGTCAAGGTGGTGGGAAGATAGAAAGGCAAAGAGGTAAATGGTCAAGGTGCAACAAGGAGGTAAAGGGTGAATGGAAAAAGAATTAAATGGATAGGAGGATAAGGATATAAAGGGATTAAAAGAGAAGATATTAATGGGATAAAGGGGTGAGGTAAAGAAAATAATAAGGTCAAGAAATGAAATAATTAAAATACAAGAAAATAAACAAATATTACCTTGATGGTTAATGAAGATGTTGTTGTTGATGGAACTTGAGGCAATTTTGGTAGAGTCTAGCTACTTGATTCTCTTATCCTCCAAAATTAATGACCCTCTTGATGATTTAATAACCTTCAAGATGAAATATTCTAACCAAAATCCAAGTTCCCCTTTGGTGAAGGAGAAGGGGGTATTTATAGCATTTATTGTGAATAATCATGCCAAAAGAGGGAATAACATAATTATGGCACCATTTTTCAAGTGGACTCATAAATGAAAAAGGTGATAAGGGTGGTGGTATTACCAAATTTTTGGATTGTCTCCCACTTTGCATATGACTCCAATTTGGAGTGGGAATCATGTACATGGGCTCAAATGAGGCCAAAAGACTTTTCACCAAGCTATTTTGTCTTTTGGCTAACTGCCCCATGAATTTTGGCACCATTATCCATGTGATTTCATGAGTGGTCATGAAAGACAAGGGCGTGAGATTCCCACTTATCCAATATGTCTCCCACTTGGTTATTTTGTCTCCCAAATTGCTAAAGAGTCCAAAATGGAGAGGAAATCATGCACATGGGCTCATATGGGTCCAAAATACATTCCACCACTCACTTATATATTTTGGATAAGTGACCCATAAATTTTGGCATCATTCTTAATGGATGAGGACAAAAAAACATGTTAAATGGTGGTATCATGGGAAAAAATGCACCATACTTGTAAGATGGGACCCTTTAGTGTTTAATGATGTCATTAGGTACCTTAGAAGCAAGTCCTAGGTGGGGTATGATGTCCCACCTCAAGCCACCTCAATTTCAATCCATGTCACTTGTCATATCACCTTCCATGTCATTTTCCATGCCATCATGAATAGTGATAGTGGGTGCCACAATGAATAGTGATAGTGAATAGTGCTTTTGAATAGTGATTTCAAATAATAATTCTTAATAGTGCTATATGAATAGGAGAATAATTATTTGGCTAGGTTAAAAGGGGTTGGTTAAGGGTTAATAAGGTTTTAGGGGGTCTTAAGGCATTCAGTCATCAAAAACTATAAGTGTATAGTTTTCTAGTGTCTACATTTTCCCCCTTTTTGTTATGCAACTTTGAATTAACAAGCTACAAAATAAAATCAGATCACTTGGTTGAAGCTCAAGATGCCCTGAGTATGGGAGGAGGTGTTCTCCCTCAAACCAAGATTTGATGAGGTAAAGTAGAATTGGGTACGAGTTTGATAAGTGATTGGTGTGGAGGTAATAGGTGGTGCCACAAGGTAGTTAAATATTTCAGATATAAACATATGCATAAAATGTGACTGAGTGTGATAATAAATATCACACATGAACTAAAGTTTCCAATGTTGGTTAATTTTTTTTTGGTCTAGAGGGACATATGTATAAATGGCCAGGTCATGCAAAAATGCAACATGACAATGTTGGTTGGTATGGTCAAAATGGCCCAAGAAAGGTGGTCATAAAGAAATGTAGTAGTTTAGGTCCAAATGGCTAATGTCAAGGTGGAAATGGTCCAATGGTTATTTGCTTGAAGATAGTGGTTAGCAAGGGTTTAGGTAGGGGTGGTTGAGCTGACTATATATGTACTAGGCAAGTTGATGCTTCTTACATAGTTCTACAAATGTGATATCCAACAAAACTTCAAGCCAAATATAGTTTTTAGTGGAGTTCAGATGGGTTTATCTAATGTGACATACCACATGGTTAGTTTTAGGTTGATAGTTTGGTAACGGTGAGGTATCATGGTGTATATTGGTGAATAGTCACCATAATAATCCCACATGTATAAGGAGGAAAAGACATAGATGGGTAGGGTAGGTTAAATAAGTAGGTAACATAAGGCTAAGCATCACAAATGTCCTATGATGGAGTTAAGACATAGAAGAGGTGCCTTCATAAGGAGGTTACACATTCTAAAATTGTGTGAGGGTATAAACACAGTGATGACATTTATCATTATGAGTTGAGTTTTAAGAGGTGGGTGTCTATCAGGATATATACAATCTTTTTGGCAAAGGTTCATCACCACTACAAGCCAAATTTTAAGGGAATTAGAAAAGTGATGACCTATAAAGAATTTATTTGATGGCTAAGTAGATTATATGAGTTAGAAATTTAGAAACATGGTGAGTGACAGAGGATGGACCTTACCTAACCAAAGAACTACATGGGTAGGCTAGACAAATGGTGGCCATGTCTGTATCCTCTATCCCAGTTCCTTATAAATAAGGACTTTGGGTTCTACTTAGAAGAGGCCCTACTATCAAGGAGCTATGTGGTTTAGGATATTGGTTATAAAGTTTGATAAGATGAGGGAGCTTCTATAGTGGCAAGCATTTGGGAGTTATCACCACTAACAATAGTAGAAGTTGTAAAGGTGTGACCATTGCAACAACCTAAGGATGGAAGCCAATTTACATCAACTAGGTTAAGGTGATGCAAATGTTCACCAGGACCACAAGGACTACTAGATGGAAAAGTAAACAAAGACATTGGACATGGATCAGATGATAAGGGTGATAAAAAGACATCATGACAACACATAATGACTATATCAAGATGACCAATTGAATCGAGGGTTATGTGTCCACATAAAAAGGTGAGTAGACATGACCATTTTAAGTGGAAAGACTATTTAAGGGAATCAATGACATTAGAAGACCCTCCCCATTAATGGAATGGATAATCACATCAATGAAGAATAATAGTTAAGTAGTCTATTTAAAGAATCATGGTAAGAATTAATACCTATCATGAAGTCATTTGGTTTTGTAGGTTATTCAAGGTGCATATAACTACCAGAGGTTGAAGATGGAAAATAATGGGAGCAATGGTAGAGATAATTATCAACCACCATGACCCAAAATAATCTACATGGTGAACGTGTGTATCTACTGAATACTACAACATGTAATGGCGATAATGGAAGTGATGTTAAACTAATAGCAAGAGGAAAGGCACCCATGGCCTGAGCTCAAGCTTGAAATCTTACCTCCTTAGTAGAAAAGAAGGCAAGACTTTAATTGTGTAAGGTTTAAGGCTCAAGAAAATGACCTTTAGCATGTCCATGGAGGGAACCCTCATTATCCAAGGGGTTATGTGTTAAGGAAACAACTAGGGGTACGTATGTGAGAATAACAACTAGAGTATACGGATGCAATGGCTATGATGGGCTAGTAAGGCGAAAGAACTAGAGTAAAATATGATTCTCACCCTATGGGGATGAATGTGGAAGAGGAGAATAAATTACACCCTTTAGTAGTTACTAAGACATGGAATGTTATGCATGTTAGTTCAAGGACTAATCAAGTAGAAGGATAGTTGAACACAAATATAGAGTCACCAAATAATCATCCTAATTCTTAGGTAAGAAAATAATGTATGTAGAGGCCTTAGGTGAGGTGTGGATAGTCTGATAACTTTGTATGTGCCATGTGACTCCTCGCACCCTAAATAAAATATTACACAATTTGTTGTAAATATGTAAAAAATGTGTTAGATGTTGTTGTTTAAATGTTATTATGCTTAGGGTTATGTGGATACTCATGAATTCTATGGTTATGGTTATGATTGTTATGGTTGTGGTTTTTTTAATCTCACTTAAGGTAAAGCAGATGGGGTAAGGCAATAAACAACACTAATGGTAAAGTGAAGAATATAATCAAGAGACAAATGTCGTAATGAAAATATCAACTAAGCACATTAGGATGAGAAGAGGGCATGATGTTCTTTCTATGACAAGGAATAAAAATAGACCTGAAGTGGGCTTGGCTTAATGAACATAAGCCCTACAAATGAATCACATGAGCATAATTTTAAGGCTAAAAAAAGGTGTGTCAATCACACTCTATCAAGTACACATAAAATGTATAGAGGGTTTAAAGGTTGAAGAGTTGATGGATAGGGTGAATGGAATAACTGGAGAGGGATAAAAGGATGACCCATGCTTAATTGATAAATACATTTAAGGAATAAATGGATGTCTTGAAGTAGTGATCCTGGCAAGATTTTATGCATTAAAGTAAGATAACAAAGGATACAAGGAAGAAAACATGTATACTCATGTATAAGCAATGTGACTAGTGACTGCACTCTAATGAGTGATAATTTGAAGTGCCAATGGGAGAAAATAATAGGGATCCAATAAGGGATGAGGTGAAGGTGGACCAGGAGATGGATGAAGAGATAGGTAAAGAAGACAATGAGGTCACAAATAAAAATGAAGGTGGAGAAGGATGGAAGGAGCCAATCTTGGATATGAAGGACAAAAAAAGGTCAGGAAGAATAAGGAATGTCATAAAGGGAGATGAAAAAAATAAAATGAAATGGAGAAAAGAGAAGAAAAATAAAAGGTGGAAGATGGGGGTTTAAGGAATCCACTAAAGAATGACAGATTGGAGAATGGAAAAGGATGGGGAAAGAAGTGTAACAATAGTGAAGGGTAAGGGGAGGATGAGAAATATGGGAGGCCATGAAAGGTTTGAAAAGAAGTATAAAAAATACCAAGGATAAAATAGTTTGGTGATGAAAATGAAAAATAAGGAAATACATGAAAGAAAATAAAATAGGAGGAAAAAGGAGTGAAATGAGGACACAAAACAGATGATAGGAGAGTGAAGAAGTAGGTGAAGACATGACCAAGTAAGCATGGATGATGATAGGCAAGGAGAGGAACAATGAATAAAATTAGAGGGTGGTGTTGGAGATGAGAATGGGATGGGAAATGGGAAAGGGGTGAAGAAAAATGAGGGGAAGCAAAGGATGGGTGGATAAGAAGCTGAAGAGATAAGGTATGTGTTAATCAACTTGTTAGAAGAGATTGACAAGATGAATGGGTGATTATAAGAGATTTACAATCCAAAAAGTGGTGAGATGGTGAATAAATATGGAAACACAATGAAAGGGAATGATATGAAAATAAGGGATGAAGATCAAGGATGATAAGAAGGAAAAACAAGAATTGAAGCATGGATATAAAGCACAAATACTCACACAGATGTAAAAGATAAGTGAGTACCGATGGAAAGAGGAAAAGGAGAATACAAAGTGAAAAATACTAGGACTAATAATAAGAAAAGGGCAATTATGGAAGGCTTCTCAAAGGATAAAGACCTAGTTAGAAGCTAGTTGTAGAGGGAAAAAATGGAAAAGGTGGGGAGAGTGGAAAATTGACAAAGAGTGGTGGCACACATAATGAAAATAGGGATGCTAAAATAAATAGAAGAAATAAAAAGCATTCTAAATTGAAAATATGGGAAAGAGGAAAACAAGAACTGATAATTGGAATGAAGGTGGTTTAGAAGCAGTGGAAGAACAATAAGAAGGTGGTAGCAATGAAGAGGAGGGAAAAGTGTCCATCAGTGTGCAAGGGAACATGATAATGTGGAATTGGTGAGGAAAAGAGAGCGAGAAAGAGGGTATGATAGGTTTCCAAGGGAAAGGGGAAAGGATGAGGATGGTGGAAGAAGACAAAGGGGATAAAGGGAATAATTGGTAAGAAGTGGAGAGAGGGACAAAAAAAACATTAAAAGTGGGTGGGGGAGCGGTCCACAAAGTATGCACAAGGAAAGGTTATGGGGAGACCAACAATGTAGAGTAGGTGGTCACTTTATGGGAGATAAGAGGGGAAAATAAGGAAGGCTATCAATCCTTGTGTTAAAATAGATTGACAAGATGGAAAAGTGGTTAAAAGAGATTGACAAGCTGAAGGGAAGGAGGTGGTGAAGAGATAGGTAGAGAAGTGGAGGAAAGATATTAGGTGAGAAGGGAAAATAAAGGATGTGGCTGAGCTGACCTTAGTAACTAAGCGCTGCCTATATAGTCCAAAAGACCTTAGGCTAATGCAGTTCTCCTAGTAATGGGGAAAACTAAAGAGGAATTATTGGATGATGTTAAAATGCAAGGATGCTAGGAAGCATCCAAAAGTTCCCTGACATAGGATGTCCTAAGTAAGAGGGTGATGTTGGAAATGGAAATTAATGGGAAGAAAAGGGGGAGGGTAATTATTTATTAGTGGTTGAACTACTCTTAGAAGTCAAGCAGTGCCTACATAGTCCATGGACATCAGGCCAATGTATTTCAACAAGGGTTAGAGAATGATGCTCAAAAGGGTTGCCTTAATTTGATGGACCACATGGTTTAGTTTTGTTGAGGGTTTGTGAAGAAAGGGGGTGCACCAAAGATAGGTTGAGTTTGTAGAGAAAGGTATCTCCAAAAGGTGGTTTCATTGATTGCTAATGTTATTTTGATTTTGTTTATGGTTTGGATAGATGATAGTGGTGGCACATAAGTAGGCTAGATGACCATACTAGATGTGGAAAAAGATATTAAAAATACATGACTCAATGAGGAGAGAATAACAAATGAGGTGTAATACCTATTTGTTGACAAGGACAAAGTAAAACACAACCCAAAGTTGGATTGACTTAAGGAACATAAGCCATTCAAATGTTTCACATTAACATGCATTGGTTGGTAAACCAAGTTTCTTGATCACAATGTGCCAAGTAAGCTCAAATCCCTTGATTTATAGATAGTATAAAGGGAATATGGGTGATAGGTGGTATGAAGGATAAAGAGTAATATGTTTTGTAACCTTATGTGGGTAAGTTTTCCCCTTCTATAGGTGACCTAAGAATTATAATAGACAAGTCCATGTCATATGTTAGATGTAGATTGATGAATGCGAGAAGTCTACATGTGAAATCTGATTATGACTTCCATATTTTTATACTATTGGAGATCCGATTGTGGTTTTCAAGATTATTTAGAATTTTATTTGATTGTGATAGTGGGTCTTTTGATTTATTGATATATATGGGAAGCTGATTGATGTGGGAAGCTTCCAATGAATTTCTCTATTTTTGACAAAGTTAACTTAGCCATCCTTCAAGGGAGTGGTCTAAGTTTAGTAGCTTTGTTTAATGCTCTTGATAACTACCCTTCAAGGGATTAGTCTACCTTATATATAGCAATTTTTATTTTATTTTTGGGTAGTTGTCCTTCAAGGGAGTAGTGTGCAATGTTTAAGATGTTGACCCAAGTAATATTTTGTTATTCAAATTGTTTTTGGATGTGATTTTTTTTATACATGGACAAGTTTAATTAGGTTCATAGGTTTACCTTTATGAGGGAAAAACTTTAACATGAGAGGATCAAATGATAGGTGAAAGGAGGTGGTTTTAGAGATAATGACCATGAGATTCTATCTTGTTAGAGATGAAAAGTATCCATGAGAACCATGCTATGGGTAGAGCTATGGTACCCATATTTAGGATTAGGTTGTGACTGTGACGGTTAATTACACGGTTCTATGTTGTAATTAATTATCCTTCGAAGGAGAGGAGAAAAATGGGTGAAGGTGAAAATCTCATTAATCAAGGGATGAGCTTAAGTTAGGTAAAAAATGATCTTGATCCTTATTTGAAAGAACAACGGATGTAGATACAAAGCATTGAGAAGGTCAGGTTCTGGTTTGCCTTTGAGGGAGGAAAAATGATAAGCTCTTGATCCATACTTATGGGTTATGATATAGGGTCTAAACTAATTGAAAGCAAACTTGCCTCATTTAATTTTCTCCGTGTTGGTCATATGTTGGTTTTCATTTAGGATGAGGTCTCTGATATTAAAGTCTCATGCTTTGAGGTGTTTGTCATAAGTACGCTTGATGCATTCTTGATAGACACAAAGATGGTTAAGGGTGGCTAGATGATGCTCATCAGTTAATTCAAGTTGAGCTAAATTGTGCTAACAATAATCATCCTTAGAGATGATCTCTTACAAAGATATGCAAAGGGATGGGATTTGGACTTCAAGAGGTAAGACTGCCTCTCCTTTGAAGACCAGAGAGAAAGGGGTGGCACCCATAGAGGTTTAAATGCTAGTGAGATAGGCCCATAAAGTGAAGGGGACGTGCAAATGCCAATCCTAACCTAAAATATTGACTAATTTGGTTAGCATTTTGTTGAGAATTTTGTTAGAGGCTTTTGCCTATTGATTTAGTTATGAATAGTAAGGTGAGGAAAAACTTAGGTTGATTTTGAACACATCACACAAACCCTAAAATTACTTATTTTTAAAATATTTGCCATTGTCGATGATGATTTTATGAGGAACACTAAAGTGGTAAATGATGTGATGGTTGATAAAGTTGATAATTTTCTCTGCTTTGGTCAAGATAAGAGGAATAATTTCCACCCACTTGGTGAAATATTTGGTGGCTGTGATGATGGAGCTATGCCACTATGAGGAAAGGGGGTTGATTTCCCCATTATGAGAAAGGCCAAAAGTCCTTAGATACTTGGAGGCTATTGGATGGTGTATGATGTAATTTAGCATGTTTCTAACATTTAACACACTTTTTTACATAACCACAACAATCTTGGTTGAGGGTGGGCCAATAGTAGCCAAGGTAGAGGATGCATTTAGAAATAACTAGACCACTAAAATATCCCCCACATATTCTATCATGCATTTCCTTGATATTATGAAAATCTTCATGGATACATAGGAAATGGAGAAGGAGGTTATCAAAACCACATTTGTAAATAATTCCCCATATTATGGTGTAATGAGAGGTACTCTAAACAAAGGATCCTTGGGAATTCTTAGAGAGGTTGGGAGGAATGATGAAAAGGTGGAGGTAATTAAAGGTTTGGTCATACCAAATATTTGATGAGAATTTATCCACACTACAAATGGTAGGGAGATTAGATTGGTTATAAGAGGGTGTAGGAAAATGATGAATGGTGATAAAGATTTTAGAATTGGAAGGCTGGGAAGGGATCTAGAAAGCAAGGCAAGCCATTGTATCTAAAAATTTATTGGTAGATCAAGGAATAGATTGAACTAGGTAGCATTCAAATAATGATAAAAGCTTGTAAACTAAAAGTTTGAATTTTTTTAGGACATCATTCTTAAATTGGTAGGAACCATTGACTTGGTTGACCATGAGCTGGGAATCACCAAAGACATTGATGGTTTAATTCCAATGGATAAAGTGGTTTAGAGACCTATGATGAAGGCTTCATACTCAACCATATTATTGGTGAATTTGAAGTCAAGTTTGAAGGAAAGAGGAAGGGGTTCACCATTAAGAGGAATGAAAATAACTTCAGCACCCCCACCTTGTTGGCACTTTGAACCATTGAAGAACGTAGTCATTTGGTAGGTTATGTCCTCTTGGGAGAGAGTAGCGATGGAGTCATCTAGGAATTCAAGAGGAAGTGGTTGGTGATATGTCAAAGGTGCTTCAACCAATTGATCAATAATGACTTTCCCTTTAATTGACTTTTGATGAAGGAACTTAAGATCAAATTTTGCTAAGAGCATAAGCCATTTGGCCATACACTAGTTTTGGTACGGCTTAGAATGCATATACTTGAGTGGGTCGGTGTTGTTTATGACATAGGTTTTATGGTTAAGAAGGTAGTGGTGGAGTTTGGTGGTCAAAAAAGTCAAATTTAAGTAGAGTTTCTCAGTATGGGTATACTAAGTCTCATATTTTACAAGCATGTAGCTAATGTGATATACAACTTACTCTTTATGTTGTTCATCTCAGTGAGCCAAAATTGCCCCTAGGGAATGGTCAGTGGTAGAGATGTATATGTGAAGTGGGTGTTCATCCTTAGGAGGGATGAGGATAGGTGGTGAAAAAGGTACTATTTGAGTGAATCAAAGTATTTTTGACAATTATTTTTCCATTTGAAAGAGACATCTTTCTTTAAAAGGTGATGGAAAGGTTGGCACCAATTTGAAAGCTAGGAAATGAAATGGAAAATTGATTAAAGATTTTCATATAGGCTATGAAGTTACTTATGATTGGTAGGAGGGGGAATCTCCAAGATTGCCTTGACATTGGCTGGATCTACTTTGATTCCTCAAAGATAGATGATAAAGCCAAGGAGCTTTCTTAAATAGACTCCAAAAATACACTTTTTGGGGTTGAGTCTGACATGGAAATGGATTAGGCATTCAAAGATAATGCTAAGAACTTTTAGATGATCTTGGAAGATTTGTATTTTCCTAAGAGATCATTGACATAGTCCTCTATGATGGTGTGGATGAAGTCATGGAAGATGTAGGTCATGGCTCGTTGCTAAGTTGCACTAGTGTTATTTAACCTGAAAGGCATGACTCTATAGCAAAAAGATCCCCAAAGAGTGGTAAAGGCAATTTTATGTTGATCTTCAAGAACAATCAAGATCTGATTGTAACCTGAAAACCCATCTATGAGAGATAACATCTCATTGTTGGGTTTAAGATCAACAAGCTAGTCAATACTAGGTAGAGCAAAGTCATCCTTGGGGTAAGCAAGGTTAAGATCATGAAAGTCCACATAAATTCATAGACCCCTAGTGGCTTTGTTGATAGGTATGATATTTGAGACCCATTAGGGGTAGTTAATGGGTTGAATGAAGTTTATGGATAGGAGATGTTAAAGCTCTTCTTTGACGAGAAGGGCTATGTCGGGATACATGAGTCAAAGTTTCTATTTAACATGCTTGGCATCATGATGAGTGAATATGTTATGGGTGGAAATAATGGGGTCAATCCCAATCAGATCATTTTAAGACCAAACAAATGTTATGCTATAGTCTTTGAGGAAAGAGGAGAAGTCTCAACATTATTTGGTATTCAGTGATTAGCCCAATTTGACAACACAGGGGTTGTCCATATTGCCCAAGTTGATATCCATGGTAAATTCATTAAACATGGTCAAAGCTTTAGGAGGAAGGGATTTATGGATTGAAAAATTAAGGGTACCAAGGTAGGTGAGAATAGAATCATCATTTTGATGTTGGATGGTATTGATGGTAGGAAAATATTTCTCTATCATTTCAAGATGGATGAGTGGAAGGGTTCAAATTTGGCCATCCTTTTGATTTGTCATCAATGACCAAATAGTTCAACACATTTGGTTCAAAAAGATCAAAAGGACTTAGCCAAATAAAAAGAATGAATCAATTAAACCATTAAACCTTGAACCAAAACATTTAACGAGTTCACAAGTTTAAAGGTTCAACCAGTGTGATGAAGATCAAAGAGCTTAGAAAGAACAAAGAAGTGATGGGCAGAGGATTAACCAATGAACTGATTGAACCTTGAACTGAAAGAGTTCAATGGTTCATAGGTTCAAGCAGTTCAAAGGCAGCCTTAAGCAAAGAGAGAAGCAACATGGATGATTCCAAAGGCAAGTTCAAATGAAAGCGATGGTTCAACCAAGGAGCAGGAAAGTGATTGAACCAATAAAGTGATTGAACCAAATGGCTGAGAAGGCCACCTGAACCATTGAAATAGTCAACCAATGACATCCCCATATATGTCAAATTTAAGGTAATGAAATATTTACTAAGTTTCAAATGTGGCATAGAACCTAAAAACAAACTCATCGACTAGTTGAAGAAGGAGCTGAAAGAGTCGGCAAAGCTAAGAATATAGCCTCGAGGGCTCAAATTCTAGGAAAAGACAAAACCAAAAAGGGGAAAAGATAGCCCAAGAGCTTAAATTCCAAGAAGAGACAAAGCTAGAAAAGACAAAAGAAAAAAGAGGGAAAAGCCCAAAATATCTATGCAAAAAAAAATTTAGTAGGTGGAACAGTCCACTAAGCAGATATTTCAACTTGCAAACATTGAAGGCGCAGCCTGTTGGTCTCCCTTGGAGTAAAGACAAAATGGGCAGCTATGCAGACATTAGAGGGGATAGACTAGATGATCCAGACTCAGGAGAAGATATATGAGATGAAATGACATGCCATAGTTAAGATAGTTGCCCTATTTTTAATGCAACCCCCTTGACAGAACTAAAAATACATTCAAGGCATTGAATGCACAGCATGGGCCATTCCATGAAACAAAGTGCCAAGTCTTTCTTGGCTGCTATATATTTTAATCTCTTTTATTATTTTAAGGAGATTTTTTTGATCACAGAAGCAAAACTCTACCCAAATTGAAAGGTGAATACTGAGACTTTGAGCTCATATTGTATTTCATTTTATTTTATCTGAATGAGAATGCAAGTTACTTGTAGACTTTGTGCTATTATAGCTTGTGCCATTTCAGGAGATTATTCTTATGTTTGTCTTCTAGATGAATTCTTTTTTATTTAATCTAACAAGTAGAATTAGTGGAAATGATAAAAAAGATGTCCTAAAGTCAACTACTTTCAGACTTTGTGCTATCATAGTTGTCTTCAGTGTGTGTTTATTTTCTATTTTTGTGTAAAGGACCTTGGGATGACTTTGTGCCCCCATTATTTTTCGTATCTCACTCTTTGGGTAGCTGAAGTGGAGACTTTGTGCTACACTTCATTCTGTCAGTTATTACACCTTGTTGTCAGTTACTTATCCTACCTAAAAGAACTCCTACTGTCCCTTACAAGAACACTTCTGAAAGAAGATAAGTGCCTTCAATGTTTTCACCAGGATTTTCTCCTTTGTTTGTGAACATCATCTCTGAAAGAAGAGAGATGGATGGTGTATCCTACCCCTGAGTGTTATTTTTAGCTTATATATATAGCATATAGTGCCTTTATACATATAGGGAACCTCCCCTTGATGAGAGGAGAGATTAGACCCCTTTGGATGTGGTAAACCTATAACTTTGGATGACTAATCTCCCTATGTTGTGGTTGAAGAGACCTATTTTGCTCACCAGTTAGCTGGTTGACAAAATATTCACCCAATAGTTTTTGGTGACTCCACTAGGGATGAACATGCAGTTTAAAGCCTCAAGTTTTAGATTGAAGCAATCCCTACCCTTATCCATTATAGACTCTAGTGACTCCATTTTGTGTCTTACCCATTATCATTATAGCCTTTCCATCTTCCTCCATCTTCATTATATTATCTGGTCTGCAAAACTAGAGCCACGAGGAAGGACAAGTAGTTTGAAGCCTCAAGCTTTAAATTGAAGTAAAACTAGTCCTTTTCCATTTTTGTTTCACAATCTGGCAACTCCACATTATACCAAAAGCTAGAAATCTCAAGGTTTTATTGACCCTACTTTTGAGTTGGTGCAGCAGAGTAATTTTGAGTTTTTTCCTCCACAAGCTCACCTTTAATGAACTAGGAGTCTTCCTCCTACCAAGTCACCAACACAAGGTAGAGCTTCCTTTTCTATTGTTAGCAGAGCTTTGCCCATACATACTCCACCTAGATTTGTGATCCCAATTTTACATAATCAAATCATGGCTCAAGGCCCCTGGGGTAACTCTTTTGGTCTACTGAATTTAACCCCACCTCTGCATGAGCTTCCACGTAATTCAAAGAAGAATTTCCCCAAATTCTTTGGTGATGGGAAGTTCATCTTGATGAACACATTATAGCTTTCATCATAGCCTATGGCATAATAGGAGTGGAATACGAAGACATAGTAGTCAGGCTTTTCATGGAAACACTACAAGGTACTGCTATAGACTAGTTTTACCACTTGTAGGCTCGATCAGTGACTAATTGGGACACTCTAAAAGATAAATTTGAAGCCAGGTTCAAGACTGTAGAAGATGCACATACTTTGCTAGCCTAGCTTACATAGATGAAGAAGGAACTTTATGAACCCATGAGGGACTTCATTGCCAGGTTTGATAAGCTGAGGCACAGGATTCCCATGATCACCCAGCCGACACCTCAAAATCTCAAGTGTTTTTTCATCAACTCATAGCTGCTTGAAGTGAGTTTCTTGCTGAGATGGGCTAGACACATAGACCTTACTACTGCTCAAGACTTGGCTACTGAGGTAGAAGATGACCTTATCCTAGTAGGAAAGATAAGGAGAGACCCCAATAAAGGTAAATCCTCTTCATCTTCTGAATACTCACCTACAATAACCACTGACCCAATGGTGCAAAAGTTGGAAAATGTACTGCTAGCCTTGAAAAGACAAATGGCCCAAGTTATGTTTTCTCCTCCTAATCGAGATATGCCAAGGAGGACATTTCAGAATCAGGGATACCAAGGCAATGCTACTAGGAATCAAGGGCAACCAAACTATCTTCCTCTCCCACAGAGGAACCTTGCCCTTGAAGCACCTCCAACCAACTCAACAATTGGATATCTAGAAACTGAGCATGAATTCTCTTTCCAACCTGAGTTTGATTAAGAAAATGATGTTGATCTCTTCACAGAGGGTCAAGAAGAGTCAATTAGTGACTCCCATATTGGTTTCCTAAATTACCAGGATGAACCCAAAAGTAAAGGTGAAGCAGTCGAGGGATCATACGCAGTATTCACCAGGTCTAAGAATTAGTTGGCCCAACAAGTTGATAAAGAAAAGACAAAGGAGTGACCTCAACCAGCAATTTCAATTGCTAAATGTGGGACCACTCTACCTTTCCATCTAAAGGACCTGGTGATTGCTAAGAAGGTGAGTACATCAAACATCCCTACACCTTCTACTTCAAATTCACAGATTAGTCCTCCCCCCTAAAAACCAAAAGGATGAACTCCCATCCTCTCTTCATAGTCCATTTCAATCATTTGACATAACTGACCATGTCAAAAAAACCAAAATTCAAATGACTGAATTTGAATTCCTAGAAGCCAACCCTGAGCAGTTGGACAGGTTGGTGGATTGTGTGAAGAATATAGTTGTCCCTATAAGACAAGAGATCAGAAAAGTGAATCATGATCCTCAAAGGAACATTTTCATTCCAAAAAATCTTGTCATTACTCCCCCTTTTACCCTTGGGAAAGTAGATCCCTTCTATGTTTCACTGTTGATAAACGGTCACAAGCTGAACAACTACATCATTGGTTCTGGAGCTTCAAAAAATGTTATGCCTACCAAAGTGGCTGAATCCCATGGCCTTACACTAACCAAAACCTTTGGTAGATGCTTCTCCATGGAAAACAAGCAAGTACCACTGTGGGGGTAGATCAAGGATGCCTAATTTGCATTTGCAGCCTTTCCAGACAAAAGAATCAAGATGACTGTCTTGGTGGCTAATGTCCCAACATCCTATGGCATTCTGCTTGGACAAAAAATTTGCAAGGATGTAGGAGGAGAACTAAGCTTGGACCTATCTGAGGCAAGGATTCCTGTTAAAGGTGTAATGAAGAGATTGCTCCCTGAAACGGAGGTAAAATACGTGGTCACCTAAACATCAGCCCCTGCAGCTCAAATTTTGTTTGAGTATTTAGGCAGGGGTAATTACTTCTTGACCAAAAAAGGTGTTCATGGTTTTTTAAATGAAAGTCCTATAGGTGTCAATCTAAAAATTGATTCAAACAAGACATTAGAAGAATTGGTAGGGCACAGTACAGATGAAGAAACATCTTCCACTTCCAATGAAGAGAAATTTGATAGAAGATCAGTTTTTGATGATGTTTGGATCCTGGAATTTGATGGCAGTAATTCTTCTACTAATGCTAGAGCTAGTACTATGTTGATATCTCCTCAAAGAGATATTTTTAATTCATACGAGTTATAGTTCAAAAACACCAACAACACTATCGAGTGTGAATCTCTATTGTTCAGATTGAAGGTTGCTTAAGACCGAGATGTCAAACTCCTTCACACCAAAGGAGATGTTGAGCTGATGGTTTGTCAAGAGTTTGATGTTGCTAATCAAAACATGTGCTAGACTAAACCATCAGAACAACAAGCTATGGTAGTGGACCATACTATTGTACTCCAAAGTTAGTAAAAGGAACTCTTCGTAGAGAGAGCAGGGAGTTACAATTTTTAGATTGAAGATCATGTCTTGCCATGGAGCAAGAAGAGAGAGCCAAAAGGAGTCCACAAAAAATGTGATTCCTGGTGGAGAGTTTCATTCACCCATCACTGATTCTAGAGACAAAATGGTTTCCTCCTAATTTATCAAGATAGAACACCATCTTCATTGTCTCACAATGGGTAGCATCTGAATCACTTCAATTCTTGAAGTGTCAGATTAGTTCACCTGTACATATGTACATTTGTATAGTCTTTGGTTCTGCTTTGTGCTTTTCATTTTCATTTTTTATGCCTTTATTTTTTGGGTAGCATGACTCCATAACCCAATGGCATACTTCAAGGCACTAGAGATTCTGGTTTCTACTCCCCTAAGCTGTTTCAAGTTTTCAACTAAAGGAAGTTCCCAAACTAGAGCCAATTATTGTCCCTCCAAAATATCACTCATTTTTGGGACAAAATATGAACTATTTTGGTTCAACAAACCAAAATCCTCTCTCTCCTTTTCAATAATTATTCTGAGCATTCAAGTTCTTCATTTTTCAAAGATTTTCTAGAAATCTACAGACTCTACACGCAATAATCTACAGACTCTACAGGCTTGAATCTATGGACTCTACAAGCTTGAATCTATGCACTCTATAGGCTTGAATCTACAGACTCTATAGGAAGAAAATCTATGGAATCTGTAGGCCAAGTTCTACGAGCTTCGTAGGTTGATTTCTACGGACTCTACAAGAAAAAAGCAACTCTCAACACTTAGGCAATTTCAAGGTTGGTTCAATGACAAGGTTCAGCCAAAATGTCCATCAGCAAGCTTCTAAGCAAAGATTGAACCATTAAACCTTGAACCTTGTGGTTCAAGAGCTCAATGGGTTCAAGGTTCAATGCCATCAGCAAGAGTTAAGCACTTTAGCAAAGGTTCAACAAGTTCAATCACTTCTAGGTTCAACGGCTTCAAAACACTTATCAAAGAGAAGAAGGCTT
The DNA here is from genome assembly GCA_037957365.1 of Torreya grandis. NCBI lineage: Eukaryota > Viridiplantae > Streptophyta > Pinopsida > Cupressales > Taxaceae > Torreya > Torreya grandis. The sequence goes on along the minus strand of JARHVA010000538.1, from coordinate 4,119,321 downwards.
GAACCATTGAACCATTGAACCACTTTGGTTCAAAGGTTTAATGGGTTCAATGGTTCAACAGGTTCAATGACCAAATGTTTCAATGTGTTTGGTTTAAAAAGATCAAAAGGACTTAGCCAAATAAAAAGAATGAACCAATTGAACCGTTGAACCTTAAGCCAAAAGGTTCAATGAGTTCACAGGTTCAAAGGTTCAATCAGTGTGATGAAGATCAAACAGCTTAGAAAGAACAAAGAAGTGATGGGTAGAGGAAGAACCAATGAACCGATTGAACCTTGAACTGAAAGAGTTCAAAGTTCAATAGTTTACAGGTTCAACTAGTTTAAAGGCAGCCTCAAGCAAAGATAGAAGCAACATGGATGATTCCAAAGGCAAGTTCAAATGAAATTGACGGCTCAACCAAGGAGCAGGAAAGTGATTGAACCAATAAAGCGATTGAAGCAAGAAAGTGATTGACCTAAGGAGCTGAGAAGGCCACTCGAACCATTGAAATAGTCAACCAATGACATCCTTATGGAAATCAAATTTAAGGTAATGAAATATATGCTAAGTTTCAAATGTGGCGTGGAACGTAAAAACAAACTCAGTGACCAGCTAAAGAAGGAGCTGAAAGAGCTGGCAAATCTAAGAATATAGCCCCAAGGGCTCAGATTCCAGGAAAAGACAAAATTGGAAAGGGGAAAAGATAGCCTGAGAGCTTAAATTCTAGGAAGAAACAAGCTAGAAAAGACAAAAGCAGAAAGAGGAAAAAGCCTAAAATATCTATGCAGAAATAATTTCAATAGGTGGAATAGTCCACTAAGCAGATATTTTAGCTTACAAACATTGAAGGCACAGCCTATTGGTCTCCCTTAGAGTAAAAACAAAATAGACAACTGCACAAATGTCAGAGGGGACAAACCAAATGATCTAGACTTAGGAGAAGACATGGGATGAAATGACATGCCATAGTTAAGACAGTTGCCCTATTTTTAATGTAGCCCCTTGATAGAACTAAAAATGCATTCAAGGCATTGAATGCATAGCATGGGCCATTCCATGAAACAAAGTGCCAAGTCTTTCCTGGCTGTTATATATTGTAATCTCTTTTATTGTTTTAAGGAGATCTTTTTTACCACAGAAGCAAAACTCTACTCAAATTGAAAGGCGAATACTGAGACTTTGAGCTTAGATTGTATACTTTGTGTTGTTATAGCTTGTGCCATTTTAGGAGATAGTTCTTATGTCTGTATTCTAGATGCATTCTTGTTTATTTAACCTAACAAGCAAAATTAGTAGAAGTGATAAAAAAATGTCCTGAAGTCAGCTACTTTTAGACTTTGTGTTCATAGTTGTCTTTGATGTGTGTTTATTTTCTATTTCTATGTAAAGGACCTTGGGATGACTTTATTCCCCCATTGTTCTTCGTATTTCACTCTTTGGGTAGCTGAAGTGGAAACTTTGTGCTACACTTCATTCTGCCAGTTATTTCACCCTGTTATCAGTTACTTATCCTACCTAAAAGAACTCATGTTGTCCCCTGCAAGAACACTTCTGAAAGAAGAGAAGTGCCTTTAGTGTTTTCACCTAGATTTTCTCCTGTGTTTATGAACATCATCTCTAAAAGAAGAGAGATGGATGGTGTATCCTACCTCTAAGTGTTATTTTCAGCTTATATACATATATAGTATATAGTGCCTTTATACCTATAGGGAACCTCCCCTTGATGAGAGGAGAGATTAGTCCCCTTTAGATGTGGTAAACCTGCAACTTTAGATGAACAATATCCCTATGTTGTGGTTGAAGAGACCTATTTTTCTCACCAATTAGCTGGTTGACAAAATATTCACCCAACAGACTGTATTTAAGAAAAAGACATAAGAACAATTTCTTAAATGACATAAACTATTTCAACACAAAGTTTGAAAGGTCACTTGCTTTCTCATTCACTTAGCAAAATATGATTTACAGTCTGAGCTCAAAGTCTCAAAAATGCCTTTCAATTTGGGTAGTGATTCACTTCTGATAATAGAGAGATCTCCTTTATACAAAATGAGATATTACAATAAATAGCATCACAAGAAAGACTTGGGTGCTTGTTTTCATAAAAATGGCCCATACTAAATTGAATGCATTGAATATCTATAAAGGGTCATGCTAGAATAGGTCATCGGCCTTAACTTTGGCATTCTTAATTATCTCAAATGTCTCCTCCTAAGCATGGGTTGTCTAGTCTTCTTTATGATGCTTACACGATTGTCTACTCACCTTTACTTAATGCAAAAAAATAGGTCGTGCCTTTGAATGTTTGTGTTCACTGATGTCCACCTGGTGGACTATTCCACCTACTAGAAATAAGTCTCTTGTAGATATTTCTATATTTTTTATAGTTGTTATCTCCTTCCTTGCCATGTTTTGTCTCTTCCTAAGTAATCTGAGCTATTGAGGCTACTTTCTCACTTTATGCTAGCTCCTTCAGCTCCTTTTTGGGTTAGTCACTAAGCTTTTTCTCAAGTCTTTTTTAAACCAAAGGTTATTCTATCACCCTAAATTTGACATTTGTGTGTTAGGAACCTATGCCTTACTCTTCTCTTTGTAGTATTGGTGTAATAATTGCTATGGATGCATATGCTTTGTAAGTCATCCCTTAGAGCATATTTGAATTATCCCACATACAAGGGAAGTAGTAGTTGTTAGAATAGAGTTAGTATATAAGTTAGTTTTGAGGCCCAATGAAGGCATCCTAATTTGGGCAACAATTTGGGTGACCATTCAGGTGACAGTTAATTCCTCGAGGTGACCATTTGGGTGACAGTTATTTCCTCAAATTTTGTATTATTTTCATTCTTGGAAGTTAAATTGTCAGTGACAATTATTTCCTCGAGCCATTATATCCTCGAGTATTTCCTTGAGCCATTATGTCCTCGAGCATTGTATTGTTTTAATTCTTGGACATCAAATTGTTGGTGACAATTATTGCTTTGAGCCACTCAATCTTAAATCATCCCCTGTTAATTCCTCAAGCCACTCAATCTCTTAATGTTTTCAAAATATGTATAAATGCATTGTAACCCAAAATGGAAAGGCAAACATCTCTTCCTAGAGATAAGCCTATATTTGTATTGCAATTTTTGAGTAATACGACATCTCTTCTCAAAGAATTCATTGTTATTGGGTTATTTATATGCAATTGAAATAATTATCAACCAAAACTTCTGACTTTTAGATTAGTGGTATCAGAGTGGTTTGTCTTGAGAGTGTATGATCCTGAGGATGAGGTTAGGATACAGGAAACTTGGGTGGGAAGTGACAGAGCTTCCAAACATTCCACCTATGTGCCCCAAATGACTTCAAATGATAGACGACACTGAGACATCTGATCCTTTCAAGGAAATGGTGAATGAAGCCCTCCAATAGCAACAAGCGTAGATGCTACAATAATTTGCTCAAATTCTTCAAACACTTTTGATGGGAAATTCTAGCTCTGCAGCTACACATCCTAGTTCTTCATTGAGGGAACTTCCTTTTAGTGCCCCAACACCCTTCAAGGTTCAAGAAACTTAGATGACATACTCATCTATATCAAAACATGGGAAGAACATTTGCAACATATCTGTAAGGTGCTTCAAACTCTTTGGGAGCACAAGTTGTATGCAAATCTTGACAAATGCACATTCAGAATGACAATAATTCAGTACCTCAAGTACATTGTGAATGAGGAAGGGTTCCATGATGATCTAGAAAAGATTCAGGTCATTTGAGAATGGCCCAGACCAAGGACCTTCACAGAGCTTCACAGCTTTTTGGGTCTTGCAAATTTCTATCACAGGTTTGTTCTTAGATTTTCACATGTTACTTGATCACTAACCCAAGTGACTAAAGGAGGAGCTAAAGCTACATTTTAGTAGTGTGAAATATAGAAAAGGGCATTTGAGAATTTGAAGAATAGACTCTGTTTAGCTCCTGTTCTTGCCTTGTTAGATTTGCATCAGCCATTTGAGTTGATAACAGATGCATATGAATATGCCATGGGAGTTGTCATCATGCAACATGACCATCCTATTGCATACCATAGTGAAACTTTCACTAATACGGTCAATAAATATCCAACATATGATAAGGAGCTCTATGCCATTATGCAAGCCTATAAACACTAGAAACACTACATCTTGGGGAAAGAGATGGTCATCCACACTGACCACAGACCATTGGAATTCATCTAGATGCAAAGCAAACTATGAAATGAGAGGCACCAAAAGTGGGCCACGTATCTTTAGCAATTCCACCTAATAATCAAACACAAAAAGGGGAGCTCAAATATAGCTACAAATTATTTGAGCTGCCCACCAATTACTGCACTCACAATAGTTCTTGACATGTGCGAACATGAGACTGCCACTTGGGGTGTTCTGTATGAAGTAGATCCTACCTTTGCTGACACATATCAGGCACTCTAGAAAGGTGAACATGTTTTTGACTTCTATTTGCAAGATAATTTCCTATGCCATATGGGGCACATCTGTGTTCTTATTGCAGAGCAATAAAAGATGATATGAGAAGCACACTTCAGTAGGATAGCGGGACACTTTGGTATCCAAAAAACATTGGCAGTTCTTCAAAAACACTTCTACTAGCCCCATATGTGGAAAGATGTGGAAAGATATCTCAAATATTACACCCCATGTGCAATAGCCAAGCCAACAAATAAGAAGCAAGGATTGTACACACCATTGCCAGAACCAACCATGCCTTGGGAATCCATCTCAATGGATTTTCTCTTAGGTTTGCCCACTTCCAAACATGGAAAGGACTATATTTTTGTGGTAGTTGATCATTTTTCAAAAATGGCTATCATGCTTGCTTGTAAGAAAAATATATCTGCTAAGGAAACTGCTCAACTATATTTTAGTCATATATGGCTCCATTTTGGTCTCCCCAAGTCCATTGTCTCAGATCGAGATAGCAGGTTCTTGAGCATCTTCTGGTCCACTCTATGGAAGATGATGGATACTAACTTGATGAATTCCATAACCTTCCATCCACAGATTGATGGTCAAATAGAGGTGGCAAACCACTTGATTATTCACATGATTCAGATGTATCACTCTAAACATCCATGCACATAGGATGAGGGACTTCTTTTCATACAACATGGATACAATCAGGTGTTACACAGCTTGACCAAGCACAGTCCATTCCAAGTATGTTTTGGGTTCTAACCCATGGCACCAATTGATATAGTTGTTCCATTTTCCACCATAGAATACACACCTCATGGAAGATCTAAGGCAGCAAAAGCAACAAAGTTTATTGAACAAATGCAACACATCCAGCAACAAGTTCATGACATCCTGGAAAAGATGAATCAGAAGTATAAGCAACACCATGACAAACATAGGATTTCACACCATTTTGCTATGGGTGACAAGGTTTGGTTATGGCTATAGAAGGAACAGCTTGTAGGCCCACATAGAAAGATTTGGCCTCTGCGATATGGTCCATACACCATCACCAAAAAAGTTGTATAAAATGTTTTTGAGTTGACCCTACCAACCTACCTTGGTCTACATCCAATAATCAATGTGGAGCTCCTCAAACCATATCACCCACCTCTATTAGACACTTCAGTTGTGGCAGAACAACTAGACATTGATGAGCTTGATCCACAAAGTTTTGCTCCAGTAGAAAAGGATCAGATTGTGGATACTTGGATGAAGATAAAAAGAGGACGCTCTATTTCACTGTATCAAGTGGTCAGAAGAGGCCAGCTTAGCCACCAAGGTGAGTGGCTTATAGAGAATCAAATCAAGACACAACTAACCCACCTGATGTGGAATATTGATGCAATGGGGACCATTGATTTTCAAGGAGGGAGGAATGATCTGAGTAACAATTTGGGTGACCATTTGGGTAACAGTTAATTCCTTGAGGTGACCATTTGAGTGACAGTTATTTCCATGAATTTTGTATTGTTTTCATTCTTGGAAGTCAAATTGTTGGTGATAGTTATTTCCTTGAGCCATTATGTCCTTGAGTATTTCCTCAAGCCATTATGTCCTCGAGCATTGTATCGTTTTAATTCTTGGACATAAAATTGTTGGTGATAGTTATTTCTTCGAGTCACTCAATCTTAAATTGTCACCTGTTAATTCATCGAGCCACTCAATCTCCTAATGTTTTAAAAATATGTATAAATGAATTATAACCCGAAATGGAAAGGCAGACATCTCTTCCTAGAGATAAGCTTATATTTGTATTGCAATTTCTGAGTAATACGACATCTCTTCTCAGAGAATTCATTGTTATTGTGTTATTTCTATGCTATTGAAATAGTTATCAACTAGAACTTTTGAGTTTTGGATCACATCCACAAATTTATTGTATTGAGCTTGCTCAAAGGAGGTTGCCCCCTCGAAGTGGCCTGCAATCAATATAAGCTTTCTATGTTTCTATTATTCATAAGAGTTATTTTATTTTTTGCATATTTTTGGGTGAATATTTTGTCAACCATCTAACTAGTGAGCAAAATAAGTCTCTTCAACCACAGCATAGGGAGATTGGTTGGCTAGATGTGTAGGTTTACCACATCAATAAGGGAGAAATCTCTCCTCTCATCACAGGGAGGTTCCCTATGAATATGTAGGAGTTATATACTATATAGATAAGTAGAAAATAACACACAGGGGTAGGATAAACCATCCATCTCTCTTCTTTCAGAGATGATGCTCATAGATCAAAAGAGAAATCCCGGGTGATTGGTGAATGTACTTCTCTTCTTTCAAAAGTAACATTCAGCCAAGAGACAAATCCCTTCCTGGATAGTACAAATCTTGGTGAAATGATAAAAGGCACTTCTCTTCTTTCAGATGTGCTTGTTCTTGTAAATAACAAGAATCTTTTTGGTAAGTAACTGGTAACCAAAAGTGCAGAGTAACCAATAGCCTAAGATGTAGCACAAAGTCTACACCTCAACTGCCCAAGAGTGAAATACAAAGAACAATGGGGGCACAAAGTCATCCCAAGGTCCTTTACACAGAAATAAAAAGAAAACACACACTAAAAACAATTATGAAAGTGCAAAGTCTTCCTCATAGCTGATTTCAAGACACTTTACTAATTACTTTCACTAGTTCTGCTTGCCAAATTAAATAAATAAGAACACATTAATAAGATAGACATAAGAACAATTTCCTAAAATAACACAAGCTATAATAGCACAAAGTCTGCAAGTAACTTGCTTTCTCATTCAATCAAAGAAATATGACCAATAATCTGAGCTCAAAGCCTCAGTAATGCCTTTCAATTTGGGAAGAGTTTTGCTTCTGGTAATGGGAAGATCTCCTTTACTAATGAGAGAAATTACAATCTTATAGCAACCATGCAAGGCTTGGCATTCTTTCCCATGGGACGACCCATGTTGCAGTCAACACCTTCAATGTGCCTTCAATTCTATCTAGACGGACAATGTTGGGAACAGTGCATTACCATAACTATGGTGTGTCCATTCCTCTAATATGTCTCTTCTTAGTATGGACTGTCTGGTCCTTTTCTTGATGTCTGTGTAGCTGTCTAATTCACCATTACTTCATGGAAGAAAAAGAGCCTTTCATCCTTGATTTGGTGCACTTAAAATTCTACTTGATCCAATATTTCACCTACTAGAAATAACTCTTTTTGAAGATATTTTTGGTCCTTTGGTCTCACTCCTCTCTCCCACATAGCAATTTGAGTCTTCGGGCTCTCTTTTCAGCCAGTCGCTTGGTTTTCCCTTTAATTTTTGTGCTCTTTTTGAATTTCCATAGATATTCCCTCACTTTAAATTTGACGTCCACGAGACCATCAATGGTCACTAGTTGCTTGAACCGTGTTGAAATTTGAACCTATGAACATTTGAAAGTTCATTGGTTCATCGGTTCATCAGTTCATTCTGTCTCTTTTGGTCCATCGCTTTTCTGCTTAAGCACTTCTTTGCTCTCTAGTTGAACCATCACTTTAATTGAATTTGCTTTTGGAATCATCCATGTTGTTTCTTTGTCCTTTCTAGCCCTTCTTGTCTAAGTCTTTGGGGGGTCCTTTCTACATCTTTGACAAGTGGCAAGTTTTATTGTTATGAAACTCATTAGAAACTTACAAAAAATGGGATCCATGACACGTCTTGCTCGAGTAACTTCAAAATGGGAACACGGATGCAAACACTTGTTGGCCTCCACTGATCTCTATAGATGACACATGGCACATTCCATTGTGTTAAGAAAAAGACATTGAAACCTTTCATAGCCACCACTTGGCAGCTTTTGCTCATCCTTTTCTTAGCCACTCCTTTCCTTCCTTTCAGTCAGGCTTTCTTCTCAGGTGAATTCCTTCAGACAATTTGTCTGAAGGACTCTACTTTGCCTTTTGCCTTGTTCATTTTTCTGAAAGAGTTCACTTTATTCATTTTAGCTCACGGCCCTCTGCAAGGGCACTTGACTTGATTCATGACCCTCCACAGGGGCATTTGTTCTTTCAGCCATGGGGCAGCCCCTTGAACCTGCCGATTGAACTAACTGATTGAACCATCTTTGGTTCAACGGTTCAACCTTTTCATTCCTCATTATTTGGCTATCTTTTTTATCTCTTTGAACCAAGCGTATTGAACCAATAATTCATTGAACCTATTGAACCATTGAACCAATGTGGTTTAAGGTTCAACAATTCAATGGTTCAACGCATCATTTTTTGCTAAGTGTTTTGAAGCCATGAAACTTTGAGGCAGTTGAACTTTGAACCTTTGACAAATATGCTTAACTCCTACTGATGATGTTGAACCTTTAAACCCATTGAACCTGTTGAACTAAAATGGTTTAAGGTTCAATGGTTTGATTCTTGCTTAGAAGATTGCTGATGGATGCTTTGGTTGAACCTTGGCGTTGAACCAATCTTGAAAATGACTAAGTGATGGAAACTTGTTCTTTTGAGAGCTTGTTTTTTTCCTACAGAGTCTATAAAAATCAACCTATGAAGCCCATAGAACTTGGCCTACAGAGTCAGTAGATTCAAGCCTACAAAGTCCATAGATTTAAGCCTGTAGAGTCCATAGATTTCTAAGAAAGCTTTGAAAAATGAAGAACCTGAATGCTTAGAATAATTTTCGAAATGGGAACAGAGGATTTTGGTCTGTAGGACCAAAATAGTTCAAATTTTGTCCCAAAAATGAGCAATATTTTTGGGGGACAATAGCTAGCTCTAGTTGGAGAACTTCCTTCAGTTGAAAACTTAGAACAGTTGAAGGGAGTAGAAACCAAAATCTCTAGTGCCTTCAAGTATGCCATTGGGCTATGGAGTCATGCTACCCAAAAAGAAAGGCTCCAAAAAATGAAAACGAAAATGAAAATCACAAAATAGAACCAAAGACTATACATATGTACAGGTGAACTTATCTGATACTTCAAGAATTGAAGTGATTCAGACACTGCCCATTATGAGACAATAAAAATAGCAATTTGTCCTGATAGACTAGCAGGAAACCATTTTGTCCTCAGAATCAGTGATGGGTGAATGGAACTCTCCACCAGGAATCACATTTTTTGTGCACTCCTTTTTGCTCTCTCCTCTTGCTCCATGGCAAGACGTGGTCCTCTCTCTAAAAATCATAACTCCTTGCTCTCTCTATAAAGAGTTCCTTATGCTCACTTTAGAGTACAACAGTATGGTTCACTACCATAGCTTTTTGTTCTATTGGTTCAGTCCAGCACATGTTTTAATTATCAGCATCAAACTCCTGACAAACCATCAGCTCAGCATCTCCTTTGGTGTTAAGGAGTTTGACATCTCGGTCTTGAGCAGCCTTCAATCCAAGCAACAAAGATTCACATTCAACTATGTTGTTGGTGTTGTTGAACTACAACTTGCATGAAGGAAAAATATCTCCTTGAGGAGATATCAACACTGTCTTAGCTCCAGCATTGGTAGAAGAATTACTGCCATTAGATTCTAGGATCCAAACATCATCAAAAATTGATCTTCTATCAGATTTCTCTTTATTGGAAGTAGAAGATGCTTTTTTATCTATACTGCACCCTACCAATTCTTTTGATGTCTTGTTTGAATCAATTTTTAGATTACCAGCTACAGGACTTTTATCTACAGAAACATGAACATCCTTTGTGGTCAAGAAATAATTACCCCTGCCCAAAGACTCAAATAGAATTTGAGCTACAGGGGTCGACGTTTGGGTGACCACATATTTTGCCTTCTTTTTAAGGAGTAATCTCTTCATTACACCCTTGATAGGGATCCTTGCCTTAGACAGGTCCATACTTAGTTCTCAACCAATGTCCAAATGCTCAAGATTGGCTTGCAGGAATTCAAATTCAGTCATTTGAATTTTGGATTTCTTGACATGATCAATTATGTCAAATGATTGAAATGGACTAGGAAGAAAGGATGGGAGTTCATCCTTTTGGTTTTTGGGAGGGAAGACTGGCCTGCGAATTTGAAGTTGAAGGTGCAAAAATGATTGGGGTACTTACTTTTTTAGCAACTACCAAGTCCTTTGGCTGGAAAGGCAGAGTGGTTCCATGCTTAGTAATTGAAATTGTTGGTTGAGGTCACTCCTCTATCTTCTCTTTATCAGCTTGTTGGGCTGACTAATTTTTGGACCGGGTGAACACTGCATATGATCCCTCATCTACTTTACCTTCACTTCTGGGTTCATCCTAATAATTCAAGAAACTAATGTGGGAGTTGCCAGCTGATTCTTCTTGATCCTCTGTGAAGAGATCAGCATCATTTTCTTGCTTAAACTCAAGTTGTAAAGAGAAATCATGTTCTATTTCCAGATATCCAACTATTGAGTTGGTTGGAGATGCTTCAAGGGTGAGGTTCCTCTGTGGGGGAGGAAGACGATTTGGCTACCCTTGATTTCTAGCAGCATTGCCTTGATATAACTAATTGGAGAATGTCCTCCTTGGTACATCTCTTTATGAAGGAGCAGAAGACATACCTTGTGCCATTTGCCTTTTCAAGGCTAGCAATTCATTTGCTAGCTTTTGCACCATTTGATCAGTGGTGGCTGTGGGTGAGTATTCAGAAGATGAAAAGGGTTTACCTCTATTTGGATCTCTCCTTGTCTTTTTTTCCAAGATAAGGTCATCTTCTACCTCAGTAGCCAAGTCTTGAGTAGCCTCAAGGTCTATGTGGCTAGCACGTCTCAATAGAAAACTCACTTTAGGTAGCTGTGAGTTGATGAAGAAGCATTTGTGGTTTTTAGGTGTGGGCTAAGCAATGATAGGAATTTGATTCCTCAGCTTGTCAAACTTTATTATGAAATCCCTCATGGGTTCATGGGGTTCTTTCTTCATCTGTGTAAGTTGGGCCAGAAAAGCATGTGCATCTTTTACAGGCTTGAACTTGGCCTTAAACTTGGCTTTAAGTGTGTCCCAGTCAGTCACTGATCTAGCTTGTAGGTGGTATAACCATTCTGCAGTAGTGCCTTGTAGTGTTTCCACAAAAATCTTGACTACCACATCCTCAAATTCCATGCCTATCACACCATAGGCTATGCTGAAAGCTGCAATATGTTCATCAAGGTGAACTCTCCCATCACAAAAAAATTTGGGGAAGTTCCTTCTTGAGCTGCATGGAAGTTCATGCAGGGATGGAGTAAGATTTAGTGGGCCAAATGAGTTACCCCAGGGGCCTTGAACTACCATGATGGGATTATGAAAAAGAGGGATAATAAATCTAGGTGGAGTGGCCAGATTACAGAATAAAAATGGGAAAGAACTAGCCCTGCTTCAGCTTGAAGCTTGAGGCTTTAAACTGCATGTTCTATCCCAGTGGCTCTAGTTTTGCAGACCAAATAATATAATAGAGATGGAGGAAAATGGTAAGGCTATAATGATAATGGGTAAGACACAGAATGGAGTCATTGGAGTCTATAATGGATAAGGGCAAGGACTGCTTCAATCTAAAACTTGAGGCTTTAGAATGCACATTCATCCCCAGTGGAGTCGCTAAAAATTGTTGGGTGAATATTTTGTCAACTAGCTAACTGATGAGCAAAATAGGTCTCTTCAACCATAGCATAGGGAGATTGGTCAGCCAGATGTGCAAGTTTACTACATCAATAGGGGACAAATCTCTCCTCTCATCAAGGGGAGGTTCCCTATGAATATGTAGGAGCTATATACTATCTAGATAAGCAAAAAATAACACATAGGGGTAGGATGAACCATCCATCTCTCTTCTTTCAGAGATGATGCTCACAGATCAAAATAGAAATCCTAGGTGATTGGTGAAGGTACTTCTCTTTTTTTAGAAGTAAACTTCAGCCAAGAGTAATATCTCTTTCTAGATAGTAGAAATCTTGGTGAAATTATAGAAGGCACTTCTCTTCTTTCAGAAGTGCTTGTTCTTGCAAATAACAAGAATCTTTCTAGTAAGTAATTGGTAACCAAAAGTGCAGAGTAACTAGCAACCTGAGATGTAGTGCAAATTCTACACCTCGACTACCCAAGAGTGAAATACGAAGAACAATGGGGGCACAAAGTCATCCCAAAGTCCTTTACACAAAAAGAAAAAGAAAACACGCACTAAAAATGATTATGAAAGTGCAAAGTCTTCCTCATAGTTGATTTTAGGACACTTTACTAATTACTTTCACTAGTTCTGCTTGCCAAATTAAAAAAATAAGAACACATTCAGAAGATAGACATAAGAACAATTTCCTAAAATAGCACAAGCTATAACAGAACAAAGTCTGTAAGTAACTTGCTTTCTCATTCAATCAAAGAAATATGAACAATAATCTAAGCTCAAAGTCTCAGTAATGCCTTTCAATTTGGGTAGAGTTTTGCTTCTAGTAATGGGAAGATCTCCTTTACTAATGAGAGTAATTACAATCTTATAGCAACCATGTAAGGCTTGGCATTCTTTCCCATGGGATGGCCCATGTTGCAGTCAACACCTTCAATGCACCTTCAGTTCTATCTGGAGGGACCATGCTGGGAACAGTGCATTGCCATAACTATGGTGTGTCCATTCCTCTAATATGTCTCTTCTTAGTATGGATTGTCTGGTCCTTTTCCTGATGTCTATGCAGCTGTCCAATTCACCATTACTTCATGGAAGAAAAATAGGCTTGCATCTTTGATTTAGTGTGCTCAAAAGTCTACTTGATCTACTATTTCACCTACTAAAAATAACTCTTTTGAAGATATTTCTCATCCTGTGGTCTCACTCCTCTCTCCCCTATAGCAATTTGAGTCTTCAGGCTCTCTTTTCAACTAGTCACTTGGTTCTCCCTTTAATTTTTGTGTTCTATTTGAATTTCCATAGATATTCCCTCACTTTAAATTTGACGTCCACAGGACCATCAATGGTCACTAGCTGCTTGAACCGTGTTGAAATTTGAACCTATGAACCATGTAAAAGTTCATTAGTTCATTGGTTCATCAGTTCATTTTGTCTTTTTTGGCCCATCACTTCCCTACTTAAGTGCTTCTTTGCTCTCTGGTTAAACCATCACTTTAATTGAACTTGCCTTGGGAATCATCCATGTTGCTTCTTTGTCCTTTGTAGCCTTTCTTGTCTAAGTCTTTGGGGGGTCCTTTCTACGTCTTTGATAAGTGGCAAGTTTTGTTGTTATGAAACTCATTAGAAACTTATGAAAAATGGGATCCATGATGCTTCTTGCAAACACTTGTCAGCCTCTGCCAATCTCTGTAGATGACACATGGCACGTTCTATTATGTCAAGAAAAAGACATTAAAACCTTCCATAGCCACCACTTGGCAGCTTCCACTAGTCCTTTTCTTAGCCACTCCTTTCCTTCCTTTCAGTCGGGTTTTCTCCTCGAGTGAATTCCTTCAGACAATTTGTCTGAAGGACTCTACTTTGCCTTTTGCCTTCTTTATTTTTTTGAAAGAGTTCACTTTATTCATTTTGGCTCACAGCCCTCCACAAGGGCACTTGACTTGATTCACGGCCCTCTGTAGGGGAATTTGTTCCTTCAACTGTGGGGCAGCCCCTTAAACCTGTCGATTGAACTGACCAATTGAACCATCTTTGGTTCAACGGTTTAATAGTTCAACCTATTCATTGTTTGTTATTTGGTTGTCTTTTTTATCTCTTTGAACCAAGCACATTGAACTAATAGGTCATTGAACCCATTGAACTGTTGAACCAACATGGTTCAAGTTTCAACGATTTAATAGTTCAATACATCATTTTTCACTAAGTGTTTTGAAGCCATGGAACTTTGAGGTGATTAAACTTTGAACCTTTGACAAATGCGCTTAACTCCTGCTAATGATGTTGAATCTTTGAACCCATTGAACTTGTTGAACCAAAATGGTTCAAGGTTCAATGGTTTGATTCTTGCTTAGAAGCTTGCTGATGGACATTTTGGTTGAACCTTGGCGTTAAACCAATCCTGAAAATGACTAAGTGCTAGAAACTTGTTCTTTTGAGAGCTTGCTTCTTTCCTGTAGAGTCTGTAGAAATCAACCTGCGAAGCCCATAGAACTTGCCCTATAGAGTTTGTAGATTCAAGCCTACATAGTCCATAGATGCAAGCCTGCAGAGTCCATAGATTTCTGAGAAAGATTTGAAAAATGAAGAACCTGAATGCTTAAAACAATTTTTGAAATGGGAAGAGAGGATTTTGGTTTGTAGGACCAAAATAGTTCAAATTTTGTCCCAAAAATGAGCAATATTTTTGGGGGATAACACATATTTTGATTAAATCTATTGTAGGAGGTAATCTGCTACAAGAGGTTCTTCTCATCTAGTATTAAAGCACTTTCTTAGCTTTGTGGGTATATTTGGAGCAATTTTTTTTTTAAGCAGGGCTTTCTAGGAGCTGTGCCATTTCTGGCAATAATTTTTTTCATTACAGGAACTAGTCAATTGGGATGGGGCCGTTGCCCTTTTTGCTGGCAGGTCCTCTCAATGGGCCAGCTACTTTAGGGTTCCTATGGTACTCCTCACAATGATTTTTAAGGCTTATGCCCAAACACTTCCCATAGTTAAGCAGATGGGTATTTACCCAATCCAAAATGACAGAACCTGCAATGATCAGACACCTTTGTGAGGTAAACCAAAAGCTGTTGTTAAGGGGTAAACCTGTGGCCAAAAATTTTTGGAGAGTAATACTTGATCAGACACCTTTAGTGGCTAGAAAGAATTTTAAAAAATCCTTTAAGAAGCTAAAAAAACTTGGGATCCATATCCAACTTATCAGGTTCATAGAGCAAACAACAGCGTATCCATAGTTGAGGATATTTCCAACCACACAGTTGCAGACAATCCATTTATGAAGCAGTAGTAAAAAAATTCAAAGATCCCTAGTTATTAACAACTGGTTATGGTCACCACTCATGTAGGCACAAAAATCATGGAGGAAGAAATTTCCACATTGAAATCTCAAGTTACAGAGTTAACGGATATGATGCGTGGCTTGAATCAATAGAATAGCATCTTGCTCAACAGAGTGCAGAAGGAGTCTTCTTCAGAGCATTACTCCTTTGCTTCTAACTTCTCACATGGACCTAAGCTAGACTTTCCATGGTTTAATAGTATAGATCCTATAGGATGGATATATCAAGTTGAACAATTCTTCAACCTCCACAATACTTATTCTGCAAACAAAGTCCCAATTACTTCCTTTCATCTAGAACAAGAAGCACTTCAGTGGTACCATTGGTATCTCAAGTCAAATTATGAACCCAATTGGTCAAATTTTGCATCTTTAATCCTGGGTAGGTTTAGTCCCTCAGCATTTGAAGATTTCATAGGAGCTCTCACCAAACTCCATCAAATAGGTACTATTCATGAATATCATATTGAATTTGAAAAACTTGTTAATCACACTCAAGGGTTGTCAAATGACTTCTTCAAAAGCTGCTTTGTTAGTGGCCTTAGAGAATCAATCCACTTGAAGTTAAAAAAAATTTGACCTAAAAATATGATGGATGATTTGGGTCTAGTTAAGTTAGCAGAAGATAAACTCTCCACACAGCATCGACCTCCCACCTTTTCACTAGCAAAGAACACAGTGAATCAGCGGACAACCATAACCACACCAATCAAGTGCCTAACTGAGGCAGAGATGTGGGCTTGCAAAGAGAATGGATTATGTTACAAATATGATGAAAAATGGGTTAGGGGTCATAGGTGCATCCATCAAAAACTTTACTTGCTAGATGTGGAGTCACCACTAGAGCAGGATAGTGAGCCTGATATTCCAAAATTTCAAGATGCTCAAGAAGAACCTGGCACTGAAGAGGACCCAGTAGTTTAAGAGACTAAACTTGAGATCTCATTGCATGCACTAGCAGGTATCACCACTCCCCAAACCATGAAGGTCAAAGGGTGCTTCAAAAAGATCCCTCTCACAATCCTCATTGACTCAGGTAGTACTCACAATTTCATCGATCCTCACATTGCTAAGGCAGCAAACTACTTTGTATACCTTTGTTCTAGCTTTGAAGTCATGATTTTTAATGGGGGCACATTGCCATGTAAAGGGAAGTGTCAAAATGTGCGTATTGCAATGGGTGATTATAATTTTCACTCTGATATGTTTGCCCTACCTTTAGGAGGGTGTGATGTGGTTTTAGGGGCACAGTGGCTTCGCACATTAGGACCTATTTTATTGGACTTCTCTGAGCTTTAGATGTAGTTCATAGATAATGGTCAAAAGCACACCTTAAAAGGGTTATTTCCAAGATTTGATAGCATCATCAGTTCTCATTGCATGGAAAAACTTTTGAAGAAAGGCTCACATGAGGTCATTGCACAGCTGCATTCCATTCAACTCTAGCCCCCTACTACTACTAACCACCCTACAAAATTATAAGCCATACTCGACAAGCATGCAATCATTTTTTTAGAACTAGTAGGTTTTCCCCCTTCACACCTTGAAGATCGCCGCATTCCTCTCCTTCCAAGAAGCATCCCACCCAACATCTAGCCATACCATTACCCCCATATGCAAAAGATTGAAATTGAGAACTTAGTTTGAGAACTCCTCAAATTTAGAGTTATTCACCCCAGCACCAGCCCATATTCCTCCCCAGTGCTTCTTGTCCACAAAAAATATGGGTCATGGTGCCTTTGCATTGACTTCTGAGCCCTTAACCACCTCACTATCAAGGATAAATTCCTAATTCCTATCATCGATTAGCTTCTTGATGAGCTCCATGGGGCCAAATTCTTCTCCAAGTTGGATCTGCATTCTAGCTATCATCAAATCCAAGTACATCCTGATGACATTCCCAAGATAGCCTTTCATATGCATGAAGGTCACTATGAGTTCCTTGTCATGCCATTTGGCCGTAGAAATGCCCCTTCCACTTTTCAAGCACTCATGAATAAAATCTTTCAGCCTTTTCTCTGTCAATTTATTTTAGTTTTCTTTTATGACATTTTGATCTACAACCATACATGGGCTGAGCATCTACAACATATTGACAGGGCATTACAACTGTTAGCAAACAATCAATTATGTGCCAAGCAATCCAAGTGTTCATTTGGTCAAGAGGAAATTGACTATTTGGGGCACATTGTTTCAGCCAATAGGGTTCACGTGGACCCAAAAAAATTAGTGCTATGCAAAATTGGCCTCAACTAACCACCCTCAAGAGCCTTCATGGTCTCTTAGGCCTGACAAAATACTATCACAAGTTCATCAAAAATTATGGAAAGATCACAGCTCCTTTGAATTCCTTATTAAAGAAGGATGCTTTCACCTGGGGTGCAATAGATGATCAGGTATTCATCAAACTCAAACAGGCTATGTGTAGCACACCAGTTTTGGCACTGCTAGACTTTACTAAAACTTTCACCATTGAAAGTGATACTAATGGCATCGGCTTGGGTGTTGTTCTTCTCCAAGAGGGTCGACCAATTGCCTTCACTAGCAAAGCCCTTTCTGGCCGCAATTTAGCTTTGTCTACATATGAAAAGGAAATGATGGCAATTTTACATGCAGTACAAAAATAGAGACCCTACTTATTGGGAAATCATTTTTGCATCAAAATTGATCATCAGAGTTTGAAATATTTCTTTGAACAGTGGATCTCATTCCTAGCTCAGCAGGAGTGGGTCAGCAAACTCATGGGTTATGATTATGAGATCACCTATAAGAAGGGAAAAGATAATGTTGTGGTTGATGCTCTCTCAAGAACCTTCGAGGACTAGCCTTCCCTCTCTATCATCTCCATGCCCATTCTAAATTGATCGGAATCTATCTAACAAGGGTATGCAAATGATCCCTCCTTATGCCACCTCATTCATCAATTGGCCACTAACCCCTCTGCAGTACCACATTATTCATGGGACGGTGCTTCTCTGTAATACAAGAGTCATCTAGTGTTTTCCAAAAGTACAGACCTGCATCAAGCCATCTTCTATGAAATCCATGCTTCCCCCTCAGTAGGGCACTCAATATTTCTCAAAACCTGTGAGCGAGCACATTGACACTTCTTTTGGAAAGGCATGAAAGCTGAAATTAAATAGATGGTGGCCGAATGTGATACCTGCCAATGAAACAAAGGTGAAACCACATTGACTCCCAGTTTTCTTGAGCCTTTGCCCATTCCTACTAGGATTTGGATAGATATTTCCATGGATTTCATTGAGGCCCTCCCTAAATCTAGGGGAAAGACAGTGATCCTAGTCGTAGTCGACCGCCTCTCTAAATATAGTCATTTTTGTGCAATCAGCCACCCATACATAACCTCCACAATCGCATAGGTTTTCTTGGATTAGATCTTCTATCTTCATGGCATTCCTTCTTCAATTGTCTCAGATCGTGATGCCACTTTCACTAGCCATTTTTGGATGGAACTATTTCATCAAACAGGCACACAGTTGAGAATGAGCTCTGGGTACCACCCATAAATAGATGGCCAGACAGAAATAGTCAATAAATGCTTCGAGACCTTCCTCCATTGTTTTACTTCAAAACAACAACATCAATGGGCCAAATGGCTTCCCCTAGCTGAATGGTGGTACAATACCTCATACCACACTTCCACCAAAATGACTCCCTATGAAGCAATTTATGGTCAAGCACTATCACCACTTCTTCCATATAATCTTGGCAGCTCACCAGTTCAAGTAGTTGACACTACTTTCCAAAATTGAGATCAAATTCTCCACACCTTGTGGGACAATCTCCACATGGCACAGAACTAAATGAAGCAGCAGGCTGCTCAGCACCACTCTAAGCATACCTTTCAACCTAGTGATATGGTATTTCTTTATCTACAGCCATACAAGCAATCATCACTAAAACTAAAAGGGTGCCAAAAGCTTGCTCCAAAGTTTTATGGGCTATATAAAGTTCTCTAGAAGATTGGGTCAGTTGCTTACAAGTTAGAGCTTCCACCCTCCTCCCAAGTTCATCCCGCCTTTCATGTCTCATGTTTGAAGTAAGTTCTTAGATCCAACATCTGAGTATAGATAGTTTTACCAGCACTTGATAATGAAGGCTCCATCCTTCTCGAGCTGGAAGTAATCTTGGACAGGCACACCCACCAACTTTGATCTCACTCCATCACAGAGGTCTTAATCCAATGGCACAGCATGCAACTAAAAGATGCAACATGGGAACCACTCTTCCAGATTCAACAACAATTCCCACATCTGAAGCTTTGAGGGAAAAGCTTTTTCTAAGGGGGAGGGGATGTTAGGAAACCGTGCCTTACCCTTCTCTTTGTAGTATTAGTGTAATAATTGCTATGGATGCATATTCTTTGTAAGTCATCTCTTAGAGCATATTTGAATTATCCCACATACAAGGGAAGTAGTAGTTGTTAGAATAGAGTTAGTATATAAGTAAGTGTTGAGGCCCAATGAAGGCATCCATGAATTTATTATATTGAACTTGCTCAAAGGAGGTTGCCCCCTCGAAGTGGCCTACGATCAATATAAGCTTTTTGTGTTTCTATTATTTGTAAGAGTTATTTTATTTTTGCATATTTTGATTAAATCTATTGTAGGAGGTAATTTGCTGAGGTAATCTACTGCAGGAGGTTCTTCTCACCACAGGGACATCACTAGTTGCTTTGAACCTCTTTGAACCTTGAACCTTGAACTCTTTTGGTTCAAAGGTTCAATGGTTCAACAGTTCGATGATTGAACATTTTGTAAAAGGTCACATTTGCTCTCTTTTTCTTCTTCGGTTGAACCATTATTTTGAACCAATTATTTGAACTTCTTTATAGAATCTTCCACTTCCTTCATTCACTTGAAGCTTCCTTTCAAACTTTGAACTCTTTGAACCCTTTGAACCCTTGAACCTTTGAACCATTTTGTTTCAAGTTTCAATCATTTCAACGGTTCATTCTCTTTCTTTGAATCCTTTAAAGCTTCAAACTCTCTGGATCCTTTCATTTTCTAAGTCCATCAAACTTTTGAACTCATTGAACCTTTTAACCTTTGAAGTCTTTTGGTTCAACGGTTCAATATTCACTCTTTGAATCCTTTTATTCTCTAAGTCTTTTGAACTTGTTAAACCCATTGAACCTTTAAATTTTTTAACCTTTCAAAGTTCAAGGTTCAATGGTTCAACGATTCAATGTTAACTCTTCGAAGCCTTCTTTTCTTTAAGTCCACTGAAGTCATTGAACCTGTTGGGTGAATATTTTGTCGTCAACTAACTGATGACAAAATGGGGATATCAGCCACAGCATAGGGAGATTTACACCACGAAAAGTATGGGTTTACCAAATCTAGACGAAGTAAATCTCTCCTCTCATCAAGGGGAGGTTCCCTATAAATACTTACGTGCTGGACATATGTATATAATTAAGCAGAAAATAACACATGGGCGTGGTATAATAGCATCTACCTCTCTTTTTTCAGAGGTAATGTATAAAGAACAAAAGAAGAAAAATCCTGGTCTAAAGCTAACAACACTCCTCTTCTTTCAGGAATGGTATCAAACGAAGAGCAAGAGATCACTTGAAGTAACAAAGTTGACAAGAACAGCACAAAGTCTTTCGTAGCTTCTTTTACCGATTCGAAACAAGTACAACCATAGAGTAAAGTGAAGCACAAAGTCTTCACTTGAAACTACAAAAGATAACAAAATCTCAAAGGTAAAAGCAGCACAAAGTCTATCTTTTACCCTCTAGAAGTGCCCTCAGATAATATAAACACACCCACTTTGCTTATTAAATCAGATGAATAAGATATTACCAGGAAAAAGGACATAAGAACTATTTCCTAAATAACACAGACAATCTCAAGACAAACTCTGAAATAACCTGCTTCTCATTCATTCAATCAAAATATGATTTACAAATTTGAGCACAAAGTCTCAAAAGTTGCTTCAATTTCAGCAGAGTGTTTGCTATTAAATTTTTCCAAGATAATTTACAAATGAGGTCTCCACTATATATAGGGAGAAAATCCTCAAAAATAGAAAATAATAAAATATACAAAATATCTTGGTCAAAGATGACTCATCTTTGACTTTTAGATATTTTTCTAAAATATTTACATGTAATTACATATTACAAAATTACATGTAAAAATGTCCCTAAGACAATTACAAAGTGCATTTTGAATAAAGCACGGAAGAACAGCTTCAATCTTTATTTTCAGTCTTCTTCATGGTCTTCGACTTCTTCAGAGAAACTTCAATGATCTGAAAAAACTTTTGTTGAAAAGACGTCGATGAAGAGGGATCCTTCACAAAAACTGCAGCAAGAATCATGATTATGCAATCAGGAGAAGAAAGTAGCGATCTGGGAGAACTGCACATTTGTTGGTCACGATCAGGGAAATGCGCTTGAAAGGGATGAGACGTGAGCAGGTCAAAAAGTAGAAGAAAAGGGGAGCAAGTATGGAAGATGAAAAGAATGAAGATTTCTCTGGAGTTGGAGAAATGTGAGTTCCAGATGTAGGGGCAAAAAAAATTACCGTTCCTGCATCTTCCAGATGTAGGGGCAGCAAAAATTGCCATTCCTGCATCTTCCAGATGTAGGGGCGGCAAAAATTGCCGTTCCTGCATCTTCCAAATGTAGAGGCGGTAAAAATTGCCGTTCTTGCATCTTCCAGATGTAAGGGCGACAAAAATTGCCACCCCTGCATCTTCCAAATGTAAGGGTAGCAAAAATTGCTGCCCCTGCATCTTCCAGATGTAAGGGCGGCAAAAATTGCCACCCCTACATCTTCCAGATGTAAGGGCAACAAAAATTGCCGCTCCTACATCTTCCAGATGCATGTTCTAGATACAGGGTCCAGATGCATGTTCTAGATGCAGAGGCAAAAAAAATTGCCACTCCTGCATATGGAAAGGGAAAATGCACTGATGACAAAAATTGCCACCCGTGCATGAGAATAGAAGAAAAACACTAACTCAAAAATGGGCCTAGAGAGACGAAAGATGAAATAGACAAGTTTTGTATGGGGGGGCTCTCAAAAACAAGTGCAGCTAATTTTGGGAACAACAGCTGGCTCTTGTTGGGGAACTGCCTTCTATTACAAAAAGGTAATTGAATGAAGTAGAATCCAGAATATCTAGTGCCTTAGAAGCGTGCCATTGGGCCACGGAGTCAAGCTACTCAAAAATAAAGGCTCCAAAAAATGAAAAAGAAATGAATAAAACAAAGCTAAAGACTATACAAATATACGGGTGAATTTATTTGGTACTTCAAGAATCGAAGCACCTCAGATGCTACCCCTTTAGAGGCAGTGGTGATGACGCTTTGTCTTGATAAACTAGCAAGAGGCCATTTTCTCCCCAGAATTGATGATGTGTAAATGGAAATCTCCACTAGAAAACCAACTTTCTGTGCCTTCCCTTTGGTTTTCTCCTCTTGCTCCACAGCAAGATCTATTTTTTGACCCAAAAACCATGAATCTTTGTTTTCTTGGTGAAGAGTTCTTTTTTTGATCATGACACGCAGTAGCATGGTCATCTACCATAATTGGTTGCTCTTTTGGTTCTATCCAGCACCTGATTTGATTGTCCTCATTTGACACCCGCCACTAATTGGCACTATCAGGCCCACTTGTCGTTATTTTAGTTGAACCAATTTTTTGGTTGGCATTCTCAAGGGCTTTAACAGGCTCTTCAAAAACCTCTTCTGTGGTCAAAAAATAATTACCCTTGCCTGAGGACTCAAACAGAATCTGAGCCGCAGGAGATGACATTTGGGTGACCACGTACTTTGCCTCTCTCTCAAGAAGCAACCTTTGCATCACGCCTTTCATAGGAATCTTTGCCTGGGATAAGTCCATGCTCAATTCTCTTCTGACATCCTTGCAAAAGTTTCATCCAAGTAGAATGCCATATGAAGCTGGGACATCAGCAACCAGAACTGTCATCTTGATCCTCTTGTCAGGGAATCCTGTAAATGCAAATTGAGCATCTTTGATTTGCCCCAATAGTGGTACTTGTTTGTTCTCCATGGAGAAACATCTCCCAAAAGTTTTAGTCAATGTGAGACCAAGATATTTTGCCACTTTAGCAGGCATGACGTTGTCAGATGCACCAAAATTGATGATCCAGTTACTCAACTTGCAACCATTTATTAACAGAGAAACATAGAAAGGTTCTATTTTTCTGGGAGCAACTGGAGGAGTCATGGCAAGATTATTCTAGGTGGATACATTCTTTGGGGGATCATGAGTTACCCTCAAAATTTCTTGTCCTGTAGGGATGGCTGTACCTTTCACACATTTCACCAACCTGTCCAATTGTTCAGAATGGGCTTGTAGAAATTCAAATTCAGACATTTGAATTTTAGTCTTTTTGGCATGCTCAATTATGTCAAATGTCTGATTTAGACTAGGGACAGAGGATGGGAGTTCACTCTTTTGGTTTTTGGGATGGGGAGGGCTGGTTTGCAAAGTTGAAGTAGAGGATGTAGGGATGCTTGGGGTACGTACCTTTTCAATAGTCACCGGGTCCTTTGGTTGGAAGGGTAGAGTGGTTCCTGGCTTGGCAATTGAAACTGTTGGCTGAGGTTGCTCCTCTGTCTTCTCTTTATCAGCTTATCGGGCTGACTGTTTTTGAGACCGGGTGAATACGGCATATGATCCCTTAGTTGCATTCCCTTCACTTTTGGGTTCATCTTGATAATTCAGGTAGCCAATGACGGAGTCACTAGCTAATTCTTCTTCTTGCTCTTCAA
The DNA here is from genome assembly GCA_037957365.1 of Torreya grandis. Classification (NCBI taxonomy): domain Eukaryota; kingdom Viridiplantae; phylum Streptophyta; class Pinopsida; order Cupressales; family Taxaceae; genus Torreya; species Torreya grandis. Next base: position 4,095,205 of record JARHVA010000538.1, on the reverse strand, counting down.
GGAGATTAGCATCATATTGTTGGTCCAACTCAAGTTGGAAAGGGGGAGTGCATTCTATTTCTAGATATCCAACCGCTAAGTTGGTTGGAGGGGCTTCAAGGGCGAGGTTCCTCTGTGGGGGAGGAAGACGATTTGGTTGCCCTTGATTCCTAGCAACATTACCTTGGTACGCTTGATTCTAAAATGTCCTCCTTGACATATCCTGATTAGGAGAAGTAGACATAACTTGGGCCATCTGTCTTTTGAGAGCTAGCATTTCATTCACTAACTTTTGAACCATAGGATCTGTAGTAGATGTAGAAGAGCTTTCAGCAGATGAAGAGAATCTATTTTTACTTGGGTCTTTTCTGATCTTACCTGCTAGGATAAGATCATCTTCAATCTCAGTAGCCAAATATTGAGCCAAGGCTAGGTCCATAGGGCCAGCTCGCCTTAATAGGAAACTTACTTCAGGGAGCTGTGAGTTGATAAAAAAGCACTTGAGATTTTCCGGTGTAGGCTGAGCCACAGTTGGAATCTGGTTTCTCAACTTGTTGAATTTGGCTATGAAATCCCTCATGGGTTCCTGAGATTCTTTTTTCATCTATGTTAGCTGAGCTAACAAAGCATGTGCATCTTCAGCGGGTTTAAATCTAGCTTCAAATATGGACTTTAGTGTATTCCAGTCAGTCACTGACCCGGCTTGCAAGTGATAGAACCAATCCGCGGCAGCTCCTTACAAAGTCTCCACAAAAAGTCTTACTGCCACATCTTCAAATTTGACCCCAATTACGCCACATGCTATGGAAAAAGTGGCAATATGCTCATCAGGATGAACCTTTCCATCTCCAAAAAACTTAGGAAAATTTTTCCTAGAACTACGAGGTAGTTCATGCAGAGGTGGGGTCAAGTTAAGAGCGCTGAAGGAATTACCCCACGGGCCTTGAGCCATAATGATAGGAGGATTAAATGGTAGGATAACAAACCTTGGTGGAGTGTTTATAGGCAGGCAGCGATTAACAATGGGAAAAGAAGTTCTACCTTGTGTTGGTGACCTGACAAGGTTAGAAGGAAAACTCTTAGACCGTTGAAGAGAGGCTGATGAAGGAAACAAATCAAAATTACTCTATTTCACCAACTCAAACACAGGATCAACAACACCCTTAGATCTCTGATTTCTTGTGTAGCGTGGGGTTGCCAGATTTTCAAAATGAAAATGGGACCGAAACTATTTCAAATTGAAGCTTGAGGCTTCAAAATGCACATTCTTCTCAGCGGCTCTAGTTTTGCAGACCAGATAATGTAACAGAGATGGAGGGAAGTGGTAAGGCTATAATGATAATGGGTAAGATATAGAATGGAGTTGCCAGACTAATGTAATGGATAAGGATAGGGACTATTTCAATCTGAAACTTGAGGTTTCAGACTGCACATTTGTTCCCCAGCAGAGTCACCAAAAACTGTTGGGTGAATATTTTGTCGTCAACTAATTGATGAGAAAATGGGGATATCAACCACAGCATAGGGAGATTTACACCACGAAAAGTATGGGTTTACCAGATCTGGATGAAGTAAATCTCTCCTCTCATCAAGGGGAGGTTCCCTATAAATACTTATGTGCTGGACATATGTATATAATTAAGCAAAAAATAACACATGGGGGTGGTATAACAGCATCTACCTCTCTTTTTTCAGAGGTAATGTATAAAGAACAAAAGAGAAAAAATCCTGGTCTAAAGCTAACAACACTCCTCTTCTTTCAGGAATGGTATCAAACGAAGAGCAAGAGATCACCTGAAGTAACAAAGTCGACAAGAACGCTCACGCAAGCACAAAGTCTTTCGTAGCTTCTTTCACCGATTCGAAACAAGTACAACCATAGAGTAAAGTGAAGCACAAAGTCTTCACCTAAAACTACAAAAGATAACAGAATCTCAAAGGTAAAAGCAGCACAAAGTCTATCTTCTACCCTCTAGAAGCACCCTCAGATAATATAAACACACCCACTTTGCTTATTAAATCAGATGAATAAGATATTACCAGGAAAAAGGACATAAGAACTATTTCCTAAATAACACAGACAATCTCAACACAAAGTCTGAAATAACTTGCTTCTCATTCATTCAATCAAAATATGATTTACAAATTTGAGCACAAAGTCTCAAAAGTTGCTTCAATTTTAGCAGAGTGTTTGCTATTAAATTTTTCCAAGATAATTTACAAATGAGGTCTCCACTATATATAGGGAGAAAATCCTCAAAAATAGAAAATAATAAAATATACAAAATATCTTGGTCAAAGATGACTCATCTTTGACTTTTAGATATTTTCTAAAATATTTACATGTAATTACATATTATAAAATTGCATGTAAAAATGTCCATAAGACAATTACAAAGTGCATTTTGAATAAAGCACGGAAGAACAGCTTCAATCTTTATTTTCAGTCCTCTTCATGGTCTTCGACTTCTTTAGAGAAACTTCAATGATCTGGAAGAACTTTTGTTGAAAAGGCATCGATGAAGAGGGATCCTTCACAAAAACTGCAGCAAGAATCATGATTATGCAATCAAGAGAAGAAAGTAGCGATCTGGGAGAATTGCACATTTGCTGGTCACGATCAGGGAAATGCGCTTGAAAGGGATGAGACGTGAGCAGGTCAAAAGTAGAAGAAAAGGGGAGCAGGTATGGAAGATGAAAAGAATGAAGATTTCTCTAGAGTTGGAGAAATGTGAGTTCCAGATGTAGGGGCAGAAAAAATTGCCGTTCCTGTATCTTTCAGATGTAGGGGTGGCAAAAATTACCGTTCTTGCATCTTCCAAATGTAGGGGTGGCAAAAATTGTCGTTCCTGCATCTTCCAGATGTAAGGGCGGCAAAAATTGCTGCCCCTGCATCTTCCAGATGTAAGGGCAGTAAAAATTGCCGCCCCTGCATCTTCCAGATATAAGGGTGGCAAAAATTGCCTCTCCTGCATCTTCCAGATGCATGTTCCAGATACAGGGTCCGGATGCATGTTCCAAATGCAGAGGCGGCAAAAATTGCCACTCCTACATATGGAAAGGGAAAATGCACTGATGACAAAAATTGCCACCCGTGCATGAGAATAGAAGAAAAACACTAACTCAAAAATAGGCCTAGAGAGACGAAAGATGAAATGGACAAGTTTTGTACGGCGGGGCTCTCAAAAACAAGCGCAACTGATTTTGGGAACAACAGAACCTTTAAACCTTGTAGAGGCAGGTTTCAATGGTTCAAAGTGGCTCATTATAACTGTTTGAAACCCACCATTAAGTCTTTTTATTGAACCTAGGTGTTGAACCATCCTCAAAACACTAAGGAAAAGCCTTAAGTGTTTTGAACTTCCTTTGAAGAAAGCCAGCCTGTTGGACCTGTGACTTCCTTAGCTGAAAAAGGCTTGAATATTTGAAAAACTTAACTGCTCAAAACATTTTTGAGAAAGAAAAGAGAGAGTTTTGGTCTACAAGACCAAAATGGTCGGCATGTTGTCCTCAAAAGCAAGTGACATATTTTGGGAACAACAAATGATTCTTTGAAACTTCTAGCTCTAAAGGAGTAGGTTACCGAGGTAGTTTTGAACCCAAATCACCTTGCTCACCCACCTTAGTCCCTTCACCCACCTAGTTCAAAACTATTTCTTATAACTTATCCTTCAAAATCTTAGTACCTTGAGGGTAACCCCAACTTCCCCCTTCCTCCAAAGCCTCACATAAAGGATTCCTTTTGGATCCATTATCTTCCTTTAAAGGGAATACGGCATTCAAAAACAATATAACCATAATAATTACACCTAAAAAAATGAAAAGGAATCCCCACATAGTTTATAGACTACTCAACTACTACATGCCCTCTTCTTAAAGTCATATTTTTTGCCAAATCTTCACGTAGGTCTAAGCTAACTAAAATATGCACAATGGCCATCAAACTAGTATCTATAAAAGATAGTTATGCTTCATAAAATACTCCAAGGGGATTCTTAATCTCTTTTAGAACCTCAAGAGACCAAAAATATGTTATTAAACTAGATAATTTAACCCAGGTCAGCATTATACTAACCTTTTTAGTCTTGGCATCAAAGAAAGGCATCCATCATGTGGACATGAAAAATCCCAAAAATCACTTACTCCACCACATTCACCACTTCATGCATCTTCACCTCCTCCCCAAGGACCAAATTCACTGAAGAGCTACACTTTTAACACATTTGTTATAAGTGTAAATAGGTCCACTCTTACCACCTACCCTCAAAACAATGTCAACCTCCTCACTTGTCCCACTTTTTAGACCCCCCATATATAAATTGATGTAAGTAACATGACCACCTCTATTAAAATTAGTGCAGGAACATCCATGGACCTTTAAAGGATGATGTATTAGATTATTAAGTGTTGTTTGCTCTAGGAGTCTAATTATGAGTCACTATTTAAGAGTGTTTTTAGGAATTTGTTTCCTAATAATAATTTATTTGATTGCCATATTCTTCTGGAGTCAAAGGAACAACTAGAGTTGCATTTTTATTTTTAGAATTAGAAAATCCATATGGGAGTCTATTTATGGTACCCTTCAAAGTATTTAAGAGTGAAGAAAGAGGAGAAATTTTAGAGGGAATTGATGTAATATGTCTTTATTGAATAAATAAGTGTTTAATTATGTATGCATTATAATGGATGGAACTTATTTACTATTGTCTTCCCACTTATTATTGTGCTAAAATTTTGTATACAATAGTTGAGTTTCTTTTATTTTATAGAAATAGTGGTCTGATTGCATCATTTTAGTATCATAGATTTAAATCCTATGAAGAGTTATTTTCCACATTATTGTTGGTGTAAAATAATATAAGGCATCTTATAATGAAGGAGAGGTGTTGGGTATAAGGTGTTAAGAGATACAATGTAGTTAGAGTGAGTTTTGTTGCATGTGTGAGAAAAGCCTTGCAAGTGTAGAAAGATTGTAAGAGAGGCTCTATTTTGAGTCTATTATAGGTTTTGAAGATATGACATGTAAAAAAAAAGAGGAGAACCATGACTATAATACTTGGAAAATATGTTGAAGGAAGTCCAAGCAAACTTTGAAATGATGCAGGATGCATATAATGAAGATGTAGTTTTAGATGAAGAAAAAGAGATGTTGGAGATCTTGATTTCCATACACACAAATTTGGAATCTTAGAGAGAGGAAAATATATAAAGGAGAAGATACCAACAAAGGTGAAGAATGAAAGAGGTAAGCCCGCTATAAATATACTTTTTTATGTGGTAAAGTGAGCCCAAATGAGCTCATGTAATGGATAGTTGAGTTAAAAAATTTGTTTGAAGAAGAAAATTTTGAAGACCCCATGAGGGTTAAAGTTATAAGTAAGAGGTTATGTGTATTTTAATATGAGTATTGGATATTTATCCAAGAGAGGAGACAAAATAAAGGAAATAAGAAGATGAGAAGTTGGGAACACATGGTCTACAAGTTGATGGGTTGTGTTTTGCACCCAATAATGCAAGTAGAGTGAATGAAGAAGCTTCATGTATCAAGGCTTGAGAGAGAAGATAAGAAGAAGGTTCCCATGAAATTAAATGTGAGAGGTAAGTTACCATGTGAACAAATCAAATTTATTTTGAGAAGTATCAAGGAGAAGTATATGAGTGAGGAGAATAAGATTATCTTGAAGGGCAACAAGAGAGTGAGGTTCTCATGTGAAGAGCCCAAATCTGATTTGAAAAACAAGGAAGAAAAAAGTTATGAGTATCCTATAGAGGAAGATTTCCTCATGAAGGAGTAGGTAGATGTGATAGTTGTTGAATTGGAAGAAGAAGACCCATTATTTGATGATGGGCAAAAGTTTGAGATATCCCATAAGTGGGAAGAGGTAGAATCATCCTTGGTGAATGAAGGCAATGCATTTGTCTTTTCTCTTTTGTAAGGTAGAATGGTTGAGTACAACAAAGGAAATACATATTTTTTCATGAAGGAGATAATGAAAGAGGTTGAATTTTAAGTTAATTCACATGAGGAGAGCATGGTTCTAGACCATCCATATGTGGAAGAACAAGAAAATAGAAAGAAGAATGAGGAGAGGAAAATCATGAAGGTTGTTAGGAATGGGTCTTTGGGATTCCATCATATGAGTGGAAGACATGAAGATAATGCAATAAATGTAAGAGATTTAAGCAACATGTCTTTAAGGCATGATGAAGTGGTTGAAGGAGTGTTTTTGGGAGCTCTTGATTCCCTTAATCTATTTTTTCTATGTGCAAGTCCAACAATGGAGAAGATGGTAAAGAAAAGACATAAGTGTGGTTCAGTTGAGCATGCTCATATGTATGAGAAGTAAAGTGAAGATATGGAACATGAAGATACTATTGTTGTAGTAGTTTTAGGAGTGATTGGTATAGACATGGAAGCAATAGAGGAGTTTTTTCATGTTAACATGGGATAAGAGAGAGTGGGAAAATGATGGTACAAGAATGTTCTCAAGAGGACATACAAGAGGGAGTTTATTTGAAACGTCTAGAAGTGGGAGAGAAGACTCTCACAAGGGAAATTGAAAGATATTTTCAAGAAGAATAATACATTCTTAATGGGATGATGATCGATAGAAAAGGATATGCATCAAATATCAATCTTGAGAGATGGATAGAGAATGGAATGGTGGAAGAGAAAGTTTATAAATTGGTGATAGAGGTTGGTCCAAAGAGAACTTGGACAAGGCAAACTAAAGAGTGTCACTCATGTGGCATAGAGGCAAATAAAGAGATAGAGATGGTGGGCATGCTTCTATCAAGAGCACTTAAAAATGCAAGTGATGTTGAATGTTTGGGAGAAACCCACATAGGTATTGGAGAAGAGGATATTATGAGTCAAGGTATGAATTGTTCATATATATATATAAGGAGAGTACAAGGTTCTTTATATGCAACATGGATGAGGTGAAAAAAATACAAGGATGAGATAGAGCAGTTGAATTTGTTATCAGCCCAAGCAAGTGATGAAACATATGAGGTTACAAAAGATATACAAGTTGAGGATGATGGGATGAAGGAGATTCTTCTACAAGCATTAGAAACACGTGGTAAATAATATAAAGAGGATGTTGAGAGGGTAGTTGGGATAACATTATAACAAGAGATACATGAGCTTTTTAAAGACATATTAAACATTGTAAATGGTGAAGAATATGATGTTACCACATAGGTAGTGGATTTGTTTGACATGGCAACAAGGATATGAAGTGAAGAATATATGATTATGATCTTAGAGATACTATTGGAGAATATGGGAAATCATTTTGATGCCCAAAAGTATGTGGATCTATTTTAAAATCAAGCTAGGGAGGAAGATATGATAGCCATGAGAAAAGAGGAGCTAAAAATAGAGAAGAGTGAGATGTGGAAGGAGCCATCAATAGGTTCTATAGTAATTAAATAAAGCCTACAAGGCTTTACAAGGAGTTAGTTGGATAGTTGTGGGTATAAGCCCACAAAAGGATGTAAGATTCATGAAAGAGCATCTTGGTGGAGGAGTGCATAAAAAGGTGGCTTTTAGCCCACAAGTAAGGAGATAAGGAATAAAGATAAGGAAAAAATATTGGTGATTAGAATTAGGTGGAGGAGGATTGTATATTCTCCTGTAAGGGGTTGGAAATGGAAGGAAAAATATGAGAATCCATTGAAACACATGGTGTGTTAGAAGGGGACACCATGGCCATCAAGATTCATGGTTGAAATAATGGTTTTACCAGTTATTCCATCCATGTGTGCATGAGCTCACATTTTAAGTACCTTGGGTGTTTGATGTAGGAGCATCCATGAGCCTCTGAAGGATGATGTAACAAATGACTAAGTGTTGTTTACTTTAGGAGTCTAATTATGCATCATTATTTAAGAGTGATTTTAGGAGTTTGTTTTCTAATAACTTCTTTGATTGCCCTATTATTATGGAGTTAAAGGAATAATTGGAGCTGCATTTTCTATTTTTATAATTAGTAAGTCCATATGGGAGTTTATTTATGGTATCCTTTGAAAGATTTAAGAGCAATGCATGTTTAGTGTAAAAGAAGGGAGATAAGTTTTGGAGGGAGCTAATGTAATTTGTGTTTGATGAATACATAAGAGTTTAATTATGTATGTAGTAGAATGGATGAAACTTATTTACTATTATCTCCCCACTTACTTTTTCTCTAAAATTTTATATATAACAATTTTCTTTCATTTTGTAGAAAATAGTGGTTTGATTACATCAAAAACTTGCATATAAAGCTTTTAAGTCTAGTGAAGTTCCAATTTAACCCTTGTGAAATTATTTCCCCAACATACTATCAACCCCAAGGCTATAAATCAAAATTGATTGAGCAGGACTAGAATCAATAGCACCAACATTACAAGGGTTGATTGCCAAAATTGATGAATCTAGATTAGGAATAATGTTGACTAGCGAGGAATATCTAGCCTCATAACTGTTATAATGAAAATGACCCTATAGAAAATTGACATTCGGGTTGGATGGTTCATTCACTTAACCACCACTAAGTCCCAAAATTAAAAATACCCACTGTTGACCAAACCTGAGTAACCCCTTTGTGTCCTTACACCAAAATGCCCATAGAGGCCACTATCAGAATAAACCTCAGCTCCCACATATAGATCTTTAACCACTCTATCTAACTTCCAAAATAAGTGACCCAAAGGAGAAACCTTAGAAGAGACCCTCTCCAAACAGCTAGGAACCTTATTGACACAAGGAGAAGACTACATTTGATAGCCTTCTATAGTCATATAAAATGTCCAAATTGGTAGTTTGAGTGTGGTTTATGACACCCCATCCATAGGTCCTTTTTGCATGCTCTTACGACCCTTCTAGACACCTTTTTGCTCATTTTTAGTCATCTGAAACCTTCTAAATAGTCAGTCCACCTTAGCCAGATAATATTCCTTGTGTCAATCCTATTCCCCCAGGTCTTGAGCTTGTAGAACAGGAGTGCCCCATTTAGATTATAGCACCTCATAGAAAAGTGTCCCATTTTTGCTGGTCTTATCCATTTGTACTTTGAGCCCCAATGATCATTTTCATTCAGTCCTTATCCTTTTTAGGTCAGCCTAGCATGAATATATCTGACCCATGACCAATTATTCCCTATAAAAGCCCACTCAAAGCTCCTTTACAAAGGGGGTGACCAAACTTACAAAGCAAGCAAGAATACAAACAAAACACTCAGGCAAACTTCCCTATTATTTGCACATAGTCACCCAACATAGTTACAAACCTACTCAAATCCTCATACCAGTCCCTAGGCACCTCAAACACTATCATTTTGGCATTTACATCCACATCACACTATTGCACAAAGCACACTAGGTGGGAGAACTACATATGGCTTGATCCCTCTTTAGATTATAAGTATGTAGGCAACATGCCCACATAAGGGATATAGATTTCACATTCAGTACATATTTCACACTAACCCCCCTCTTTCTCAAGTGACTCAAATTTCATTTTATCAAGCATGATGGAAGGTTAGGGTTTGAAGACAAAATCAGCTCCACAGTGAGTTATGTCGACAACTAGCACTCAATTTTTCATAGGCATGCTCACACAAGCACAATGCAACTACCCAAAAAGTTTTAGCTCTCTGTGATCAGTTTTAACAACACTAGACACCAAAGTGTCAACTTTTTAGTGCTCCCATCCTTTCACCCAATAAAATCTAGATTCATGTTTATGACACCTTCCTAGTCCTATACAGCCATTTTTAACCTCTGTATCAACCGTCTCAATCTATTATCTAGATAAGTTACATTTTTTCTTATTTATTGCTATTTTTAGAAAGGTGAAAAAGACAAATAGTTGCACAAATTAGGATTATATTTATTGTTATATTCTATACTAATTTATTAATCTAGACCCTTGACTAAAATAGAAATAAAACTCCATTATTCCCAAATAATTTAAAACATTTGGTGAACTCGACTTACTTCATTTGCACACAAAAACCCTAGGAAAAATTATTTGTTGATTTAGTAATATTCTATTGATTTTTCCTACATATATAAATCAAAATTTCACATTAAATTTTTAAAATTCACTATAGTAATTTTTAAAATCATTTCTTTCAAACCCTAGTAGAATATACTAGGTCCCTATGTTTTTGAGGTATCACCTTACTTGTTAATGAGATTTGTATCATTTTTATTCATATTCTAGTTTGTTCTTTTTAGGACTTTATATTTCCTTTATTCAGTACTTTCCTACCATTACATTTTTCTTATTACAACTTATTGTAAAAAATTCATTCCACTTTCACTTTGTTTTCCTACTTCAACAATGGCCCAAAATACCAGCTTTGATAAAACTGATAAGAGGGAACTTCAAGACCTTTTAACTAAAAATCTTGATATGCAAGATGATATGTTTAAAACACTACAAGAAGGAGTACAAAAAGCAAACAATAGTCAATCCTCTCAAACCACATAACAACTAATTGAAAATGACACTACATGGGCAAATATGTCTCAATAACCCCTTATAGTAGCTCAACCTTCATATGTGGCACCACCAGTTACAACTAGTACATCTTTGCATCATTATGTGGTTACCTTTGTCCAAGAGATCAAATATATTCAATCCTAGGTGTTACATCTTGAGCAAGGTGCCTCTAGACTAACATAGGCTTTGGACTCTTTTGCTCTACTTCATACACCATTGGCACACCATATTGCTTATATACCCTTACCACAAGGTTTTGTTCAACCCAAGCTCACTCTATATGATGGCAAGGGTGATCTAGAGACACACTTGAGAGCTTTTCATGCAGCATGTTTGGACTATGTGTTAAATGAATTGTTACTAACCAAGTTATTTCCATAGAGTTTAAATGAGTATGCTCTATAGTGGTTCTATAGTCTATCAAATTAGTCAGTCAAAGCATTCAATCATTTAACTAACATGTTCCTAGCTCATTTTAGTATTAACATATGTGACAATGTTTCTTATACCCAAGTTACATAATAGAAACAAAGGTTAAATGAGCATCTCACATATTATGTTCTTAGATATAAGACTATCTTGGCTAAAATGACTAGCCCCATGACCAATCTAGAATTAGAATATCTCTTCAAATAGAGTCTTCTACCAAATTTGCATGAGTCAATAATGTTCAAAAAATATTCTTCCTTCACTAAGTTATGTCATACACTAAAGGAAATGGAAGTCAAATTAATTTCAATGGGCAAACTCAAGTACACAAGCATGTCAGAAATAACAAACAAGAGTAATTGTAAAGTCCCATACAAATTAAAGGTTAATGATAGTAAAAGTCAAAATCAACCTACAGTTAATTTAGCCTTAGATCCCCCTCAATGAGTGGTTTTATCAGCACCTCCTCGGTGAGCCTTTACCAATCTACCAGTATCTCCAGTCAGAGTCTTACAATAGCTATTAGAATACAATGTCCTATCTCTCCCTCCAATTCAAGAAGTTGATATAAAAAAGCCTCTTATACATGGATATGATCAAAATGCATTCTATTATTTTCATAGGGCACTAGGACACATAATAAACAATTACATTAGTTTTTTCCACAAAATATAGGACTTAATAGATGGCAACCTTATTGATCTTGGCACTCCAGTTGAGCCTCCTATGGTAAACCAAACATAGGACAAAGATCTAAAAATTTTCTCATATCCTTTCCCACAAAATTCTAAGTAGGAGACAGGGGTACATCAAGTGTTCACCATGCATATCATGCATACCCTCCACCAACTACATATCAAACACCTTCAGTTGAGTTACATCCTTTGAGCAACATGATTGGTGTGTATAATTCTAGAGTTCTAGCTAGAACTTTGATCTCCTTCTCAGAGTAGGAGATAGTTAAGGATCAAATTACTATGCACTCTTATAAGAGCCTACATTGATCACTATCCCATTTATATTATTTTCATAGACAATGGATCAAGTGTGAACATGTGCACTATGACATTACTTTAGCATTTGGGATATTTAGAGAATGATATCACCCCAACAGAGATAATTATCAGTGGATTCAGTGGACACATATAAAGTTCATTGAGTGAGATTGTAATTCCTCTATAGGTTGGTCTAGCACATGTGGCCACATCATTTATTACTATTCCCAGTGTAGAAGTCTTTGACATGTTGTTGGGTCAACCATGGATCTAAAAACTTCATGTAGTACCTTCTACAATTCACATATACATGAAATACATTCACACTAATCAAGTTGTTACAGTTGGTGGAGTTTCATATGAGTTACCACTCCCCACTTTAGAGCCATATCTTACTCTACAGTCACCAGTTTTAGCTCCTCCACCAGGTACAGTTCTTATTCTAGTTGAGATTCAGACATAGTTGATGCCTCCCTCACTAGCACAAAGAGTTCATACACTTCCATGAAGGCCTCTCTTAGAGTGACCACTACATTAGCAATAGTTTTAGGACTCTAGATAGTTTTTAGCTACAATATTCACACCTAGGGTAGTATCATTGATGTCTCATGCCTCTACACATAGATCACATTTTTAGAGAAATTTTTTTACCACCATATTGGTCCCTAAGAACCCCATAGTTACATCCACTTCTCAGAGTTATAGGGGGACCCCACAGTCAGTTTCACTATAAATATTTCAAAGCACTTACAACCTACACAACTTTCAGAATCGTGATCTTATCCCTTCCATCGTGCTTCATGATCATGCACAATCCCTCTCCTTGATATAGAATAGAACACTATGATAGGGAGTCTCTTATGAGACTATTTGGTTAGTATCATTTATTATTAGTCTTTCTTGTACATAATTTCTTAGCTTACTTATAAATAGTTTCTTTCTACTTATACATAATTTCTTGGCTTACTTGTGCATAGCTTCTTTTTACTTTCTTGTACATAGTTTATTTATGATTACTTGTACATAGATTATTTCAAAATACCAAAAACAATATAATATTACAAAATACCAAAAACAATACAATATTTCAAAATACAAAAAATTCAAATAACTAAAAACACCATAAACTTTTCAATTATATGCATTATCCATGATTTACATTTCTACTACCATGCTAGACTTACATTTTGTTATTTTATGATATTGTTTGTCAAATTATCTACATTACCATGCTTCACTTGATCTTCTTTGAGTGTGTGCAGTGAAACCCAAATCCTTGATTGCTTCACTCTTCCTATTGAGTGGGCATCCTACTTTTACATTTGAGACATGCATCAACATATCTACCAACTGGGGGCATCTTCTACATGACTACACCATCCAAGTTATGTCATTCCTACACCACATACTCTACTTATCATGTTGATGTACATTACTTACTATCTTACATAGATTATTCTATCCACACTCACTAGTATATAACACTTGTGTATTTCTTAGCATCTACCTAGTTTTGTACTACAAGTTTTGCATACTTTCACTTCTTGCTTTGATCAGTTAGATACAATAATATTTCTATCATTTACATACCTTCTTTTCTTATTTTTAGTAGCTAGATGTGATTACATTTCTCAGTTCCTATTTTATTACTTATGTGTGCTTTAGGACATTTTCAAATGTCTTTTGCTTGTACTCTTGTATGTGCTTATATCCCTTGTGCCAATCTTGCTTATTTATAATTGTATGTGTATGTGGGCATTTGAACATGACATGTATGCTTATTTTCCCAGTTTGAGTGACATGTGGCCATGTCCCTTATTTTCTTGGCCCCTTGGCCTCTTTTATATGCTTCTTGCCTTATATGCTTATTTGCTTGTTTCATTCTTAGTTGTTTACAATTCCATGATCTATATCATGCATTATTTTGGCTTCTTAGATGCCATAATGGATACCATACTCCATCTTTCCTTAACAACTAACCAAATTTCTAGTTTTTAGTTTAGTATACTACACATGTTATTACATTATTACATTTATATAGGCATAACCCTATTGATCTAATAATCTTCAATACAAAATATGTTATATCTTGAGACATCTTTTGGATTATCATTACTATATCATGTATTTCACAGCATAACACACTTGCAAGGCTCTTTCTTCTAAGGATAGTCATTACAGAGTCTTCATTCCTACCCTTAGAAAAAGGGGCAACAAACAGGGATTTTGTCATGGAGATTAGAGCCCTCTACTGGTTAAAATCAATTTTCATAAGACTCAAAATATCAATCAAAATTCAAAACACATAGAACAAACCAAAAAAATAGGGACAAACATAGAAAAGTTATCAAAAATAGTAAAGGACAAGAGTGCCCCATTCAAACTACAATGCCCTATATAAAAGTGTCCACTTTATGGCACTCTTGTCCAAATAGCCAAAAACCTAGAATTTTCAAAAATAGATAGAAAGGTAAGGTTAATTATAGTTTTGTCAGCTACAGTCTAGTTTAGATTGGGTTGTTTCAATACAATTTTACTTAGATTATCTAAATATAGGGGGCATCATGTGCGGCATGATGTCCCTCACTTCAAGTTTTAGATTAGGTAGTTGGTAAAACTTCTAAAGCAGAATCCATGTTACAGACACTAGTGATTTGGAGCAATATGCAATGCACATTTTCCTTCTTTTCTTTCTAGTTCATTATATTACCTAGGTATTCTTAGTAGTTGCATGCCTTATTCCATCTATAGGTGGTTGGCATCATTTTGGAGTGCTTTCATATAAGCCTAGTTCTCAATTTTAGAGTGGCTTTCATACAAGCTTAATCTCCACCTTTCAGAGTGGCCAAGATTGGCCTAGTTCTTAGTACACATTTGGCTATCCATGCCACATTGTTAGATTACAGAGCATGCATGGGCTTCCTAATCCATATCATATAACACACATTTATACTGGTATCAGTTCATAGTTCACACTTAATGGGAAATGATGGAGCCAAAGGACTAGCTAGCCTTTGTATTCTTGAGCCACCTATTAAGAAGGATTGGACACATAGTCCAAACATCAATTAACACATGCATGATCACATAGCTTCACTACATAGTGGGCAATGATGGAGCCAAAGGGCTAGCCTTTATATTCTTGAGCCACCCTTGGAGAATTAAGTACTCAGCTTTGTTTGTGATATTACTCTTTATAAAACATATGCCTAGCATCACTCAACATTACAATAGGTTTTGTATTGGTTCATGTACCTGGTGAGGTGTATTTGATCCTTTCTCTTCCTCTCTCTTTTACTCAAACTTTTTACATTCTTGTTTTAGACATAGTGTGTCTAGTAAGAACTAATCTATTTCTTATTTTCTCTTATAGATGTACACTTCACATTGTCCTCTCTCTACACACACTCAGCATAACACATCTTCATGGGCTTCACCCTTGCAAGTAAGTTCAAGTATGTTGTCTATTTTTCCTTTATCCTAGTATTTCACTTTATTGCATCACTAGAATAAAGGGGGGAGGGGGGTAAATGTAGTTATATAAAAGGTCTAAATTGGTATTTTGAGTGTGGTTTGTTACATCCTATCCATAGGTCTTTTTATATGCTCTTACAACCCCTAGATACCTTTTTGCTCATTACCAGTCATCTAAAATCTTTCAAACGGTCATTCCACCTCAGCCAAATAATATTCCCTATGCTAATCCTATTCCCCCATATCTTGAGCCTGTAGGATAGGAGTGCCCCATTTGGACTATAGCGCCCAATAGAGAAGTGTCCCATTTTTGGTGGTCTTGTCAATTTGCACTTTGAGCCCCAACAATCATTTTCACCTGATCCTTATTTTTAATTAGGTCAGCCCATCATGAATACATATGACCCATGACCAATTGTTCCCTATAAAATCCCACTCAAAGCTCATTTATAAAGGGGGTTACCAAACTTATTAAAAAAACAAGAATAAAAATGGATCACTAAGGCAAACCTCTTTATTTTTTGCATACAATCACCCAACATAGTTTCAAACCTACTCAAATCCTCATATCAATCCCTAGGTACCTCAAACACTATCAATTTAGCATTTGCATCTGCATCACACTATTGCATAAAGCACACTAGGTAAGAGAACAACATATGGCTTGATCCCTCTTCGGAGTATTGGTATGTAGGAAGTGTGCCCACATAAGGGGTGTGTATTTCACATTTAGTACATCTTTCACACTAACCCCCCTCTTTCTCAAGTGACTCAAATGTTTTTTTATCAAGCATGATGGAGGGTTAGGGTTTGAAGACGAAATCAGCTCCATGGTGAGTTTTGTTGACAACCAACACTCAATTTTTCATAGGCACGCCCACATAGGCACAATTTAACTAACCAAAAAAATTTAGGTCTTTATGATTAGTTTAGACAACACCAGACACCAAAGCATCCACTTTTTAGTGCTCCTATCCTTTTACCCAATGAAAGCTAGATTCAGGTTTATGACACCTTCCCAATCCTGTATAGCTATTTTTAACCTTTGTATCAGCTATCTCAGTCTATTTTCTAGCTGAGTTACATTTTTTCTTATTTATTATTATTTTTAGAAAGGTGAAAAAGACAAATAGTTGCACAAATTAAAATTGTGTTTATTTCTATATTCTATACTGATTTATTAATCTAGACCCTTAACTAAAATATGAATAAAACTCCATTATTCTCAAATAAGTTAAAATATTTGGTGAACCTGACTTACTTCGTTTGCATACAAAATTCTTAGGGAAAATTCATTGTTGATTTAATAATATTCTACTAATTTTTCTTGCATATATAAATCAAAATTTTACATTGAATTTTTATAAGTCACCATAGTAATTTTAAAAATCATTTCTTTCAAACCCTAGTAGAATATACTAGGTCCCTATGTTTTTGAGGTATCACCTTACATGTTAGTGAGATTCATATCCTTTTTATGCATATTCCAATTTGTTATTTTTATGACTTTACATTTCCTTTATTTAGTACTTTCCTTCCATTGCATTTTTCTTATTACAACTTATTTCAAAAAATTCAATCCACTTTCACTTTGTTTTCCTAGTTTAATAATAGCCCAATCTATTGACTTTGATGAAACTGATAAGAGGCAATTTCAAGACCTTTTAACTAAAAATCATGATATGCAAGATGATATGCTTAAAATAATATAAGAAGAATAACAAAAAGTAAACAATGGTCAATCCTCTCAAACCATAAAACAACCAGTTGCAAATGACACTATGGATGTTAGGTTGTGGAGCTAAAAGCTTCACAGATGCAAATGGAGGAGTTGCTGAGTTGTAGAGAAACTGATGTCAGCAAGCCAACTAACATTGCTCATATCTAGTGTACAAAGCAACTAACATTGGTCAAGAGTCAGCTGATGTCGGTCACCTCCAGACAGACAGGGACCGACGTCGATCACCTGTGCATTCCAGAACTAGTTGTTGATGAACAGTTAGTTTGTTGAACGGGTTGTTTGCATGTAAAGACTAATTTTAGTCTTGAGTTGTGCATCTAATTATTTTAATTAGATGTCTAATTATTTTTTACATGGGATATATATAATAGACTCATGGGCTTGTATTGTAAATTAAGGACAAGGAAGAGATCCTTCCGATTGTAAGATCTAGGTTTGCAGTTGTGGAAAACCAAGTTGATCTACAGGTTGTGCAAGATCAGGTTAGATCTACATGGTAAGTAAGATCATTTGATTTTTAGGTTGTTGCAAGTTCATGGGAGATCTACTTGGAGTACTTTGAGTACTTGTGTACTGGCAGTAGTGATACTGACTAGTTGAGGTGAACAACAACTCTGTGTTTGAGTTGATTATTGTGACCGTAATTGAGAGAGACAACTCTTGATCAAGAATTACTGGGAGCCCTAGAGGTGTGGGAAGCCTCATAAGTGTGAGAAGAGTGTGGCATCTTCTTGATTGTATTTTCTTTTTGGATGAGTTGAATACAATATTGTATTGTCTCTCAAATTATGTGTTGTTTCTGATTTCTTGTTACTTGTTACTTCTGGTTGAATTTCGTGTTTAGTTGCTTATACAAGTTAATCAATTATGATCCTAATCTTGATAAAGTGGTATCAAAGTGAGGTTGTAGGGAGTAGGTTTGTGTTTTGATTACAGGTCACTCTCAGCGGTTTTTGATTGAGTGGGAGTATAGCAATGGCAGAAGAAAGTAAGCTAAGAATGGAGAAGTTTAATGGAAAGAATTATCAATTATGGAGGATGTAGATAGAGGATTATCTGTATCAAAAAGATTTATACTTACCATTGGGTGGGGTTGCAATCAAGCCCATGGATATGAAAGATGAAGAATGGAATGTTCCTGATCAGAAGGCTTTGGGATCTATAAGGTTGAGCCTGGCATCATATGTGATTTCCAACTTATCACAGGCTAAGAAAACGGTAGAGTTAATGGGATCTTTGGCAACTTTATATGAAAAACCCTCAGCTTCAAATAATGTATTTCTTATGAATTAGTTATTTAATTTGCAAATGTTGGAAGGTAGATCTGTACATAGTCATCTTAGTGATTTCCATGGTTTGGTAAACCAGTTAGTTTCAGTCAATATTGTTTTTGATGATGACATTAAGGCTCTCTTAATCTTATACTCATTACCTGAAAGTTGGGATAGTATGGTAATGGAAATTAGCAATACTGCATCTACTTCAAATATTTTAAAAGTTGATGATGTTGTTAGTGTAATCTTGAATGAAGAAATTTGTAGGAAAAGCATAGGTGAATCATCAGGGAATGCTTTAAGTGTTAAAAGCAGGGGAAGGCAAAGAGAGAAGATCGAGCAAGGGAGATCAAGGTAAAAGATAGGTAGGAGATCCAAATCTAGGTATGGCAAGATTAGTCTACTGGAATTATGGAAAGGCAGGGCATAAAAAGAAAGATTACAGGTCAGTTGAAGATCAGCATGAAGGAAATGAAGAAGCAGATGTTACAGATGTTGTTGCACAGGATGCTCTTGTATGTTCCTTGGATAAAGTGGAATCTTGGGTGTTATATTCTAGTGCCTCCTTCCATGCAACCCCAAATACTGTATCTTTTCATGAATATGTCCAAGGGGACTTTGGAGAGATTTATTTAGGGGATGGTAAGCCTTGTCAAATGGTTGGCAAAGGGAAAGTGCAGCTGAAATTGTAGACGGGCAACACATGGGTATTGAAAGAGGTCATGCATGTCCCAGTCCTGAAGCAGAACTTGATTTTTGTTGGAAATTTGGGTGATGAGGGATGCATAGTAACTCTCACAGTGGACTCTTGGAAAGTTTTCAAGGGTGCACTTGTTTTAGCAAGAGGTAAGAAAGTAGGTACTCTTTATCTATCTACTTGTATTACTGATTTTCCTTCTAGTTTATCTACTTCAGCTGTAGATTTGAAGATGTGGCTTCATAGGCTTGGTCACATGAATAAGAAGGGGATGCATGTTCTTGAGTCAAAAGGTAAGAGTTCATATCCGAAAATCACAAATCAAGATTTCTGTAAGCAATAGAAGAAAGTGAAGTTTCTTTAAACACATGCTACAAGAAAAGATCAAGTCTATTGCACAAAGAGGAAATCTGATGATTTTGACAAAAATAGGAAAGCCTTGGTGTTCAAGGAGAAGATGACAGATAGAGATCAGTCATAGGGGCTGAATAATTCTGAGCAGGGCAGTTTGGACAAGGGTATGATCCAAGGTAAGCTTGCAGGTAAAAAGTCATCGCTCACAGGTAAACACATGTACTGACATCGGTCAGGTAGAACTGACATTGAATAGGTAGGTACCAATGTCAGTCATGTGTAGACTAGAGTCGGTGGTGTCGGGCAGGTTAAGACTGATGTCAGTCAGGGAACTGACGTTGGCAGTTAGGACAGTCACATGGAACTGACGTCAGTTGGATGAAGACTGGGTGGTGACTGACATCAATCATTGGAATAGATTTTGGGTGGACAGCAAGCTGTCAAGGAGTCTCAAACACCCATGTGGAGGATTGAAAGTGTAATTAACCCTCAAATTCATTATTCACCTTCTTTAAATTACTTGTTGCTCACTGATGGTCAAGAACCAGGAAGTTTTAAAGAAGCAGAGCAAGTAGAATCCAAGAAATAGTGGGAGCATGGCATGAATGAGGAATTTGATTCCTTAGATGAGAACCAAATGGGAGATTTGGTAGAGTTGCCAGCCAAAGAGAAAGCACTGAAAGACAAATGGATTCCCAAGTCAAAGAGAGAGAATGGACATGTGAGATAGAAGGCCAGGGTATATGGTCTTAAGCAAGCTGCAGGACAATGGAGGTTTAACCATTGTGTTTTCTTTACCAAGTTGGATAATATTAGCTACATTATCCTGTTACTATATGTGGTGTGTATGCTTATTTCAGGGTCACACATGCAGGGAGTCACTGAGCTAAAGGTAAAGTTAGTTCAGAGGTATGTCATGAGGAATCTGGGAGCAGCAAGATTCTTTGGCATGAGAATGTCTAGAGACATGGAAGGTCACAAGTTGATTTTGTCTCTAGATGATTGTGTGAATAAGGTAATGGTGAAGTTCAAGATGTGGGATGTAGAACCAGTTTACACACTTATGGATGGACAATTCGCAGAACGGTGTCCCAATTCACATAATGAGGTTAAGTGCATGGTATGTACTAGACCTGAGTTTGCCCAAGTAGTGGGTGTTGTCAGTGAGTTTGGGGTCAATCCAAGAAAGAAGCACTGGAAAGTTGTTTAGTGGATTCTCAGGTATCTAAGAGGGACCAGCAGCAGGTATACATGTGATGCAAGGTCAAGCACTTCTCTACATGGGTATGTAGATTCGGATGTGGCAAGGGACTTGGATGATAGGTGTAGCATCATAGGGTTCACTGTGGTGGTTGGTCTTCAAGACTAAACTTGAAGAGGGATACAAGCCAGGAAATAAAATTAGACAATGTATAGGTACAAGTACAGGTGCAATTGTTTATCTCCAAGTGGGAGATTGTTAGGTTGTGGAGCTAAAAGCTTCACAAATGCAAACGAAGGAGTTGTTGAGTTGCAGAGAAATTGACGTCGGTAGGCCAACCGATGTCAGTCATATCTAATGTATAGAGCAACCGACATCGATCAAGAGTTGGCCAATGTCGATCACCTCCAGACAGATAGGGACCGACGTTGGTCGCCTGTGCATTCTAGAACTAGTTGTTGACGAATAATTAGTTTGTTGAACGGGTTATTTGCATGTAAAGACTAATTTTAGTCTTGAGTTGCATGTATAATTATTGTAATTAGATGTCTAATTATTGTTTGCATGGGATCTATATAATAGACTCATGGGCTTGTATTGTAAATTAAGGACAAGAAAGAGATCCTTTCGATTGTAAGATCTAGGTTTGCAGTTGTGCAAAACAAGGTTGATCTGCAAGTTGTGCAAGATTAAGTTAGATCCACATGGTAAGTAAGATCATTTGATTTTTAAGTTGTTGCAAGTTCATGGGAGATCTACTTGGAGTACTTGTGTATTGGCAGTAGTGATATTAACTAGTGGAGGTGAACAACAACTTTGTGTTTGAGTTGATTGTTGTGACCGTAATTGAGAGAGAGAACTCTTGATCAAGAATTATTGGGATCCATAGAAGTGTGGGAAGCCTCATAGGTGTGAGAAGAGTGTGGCATCTTCTTGATTATATTTTCTTTCTGGATGAGTTGAATACAAGATTGTATTGTCTCTCAAATTTTGTGTTATTTTTTATTTCTTGTTACTTGTTACTTCTGGTTAAATTATGTGTTTAGTTGCTTATACAAGGTAATCAATTGTGCTCCTAATCCTGATAATGGGGGCAATTATGTCTCAACAACCCCCTATAGCAGCTCAACCTTCATATGTGGCACCACCAGTTACACTTAGTACATCTTTGCCTCTTGATGTGGCTACCCTTGTGTAAGAGATCAAATCTCTTCAATCCAAGGTGTTACATCTTGAGCAAGGTGCCTCTAGACTAACACGGGCTTTAGACTCTTTTGTTCTACTTCATACACCATTGGCACACCACATTGCTTCTACACCCTTACCACCAAGTTTTGTTCAACCCAAGCTCACTCTATATGATTTCAAGGGTGATCTAGAGACACACTTGAGAGCTTTTCATGCAACATGCTTGAACTATGTGCCAAATGAATGGTTACTAACCAAGATATTTCCATAGAGTTTAAAGGATTATGCTACAATGGTTCTGTAGTCTACCAAAATAGTTGATCAAATCATTCAATTATTTAGATGACATGTTCCTAGCTCATTTCAATATTAACATATGTGACAATGTTTCTTATGCCCAAGTTACACAACAGAAACAAAGGTTAAATGAGCATCTCATAGATTATATTCTTAGATATAAGACTATCTTGGCTAAAATGACTAGCCCCATGGTTAATCAAGAATTATAAGATCTCTTCAAATAGAATCTTCTGCTAGTTTTTCATTAGTCAATAATGTTCAAAAAAAATTCTTCATTCATTGAGTTATGCCATACACTAAAGGAAAGGGAAGTCAAATTACTTACAATGGTTAAACTCAAGTACACAAGCATATCAGAAATAACAAACAAGAGTAATAGTAAAGTCCCATACAAAGTAAGGTTTAATGATAGCAAAAGTCAAAATCAACCTATAGTTAATTTAGCCTTAGATCCCCCTCAATGATAAATTTTATCTACCAGTATCTCCAGCCAAAGTCTTATAATAGCTATTAGAATGCAATGTCCTATCTCTCCCTCCTATTTAGGAAGTTGATATGACAAATCCTCTTCCATATGGATATGATCAGAATGTATTCTATGATTTTCATAGGGCACCAGGACACACAATAAATAGATGCATAAGTTTATGCCACAAGATACAAGACTTAATAGATGGAAACCTTATTGATCTTGGCACTCCAGTTGAGCCTCCTCTGACAAAGCAAACATAGGATTATGATCTAAAAAAAATCTTAGATCCTTTCCCACAACATTCTAAGTAGGAAATAGTGGGTACATCAAGTGTTCACCATGCATATCATGCACACCCTCCACCAGCTACATACCAAACACCTTTAGTTGAGTCACATCCTTTGAGCAACATGATTGGTGTGTATAATTCTAGAGTTTTAGCTAGACATTTGATCTCCTTTTTAGAGCACGAGATAGTTGAGGATGATTCAGATTACTATACACTCTTGTTAAAGCCTATATTAATCTCCATCTCATTCATATTATTCTCAGAGATAATGGATCTAGTGTGAACATGTGCACTATGACATTACTTTAGCATCTGGGATATTCAGAGTAGGATATCACCCTGACAGACACAATTATCAGTGGATTCAGTGGACACATACAAAGTTTATTGAGTGAGATTATAATTCCTCTATAGATTGGTCCAACACATTTGATCACATCATTTCCTATTATTCCCAGTATAAGAGTCTTTGACATGTTGTTGGGTTAACCATGGATCTAGAAACTTCATGTAGTACCTTTTACATTTCATAGATACATGAAATAAATTCACATTAATTAGGTTGTTATAGTTGGTGGAGTTTCATATGAGTTATCACTCCCCACTTTAGATCCATATCCTACTCTACAATCACTAGTTTCAACTCCACCATTTATAGTTCTTATTCCAATTGAGATTTAGACATAGTTGAGGCCTCCCTTGCCAGCACAAAGAGTCCATACACTTCCATAGAGGCCTGTCTTAGAACAACCACTACATCAATGATAGTTTTATGAGTCTAGACAGTTTCTAACTATAGTATTCACACCCAAGGTAGTATCATTGAGGTCTCATGCCTGTACACACAAAGCACATTTTTAGAGAGCTTTTTCTACTACCAGATGGGTCTCTAAGAGCCCCATAGTTGCATCCACTTCTCAGAGTTACAGGGGGGGCCATACTTAGTTTCCACTATAGATATTTCAAAGCACTAACAACATACATAAATTTTCGACTCACAGTCTCAGCCCTTCCATCATGCTTCACAACACGCACAATCCCTCTCCTTAATACAAGACACCATGATAGGGAGTCTCTTATGAGACTCATTAGTTAGTATGATTTCTTCTCAGTCTTTCTTGTACATAATTTCTTAGCTTACTTGTGCATAGTTTCTTTATACTTATACATAATTTCCTAGCTTACTTGTACATAGTTTCTTTATGATTACTTGCACATAGCTTATTTCAAAATATCAAAAACAATACAATATTTTAGAATACCAAAAACAATACAATATTTCAAAATACCAAAAATAATACAATATTTCAGAATACAAAAACATTCAAATAACTAAAAACACCAAAAACTTTTCAATTATACATATTATCCATGCTTTACATCTCTACTACCATGCTAGACTTACATTTTATTATTCTATGATATTATTTGTCAATTTATCTCCATTACCATGCTTCACTTGATCTTATTTGAGTGTGTGTAGTGACACTTAGATCCTTTATTACTTCACTATACCCATTAATGGGGCATCTTACTTTTACATTCGAGACCTACATTGACATATCTACCCACTGGGGGTATATTCTACATGACTACACCATCTAGGTTATGTCATTCCTACACCATAAACTCTACTTATCATGCTGATGTACATTACTTACTAGCTTACAAAGATTATTCTATCAACACTCACTAGTATATAGCACTTATGTATTTCTTAGCATCTACCTAGTTTTGTACTACATGTTTTGCATACTTTCACTTATTGCTTTGATCAATTAGATACGATAGTATTTCTAGAATTTACATGCCTTCCTTTATTAATTTGAATGGATAGATGTGATTACATTTCTCAGTTCTTAATTTTGTTACTTGTGTGTGCCTTAGGACATTTTCTAATGTCTTTTGCTTGTACTATTATATGTGCTTATGAACCTCATGTCAATCTTACTTGTTTTAGGTTGTCTATGTATGTGGGCATTTGAACAAGCCTTGTATGATTGCTTTCATAATTTGAGTGACATGTGCCCATGTCCCTTGTTTATTTTTCCCCTTGGCCTCTTTTGTATGCTTATTTCTTGTTGCCTTATGTACTTATTTGCTTGTTTGCTTCTCAGTTGTTTACAATGCCATGATCCACATCATGCATTATCTTTCCTTCTTAGATGCCATGATGGGCATCATGCTCCATCCATCCTTAACAACTAACCACATTTCCAATTTTTAGTTTAGTATACTACACACATTATTATATTCTTACATCTATATAGGCATACCCCTATTGATCTAACAATCTCCAATACAAACTATGTTATATCTTGAGACATATTTTGGATTATCATTGTTATATCATGTATTTCATATCATAACACACTTGCAAGGCTCTTTCTTCTTAGGGAAGTCATTGTAGAGTCTTCATTCCTACCCTCAGAAGAAGGGGTAATAATCAGGGATTTTTTCATAGAGATTAGAACCCTTTACCAGTCAAAATCAATTTTCATAACACTCAAAATAGCAATTAGAATTCAAAACACATAGAATAGACCAAAAAAATAGGGATGAACATAGAAAAATCATCATAAATAGTAAAGGACAAGAGCACCCCATTCGAACTATAGTGCCCTATAGCAAAGTGTCCACTTTTTAGTGCTCCTATCCAAACAGCCAAAAACCCAAAAAATTTAGAAATAAATATAAAGGCAAAATCAATTATAGTTTTATCAGCTATAATCTAGTTTAGATTAGGTAGTTTTAGTATAATTTTACTTAGATTATCTAGATATAAGGGGCATCATGTGCAGCATGATGGCTCTCACTTCTAGTTTTAGATTGGGTTGTTGGTACAACTTCCAAATCAAAATCCATGTTATAGACACTAGTGACTAGAGGCAATGTGCATCGCACATGTTCCTTCTTTTCCTTCCAATTCATTATATTACCTAAGTATTCTTAGTAGTTGGTGCCTTATTCCATCTATAGGTGGTTGGCATCTTTTTGGAGTGGCTTTCATATAAGCCTAGTTCTTAGTTTTAGAGTGACTTTCATACAAGCCTAATCTCCACCTTTTAGAGTGGCCAAGATTGGCCTAGTTATCAGTACACATTTCAATATCCATGCCACATTATCAAATTACAAAGTATTCATGGGCTTCTTAAGCCATCTCATATGACACACATTCATACTAGTATCAATTCATAGTTCACACTTAGTGGGCAATGATGGAGCCAAAGGACTAACTAGCCTTTGTATTTTTGAGCCACCTACTCAGAGGTATAGGACACATAGTCCAAACATTAATTAACACATGCATGATCACATAACTTCACTACATAGTGGGTGATGATGGAGCCAAAGGGCTAGCCTTTGTATTCTTGAGCCACCCTCAAGGAATTGAGCACTCAGCTTTTTTCATGACATTACTCATGATACAACACATATCTAGCATCATTCAACATCACTCAAGATCATAATAAGTTTTTTATTAGTTCATGTACCTAGTGAGGTGTATTTGTTCCTTTCTCTTCCTCTCTCTTTTACACAACCTTTGTACATTCTTATTTTAGACATAGTGTGTATAGTAAGAACTAATCTAATCCTTGTTTTCTCTAACAGATGTATGCTTCACATTTTCCTCTCTCTACACACACTCAACATCACACATCTTCATGGGCTTCACCCTTGTAGGTAAGTTTAGGTACGCTATCTATTTTTCTTATATCCTAGTATTTCACTTTTTTACATCACTAGAATAAAAGGGGGGTAAATGTAGTCATATAAAATGTCTAATTTAGTATTTTGAGTGTCATTTGTGATACCCTATCCATAAGTCTTTTTTACATGCTCTTACGACCCTTTTAGACACCTTTCTGCTCATTACCAGTCATCCAGAATCTTCTAAACAGTCATTCCACCTTAGTCAAAAAGCATTCCCCATGTCAATCTTATTCCCCCACATCTTGAGCCTGTAGGACAAGAGTGCCCCATTTGGACTATAATTCCTAATAGAGAAGTGTCCCATTTTTTATGGTCCTATCAATTTGCACTTTGAGCCCCAATGGTCATTTTCATCTGGTCCTTATTCTTAGTTAGGTCAGTCTAGCACAAATACATCATACCCATGACCAATTATTCCCTATAAATATCACTCAAAGCTCATTTACAAAGGAAGTGACCAAAAATATAAAGCAAGTAAGAATATAAACAAAGCACTAAGGTAAACTTCCCTATTCTTTGCATATAGTCACCCAACATAGCTACAAACCTACTCAAATCCTCATACTAGTTCCTAGCTACCTCAAACACTATCAATTTGGCATTTGCATCTGCATCACATTATTGCACAAAGCAAACTAGGTGGGAAAACTACATATGGCTTGATCCCTCTTTGGAGTATTGGTATGTAGGCAGCGTGCCCACACAAGGGGTGTGGATTGTATGTTCAGTTGATCTTTCACTCTAATCCCCCTCTTTCTTAAGTGATTTAAATGTAATTTTATCAAGCATAATGGAGGGTTATGATTTGAAGACAAATCAGATCCATAATGATTTTTGTTGATAACCAGTGCTCGATTTTTCATAAGCATAGCATAATGCAACTACCCAAAAAGTTTAGAGTCTTTGTGATTAGTTTGGACAATAGTGGTAGAACAGACAACAGCACTAGACACCAAAGCATCCACTTTTTGGTGTTCCTATCCTTTCACCCAATGAAATATAGATTCAAGTTTATGACACCTTCTCATTCTTACAAAGTTATTTTCTAGTTAAGTTATATTTCTTCTTATTTATTGCTATTTTTAGAAAGGTGAAAAAGACAAATAGTTGCAGAAATTAGGATTGTATTTATTACTATATTTGGTACTGATTTATTAAACTAGACCCTTAACTCAAATAGGAATAAAACTCCATTATTCCCAAATAAGTTAAAATACCTTCAAATAGATCAATCGAGTAATCTACCACCTCATCATCTATAACTTGTTCCTTAACTTCCCACTTAATATCTCCCAAAAATATATTTTATATTATATAATAATAATAATAATAAATTTATTTAATGTATTAAATAATATATAAATATTATTATAGTTTTTTAGTAATTTATATATATATATATATATTAATGTCACGTTATTTATAAAATTATATTATATTAGTGTATATAATTTATTATTATATTATAATATATAGTGATATAATATTTATAAAATATAGTAATTATACATAGATTAACTTAGTGATCCAGGAGGATCCCCAAAACCAATCTAATCAGATGGTTTCAAATTCTACTAAAAATATTTTCACATCAAAGAACTCATCAATAACTTTCCAATGAAATTTGAACAGAGAAGATACGATGTTGTATGCAAAAGTTATGGCTTGTTGAAGTTGATGAACAAGGAAAAAATATGTAGATATGGTACAATGATGATGTCATCATGCTGACTTGACTATATAGAATTCCAAATGGACCAATCAAAACCTAACATGTGGACCAATTAGGTAGTGACATGTGGCATAGAGAATAAATGGGTTTTTTAGTTTTTAATCTCTAGTCTTTGATAATGTACCTATTTGAATGTGGGGCCCATGTTATTTTCTAGTTGGGGGCCCATCAACCAATTAGGGGCCACTTTTTATATAGATGGGGGCCCTGTCACCAACTTTGTATTACCATGGAAACATTTTTCTATATAAACCTTTTTGCAGGATTTTCCATAGTGAATGTGGGACTGATTTCCCAATGTAATATAAAACATAGTGCCTAAGCCACCATCTAGCATCTCCTCCAAGCACCAAGACCGAGTTCCAAGGCATGATATAGTCCTAAGACCTCTTCAAAGGGTACAAATGATTCTATTTAAACCCATTTTTATGCTACCTCCCAACAAATGTGGGATAAATGGGTTAAACATGGTGTGAGAAAAGGGCATGATGCATGGGATTTGACCCGAACACCTCCCATAAACCATTTTTGGGTCTTAACCGTTGGACCACACCCTAATTTAGAAACTACAAGTAAGGATTTACCTTATAAGCTTTATTTTTAAGATTGTTAAGCCTAAAAGGAAGGCACTTTTTGGGATTCAAACCTCGCACACTGTGTAAAATGATATGTGCCTTTATCAACATGCCACAACCTTGGAAATATTATAAAAGACACTATATTCTATTCATTATTTAATTTTTGGAACTATTATCCCTTTGAAAATGGAGAGCAAGCAATATATTATAGGAGAGTTATTGGCAATTTATTATCTATCAACCAGATACTGTAAAGAGGCATAATTGTAGATTAAAGACCATTATTCAAGTAAGTCAAAGGAAAAGTGTACTTTACATTAAATTTTAATGGATCATTTGTGCTTTGAAGCAGACCTAGAGATGTAGCCCAACTTGAGTGGAATCCATTATCAATTTTTTGAGTATAGTTCTCTATTCTTATCAATTTCTTAATTTTAGTTCAGTTTTCTAAATACTGATTTTTATTAAATAAGCCAATTTTTATGGAAATTTGAGAAAATTTGATTAAGTATTAGAAAATGGAGAATTTAAATAAGTTTGAATAAATACCCCATTTTGGATCAAGTTTGGTATCAAATTTATTATTCAGGCTTTGTTTTGAGTGGTTTTAGAATTTAAAAGTTTCTATTTTGAATGCTAACGTGTCTAAGTCCAAGGGTGGAGAAGGATCATTTGAAGAGTATAACTTAGAAATTGGTTTAAAATGTGCAATCCAAAGTCAAATTATGGAGTCTCTTAGGAAATAACCACACTCAAAAATGGCCTTTCGTCAAGCTTTTATAGAGATTAAAAAGCATGGTGGAAGATTTGTACCAAGAAAGGAATAAGAGGAGTGAAGGTGAGCAAGAGGAAGAAACCAATGGTAAGGGTATAAGAGAGGAACCTCCTAAATATCCTCCATCTCCTCCTAAACCTTATAGCTCTTCCTTTGATGATAAACAAAATATTTTTTTTGATTCTATTTCATTTTTTTTAAAGCTTGACATTAAGTTTGATTTGCCAATTTATAATGGAGAGTTTAATGCCAATTTATAATGGAGATCTTAGTGAAGATAAATTGGATCATTAGATTGAAGTTTATTGTAGGGTTCAGAAGATTAAAAATGAGGAAGTAAAAACCCAATTAGTTACTCTTTGGTTGGGTGGTACAACACTCATTTGGTGGGAGAGTAAGACATAAAAGGGTCTCTTGAAATATGGTAAAGTGATTTATTCTTAGAATGATTTTGTTTCTAAATTTAAAAAACAATTTTATCCATTGGGTTACATGCAACAAACTACTACAAATTGATAAAACTTAAGGCAAACTAAGGGTCAAAGTGTACAAGATTACACTCAAGAGTTTAGAAAAAGGTCTTTAGTTTTGGGCATTCCCCTTTACACTCAAGAGACTCCTTTAAATTATATTGATGGTTTACATAGTTATTTGAGGCATACAATATTCATGTTTAATCCCACTAACCTTAATGAAGTTTGTGTCCAAGCTACCCACATTAAATCAAGGGGTACAGTGATTAAGGAAAACTTCACAAAGAAACTAAGTAAATTGCCTTAAAGTAAAGGTAAAGGAAAGGGTAAGATAAAACACACTTCCACAATCAAGAAAGAGGATGGGAGGCCTTTTTTTTACATTACAAAAAAGAAAGTCCTGAAGATGCTAAGTGTTGGAAGCTCCGTCTAGAACTTAGGCCAAAAATGTTTGAGGATAAGAAAGGTAATACAAAGACTACTGTAGCAGTACAACAAGAAATATATAACATGAAATCTCATACTTTTTATTCTTATTTTAATTATAAGTCTATACATGATGAAAAGAAAAGAAAAGAGTTTTTCCACATAAGGGTGATTTCTAAACATAATAAAATATATACTATTTTTTATAGTGGATCAGAAGCTAATCTCATTTTTGAAGAAGTTGTCAACAAATTAGGACTTAATACTAAACCATATCCTAAGCCATACCCTTTGTGATGGGTGTGTGATGATGTAAAATTGCAAGTCAATAAAACATGTAATTCAAGATTCACAATCACCTCTAAGTTCATTGATGAGGTAAAAGTAGATGTGGTTCCGCTTGATATTTATGGCATTGTACTTGGAAGTCCATATTTATATGATAGAAAATAAATATTATCATGGTAGTTATGGATCAACTCACCAAGTATGCTCATTTTTGTTCCTTATCATAACCATTTGTTTCTAGTATGATAGCTTCTACTTTTCTCAATACATTTCATAAATTACATAGTACCCCAAAGATCATTGTAAGTGACAGAGATCCTGTATTTACTAGTAATTTTTTGACTAAATTATTTTCATGTTTGGGCACCTAGTTAGATCATAGTTCATCCTATCATCCTTAATCTGATGGACAAACAAAGGTAGTCAACAAATGTCTATAAGGGTGTCTTTCTTTTTTTTCCTGACAAATAAGATAAATGGGTTCATTGGTTGCCACTTGTTGAATGGTGGTATAGCACATCTTTCCACACTTCTTTTGAGCTGTCTCCTTTTATGGCATTGTATGGGTATCACCCCCCATCCTTAACTTCAACTTTGATAATGCATCTTATGATTTTATCTATTGAGTAACACATTCACCATCAACAAGAAGTGTCAGTCAATTTGTGAGAGAATTTAGCAATGACACAAAATTGAATGAAAAAACAATCAAATCAACATCACAGTTAGAGTCATTTCAACATAGGTGATTAGGTATTTTTGCATTTGCATCCATATAGGTATATGTCTCTCAAAAAAAATGATAACAAGTTGTCACGTAAGTATTATGGCCCTTATCAGATATTGCATAAAATTGGTAGTGTGGCTTACAAGCTAGAATTATCCCAGTCCACTTGCATACATCTGGTATTCCATGCATCTTTCCTAAAGAAAGTAATTGGACACATAGTTTCCACTTAGATTGAGTTACCTAAATTTGATGAATAAGTTTGATTCATTCTAGAACCTAAATAAATCCTTCACAAATGCACTAATCAACTATAGACCAAAGCCATTAAGCAATATTTGATCAAATAGAAGAACCTACATTCTAAAAATGCAACATGGGAGGATGAATCATTCCTGTAGCAATGTCATGGTTTGATTCAACATTGAGGATAACATTGTTCTAAAGGGGAGAGATATGTTATGCCCTTAACCTATAGTGTGTTTAGGGATATGTGTGGCTGACTTATGGCTTACACACCTTGATATTATCTTGTTATATTTATCAATGTTCTTAATATGGTCAGACTATGGAATAACCATGGCTAAGTAGAGTATATATAGGAAGTAGTGGTTAGTCTTTTATCATCATATTGTGAATTATGTTCTTATTGCATTATTGTGGAGGATGCCCCCTCGAAGTGGCTTTGTCATAAATATTCAAGTATTATGCTCTTTCTTCAATTGTTGTTGTGGATCTACTTGATTTGTTCTTAATTATATGATATATAATTATATTGTTGTGAATCATCTAAGTAATTTCATGGCAAGCTTCCTAAGGGAAGTCCAATATTCAATAAATTTTATTTCTAACTTTTCATTTATTGCATCTCCTTTGTATGCTTTGACAAGTACTAAACATGTCTTTTAGTGGGGAGGCAAACACCAAAAATATGTTGACACATTGAAAGAAAAGATAAGCACAATCCTAGTATTATCACTTCTGAACTTACATCAACCATTTGAGAGTGAAATCGATGTAAGTGATTATTCCATGGGTGTTGTTTTAATGAAAAAGCCAAAAATGATTTTTTACCATTCAAAAACCTTCACAAGTGTAGTAAGGAACTATCCTACTTATGATAAAGAGTTGTATGCTTTAGTACAAAGTGTGGAAAAATGGAAGCATTATTTAATGGGCAAAGAGACAATAATAAACATGGATCATTGACCTTTACAATATCTCTAATCATAGTCAAAGCTACAATAATCAAAACACTTTTGTTGGATGGGATTTTTACAATAATTTCATCTCATGATAAGGTATAAAAATGTACTCAAAATAAGGTTGTTGATATGCTTTCAAGACCTCCTATTATTGTATTTATTCTTTTGCAACATAGTTCTTTTAATGCATGAAAGTTATTAAGAATAATTGGTTGTAGATGATGATTTCAAGGATGTCTATGAAGATTTAACTCACAACAATTAACTAGAAGAATTAGACTATCACTTACATGATGGCATACTTTATCATCTTTGTAAACTTTTCATTCTATAAGATGAAAGAGTTCATGTGATTGGGAAAGCACATAATTCTCTTATTTTTTGTCATTTTAGAATTGGAAAAATCATTGAACAATTACAAAGATATTTTTATTGGCCTAAGATGTATGAAAATGTATTTAAGTATGTAAAACGTTCCATTCTTTGTGCCACTAACAAGCCTAGTAATAGGAAGTTGGGCTTGTATACACCACTTTCCATACCAAACCATCCATGGGAAAGTGTTTCTATGGATTTTTTAGGAAGCTTTCCTATGTCAAGAAATAATCATGACTATTTGTATGTGGTTATAGATATATTTAGCAAAATGTGTATATCAGTGCCATGTAAAAAAATAGATAACATGGGAGGAGACTGCACACTTGCTCTTTAATAATGTTTGCATTCATTTTTGTTTTCCCACATTTATTATATCTGATAGGATTTTCTATTCATTGGAAAGTTTTGGCCAACTTTATGGGACTTGATAGACACAAAACTTAATAAAATTATTGCCTTCCATTTACAAACTGATGGGAAAACAAAAGTGGTTAATCAAATAATGGCACATTTTCTCTGAGGGTATTGTATCAAACATCCCAAGTTTTGGGATGAACACTTGTGTTATGTGCAACATGCTTACAATCATGCCATACATTCTTCTACATAGAAGTCTCCTTTTGAGATTTGTTTTGGTTATTTTCCTAATTCCCCTTTGGAATTCACCTTTGGATAAGAATCAATGACGGATGGACATCAAGATGCAGACAAAGCAAAGAGGTTCATTCAAAATATCTAATTAGTTTATCAAGATGTCCAAGAGAAATTGAAAAAGAGATGAGCCAAGTATAAGACTAGGCATAATAATCATTAGGTTAATCATCACTTCCAAGTTGGTGATCAATTTTGGCTACACATTAGTAAAGAACACCTCAAATGTGAAGGAAAAAAACTCAAACCAAATAGGTATGGTCCATTTAATATTTTGGAAAAGATTTGTAACAATGATTTTTAGTTAGAGTTATCTCCATATATGCAAATGTATTCCATGGTAAATGTTGAAAAATTGAAACTATATGGGCCTCCTATGATCATGGATCAAGGTGAGAATGTTCAAGTCCTTCTGTTGATTATTTTGCTCCTGAATATCTTGATAAGTTGTAGGAAGATGTTATTTTTGATAGGAGGGTGAGGACTTCATGAATGGGTGATGTGGAATACCTTCATGTGGGTCTAAAAGGGATGCATCCAAAGTAAATCATGATGAATGAAATCCAAAAAAATGAGGGAACTATACTCTCACTTATTTTTTGAATAAAACCACACTTTTGGTGGTCTAAAAGCTTCTTAGTGGGGAGGAGTGATCTAGGATATCTCCATAATTGATTCAATTAGGTGGTATTCTTGTGGCACAGAATTTCACCCTGTGAGAGGGTTCTTCAAGGTCTATCACTCCTAGATACACAATGTGATCAACCTCAGGCTATGGATATACTATGATGGGGTTAAACTTCCAGAGAAGGTTGGTTCCTCTTGGTAGATCATCTAAACTATTGATTTTGCTTGGGAAAGAAGTAGAAGTGCTACATAAAATGACTAAAAGCATAAAAAAGGTGATGTACCATATTTAAAATTTGCTCCTCTAACTCCAAAATAAACATAATAGTGTCTTAAATATCTCTCACTCATATAATCTCTTACACTAGCTATTTTTGCATAAATGATTCCAACTAAGGCATCCTAGACAAGGGTAAAGCATAGAGGAATGGTAAAAATCACACTGTAACCCAACCTATGACTAAAATTATTTAACTTAGACCTACAAACACCTTAAACCACCTATAAAAAGGCAAGAAAGAGAGGACAAACACCAAGGAAGAAGACCTCTTCACAAGGCAATCATGAACAAAATATCTAGAACAAAAAGTGCACTTAAAGAGATAGGTAAAATAGCTAATCTTATTGGTTTAAAGGCTATTTCATACAAATTTTTGATAGGGTTTTGCCTTTTCAAATGAGAGTCTCTATTACAGTGAGAAGAAAAAAGATATAAATAGAAGAAAGGAAGAGAAGGAGGATAAAGCTTTCAATCCTTCATAAATGTGCTTTAACCACCATCTTTTTCAATCCAACACAGAAGAAGAGTAATCATCTTTCAATAACCCTCCATGTCTCTTAGGGACTGATCATGTTTTTTCTGCTAATCTTCTTAGACTTAGCTTTGGTAGACCTATAACTTTTTGTTCTTGGTGGCGTGTATGGGTATCTTAAGTATAAAAGCAATTTTTGGAATCGCCTTGTAAGTTTGTAATTTGCAATATGTTTTTAACCCTCTATTTCTTGCTTATCTTGGTAGGCATGAAAGTGAATATTTTTGTACACTTTGTAGAGGTAGGAAATTAGAGATTTTAGTGCACTTTTCATGGGTAAGAAAGCAAACATGTCAATACACTTTACAACTTTGCATAGGTAGAAAAGTAGAGATTTCCATGCACTTTGTAAAGGCAAGAAAACTGAGATATAAGTGTACTTTGCATAGGCAGGAAAGTGGAGATACAAGTGCACTTTGCATAGGCAGGAAATCAAATATTTCAATACACTTTGCAATTTTACATAGGCAAAAAAGTAAATATTTCCATGCACTTTGTATAGGTAGGAAAGTAGAGATTTTAGTACACTTTGTAACTTTACATAGATGAGAAAGTGGTGATTTCCATGCACTTTGCATAGGTGAGAAAGTGGTGATTTCCATGCACTTTGCATAGGTGATAAAGTGGAGATATAAGTGCACTTTGCATAGGAAGGAAATCAAAGATTTTAGTGCACTTTGTAACTTTGCAAAGTTGCAAAGCACACAACAATCTCTAGTTTCCACTTGGCATTTGGTAGGAAAGAAAGCAGAGATTTAAGTGCACTTTGCAAGTTTACAAAGCTTCAAAGTGCACATAAATCTCTAGTTTATGCTTGGCTCATTTTGAAGTTTTTACTCATTAAATTTTATAGGCTTCTTCTAAGACATAGGGTGTTTTGAGGTTTTTTGACACAAAAGTATCAATAGGGATATCATTCACTCCCCAAAACTTCATTTCATGTTTCTCACTAAATGGTAAATAACCTTGAAAACTGGCTTGATCTAACACTTACAGTGTAAACCCCACTTTAAAGCATTTACCTTAAAGTTTCCAAACTTACCTAAAACTTTGCTAAAAGATTCACAAGAAATTTGAGAACATGAAGTAGGGACATGATTCTTATCTCCTCTTTTCACCATTGGATCATCCACTACAATAAGCTCTTGAGACATTTTAGTTCACCATGCCAAGGCCCTCTAAGATAGTGCACTACATCATCAAGTCATGACTAGAAAGAGATTAATCATCAAGGCAAAAGGTTTGTATGTAGGCTAATTTTGGCCAATATTTTTGGTGACCTCCTGGGATTGCATGCCTATTTATGCAATAGACTAATTATCTTAGCCTATCCATTGGGCTTATGGAGTCATAAAAAATCTTCCTCAATCGAGAATAAGGCTACCCACTTTTGAAATAAATTCTCAAAATAAAAAGAACAACAAGAAATTAAAAAACAATGTACTCAAAGCACTTAAGGAAGGGAAACACACAACAGAAGAGGAAGTGCATGAAGTACTTAGAGGAAGACAACATCTAATCTAATATATATAAAGGCTACAAATTACTTCTACTAACAAGGCTTTATATGAATTACATTGAATGGGATGGGTAAAATCTCTCCATCCATCCTGACAAGCTAAAAGGCATTATGTTATTTACAACAATGAATCAGGTAGGGTCCACTCCATAAACTATCAAACTTTGTATGGTTTCCTAGCTTGGTCTTGTTAGTGTCCCACTTCAAGACCAAATCACCTTCTTTGAAAACTCTTTCCATGGCCCTCTTATCAAAAGCCCTTTTAACTTGAGCTTAATGTGATTTCATCATCTTCATTCAAGGTCTCTTATTTCTTGAATCTCTATGAGTTCTGCCATTCTCACACCCATGGGTTCACTTTCCATCAACTCAATTTGATGAGCTAGCTCTAAAGCTGGTAATTTAAGAGAGATGGATATCTTGACCTCCCTTCCATATACAAGGACAAATGATGAGTTGTTAATGGCACTCTTGGGAATCACCCTATCATCCCACAAGGTTTTTATTATATTAGTATACCATACTCTCTATTTATCCTCCATGGTCTTCTTGATTATCCTAAACAAGTTCTTGTTTGTTGATTCAGCAAGCCCATTGCCTTGGGGGTAGTAGTTCGATGATATGTTAAGGTAGATACCCAGCTGAAGAGCCCATTCACTTGTTTTCATGCCAACAAATACCAAGGCATTATCTAAGATGATAGTGGCTGGTAATCCAAACCTTTTCACAATGCTATCATAGAAATCCAACACTATTTTATCGTTAGCCTATTTTAGAGCAATAGCTTCCACTCACCTGGTGAAGTAGTCAGTGGCAGTGATCACCCACTTATACCCTCCACTAGAAGGTGGGTTTATCATACATATGAAGTCAAGGCCCTACCACATGAAGGGATGATCTACCTAAATGGGGTTAAGAGGTATGGACTGAAGTCTGAAGTGTCTTCTTTTAATCCTATCTATACCTTTAAGACACTCACTTGTAATTAAAAATCTAATCATATCTTGCATCTAATTAGTAGAGGGTAGAGGTGTAGCTGCTTGTAGTCTATCTGGCATCACTAGAGTAACCTATTTTTTTTGTTGTAGGTTAGCAACCAAGTGCTCACACAAACCTTCACCTCTCACTAACTTAGTAACCTTGATCTCAATGTTGTATTCCATGACTCTAGTGATCCAACTAGCCCTCTTCTCATTTAGATCTCTACTCAACAGGAAATATCTCACACTTGTATGGGAAACCATGAGATGAATCTTATTGTTTGACACCACAAGCCTAAATTTTTCTAATGATCTCACAACAGCTAGCACTTGCTTTTTAACAAAAGTATACCTCTCTTCATAGCCTTCAAGCCCCTAACTGAAGAAAGCTATTAGCTACTCAAGACCCTCCTAATTTTTTTACATAAGCATAGATGATATTTTATCCACATTATCAAAGGCATGTAGGTAGAAATCTCTTGAAAAATCAAGATTTAACAGAATTGGTGCTTGTGTAATGGTTAACTTGATAACCTCAAAACTTGCCTTGCCTTATTTTGACCAAGAGAAGACTTGATTCTTCTTCAGAATTGTTGTTATAGGCTTGACCAAATGTGCAAAATAAAGTATAAATCTTCTCACAAAATTTATCTTCTCAAGGAAGCTTTGAAGTCCTTTCTTATGTTGAGGCAAAAATAAGGCCAAGATCGTACTTATCCTCTCAAAGTCAATAACTAGTCCTATTTTGGAGATAACATACCCAAATAGTTTGCCTTCATGAATAACAAACACACACTTTTGGGGGTTTAAGGAGATCCTAAACTCCCTACACCTCTCAAAGATGAGTCTCAAATGGTTTAAGTGGTCACTTGCCTTCTTGGAGAAAATTGTGGTATCATCCAAATACACAAGAACCATTTGATTAAGTAGACCTTGTAAAACCATGTTAATGGCTATTTGAAATGTGGAACCAACATTGTAGAGACCAAAAGGCATCTTATTGTAAGCATAAGTCCCCCACTTGGTGGTGAAGGTTATCTTGTACTGGTCTTTCTCCTTGACTAACACCTAGTTGTAACTTGAATACCCATCTAAGAGAGAGAAATGTTCTGAACCAACTACCATTTAGAGGAGCTACTCCATGGATGAAAAAGGATAGTGATACTTCAAAGAGACCTTATTCAAATACCTAAAATCAACACACAATCAAATCTCACCACTTTTCTTCCTTACAGGTACTAGGTTGGCCACCCATAAAGAGTATTTAATTGAAAAGATAATGTTTGACTCAATAAGCTTGGTCAACTCTCTTCTCATGAGTACCTCTATCTTAGGATTGATACGCCTTTGCTTTTACCTCACAGGCTTCACATTTGCATCTAATGCAATTGTGTGCTAAGAAAGCTAAGGGTCAAAACCTCTAAGATCAATGTACTCCCAATCAAACACATCTATAATATCCTGACAAAGTGTAATGAATGAAACTTTCTCAACCTCAATATTAACCTTCCCAAGCCTGAGAAGTTTGTCTTCAAAGATGAGAAACCTCTGATGGTTCTCTTCACTAGTGGACAAGACTACCCTGTCTTTCCTTATGAAATCTCCTTCATGAAGATGATCTCAAGGGTGAC
This sequence comes from Torreya grandis, assembly GCA_037957365.1. Classification (NCBI taxonomy): domain Eukaryota; kingdom Viridiplantae; phylum Streptophyta; class Pinopsida; order Cupressales; family Taxaceae; genus Torreya; species Torreya grandis. The sequence continues at coordinate 4,055,801 of JARHVA010000538.1, read as the reverse complement.
TAGCCTCTTAGGGAGTTTGTTTGATTTCAATTAGAGGATTTGATCTACATACTAATTTTTTAACTTATTATGATTTGAAGATGGAAATTTAGCCTCTTTTTATAATAAGTGAGCAATGTGCTCATCATTGTCAAAAACTTGCCAATTGGCTTCATTATTGAGAATGGATGGTCTTATAACCACCTTAACATGTAATTGATTTTTTGATTTACTCAACTCAGCTAGTATATCAAAATGGGCCCCCATTGATGTTAATTTATCTGCATGTTTGTTGCTCTCTCTAGGCACACTATTGATGTTGAAGGCTTCAAAATCCTCCAATAGATCCCACACCCTATGCTTGTAATATTTCATCAAGGGGTTATTAGATGCACTTTGGATTCTTACCTGATTGACAATGAGTTCACTATCTCTATATTTCTACAATTTCTTGATTTTCCTCTTTCTAGCCCATTAGAGGCCATGAATAAGGCTTTCATATTCAGATGCATTCCAGGAACAACTAAATTGAAACCTATAAGATGAATAGTACTTGTCTTAGAGGGAGGGACTAGCATAACACCTACCCCTATTCTATGTTTACTCCTTGATCCTTCAAAGAACATTTTTAATATTTCATTAGTCTCCTCTTGTGGCCTAGTAAGGGATGACATAAAATCATTAGCTTTATGTAAGTAGTAGACTCCCATATATGATTATTCAATGCCTCCTAAAGCGTCAAGTTGTTTATTTTCATTCCATAACTCATCCCATAAGACTTTAGGTATCACCTCAACATGAGTGTTTAGCTCTTGACCAATAGGGTGGTCTTCCTCATTTAGGATTGTGCAGTTGAATTTGCGTTGCTTAGTTCATAAGGATCAATGTGAAACTTTACAATTGGTTCAACCTTAATGGACACCTTATTTCCATACCTTGTCCTAAATTCCATATTAGCCTAATTTGTTTCCAGGTAACACCCAATTTTAGTGGTGAAGTCTCTAGATAGGCATAGATTAAAATGGGGTGGTACCTCTAGAACAACCACATCTTAGGCCACTAAAACATTAGAACAAGCATGGAGGGTTAAATTTAGACCTCTAATAATACTATATGGTTTATTAGAAGATATATTAAGGTATAATACGCTTTTAGAGAAGGGATCATATTTCAAACCAAATTGATCTGTTATTGATCTAGGCATTACTAAAGTGTTTGCCTCACTATCCACCATGTATTTGTGTACCAAGGAGTTACCAATGATTAAATAAATTTAGAAGGAAGGAGGTTTGATTACCTTGTTTGACTACCCCTCATTGGTTTTAATTGCATTAGTGAGGACCACATTCTCCTTATTTGGTGGCTTCTTTAAAACATTGATTTTCAAAAATCCTTCTTGAAGAAGATCCATTTGACCAAGTATAAAAAGCATTCTCCACATAGGAAAAATCACATTTGACTTATTCACTTTCTCAACAATGTTGATGTGTGCACCACCAACCTTAGCTTGTGCTTTGAGAGCCACAATAATGCTTTGTACTTGTGAGTTTTGAGGTATAAAAGTATCTCATTGGATCTAATTTCTCTAAGTTATTTGAGATTTTAGAGATGTATTAGGCTCATTTATCTTTGACAACAATGGAGTAGTAGAAGACTCCTTAAATACTTTTTATTTATCCTCTATGTTCTTTCTCTTGAACCTTGTGTTGGCTGCCACAGGAATGTTTGTTTGGCTAGTACTAGCTTGTTGATTGAAAACATAACACTCCCCCAATTGGTAGTTCACCTATGTAGCATACAATTGATTTTATCACTCATTATCTCCTTGGCCTTATTGACACCCTTCTGGTTTAGTCATCATAGGCACTTTTGCATTTTGTGCCATTAAAGCTTGGTTGAACCCATAACTAGCACCCTACTATCATTGATCATTAAAGCCTTGGTTGAATTCTACATTTAGGATGACAACCTAATTGTAAGATTTATTCCAAGGTAGAGGACACTCACCTTCTTGTGCAAGGTTGTTTTGAATAGGGATCAAGGTCTTGGAAGTACTTGCAGCATTAGGTTATAGTTGTTATTTGGGTTAGCATAGGTGAACTACCCCTACCCTTGAGAATTATCCTTGAAGGGTGGCCTATTGGATTGATAAGGTTGTTGAGGATGATATTAGGGATGGTATATTCTATTAAACTAAGTTTTCTACCTCTTGACATTCACTAACTCATTACCAAATGTTTGGAACATGTTCTTGAGCTTTTAGAGTTCACTAGACTGACTAGTTGAAGCTTAATCTTATCTTGGTGTAGGTATGGTAGTAAGTGTTGGTAAAGGAGGATGATATCAATAGGAATAACAATAGTAGGGGGTGGTTTAATCTTAGGGAATAAGGGCATATGAGGCCTATGTGTGAGCTTGACAGCTTGTATTAGGCTATTCTCTGCCCTGATTACTACCTCATAAGCATTAGGTAATGTATTTCCCCCATTAATTATATCATAACTACAATGTCACCATTGAGGGCCCTTAGATAATAGAGGAAAGCAAAATAAGGAGTGGGTTTCACAAGGATTAGAATCCTGTCCCTTGTTTTTTGAAACCTATTGTTAAAGTTCTGCATGACCTGTTGAGGAACTCTCTTGATTGTTGTTAATTGCTTTGCTAGTGATGAGTTGTCACTCTTATCTTCAAACCTCTTGCATAATTTCTCTCCTAACTTGTCCCATGTTGTGATGGAATTAAGAGATAGGTTCCTATATTAATTCAGGGCCTTGTCATTGAAAGGTATGGCAAATAACCTAATAGCTACATTTTCTTTAGTGATGTTATGAATGTTGTAAAATTAACTATCTCTGATGTGTTCAAAAGGAGTTGTAGATCTATCTCCTGAGTATTAGGGCACACTCTTAAGAAATGCCACTAGGATAGGATCATATTGGTTAATAATCAAAGGACTTTAACCATTGAAATCCACAAAAGGTAAGGCTCTATGGGTAGCCATGGTAATGAAAGGAGTTAACAAGGGTCTTCTAGCAGAGATAGAATTGGTTTTGTTATTTTGGGAAATTAGTGTTTAATTCCTAAATAATTAAGGGTCTAGAATAAGTAGGAAAGTCTGATTTAATATGATAAAATACAAATTTTGTATAATTAATTAAATAGAATAAAGAAATAACTTATCTACAAAAATAGGATGATACGACTATTGTAGAAGCTAAAAACTGAGGTGTAGGGCTAAGAAGATGTCTAAAACCTGAATCTAACTTTCATTCAGTGAAAGGATAGGAGTGCCAAAAATATGACACCCTGGTGTCTAATTTTATAGTCTAGTTCTTGTCATTATTTTCCAAACTAGTCACAGAGGTCTGAGCTTTCAGGGTTTTGTTTGTTATCTCTATATTGGTCTGCCTATGAAATTTTAGATCTTGACTATTGATGGAGCTCCTTCTAGAGATGATTCAATATTTAAACCCTGAGTCTATCTACACACATGAAGCAACAAATACATTAAAAGCAAAAATGGGGAAAATTGGGTTAGGGGAAGAATGATCGCACAATCTAGGACCCCTATTGTCTTGATTGCTACCTATATTAACCTTCAAGCTAGGGTCTCAGATCAAATGTAGTTCTCCCTTAGGGAACGTGCATAATCAATACACATGATAGATGTAAGAATGAACTTTTGCTTAGGCCCTTCCTTGATCAAGCATGCAAGTCTATGTGTGATGCAGAATGCCCAGCTATACTATTGACTAATTTTTACTGTGTAATATATCAAAGTAGTAAGTGTTAGATATAAAATGCCTTGTGTAGTCTTTTATATAGAAGACTCTTTATTTTGAATTTAGGATATTTTATTCACATTTGGATGATATTGGAAAACTTAAGGACAAAGATAAGAAAGGGGTTGGGACTCATTAAACAAGGAAAATTGATTGTTACAGATCAAAATGACCTTGGATAGGAGTGTTGGAAATGGGACACCCTAGGGTCCAGTGTTGTAGTCCAATCCCAATGGTCCTATCCTACAAGCTAGAGACCTAAGGGGGTGGAATAAGCATGGGAAATATGATTTGGTTGAGGTGGAATGACCATTTGAAAGGCATGGGATGACTGAAAATAGGCAAAAAGGTGACTCAAGCATGAAACAAGACCAAAATGAGTAAAATGAAAGACACGGCTAAATGTGAACAAATCTCATATTCTTCAGTAAAGTCTCATGTGAAAGGACTATGAAAAGACATGATATATGTGGTTGCTTGACTAATTTGAGGTGTATATATTTTCCCCCTTTCAATCTAGTGATGTAATGAAATGAAGTATTGGAGTAAAAAAAGAGAAGAAAATATGTAACTGAACCTACCTACATGGAGATAAGTGTGCTGAAAAAGAGTCCAACTCACTTCCTAGCTAGGGAAGTGGATGGAGATTCAAATAGTTCCTAAAGAAAGAAAGAATCCCTGAAATAGATGTCCCCTATAATGAATCTAAATGTGGAATCTATATAACATAGAGGAGGGAAATGATTGCCCCCTATGATGAATCTAACTAAAAATGAGAAATGCTCAGAGGCCCAAAACCAATGTTTTTCCTCTATCCCACATAAACTCATGTAATTTGGAATGTGTGTATAGAATTTATATGCTATGAAGACTAAAATATAGCATGCCCCTACTTTGAATAATCCTAACTAGAACTAAGAATTGCTAAGAGGCCCAAAACCAATGTCTGCTCTTTATCCTGCTCAAACTCATGTAGTTTGAGTCTGGGTAATGCTATGGACCAATCATTATAGACAATCATACAGTCCAACCTGGTGACAACTTGGGTACAACTGGGTGTAATTTGAAACTTTGGTCAATGTGTAAGAGGAGAATGACATGTCTTACCATTCCATCTATATAATCTTGGATGATGAAGAACATGAACATCTATGTCATGCCCCCAAATTTAGTATGTGAGTGATGCATATGTATAATCTAGTAATATGTATAACCACATGTGATATGACCTATCATGCCATGCCCCATGTGCAAAATTGGATATCAAAACATTGCATTCTACACTATGCCTATAATCTGCTATCTAGTCTTGTAACTATGTCATGTTGTATGAAGTTGTATGTGTGAGATGTGTAGTAATGTACATGCCCCAAAATCTGGTATCTAAGTCTTATATCAAAGTCACTATGAATCCATATAATTTGAACCATTGTATTTGAATAGTCTATGTATTTGTAAGCTATAATCAAAATGGATCTATATGATTTGAACCACTATATCCGAATAGTCTATGTATTTGTAGGCTAAAATCACTATAGATCCATATGATTTGAACCACTGTATCTGAATAGTCTTTGTATTTATAAACTAAAGGTATATCCCCCTAAATGTCTTGAGTAATGTTAAGTGACCCATGTAATCTAAATTGTTATATATTTTGACTAATTTGAGTTGAATATGATAATCTAAATATTGGAGGTGTAAGAACCATGGTGTATCCACTTATGAGAGTGGATGGGCATGTTGGGTAAGTGTAAAAATAGGAATAGTAGAAATGATGCCCCCATTTTGGGGAGAGGGAAGAAATTTGTGATAGAAGAGGTCAAGCCAAAAGTGATGACTAGTGGCATTAGTAGAAACAAGGTTGGCTTGTTGTGAATAGTTTGAGAGTTTATTTGATTGATTAGATGAAGTTGTTGAAAATGGAACAAGTTTTGATTGGTGATGATCAAGGTATATACCTGGGTGTGATAGAAATGTAGAGATGTGCATGTATTAGTAGGCAAATGATGTAGTAAGAGAGTAAGGCTTACGTGATGTCAAAGGTATCATTGTTATGATTTTGTGGAATAAAATGGTTTGTAAAATGGAGTTACGGGGTTGAAGTTATAGGAAAAATGGTATTTTGCTTTGGATGAAAAAGTTGTTTGATATAGGAAAATTGGATTGATTCTTGATTCATTTATGTATTGACTAGTTTGAGATTTGGAGCTCTAGGGTAGGAGATATGTCGAGGAGATGATCACCTGTTATGACCTAATTTGAGCAGTTGATAGCCCAGGTTGAGGTTGGTGGGGAGATTACCTTGGTAATTAGCTAAAATGCATGATTTTTGCCTAATTGAAAGTCTATTTTTGATGTGTTGGGGCCTTTTTGAGTAGTCTAGGATAATTTCCACTAGTTCCAACACTCCTATCTAAGAGTCAACACTCTTATGTATTCAGCACTACTGTCTAGGCTCTGGCACTCTTATCTAGCACTGGTGTCCTTTTTGTAGTGTTATTGTCCACTAGGGCTAGTTTTCTGAGTTTTTAATTTATAACCTATTTGTTGTATAGCTTGGTTGTTAATTTGGCATGGTTGATTGATATATATGTTGTTCATTGGTGTTTTGTAGGGTGAGGTATGGATGAGGGAATTTCTTAGAGGCCAAGTGATGGAGATGCTAAGATTGTTACCTTTGTTAGTTGATGAGAGAGTTGTGATGGATAAGGTGGAGTTAGGTCATGTGTGTGACCTATGCACTGTGTAGTGGGATAGATATTTGATTACCACTTTATGTGAGAGGTGGAATGTAGACACTTGTTCTTTCTAGATTCTTATAGGGGAGATTACTATTACTCTGGAGGATGTGTACCATATTTTACATTTTTTAGTTAGTGAACAGTGTGTGACATTAGAGGATGACATGGGTGACGATGTTATTGATCATGCATCCTTGTATTTATTAGTGTGCCCTCAGGCATACATTGGAGAGGCAGTGATAGCAATGTATTATTGTCTATTATTATGTAATTGAGTGTTCTATGTATGTAGAAGTGGTTGGCCATGTTGATGGCTTTATTTGTTAATGTGGATGGGAGTGGGGTGACGATTGCATATAAGATGCATAAGATCATTCACAGTGTAGAGGTATATAATACTATGTTCTCATGCAGTAGGACTATGCTTACCCACTTCTACAGGGATCTTTATCGCTTTACTTAGGAGTCATTTAGTGGTGGAGTGAGTGCAACTACCTTATTATATTGTTGGGCTTATGACCATATAGTGGTTGTGCAGTTGATAGGATTGTCGAGGGAGAGATGGGCACCTCCACAGCCATATGGGGAGTGGTGGATGAGTTCATTGGCTATCTAGTCTTTTGGGATAGATCATTGTAGATGAGTTTTAGATATATTAATGGCTCTAGATATCATATAGACACCCCATAAAGGATTTCCTATGTGCCCCAAGGATGAAATGAAGTTATGGTATATGAGGGTTAGTTGTTAGTTACATGACCACTGGGCTGGAGTGTATGAGTGATTTTAGTATGAGCACGTGACTAGATAGTTTGGGGTACTATAAGATGTGCCGTCGATAACATGGGTGTGGGTGAGGATTGTATGGGCACCAACGAGGGCAAGAGCTTGTGGGAGGCCTACTAAGGTTGAGTTAACACCATTACCCTTGGATGTATGGGATGCAACTATAGATATTCTTGATGTAGATGATGTTGGATGCATATAGGCATATATTGCATGGTAGGCAAGGCATCGATGGGCTCTATTGTATCTTGTTGATGGAGTGGGTGTTCTCGAGTATGAGGCTCTTACACTGATCTAGATGATGGGAGGTAAGTAGTAATTATATTTGAATTGTGTACAAATTTGTGCTTATTTTAGTTTAACTTGAAAGTATATATCTAATGTAGTGTTGTATTTTGTATGTAGGTGGTGTGGGAGGTGCTCAGGATGAAGCACAAGCTAGTGCAGGGAGTGGAGATGATGAGTATTGGGAAACCATCATTGAGTTGACACTTTGAGATCTTACACAGCATGTTCTTGATGATGTTATAGAGGAAGGTTTGATAGAGCATGCAATAGTTATAGTCAATGTTTATGCTCATTTATTTGATACAGTTGTTATATCTATAGTTGCATATGTTAGGGCAGCAAGAGAGATATGAGTTGAGGGTTGAGTTAGATAGGCATAGGATGCCTCCCCCTAATTATGGTTTTGTTAGCATGAGGATCATGGATGAGTACAATGATCTTCAACGGTGATATACAGACTTACATGAGGAGAATGATCAGTTATTGGAGTGAGATAGTCATCATAAGAGGCATTTAGGAGCTTGAGGAGGTGTGGGGCCATCAAATGCTAGAGTGGACTATGGGACTAGTACTGAAGGAGAGAGTGAGACTAAGAACGAGGACATGATGCCCATTCATGATTAATTATATTTGATATAGTGTATATGTATTTGAAAACTTGGTTATATATATATATATGGATGTTGGTTTTATTTTGGATTCATGCGTATTGTGTTTGTGGGATTTGAAGTATATTGGTATATTTCTTGTAGTTTATTGATTTAGGAGTAGTTGATTTGGTATTGATGTTGAGGTTTATGTATATATTTGTTAAAATGATATGTGGTTTGAATTTTGTTGATAAGTTTAGGTGTGACGTTAGAATTGATTTGGAATCATATGTAAGCAAAAAATTTGTTGGTTTTGTAATTGGTAAATTATTTGGATAGACTAAGTTGGTTTAATGTTGGTAAAATAGGATTTGGCAAGATCTAGATTTTGATAAGCTAGTTTTGGCTATGGATAGTTATTGGGAATCAGGAATGTTAGTTGTTAGTATATGGGGATATAAGATAGCACATTGTGCATATTATTTCCTTGAGAGTGGCTCAAGAATAAAAAGGCTAGCTAAACCTTTGGATCCATCATTACCTTGGTAAGTGAAGTTATTAACTGATGTTGGTATCAGTGTGTGTCATATCACTCTGTGTTGTATTTCTATCTAAACTCTGATGGGCAATTGAACAAGTGCCCATGTTGCTTATGTTGTGTAAGAATATGCTCTATATTTGATACTAGTTGTTATGTACTAACTATAGTTTTGCATGGAGACTCTATAAAATCTAACTTTATTGGTCATACAACTAAAACTATGTGTTGTGAAAAAGGCTCATCTATCCATAATTGTATACCCTATGGCCTCTATTGTGATGTGTATGACTGAGTAATAAATTGAGATGGAGTTGAAACTTGTGATGGGGGATTATTTAATCTCAATCATAGTGGGTTGTTGCGTGAAATAGGTCCCTAAAAATCTGGTCATAGTGAATATCTCTCAGGAGCAATACTCTATGATGTGGGTTCATTTAATCTTAATTGTAGCAGATTACTACATGAGATAGGACCCAAAAAATCTGGTTGTAGTGAATATTTCTCTAGATTAGTACTCTATTGTGGTGCCTATGACTCTGCTAGATATGTATATGAAACTACACTATGTATTCCTTAAACTAAAGTGCTTTATGTAGGTTGTTCTTTTTGTATAGGTTTTTAAACCTTCTAAGGAGGTGGAATAGGATATCTCTTATGAGGCTTTGTCCTATAACTCACATTTCTCTCATGATTAATGACTGATGATGCTTGTGGAGGAATGTCTTGGGATGACTCAGTCATGGAGGAATGAGGTCTAAGGTTCCATGATGGAGGAGATCTCAATGCCCCCTATGTGAATGTTATGATGCCATTATCAACACATCTATTAATGCAATCTTTGAGTCCATAATAATCATTATTTATATGTCCACAAATATGATGATAGTTCCAAAAGGGTCGATGTGGTTGTCTATGTAAGAGATGTGGATCTCGTCGATGAGTAGAAGGTAATGTGATTAACCTCTTATCTAGTAGTGTTGATAATATGACAAATGGGCTATCCTTCTTTGAATCAAATTGTAATGATGCCTTGTTGTTGTTTTTTGTAGTGCATATTATAGGTTATACTTTGGAGACTAGCTCTCAGTTCTTAACTAGTTGCTTATTTAGTTGTGGTCTCCTATCTTGTTTAGGACATGGTGGATATTGTGTGCTAGGAGTTGTAGATGTAGATATTGCTATGAAATCTAGAGTAATTTGATCAACTGAATCTACCTTAATCAATCCCAATTTATTTTCCAAAGCTAGAAGTGTATAACACAAGTGTCTAAAACAAGACTCTGTCTAATATAATACATGCTTAAAGAGAGGTTGGTGAAGCCCCTTAATAAAGATATATTGAATCTCTAAATCTGTTGGTTTGTAGACCAATCTTAACATGTGAGTCTTGAATCATAAGATATAATTACTGACTGGATCTGAAGTATTCTAATGGAGTGTGGCAAGTTTCTAATATGTAACATGAGGGCCCATGTTTGCTATGTGATATCTGAGAAATGCCTCCTCTAAGTCATCATATGTGTGCAAGGATCTAATAGGTAGTACATGAAAGAACCCATGTTTTGCTTCCCCCACTAATGTTTGCTAGAAAATCTTTAGTAGAATCAAAGGACTTGCATGAGATGGCAAAGCCTTCTGAAAGGCTTCAAGGTGTAAGAATAGATCTCTAATACCATCAAAGTGAGGTAATGATGGTATTTGGAAATGCTTAAGCAATGAAGATTTTCTAAATGTCTTTGGAAGAGGGTTACCATGTAAATAATTAGCATCCATCAAAGACTTATAATCCATGTTTTCCAAGGTAAGTAGATGTACTTGGTGTTGTAATTCACCAACTACATGCATTAAAGAGATAATCTTCTAGGATGGTACATTAGCATCTTGAAGTGGTTTATTTAATCATTGAATTTGATTGTTAATTTTAGACATGGGAATGCTACATTTAGCAATTGGATCATAAAGAGGGGTGTTCTCACTTGAACCTTGGGAGTAATGGTAACTTGAACCTTATTAGAGGGATGTGGGCTACCATTCTCTTTAGGTGAAGAGTGAGAACTAGGTTCTACTATAGTGAGGGGTGGCTTGAGAGATTTATTGGTATCATTATATGTTAGTGAATCACATTCTAATTGAATAGATGTGATATTAGCATAAACATGTGCATTATTTGAAATACAATCATGCATAGAAGTAGAAACAATGTTTGGAAGTGCATTATGTTTGAGAGGAGTGAGAGAACAGTTAGAAACATGAGATGCATTTTCTTCTTCACTATGTGCATAATAATCATCATTGTTCCATGCATTCTCATAATTGAAATATTGTTCATAATCAGTCTCATTTTCATATTCATTGGCATGTTCACTATCATACTCATTATCAATTCCATCATTGCTAGGGAGAGGTGCAAGAAAATAATTTAATTCCTTTCAAATGTATAAAAGATTATCATTTGAAATTGGAATATAATGTGCATCTATGTTATCCATGGGTGGAATACATGCATTATTTTCATGATAAGTAAGAGAAAGAGAGTTATCATTTAAACCTTCTTTTGACAAGGCAGAGTCAAGAACATGAGATGTATGAATTGAATTATGCATTAACAATTTGATTCTATTGAGTTTATATTATTGTAATTTGAACATTAAAGTAGTAAGAGAGAGAGAGAAATCAGTTTCAAATAAAAGCAAATTATCCCCAATTAGAGGTCCACTTGGAAGTGCATGACTAAGTTGTTCATTTGGTGCATTGTGCATAGGAGAATGAGGTGAGAAGTATCTTTCCCATTTATCAAAATTATCTTTTTTTGAAGAAGGAATAAAAGAGATAGGTTTGAGAGAAGAAGATGCATTTACTTGTTCCTATCACTATCACTTATATCATCATATTCCTCATTAAAACAAAAGTAATTATCTTCATTGTAAATGAAATCATTTTCCACATTTTTAATCAATGTGCAATTTTGCAATTTTGTCCATTCATTGACATAATCATTAGAGAATTTAAAAAATCGATCTATGGGATGAGAGGGAAGAAGTGCCTTAGTGGAGATTTTATTTCTTTCACCAAAGAGAATATTAAAAAGTACTATTAATCAAATAAATGCAAAAATAACTATTAACATAGAGATTTTGAAAATATTTTTAACACTCCAAATAATTTTCAACAATTCCAAAATAATTTTATAAAAATTGCAAGGGAGGAAAACTTGGGGTTTGAGAACCTAGTTTGGAAATCTAGGGTTTTGAGCTAGGGTTTTAGAATTTTTGAAAAATATTGCAATAATTTAAATTCTAAAAGTAGTTTTGAATAGGATAAATACACAAAAATTTATAAAACAATCAGAAATATAAAATTGAATTTTTGCACAAAATAACAACTAATATTAAGATTTTGAAAATATTTTGGACACTCCAAACAATTTGCAAAAATTCCAAAATACTTTTCTAAAAATTGTGAGGAAAACTTTGGGTTTGAGGACCTAGTTTGGAAATCTAGGGTTTTGGGTTAGGGTTTAAGAATTTTTAAAAATTATTGCAATAATTTGAATTCTAAAAAAATATTTGAGTAGGACTAATGCACAAAATTTTATATAAAAAATTAAAAAATTGAAATTTAATTTTTGCACAAAATATGAAGGAAAAACCCTAAGGATACCTAAGGTTTTAGATTTGTTTGAAGTAAATCAGGTTCACCAAATATTTTTATTATTTTGGGAAATTAGTGTTTAGTTCCTAAACAATAAAGGGTCTCAAATAAGTAGGAAAGTCTGATTTAATATGATAAAATACAAATTTTGTAGAATTAATTGCATAAGAGAAAGAAATAACTTATTTGGAAAAATAGGTTGATATGACTATTGCAAAAGCTAAAAACTAAGATGCAGGGATAAGAAGATGTCTAAAACCTGAATCTAACTTTCATTTGGTGAAAGGATAAGAGCACCAAAAATGAGACACCCTAGTATCTGGTGCTATAGTTTAGTTCCTACCGCTATTGTCCAAACTGATCACAGAGGTCTAAGCTTTCTAGATTTTATTTGTCCTTGTCTTGGTCTGCCTGTGAAATTTTAGATCTTGACTATCGATAGATCTCCTTATATAGCTAATTCAATCTTCAAAACTTGAGTCTATCTACACACATGAAGCAACAAATACATTAAAATAAAAAGGGGGAAATTTTGGGTTAGAAAAAGAAAGATCTCACGATCTGGAACCTCTGTTGTCCTGATCACTACCTACATTAACCCTTAAGCTAGGGTCTCAGATCAAATGTAGTTCTTCCTTAGGGAATGTGCATAATCAATGTGCATGATAGATGAAATAGTGAACTTTCATTTAGGCCCTTCCTTGATTAAGTATGCAAGTCTATGTGTGATGCAAAATATTGAGCTATACTATTGACTGATTTTTATTATGTAATGTGACAAAGTAGTAAGTACTATATATAGAATGCCTTGTGTAGTCCTTTATATAGGAAACTCTTTATTTTAAATTTAGGATCTTTTATTCACATTTGGCCGACATTAGAATACTTGAGGATGAAGCTAAGAAAAGGGTTGGGACTCATTAAGTGAGGAAAACTGACAGTTAGAGCTCAAAATGACCTTGGACAAAAGCGCTAGAAATGGGACAGCTGAGGGTCCAGTGCTATAGTCTAATCCTAGTGCTCCTATCCTATAGGCTAGGGACATAGGGGGATGGCATAAGAATGGGAAATCTAACCTAGCTGAGGTGGAATGAACATTTGAAAGGCTCCAGATAACTAGGAATAGGCAAAAAAGTGACTCAAGCATGAAATAAGACTAAAATGGGTAAAATAAAAGATATGGATAAATGTGAACAAAGACCATATTCTCCAATCAGAGTCTCCTATGAAAATACATGATATGTGTGGTTGCTTGACCAATTTAAGGTGTACACAACTTGTAAATTAGCTTAGGAAAAAAACTTCTCAAGTATGGATAAGCATTAACAAACCTCAATCATATTGCTAAGTTAAAAGGCAATTCAATAAAATCAAAAGGAATACCTCTTAAATCTGACCTTGTATTCACCTTTGAAATCAAAGATAGGAACTGCTTTATCACTTGAAAGCTGAGTGTTCATTGGAGTCACCAAATGCTGAGAGTGTGGATACTACAACTGCTACAAATAGATCAAGACCAGCATCAACCTCAATCAATATTCATCAAATGGGTCCCATCAGGTGTGTGTTAAGAACACATGCTACCCCTTCTCTTTATTTTGTTAGTGTAATAGTTGTTATGGATGCATATGCTTTGTAAGTTATCCTGTGAGCATTTTGTTTTATCTCACATTCATAGGAAGTAGTAGTTGCTTAGACTAGACTTAGTATATAAGTAAGTGTTAAGGCCAATGAAAGCATCCATGAATTTATTATATTAAGTTTGCTCAAAGGAGGTTACCCCCTCAAAGATGCCAATGATTCTGTAATTCAACCATTGTAATTTAGTTCAGCTTGTTTGAGTTAATAGATTGCTAATTTTATAATTTATTTTGTGTATTTGTAATTATCTACTAACTTGTTCAAGAAGGATCCTCTCATCTGGTATCAAAGCACTTTCCAGGGCCATTTTTTTTTCTAACAAGTCTAAACTCTATTCTACTCATACTTACTTTAAGTATTTTTCTCATAAAGTCTTAACTATGTTCTATTGTATAACTATTTTTCATCACAATAATCTATTTTGGATCAGGGTAAAAAAAACTATCCACATAACTATGGGAAGTGATTGGGTGAAAGCCCCAAAAAATCATTGTGAATAGTACCACAGGTAATGGCCTCTTCCTAATTGAGTAGTTCTCACCTATGAGGAAAACCACGAGTTGTTGCTTAGAGGTAAACCCATCACCAAATTTTTTTTGGAGAGTGGTAGTCACTCAGATGTCATTGGTGGCCAGAGAGATATCTATAAAACCTTATGCAATGATTGAAACTTAGGGCCCATTCTATTAGTTTTAGAATATTCCTAGCAGACTCTCAAAGTGTCAATCAATAGAGTATCAAAATAATTTAGAGGAATTACATTCAAATAGTTGAGAAAAACTAGAAACCAAAAAATATTCATCTTATCAGTCTCAAAAAACTATCAGTAGAGTATTAATAGACTCTCAGAAGACTTACGACCAGTTATTTGACAAAAACATAAAAAAGAAAAAAAAAAAAAAAAAAAAGTAATTTTTTTCATTTTTTTTATATCTCTCCATCTATATACCCATTGATCCTCAAACTTTATCTGGGCACCTAAAATGACACATGCATAATCATCAGATCACATGAGCTTATACAAGTACAAGACTTGAATTGAGTGAAAAGAGACGGGTGTGTAAGAAGGTAGTGTTGGTCAACTATCACCTATGCATGATGATCATCCTAAGCACATGTTAAACACCCCCCTATGGTCAAAAATACATTTAGAGGTAATGTTGTAAGCCATATTCAAAGTTTACATACCTGAGTGATCTATTAGCAAGTGATGGTTCAAGGCCCTTCCAAGCATAGAAAAGCTCCCAAAATCAATAAAAAATTTTACAATGACCTATTTAAGAGGATCATATGTTCACTTGGCTAGGACAAGTAGTGGGTATACCCATTGTTTTGTCTCAGACCAAGGCTTGTTTGTTGTAGGCACCTAGTGAGTTAAAGATTCACCGGTGCTATATGAAGTCTGAAAGAAATATGCAAACCTCAGAAGGCCTTATTTCAATAAGGAATGATTTATAAGGGATTATAAAACCCCTCCCAAGGTCTGATGTCTAGGTTTGAACTCAAAATCCTTGAAGATGAGATAACACAGTCAGACACACAAACTTGCAAATAGACCTCAATGACATCTTGAGACCTCTGCAAGTTATTGTAACCAGTTCAATGACTAAGGTGAGGAGTGTGAGGAGCTTTCAAACCCAAAAAATGGGTTACAAGTGCTAAGAGGTGATAAAATTGATCCAAGTGTCCTAAAACCTTGCTCGAGCCAACCCATTTATACACATGCATTTTGAGGGGCATATTCAAATGCCCACCTACTCCACCACATGCATCTTCAGAGCCAAGCTCATATGGAGGTTTAAGTCTCCATATGGAATAAAAATCCATGGAAAATTGATTTTCATTAGGGGTTAGGCTCTATAAATGAATGCTAATAAAACAAGTGCTCAAAACTACCTACAAATAACCCTAACCTCACCTTCTGATGTTCATATCTCCAAGCACCCTCTACATGGGAATCTAGCCTATTCATGGGAGATGAGGGGGTCACTTCCATAAACATCTATGTCACTTGTTTCAGGTTTGGACATTCATCCTCTATGAAGCATCGTTAAGATGTTGGACATCTCAAACTTTGCACAAACCCTAGAAATGACCCAATAATAAAATTTTCCCCCAAAACCCATCCAAATGAATAAATTTGGCCATGAAATGACCTTTAAGGTATTTTGAGGTCCTCTAAGCACCATAGTAACCCCTTGGTTGGCACATACAGGGTTAAAATTATATTGAATAGGTCTAAAGAAGTTAGTTTGAACTTAAAAGCAAAGGTATTGAAAGTATCTATGTGCACAATGAATTTGAGGAGGAAGAATGAGTTTTAGGACATCTATAAAATAAGGTGAGAGGGCCTAGGAGGTTGAAATTGGTACAATTAGTTCAAGTATCCAAGCTCAAATCTCCATGAACTAGGCCTGAGACTCTTGAACCCCTAAAACCTCCCTTAAACCCTAATAGTGACCCATCTAGAGAGGTTTAGGTAAAGATGCATCTATTGTCTTAGAAGTTTCTTTTCTAGTACTTGGATCATGTTGGAAACTTAGGGGGGCTCCAATTAATTGATTTAGATGGTGTTGTCCCCCAAAAATATCACTCTTTTTGGGAATAACTTATGAACTATTTTGGTTCAACAGACCAAAATCCTCTCTCCCCTTTTCAAGAATTGTTCTGAGCATTCAAGTTCTTCATTATTCAAGCTTTTAAGAAATCTACGAACTATGTAGGCTTGAAACTATGGACTCCCCTAGTTCTATGAACTTGAATCTATGGACTCTGTAAGAAAGAAGTAAGCTCTCAACACTTAGGTGATTTCAAGGTTGGTTCAACGATAAGGTTCAACCAAAAGAGTTCATCGGCAAACTTCTAAGCAAGGATTGAACCATTGAACCATTGAATCGTTAAACCTTAAACCATTTTGGTTCAATGGGTTCAAGGTTCAACATCATCAACAAGAGTTAAGCACTTCCGCAAAAGTTCAACAAGTTCAATCGCTTCTAGGTTCAATGACTTCAAAACACTTATCAAAGAGAAAAAGGCTTGAACCATTGAACCGTTGAACCATTGAACCACTTTGGTTCAAAGGTTCAACAAGTTTAATATTTCAACAGGTTCAACAAGTTCAACGACCAAATGGTTCAACATGTTTGGTTCAAAAAGATCAAAAGGACTTAGCCAAATAAAAAGAATGAACCAATTGAACTATTGAACCTTGAACCAAAAGGTTCAATGAGTTCATAGGTTCAAAGGTTCAACCAGTGTGATGAAGATCAAAGAGCTTAGAAAGAACAAGTGACAGACAAAGGATGAACCAATGAACCGATTGAACCTTGAACCAAAAGAGTTCAAAGTTTAATGGTTCATGGGTTTAAAGGTTCAAAGGCGGCCTCAGTCAAGGAAAAAAGCAACAAATAGGTGGTTTAACGAATGGTTCAACGAAGGAGCGGAAAAGCAATTGAACCAAGAAGCGATGGAACAAAAGAGATAGAATGAATTGATGAACTAATGAACCAATGTACTTTCAGCGGGTTCAAAGGTTTAAGGTTCAACATGGTTCAAGCGACTAGCAACCATTAACAGTCTCACGAACGTCAAATTTAAAGTAAGGGAATATCCGTTGAAATTCAAATAAAGCGCAGAACTTAAAGGAAGAACCAAGTGACTGACCGAAAAGAAAGCTCGAGAGCTCAAATCATAGTAGGAAGAGACAAAGAGGAAAATATCTACGTAGAAGTAATTTCGATAGCTAGAAAAGTCTGAAAAGTAGATTTTTGAGCTTGCAAACATTGAAGGCACAACCTATTGGTCTCCTTTGGAGTAAAGACAAAATGGACAACTACGTAGATGTCAAAGGGGATAGACCAGATGATCCAGACTTAGGAGAAGACATACGGGATGAAATGGCATGCCATAGTTAAGATAGCCACCCTATTTTCAACATAGTCCTTTGACAAACTTGGAAATGCATTCAAGGCATTGAATGCATATCATGGGTTGTTCTATAGAACAAAGCGCCAAGTCTTTCTTGGCTGCTATATATTGTAATCTCTTGTATCATTTTAAAGGAGATCTTTCGAATATAGAAGCAAAACTCTGCCCAAATTGAAAGGCGAATACTAAGACTTTGAGCTCAGATTATTGTTCATATCATTTTATCTGAATGAGAAAGCAAGTTGTTTGCAAACTTTGTGATGTTATAGCTTGTATCATTTTAGGAGATTATTCTTATGTCTATCTTCTAAATGTGTTTTTGTTTATTTAATTTGGCAAGCAGAACTAGTGAAAGTAATCTATATAACAATTGCCTTTAGTGTGTTTTCTTTCTGTTCCTGTGTAAAGGATCTTGAGATGACTTTGTGCCGTCATTATCCTTTGTATCTCACTCTTTGGGTAGCTGAAGTGGAGACTTTGTGCTACACTTCATTTTGTTGGTTACTGCACCCTGTTCCCAATTGCTTTTACTACCTGAAAGAACTCCTGTTGTTCCCTGCAAGAACACTTTTGAAAGAAGAGAAGTGCCTTCAATGTTTTCACCAAGATTTTCTCCTTTGTTTATGAACATCATCTCTGAAATAAGAAAGATGGGTGGTGTATCCTATCCATGAGTGTTATTTTCTGCATATATTTATAGTATATATTGCCTGCATACTTATAGGGAACCTCCCCTTGATGAGAGGAGAGATTTGTCCACCTCTAATGTAGTAAACCTGCACACTGGGCCGACCAATCTCCTTTGTTGTGGATGATAAGACCTATTTTGCTCAATCAGATAGATGACTGACAAAATATTCACCCAACAGTCTTTTTGGCGACTCCGCTGGGGATGAACGTGCAGTCTGAAGCCTCAAGTTTCAAATTGAAGCAGTCCCTACCCTTATCCATTATAGACTCTGGTGACTCTATTTTGTGTCTTACCCATTATCATTATAGCCTTACCATCTTCCTCCATCTCCATTATATTATCTGGTCTATAAAACCAGAGCCATTGGGATAGATTGCACAGTTTGAAGCCTCAAGCTTCACGCTGAAGCAAGGCCAATTCTTTCCCATTTTTGTTCTACAATTTGGCAACTCCACGCTATATAAGAAGCTAGAGAGCACAAGGCAGAGCTTCCTTTTTTATTGTTAGCAGAGCTTTGCCCATCCACACGCCACCTAGATTTGTTATCCCTTTTTTTCATAATCCAATCATGGCAGTTCAAGGCCCCTGGGGTAACTCATTTAACCCACTAAATCTTACTCCACCTCTACATGAACTTCCACATAGCTCAAGAAAGAATTTTCCCAAATTATTTGGTGATGGGAGAGTTCACCCCAATGAACACATTGTAGCCTTTAGCATAGCCTGCAGTGTGATAGGAGTGGAGAATGAAGACATAGCAGTCAGGCTTTTCATGGAAACCCTACAAGGTGCTACTGCAGATTGGTTCTACCATCTATAGGCTAGGTTAATGATTGATTGGGATACTCTTAAAGCTAAATTTGAAGCCAAGTTCAAGCCTATAAAAGATTCACATGCTTTGTTGGCCTAGCTCACACAGATGAAGAAGGAGCCTCATGAGCCTATGAGGGATTTCATTGCCAAGTTTGACAAGCTCAGGAATAGAATTCATGCAATTGCTCAGCCAACACTTGAAAACCTCATATGCTTCTTCATCAACTCACAACTACCTGAAGTGAGTTTTTTGCTAAGACATGCTAGCCATGTAGACCTTGCTGCTACTTAAGACTTGGCTACTGAGGTGGAAGATGATCTCATCTTGGTAGGGAAGATAAGAAGAGATCCTAACAGAGGCAAATCTTCTTCATCTTCTGAGAATTCATCTACAAGCACCATTGATCAAATGATGCAAAAACTGGCAAATGAACTGCTAGCCTTGAAAAGATAAGTGGCCTAAGGTATGTTTGCTCTTCCTTATCGGGATATGCCAAGGAGGACATTTCAAAACTATTCATATAAAGGCAATGTTGTTTGAAGTCAAGGGCAACCAAATCATCTTCCTCCCCCATAGAGGAACCTTGCCCTTGAAGCACCTCCAACCAACTCAGTAGTTGGATATTTGGAAATAAAACATAATTTCTCTTTCCAACCTGAGTTTGATCAAGAAAATGATGCTGGTCTCTTCATGGAGGATCAAGAAGAATCAACTGGTGACTCCCACATTGGTTTCCTGAATTACTAGGATGAACCTAGAAGTAAAGGTGAAGCAGTCGAGGGATCATATGCAGTATTCACCTGGTCTAAGAATCAGTCAGCCCAGCAAGCTGATAAAGAAAGAATAGAGTGAGCTCAGCCTGTAATCTCAATTGCCAAATGAGAAAGTTCTCTACCTTTTCAGCCAAAGGACCCAGTGGTTGCCAAAAAATTAAGTACCCCAAACATCTTTGCACCTTCTACTTCAACTTCGTAGATCAGTCATCCCCCTCCCAAAAACGAAAAGGATGAACTCCCATCCTCTCTTTCTAGTCCATTTCAGTCATTTGACATAGTCAACTATGTAAAGAAAACTAAAATTCAAATGACTAAATTTGAATTCCTACAAGCCAACCCTGAGTAGTTGGACAGGTTGGTAGAGTGTGTGAAGAATAAAGCCGTCCCTGTAGAACAAGAGATTAGAAAGGTAACTCATGATCCCCCAAGGAACATGCCTAGCCCAATCACTCAAACATCAACACCTAAAGCTTAAATTCTATTTGAGTCTTCAAGCAGGGGTAATTATTTTTTGTCCACAGAGGATGTTCATGTTTCTATAGATAAAAGTCCTGTAGCTGGCAATCCAGAAATTGATTCAAACAAGACATCAAAAGAATTGGTAGGGTGCAATATAAATAAAAAAGGATCTTCCATCTCTAATAAAGAGAAATCTGATAGAAGATCAGTTTTTGATGATGTTTGGATTCGAGAATTCGATGGCAGTAATTCCTCTGCCGGTGTTGGAGCTAGGATGGTGTTGATATCTCTTCAAGGAGATATTCTTCCTCCACACAAGTTACAGTTTAGCAACACCAATAACACTGTCAAGTATGAATCTATGTTACTTAGATTGAAGGCTGCTCAAGATGAAGATGTCAAACTCCTTCATGCCAAAGGAGATGTTGAACTAATGGTTTGTCAAGGGTCTGATGCTGACAATCAAAATATGTGCTGGACTGAACCAGTAGAACAGCGAGCCATGGCAGTGGACCATACTGTTGTACTCTAAAGTCAGCAAAAAGAACTCTTTGTCAAGAGAGCAAAGAGTTATGATTTTTAGATTGAAGACCACGTCTTGCCATGGGGTAAGAAGAGAGAACCAAAAGGAATGCACAAAAAATGTGATTCCTGGTGGAGAGTTCCATTCACCTATCATCGATTTTGGGGACAAAATGGTTTCCTACTGGTTTATCAGGATGGAACGCCATCTTCATTGTCTCACAATGGGTAGAGTCTAAATCACTTCAATTCTTGAAGTATCAGATAAGTTCACCTGTACATATGTACCTTTGTATAGTCTTTAGTTCTATTTTGTGCTTTTTGTTTTCATTTTTTGGAGCCTTTCTTTTTGGGTCGCATGACTCTATAGCCCAATGGCATACTTCAAGGCACTAAAGATTATGGTTTCTACTCCCCTCAATTGTTTCAAAATTTTAACTAAGGGAAGTTCCCCAACTGGAGCCAATTGTTGTCCCCCAAAAATATCACTCTTTTTGGGAACAACTTATGAACTATTTTGGTTAAACAGACCAATATCCTCTCTCCCTTTTTCAAGAATTGTTATGAGCATTCAAGTTCTTCATTCTTCAAGTTTTTTAGAAATCTATGGACTCTGCAAACTTGAAACTACAAACTCCCCCAGTTCTATGAACTTGAATCTATAGACTCTGCAGGAAAGAAGCAAGCTTTCAACACTAAGGTGATTTCAAGGTTGGTTCAACGACAAGGTTCAACCAAAAGAGTTCATCGACAAACTTCTAAGCAAGGATTAAACCATTGAATCGTTAAACCTTGAACCATTCTGGTTTAATGGGTTCAATGGGTTCAAGGTTCAACGTCGTCAGTAAGAGTTAAGTGCTTCGACAAAGGTTCAATAAGTTCAACCGCTTCTAGGTTCAATGGCTTCAAAACACTTATCAAAGAGAAGAAGGCTTGAACCATTGAACCGTTGAACCATCGAACCACTTTGATTCAAAGGTTCAACGGGTTCAATGGTTCAACAAGTTCAAAGGTTCAACAGGTTCAATGACCAAATGGTTCAACATGTTTGGTTCAAAAAGATCAAAAGGACTTAGCCAAATAAAAAGAATGAACCGATTGAACCGTTGAACCTTAAACCAAAAGGTTCAACGAGTTCACAGGTTCAAAGGTTTAACCAGTGTGATGAAGATCAAAGAGCTTAGAAAGAACAAGGAAGTGACAAACAAAGGATGAACCAATGAACTGATTGAACCTTGAACTGAAAGAGTTCAAAGTTCAATGGTTCATGGGTTCAAAGGTTTAAAGGTGGCCTCAGTCAAGGAAAGAAGTAGCAAATAGGTGGTTCAACTGATGGTTCAACCAAGGAGTGGAAAAGTGATTGAACCAGGAAGCAATGGAATAAAAGAGATAGAATAAATTGATGAACTAATGAACCAATGTACTTTCAACGGGTTCAAAGGTTTAAGGTTCAACATGGTTCAAGTGGCTAGCGACCATTGACAACCCTGTGGATGTCAAATTTAAAGCAAGGGAATAGCCTACACGTAACTTAAAGAAAGAACCAAGTGACTACCCGAAAAGATAGCTTGAGAGCTCAAATTGTAGTAGGAAGAGATAAAGAGGAAAATATCTACGTAGAAGTTATTCTGGTAGCTGGAACAATTTACAAAGTAGATTTTTGAGCTTGCAAACATTGAAGGCATGGCCTGTTGGTCTCCTTTGGAGTAAAAACAAAATGGATAGTTGCATAGATGTTAGAGGGGATAGACCAGATGATCCAAACTTAGGAGAAGACATATGGGATGAAATGACATGCCATAATTAAGACAACCACCCTATTTTCAATGTAGTCTTTTGACAAACCTAGAAATGCATTTAAGGCATTGAATGCACAGCATGGGCCGTTCTATGGAACAAAGTGCCAAGTCTTTCTTGGCTGCTATATATTGTAATCTCTTGTATCATTCTAAAGGATATCTTTCGAATACATAAGCAAAACTCTCCCCAAATTGAAAGGTGAATACTAAGACTTTGAGCTTAGATTGTTGTTCATATCATTTTATCTGAATGAGAAAGCAAGTTGTTTGCAAACTTTGTGCTATTATAGCTTGTATCATTTTAGGAGATTGTTCTTATGTCTGTCTTCTGAATGCATTCTTGTTTATTTAATTTGGCAAGCAGAACTAGTGAAAGTAATCAAGAAGGTGTCCTGAAGCCAACTGTGGAGAGACTTTGTGCCCCCAAAATTGCCTTTAGTGTGTTTTCTTTCTATTCCTATGTAAAGGATCTTGGGACAACTTTGTGTCCTCATTATCCTTCATATCTCACTTTTTAGGCAGCTAAAGTGGAGACTTTGTGTTACACTTCATTCTGCTAGTTACTGCACCCTGTTACCAGTTACTTTTACTACCTGAAAGAACCCCTGTTGTTCCTTGCAAGAACACTTCTGAAAGAAGAGAAGTGCCTTTAGTGTTTTCACCAGGATTTTCACCTTTGTTTGTGAACATCATATCTGAAAGAAGAGATATGGATGATCTATCCTACCCCTGAGTGTTATTTTTTGCATATATTTATAGTATATATCGTCTGCATACTTATAGGGATCCTCCCCTTGATGAGAGGAGAGATTTGTCCACCTCTGATGTAGTAAACCTGCACACTGGGCCGACCAATCTCCTTTGTTGTAGATGATAAGACCTATTTTGCTCAATCAAGCAGCTAACTAACAAAATATTCACCCAATAGCTGGTATAAAAATTGTACAAACATCTCTTAAATAGGTAAATTTACATTTTTTCAGTCAAATTTTATGTTGTAAAGCCTAAATAAAATTTCTAAACCATTAGAAGAGCAAGTTTAGGACCTACTTTATTCATTCAATGCCAATATAGCTCATATAACTAAATGGAAACATCTTTACCATCTTCATATAAATTGTTAGTCTGTGAGGTAGTTTAATTGGCCTAGTAAGGCAAGGCAAATGTGTGTTTGCAAGTAAAGGACTCTTGAAGGACCTCAGTACCAATACATGATAAGTTATCCAAAGATTATCTAAGTCTCATCAAATGAATTTGGAGACTAATTTCAACTATTTGATCACTCAAACAGTGGATATTAATAGAAATTAGAGAACAAACAAGACATGCCTACTTATCCTATAAATGGAAGAATTTGGTAAGAAAAAGGTGGCATGAGAGAATTGATTGAACACCTCCAAGGATGTTAACTATCATCTAGGTGAGTCTACACCAAAATGGAATCCGTTATGACTAGGTGAAGGTATTTTCATGAACCATTTAGCATGCATATTGAAGGAAAGGTTACCCAACGCTTCAAGGAGACCTATTTACACACCATGTACATTACATAACTGCCAAAGGAGGGAATCTTGAGATATTTTTAGAATGGTCAAACCTTGAATAAGGTCAGTTAAGAGAGTTACAACCTCCATAATGCCAAAATAGACTCATCAATGGGATGTCAACACTTGAGGAGAGGAACAAGCCTGTGTAACTGCCCTATGCCATATGGGTCTCATGATGGCCTCTCTTATGCCTAGATTTTTCTCTCCTCTCTTTCATTTTCTGTATTTAAGTAGGCATTGAGCTCTTGTTTTCCATCCCTCAGCTAGGTGTAGTAAATATCTACCAAAATTGCCTTGTAAACTCATTTAAATCAATATAAGATAGTTTCAAATTCTTGTTGAATGTTGGTGTACTTTATGGGAGTTTAATTTGTAGAATATATGCATCGTATGGTCATCTATAGGTCCTTTCATGTACCTAGCTTCAGATTTGATTTCATTAAAGGTTGTATGAAGTGTTAGCAAGTAGGATTTCTCTTGAAGTGTCATGAGTCCATAATGTCTTACACAAATCTATCTCCTTTTGTCCTTCAAGTTGCAAGTTTTTATCCAACCTTCATACAAAATATTCATGTTAAAACACCATTGAAGAGTTTGATTGATCATTGTGTCCATCATGTTCACTAGTAGATATCAAATGAATGAATAAGAGTGGATCCTTCATCAATTGGTGCATCACCACCTAGAGTAGATTCTTGCACTAGTCTTCCTATCACTTTCCCTTTTCCTTGCGATAGATCTCAGTCTTAAAGAGCATTGAATTATCAAATTAGGGGAGATATCCCCATAAAATATAGAGATGTGATATGCAAACTAGATATCCCATAGTCTAAGGTCACTCACATGTTGGACTAGGTTTGATGTTTAGACTTGAACACTCCTCTCCTCAACTAGGGTGTAACCTAGAACCTCCAACAGAGACTACTCAAGGTAAGTTGACCAGAGATTAGTTACAGATACTAGAGATATTTATACACTTGAGGGGAGTCAAAACTATTGGAGAGTGGTCATTATGATGTCATGGTGGTGTCATGGAGATGCTTTGGTGAGTGCATGAAGTGCTTTTATAGCCTAAGTGACAATCACAAAGTGTACAATGTGTTTGTTCTAGTGTGCTTTATGTATGGTTGGTTGATCTTCAGTATTGACATGGCTAGAGAGGATCAAGGATGAGTATGGTGATTAAATCATGTGAAAGAGGTCTTTAATATGTTATCTATGCTTAGAGAGCTTGTGTACATAAGTGTAATTCATCTAGTTGATCATAGTTTTCATCTAGACACTTTGGGTCTAGTGGTAGAAAATATGAGTAGGTAGTTTGATGACATCACCATTACCACATGGGAAGGAGTCAAGGGAATGGGTCATATGGTTATGATCACATCAATCCCTATTTATTATACACCAGGTCTTAATTCATGTGTCGAAGCATGGTCAAAGTTATGAGGGTGCAAAGTAGGCTTCTAAAATAAAATTCATTATTTTCCCATTTGTGGCCAGAAAGAGTCGAGTAAATAGTTTGATGATTGAATATCTTGCATATGTGGATATCTCAAGAGAAGGTGATCATATGGATTTATTTAGTTTTAGACCTAGTTATTTGTACTTAATTTTAGATCATGTAATGTATCGTGTCAAAATATATGCATATGCCAAGTTAGGCTCCTAATAGTTTGACTATGTTTTCCCATAGCCAATTTTGCAGTGTGGCAGAAAGAATCGAGTGAGAATTTTGATAGTGTTATATCTTGCACATGTGAAGGGTTCAATATAATTTGATCATATGGGTTTGTTCAATTTTTATCATAGTTAATTTTCACTAAATTTTAGATCATCTACTGAAGCGTGGCAAAAGTTATGGATGCTCAAAGATGGCCTCTCAGGCAGATTTGGACATAGTTGGCTCTGTGATAGAAGATTTTGAAAAGGCAATTTTATGACGTTATATCTCACACACATGAGGGTTATAAGAGCATTGTGTCACATGGTTGGATTCTCCTATGTAAGGAGATCATCTAGTCCAAATTTGAGATCTTGCATCAAAGCATAAAAGAAGTTATTTAGGTGCAAAAATGGCTACTCATGCATATTGAAAGGGTTCCCATACTCAATCATTTTTTAGTGGGTTAAAGTTTGATCAAGATCAATGGTGCACATTGCTCCAAGAAGTCACAAAGTAGTGAGATGAGGATAGGTGCACAATGTTTAACAACTGAACAAAGATATAAGTAATGATCCAATGGCAAGTAGGTATTCATATAATTGATCAAATGATGAACATTGATCGTTAATGACCTAGTTGATCTGTAAAGATCGATGAAGCGCATTAAGTTAAAGTTCCTAGATTGCATGAGATGAGGTCAACATGACTGAGGTTTAACATTTAGCATTGGTAGACTATGTGTTAAAGATTAATCAAGATTAATGGAGCATATTTAATCAAAGTAGCGAGTTCATGAGATTCAAGCATTGTGTTTGAAGGTTAACTGTGACCATTTGTATTTGAATATTTGAATTTACAAAGGAAAAAAATAATGCTGGTTTATGGACCATATATTTTGATAGATGATGAATTTGCTCATGTAGTAAAAATAAAAGTGGTAGAGGACTCCAATGCACATCTGGATATATAGATTTGAAGATCTAAAAGTGAGCACAGTCAAAGATATTAAGCTTATAAGTTAACTATGTGTTTGTGTTTATTTTGCAAGTGACCCAAGAAGGATATTCGAGCTTGTGTTGATGTTTTTTTGATGTCTCATGATGAATTAGCTATTAAAATATGTTGTAGACTCCATGAGGATGCTCTATGTGGATTTTGGAGGTGTGATAAATCTATCTTGAGTAGGAACAATGCTTAAGAAGTTGATTGTGTTAGTTCATGGTGACTGTATGCACCAGGTCAGTGTTTAAGTTGTTTGAGCATATGTAGAGGTGATCTAAGTTGATTGTGGTCATTTGAAGATGCCAAATGGGACATAAGGAGTGGACCCATATTTTTAAAAGTGGTCATGTGTTCTTATTTTGCTCAAGGGAGTGCTAAAGGAGTGAATGGGTTCACATGAGACCTATAAGTGCTACAAGGGCCTTATTAAAGGTGTAGTTCCTTAAGGGTGACCCATATATTCTATGGCCAACTTATGGAGATTGTATTGAGCCATGTCTTCATGTAAGAGATGCCTTAAGGGATAAGGCATGCCTAACGGCTGACCAAGGTAGTAATTATCAATATTGCTCTATAAATAATAAAACCAAAGATGATGGGTTCTAGACTTATATGACTTAGAATGGTGTGAGCATTGAAGTGAAGAAGAGAAGAGGCCAAGTAAGGACCAATAGAGAGTGAAAAGGATTAGACATGCTAGTCTGAACAAGGTGTTGAAGTTGATCACATAGGTCATTGGACCCAATAAGCTAAGAAGAGGTAGAATGGGTGAGTATGCTCAAGAGGCTATTTGAGAGAGGCTTGTGTGTGTGAATTATGGAGTGATGTAGGGATAGAGTGCCTTATGTTGAGTTGTGGAGCTAAAAGCTTCACTTATGAGCTAATGTTGAGGTTGTTGGGCTTACACAGTAACCGGCATCGATCAGAACCAATCGACATTGGTTAGGGGTCGACCAACATCGACAGAATCGGTCAAAACCAACCGACATCAGTTAGGGGTCAACCGACATTGGTCATCTTCAGACTGACACAGTTTTTTGTGCATTTCTAGAATTGCTATTTTTAGGAGAACAGTTAGTTTGCATGTAAAGACTAAAATTAGTCTTGAGTCTATTTTTCTAATTATTGTTTGCTTTTCAATTCTATTTAAGAGACCCATGTGGCAAGATTGTAATTTGAGCAAGATAAGCAAGATCAAGAAGATCTACAAGAATCAAGAAGATTATTAAAAAATCTTGTTCCATGATTGTTGTAGCAATCTGAGTGTATTTTTTATATGTTTCTAATTTCTATTTACTTATTACTTTTAATTTTAATTCTGTGTTTAGTTGCTTATACAAAAGTAATCAATTATACTCTAAGATCCTAACAACTAGTATCAGAGCTATGTGTATACACTAACAACTGGTATCATAGCGTGTTAGTGTTTGTTGATTACAAAATTCACTCACAGGGGTTTTTGATTGAGTGGAAGCAAAGCACTAACAACTGGTATCAGAGTGTGTTAGTGTTTGTTGATTACAGAATTTACTCACAGGGGTTTTTGATTGAGTGGGAGCAAAGCAATGGCAGAAGAAAGTAAACTAAGAATGGATAAATTCAATGGCAAGAATTATCAATTATGGAGGATGCAAATTGGAGATTATCTGTATCAAAAAGATATGTATTTACCGTTGGGTGGGGTTTCAATGAAGCCCACAGATATGGAAGATGAAGAATGGAATGTTCTTGATAGAAAGGCTCTTGGATCTATAAGGTTGAGCCTGGTAGCATCTATGTTTTCCAACTTATCACAAGTAAAGACAATGGTAGAGTTAATGGATACTTTAGCAAATTTATATGAAAAACCCTCAGTTTTGAATAAGGTATATCTTATGAAGTAATTATTTATTTTGCAAATGCAGGAAGGTGGATCTGTATCTAGTCATCTTAATGATTTCCATGTATTAGTAAATTAGTTAAATTTAGTCAAAATAGTTTTTGATATGAAATTAAGGCTCTCTTAATCTTATGCTCTTTACCTAAACATTGGCATAGTTTGGTAATGGCAGTTAGTAATACTGCATCTGCTTCAAATATCTTGAAAGTTGATGATGTTGTTAGTGTAATCTTGAATGAAAAAATTCACAGGAAAAGCATAGGGGAAACATCAGGTAATGCTTTAAGTGTTGAAAGCAGGGAAAGGCAAAGAGAGAAGGGCAAGCAAGGGAAATCAAGGTCAAAGATGAGAAGTAGATCCAAATCCAAAAATGAAAGAATAACCTGCTGGAATTGTGGAAAGAAAGGGCATACAAAGAAAGATTGTTGGTTGAAGGATAACAAAGAAAATCAGCATGAAGGTAATAAAGAAGCAAAAGTTGTAGGTATTGTTGCACAGGATGCTCTTATATTTTCTTTGGATAATAAAGTAGAATCATGAGTTTTAAATTATGGTGCCTCTTTCCATGCAACCCCAAATAGAGAATTTTTCAATGATTATGTCCATAGAGATTTTGGAAAAGTTTATTTAGGGGATGATGAGCCTTGTAAAATTGTTGGTAAAAGAAAAGTGCAGCTGAAATTGCAGAATGGCAACACATGGGTGTTGAAGGATGTCATGCATGTACCCATCCTGAAGAGGAATCTAATTTCTACAGAAAAGTTGGGTGATGAGGGTTGCACAGTAACTCTCACAGCTAAATCTTGGAAAGTTTCCAAGGGTGCACTTGTATTAGCAAAAGGTAAGAGAGTAGGTACACTTTATCTATCTACTTGTATTATTGATTATTCTCCTTTTATTTTATCTACTTCAGATGTAGATGCAAAGTTGTGGCACTGTAGGCTTGGTCACATGAGTGAGAAGGGAATGAATGTTCTTAAGTCAAAAGGTAAGCTTTCAGATTTGAAAAGCATAGATCTAGATTTTTGTGAGCATTGCATTTTTGGGAAACAGAAGAAAGTGAGGTTTTTCAAAACTGGGTCAACAAAGAAGCACAAGTTGGAGCTTGTTCAAATAGACGTGTGGGGACCAGCTCAGGTAGCTTCTATTGGAGGATCATGGTATTATATTTTTTTGATTGATGATGTTACAAGAAAGGTATGGGTTTATTGCATAAAGAGGAAATCTGATGTTTTTGACACATTTAAGAAATAGAAAGCTTTGGTTGAGAATGAAACAAGTTTGAGATTGAAGTGCCTTAGATCTGATAATGGTGGTGAGTACTACAACAATAAATTCAATAGTTACTCATTTATGAGTGGAATACATAGGGAAAGGATGGTTCCAAGGACATCTTAGCAAAATGGAGTTGTTGAAAGGATGAATAGAACAATAATGAAGCATGCACGGAGTATGAGGTTGCATGCTGGTTTGCCCTTACAATTTTAGGCAAAAGCTATAGATATTGCGATTTACCTGATTAATAAAGGACCTTCTACTACACTGGATGGTGGAATTTCAAAAGAGGCTTGGATGGGTAAAAAAGTAGATCTTTTGTTTCTCAGAGTTTTTGGTTCTGAAGCTTTTGTGCACATTGATAAAGAAAATAGAAAGAAGCTGGATGTTAAATCTATGCGGTGCACTTTCATTAGTTATGGTTTTGGAGATTTCAGATTTCGGTTGTAAAATTTAGAAACTAATAAAATTATTAGAAGCCATGATATAGTTTTTAATAAGAAGGTGATGTACAGTGATCAGCTCAAGAGGCTGAATAATTTTGAGCAGGGCAATCTTGATTTGGAAGAGGTTATGATCCAAAATGAGCTCACGGGTAAAAATCATCACTCACAAAAAAACACAAAGACCAACGTCGGTCAGGTGGAAATCAACGTTGATCAGGTAGAGACTGACATCGATCAGGTGGAAATTAGCATCGATTAGGAGGAATCAACATCGATCAAGTGCAGACTGACATCGATCAGAGATGACCGAGATCGGTCATTGTCAGAAGGAAATTTGGGTAGATAGCAAGCTATAAATGAGTCTCAAATGCCCATAAGGAGGTCTGAGAGGGTAAGTAAACCTCCAATTCATTATTCCCCTTCTTTATACTACTTGTTGCTCACTGATGGTGGAGAACCAGAAAGTTTTGATGAGGCAATGCAGGTAGAATCCAGAAAATAGTGGGAGCATGGCATGAATGAAGAAATTGATTCCTTGGAAGAGAACCATACATGGGATTTGGTTGAGTTGCCAGTCAAAAAAAAACACTGAAAAATAAATGGGTATATAGGTTAAAGGAAGGAGAGAATGGACAAATGAGACATAAGGCCAGGTTGGTAGTAAATGGATTTGCATAAAAACTAGGTATTGATTTTGGTGAAAATTTTTCTCCTGTAATAAAGATGACTTCTATTCGGACTGTATTGTTTTTAGTTGCTATTGAGGATTTGCATCTTGAGCAGCTTGATGTTAAGACAACATTTCTTCATGGAGATTTGGATGAAGAGATATATATGGATCAACCAAAAAGTTTTGAGGTCAAAGGTAAGGAGAAACTTGTGTGCAGGTTGAAAAAAAGCTTATATGGTCTTAAGCAAGCTCCAAGACAATGGTATTTGAGGTTTGACAGGTTTATGACAGAGCATGGCTTTAGTAAATGTCAATCTGACCATTGTGTTTATTTTAATAGATTGGATTATGGTAGTTATATTATCTTGTTACTATATGTAGATGATATGCTTGTTGCAGGTTCACACATGCAGGAAATTACTAAGCTTAAGGTAAAATTAGCTCACACATTTTCCATGAAGGATTTAGGAGTAGCAAAGAAAATCCTTGGCATGAGTATTAAGAGAGATAGGAAAAATCACAGTTTGATTTTGTCTCAAGAGGATTATGTGAATAAGGTGTTGGATAGGTTCAATATGCAGGATGCAAAATCAGTAAGCACACCTATGGCTGGACACTTCATGTTGAGCAAAGAACAGTATCCTAAATCACATGATGAAGTTGAGTACATGAGTAGAGTTCCATATGCTTCAACAGTTGGGAGCTTGATGTATGCAATGGTATGTACTAGACCAAATATTGCCCAAGCAGTGGGAGTTGTTAGCAAGTTTATGGCCAATCTAGGAAAGGAACACTGGAAAGCAGTTCAGTGGATTCTGAGATATCTGAGAGGGACTAGCAGTAGGCATTTATGCTATGGAGGGTCAAACACTTCTCTACATGGGTATGTAGATTCAAATATTTCAAGTGACTTGGATGGTAGGAGAAGCACCATAGGATATGTGTTCACTATTGGTGGAACGGTGGTTAGCTGGATTTCAAAGTTACAAAAGGTTGTTGCCTTGTCTACTATAGAGGCAGAATACATTGCAGTCATAGAGACTAGCAAGGAAATGATTTGGATGACTCAGTTCATGGAAGAGTTGGGAAAGGAGCAAGAGAGTTGTAGATTGTATAGTGATAGTCAAAGTGCAATTCATTTGGCAAAGAATCAAGCCTTTTATTCAAGAACCAAACATATACAGCTTAGGTACCACTTCATTAGACAGGTATTGGAAGATGGATAGTTGAAGCTAGAAAAGATCCATACAGATAAGAACCCTGCTGATATGTTAACAAAGCCAGTAACAAAGGAGAAGTTGAACCTTCATTCAACTTTTGTTGGTCTTCAAGATTGAACTTGAAGAGGGAGAAACAAGCCAGAGATGTTTAGAGGATATTGTTGTACAGGTACAGGTGCAGCTGTTTATCTCCAAGTGGGAGATTGTTGAGTTGTGGAGCTAAAAGCTTCACTTATGAGCTAATGTTGAGGTTGTTAGGCTTACACAGTAACCAACATCAGTCAAAACCAACCGACATCGGTTAGGGGTCGACTGACATTGACAAAATTAGTCAAAACCAACTGACGTCGGTTAGGGGTCGGCAGACATCGGTCATCTTCAGACTAACACCGATTTTTGTGCATTTCCAGAATTGCTATTTTTAGGAGAATAGTTAGTTTGCATGTAAAGACTAAAATTAGTCTTGAGTCTATTTTTCTAATTATTGTTTGCTTTTCAATTCTATTTAAGAGACCCATGGGGTAGGATTGTAATTTGATCAAGATAAGCAAGATCAAGAAGATCTGCAAGAATCAAGAAGATTATTAAAAAATCTTGTTCCATGATTGTTGTAGCAATCTAAGTGTGTTTTTTATATGTTTATGATTTTTAGTTACTTATTAATTCTGGTTTCAATTCCATGTTTAGTTGCTTATACAAAAGTAATCAATTGTTCTCTAAGATCCTAACACTTTATGGATGAGTTGATGATCAAATCAATTTGAGGACTATTTGTATGACCTATTGGTCATAATTTTTTTGGAAAAATAATGCTCTTATTGTTTGAGTATGAGTGAAGGCAAGGTGAAGACTGTGTGAGCTTAGTGGTTGATCTGAGAGGTAGATTAATGTGTGGACTATGTGTATGACCATCTGGTCATGTTATTGAAAATGTGATAGAGTTGTTATTGTGAAGATGAAGTGTGATAATCAGAGTTCCATCATTAGGTGTTAAACATTAGTTCAAAGGTGGATGTGTTCATAGGTATTGTTGTGGCATCTCAACATCTAAGGTGGTTATAGCCTCCTTACAAGGTAATACTTGATAAAAGGTTTATTTATGTTTGCAACTCAGCTAGACAGGTGTGGCAACACCTTGTGGGATTGTAATCTCACTAAATAGGGATTATAGTTTCTTGATCATTTGCATATGGTCTAAATTAGATCTTGCTATTATAGGACAATAGTCTAATTAAAAGTTCCAGTGGGTTTTATTTCACAAGAGGGTTTTCCACTTATGACATGTGTTATGTGTTTGATCTTGCACTGTCTTTCTTATTCATTGCTATGAATGATGTATGCTTCATGAATGTATGCATTGAATGATTAAGAGTTTGATGGAATTGGAATTGAAGTTGAGATTATATGGGCTCACTAATTCACCCCCCACCTCTCTGTGATTGTACCTATAACAAAAACACACTATCTACACTCCATATGACTTATTGAGTGAGAACTTATTGCACCAAACATGAAAGGATAAAGTGAAGCAAGGATAGAAGCATATCACTAGAGCTCACCATACATCACTTCACACACTCAAACAAGATATTTTTGAACTCAAAACTAGATTACATGTATTATTCAAAGGCAAAGTACAACATCAACCCAATAGCACTCTTACATACCAGGTGTGGAATTAACATACAAGAGCCAAAATGGCTTGCATTTATAAAATGTGTGAGAGGAGAGAGAAGAATGAAGCTCAAGGGTCACAATGCCACTTGTCAAGGCATGAGAATAAATTATGTTTTAGGATAAAATATTATGAAATAGACCATGAAAGTTTTATTTGGACAAATGTCCATGTGAAGCATGAAAACTCCTCAAATCTAGTGTGCGACACTTTAACTACCTTCTTAGAAATTGCCTTCATCATTAGGCCTCTCTTGAGCACTCCAAATCAGACTAGGAATAGTTGACACATATGCACTATTAAGGGAAGGTTAGAAACAATATTCAACATGCATTAGATGTGTCCCTAACCATTGTTATTCTTCTGGATACTTGTTCTCACCATTTGCAATCAACATCACTAGCTTTACAAGTTTGTCTTCACATTTGGCACCAAAAGGTCCTTCAGTTACTCAATACAATTTGTGGAAGGGGTGATATGACACATTTAAAGAGTCCCTTTACATCCCAATCCATTAGTTAGTCCTTAAAATTTCTCCCAATTGGAATCATCACTTTCTCACTTAGTGGTCATTCTCCATTCTCATTGTCTTCCACAGACTGCCTAAAGTGAAGGAGCTTGTAGAAGTGTTTGTATGTTTTTCTAAATTAATAAATAGATATAGGGAGTTATATTAGGTCCCAATTAACCTCCCCAAATTATCTTCATCTTTCAAGACTCCATTGCACTTTCAAAACCATCAACATTTGTCAAGAAAACCTATTATGTACCGTATTCGTACAAATAGGGTACAAACCAATATGATGGGAAGAAGTTTGAGGGAGTTCTCTACAAGTCTAAAACACTTTCCTGACCAAACTAGCTCATCTAGATACATATTCTTTCTTATCTTTACAATCAAGTCAAAATAAAGGGTTTTGGAGGGTTTTAGGTGGTTTTGACCCTTAGGGATTGTTCATAAAAGTTAGACATTCAATCTATGAAAAAATATTACTAAAGGAAATTTAAGGACCTATTCCAACTATTCCCAATTTCTTGGGTTTCCATGCAACCATTCTGTACTGGTGTGAGCTTTTTAAATTAGCCTCTCGATCTTGGGAGTGCATTCTACATACCTTTGAGTTGTTCTTAAGCCAAAAATGACTTTATTATGATTTACCTTATAGAGAAAAAGCTCCAAACAACTTCATATCTCCCCCTTAAAGTCCTCTAATGCATTATAAGGTTAATTTGGCCCAGAAACCCCATTAGGTCTTTAGGCCTAGACTAGGCCTAAAGGCTTGACCTGTGTTTCATTACTTAAGAACACCTTGTGTAGTTTCTAGCACCTATAGGGTAATATCTATGTTGGTTCATGCCCAAAACAAATCCCCACACCTTCTTTCAATGTTTTAAGACTCTTTTCATCTTCCTCTTACCCTTCACACTTCTTGCCTGCAGTCTAAAATGGCTAGGAGTGCCCTCTGTCTGAGATAGAACAAAGGGTATCTCCCTTATTATCTCAGCCAATGTGAATATATTAGAGGCTCTAATAGGTCATGTAGGTTTTATTTCATGCTAATACCTTGTATATCATTCTCCAATATCTCCTTGAAGTCCTTTAGGCTTGTTAGGAACCTATGCCACCCCTTCTCTTTACTTTGTTAGTATAATAGTTACTATAGACGCATATGCTTTGTAAGTTGTCCCATGAGCATTTTGTTTTATCCCACACTCATGAGAAGTAGTAGTTGCTTAGATTAAACTTAGTATATAAGTAAGTGTTGAGGTCAATGAAAGCATCCACAAATTTATTATATTGAGCTTGCTCAAAGGAGGTTACACCGTCGAAGAGGCCAGGGATTCTGAAATTCAACCATGGTAATTCAATTATGCTTATTTGAGTTAATATATTGTTAATTTTTATAGTTTATTTCAAGTATTTGCAATTATATGCTAACTTGTTCATGAAGGATCCTCTCATCTAGTATCATAGTGCTTTATAGGGTAATTTTTTTTCCAAAAGTGTTTTTCCATTCTGCTGCATAATTCATTTAAGTATTTTTATGTATCATAATAATCTATTTTGAAAAAGGGTAAAAACCTATCCACATAACTATGGGAAGTGCTTGGGTGAAATCCCTAAAAATCATTATGAGGAGTACCACAAGAACCCTAAAGTAGCTAGCCCATTGAAAGGACGTGCCAGCAAAACAGGCAACGGCCCCATCTTGATTGACTAGTTCCCATCCATGAGGAAAATTAAGAGTTGTCATTTAGAGGTAAACCCATGGCTAGAAATGTTTTGGAAAGTGGTACTCATTCATATGACATTGGTGGCTAGAGAGATATCTTTAAACCTTTAGGAAATCATTGAAATTTGGGGCCCATTTCTATCAGTTTTAGAATATTTCTAGTATACTATAAAAAAAATCAACCAACAATAGAGTATCCAAAGACTATCAGAGGATGAAGAGGCACGATGGATGAAGGCGAGTAGGAGGGCGCGACAGGGCAAAAAGTAGGGTGCAGCTACAGTGAAGCGCTTGGACTACAACAAGCATCCCAGGGAGTGCGCAGTAGTGGGAAGGCTCCACTTTTGCAAGGTTTAGGTTCTTTTGTTGCTCTTGAGCAACCAAGTATGCGCATCCCCAAAGTCAACCGTTGTCTGGATAGATGTAAGGAGAGGCCCAAGCTGGTTATACCAATGGAAATGATTGTTGAAGACATTGAATACTATTCTAATCACTCCCTATACTACAAGTTTTTGGGGCTTAGGACATCATTGTTATTCCTGGAAGCATGGGCTTAGAGGACGTGGGCACCGAAAGGACAAATGGATATTACATTACTAGCCAATAGCTATTTCATAATCACTTTTACCTGTATAACAGATTGTCAAAGAGCTTTTGCTAGAGGTCCTTACTTCCATAATCAAGTGGGACTATTTATCAAGCCTTGGCATGTCAGTTTCATACCTTCAGAGGAACTACCAAACCGTGTCCCAGTGTGGGTGCGTCTGCCCCCCTTTTTGGTGGAATGTTGTCGAGAAGATACTCTCCAATTACTTGCATCCTTGCTGGGAAGGCTAGTCGGTTCCTCAATGTCATTCTTGGGGAAAAAGGTAATGATTTATGCCTGCATTTGTGTTGAAATTGATCTTAGTAAGCCATTACCAGATGTTGAAATGAGTGCAGGCCCTTTTTCATGGGTATAATAGCTAGATTATGAAACCCTCCCTTTTTGTTGTCATCTATGTCATGTTTATGGGCATTTGCAGCGATGGTGTCCCACCTCAAAATCCATTGCACCTCAGCCAGCTCAATCTACTCGCACTCCTTCTGGTACTGACAAGGAAAGAGGTCTGATTCTAGTTGAGGTGCCTAAAATTAATGGTTTTATGCCTATTAAAGGCCGATATAGAAATAGAGGCCAAAAACAGTCCTTGAAGGAAAGACAATTAGATGACTCGCTCAATAGATTTGAAATATTGGACGACCTTAATTAGCAAGAGGTGAATCCCAGGTTGATGATTTTGGACCAAGGGATTGAGGGACCAGCTCAGGGGACCAATGCTTCAGGGGCTTTAATTGATACATAGGATGCTGGAGATTGTCATATGGATATGGACTAGTAGCTGATAATTTTAGAAGGAATGACTTCCTCAATTGCTCCCCTTAAAGAAGACAAAAATATGCTCCTTACCGAGAAAATTGGGGACTCAGGGGAAGCAAGAAGCAGTAAATCTTCTCCTCATCTCAGACTTCTGCAAAAAGACCTTGAGAAAGGAGGGGGAGAGAAATCTGGCAAGCTTGGTAGAAAAAAGGACCTGGAAAAGATCAAGCTAATGGGAGAGACTTTGGTGGAGTTGGGGTCAGTAAAGACTCTGGATGCACACTTTTTGAACCCTCTAAAATGATTATAATATCTTAGAATGTAAGGGGTTTGAACAATAGCCCCAAATAAAATGTTGTTCATAACCTAATTAAAAGTCATAGGTTGGATGTCCTTTTCTTGCAAGAGACTAAGCTCTCAGTTAAAGATATGTCTAGACTAGCACCTAAGTTATGGTGGCAAGGAGAATGTCAATGCATTGGCACTATCAAATACTCATGAGAACTAGCTTGTCTGTGGAACCCATGAAAGATTGGCCTCATAGGTTGGCTGACTTCTAAGTACTCCATGACTATGATTACTTCTAGCTTTGAGATGGGGGAAGTCATTCTCTTCTCCAATATCTATGCTCCCAATGATTGGCAGGGTAAAAACTCCTTATGGGGCCACATAAGTTTTGTCCGTAGCCTGGCCTCCTTCCACCCTTGGATTATGGCAGGTGATTTTAATGTTATTCTTGATTTGACTGAAAAGAGTGGTGGCACGTCAAGGCTGGACCCATCTGCTTTGCTAATGCGCAACTACATTGAAATTTTGAATTTAGTTGATGTTAGGCCCAATAATGGATAGTTTACCTGGAACAACTGCAAGAGCAGGAAACATTGCATAGCTGAGAGACTTGATCATTTTCTAGTCTCAACTTTTTGGGTTGGAGGTATGTGGTCTACGAGGTCTAAAATTTTGGACAGGAGAAGATCAGACCATTGGCCCATCAAGCTTAATAACATCTCACAGTATCACTCGTGCTCTCCTTCCTTCAGATTTCAACTCATGTGGCTACGGGATCAATCTCTACATGAGTGTGTTTCTAATTGGTGGCATTGGGGTAGGCCTGCCCATGGTATGGTGATGTACATTTTTGCTAAAACACTATAATACATGAAGTACAAGTTCAAGAGGTGGAATCACCAAAGTTTTGGGAACATTTTCCATGCTAAGGCTACTGCACAAACCAAGCTTGATGGTATCACAAGAATAGTAAGGGAAGAAGGACTAACTGAAGACTTACTGCAAGAAGAAACACATGCTGTGAAAGACTTGGAAGAATGCAAGATACAAGAGGAAATTTTTTGGAAGCAAAAAGCTCAGGTTGAATGGCTCCAGGATGGGGACAAAAATACATCCTTTTTCTTCAATTCGTCCAAAGCAAGGAGACATGGCAATTCTATTTTGGGCCTGGTCAATGAAAAAGGTGAGCGGCTTAACTCCTTTTCAATAATTTTAGAGGAGGTAGTGCAGTACTTCTCTACTCTCTTCAGGGAAGATGCTAACGGGGAATCACCGAAAGAAGCTCAGGTTCTCTTCTGCATTCTATCATTGGTGACGCATGAAATGAATGAAAATTTAATGAAACCAATCACACTTGGAGAGCTTGAGGAAACCATTGTTCAGATGAAAAAAGGAAAAGTGGCTGGACCTGATGGCTTTCCAATTGAATTTTACCAAGAATTCTAGGATATCATCAAACTTGACCTTTTAGCTATTGTCCAAGAATCTCAGTAGAATAAGCAAATGCTTAAGGCTACAAATACGACCTATCTTGCTCTCATACCCAAATGCGAAGGTGCTAATAGGCTAAGTCAATTTCGCCCTATATCCCTTTGCAATGTTGTTTACAAAATTATATCTAAAATCATTGTAGATAGGTTAAAAAGAGGGTTGAGTCCTGTGATTTCAGAAGAGCAGAGTGGTTTTGTGGAAGGCAGGCAAATCCTAGACGGTATTGTTATTGCTATTGAGTCCATTCACTCCATGGCTAGCTCAAAAGATAAGGTGATGTTCATTAAATTGGACATGGACAAAGCCTTTGATAGGGTCAAATGGTCATTCTTGAAGAAAGTTCTTAGTGCTTTTGGCTTTGCAGATGAATGGACTCAATGGGTCATGAGTTGCATTTCCTCAGCTTCCTTCTCAGTGCTTATCAATGGAGAACACGAGCTTTTTGGTGCTACAAGAGGGCTACGACAAGGTGGTCCTCTATCTCTGTACCTTTTTCTTCTCTTTGTTGAAGGTTTGGGGAGGTTGATCAGTAGGAACAGAGAGGAAGGACATATCTAAGGATGGTGATGGGGAGGGGAATTACTAGTGTAATCACACCTGTAATTTGTTGATGACACTGCCCTTATGGGCATGGCCACAATGACTGAAGCTGTTAATTTATGCAGGGTGTTAGATGTTTATCTAATGGCCTCAGGACAAAAGGTCAATAAAGATAAGTCGTCCATCTTCTTATTCAATACTTTGGGCCCTATTCAGCAGTGGATAGCAAGGACTCTGCATTTTCAGATTGGGACTCCACCCTTGATTTACTTGAGTATCTCTATCTCAGCTGGTTGTACATCCAAAGAATCTTGGCAGACTATTTTGGAGAAATTTTGGGTGAAATTGAATCATTAGACACACAGGTGGTTATCCTTTGCAGGCCGGGTTCAACTTATCCAATCTGTGGTGCAGGCTTTACCTATTTATAGGTGTATGCTCTAGGTTGCCCCGATGGGAATTGTTAAGGAGTTTGATTCGGTTACCAAACAATTCTTATGGGCTAGTAGTCTAAACTCCACTATATGGAGCCTTATTAGATGGGAGATTGTTTGCAGCCCCAAATAATATGGCAGGCTTGGTCTGAGGCAAATGAACTTAAATGGTATTGCTT
Source organism: Torreya grandis (assembly GCA_037957365.1). Lineage (NCBI taxonomy): Eukaryota > Viridiplantae > Streptophyta > Pinopsida > Cupressales > Taxaceae > Torreya > Torreya grandis. The sequence continues at coordinate 4,014,908 of JARHVA010000538.1, read as the reverse complement.
TGGCGACCAAACTTTATTGGCGATGGTGCACCGAACAAGACAAAGCTTGGGATAGAATTCTCTCATAGAAGTACTACTTTGGAACCATTCAGAGGGACATTCCTCATTATCTCCTTATTGGGAAAGGTTCGGCAATATGGGGTACTCTCAAAAAAGGGGCTGCTCTCATCAAGGATGGCTTATTCTGGATTTGTAAACAGGGATCCAAGGCTCTCTTTTAGTCTGACTCTTGGGATGGTTATCCTCCCATCATTTCTCAATTTCCAAATTTGTTGAACCTTTGTTAGAGATTCCTTGATGTTGGCTGGTCTCGAGTGAGTGACTTCAAAGTTTACATTACACAAGGATAGGTGGAGGTAGCTCGCTAAAAAGCTCCCAAAACTTGGTCTGTTAATGGGATGCAGGAAGAGAATGAGGAGCTATTGAGCATCCTTTCTAGGCATCGCTATAGTCCTCTTCAGGAGGAGGATGAGCTAGCTTGGTCTCCCAATCCCAAGGGAGCTTACACAGTTTCATTTGGATATCAGGCCTTACTTCTTTAGAGATTGGGAAGGGGGGAAGTGCATTGGTGGAGATAGGTCTGGAATAAATTCACATGGCCTAAATGCAACTATTTTGCTTGGATGCTAGCTTGGAATAGGTGTTTGACCTAGGACAATCTCTGGAAGAGAGGTTTACAAGGCCCTTTAGTATGTGTTATGTGTGGAGCGACCGAGGAGGATTTAGCACACCTTTTTTTGCGATGCCCCTTTGCCTTGCAACTCTGGCATTATTGGTGGGATGTTTGGCAGCGCCCATGTTTTCATGCTCAATTTGTGGTCAATTTCTGGAATGGAATGGGAGAACCCCCCTCAAGGAAGCCCTTCCTACAGGACATATGGCTGGGCGGCCCCATTTTTTTATTCTAGCAAATCTGGCTTGAGAGAAATAGGCAATTTTTTTGGGGGGTGAGGGTCATGGTGCAGCAAGTATGGCAAAAAGTGGTGGGGATAATCTAGGAAATCGTCAAAGTAAAGAGTGCAATCTACCTTCCTTTGAACAAATAAGATGCTTAGGTGGTGGCGCGACTTGGATTCCAGCAGTTAACTGGTAAGTCAGCATGTGTCAGGAGGAGCAAGCAGGTCAAGGAGCAGATTCTCAAGATTGGTCAGTGGCAACGCCCCCTAGTGGGATTCTCAAGATCAATACAGATGGTTCTTCCAGAGGTAATCTGGGACCCACAGGTACTGGAGGGATAGGAAGGGATTCTGAAAGTATGATGATTTTTCTTTTTGCGATTCTTGAGGGGCTGTAAACCATTAACATGATGGAAGGCCAGGCCATTATTTATGCCCTTGAGAAGGCCCAGGTGTTAGGTTGGCGTAATATTATATGTGAATCAGACTCTCAAGTCTTGATTAACCTACTCATTAAGAGGAAAGTGGTGGACATCAATTGGCAACTATCTCTGATTATGCAACAGATTTTGCGGATTTGCTCGCTTATGGATAGCATTACTTTTGCTCACATTCTATGTGAATGGAATAGGGCAGTGGATTTTTTGGCTAAATGGGCATCAGACCATTTGGATGGTGGAAACATTGAGGATTGGGGGTCTCTCTCCCCGACGTTCCGTTCTGATTTGGAAAGAATTTTGGAGGCTGATAGGGAGGTTCATAATATTGTCTAGTTGGGCGTGTACCTAGTTTTTCAATTTTTGTTGCTTTCTTTTGGGGGTTTTTGCCCCTCGTTCTTCTTGTAATGCTTTTCTTTACTTATTAATATTATTTTTACCCCTTTTTCAAACAATTTTTAAAAAAAAGACTATCTGAGGACTTGTAGCTAAACATTTGATAGAAACTAGAAACCAAACAATCTTCATCCTATCAGTTTCAAAAAAATCTCCCTAGAGTATCAGACAACTCTTGGAGGACTTACAACCAAATAGAAAATAGAAAACATAATTGAGTAAATTATTTTTTGTTTTTTTGCCATATCTCTCCATCTGTAGCCTCATTGATCCTCAAACTTTATCTGAACATCTAAAATTTCATTCTCCACATTTTCTTCTTTGGGGTCCCATATCCCAATTCCACTCCTAATTCTCATAAATCTCAATTTTCTCTTTTTTTGGGTTTTGCCATAACTTCTTATTTTGTCTGTTTACCTCGAAAAAATTCTAAGGTGTTCATCTCCCTTTTCTGCTCCTTTGTCCCTCTTTGATAAATTTTCCAGTTTTTCCATTTTCACTCCTGAAATTGCCCTCACCTTTGTTAATCATACTCCCACTATGCAAAAAAATTAGTAAAAGTACCTTTACCCCTTTTGATTTTGCCCAAATTAAAAAATTATGTTACTAAACATGTCTTAACTCTAGTTTTCCTACCCACTGTAAAAAAAAAACCTCTTGTCTGGTCATGGTAGTAACCCGAACAGGAGCAAAAAACATGGAGGATGAAATTGTTGCCCTCAAGACCTAACATCTAAGATATTGATGAAAAAATTATTGGCCTCAGTCTTCAACATACCACCAAGAACAACAAAGGACATCTAGACTTCTCTTTAGACACCTAGTTTTCTTCTTCCAATAATTTTTATGGGCCAAAGCTTAATTTTCCTCGATTCAATGGTGCAAATCTAACTAGATGGATCTATCAAGTAGAACAATATTTTAGTCTACATAATACTTTTGATGCTAACAAGGTCCTGCTTGCATCCTTTCACTTGGAACATGAAGCCATTCAATGGTATCATTGGTATACCAAGGCTCATGATGAGCTCATATGGACTGATTTTTGCACCCTCATTTTGTAATGGTTTGGCCCTAGTGCTTTTGATGACTTCACTAGAGCACTCACTAAACTTCACCAAATAGGAACTGTGAGAGAATATCAAACATAATTTGAAAAACTGGCCAATCACACATAGGGATTGTCTAATAAATTCTTCAAGATTTGCTTTGTCAGTGGACTAAAGGATGCAATTTAATCTGAGGTCAAAATGTTTTGACCCAACATGATGATAGAAGCCTTAGGGTTGGCTAAGTTAGTAGAGGACAAGATCATAGCTCAATAATGATTCAAATCCAATTTTGCTTCAATCAAAAATATAGCTCCATAATAATGTCAAACAATGCCAGCCCCCAAACCCACTCTTATCAAGCATTTGACTGAAGCATAGATGCGAGACCGCTGAGAAAAAATACTATCTTATAATTGTGATGATAAATTCACTCAGGGACATCAATGTGTTGAGCAAAAACTCTACCTATTAGATGTGGACTCTCCACTCGAAACTAAAGATTGGGAAGATGTTTAGAATAAAACAAATGATCTAAAAGAAGCTCAATTGATGTGGAACCTGCTTCTCAAGAAGGCCAACTAGAGATCTCTCTCCATGCCTTAGCAAGAGTCACCACCCCACAAACCATGCGAGTCAGGGATTACTTCAAGAAGTTCCCTCTCATAATAATCATTGATTCTAGTAGCACTCATAACTTCATTGACTCACATATCACCAAATAGGTTGATTATTTTAGCTATCCTTACTCCAACTTTAAAGTTATGATTGCCAATGGGGCACATTACCTTGTAAAGGGAAGTGTCATAATGTATGTCTCTTTATTGGAGATTATAACTTGCACTCTGACATGTTTTCCTTGCCCTAAGGTGGATGTGATGTTGTTTTGAGAGCCCAATGGTTACGCACACTTGGACCCATCTTATGGGATTTTGTTGAACTTTGGATGGAATTTTTAGACAATGTGCAAAAACACACATTAAAAAGCTTACAATTAGGGTCTATTAGCATCATAAGTTCACATCACATGGAAAATCTTCTTAAGAAGAATTCACACAGCATCATTACCCAATGCCATTCCTTCAACTGCAACCATCAACGATCTCCATTACTCTTGATCTACAAACTATTCTACATAGGTATGCACGTGTCTTTGTCAAACTAGTGGGATTGCCACCTTCATAGTCAAAAGACCACCGTATTCAACTTCTTTTTGGAAGTGTTCCTCCTAACATCAGGCCCTACCACTACCCATTTTAGTAAAAGACTAAGAACAAAATGATCATTCGAGACTTACTGAAGTAAGGCATTATTTGCCCTAATACCAACCCATATTCTTCTCCAGTTCTCCTTGTTTGAAAAAAAGATGGGTTATGGCATCTCTACATTGACTTTCATGCACTTAATTGCATCACAATCAAGGATAAGTTCTTGATCCTTGTTATTGATGAGCTTCTTGATGAGCTTTATGGTGCTCATTTTTCTCTGAGGTGGATCTCTACTTTGGATATCACTAGATCTGACTTCATGAGGATGATATCCCTAAGACAACTTTTAACATGTATGATGGCCACTATGAGTTTATAGGCATGCCATTTGGCCTCACTAATTCTCCTTCAACATTCCAGGCATTGATGAATAAAATATTTCATCCCTACTTGCAAAAATTCATTATGGTCTTCTTCAATGATATCCTCATCTATAGTAAAACATGGTCTAAGCATCTCCAACATCTGGAGCTCACACTCCAACTTCTCTCTGACCATCATCTTTATGCAAAACAATCCAAATGTGATTTTGCCCAGGATGAAGTGGAGTATGTCGGGGATATTGTTTCAGCCCAAAGGGTTTGTGTGAATCCTAGAAAAATAACTGCCATGACAAATTGGCCTCATCCTTAGATACTCAAGAGCCTCCATGGTTTTTTGGGGCTGATTGGATACTATCGTAAGTTTTTCAAGGATTATAGTAAGGTTACAAATCCATTGACAATTATGTTGAAAAAGGATGCTTTTACATGGACACAAGTTATTGAGTGTGCATTTGAAGAATTGAAATAAGCTATGTTTACTACACCTATTCTTGCTATGCCAGATTTTGCCAGGACCTTCACTATCAAGAGTGATTCTTGTGGCAATGGACTTGGTGTTGTTCTCCTCCAAGAAGGACACCCCATTGCATTCACTATCAAATCCCTTTATGGCAATAATTTAGTACTATCTATTTATGAGAAGAAAATGACGGCCATTTTGCATGCAGTACAGAAGTGGTGGCTATACCTACTAGGGAATCATTTTTGTATCAAAACTGATCTCTAGAGTCTAAAATATTTCTTGGAAAAATGGGTCTCCACCCCATCACAATAGAAATGGGTCATCAAACTCATGGGTTATGACTATTAGATCACTTACAAGAAAGTAAGGATAATATTGTCGTTGATGCTCTGTCTTGCACATTTGCAGACCAATCTTCCCTTTCAGCTATTTCTATGCCTATTCCAAATTGGTTAGATGTTGTATAATAGGGGTATGTCAATGACTCTTCATTATCTCAAATCATTCAATAGTTGGCCACTAACCTCTCTGTTGTACCACATTATTCTTAGAATGGTGCTTCTCTATGATACAAGGGTCATCTGGTGCTTCCCTAGAGCACAGATCTTCAACAAGTTGTATTCTATGAACTCCATGCTTCTCCATCTGGAGGGTTCTAAGGGTTTCTCAAAACTTATGAGTGGGCACAACACAACTTATTTTGGAAGGGAATGAAAAAGGAAATTCAATAGATGGTGGTTGAATGTGATACCTACCAGTGCAACAAGGGTGAAACAACACTCATCCCTAGGTTATTCAAACCCTTACCCATCCCTACTAAAATTTAGACTGATATTTCTATGGATTTCATTGAGGGGCTCCCTAAATCTGGAGGGAAAATAGTGATTTTGGTTGTGGTTGATCGCCTCTCTAAATATAGTCATTTTTGTGCCCTCAACCATCCCTATACCACCTCCATAGTCGCATAACTTTTCTTAGACCAGATTTTCCATCTTCATGGCATTCCTTTGTCCATTGTCTTAGATTGTGATGCAACCTTCACCAGCCATTTTTGGATAGAACTATTTTTCTGCACTGCCACCCAACTGAAGATGAGTTCTATGTATCACTTCCAAATAGATGGGCAAACTAAAATTGTCAAAAAATGCTTGGAAACTTTCCTTCATTGCTTCACCTCAATAATAACATCAGTGGGCAAAGTGGCTCCCTCTCATTGAATGGTGGTAAAATACCTCCTACCACACTTCAACAAAAATGACTCCATATGAAACAATCTAAGGTCAATCACCACTAGTGCTCCTTTTGTACACCCCCAATAGTTCATCAATTCAAGTGGTCAACACAATTATCCAAACCTGGGATTAGATCCTCATCATGCTGTGGGACAATCTTCATATGGCATAAAATCAAATGAAATAACAGGCTGATTAACACCATTCTAAGTGTACTTTTCAAGTGGGTGATATGGTTTTTCTTCGCCTACAACCATACAAGTAATCCTCCCTAAAACTCAAAGGCCATCATAAGCTAGCTCCAAGTTCTATGGAACCTATAAGGTTCTCTAGAAGATTGGGTCAATTGCTTATAAGTTGGAGCTCTCACCTTCTTCCTGAGTTCACCCAATATTTCATGTCTCTTGTCTGAAGAAAGTTCTTACCACAAACATCAGAGTGCATACTATTTTACCAGAACTTGATATTGAAGGATCTATCATTCTCAAGCTAGAGGAAATCCTAGACAGACACACATGCCAACTTCACTCCTACTCCATCACAAAGGTTTTAATTCAATGGCACATAATGCAACTAGAGGATGCAACATGGGAACCACTATTTTAGATTTAACACTAATTCCCACATCTGAAGCTTTAAGGACAAAGATTTTTCTAAGAGGGAGGGGATGTCAGGAACCCATGCTACCCCTTCTCTTTATTTTGTTAGTGTGATAGTTGCTATGGATGCATATGCTTTGTAAGTCATCCCGTCAGCGTTTTGTTTTATCCCACATTCATGGGAAGTAGTAGTTGCTTAGATTAGACTTAGTATATAAGTAAGTGTTGAGGCCAATGAATGCATCCACAAATTTATTGCATTGGGACTGCTCAAAGGAAGTTAGCCACTCAAAGAGGCTAGCAATTCTACAATTTAGCCATTGTAATTCATTTCAACTTGTTTGAGTTAATATATTGCTAATTTCATAGTTTATTTCATGTATTTGCAATTATCTGCTAACTTGTTCAAGAAGGATCCTCTCAACATGCTATAAACTATTATGGCATATAATTGCACCCTGTGAGAGGGTTCTTCAGACTCTCTCACTCATAGCCACACAATGGGATCAACCTCAGGCCATGGGTATCCTATGATGGGGTTGAACCTCCAAAGAAGGCTAGTTCCTCTTGGTAGATCACCTAAACTACTAATTTTGCTTGGGAAAGGGGTAGAAGACTTACATAAAATAACTAAAAACATAAAAAAGGTGATACACCAAATTAAAAGACACTCTTATTACTCCAAAACAAACACAATAGTAGCTCAATGATCTCTCACTCACATAGTCTCTTACACTAGTTGGTTTTGCATAAATGATTCTGAGTAAGGCATCCTAGATAAGGGTAAAGCATAGAGGAATGATAAAACTCACACTATAATCCCATCTATGATTGACATAACACAACTCAGACCTGCAAAAGCCTTAAACCACCTACAAAAGGGCAAGAAACAAAAGACAAACACCAAGGAAGAAGACCTCTTCACAAGGCAGTCATGCACAAACTATCTAGAACACAAAGTGTAGTCAAAGAGATAGGTAAAATAAATGATCTTATTGCTTTGAAGGTTGTTTATTACAATTTTTTGATAGGGTTTTACCTTGTCAGATGAGAGTCTCTATTACAATGAGAAGAAAAGAGATATAAATAGAAGGGAAGAGAAGAAGGATGAGAAAGCTTTTAATCCTACAGAAATGCGCTTCAACCACCATCTTTTTCCATCCAATGTCAAAGAGGAGTAAATGTCTTTCAATGACCCTCCATGTCTCTTAGGGATTGATCGTGTTTTTTTTGCTAATCTTTTTGGACTTAGCTTTGGTAGACCTACAACTTTTCAGATTAGTGACATGTATGGGTATCTTAGGCAAAAAAATGGGTTTCCAAAGTCGCTTTACAAGTTTGCAATTTGAAATGTGTTTGTAACCCTCCATTTCCCACTTATCTTGGTAGGCGAGAAAACAGAGATTTTCACACACTTGCATAGGTGGGAAAGTGGAGATTTCAGTGCACTTTGTATAGGTGGGAAAGTAGAGATTTTAGTGGACTATGCAACTTTGCATATGCGAGAATGTGGAGATTTTCATGCACTTTGCATAGGTGGGAAAGCATAGATATAAGCACACTTTTCATAGGTGAGAAATTGGAGATATAATTGCACTTTACAAATTTGCATAGGTGGGAAAATGGAAATATAAGTGCACTTTGCATAGGTGGGAAAGTGGAGATTTAAGTGCACTTTACAACTTGCATAAGCGGGAAAATATAGAATTCCATGCACTTTACATAGGTGAGAAATCAGAGATTTTTGTGCACTTTACAACTTTGAAAGTGGAGATTTCCATGCACTTTGCATAGGCAAGAAAACAAAGATATAAGTGCACTTTGCATAGGTAGGAAAATGGAGATTTCAATGCACTCTGCAACTTTACAAAGTTATAAAGTGCACATAAATCTTCAATTTTTGCTTGGCACTTGGTAGGTGGGAAAGCAGAGATTTAAGTGCACTTTACAAGTTTACAAAGTTACGAAGTGTGCAGAAATCTCCAGTTTTTGCTTGGGTCATTTTGAAGCTTTTACTCAAATTTTTTATAGGCTTCTTCTAAGGCATAGGGTGTTTTGAGGTTTTTTGGCACAAAAGTATCAACATGCATCTCATTCACTCCCCAACACTTCATTTCATGCTTGTCACTAAATGGTGAATAACGCTGAAAACTGGCTTGATCTAGTGCTTGCAGCGTAAAACCCCACTTTTAAGCATTTACCTTAAAGTTTCCAAACTTAGCTAAAAGCTTCATAAGAAAGCTGAGAACATGAAGTAGGGACATGAATATTATCTCCCTCTTTTCACCATTAGATCATCCACTGCAATAGGCTCTTGAGATAGTTAGTTCACCATGCCAAGGCCCTCCAAGATAGTGCACTACATCATAAAGTCATGACTAGAAAGAGATTAGTCATCAAGACAAAAGGTTTGTATGTAGGCCAATTTTGGCCAACAAGTCTCAAATTCTATTGCAAATATTTGCAAATTGAAGAGCTTGTCAAGAACTTTCCAATGCAATTTGAATAGAGTCAATCCGACAATGTATGTAAAAGTTATGGCTTACTAAAATTAAAGACAAATAAGTAAAAACTATGCAAATATGGTATAATGATGACATCATCATGTTGACTAGATTGTACAGAATTCTAAGGGGACCACTTAGACCCTAACACATGAAATAATGAGGCATTGGCACATGGAGAGAGAGAATAAATGGGTTTGTTTAAATTTTGGTCTTCGATCTTTGACAACGTAACTGTTTGATTGTGAGGCCCACGCCATTTATCGATGAGGGGCCCATCAACTAGTTGGGGTCCTCTTTTTTGTATGGAGGGGGACCCTGTTGCCAATTTCATATTAAAATGGAAACATTTTTATATATAAACCTTTTTACAGGCTTCCCCATAGTGAATATGGGACTAAATTCTCAATGCATTTTAAAACATAACACCTAAGCCACCATGTGGCATCTCCCCCTGAGTTCTAAGGCATGAGATGGTCTTAAGACCTCTTCAAAGGGCACAAATGCTTCTATTTAAACCCATTTTTGTGCCACCTCCCAACAAATGTGGGATAAATGGGTCAAACATGGCATGAGAAAAGGGGTGATGCATGGGATTCGATCCCAACACCTCCCATAACCCATTTTTTGGTCTTAACCGTTGGATGACGCCCTAATTTGGAAACTACAAGTGAGGATTTCCCTTATAACCTTTATTTTCAGGATTGTTGAGCCTAAAAGAAAGGCACTTTTGGGGAATTTGAACCCCACACATTGTGTAAAATGAAAAGTGCCTTTACTAACATGCCACAACCTTAGAAAACAATATAAAAGACACTATATTCTATTTGTTCTTTAATTTTTGGAACTATTAACCTGTTATAAAAGGAAAGCAAGCAGATATTACAGGTGTGTTATTGGGAATTGATTATTTGTCAACCATAAACTTCTTAGAGATTCTATAGAGGCAAACTTATAGATTGAAGATCATTTATTAATGCGAAGCAAATGAAAAATGTATTTTGCGTTGAATTTTAATGGATAGGTTCGTATTTTGAAGTTGACCCAAAGATGTAACCCAACTCGAGTGAACTATATTATTGATTTATTGAGTATTGTTCTGCGTTCTTATCAATTTCTTACATTTTAGTTCGGTTTTTTAAATACTAATTTTTATTAAATAAACCACTTGTTTTTTAGAAATTTAAGAAAAAATAATTAAGTATTCAAACATGGAAAATTTGATTAAGTTTAAATAAATACCACATTTTAGATCACTTAAATTTTTATATAAGTTAACATCAATCTATAAATTAAGTAATATATAATTGTTACTTTAGATAACAAATACTTTAATAATTTAAATATGAATTAAGTCATCCATAAATTATCTAATAATTATATTGATTTATAGATTAATTATACATAAATTTATGACATATCTAAAATTACCAAAATTTGATGGACTTATATATATAATTAATATATATATATATATAATATTAATTTATGATTATATATTATTAATATATAAGATTAACATGATGACATGATGACATTGTGCAGAGCACTGGTCTGAGCTAGGGCCTGCGTGCCCTGGCTTGCTGTGTCTGTTGGTTGAGCGCATCGATGACGATTTTGAGCGCGGGGGGGGGGGGGGGGGTTTCTATGTTCACAGGGGTCTGGAGGGGGTTGGACAGGGGTTTGACCTCCTCTTTTCTGCGGCTAAGCATTTTTCTAGCCGTAGTCTGGTGCGTGGGTATCTTGGACGAGGGGTGCGTGGCGATTTGGGCATTTGGGCCGACTACCTTGCCTCTTTCCCTCTTCTAATTGGTGTTTGAGCTTGTATTGCCATGGAAAATCGGGGTCTTGCTTCTTCCTTGGATTTGGAGATGGTAGATCCATCCTCTTTGATGCATGTCAGTAACAAGGATCACACTGAGTTTCCTCTTTCTGGAGAGGGCACCTCCTCGTCAAAAGAGTCGTTTCAAATTAAAAAAGTAAATGGATGTTTGGAGAGATCGAAAGATAGACCGATTTTGGTTATTCAACCTAAGCAGGTTTCAGAGGATGTTGATTACTGGTGCAAGCATGCTTTTATTTGCAAATTTTTGGGTCTTCACCTTTCTCTTCCTGTATTGGAATCCTGGGCATGTCGGGTTTGGAACCTTGAAGGAGATATGGAGATTCTTTTAGCGACTAATAACTATTTCCTGGTTATTTTTTCAAGTATGTCGGACAGAAATAGGGCTTTTAAAGGTGGACCTTATTTCTTTAACCAGGTTGGGCTCTTCATCAAGCCTTGGCATATGGACTTCAACTCTGCTGAAGAGATCCCTTCGCGGGTGCCTGTGTGGGTTCATTTTTCGAGGCTTCTGTTGGAATTATAGAGGGAAGATATCCTCCACTCAATCTCTTTGCTTCTCAAGAAACCTGTTGGATCGGCTTCACAGACTCAAGAGCGTAAGGTAATTTCTTTTGCTCGTATTTGTGTTGAAGTTGATTTGAATAATCCATTACCAGACTCTATGGAAATTTGCATGGGTTCTTCCTCCTGGATCCAACAGCTAGACTATGAAACCCTTCCATTCAGATGTAGAATTTGCCATGAATATGGTCATCTACACTGCAGTTGTCCCAGAGTGAAATCTTCCCCCTTGTCTACCTCTAGACCTCCTAGGATGGACAAGGGGAAAGCTCCAGTGACTGATGGGCCTCTTGATAAGGAGGGATTTATCCAGGTTAAATCTCGTAATAAAGGCAAAGGCAAGAAGAGATCCTAGAGTGATAGACAGAATGATGGAACATTTAATAGGTTTGAGGTTCTGGATAGCGTAGACCATGAAGACGGTATTCTAGTTGAGCTTTCTTCTGGGGTTAAGGGTCAGGTAGAGATTTAGGAGGTGGAAACAACGAAGGAGGAGTTGGTTTTACCGTTAGGGGTTCAACAGGTCTGTCAACTGGCTTTGGACTTGCCTTCTCAAGTTCAGAATATTAGTGGCTTCCAGGAGTCACAGATTCTGGTGGGTACTGTTGGGTTGGCTCCTTGTCCTCAAGTTACGAAGGGATTCGAGGATCCTGTGAAGGGTGCTAAGGCTCCTCCTGCCTTAGGCTTGCAACAAAAATCTTTTAAAAAGGGGCCTCTAGATAAATAGTCAAGGAACGGAAGGAAGACTGATCAAGAGAAGGTTAAGATTATGGGTGATACTTTCGTTGAGTCTAGGTCTATGAAACCCATTAATTCCCACTTCTCCCACCCCCCTAAATGATAGTTTTATCATGGAATGTAAGGGGGTTGAACAACATCCCTAGACAAAAGGCTGTTCGTAAATTAATCGAGTCTCAAGCTCCGGATGTGGTCTTTATGTAGGAAACCAAGCTTACAGTGGATGGTTTGAATAATTGTGCTCTGTGTATCTGGCCCCAAGGCTATTGGCAGGGGGTGGGGGTGTTGGGCAGTTCTGGGGGGGTGGCTTGCTTTTAGAACCCGAAGAAAGTCTCCCCCTTATGGTGGGTTTCTAGTCGGTCTTCCATCTCTATGGTTGCCTCCAATTTTGAAACTGGTGAAAGATGTCTTTTCTCCAATATTTATGCTCCTACTGATCTTCCAGGCAAGACACATCTTTGGGATCATATCAATTTTGTCCATTCTCTGGACCCATTTCTCTCGTGGATTTTGGCTGGTGACTTTAATGCTGTTATTAGTATGGATGAAAAATGAGGAGGGGTGGTCAGGCTTGATCCTTCTTCTCTTTTGTTCAAAGATAATATTGGTTTCCTTAACCTGCTTGATGTGAAGCCAACCAATGGAGTTTTTACTTGGAATAATAGGAGGTGTGGTGATGAGGCTATCTCATAATGGCTCGATGGATTTTTGGTTTCCAGTTATTGGATGGCAGCAGGTGGACTACCAGTTTTGAAATCTTGGATTGGAGGGGATCCAACCACTAGCCTATCAAACTCTGTGTTTCCTCTTATGGGGTCACTAAAAAGCCTTCTTTCAAATTTCAATTGATGTGGTTACGGGATCAATCTCTTCGGGATCTTGTGATGCATTGGTGGTGTGAAGGGCTTCTTGCCCATGGGAGGGCCATGTACACTTTTAGTAAATGGCTTCAACATGTGAAGTATAGGCTTAAGAGGTGGAATAAATAATGTTTTGGGAACCTGCATGCTCAGAAGCTTGTGGCTTAGTCCAAGCTGGATAGTGTCACTCGTCAGATTCGTGACCATGGGTTGTCCTTTGACCTTTTGAATGCTGAGTCCTTTGCCCTTAGGGGCCTAGAAGAGTGGGAGCTTCGGGAGGAGATTTTCTAGAAGCAAAAATCTCGTATTGTTGGCTACAGGAGGGGGACAAGAATACGACTTTTTTTCATAACTCAGTTAAGGCCCGTAGGCAAGGGAACTCTATTTCCACTCTTGTCTCGAGTGATGGGACTCAACTCTCGTCATGTAGTGAAATTTTCAGGGAAGCTGTCAACTATTTTTCTAATCTTTTTACTAGCGAGGATATTGCTGCTAGATCTGAGGAGAGGGCTATTTTGGATTGTATTCCTTGCTTGGTCTCGGATGAGATGAACGGGGCCCTTTTGTGTCCAATCTTGTTACCTGAATTGGAGAAAGTTGTGTTTGGCATGAAAAAAGGTAAAGCTCCTGGCCCAGATGGGTTTCCGATTGAGTTCTTCCAAGAATTTTGGGAAATAATAAAGTCTAATCTCCTTGAGGTGGTTCAGGAATCTCTTAGGAACAAACAAATGCTTAAGTCTTTGAATTCTACTTTTCTGGCTCTCATACCTAAGAAGGAGGGGGCTAATCGGATGGATCATTTCAGGCCTATTGCTTTATGCAATGTTGTCTACAAGATCATCTCCAAGTTGATTGCTGAGAGACTCAAACCTCTCTTTGGTGCCTTGATTTCTGCTGAACAGGGAGGTTTTGTGGAAGGGAGACAAATCTTGGATGGTGTCGTGATTGCTACGGAGGTTATTTCACTCTATGGCTTCCTCTAAGGAGAAGGCAATGTTCTGTAAGCTTGACATGGTTAAAGCTTATGATCGGGTGAGCTGGGAGTTCCTTCAGAATATCCTCTTGGCCTTTGGCTTTAAAGAGGAATGGGTGAGTTGGGTTCTCAGTTGTGTGACCTCGTCCTCCTCCTCTGTTCTCGTCAATGGGGAATTTTTAGATTGGTTTAGTGCTACTCGGGGACTTCAACAAGGGGACCCTCCATCCCCTTATCTTTTCATTTTCATGGCGGAGGGCCTTGGTAGATTTATTAATTCTCAGGTGCAGCAGGGTCTTATTCACAGCTGGAGCTGGAACAATGATCTCCCTCCTTGTTCTCATCTTCAATTTGTGGATGATACTGGACTCATGGGCTTGGCTAGAATTAGTGAGGCAGTGAATTTCAAAACTTTAGACATCTACTTGAAAGCTTCTGGTCAAAGTATTAATGATGATAAATCTTCCATTTATTTCTTTAATACTCCTCAACTCATTCAGAACAGGATTGCCAGGATTCTTAGATTCCAAATTGGCACTCTTCCCCTGATGTACCTGGGGATTCCTTTAGCTCTGGGACCTCAGTGTATAGATAATTGGCATGGGATTTTCGATAAGTTCTGGAGTAAGGTTAGTCACTGGACTTACAAATGGCTCTCTTCTGCTGGTAGAGTGATCCTCCTAAAAGCTGTGGTGTAGTCTCTCCCTATTTATAGGTGTTGTGTGCAGATTCCTCCTGCTTCCTTTGTGATGGATTTTGAGGCTCTTTCCCAGCAATTCCTTTGGTCGGGTAACCTCCTTTCATCGAAGTAGAGTTTAGTCAAGTGGGAGTCTGTCTGTAGGCCGAAGCATGTTAGGGGTCTTGGCATTAGGTTTGTGGCTCTTGTGGTTATAGCATTGGCGGCTAAGCTATACTGGAGATGGTGCAACAACCAGGATCAGAATTGGGCCAAGATTCTTGCTTTCAAGTATGTTCCTGGGGTTGAGAGCCAGGATGTGCCGCAGATTGCTTTGTTGGGCAAAGGTTCTTGCATTTGGGATACTCTTAAGAAGGGAGCTCAACTTGTTCAGAGTGGGCTCTTCTAGATATGTAATAATGGCTTTGCTGCTCTTTTTTTGCTGGACTCTTGGGATGGTCACCCTCCCATTCTCTCTAGTCTCCCTCAGCGTCTGCCTCTTTGCTAGATATTCTCTGATGCTGGCTGGATTAAGGTGGAGCATTTTAAAACTGTTAAGCGCATTGGTCAACTGGAGGTGTTTTGCTGGAAGGATCCGCAGGAGTGCCTTATGGGTGGTTCTGATGAGGATCGTGTTGCTTTGTGTAAGGTCTTGGAGGGTAGGCTTTGCAGCGCTCTAAATGAGAGGGACAAGTTGGCTTGGAGTCCTAGCCCAAAAGGTAATTATACTGTTGTTCAAGGTCATGCTGTGCTTGATAGGAATTTACATGGTCCTGCTGAGGTGCCCTGGTGGAGGAAGGTTTGGAACAACTTTTCTTGGCCCAAGTGTAACTTCTTTTTATGGTTGGTTGCCTAGAGGAAATGTCTCACTTGGGAGAATCTTCGCAAATAGGGGTTTCAGGGTCCTTCCATTTGTTTTCTTTGTTTGTGCAGTGAAGAATGTTCTTCCCACTTGTTCTTTCACTGCCCCTTTTCTCGTGAGATTTGGCACAGATGGTGGGAGGCTTGGCATCATGGTTGCATTCATGCTTCCTCTCTTATTGAGTTTTGGGAGAGCCTGGGCAGGCCTCCTACGAAGCCGCCTTTTCTCCAGGTGGCCTGGAGCATTGGGCCTATTTTCATTCTTTGGAACCTTTCGCTAGAACGGAACCGCAGAGTTTTTTGTGATTCCAGATTAGATAGTGGTCAACTGTGGATGAAGGTTATCAGTAGACTTTAGGAGACTATGTCTACTAAATGTGATATGTCTGAAAGTATTGATCCTGAGGATGTTGAGGTTGTGCGGGATCTGAGCTTGGGTGTTAATAGTAGGGGTGGCATTGCTGGTATTATGCCCCATCGTGTCAAGAAACTGGTCTGTTGTGATGGGAAGTGGGCGCCTCCTTCAGATGGGGTCTTGAAAATTAACACTGATGGATCTTCTCGTGGAAATCCTGGGCATGCTGGTATTGGGGGTATTAGTAGGAGTGAAGATGGTGATGTTGTTTTTTGCTTCTCTGTCTACAAAGGGCATTACTCTAATTACCTGATGGAGGCCCTTGCTATTAAGATCGCTGTTGAGCGGGGTTGCTCTCTTGGTTGGAGGAGGATTTTCTGTGAGTCTGACTCTTAGATTGTTGTGGATATGTTGAACAACCAGAGATTGGATGGTGTTAGTTGGCATTTAGCTTCGATGGTCAGACATATTTTAAGGGTTTGCAGCTCCTTGGAATCTGCGTCTTTCTGTCACATCCCTAGAGAATGGAATAGCGTCGTTGACTACTTGGCAAAGAGGGCCTCAGAGAAAGGGGATGGTTGGGATATCAGTGGTAGGGATGAGTTACCTTCTAATTATCTAGGGATTTTGGAGAAAGTTTTATTGGAAGACAAAATTATGTAGTGTTATTGTTTGGGTTGTTGGCGGTTCTCCTTTTTTATTGAGCTTGTGGCTCTTGCCTTGTATCTCGTTTTGGATTGAATAATTTTTTTTCCCTTTTTAAAAAAAATTATATATATAAAATTAACATATCAATAATAATAATTATTTTGTAATTATCATATATCAATATAATTATTTTATCATATATTACTATTTTAATTTATTCTTTAATATATAAATATAATATATTAATATATATATATATATATATATATATATATATATATATATATATAATTTTTTTTTCCTTAATAATATATAATAAATAAATGTGTATGATATTATTATTCAACCAAGATACAATTTATATATATCATTATGCTGATAAATTTGTATAATATTATTATTTAACTAATATAGTATTATTAATACTATTTATATACATTATTCCCAGCGTAACTAGTACTTTTTTGGGGAAGTGCAGTTATATCTATCCATTATTGATTTTTTTTTTTTTTTTAATTGGGGGGGAAGCAAAATTTCTTCGTTAACATAATTGATGAGGGAAATTAGAAGTCTTTAACCGAGGTTAGCTAGGGTGGCATGACGTGAGAGTTTACCCGTCCATAAAATAAATATACTCAATCAAATACTTAGTTACGTTGGGAGGGTCAGAAAGTCTCTTCTGTTATTTGACCGCGCCGATTGCATGTGGACCGTGGTGTGTTGAGGCCACACTCCATTTTTAGAACATATTAGGGTTCTGATAAAAAAAACCCACGACACCCACTAGCTGCTGAGCCTTGGCGGGATTCGATCCTTGGTGCTTTGTTGAGGCCACATTCCATTTTTAGAACATATTAGGGTTCTGGTAAACTTCGGCAATTTTCATAAGAGCCGCGACACGCACTAGTTGCTCAAGCCGTCTCTCAGCTCAGCTCAGCTCAGCCTTCGCGGGATTCGATCTTTGGTCTTTTCGATGGCACAGATGGGAGCTCCTATTCAGCAGCAAGTGCAAGGGCAAGCGCAGCAGGTGGTTGCGCCAAATGCCTCTCTGTATGTGGGAGATCTGGATCCTGTCGTCACGGAAGGACAGCTGTTTGACATTTTTAATCAGATTGCGCCTGTTGTATCCATTAGGGTTTGCAGAGATCAGATCTCGCGGCTTTCTCTGGGATACGCTTATGTTAATTACAGCCACGCACAGGACGGTATGTTATCTGATTTGTAAATATCACTCTCATGAATGCCTCTGCTTTCAAATGGAACCCTTGAAATATTTTTTGTTTTTGCTTTCTAGGGTTTATGTTCTTTGATTTGGTTGATTCCTCCCTTTTAGTAGTGGCAACCTTAGACTTAGATGGCTTGTCTCAGGAATATCTTTTCGCATAAATTTACTTACTAACTTGCACCGGCGTCGTTTATTGGGTTCATGCTGCACCAGGCGTGTTAGATGTGGCGATTTATACTATTTCAATACTCTTTTAAATCCTCGAGAGGCTTGAACTCGGGTCTTCGCTTTGAAAGCCTATTTGTTTTTATAGTTTGAGCTCATTCCATTCGGCCTAGGCTTTAGATGCTTTGACGGAGGGCCAGTTTCGACCGAGGGGTGTCTCCACCCTTCATCCTTCATTGAGATACACAACACAGTGTGTTGGATGTTTTACCCAAATGTAATTCTAATTAATTATTACATATCTTGGGGTTTGAATCCGGGGCTTTGGTTTGAAAACCTAAGCTTAAGATCATGCCATTGGATCTTAAGCCAGATAATTTACCCAAGGGGTGGTACTTGCACAGGATATGCAACACACAGCATTTTGGACGTGGTAATACCCAAATTAAAGCTCTTTATTATGCATCTTGGTTGCACAGGATATGCAACATACAGCGTTTTGGAAGCGATATTACCCAAATTAAACTCTTTATTATGTATCTTGGGATTTAAACCAAGGGTTTCTGTTTGAAGGCCCCATTTGCTTTCATCACTTGAGCTCATCCCTTTCCAACTACGGTTTGTTTTTCTTGTGGTTCGATAATTTATTTTTCTATTTAATTTTTTTTTGTGTTCCCGGGCTTGTTCTCATTGTGGTTTGATTTTTTTTTTTATAAATTTTAAAATAAGAAAGTCCGAGTTTGATTTCTTCTGTTAAAGTTTCTCATGAGTTGCACCCAGCCTTGTCAGTTTGTGGTAGGGGCATGTAGATGCAGTATTTAGCTAATTTCAATGGTTTATCATGTCTCCTGGGAATTTGAGCTTGGAGGTTTGCTATGTTTGCTACTTGAGCTCATCCCATTTGAGAAGTTTTAGTTGTGATTTTAGTCCAGTACACTAAGTGACTTTTATTTTTTAATGTTTGTTTTGGATGTGTTTAATTTTCTTTTGGTAAATCCTGCTTGCTGCAACCTTTGGCTTAGATGTCACAATATTCCTTCAAAGTTTCAGTACCCAGTGAAGTTGGATGCATTACTGTACCCAATTTCAACACTTGATCATTGGGCTATCACGGCCATCGGAGTTGGATGCAGTACTGTGCCTAATTTCATCACTTTGTTGTGTGTCCTGGGGATCTGTACCTGGAGATCTGCTACGAAAGGCCTGGTTCTTTACCACTTGAGCTTATCTTGATTGACATGTTTTGGTTGTGGTTTTAAGGTTTTTATGATTTACTTTTTTTTTTAGGTAGAATATCCTTATTGTTCTGCCATGGGATATGTGAACATGCAAGAATCAAAATTTGTTAACACCATTTAGGAGAAAGCTGCATCGACATTATTGGTATTATTAAGAAACGGAAGCCACCTCATCCGAGAGTTTTGTAGACATGTGCCCGTCACTTAAGTTGCCCAAGTTTGTACTCAACATTCATAGATTGCACTGGGGTTGCTTTGTTGTTTATTATTGTTTGAGATAGAAAATATCAGCAGTTTTTTTTTTAAAATTTTCAGTAATTCTTTTGTTTGATAACTTGTCCTGTTGTTACAATGATGGTAGCATAACTTTGGCTTAGATGCCACAGCCAAGGGCATCCTTTTGGTGAAATCCTACCATGACTTGCAAGAGGCCTTGTAGTTGAGGTATGCCACAACTTAGTTTTTGCACATAACATGTCTCTGGAGGATTTGTATTCGGGCCTTTGCTTTGGAATCCCATTGATTGGCCGCTTGAGCTCTTCTCACTTGACATCTTTTCCTAAGTGTAACCAAAGCGTAGTTTATTTATCAATAAATGCTTAATAGTTTTTTGTTGCTATTCATGTTAAGATTTCGATGACATGTTGCATCCTGTATTTTTTGTTTCTGTTAAATGGTATACAAGTTCCTGCACCTAATCCCACATTAATACATAGGCATCTGTTGTTCAATGACGATTTATGATTGTCACAAGTCAAATCTGGATCCGTTTTTTTTCATTTGCAGCTAGTCGTGCACTGGAGCTTTTGAATTACACCAGTGTTAATGGTAAGCCAATGCGTATAATGTTTTCCCATCGTGATCCGAGCATTCGCAAGAGTAGCTCTGCAAACATCTTCATTAAGGCGAGTGTTTATTTTATTTTTGTTTTAACCTAGATTGTGGATTTATGTTTGTTTTTCCTGCTCCTAGATAATGGCTGAATGTTTCTGAGTTACCCTTCATGCTGTTATTTGTTTCCAGAATCTTGACAAGGGAATAGATAACAGAGCATTATATGATACATTCTCTGCTTTTGGAAGCATTCTTTCTTGCAAAGTGGCCACAGACAATAATGGCCAGTCCAAAGGTTATGGTTTTGTGCAGTTTGACCAAGAAGATGCAGCACAAAGTGCCATTGACAAATTGAATGGCATGTTGGTTAATGACAAGCAGGTTTATGTTGGTCTGTTTGTTCGACGTCAGGAAAGAGAGCGGTCATTGGGTTCTTCCAAGTTCAGTAATGTTTTTGTGAAAAACCTATCAGACACAATCACTGATGAAGACTTGCAAAATGTTTTTAGTAGCTATGGCCCCATCACTAGTGCAGTGGTTATGCGGGATGTGGATGGGAAATCCAAAGGCTTTGGATTCGTAAATTTTGAAAATGCAGATGATGCTGCTAATGCTGTTGAAAATTTAAATGGAAAAACTTTTAATGATGATAGGGAATGGTATGTTGGAAGGGCTCAGAAAAAGGCTGAAAGGGAGGCAGAATTGAAAGCCAGATTTGAACAGGAAAGGAAGGCAAAAATGGAAAAATTTCAGGGTGCTAATCTGTATCTGAAAAATTTGGATGATTCAATTGATGATGAAAAGCTAAGAGATTTATTTTCAGAATTTGGCACCATAACATCTTGCAAGGTAGGACTTCTCGTATTCATCGTGTCATGGAAGTTCTGCACAATTTGCGATTGAATTGTAAACTGCATTGCTGTTAACTTTAGCTTCTATATTTTCTTATGGTGAGGCGTTCTACTTATTTGCATTATCTACTGTTTCTGATCCTTATGCCATATTTCTTTAGGTTATGAGGGACCCCCAAGGTCAGAGCAGGGGATCAGGGTTTGTGGCTTTTTCTTCTCCGGAAGAAGCAATGCGTGCGGTAAGATGTTTTTTAAATTATGTTTCATGTTTTGTTTTAATATGTAGGGTCAGGCTGTAAGGTGTTTTTTAGATTATGTTTGATTATTGGTTTTAATATGCAGGGTCTGGCTGGTAGGTGTTTTTTTAATTATGTTTTATACTTTGTTTTAATATGTAGGATTTAACCAGACCCTCCAGTGTACCATTTAACGTGGATTATGAAATGGGTTTTGATGAGTTGCATTTTTCATGAATTACAGGTTTCTGATATGAATGGAAAGATGGCTGGAAGAAAACCTCTTTATGTTGCCCTGGCTCAACGGAAAGAAGAGAGAAGGGCAAGGTTGCAGGTATGCAGGGTTGTTCTTGTGGTAAAAACTTCCAAATCTTTGTACTGAATTGCTGGGATGCACAGAAGAAATTGCCAGCTTATCATGTTAATATTTGGTCTGATGTGATGCTAGGCCCAGTTTGCTCAGATGAGAGCTCCAATGGGAGTCACTCCTGCAATACCCACCAGTTTATCTCCATATCATCCTGGTGCTCCAAGGCTTGCCCCCCAGCAATTGTTCTATGGTCAGGGTCCGCATGGCCTGCTTCCTCCACAGGCAAGTAAATGGATTATGTGCACTTGATCAGTACTTAATTGTTTGAGGTCTAAAGAGTTTCTGTCAACTTGAAATTCTCTGATTCTTGTAATTTCTTCCAGCCTGCAGGATTTGGTTATCAACAACAACTACTTCCTGGCATTCGTCCTGGAATGGCGCAGATGCAAAATTTTATGCTTCCTTTTCAATTGCAGAGGCAGACTCAACAAGGACAAAGAATGGGTGGTAGAAGAGGTGGTGTACAACAACTACAGCAACAGCAGCAGCAACAGGTACACAGTGAATCCTTTTTTTGGTTCGGAAAATTATGATTGCTCATGCTGCTATCTTATTTAAGACACAGGGGAACACACTCTTAAAAACTTAGAAAACTGTCTTAGATGCTATATCTGAGAGGTGCCTATCACATAAAAAGTCATTTGGGGCTTTGCACGTTTGTTGATGCATCAACATGGGAAGCATGTCCCATGGGGCTTGAACCCCTGTCATCAGCAATGAAATTACGCTCGTTTACCACTAGACCATTGCCTGGCTGGCTTGGTGATTCTTATTCTTGTCTACTAGTCTATTTGTTGTTGCAGACTTTTTAGAGCCTAATGATTTGTTTTTGTTATTGATTCTCAGCTACTGTTGGAGAAGCAGGCTACATGCTCCGAGAGTATTATTTCATTGTATTATTAGTGTTATATGTAATGGTTAGTTCTAGGATGTGACTAAGTTAACGTTACCTATGGTTATTGGTGGCTTAACTACAAAAATAAGACAAGCAACCATTCTTGTATTGATTTACATAGAAGGATATGGAGCATATAGAGTCCTGGGAGCCTTTTCTGGTCAATCTAAGCATATAACTGGTTACAGTTGTACTATTACTAATTAGTCTTATATTAATGGTTAGTGCTAGCATGTGATTAAGGTAGTGATGCTGATGGTTGGTAGTAGCCTAATTACAAAAATAAGTCATAAGAAAACATTCTTCTATGGATTTACATAGAAGGATCTGGAACATTTTTGGCTGATCAATGAATCACTGGTCACTGCATTGTTTATGACATTTCTTCTTTAGCATCTCAAATGTTTATGATCTTGGTATGTTTTCCAACAGTTGCTTCAGAGGAGTGCAAATCATGGCTTGCGTTATATGCATAACACACGAAATGGGCCAGATCCTTCCTTGATGCCTCCGAGTCTGATGGGTGGAATGATGCCAATGCCACTTGATGTTTCTGGCATTCCAGTGGGTAGTGCTGAGACTACCAGACCACAACCTGTGCCAATTACTGCTCTTGCTTCTGCCTTAGCTTCTGCAAGTCCAGAACAACAGAGAGCGGTATGATTAAGAACTTGATTAGATTCTTGCCAGAATAAGAAAATTAAATTTCAGAATGGGTGTATCTCATCAACTTTTACTAAATGTTAATGTTTGTTGTTTGCATGTCAGATGCTTGGAGAACAGCTATTTCCTCTAGTGGATCAGCTGGAACATGATCACGCTGGTAAAGTTACAGGCATGCTCTTGGAGATGGATCAAACAGAAGTTCTACACCTAATTGAATCTCCCGATGCATTGAAAGCAAAAGTTCAAGAGGCAATGGATGTTCTTCGTTTGGCTCAAGCTACAGCTGTTGCAAACCAGTCTGATCAACTTGCTTCACTGTCATTAAATGAACCTCTTGCTTCGTGAGGCCAATATTTCCTCTTGGGGAGACTACGGATTTACTTGATGGAACTAGCTAGTTTTACTTGAGCCAGAGTTGTTTTGATTGCGGTCTTCTGTTGGGGTAGTTTGCATATTCAAATGTTTTGTTTCAGTCCATCTAACTGGCCCAGTTTTTTAGTAGGGCTGGAACATTATTAGTTATTTTTTCAGAGTATGCAAGCGATTGCAGATTCAGCTTGCAAGTTGTCTCTCTGCTGCTAACTGTCAACTTTTTTGGCATGTGGTGGCAAAGCCAAATTTTAGGGCTTGAGACAAGTGTATCACCTTTGCATGGTAGGAAATACTTGATTTCATGCTTTCATGCCCCCCAAGATTTGGGCGACCTTTGTCTTGAGAGGTATTATACTATGATTTACGTTTATTTTATGTACTTGAAAAGGCTTTCAAGCAGTTAGGTGCTTTACTTAGATTTGGGCGACTTTTATGTCTTGAGAGGTATTATACTGATGAGAGGGATTATACTAACGATTTACATTTATTTTATGTACTAGAAAAAGACTTGAAGCAGTTGGATGCTATTTGTTGCTTAATTAGACACGGTTGTTTGACATGCATATGGAAATACCATACTCTATTTTCAGTTGATGACCATGATTAATAGAGAAAAGGATTTTGAGTAGTTGCAGACATGAATTCATTAGATTTATTTATTTGTTGCTTCTAGATTAGTGAATAAAAAGTTAAATGTAGTTATGCTTGTCATCAGATTTTCTTGCTTCTTGTCTACAAGCTAGTGTAAAATAAGTCTTCTTTTTTTTTTGTTGTTCCCAAGTTGCTTAAAAAAAGTTAATTGTAGATATGATTGCCATCAGGATTTGTTGTTTGTTGTTTGCATGCTTGTGCTAAAGAAGTCTTGAGCATGTTTCCCAAGGCCATAGTGGTATGTTTTCGGTAGGTCTGCTTTTGTGTTGTCCTGATTTTCAGATGTTTTCAGTAGTCCTCTGTCTTGCATGGTTATGCGATGGTAAGGTTGTTGGTTGATCACGAGCTAATACATGAATAATTTTTGTAAGCCTTTGTAGGGTGCACTTGACACAGGCAATTCCATATTATTTTGTATTAATTACACTTGATTTAAAGTAACATAGATATTTTGGTGCTGTACGGATATTTCTTTTAAAGATTGCCCTGCCCTACAAAATCTTACATATCAGCAATGGGTAAACATTTTGTACGTAAATATTCTGTCATTGATTCTGCATTTGTGATGATGTGCGGTGTGCGATGTGCTAATGAATTTCATTTGTTACTTATGACATGCAGGGTAGCTAATGAGTTTAAATTGCCCTGCACCATTTACCTATGAGTTGAATAGTGTGCTTTATGAATTAGCTATGGTTGCGTCTTGACATTTTGCAGTACTTGAAATTTGAATGTCAGATTTAAAATGGATTTGAGTTATAAAATATGTACCTGAACTTAAGATGAGGATTTTACAGTCCATTAGATTGAGAAGAAAGTCCTTGCAAAAAGTTGTGTAGCAATGTTTGACATAAAAAAAATTGCTAAACAGTTTTTTCCAGAAGATTCCTTTTCAAGATATGTCATGTGATTGTTAAATTAGTAATTGGGTTTTGAATTAAAATATCTGGAAAAGATAAATTGCATGGACGATCTTGGAGGTTGATTTTTTATTCAGTAGCAACAATGGTTGTGCAGATCGTAAGAAGCAATGGCTTGTGCAATTGCTATAATCCGTGTCAAGCATGTTAAACCAATTGTGATCACAACCAATGTTGAAAGCTACATTACAAATATTAAGTTATTAACGTGGGTTTTTCTTTGGTGGGTTTTCATGGTAATATGTACTTCAAGTCTGCTTTTAATCTCAATTATCTGTTTTTTTGGGTTCCCTACCAGGGAATATAAACTCTTAATTCTCAAAAGTCTTTATTGGTTAGTGCTATCCCCAAAAGGAAACTTATCTTCGCGAGGTTTTCGTTGGTAATTTGAAGGAGAACAATCTCCTGTCACTTGAGCCTGAGACCATATGAGGAGAGCTTTATTAGTTCCCGGGGAAGGTAGGAACACAAGTATTGTTAGTTAATTATATATTTAATTTTTGTTGGATTATTATTTAAAATGGCATTTCCTTTTTTCTATGTATTTTTTTGTTAGTAGGGTAAGGGTGAATTTAATTAGTTGCTTTGTTGGCTTCTTGCACTCCAACCTCTTTTTTTATTGGTAGAATATTTTTTTTTCATATTTATTTTTGATATTGATAGGATTTAAAATGTTCAATTGTAATGTAGTTTTTATTAAAAAACATTTAAAAAGTAAAGGACCTTTACATGACTAATATTTATTAATAATGCACTGAACAAACATTATAAGTCATGTCAAGTTCAAGGAAATATTTTAAATTTTTTTATTAAAATATTTGAAAACAGTGAAGCATTCTCAAAGTTCAATTAAATATTTTAAAGAGATTAATTAAAATATTTTAAAAATGTGATGCATTTTTATAGTTTAATTAAAGGTTTTAAATAAATTTATTAAAATATTTGAAAAAAATGATGCATTCTCATAATTAATTTAAAGATTTTAAATAAGTTTATTAAATTGTTTGTAAAAAATTGATGCATTTTGAGAGTTTAATTTAAAGACTTTAAAGAAGTTTATTGAAATATTTAAAATTAAGACATTTACATGGTGAGTGATCGCATTTACATGGAAAGGGTGTATATTCATCCAACGCCTCTATGGTAATTGTTGAATTTCAATGGGCAAGAATAAATTAAGTACTCACTTTATTAATATATATGTTAGATAAAAGATTGTTGCATTTTAATCTTTAACATATTAAATAAAATAGGCACTTGGAATGAAAATTCATCTAAAAGTGAGTTTTTGCATGAAATAAATGAGTGTTTTTAAATTAGTTGAGGCATAATGACCATGTCCTTGAAGGCGTATGATCTTTATTTATGACTTTTAAAAATAAGTTAACATTATTGTTGGCATTGTGTCTTTCTATTCAGAGAATCAACTATTTTAGGCTTGTAATTAAATAACTTAAATATTATTAAGTGGGTTATAGTTCAACAATAAGCATGATGGTGTAAAAGGTGTTACCTAGCTATCCACTAAAATACAAATTTTGGGAGATACCAAACAAAGGGATGAGGTTGGGATCATGTCCTGGGTGTTTTTAACGAAATGGATGTTTCTTAGTGTTTGGCACTAAGCCAAATAAGCATTTTGTACACCTAATCTGTGCAAAAAGTAGGGTTTCAAGTTAAAAAAGAAAACTTAAATATTAAAAATTAGGGTATAGCAATGAAACTTTGAATGCCTAATAACTCCTCTAGTATGACTCTCCAAGCCTATTAGTCTTTGATCTCTAAACACCATCAAATTATATTGTTTTTCCTAATTCCAACTATACTCTAAAGATCTAAAGGTATAGTCCTTCCCAATTGCAACAAACAACTAAAATAACAAAATATGTGCAAAAACATTGCTTTACCATAAAAACTCACGTATCTATCATAACACAATAAATAATGTGTACCCAGATCAACCAAACAAAACTTCAAGATTCTAATTGAGTACACCCTACACTATACTTCCATGTGGTTTATCATCGATTATATTGCAATGCAACTGAAATACATATCAAACGTTTTTGTGTTTCTAATAATATGACTACAAGCAATGCATGTGCTGACATAAAAGCTATGATCTACAAGTTACAATTACACTTTCTATGATCTTAAATGCTACATGAGATGATCTATATGTTACAACTACAATTTTTATGATTTTAAATGCTACAAGAGTGTAATATCCAAAGGTGTTTCAACTTTGAAGCTGTATAATAAAATATTGAGTCACAAAAAGACATGCAAGTGTTATTTAATCAAGCACACCAAAATTAATGAACTAGAATGTCAAGAAACACACATTTTTCTTATCAGAAATATAGATAAAGTGGAGGAATGTAACAAGATGGACATTTTTTTTCCTATTTGGGTTGAGTCCAAAGACATAAAAATGGTTGAGGAATGATGGAGGGAAGATTGGTGGATGTGTAATTAAATATTAAAAATCACATGAATTAACCAACAAATTGATTGATTGTTGTGAAGTTAAATTACTATGAATATATATATATATATATATATATATATATATATATATATATATATATATAGACTGAATCTTAAAGGATATTAGTCTTAGACCAATAAACAATTTAGGATGGTGTGACACCTCCTCCCCAATCTTAGCATTATGAGAGTTTAATTTAAAGACTTTAAAGAAATTTATTGAAATATTTAAAAAAGAGACATTTTCATGGTGAGTGATCACATTTGGAGGGAAATGGTGTATATTCATCCAACCCTTCTATGGTAATTGTTGAACTTCAATGTACAAGAATAAACTAAGTACACACTTTATTAATATATATGTTAGATAAAAGATTGTTGCTTTTTAATCTTAACATATTAAATAAAGTAGGCACTTGGAATGAAAAGTCATTTAAAAGTGAATTTTTGCATGAAATAAATGAGTGTTTTAAATTATATGAGAAATAATGCCCATGTCCTTGAAGGCATACGATCTTTATTTATGACCTTTAAAAATAAGTTTACATTATTGTTGGGATTATGTCCTTCCATTCAGATAATCAACTATTTCAGGTTTTGTAATTAAATAACTTAAATAATATCAAGTGGGTTGTAGTCCAACAGTAAGGATGTTGGTGTAAAAGGTGTTTGCCTAGCCATCTATCAAGATACAAACCCCAGGAGATGTAAAAAAAAGAGATAAGGTCGGGATCGTGTCCCGGGTGATTTTAGCGAAATGGATACCTCTTAGTACTTGGCACTAAGTCGAATAAGCATTTTGTATACCTAATCTGTGTAAAAAGTAGGTTTCAATAATAATAATAATAATAAAACTTAAATATTAAAAATTAGCACATAATAATGAATCCTTTGAATGCCTAATAACTCCTCTAGTGTGACTCTCCATGGCTATTAGTCTTTGATCTATAAACACCATCAAATTATATTGTTTTTCTCAATTACAACTATACTCTAAAGATACAGTCCTTCCCAATCGCAACAATCAACTAAAATAACAAAATAAATGTGCAAAAACATTGCTTTACCATAAAAAGTCACATATCTATCAAAACACAATAATCGATTTGTCTGTCCAGATCAAGCAAACAAAATATCAAGATTCTAATTGAAACCCTACAATATTATCATCGATTACATTGCAATGCAACTGAATACATATCAAACATTTTTGTGTTTCTAATAATATGACTACAAGTAATGCATGTGCTGACATAAAAGATATGATCTACAAGTATGATCTTAAATGCCCCATTACAAGTTACAATTACAATTTATATGATCTTAGCTACATGAAATGGTCTATATGTTACAACTACAATTTGTATGATTTTGAATGCTACAAGAGTGTAATGTCCAAAGGTGTTTCAACTTTGAAGGTATACCATAAAATATCGAGTCACAAAAAGAAATGCAACTACTAATTAATCAAGCACACCAATTTTTTTGAACTAGAATGTTAAGAAACACACATTTTTCTTATCAAAAATATAGATAAAGAGGAAGAATGTAACAAGATGGACAATTTTTTTCGTATTTGGGTTGAGTCCAAAGACATAAAGATGAGTGAGGAATGATGGAGGGAAGATTGGTGGTTGTGTAATTAAATTATAAAAATTACATGAATTAACCAATAAATTGATTGATTGTTGTGAAGTTAAATTACGATGAGTACATACATATAGACTGAGTCTTAAGGGATATTAGTCTTTGACCAATAAACAATTTAGGATGGTGTGACACCTCTTCCCCAATGTTAACCCTTCTTTTGAAATTTTATAAAATTGGTTTTCCTTCGTAAATGACAAGTGAATTCAAAATCTAGAAGATTTTAAATCGTACTTCTAAGATAAATTTGTTTCTTGAAAACGCCGAGACGGATTCAATTTTGATCACTACTTATAACTAATATTTATTAATAATACAATGAATGCACTTTGTATGTCACATCATATACAAGTAGGAATTTAAAGAAGATGCGTAAATTTACTAAATTTATTAATGATTTTATCTATTTTACAGATATTGTATATAGCCATTTAGTGTATGCATGTTACATCTAATGCATATCATATAATACAAACTATTTACTGTATGTTATATAATAGAAATTATTTAGTGTATGCCATATAATGTGAATTATTTCAAATAATCAGATGAATCATTTCTTAACGTACTAAAATATGAAGCATAACACTAATTGTTTATAGGTACAAAACACAATTATATTTCCTTATACAAACTCATATTGCAAATTTATTTATTCTTATTTCAAATGACGACTTGCATGTTTTTCAATTACATCCTTCGCTAATACACAACAAAATTCTATATATAGTAATTAAGACACTTGAAATAAAGGTTGAAAGTGATTATTTTAAATTATTTTGGATTATTGTATAAGATATATATTATATTACACATATTTGAAAGTAAAAACTAGATTGAGATTGAGCTTACAAAATATAGAAAACCAAGAAGATAGGGTACTTAGTGTCTATGTATAGTTGTTAGAAACTGTCTATAGTGGCTTTGTGATCGCTTAATTTAGGAGATTGAATGTCAAAATCTGATAGGATGCCTTTGGTAATGCTTAGACACCTGTGACTACCAAATATGTCTATTGTCTGCTGGAACTATTCAGGTCACTGCACCTACCTGTCAAGATGGCTCTAGTGCAATTTTAGATGTTCGGTCCTATGCATAGATTCAAAGTTGTCTTCCTTCACCTTGAAACCCTAGTTCCACTTCAACACTTGTTTGGCCGATAAAAAAGGGTTAGAAATATGGGTTGTGAAAAGCCAACCACACCTTGCTGAGTGGTTGAACGTTGCCTACATTCCAAAACTTTGAAGAGAGCTCAAATTGCACTTAGTTCTCCCACCTATGTGGATGTGTGCCCAATAGTGATCCACTAATATGTATACAATTTGTTTAGCTTTCAACACTTAAAATACATAACTTTGAAATCGATTAATGGCTATTATTTTGAAGGGTTTTTTAGATTTGGATGCTTTAGGATAGTGCTTCAAAGATGATTTGGATCTATTCCTCAATGTGCAAATGATTTTCAAAGTAAGCTCTAGATAGGTACTATATAGGAATAACCTTAGGTTTGGTGCGTATATATAAGAGACTCTTTGGGTAATTTCCCTCCATAACAAACATGATAAACATGTAGGTTGACCCAAAGAAAGGGTTTGAATGTGAAAATTAGTCATTTGGAGAATCTAAGACACTTTTAGCGAAGGTAGAAGGTACCAATAACCAATATCATCTGATTATTACCAAATATGTCAAGATGGAGGAAATGATGATCTGGAGAATAACAACAGTCTAATAGGATAATAAAATAGTTAGGCATTGCTATGTACCTAAGGATACGATATATTAATGTATATGGGTTGATGGTGTAGACACCTAAATTTCATTTAGTGTCAAAATGCACCTAAATCTATTTAAAAATTCTTCTTAAATTAATAAATCACATTTCCTTCCAAAATCAAATAATTGAACAATTCAACATATTAAATAAGTCAATTCTGCACCCTTAAATCCTTATTTTAAATAATAAAATATAGTTTTTACACCTATTCAAACCTCTCCCACCTTTTTCTCCCTCATCCTCACTAAATCCACAAAGTTCTCCACATCTTATGACTCTTCCCCTGAGTTGTCAAGCAAATTGACTAAGTCTTATTGAATCAGCTAACCAACCCCACTCTTTTCTCAACTAGGTTGAAAAGGTCTTCATCCTCATGGATGAGGACTCATCCTCCACTGTTGATCATTTGGAGCATTAAAAAAGTCCAAATGATCCCCATCGTTGGATCCTTTTCCAAGCTTCTATAAATAAGCTTGCAAATCTCTATTTTCAATTATCACAAATCTTGGAATCACAATCATACTCACAGTTGTAATCATATCTTTTATAATCACAAGATCTTGAGCTCTTACATACAAATTGAATCAAAGTGAATAAAAGTCATCCTTTTGCACCAAAACACTACCTGTTCTCTTTTTGCATTGGAGAAGTGAGCATACTTAAAAGAACAAATTGGATATACATCACAATGGAGGAATCTTGTATTTAGAATGTGAAGTTTTGATTGTTGTTTTCTTTATTTGTTACTATAGCTTAATTGAATTTTAGCTTAAATTATAATTAGTTTAATTTCTTTGCATATCTAAATTTAGTTCATACAAATGAAAATGCCAAGATTTGGCACACATTCCCTTTAGTTAGTTATACGGGTCTAATATATTAAGATTGATGCATAACTTGTAGAATTAGTACATTAGGTAATGGATCAACCTACATTGGGATTACGAGGTTACCCATCCATTGTTAGATATTAGAGGTCTATATATAGGAGATGGATATCATTGTAAATGACATCAATCAAGTAAGTGTCGAGTCTTATATTTGATAGATGGAATTTAGAGGTTATTCCTTTGAAGTGGCATTATGGAGTTATTCCTTCCTAAAGTAGTATTCTATGGTGTTTCCCTAACATAAGGGTATTATTCTATTTATGTATATATTGACTATTTATGCATTTTGACCCACCAATATATTTTGTATTGTGTTGATCTACATTATATTTTGTATAATTCAAATATTATAAGCATGGATAATAAAAAAAACATAAATTAGAGAGATCATATATATGAATGGTAACAAATTGGGATGTCTAAGCTCATAGATAGAATGTGACCAAGAGTTAATTATGTACACACAAGTTATGCATGTCAAGGATTGGTTAATATTGACATTGTCAAGTGTTTAATATAAAATTCATGTGTTTATAAATTCCCCCATTTTAGTCTAGTATTAAAAATGCTAGATTAAAATGATAAACTAAGAAATGTGGTTACTTTGATGTCTTCAAGTATGCCTTGAATATTAAGCTTACTCCATGTAAAATATGTAATAAAACATGTAGATATCAATGTCCATTTATGACATTGAAGCTGAAAAAATTAAGATCATTGAAACATTTAAAATTGAAAAAGCAAGGAATTGATAAACTTATGAGTATACAAACCAAGATGCCCTGTAAAGTCAATATAAAATAGGGTGATTATGCCCCAAGGAGATGCCATTTTCAAAACCATGGGTTGGGAAGAATATGCCCCAACCCTCATTATAGACTGAGAAGTGTTAGTAGTTGAGTGACACATAAACCTCAATTACACCCCTCATAATATGATCATAATTATTTTGGTGGAACCTGTATTATGTTCACATGCCAAGGGTGGAACCCCAAACTAGGCTAATATGTAAATATAAAAATTCTAAATCAATTATTGTAGGTGGATTTTAGATTTAAAATAGGGTGATTATGCCCCAAGGAGATGCCATTGTCAAAACCATGGGTAGGGAAGACTATGCCCCAACCCTCATTATAGACTAAGAAGTGTTAGTAGTTGAGCGACACATAAACCTCAATTACACCCTTCATAATATGATCATAATTATTTTGGTGGAACCTGTATTATGTTCACATGCCAAGGGTAGAGCCCCAAACTAGGCTGATATGTAAATATGAAAACTCTAAATCAATTAATTGTTACCATCATAGAAAATAAAAAAGTACATGCATAAATAACATTCATGCCCTAAATCTATTCCATCTGTACCCAAATGTGATATAGAGTACAATAAATCTATATGTCACTCTACGCTAATCTGATAAATCTAATAACTTGCTTAATGTGATCTATGCAACCTAATAACTTTATTCATTCCGATCCATGTAGTCTAAAAATTATGTTCAATGCGATCCTTATTATCTCATAAAATATGTCAACTATTTATCATGGTCCTATAAAATGCCACATATATGCATAACATGTGTAAAATTAGTCACAATGCCCCAATCTAAATCTATCCCAATATGTCTCATCGTCATCTTACGAAAAAGTAGCAGACACAAATGTAGTGGTAAATAACATAGTGGTAAAAACGTAGCATGAAAAAAATGTAGTATGACAAAACATCACGAGGACAAAATGTAGTGAGGAAAAAACATAGTGATATTGGTAACATTGTGAAGATGACACAACTTTCAACTAAAGGTCCAAACTCATGAAATCACATTTTCCTCTGTTATTTTGCTTGTAAATTTTGGTGCATTACTTTTTTACCATGAAATGTTAAATACTATCACCAAAATAAACTAGACAACAAATTAACAATGTGATAATCACGAAAATGTCCCAATTATGCTCTTCACAACATTACCAATACCATTACATTTTTCTTCACTATGTTTTGTCCTCGTGATGTTTTTGTCATACTACATTTTTGTCCTCTATGTTATCACATAGAGCCTGTCTCATATGGATCATGCAGTCTAACCTAATATGTCTCATTTGAATAATGTGATTTGACCCAAAATTTGTATTGCTTTTCTGTCA
Organism: Torreya grandis; assembly: GCA_037957365.1. Classification (NCBI taxonomy): domain Eukaryota; kingdom Viridiplantae; phylum Streptophyta; class Pinopsida; order Cupressales; family Taxaceae; genus Torreya; species Torreya grandis. The sequence continues at coordinate 3,980,848 of JARHVA010000538.1, read as the reverse complement.
AGGCTTGAATCTTTATGACAACGCCACTAATATTGACCCCTTTTGAGATGATGGATGTAGCTTAAGAATCAATCATCTCAAAAGAAAATATTTATATGCATCATGTTATAGAAAAAATATGTAAGCATTAAGGCATGTGTGCTAACATGATTATATTATGTTGTCATATAAATATTTTAATCATTTATGTAAATATGAAACACGTATCCTAAGGCATACGAGTGTCATGTCAAGATAGATATAGCAACTAGGCACGTAGTAAAAATCATTGTAGTAATAATCCTTATAGTAATGACCATTGCAAATACATACACTCAATAGTAAGGCATGCAGGAGATGGATGATATAAATCATGCCATTTCACACAAGTATAATAATGCATGCCATGAATCATGGCATCACAAGCTCAACAATAATATAAATACACACACATGCACTTAATGTCATGATCATGATGCACATAAGACATGACATGAATATGACCCAATACAAAACTTAGCCATGAGACATAATAGAGGATACATAACATAATTGACACATACCATGACAACATAATCAATGCACTCATATAAACATGCAAGATAACACCCAATGTCACACATATGAATAATCACACAATGTAGCAATCATCAATAGTCATTCATGGAGGCACACAATGTAACACATAATGTCACACATATAATCATCACACAATGCAATAAAAAATCAAGGATCACACCATGTTATACTCATCAATTATGACATAAAAAACACACAACAACATCAGCATTCATAGAACAAACAAACCTAGTCTACATAATCAATCCATGCCATCATTGCACATAATAAAGTATAGTATAAAATGTGGCAATGTAAATAATATACACAAGATTGAGTCATGTGTAATCAATCTAATTATCTAAACATGATCAATGGAATTTTCATATAAAGATATAACCTATTTAATGTACCAAGATGCCCCCAATGTGGGCATGCCCCTAGACATAAGAATTTCCCACATCTATATGTCCATGTATATAACTTGTATATCCTACATCCCACTCATGAATACTTTGAAAACCATGTGCATATAAAATATATATGTAATATACCATTTATATGATAAATAACATAAAGTAACCATATAAATTAGTAATACATGTATACACAGGTCCTGATTTTGATTTTCTGCATATTTTGATTTTTTGTATTTTTTTATTTTTAGAACTTGGGTTATGTAATACCAAGAAAAAAGATTAGTTTCATTAGTATAAATCAAAACAAATTGAAATTATACCTAATCAATAAAAGTGTAACTTTAGATTAAGCTAAAAGGAATGAAAGTGAAATAAACAATATTGATATATATTCACTTTCCCTCTTGTTGATATGATTTACTCCAACTATGATGAGTATGTGGTTGTAAATATTTTATGAAGCATATAAATAATTTGACATCACATCCCCTTGAAAATATGTTATTTTGCTTGGATGATGTGATTAAATGGTGCTTAATTGGGCTCAAAATGATTTAGCACTTTGTTGGCATGAGAGCTTGTTTAAAATGAAGATGAAGCCCTCTATTTATATATTTTCCTAATTGATGAGAACCATTGATATTGGTTGAAGATCAAGGGTGGAGGATTGGTCCTACATATCATTGAATGAGAGAGGTTGAGTGTGTAAGGAGAGGTTGGAGTGTGTAAAATTATGCACTCATGAAAGTTTGGAGTGCGTAAGAGAATGACATAGCCTATGATTACATGGGGATTTGCTCCTAGACCTTGCTTGCAAACTTCTCTCTTTGCATTTAATTTACCTTGAAAAAGGGGCTTTGACCTTGGATTTGGTGCAAAATTGCATTGGGATTTGAGGGGGATGATGTCATGATGTGAGGAATATTAGTTTTTTGGTATTTTAACAAATATGCATTTTAAAAACCTATGGAATTTATCATTAGAATAAAGTTAGTTAATTAATGTAGGTTAGTTAACTAATGAACATTGATGTGCATTTTTTTTGGATTGAATATGGTTGAGGAAGAAATGATTAATTGATAAAGGGGGATGAATAGTGAATTTAAGGATGCTAATGTGGATAGAAGATTGATTAGAAAGTGATGTGATGATATATTAGATTTTGTTAACATGATTATAAGATGAGGTGATGATATTTAAAATCAACATGAAGTGTCCAATTTTAAGTATCTATAGGTTATGTTTAGGCTAACCAATGATCCCATCAATGAGGTGCTCATATGTAGGTCCTAGATCAATTGTGGTAAATGTAACTCATTATGGGTGAATAATGACACATGTATTTGTCTATGAAATTAATAAGTGATCTTGCCCTATAACATATACATCATGGTCATTATAACCAATGTGACCTTGTATATCCTATATAGATCTATAAATCATAATAACATGTGAATTATTCTATACCTGGGAGTATGAGATGGTGTTCGCTATGGAACATGTGGAGCAACCTATAGAACCAACTTAGGCTGTGACTGATTATGTAGTATCTATTATGTAGCCTAAATATAGCTATGATTCAATGGACATTGAATCACTAGACTTATAGGAAGATTAGTTACCTTTCATTGAACTACTTGCACATAATGAATGTACATAGGTTTTAGGGTAGGTTTCCAAATAAATTTATTCAACTAAATAGGATAATCATATGGTATACCTAAAATCATAACCATTTGGATACTATATATATACTTCAACATTAGTGTACCAAAAATGGTACTGCACATATCTTAAATATTTGAGGATGTCGTAATAACATGTTGAATGCCCCTGTGTTGGATAAAATCAAGAACAAAGTAGTAATTTTTATAGGTCCAACCATAAGTAGTAGCACATATAATCCTTTTACTATCATTTTTATACTAATTAAGTCCTCACGTGTATATCCAAGGTTAGTAAGTAGTTTCATAGTGTAAACATTTTCACTTGAACCATTATGTATGATAACACTATGTATAGGTTTAAAGTCAATGTAGGCCCACACGAATAATGACACATTAATAGAATCATTGTCAACAATATCATGCTGATTAAATGTGAAAATAAGTATATGTACTCTTGTGTCCTTAAGTGTACCAGTGATACCATTAATGGTATGTTCCTCTTTATCGTTAATAGTCATATGTAATTCATGATTAGTCTCTTGGTTTTAATTTATGCATGATTTGAAAAGGGATCAAAAAATATTTTCAACCACAAATTCTAATCAAGTTATACCCTTGAATCATCTATAGATGTGCTAATATCATTAAGATTAATAATGGTGTCATTTACTAGATTTATATCTTATACCTCAACCCAAAACATTTATTATTAGAGTGTCCTGCACTTCTATGCTAATTGAATAATACATTTACATATAATCCATTAGATGGTGCCCTATTCATATCAATATATTTTTAAGGAGGGAGATATGTGAGATTACACTCAAGTAACTTTTGTAGTATCTTATGAGGAGGTTCAGATAATTATGAAAACTACCTCCTTTGAAGAGCTAATAAAACAAGTTGATTAGTAGGTTATGACATTGCATTAACTTTTACCTTTGCCTCATTATTAGTATCATTTTATTTGGATTCAAAAATTGTTTTAATCTATTTCTTTTACCAAAATTTGTTGGAATATTGAACCCATACTTTAGCATACTCATTGCAAGAAGTTTAACTTCACGGTCTTTAATGGTATGGCACAAGTCATTAAAATAATGAAACCAATTGAAAATAATGGACTCATGTAGTAAAACAAGCAACATTTACTTGAATATGTCTTGAAAATCATTATAAATATGTGATTTGTCATCTTAAGGAACATAGCCTTGTAATAGATCACATAATCATTGATGGGTTCAGTGGGTCCTTGCTTAAGTTTTATAGTTTATATATAGGACATATTATCATTGATGTTGATTTAAAAATGTGCTAAAAAATGATTGTCCAAAGGATTTAAGGCATGTACCAATTTGAAGGGGAGATCATAGAACCATCACAAATCACATTCCCTAAGACTAAATGAAAATTATTTTGTCAAAAACTTGTCATTAGATGCATAGTCCAAACATGTGTGAAAAGATCTAAGGTGTTGTTCTAGATCATCTTTACCATCATATAATGTAAGCTTAGGTGCCAAAAATCTTTTAGATAAGGGATAAGGTGAAATATCCATGGAAAATGGATGATGTAGTAATGCTTGAGAATCAATTGAGTTGATCGCTCTAGAAGAACCTTGTTTGAATTGTGAAACATTAGCTTGAAGGTTATATATAAATTATAAAAGTGCTTGAGTAGTAGGTATAGTAGACTGTGTATAAATGGATGACATCACATGAGTATCCATCCTATGAGGCACAAAATTATTGTGTAGGAATATCCATAAAAATATGAGGAAAACCTTGTGTTCCCCCCACACAATGAATGGATATCACATGTGTAACCATATGTATAGATATATAGATAATAGTAGTATAATTAGTGTTCTAAGCACTTATTGTAGAGTCAGTACCTTTAAAAGGTAAATTAGCATCATCAAAGGGCTCATGTTGTTCCTTAGGTGTGACAAATTTAAAATTCTTTGCATTATTATATTTTAGGATTATATTTAAGACCTTATCCAAATCATTGGGTTGCATACATATTCATTCCCTAAATTTAGAAAGGGCTGAAACGTTTTCATGATGTACACCATTAAGTCCATCAGGTTGTATATTATCATGATATTCATTATTATGTTCATTGTCCTCTTCATAATTAGTTTTAATTTTAGGCATATCATCATTAGTAATATGTTCCTCTACTTACATGTGTACATTAATAACAATTTGCAGCAATGGAAGAAGGAATTTGCATTTAATCTATTTTAGAATTTTTAGATTGTACTCATGCATGTGGTTGGGTCAAAGGGATTTGATTATGTTCAATTTAAATACCTCTTGACCTAGTACTTCCATTTAAAGGGATAATAGAGCTAGCCTTATTATATGGCATATAATATGATCATGAAAACATCAAGAAGGCTAGAACTAGGATGGATATATTACTGTCTTTTAAGGGTAGCTCAAAAATGAAAAAATAGATCTAAAACCCTAACAAAAAATTCTAAAACCCTGAGAAGGAAGAATGAAAACTTGGGTTTTTTTCACTCAAATAAAGGTTAGGTTGGCCATAATGTTTAGAATTATTTTGGATTTAGTGACCTAATCAAGTTAAAACTTGAATTATTCAAATTGTATAAGATATATCCTATGTAATATAGATTTGAATGTAAAAACTAGATTAAGATGACTATTTTAACCTAATTTGGATTAAGATGAATTAATTAATCTAATTATGATAAAAACTTGTATAGTAATTTAGATATTTAGATATGAAATTCAAGCATTAAGATATGAAATTCAAGCATACATATGAATGTAAAATACTAAAATTGATTACAATGATTCGACAAGTAACATATGCTAAATATAATAAGTACAAAAATGGGATGAGTACTTAACTTTTTTGGATGAATGTCTAATTATGACTATATTTTAGAAGTGAAAATTAGTATAAAACACACCTATGGTTTGTTTAGTTTCAAAATTGAATCTTTGTCTCCATAGGGTTAGTTCTGTTGGATTGTGTTAGTATTGTCGATCGATACTAATGCATGTTAGTCGATATTGAGCTATGAAAAAATGAGGAAATGTGATAGTATAATCACATGTTACTATCTTTGTATGCTCTAAATTTGTGATCCTTAACCTTGATGATGCACACAACTCTAAAAACTAGTTTGTTCTATCTTTAAACCTTGGTTGTTCTTGTGAGGGTTATAAAACTATAAAATTCAAGAAATTATAATGGGTTGAACTAACCCCAATCACCCCTTTTTTATGATTGGTCACTGCCTACATGTCTAATACTTAGAGGAGGGAAATCAATCCACATTTACATTTTCCCACCTAATGTGACTATGCAATTTTGATCATTCGTTATATGTATGTAGCTAATGATTTGGATTGGATACTTGGCAATGTTTATTTTGACTTGGCTTCAGTGTGCTTCAGACTTGGCTTCTAATTGATTTTAGTGATAGGATTTTAATTTGGGAAGATTAAGGTGGATTTTATCAATGTGCAATAGTGTATATATGTGTTTTATATAAGTGCCAAGCCCCTTTTGAATGAGACCTTGATTTATTTATATATGAGTCCAATTAGGTAATTTATCACGTCACTAACATACTATAAAAATGGGTTGACCCTAAGGAGTGGTTTGATTTTAAAAAGTAACCATTACTGTTATAGGTCAAATTTACACCCTTGAGAGGGTGTTTCAATCCCTCTCAACTTGAGCTATGCAATGGGATTGGTACTAGGTTGTGGGTGATCTTTAGGTGGACCAAACCTCTAGATTATAGGGCTAGTTCCCCTTGATGTATCAATTAAGCTCTAATACTAGCTTTTAAGGGAAAATAAGAAGGAATAACATGAAATAAACTAAGGGGGTGATACACAAAATCAATTAATCACTACCAACCAGCTTCAGGTGCACATGTAGACCATGAGACTAACCTTAACATACACTACACCTAATCTGAATCTTTCACATCAAAATTTCAATGTGGAGGTTGTGATAGATGTTTAGGCTAGGAGGACTAATTAAGAGGTTTATAAAAACACTAGTTAATAGACAAAATCACTCAACCCTTATACTACACTTGCACACTTCATATGATCTACAAAAGAAGCTTTCAAACTTCATATAGGTGTTAGAATAGGATAACATACCAAGGAAGACTACGAAAATCACTTGACAAGATCAACCATCCATGCACACACTAAGTACAGTCATATAAGGAAGTAAAACTAGTAGTATTTCATTGATGAAAGACATACAACTGGGCAAGGCTTCTCCATACCCAGATGGAGGATTCTTACAAAGCCAAACAAGACTACATTTATAGAGCATGAGAGGAGAGAGAGAAATGGTGTAGGAGAGAATCATTAACAAGTGTCAAATAAGAGTTACAATCAAGAAAGAGGTTAAAGAACAATTTCATAAGGTCTTCAATGACATGTTTTGCCTTATTAATGATGCTTAATCTTGGGAATGGCATAGGAGTTTCTCTATTTTCTTGACACATCTTGCTTCTTATTCAAACTACCATCCTCTTAGCTTGGAAAGTGACAAGCGACATTCCTTGGTTATCTAATCACCCTAAACATCCCTTTTCTCTCCTCTTTGACACTTTTATTCTACTTAAGATCTCTCCATTTTGATGTTATAGTGATGATCATTCACATAACTCCTTAGGTATCTTGAAACCCATTTGATCTCACTACACCTCTCTTACTTAAATGCCTCAAATATTGATTTCATCTTCATGAATGCATCCTCTCTCTATGAGATGCATTTATCTACCTTATAAAACTTGAATTAACCCCCTTGGATGCATCAAACACTCTCCAACACTTCATTTTATACCTAAGCCCATACTTGTCTCTAATTCCTTATGGCCCTCAAAACATACAAATCTCCTTGTGTAGAACATTCTTATCTAACTCATTAATATCGTTATGTAGAATGGTTCATTACTTATGGTATCAAAGTGCCCACCCATGTTCGAGTTTCAGGTCTCAAGTGGTAACACCGACATAATAGTGTTTGCCTGGGGCTCCTATGTGTGTGTGGAAGCACACACCTATCCTGAGGATGGGATTGTCAGAAGCATGGTGGGGTGTTAAGATCCTGGTGGGTGGATTCACTAATAGTCTAGGATTTTGGTGTAACAATTTGTTATATCTTTTTAAATCAAATTGATAAAAGGTAAGGTGGTTGCATTGATACACAAATGTACTCCTAAACCTTTCTATTTTAATTTTATTCATTTTAATAATTTTAATATCAGATTATATGCACTACTTGTATACTATAACATGATCTTGGTTATAGGTTAGTTAACAGAAAAACACTCAAGTTGGGCTCATGCAAAGGCAAGGTGTGTTATACACACCTATGTATGCATTTATTTTCCTTTAAACTAGTAATTTCATTACTATATTAAAGTGGGGGATGCAGACAATATTTATGAATTATATAGTACCTTAGTCTTGTACACTTCTAAAATACAGAGCTTGGTTGTTTCTCTCAATTCTAAACCTTTCTCATTGTCAAAAAGTTTGCATACACTATCTCTTTGTGTATATTTCTTATCTCTTAGTTTGACAAATGTTATTTTTATGACTTAAACCTTATATCATGCTTATAATGTTATAAACCTGCTTATGTTTTTTTTACAAGTTTTTTATATGTGCCTATTTTATAGCTACACAAATAGTTATGTCTTGGTCAGATGCCTACATCGACCCAAGTGTCCTATCTTGATGCAAGTGTTTAGTGCCCTAAAGTCATCCAATTTGAAAATTAAATGTATCTCTATGGTTAGCTTAAGTGCTTTAATATGAGATAATATCCAAAGGATTGGTATATATTCATGATCAATATTCATCAATTCCTCACCTATAATAAACCAAATAATTCACAAGACAACTTACTAAAAACATTCAATCAATCATTCAAGTGATCAAAGCTTCCTTATTTTCTCTTATTTCCATATAAGTCATAGGGATGACACATCTATAGGTCTGAAGTACTGAAAGAGCATCCCAAGAGTCATATTTTTCATGTTATAAGCTAGGTCATTTTTATACTTGCTTATCGCATACTGCATCCTTATACACATATAAGCCCACACGTAGGGGATAATTACATGAGTCTAAGGCTCTCTTTAGAATAGTGGATATATAAGCAACACCCACTGATAGAGGGGTATTTGGGGTTAACTTGACATTGGGAGGCCACAAAACTCAAATAATGAAATGAATAAATATCAATATCAATTTATACCGATTATACCCTTTATTAATTATAGTGGTTACTTGTGGCTCCAAATTGAGCTTAAATTCTATTTAATGCTTTAATATTGTATATACCTAAAATTAAAAAAACATCAACATCTTCTGTATGTTTCAAATATCAATATATAATTAATAAGAGAATTGAAGTAAAACATAATACAAGAATGTTATTTCCATTAGTTCATAATCCTACATAAACTTTAGCTATTCTAAAAGATAACATAAACAAGTAAAATTATTACAATGATTCATTATTAAATTTTTCATGTGCCATAAACATCAAAAAATGTAATCCAACGTTCCATGACCGACATCAAGATAACAAAATAAACAAATCCAAAATTTGGGATATTATAAAACATTCTTACCTTTATTTGTTCTACTTAAAAATTAGACATAAAAGGGGAAGTGCCAATTGAGTAGTAGATTATTTGAGTTAACCTTCATTTTCATATCTATTGTAGAAAAGTAGGGGTCTTTAGTCATGGGCCTTGTTAGGCACTTATGTAGCTGTCCAAGTCAGATTTAGACTTGTTATAACATGGCACAAACCTTGAATAATCCTATAGTGCTCAACATTTGACACTCAACTGTGCTGACATTACTTCATATAAGGTGCAAGCCTTATGCGATCACCCAAAGTAAAATGGAGAAGGGACTAGGGCCCGTGTTGAGCTAGTTGGGCCATAATGAAACTCTATCATTCATGGAATTTAGTTAGTAAAAAAATGGTGGTGCATTCATGGGAATAAACCATCCTTAGGGGGGGAAATTGATTGTCTATTAGGTGCAAGTGGATATGATGTAGGTCTATAGATTCATAGGTGTAAACCTTTAGTTCCCTTAGCTTAACATCATTTAGGTGATTGAAGGGTCACTGGGTTACCTCATTAAGGGACTTAGGCTTAGGTTCATGCTTAGATGCAGGTATCATTACGATGCATAGGGTCTTACCCATACTTTAAATCATTTCCTATATTAGGTGCTGGTGTCCTCATGGACTACAAGAATGCCATAGATGAGTTAGGTCAAAATATTGCAAGAGCTCAACATACATAATACATATTTAAACATTTCATAGAGCCATTCATCATTAAAAAAAGTTCAACTAAAATATATATAGGTCAATATGAACTAAGAAAATGCTCATCTTTAAGCTGCTAAAGGCCCAAACGATCATAGGTGAGCATGGGCATTACAATGGGGAGCATCATATGCACCCTAAACTAACTCTAAGATCTAATGGTGAACATAACATCTTGAACCAATCCTTCAGGGCTTCACTAATCTAATCTTTCTCTCCCTTTCCTCACTAGACTCAACCCCATTTTATAGTGTTAAGGGTGCCTTAGTACCATGGGGAATGGATCACACTAGTTGTTAAGCTGGTGTTGGATGTAATCATTCCACCAGCTCAACTATCCTGCCTCTAATGAGGAATGACTTTCTATGTGCCCACTTCTCAATGTTGATTTAGCCAAAAGGGAGTTAGTTAGTCACCTATCAGCTGACATCATTAGATGACACAATAACAATCATTATAAGTGATTGCCTCATGCCCAAGTGTCTACTGTGTTGGTGTGGATCCTATATTTAGATGGATTTGAGGCCCAATATTACCCCATAAAAAATTATTAGTCCACCTCAGACTAATCTTCCAATGTTTTAGGTGTGCAAAACTCAGGCACACACTATTTTAGTTTTGCCCTAAATTCCTTGAAGCCTTAGATTGTGAGCTTGATTTCTTTTATGGTGCTATCTATTTTTATGGATGCGTCATTGAGGGAAAGCACATTAGTTCTCTTCAATTCTTTTCTAAAGGCCTACAACCTTTCATTTGACTTTGTTATGCTCCTATCTAGGATCACTCTTTGATCATAGGCCTTTGTTTTTAGGGTGCTTAAGAGTTCTTCTAGGTCCTACTCTTGGGTCTTGATTTGGGCTCTCAAAGTGTTAACATACACCATGATCTATGCATGTTTAACCTTGCCTATAGTATATGCCTATGCCATCAGTGCATCCTTCTCCCATTTTGCATTTTTGAGGTGTATGTCAATGACTGAAAAATGGGTGGAGAAGTTTCAAAAGATTGCATCAGTTGCCTCTGCACCCTCTTCAAGATTCATGAAGAGGTCTTCCACCTCTTTGAGTTTTATGGCAATCTCTTGATTTATGAAAGTACAAGGGTCCTCCTCTTCTTCTGGCACTAATTTTTCCTTCAATCTTGGGAGAATATACTCTAATAACACACACACCTTATCAACTTATGAAAATTTTTAAGCATTGACACCATCTAAGAGGGATGCCTCAACTTCCTCCATTCACTCTGTTGGCCCCCAAAAATATCACACAATTTTGGGACAACATATGAACTATTTTGGTTCAACAGACCAAAATCCTCTCTCCCCTTTTCAAGAATTGTTTTGAGCATTCAAGTTCTTCATTTTTCAAAGCTTTTCCAAAAATCTACGAACTCTGTAGGCTTGAATCTATGGACTCTGCAGGCTTGAATCTACGGACTCTACATGCTTGAATCTACGGACTTTACAGGCTTGAATCTATGGACTCTGCAGGAAGAAAATCTATGGACTTTGTAGGCCAAGTTCTATGGGCTTCGTAGGTTGATTTCTAGGGACTTTGTAGGAAAGAAGAAAAATCTCAACACTTAGGTGATTTCAAGGTTGGTTCAACAACAAGGTTCAACCAAAATGTCCATCGGCAAGCTTCTAAGCAAAGATTGAACCATTGAACCATTGAACCTTGAACCTTTTGGGTCAAGGGTTCAATGGGTTCAAGGTTCAACACTGTCAGCGAGAGTTAGCGCTTCGGCAAAGGTTCAAAATGTTCAACCACTTCTAGGTTCAACAACTTCAAAACACTTATCAAAGAGAAGGCTTGAACCATTGAAATGTTGAACCACTTTGGTTCAAAGGTTCAATGGGTTAAATGGTTCAATAGGTTCAATGATTCAACGTGTTTGGTTCAAAAAGATCAAAAGGACTTAGCCAAATAAAAAGAATGAACCAATTGAACTGTTGAACCTTGAACCAAAAGGTTCAATGAGTTCACAAGTTCAAAGGTTCAACCAGTGCGATGAAGATCAAAGAGCTTAGAAAGAACAAGTGATGGGCAGAGGAAGAACCAATGAACCGATTGAACTTTGAACTGAAAGAGTTCAAAGTTTAATGGTTCACAGGTTCAAGCAGTTCAAAGGCGGCCTCAATCAAAGAGAGAACCAACATGGATGATTCCAAAGGCAAGTTCAAATGAAAGTGATGGTTCAACCAAGGAGTAGGAAAGTGATTGAACCAATAAAGTGATTGAAGCAAGAAAGTGATTAAACCAAGGAGCTGAGAAGGCCGCCCGAACCATTGAAACAGTCAACCAATGACGTCCTTATGGATGTCAAATTTAAGGTAATGAAATATTTGCTAAGTTTCAAATGTGGCACAGAACCTAAAAACAAACTCAGCGACCAGCTGAAGAAGGAGTCGAAAGAGCTGGCAAAGCTAAGAATATAGCCTTGAGGGCTTAGATTCTAGGAAAAGACAAAACCAGAAAGGGGAAAAGATAGCCTGAGAGCTTAAATTCCAAGAAGAGACAAAGCTGGAAAAGACAAAAGTAAAAAGAAGGAAAACCTTGAAATATCTGTGCAAAAGTAATTTCAGTAGGTGGAACAGTCCACTAAGCAGATATTTTAGCTTGCAAACATTGAAGGCATAACCTGTTGGTCTCCCTTGGAGTAAAGACATATTGGACAGCTGTGTAGACATCAAAGGGACAAACCAGATGATCCAGACTTAGGAGAAGACATATGGGATGAAATGACATGCCATAGTTAAGAAAGTCACCCTATTTTTAATGCAGCCCCCTGATAAAACTAAAAATGCATTTAAGGCATTGAATGCTCAACATGGGCCATTCCATGAAACAAAGTGCCAAGTCTTTCTTAGCTGCTATATATTGTAATCTCTTCTATTGTTTTAAGGAGATCTTCCCCTTACCAGAAGTGAAACTCTGTCCAAATTGAAAGGCATTACTAAGACTTTGAGCTTAGATTGTAGTTCATATTTCTTTGATTGAATGAGAAAGCAAGTTACTTGTAGACTTTGTGCTGTTATAGCTTGTGCTTCATTAGGAGATTGTTCTTATGTCTATCTTGTAAAAACATTCTTGTTTATTTGATTTAACAAGCAGAACTAGTGGAGGTGATAAGGAAGGTGTCCTGAAGCCAACTACTTTTAGACTTTATGCTGTCATAGTTGTCTTCAGTGTGTATTTTTCTTTTCTATTTCTATGTAAAATACCTTGGGATGACTTTGTACCGTCATTGTCTTTTGTATCTCCCTCTAGGGTAGTCAAGGTGGAGACTTTGTGCTACATCTTAGATTGTTGGTTACTTTCGACCTGGTTACCAGTCACTTGTTACTAGAAAGAGTCCTGTTATTTGCAAGAACAAGCACTTCTGAAAGAAGAGAAGTGCCTTCTATCGCTTCACCAAGATTTATACTATCCAGGAAGGGATCTGGCTCTTGGCTGAATGTTACTTTTGAAAGAAGAGAAGTGCCTTCACCAATCACCCAAGATTTCTCCTCTATTTGTTAGCATCATCTCTAAAAAAAGAGAGATGGAGGGTTCATTCCACCCCTGTGTCTTACTTTCTACTTATATATATAGTATATAGCCTCTGCATATTCATTAGGGAAGCTCCCCTTGATGAGAGGAGAGATTTGTCCCCTTTGGATGTGGTAAACCTGCAACATTGGACTATCGATCTCCCTATGCTATGGTGATAGGAACTATTTGGGTCAGCAGTTAGCTGGCCGACAAAATATTCACCCAACACACTCAACCAATTTATACAACTTGAAATTTATGGCCTTGATCTCTTTATCTTCCTCTAGCATGATCTTATTCTAGCTTAAGGCTCTAACATCATTAATGATGTTATTCTAAACTACCTCGAAGGTCATTTAGATGAGGGCATTAGTTGACCTTACTAGATTCATTACATGGGGGTAGATAAGAAGTGAGTCATGCCCTTCCTCTAGTTGGTCTCTATTGAGGACTACCTTTGGTGGTACCTCAAAATAGGGCTCATCCATATAACTATCAAAGGAAAAGGATAGTTACTAGTGCATCAATTCCATGACAATTTTGTTGGGCATGTACTCCATATAATGATCTTCATTTTTAAACCCCTTTTATGCCTTATCTCATAGGCTCTACTCAACTTCCTCTCCTTAAATGGCCAACTTCATCTATTCCAGCTCTTCTTTATCAGAACTAGTACTTTCTTTAAGAATTTCCTCTGATGTGTCCTCTTTCTCCAATAAGGGTTCTTCCTTAGACTTGTCCCCTTCATCTACTTTTTTTCGTTGGTACCAACTTCACCCTCCCAAGTTTTTTAGGTTTCTACTGTGCTCTCTATTTGCTTATTTAAGGTTCTAGTATCATCTTCGTTATCTCTAGGTGCCCCTTCACTACTTGGGTACACCTGTGGTGTGGCTTCCTCTACTATTCTGGTGGGGGTGCTAACTAATTATACTGATTTCTCCTTTATGGGTTCCATGATTTTGAAAATTCTCTTTTCTTCTATTTCTCTCTTGGCCTTTTTGTTTTTGACCTTCTTTATCTCTACCTTCGTCTTCTTCACTATCATGGTTGTCTTCCTCCTCAACACTTATCTCCTTATATTCAACTTTGTCAATCTCTACTTGGGTCATGCCTTTGGCCTTCATGGCCTCTCTTTTCCAAAATAACTCTAGTGCCAGCTCTATATGGTTATTATTAAGGCCCATTTCCATCCATTAGCACCTCTTTTCCTCCTTAGTTTGTGGAGGGTACATTGCAGGTTCTATGGTTGGGGTGCTTGATGGTTTTTCTACTTCCCCAAGAGTAACAGTAGTGCCACCTTGAAGAGCCTCATGAATTTTAGTAGTGCTAGGCTCTTCCTCTATTTATTATTCTTGGATGATATATACTTTCATACCTTCATCTTCTTCTTCTTCTTCCCACACCTTCCTTACCTCTACTTCTTCTTGCACCTTTTATACCTCCATCTTTGCCAAGGTTATTGTGCGCATTGCCACTGGCCCCTTAGAATTATTATTTTTCTTCTCCCTTATCTTGGGTGATGTAATCCCTAGCATAAATATCACACACTTATTATTTGGTGTAGAGGGGGTAGCTTCATTATCAGAGGTAATCTTCAATTGGAGATGCTCTTATATTTCCTCCAGGGTTTCTCCCCATTTCTTCTGGGGTGATTTTATTGATGCCACTAGTACTTACTCTCCTTCTTTGCCAACCTAAAGGGGAGGTCATCATTCTTGTCCATGAATGCACCCTTTTTCCTTGGGTTTATCTCATAGAAGATCCTATGAATGTTCCCAAGGATGACCTTTTTTTCAAGGAGATTGATGTCGGTAGCATCTGAGTCATCCTCCTTGTCTTTAGTTGATTTTCCACCTAGGTGTATGTATTAGTGCCTCAACCTACGTATTTATACATCTATGGCCTTCACCAAGATGCCAACTGCTACATGTTGGGTATCCTTCTTAGCACATTTTTGAATTACTTGGCTAAAAATGTGTAATAAAGTTTTAGCCAACTAGAGTGGTTACCATCTTTGAACACCAATTGAATGACATAGAAGTGTTTTATAATGGTGAAAGTTGTCATTCCAAATAGACTTTGGGGGAGTTTCTCAGGGATGAACCGTTCTTATCTCAATGCTTCAATATACCATGTGTATCATCCCATTAATTAGGCTTTATAATTCATGGTGAAGGAAAGGGGGCAAGAATAATTTTGGTCTTTTAGTGCCAGGGATTTTTTGTGCACTGGAAAGACCTATAGGTTATCCTCATCACCATCAGGCATGTTGATCTCCTCCATCATAATCAATATCAACATGGCCCCCATCGAAAGGTCTCTCATATCATATGACATTTGAGCACATTCTTTATTATGTATTCTATGATGAACTTGGTGATGTTAAATTTCACCCCCTACACCATGTGGTAAGTGATGCACAAGTGGTATTTGTCACTTCCACCCACTGACTGTCGAGACATAGTTTTGAACTCACTAGGTGAGTAGGTGCCCTCATCTTGGGATTTTTAATGTCCTTAATTGGGAATGTGAAATCTCCTTTGTAGTAACCTAGGAGTTTTTTGACCCTTTTGACTTCAACATCATTGATCATTATCTAGTAGATGTCTACACTAGAGTTTAGGAGTCTAGTGATTTGACTAATAAGGCTTGTAGACAACATCATGCACCTCCCTAAAAAGTAGAACCAGTCCCTATAGACATGTGAGAGGAGGAATTACATGAGTTAATTTGGCTTCCCAAAACTTGATAACTCATAAAATTCAGTCATGCCAGTGGTCACCAATTTATCTTGGATTGAGACATCGAATAGTGTTATGCCTTCTACAGTCTTTGCCCTTATGTCTATCACCAAATATTATGCTAGGTCTTGCATATTGCTTGATGTATAGTGGTTATATATTTTTAGGTATTAGTTATGCATGAATGATGCATAGTTTTATCCCATCAAGACCTCTTTGAGAAACTACATATCTTGGTATGACATTTTGTCAAACACCTCTAGATTAACTTTGGTGACACTTACTCCTACTAGTGGTACTGTTATTTTTGTGACAATGTCTTCTACTACTAATCACACTTTCTTGGATTTTTTTGTGCTTTATATGGGCTTGAACTCATCCTTTTTTTCCCCATTCTAAATCTATTGGTGTTAAATTATGGTCTATTTATCTTGCTAAAGCCTTCAATATTTATTAGATCTTGTATCAATTATGAGGTCTATGACTATATGTTTGACTCTCAAGCTTTATGTACTATAAATGGTGGCCTCAACATCACTTTACTTTTCTACTACCTGGTTCTTTCCCAATTCATGCCCCTTACTTTCCTATGCCACTCTCATAGGGAACATAGTTCATTTATTTACACAATCATTCTCTTTTGGCATCTAGGGGTACTCAGGGTCTCATTGTAGCAAGGTGTCCTTTCTTTGGCTCTTTGGTTTGATGGTTTCACTTTGGGTTTATATTCTAAATTCAAATTATCATAAGGTTTGTAACTAGATGTAATTAGTTTTTCACTGTTTTATACCTTTATTATCATATACCACCTTAATTATGGTTGATTAATGGTATGATGACACTTATACCTTAGAATTCTCTATGACTCATGAAATCCATGAAAATATACTATTATTTGCACATTCAATGCAAATATTTGTGCCTCCATCACCACCTCATTAAATTCTTCTAATAATTTTTTAGTGAAGTGACGTGTAGTTTAAATAGTCACTTCTTGCCTCACTTTGGGTGGATGCCATCTTGTCTTGATGCTCTTCTCTTGTGATTTATTCACTTGGCACAACCTTCATCTTTAATATGGTAACATGGGTGCAATACCTCACATGCATTCAATTCAACCTCCTTGGTCCCATTTCCTTTTCCTACTATGCATATATTTCAAGCACACTTATCTATCTTGGTTGATTTCAATGTGATTTAATCTTCTTTCCTTGGCATTTCCTACCCCATACAAATACCTTACACTGGCCCTTCAGTGCAACATTATCATCTGATATCTTGCACATGATCATGTTTTGCATCTTTACTCTATATTTTGTGCACTTGTATCTTGTGTGACTCCCTTGGTTTATATATGATCTAAGTCTGGTGAGTTCCATGTGCCCAGGAACTTAGGTGTCTAGTCGTAGGCATTTAGGAAGCAACCTTGCTTGACTGACTTGATTGGTATTATGCTTGGAAATGTTGAACTAGCCCTTCTATGAGCTTAATAATGCCTTGATTTTTTAATCTTGTGTACAAAGATTTAGTGTGCCTTGTGTCTGACTCTAGAAAACTTCACGTGCCCATAACTTAGGTGTTTGGCCTTAGGCACTTGGAGGGTGGCCGTGCTCAACTCACCCATCTAGAATTATGCATGAAAGTGCCAAAATTACAAATGACACACATAAAAGGAACTTGTTTAGATTACACCAAAATTTATTTTGGTCACTCAATACAGCCAACTCATGACCAAAAAGTTAGTGTTTGATGGCATAAGAACCACCTTATTAATGATATAACTTCAATTAATTGCCATTGAAATGCCCAGGGAGCATTTCACTTAACAACATGCACAATTTGCATGCACTAGTATCTAAGATGTTTTGGATGATATATGGACCCATCCAACTCATCTGTAGCTTTCGAAGATGCTTAATATACTTGGAGTCATAGAGCAAAACTAATTCCCCTTCTATTATCAGTTTGTGCTTTATATGCTTGTTATGCCAGAGCTTTTGGCATGCCTTTTCTATCTGCTAGCTCCACTTTGCTTAGGTACATACCTCATCTAAGTGATCCAACTTCTCTAGCCTTATATTAAATTATGATTGGTAATCTAATAAACTAATGTGCATGATGTGTAATGATGGTACCAAAAATTATATTAGTAAAATCACCTTAGTGCCAAACACTAGTTGAAATGGTGTAACCTTCAGGTGCTTGTAAGTTGTTTAATATGCCCATAACACTACCAACACTTAATCATCCCAATATTTTTGACTAAAGTCACATATATTTATGAGGCATGTCCCTAAGATCTTTTTAAATGCCTTAACTATGCCATTTTCTTGGGTATGGTAAGGCATTATCTTATTGTGCACCACTATGTATTCTATTAGTAAGATCCACATAGTTTCATTAATGAAGTATGTGCCCATGTCATTGGTCAAGCTAAGTGGGAACCCATAATGGTTTATGATGTTATCCCATATGAATCTTGTGGCTATGGTAGCTATGTAATTTTTGGTTGATGTATCCTCATCCCACTTGATGAAATAGTCAGTAGCTACTAGAATGTACCTTGTGCCTATGCACTGTGGTATGAGGGTAATTGGTATAACAAAGTCAATGGACCATTTATCAAATGGAACTTGGGAAAGAATTGAGATGAGAGGCATCTCATCTTAGTGGTTGGGCTTCCCTATGTGCTAGCATATATCGCATGCCTTGGTGCAATCCTTTGCATGTTGGAATAGACTTGGCCACCACAAGCTTGACTGCAACACCTTGCATTCCATTGAATCTCCTAAAAAATGGCCTCTTGCTATCCATTCATGTACCTCATATAGGATGGAGACCCTTTCATACTCCAAGCCACATTGATGTAGAACTTCATCTCAACCTAGTTTATATAGTTCCCTACTAATGAGCTAAAAAGGGGTGGCATGGATTGTGAGCTATTTATTTTCTTTGGTTATCATTGTTTGGGGCATAGATCTAGATGGTAAAAAAATGACTATCTTTTCCTAGTCCTTAGGGGTTCACTAGATTTTATAAAGTTACACATTTATCATATCATCCTCAATAGGTACTACTACATCATTAGAGTCTATATAAGACAAATGGTCTAGGCCCAAGTTCTATTTTTTAGGCTTGATGACAATAGAGAATTAGAATTATTGAAACAAAATGATCCATCTACAAATGTACCCATGGAGAACATGCTTATTCATGAGGTACTTAAGTGCCTTGTGGTTTGTGAAAAAGATGAATGGGGTCGTCAATAAATATTGTCTAAATTTTTATAGGGTGTAAACCATGGTGAGTGCTTCATGCTCGATTGTGGTATAGTTCTGCTATATTTATTAATTTTTTGTTAGTGAAGGATATGGGATGATCTATTTTTAATTCATCAAGCTATTCTAGGATTATGCCTATCATAGATCTAGATGCATCGATATGGACATAAAATGGGGTCATCCAATCAAGAAATTTCAATATAGGTGTGCTAGCCAATATGAGCTTCAAAGTCTCAAAGACATCCTCTTGTGCTTCACCCCAGTAGAATGGGCCATCTTTGTTTAAGAGCTCTTCAAGTGATTCCATAATCTTTACATAGCTCCTTATAAACTTTATATAATACCCATAGTGGCAAAAAAAGGTGCAAACATCTTTCTATGTGGAAGGAGTTTGGAGCTGAATGATGATCATAATCTTCATATGATTGACAAACAAACCATCTTTATAGATGATGTGCCTGAGTAGGGTTTCAAATAGTGTTATGAATATGCACTTTTTTATGTTTAGGGATATTTGAAGCTACCTACACGTCTCAAACATTAGGCACAAGTTATCACAATGGTCCTTCATGAGGCCGTACACCATCCAATCATCTAGGTAAACCTGGAGGAACTTATGGATGAAGTATTTAAATGTGGTAATCACCACTATAGAGAACATGGATGGTACATTATTGAGTCCAAAGGGCTTCAAGTTATAAGAAAACTGAGCCCTTTCAGTTGTAAAGGTTGTTTTTGACTTGTCCTCCTCCTCAATCTAGACTTAGTGGTATGTAGAGAACCTATCAGTGAAGGTGTAGATCTCACAACCTGTGATGCCTTCTAGGACTTCATCAGTGAATGGAGTTAAGAAGGGGTCATTAATGCAAGTGAAATTCAACATTCTATAACAGATGAAAATGCAAATATGTCCATCCTTCTTGATGTTTATCACCATTTGGCTCACCCATTCAGACTCCTGCATAGGGTAAATGACCCTTGCAACCAACATTGCATCGATCTCTATTTTAACCTTGACATCAAGGTTGGGATTCATTTTATAGGGGCACTTCTGGATTGGTCTTGTATTGTCAATTAGATTTATGCTCATCTTCCCAAGGGATGGGTGGGTGCCCTTTATATCTTGAGAAGTCCTGGGAATAAGTCTTGAAATTCCTTTAGGAGGTCTATAATGCATGCCAGTTCTATGTTAGACCAATATACGCCTATAGTAGCCATATTTGGCTCTTCTTCTGTGTTAATGTCTATTTTTATGATCTTAAGTTTTGTGCATTATGGTTCATTATTTTCTTGGTATGAGTCCTTGAATTGTTGAGTTCCCTTCGTCATCTCTATGCAAAGATGAATGGGGTCTTCTTCACTAGGAGCACTATCATCTACTTGGAATATGAGCTTTCTTTTGTCGATCAATGTTTTTTAGTAGTGATTATTCAAAATTTCACCATCTTCTTTGCTCGAGTCATTTTTGAGCATTTGTTCCTTAAATAAAGTCAAGAGCCTAAGCCCTCTTCCCTGAACATGTCTTTTAGGCACTCCTTAAAGATGGAAGTGTCCTCAAACATTGACCTTTGAATTATTTGTAGTGGCTTGATCAATATTAAGTTCTATGAGGAAAATGAGAATGTGTGCACAAATGTCTCTTTAAGGGCATCCTAATTAGTTGTCTCTCATCATGTCTCATTGACCACATACTAAGCTCACACCCATATCTTTAGTGTTTTATAAAAGATGTGCACCCATGAGTTCTTTGACTAGTCACACTACAATCATTCCATGTCTCTTTGCATAGGTACACATGCACCATGGGATCATAGTCAACAGAGTATGCTAATATATCCAAGTCCTTTTTAATCATCCCAAATATAGTGCAAATGGCTACTTTCACCTCTGGCTAGGTTGGCAAGTTAGAATTTTACACTGCCCACAATCACATGATAATGCCTCTCAAGGTATACACTAGTACACCCATTATATCTATTTATTTGGGGATGGATGATTCAAGGTCATGGACATACTTTTCCACTAGGTTTCTCCCTTCAAATTTTAGAAGTGCTGTAAGCTTGACTTTGCTCAAGTATAATACCTTCTTTCTTTTGTCGCCATTGCATGAGACCCATCATTTTTGAGTGTGATCAATTTGGAATCAACCAGTCCTCATAGGATTTGATGCCTTTGTATGCACCAAGTGGCATCTATGACCAATGACATCATAATCCTATTTGAACCATCAATCACAAGTGACATTGGTGGTGTTTGAGGTTAACTACCCATCCTCTTAAGAGAGCAATCCTTGATTAGAAGGGTTGAGAATTTTGATGCTTTACACTATGATGTTATATATATGGTTGATCTCATCCTCCAAATCAATTCTATATATGTAGGGGGTCTTTGGTCACTTGAGAGGGGAATCACTACCATTTCCTTGCCATTTTCAAAGTTTATATACCACTTTTTAAAGCACATATCAAAATTATTTGTATATCACCATGACCTTCCTAGAAGTGCTAGATAGTTATCCTATTCAACCAACTTGATTACCTCAAAGTCAACATGGAATTTGGTGCCCATAATATCTATAATGGCACAATTCATAATTCCAATCAGCTGTACTCAAGTCTTGTTAGCCATGAAGAGTACATGGGGAGAATGCCTCAAGGTTGGCCTACCCAAATTTTCCCATGTGTTCTTGGTTAGTATATTGACTTTGGTGCTTGTATCAATAAGGAAATTATAGATGGACCATCCATTGATGGTGGCATTCATCAGGGTTTCTTGGTCATACTCTATATTCTATGTATGCCTAACATCTCATAGCCTTTCTATGCATGGCATGGTGACTTCAAGTGACTACTACCTTGCATGTTATAGAAGCAAGTTATTTAATAGGGGAAACATCCATTTTATTTGTAGTAAGTGAAAGATATCTATTAGATCTTGTACTTTAGCCTCTTGGCTATACTAATTTTTGTGAGAGGTGACAACCTATGCCTCTAGGTCTTATGCTAGTTGGAGCTCTCCTTGTAGGTTCTGGGTCAGACTCATAGCTTATTGTAATACATCCTTTTAGCGTGCAAGATTTAGATAAGACATGGCTTTGGGTTTCAACTACTTAATGCACTCAATGTGGCTCAACTCCCCATATTTTAGGTATAACTTTGGTACTGGTATAACTATAGGTTGACTGGTGAGTCCACTTTGAGTAGTTGCCTACACTTTGATTGAATCTATGTAGAGTGGCTGCTGAACTTTTGGAGTCTATTTCACCTCTTTAGACTCCTACCTGATCATCCCCATACCCTTGTCAGTACAAGGCCTACCTTGGGTTAGTTTTTTGTACAAGTTGGGGTATTCCTTAACCTTGTGTGTTATTCAATAATACCCACATGTTGGATGCGTAAGATAGTCATGTTAATAGTACTCAGTTGATCCACACTTATAATATTCATGGTAGGAACCTTCCTCCACCATGTCCACCACCTAACCCTATGGCACCCCTTTGCATCCCATAGCCTACATTATGTTGACCATAACCCTCAATTATTTGGGCTCCTTGCGCTTCTACTACTATTATTGCTTTCCATATGCTTCTCCTCATGTTATCATGCATCTCATTGATTTCATGACAATCAACCATGGTATGGGTATAGGCATAAAATAACTATAAATAGGTTGTTGTGCTAACCTGACTGGCACATTGTAACAAAGGGTAGTTATGAACATCATGCACGTTGGAATAAACTTCATAGCTGAGAAGCAGTGTGTGCACATTCCTTTGAGGGTAGTTATTTTTGTTCTGGCCTTCCATCTTGTAATCAATGCACCATAACCCACTTCAAGTGTCTTTAGATGAACTAGTGGTTAGTTTTTATATTTGAGAGGCCATAGATGAAATCTATGCCTCCATGAAAGGGCTAATTATTATATCAATTCTCCTGACTACCTTAGCTCTGAGCATAGCTTCAAGAACTTCCCAAGGGTCTGTGAATGTTTTCATGGACAACACCCTTCTGAATGGTAATAACAATCCTCCAATGAACCATTGCACATGTTGGGAGGGGTGAATATCATAAGGGAGCTTAGAAAAGAGAGTATTGAGTCTAGAATTATATAAGTGCATGCTCTTTGATAATCCTTGATTGATCTCCTTCAGGGTGGTGATGTTCTACTACTCAAACTTAGGTATATCAAATTCTCTCAAGAAGGATTCCTTCAAGGTTTCATAATCAACCATAGCCTGGTTAGAATCAAACTTCCTATACCAAGTATGGGAATGATCAAGTAAGGTCGTCACAAATTGGGTTACCTTGCATTTAGATTGGGTTATTCCCCAAGCGTGCCATTGTAATTCACACTTGAGCACATGCTTTGTGGCATTCTTCATACCTCCATACTCAGGCAGATGTATGGCCATCTTGTAATAAATCTAGGGTAGGGGATAAACTAGTGTTTGAGGTAATTATACCCCTAGTACTTATCATAAAGGTGGTCCTCTAATGCCTCCAATAAATGGGCCAGGCACTGGTCCCATCATACTTTTATCACTGTAAAAGATTATGGCATTGTACTACCAACTAGTGGTGTGGGGCCACTTCTTATAGGTTGTTACCTAGGTTGTGTAGATGACATTAGATGGATTGGGGTGATTTCACTCACATTATAGCTAGTTTGGGTAGAACCTCAAGGTTTACAGGTATCCTTACTTATCTCCTCATATAGGATAATTTGTTCAATCAAAAAATTCTGGTCCAAGTCTACAAAATGGTCAAATCCTAAGTTGATAATGGGGTTAGTTATCAATCTTCTATCTTCCTATGGGGGATCTAATGCATGAGCTCATGCCATAGGTCCAAAGGGGGTAAAAACATCCGATGCATCTCCAATGGTTAATTTTTGCAGGGACTATGAGGATTCACCTATCAACTGTGGAGCTTATTCTATGGCTTTAAGGGTTCCTTCTTATGGGCACTGATAACATTCAATAGATCCTTCCCCATGCCCTTATTACTTGCTATGGGTCCTCTCATCACTTCTAAGTTCTAGATCTTCCATCAGCCCATGCCACCTCATTTTATATGCCTATCTCCTAATCTCTCAAGTGTCAAATTACTCATCCCCTTCCATTGTGCCTCACCTACACGTCCCCTTCTTCCCAACCACATTACTCATATGTGAGAGGACTTTATCCTTCTATCCTCATGATCTCAAAACCATAATACACTATTATCTTCTTGAGTTTTGTGCTAAATTCTTTCATAAATGCACTTCTGGGTTCATGCAAGAATTGATATTTTACTTCTTTAGGGTAGGAGTATATCGATACTACAAATTCAAGAATGAAGTTGTTCAACACCCCTTACCACAATTTATCTATGGCTCTAGTCCAAGTGGAATATAAGTTATCAAGTCTTTCTAGGTGCTCTTTCATCTATTCAAGGCACTATCCATGGCTTTGACTTATGTGCGTTACATAAACAACCAACCATCAATACACCTGCTTTGGTAGTTCACAAAATAAAACCTCATATAGGGTATCATATAAGTGGTTATGAACCCACTTCCTTGGTTTTTATCCTCTACTTATTAGATGCCTCAATGAAAATCTATCTTCCACTCATTATAGCTAGTGCTTGGTGTTATTGAGGGAGAGTTGGGGCATTGTTCTAGTACACCATTGCAATAACAAAATTCAATAGGTCCTGGAAATAGAACCAAATTATTGTAGAAAAGTAGGGGTCTTCAGTCATGGGATTTGTTAGGACCTTATCTAACTATCCAAGTTAGATCTAAAATTATTACAATATGGTGTAGACCTTGACTACTCCTATACCACTCAATATTTAACACTCAACTATGCTAGAATCACTTCACATAAGATGCAAGCCTTATGCACTTACTCAAAGTGCAATAGAAAAGGGATCGGGGCCCATGTTGGGAAAGTTGTGCCATGGTACAAATCTATCCTTTAGGGACTCTGGTTAGTGAAATGATGTTGGTGCATTCATGGGCACAAGCCATCTTGCGGGGGAAATTGACTATCTATGAATCATAAGAAGATATGATGTAGGTCTATAGATTTATGGGTGCAAGCCTTTGGTTCCCTTGGCTTAACATAATTTAAGCACTTGAAAGGTCACTGGGGTACCTCATTGAGGGACTTAGGCTTAGGTTCATGCTTAGATGCAGGTATCGTTATGAGGTATAGGGTATTACCCATACTTAGAGCATTTCTTATATTGGGTGATGGTGTCCTCATGGGCTACAGGAATGTCATAGATGAGTTAGGTCAAAAGATCATAAAATTTCAACATACATAATATAGATTTAAGAATTCAATATATTTAAACATTGCATAGATCCCTTCATCATTAAATAAAGTTCAATTATAATATATATAGGTCAATATGAACTGAGCTAATGCTCATATTTAAGATGCTAAAGGCCTAGAAGCTCACAGGTGAGCTTGGGCATTATAATGGGGAACATCAAAGGCATTCCAAACTAACTCTAAGATCTAATGGTGAACATATCATCTGGAACCAATCCTTTAGGGCTTTACTACTCCAATATTTCTCTTCTTTTCCTCACTAGACTTAGCCCCATTTTATAGTGTTTTAGGGTGCCTTAGTGCCATGAGGAATATAGCACACCAGTTGTTGAGATATCACTAGATGTAATAATTTTGATGGTTCCACTATCCTACCTCCAATGAGCCATGACTATCCCATGTGGCTGCTTCCCAATGATGATTGAGCTAAAAGGGAGTTAGCTAGCTACCTATTAGCTAACACCACAAGATGACAAAATAATAATCATGATAAGTGATTGCCTCGTACCCAAGTGTCTAATGTGTTGGTGTGGATCCTATACCTAGATGGATTTGGTGTCAAGTACCTAGAACATCAAACATGCTCTGATACCAATTGTAGGGGAATCCAAGAACAAACACACTTGTTTTGATCCCACTTGTTAGGATCTTGCTCCTAAGAAAGAGCATAATATGATTACCAAATATAAGCAATTAAACATGCGGAAATAACCAGAAGCACAAGTAACTAGAATTCACAAATAGCACAGAATATGAGAGACAATACACTATCTTGTATTAACACTTTACAGAAAAAAATACAATAAAGAGCCGCCACACTCTTCCACCTTACAGAGGCTTCCCACACCTCAAGTGTATAGTAATTCTTCTTCAAAACACTCTCCTACCAAAAATGGTCCCAACAACCAACTTGCACACAGAATTAGTGTTCACCTCTCCAACCAGTCAGTAATAACCCTCCCAGTACACTAAGCACTCTATAGTACTTCAAGTTGATCTCCCATGAACCTGCAACCTGAAATTCAACAGACCATACTCACACATGTAGATCTCCTATGAGCTTGCAACAACCTGCAACTCAATGATCTTATAATGGAAGGAACTTCCTTGCCTTCCTTTCTAGCTCATACATACAATACATGCCAATGGGTCTATAAATAGATCCCAGACTTAAACAATAACTTAGACTCTTAATTTAGAAAATTATCCACGTAGCTCAAGACTCTAACTGGCCTTTACATGCAAACACTTCATTCACTTAACTAACTATTCGTGCAACAAATAGTTCTGGCACACACAGGTGATCGACACTGGTCCCTGCTTGCCTGGTGTTACCGATGTCAGTCAACTTTCTACTATCACCAGTTGCCTTTTGCACTGGTCATGACCGACATCGGTCATGTTATTGACACTGGTGCTTCTGGTTCTTCAACAACCTTCAGTTTCGATCTACAAAGTTGAAGCTTTTAGCTCCATAACCTAACAATCTCTCACTTGGAGATAAATAGCTGCAACCTGTACCTATACCTGTACTCTGTCTAGTTTGTTCCCTTGGCTTTGTATCCCTCCTCAAGATCACTCTTGAAGACCAACCACCACACACCTTGTGATGCAACTCATGTCATCCAAATCACTTGCCACATCCACATCTACAAACCATGTAGAAAATAAATTGAACTTGCATAGCATGTGCACCTACTGCTGGTCCCTCTAAGAATCCACTGAACTTCCCTTTAGTACTTCTCTCCCAAATTGGATCCTAACTTGTGACAACTCCCACTGCTTGGGAAAACTCAAGTTTAGTACATACCATGCACTTAACCTAATTATGTGAATCAAGACACCTGTTCTGTGGACTGTCCAACCATCAGCGTGCTAACTGGCCTCACGCAATCATCCTAAAACAAAGTCAACATGTGACCTTCCATGTCTCTAGAACACACTCATGCCAAAGAATCTTGCTGCTCCCAGATTCTCCATGACACACTCCTGAACTAGCTTTACCTTTTGTTTAACAACTCCCTATATATGTAACCCTGCAACAAGTACATCATACAGTAATAGGATAATGTAGCTAATATTATACAACCTGGTAAAGAGAAACATGTTAGGGTGTGGAGCTAAAAGCTTCACCAAGGAGCATACTTAAACAGGTTCGGGTCTACACAGACGCCAGCGTCGGTCAGGAGCGACCGACGTCGATTAACGTTGGTTAGTAGCAGTTGCAGAGGCGCCGACGTCGGCGATATGGTCGACCAGCAACGGTCACAGGCGAACAGGCAGGAACCGACGTCGGTCACCTGCGTGTCCAGAAATCTATTTCTGTGGACGGCAGCGAGTGTTTGCATGATAAGTTTGAGTCGTGGACTCAAGCTTGCGTCTCTATTGTTAGCAATATTATTTTTAGAGCCCTTGTTCAAGAGGCTTAACTGTTTGTTGTAAGAGCATGCTCAAGTTCCCTATTTCTATATGTAGGAAGATCTTCTTAGCTTAGAATTGTAGAATGTGTGTAGAACTGTAAGAGTAGAACATTGTGAATGTTTGAAGGACAGTATAGAGTTGCATCAATCCAGGTTGTTGGATTTGAATGTACTTGAGAGTGAGCTCTTGAGGAATAGATATCTAGTGAGAGATCTTGTGTGCATCTGAGAGAGGTGTGGAAGAACGAAGCTTCTTCATTGTATTCCTATTGTAAAGAGTTTCAATACAAGTTTTCAGGGTGTTTTCTTGTATATCTTGTTCTGTGCTATTTATCATTTCAGTTACTTATCTATCTGATTTATTTCCGTGTTTATTGCTTTCACAAGTGTAATCTATTGTTGGTTTGATCCCCCAACAAGTGGTATCAGAGCCTTGGTTACAGGTTACAGGTTACAGATTACAGGTTGCTCATAGGGTTTCTGCAGGAATTTCTGTTTGAGTGGGAGAAGCAATGGCAGAAGAAAGTAAGCTGAGAATGGAAAAGTTTAATGGCAAGAACTACCAACATTGGAGAATGCAGATAGAGGACTATCTGTATCAGAAGGATCTCTACTTACCGTTAGGTGGGATAGCAAAGAAGCCCAAGGACATGGAGGATGAAGAATGGGAAGTTCTTGACAGAAAGGCTCTTGGGTCTATAAGACTGAGTCTGGCCTCCACTGTGATATGTAATTTGTCACAGGCAAAAACAACGGTAGAGTTGATGACCACGTTAGCAAATATGTATGAAAAACCCTCAGCTTCAAATAAGGTATATCTTATGAAGCAATTATTTAATTTGCATATGAATGAAGGTGGATCTGTTTCTACTCATCTGAATGATTTCAATGGAATTGTTAATCAGTTAAGTTCTGTCA
Source organism: Torreya grandis (assembly GCA_037957365.1). Classification (NCBI taxonomy): domain Eukaryota; kingdom Viridiplantae; phylum Streptophyta; class Pinopsida; order Cupressales; family Taxaceae; genus Torreya; species Torreya grandis. Next base: position 3,951,633 of record JARHVA010000538.1, on the reverse strand, counting down.
ATATTGTATTTGAAGATGAAATAAAAGCTCTTTTGATATTATGTTCTTTGCCCGAAAGCTGGCATGGCTTAGTAATGGCAGTTTCTAATACTGCATCTGCATCAAATATTTTGAAAGTAGAGGATGTGGTTAGTGTTATCTTGAATGAGTAAATACGCAGGAAAAGCACAGAAGAGACATCTGGGAATGCTTTAAATTTTGAGAGCAGGGGAAGGCAAAAAGAAAAGAGCAAGAGGAGTTCAAGATCTAAGTCTAAGGTGAGAGGAAGATCCAAATCCAGGAATGGCAGGAAGCCACAATGCTGGAACTGTGGAAAGATGGGGCACATAAGCAGAGATTGTTGGTCAAAGCCCAAGGAGGACAACCAACACAAAGGAAAGGAAGAAGCCAAGGTTGCAGGTATTGCACAGGATGCTTTAATTTTCTCTTTGCATAATAACATAGAATCTTGGGTATTAGATTCTGGTGCATCTTTCCATGCTACCCCTAACAGAGAGTATTTCAGTGACTATATCCATGGAGATTTTGGAATAGTGTACTTAGGGGATGATGAGCCTTGTAAAATAATTGGCAAAGGTAAAGTGCAGCTGAAGATGCAAAATGGCAACACATGGGTGTTGAGAGAAGTGATGCATGTTCCTAGTTTGAAGAGAAATTTGATTTCTGCAGGTAAGCTAGGTGATGAGGGTTGTACAGTAATTCTCACAGCAGATTCTTGGAAGGTGACCAAGGGTGCACTAGTTATGGCCAGAGGTAAGAGAGAAGGTACTCTCTACTTGTGTAATTGTGTTACTAACAAATCTCCTTCAGTTTTATCTACTTCAGGTGTGGATTGTAAATTGTGGCACTCAAGGCTTGGCCACATGAGTGAGAAGGGGATGTCAATACTTAAGTCTAAAGGTATGCTTTCAGATTTGAAAAGTATGGATCTAGAATTTTGTGAGCATTGTGTATTTGGAAAACAGAAAAGGGTTAGTTTTCTCAAGACTGGATCTACTAAGAAAAGGCAGAAGTTGCAGCTTGTTCACACAGACGTGTGGGGACCAGCTCAGGTAGCCTCTATTGGCAGATCACGGTACTATGTTACATTCATAGATGACGCCACAAGAAAGGTATGGATCTACTGTATTAAAAAGAAATCTGATGTTTTTGAGACTTTTAAGTTTTGGAAGGCTATGGTTGAGAATGAAACAGGCAGAAAGTTAAAGTGCCTGAGATCTGATAATGGCGGTGAGTTCTGCAGTCTTAAGTTCAAATTGTATTGTTATACACAAGGAATCCGTAGGCAAAGGACGGTTCCAAGGACACCTCAGCAGAATGGTATTGCTGAAAGGATGAACAGAACTATCATGGAGCGTGCAAGATGTATGAGATTGCATGCAGGGTTGCCCTTAGAGTTTTGGGCAGAAGCAGTTGACACCGCAGTGTACCTGATTAACAGAGGACCTTCTACAGCTCTGGATGGTGGAATTTCAGAAGAGGCATGGACAGGTAAAAAGGTAGATCTCTCATATCTCAAAGTTTTTGGTAGTGAAGCCTTTGTGCATATAGATAAAGAAAATAGAAAGAAGCTTGATCCTAAGTCTATGAGGTGCACGTTTATAGGCTATGGCTCAGATGATTTTGGTTTCAGATTTTGGAATCTAGGAACTAACAAGGTAATCAGGAGCCATGATGTCATTTTCAATGAAAGAGTGATGTACAGTGATCAGATAAGGAAGCTGGATCAATCTGGGCAGAGCAATAGTGAATTGGACGAAGTTATGGTCCAAAATGAGCTCGCGGGAAAAAGAAATAATCACTTGCAGGAAAACACAGAGACCGACGTCGACAGAGTTGGAACCGGCGTCGGCTGTACAGAAACCGATGTCGATCATACAGAGATCGACGTCGGCAGACCAGGCACCGAGGTCGGTCAGGTAGAACCGACGACGGCGAGTGACAGGTCTACAGGTGGCCGAGGTCGGTCACTGTCAGAAAATTTGGGTGGACAGATTGTTGAAAACAAGTCCAAGACACCCACCAGGAGGTCTGAAAGGGTAAGTAAGCCTCCACTTAGATATTCTCCTTCCTTATATTATTTATTGCTAACTGATGGTGGAGAACCAGAAAGTTTTGAAGAAGCATTACAGGTGGAGTCCAGGAGTAAGTGGGAGCGTGGCATGGTTGAGGAGATGGAGTCCTTAAGAGAGAACCAAACATGGGATTTGGTTGAATTGCCAGCTGGTAAGAGAACACTGAAGAATAGATGGACCTACAGGTTGAAGGAAAGTGAGGATGGTCAGATGCGATATAAGGCCAGATTAGTGGTAAAAGGATTTGCACAAAAGCCAGGTATTGACTTTGGTGAAATTTTTTCTCCGGTTGTTAAGATGACTTCTATAAGGGTTGTATTGTCTTTGGTTGCTTTTGAGGATTTGCATCTCGAGTAGCTAGATGTTAAGACAGCGTTTCTTCATGGAGATTTGGATGAGGAAATTTATATGGAACAGCCAGAAGGTTTCGAGGTCAAGGGTAAGGAGAAGTTTGTGTGCAGGTTAAAGAAAAGCTTGTATGGCCTCAAGCAAGCTCCAAGGCAATGGTACTTGAAATTTGACAGGTTTATGACTGAGCATGGCTACAGTAGGTGTCAATCAGACCATTGTGTATATTTCAAGAGATTTGATAACGGTAGATATATTATTCTATTGTTGTATGTAGATGACATGCTGGTTGCAGGGTCTCACATGCAGGATATCTCTGAGCTTAAGGAGAAGTTAGCTCAAAAGTTTGCCATGAAGGATTTGGGAGCAGCTAAGAAGATCCTTGGCATGAGCATTAGGAGAGACAGGAAAAATCACAGGTTGATATTGTCTCAAGAAGATTATGTGAATAAGGTGTTGGAGAGGTTTAATATGCAGGATGCAAAACCGGTGAGTACACCTATGGCTAGACATTTTAAGCTAAGCAAAGAACAATGTCCCAATTCACATGATGAGGTAGAGTACATGAGTACAGTTCCATATTCTTCCGCAGTAGGGAGTTTGATGTATGCAATGGTGTGTACTAGACCAGATATTGCCCAAGCAGTGGGAGTAGTAAGTAAGTATATGGCCAATCCAGGGAAGGAGCATTGGAAAGCGGTTCAATGGATCCTTAGATATCTAAGAGGAACCAGCAGCAAGCACCTATGCTATGGAGGTTCAGATACTTCTCTACATGGCTATGTAGATTCAGATATGGTAGGGGATTTGGATGGCAGGAGGAGCACCACAGGTTATGTTTTTACTGTAGGTGGAACGGCAGTTAGTTGGATATCTAAGTTGCAAAAAGTTGTAGCCTTGTCAACTACAGAAGCAGAATATATTGCAGCTACAGAAGCTAGCAAGGAGATGATATGGATGACACGGTTCATGGAAGAGCTTGGAAGGGAGCATGGGAGTTGCAGATTGTACAGTGACAGTCAGAGTGCAATCCATTTGGCCAAGAACTCAGCCTTTCACTCTAGAACCAAGCACATACAGCTAAGGTACCACTTCATACGGCAGGTATTGGAAGATGGTGAGTTGAAGCTGGAGAAAATTCATACAGACAAGAATCCTGCTGATATGCTAACAAAGCCGGTTACGATGGAGAAGTTGAATCTTCATTCAACTTCTATTGGTCTTCATGATTGAGTTGAAGATGGAGGAGCTAGAAGATAATGCTGTACAGGTTGGTGCAGCTGGTTTATCTCCAAGTGGGAGATTGTTAGGGTGTGGAGCTAAAAGCTTCACCAAGGAGCATACTTAAACAGGTTCGGGTCTACACAGATGCCGGCGTCGGTCAGGAGTGACCGACGTCGGTTAACGTCGGTTAGTAGCAGTTGCAGAGGCGCCGACGTCGGCGATATGGTCGACCGGCGACGGTCACAGGCGAACAGGCAGGAACCGACGTCGGTCACCTGCGTGTCCAGAAATCTATTTCCGTGGATGGCAGCGAGTGTTTGCATGATAAGTTTGAGTCGTGGACTCAAGCTTGCGTCTCTATTGTTAGCAATATTATTTTTAGAGCCCTTGTTCAAGAGGCTTAACTGTTTGTTGTAAGAGCATGCTCAAGTTCCCTATTTCTATATATAGGAAGATCTTCTTAGCTTAGAATTGTAGAATGTGTGTAGAACTGTAAGAGTAGAACATTGTGAATGTTTGAAGGACAGTATAGAGTTGCATCAATCCAGGTTGTTGGATTTGAATGTACTTGAGAGTGAGCTCTTGAGGAATAGAGATCTAGTGAGAGATCTTGTGTGCATCTGAGAGAGGTGTGGAAGAACGAAGCTTCTTCATTGTATTCCTATTGTAAAGAGTTTCAATACAAGTTTTTAGGGTGTTTTCTTGTATATCTTGTTCTGTGCTATTTATCATTTCAGTTACTTATCTATCTGATTTATTTCTGCATTTATTGCTTTCACAAGTGTAATCTATTGTTGGTTTGATCCCCCAACAAAACACAATGATCAAACCTCCATTGCACTGTAGCTTATACAAGACCATATACCCTGGCCTTCTGTCTCACGTATCCATTTTTGCTCTTCTTCATCCTGAACATCCATTCATCTCTCAGTGCTTACTTCCAGCTGGCAACTCCATCCAAAACTCCTGTTTGGTTCTCCTCCAAGGAATCACATCCTCCATCCATGCCAAGCTCCCACTATTTCCTGGATCTACCTATTCTGCTTCTTCAATAACTTCCTGGTTCTATACCATAAGTGAGCAACAAGTAGTGTAAAGAAGGGAAATGAGGAATTTGAGGCTTACATACCCTTTAAGTCCTCCATATGGGCACTTGAGACTTTTTGACAGCTTGCTGTCCACCCAAAATTCATCTCAGTGATCGATGCCAGTCACATCTTAGTCTACACCTGGCTGATGTCGGTTCCCTACAATTTCCTCCTTGTCGACGTCCATTCCCCCTAGCTGATGTCGATGGTTATCTACCCTGAGTCGCCGATGTCAGGCTGCACATAGTTGAAGTCGGTCCCTGTCTGGACGTCGATGCCAGTTTTCCTACCAACGTCGGTCTCTGTGTTTTTCTAGTGAGAACTGACTTTTTCCTGCGAGCTCCTTTTAGATCAAACCCTTATCCAAATCACCCTTGCTCTGCTCAAAATTCTTTTGCCCCTTGTGCTGAACTCTGTCTGTCACCTTCTCTTTGAAAACCAAGGCTTTCCTGTTCTTGTCACTAACATCAGATCTCTCAAAAAATGTCACTTTCTTCTTTTGCATATAAAAATCATGATCCATGCCTTCCAAATCTGAAAGCATATCCTTTGACTCAAGAACATGCATCTCTTTCTTATTCATGTGACCAAGCCTATTAAGCCACATCTTCAAATCTATAGCTAAAGTAGATAACCCAGAAAGAGAATCAATAATATAAGTAGATAGATAAAGCATACCTACTTTCTTACCTCTAGCTATAACAAGTGCACCCTTGGTAACCTTCCAAGAGTCCACTGTGAGAGTTACTGTGCAACCCTCATCACCCAAACTTCTTACAAAAATCAAATTCTGCTCCAGAACTGGGACATGCATGACCTCCTTTAACACCCATGTGTTACCTGTCTACAATTTCAGCTTCACTTTCCCTTTGCCAACCATCTGACAAGGCTTACCATCCCATACACAAATTTCTCCAAAGTCTCCCTGGACATGCTCATGAAAAAATTCTCTATTTGGGGATGCATAAAAAGAGGCACCAAAATCTAAAACCCAAGATTCTACTTTATCCAAAGAACATACCAGAGCATCCTATGCAATGAAATCTGCAACATCTACTTCTTCTTCATGTCTTTCATGCTAATCTTCACCCAATCTGTAATCTCTCTTTAAGTGCCCTTGCTTTCCATATTTCCAATAGGTTATTCTACCATACCTGGACTTGGATCTCCTACCTATCTTCGACCTTGATCTCTCACGCTCTATCTTCTCTCTTTGCCTTCCTCTGCCTTCAACACTCAAAGCATTCCTTGATGATTCCCCTGTGCTTTTCCTGCGTATCTCTTCATTCAAGATCACACTCACAACATCATCCACTTTTAAGACTTTTAAAGCAGACACAATATTAGAAACTACCATTACCAAACCTTCCCAACTTTTAGGTAATGAACATAAGATTAAGAGAGCTCTAATTTCATCATCAAATACAATATTGACTAAACTTAACTGATTTACCAAACCATGGAAATCACTAAGATGACTATGACCAGATCCACCTTCCAACATTTGCAAATTAAATAAACGTTTCATAAGAAATACCTTATTAGAAGCCGAGGGTTTTTCATATAAATTTGCCAAAGATTCCATCAACTCCACCATTGTCTTACACTATGATAAGCTAGAAATCACAGATGATGCAAGACTCAATATTATAGATCCCAGAGCCTTCCGATCAAGAACCTCCCATTCTTCATCCTTCATATCCCAGGGTTTGCAATCAACCCCACTCAACGGTAAGTACAAATCTTTTTGATACAGATAATCCTCAATCTGCATCCTCCATAATTGGTAGTTCTTGCCATTAAACTTCTCCATTCGTAGCTTACTATCTTCTGCCATTGCTCAACTCCCACTCAAATAGAAACCCTATGAGTAACCTGCAATCAAAACACACTAACCAGATCTAAACCAATCTATTAGTATCCCAACCTCAAAGCTCTGATACCACTTGTCAGGTACCTAAAACATCAAACATGCTCTGATACCAATTGTAGGGGAATCCAAGAACAAACACACTTGTTCTGATCCCACTTGTTAGGATCTTGCTCCTCAGAAAGAGCACAATATGATTACCAAATATAAGCAATTAAACATGCGAAAATAACCAGAAGCACAAGTAACTAGAATTCACAAATATCATAGAATATGAGAGATAATACACTATCTTGTATTAACACTTTACAAAAAAGAATACAATAAAGAGCCGCCACACTCTTCCACCTTACAGAGGCTTCCCACACCTTAAGTGTACAGTAATTCTTCTTCAAAACACTCTCCTACCAAAAATGGTCCCAACAACCAACTCACACACATAATTGGTGTTCACCTCTCCAACCAGTCAGTAATAACCCTGCCAGTACACTAAGCACTCTATAGTATTTCAAGTTGATCTCCCATGAACCTGCAACCTGCAATTCAACAGACCATACTCACACATGTAGATCTCCTATGAGCTTGTAACAACCTACAACTCAATGATCTTATAATGGAAGGAACTTCCTTGCCTTCCTTTCTAGCTCATACATACAATACATGCCAATGGGTCTATAAATAGATCCCAGACTTAAACAATAACTTAGACTCTTAATTTAGACAATTATCCACATAGCTCAAGACTCTAATTGACCTTTACATGTAAACACTCTGTTTACTTAACTAACTATTTGTGCAATGACCAGTTCTGGCACACACAGGCGACCAATGCCGGTCCCTGCTTGCCTAGTGCTGCCGACGTCGGCCAACTTTTTTCCATTGCCGGTTGCCTTTTACACTGGTCATGACTGACGTCGGTCATACTACCGACGCTAGTGCTTCTGGTTCTTCAGCAACCTTCATTTTTCATCTGCAAAGTTGAAGCTTTTAGCTCCACAACCTAACATTTGGGGCCCAATAATATCTCATCTTTATTCTTAACATGTGGGCATGAGACTCATACTTGGCAAAAATAAATAAAAATTAGATATATATCAATTGTTGCATAATGGTAAGTCAACAAAATCAACTCCTTCACTCAAAAGGAAGTTCACAAAGTTTTCAAATTAATTGATCACATTCAACACTAAGTGCAAACCATTATACATAATGTGCATGCAAAATATAAGTAATGATATTATTAGCATCAAGTGTAACACATTATTCAAGTCAATGATCAATTATGGTTACATTTTTAGAAAGAAAACATCACATGATCTTACTAGAATTTTTTTTGTCTTTAGCATGGCCCATGCACTATTACTAATAAGGTTGGTGATAACACCTTTGAGATAAATGTATCTTTCTATCATTATCTACATATAATATTTAGTATAAAACTCTTGCACCATTAGTTTCCACCTTTTTTGGACTCACTTGATGTTATAGAGACACTTTTGTTTCAATGAATTTCTTACTTATTATTAGAAAAGGGAAAAGAAGAAACTAAGTATGGGTATGGTTGAAAAACCTATTTGATTATGCATGCATTTGAAATCAAAATATTATGAAGAGCTCCTCTGTGGCTTGAGAGGATGACCTACATATAAGAAAGCACTAAAATAAACTTGTTTGTTAGACAAATAGTTGAGTGGATTGCCTAGCAATAGATAAATCTCAAAAATGAGAGCTTTCTTAGGGCATATCAATCGACATGTTTTAAAAAAATAATTTTATAAAATAAAAAGGAAGGTACTTGCATCAATAATTAAAGGGTACTAAAATTAAACACAAGGATGCTTGCTAATAAATATGCTAGAAATGATTAAAATAGTTATTAAGCTAATTAATACTAGTACTAGAGGGTTGGGGTCTACTTTAGAAAGGGGTCTATGAATAAGTAAGAACATAGAGAATTAGGTTTGGTTAGAGGTAGGTGGGTGAAATTATATTACTATTTTTCACTACCATAGTAAACGTCGATGGTTGGGCTGATCATCAATGGTCAAGGTAACCATCGACAGTTGGACATACCATTGGTAGTTAAGTCAACCATTGACAATTTTTATGTAAGGATCTAGGTTGGTAAAAGGACTGGTTGATGAAATCCAAAAGATGGATTTTGAGAGATGGGTAAGACCTAGGTTGATTGCAAAAGGGAATAAAGTAAATGGATACCAAAAAATAAGTACTTGTCTTACCAGAAGTTGATTGGGTGGATGGTTGAGATAGTTAACTTATTATTGGATTCTAGCTTGATTCTAATAGAGTAATGACACTTGAAGACTTGGTGGAGAGGTAGAGGCAAATTAACTCTCTAATATGATAGTTGGTTCATTTGATTGTTGATAATGATTGAGATAAAAAAAATAAACTCCTAGATGCACAAAGATCTTGATAATGATTACCAATCCATTTCACCTCCCAACTCCTCTCTTCTTATAGGCACAAGCAAGAGGTCAAAGTTAAGGTTCAACTGGGCTATTAATTATAAATCATCCATACAATAGCTCACAATAGGATTTAGACAACTTATATTTAGAAAATTAAGGTGGGTGAGTTTTCATGTTCTTGGTTGAAGAGGTGGACCCTGACCATCGACGGTCAGGGTGACTGTCAGTGGTTAACCTGATCATTGGTGGTCGAGGGTAAAAATAGGTGAAAGCTAGGGTTTAACCTAGTTAAGTCAAACTAATTATGGGTTAGGTTTAGTTAGGTATCAGAGGATAAAATGGTCCCAAGGGGGTCCTAAAGTGGTCTAGGGGAATTATGACATTTAGAATTGTGGTGTGCAAATTTTTGGTATCTACATTTTTCCCTTTTTTATTGTGTAGCATGAATCAATGAGTTACAAAAAAAATTGATATTGGTCAAAGGTTTGGTTGCCCTAAGAATGGGAGGAGGTGTTCCCCCTGAAACTAGGAGTGGATGAGGTAAAATAGAATCGAGTGTAGGTTTGACAAGGTATATGAAGGTGATGATGAAGGTGGATGTCATGATGGTATATGAGAGGTTGGGCACTAAAGTGCAAATAAGTGTGCAAAGTATGACAAAATGTGTGATAGCCAAGATCACAAAAAGATGAGGTTACCATAGTTGATAACAATAAAGGTCAATGCTAAGGGATAAGTAACTAGTGTACCACACAAATACATTTAGGCATGGTAGTTGGGTACACCTGTTAGTCTCCTAGAAAAGGTCAATGTTTCTAAGGGTATCCAAGGTAGGAAGTGCTCCTGTGGAAAACACAAATAGGTCAAGTGTCATAGGTATCTAAGGTAGGAAGTGCTCTTGAAAAGACATAAGTAGGTTAGGTAAGCATGAGGTGGCATAAGTTCAAAAGGGTCAACATGGTAATGCTGTCATGGTAGTCAAAGAATTATGCAAAAAGTGTCACAAAATATGCACTAGTTGGGCTGAAATAGACCAATGATGAGGTGGTCTAGGTGGGTGGAGTTGACAGAATCCATGGGTGGGTGATAAATGGTTAAGTTATGCTAAAAAAGGGGCTACCTAGTTGGAAGTAACAAAATGGGGCACCTAACCATCAATGGTTAGGGTCCCTAAATATGATTGTTGATTGTCACCTTGACCATTGACGATGAGGGTAAAACCCCAAAAACCCAGTGGCTAAAAATAAAATTGAAAGTCATTTCTCTCATTTTAACTTTTGTTGGTGTTGACTTGAGATTTGGGAAAATTTGTTAGTTTGTGATGATGGTGTTGTGTTGGATAGTGGTTTGCTGAGGTAGCTTTGGACAATTAGTTGAGGGGGACCTAGGTGACTAGCCAGGATGCAGGGAGTAGGTGGGCATAGTCAAGGATGAGTAGGTTTGAGGGTGACTTCATGTTAGCAATCATGAAATGAGGTAGGGGTATATTTAATTTGATAGTTGAGTTTTGAATTTATAAATGCATGGGTTAAGGGAGGTTAAAATGGGTGGGTTTTAGGTTAGGATGCCTTATGTAGGGTTTGGGTAAGTTTTAGGTGAAATAGTGGGTAAAATTAGGAATTGGTGGGAGTGGGTAAGTAAGTTGGGTTGGGTAGGCATGCTAGGTAACAAATAATATAATTTGATTGATTTTTAAATGGTTGTTAGGTATGGTAGGGTTTGGGTGTTCCAACCATAGAATGACCACAGTGACTGTCAATGGTCAGGCTTGACTGTCGATGGTCGACACCCGTATAAAAATGGGTGCTTGACCATCGATGGTCACCATGATCATCAATGGTCACCTATTTGAAAAAAAGGCTTTTTTAATTAAAGGGTTAAAAAAACATAAAGTAAAAGGGGCCACAATTGCTAGATAGGTAGACCATGTAAGCTTAGAGGTACATTTTTTGGGTCATTGGGTAGATAAGTAGGAGGGGTTAGAGAATATAGGTTAGGTGATGTAAAGGGTAATGTAGGCTAGGATAGGTGGTATTGATTTAGGTGATTGAGGCATGTTCTAAATTGATGTAGGCTAGGGAGTAGTTTCAGATGTATGATCGAGTGCCATAAATCTTCATATATATATAGCAGGGGATGACCCCAATCGACTGGGCCCATATGGAGGAGGTGGGGTTAGGAGAGATGAGGCACTATCAACATGTGCTTCAAGATGCATCCATGGTCATATCAATCATCAAGAGATGGGATCCCATTATGAACACCTTTCTACTACCGACCAACAAGATGACCATCTTGTCAGAGGATGTTCATAGGATTATTTGACTTTCACTCTATGGTGATTTGATATACCACATAGAGCGAGAGGAGTGAGATGATCATATTGAACTACTATATGGAGATGAGAATGACTAGGACAGATAACATGATAGGGGGTTTAAATATAGTGCTTTATATCATATGGATCTAGCTAAGAGTAGACTCCTAACCATGCTCATGATTGTTGTGACATGTTTTGGGCTTCCCAAATTGAGTAGAAAAATATTTCTTTACTTGATACTGGGGGTTCTAGTTGAGATATTGCTAGGGTAGATGGTATTTTTTTGGGTACCTATTCTACTGGTATAGATCTATAAGGAGCTATAGGGTTTTAGGGCCCATAGGAGGTATGACATCAGTGTCATCCTAGTTCTTCATTTCTAGGCCTATGATCACATCATGGTGTTGAGGTCAATGGGGTTGCAATGGGTCAGCTTCACACACATTGATTTCCGCATCAACTTTATGTAGTAGAAGGGTGACTTCATTGCATAAGTGTAGGGGGAGGAGCTCATGATGTTGAGTGGTTCAAGGGTGAATTAGGTGCACTAGTGATAAGAGATATCACATGGAAGCCTTAAATCCAATTTTTGGTATGGCCAAGTTACAAGAGGTAGACACTCTCATTGGAGAGCTATAGATGGGTATTGGGTAGGTGAGATGGGGAGGTGAAGCTGATCCTAGTTGATAGGGTATGAAGACAGTTTGGTTTAGTGTAGGGCATTTTGAGTGTATTCTCAAGGTACAAGTACGAAGACTCTAATATTTTGTTGCTAGAGCCACATCTTATGCCTACTGTGCTAGAGTATAAGGAGATACCAATGAGGGAACTGATAGATGATGCTAGGTTTGTAGATGGGTACATATCATGGTACCAACCCATATGCATAGCTATAGATATTGGTGGAGATGATGGAGGTGTGAGGTTGATAGTCGTGGATCCATCTAGCCATGATGGATAGGTAGGGGTGGCTTTAGCTACCACACATGGATAAATATAAGTACTATAAGGATAGGTGGCCATGCTACAGGGCCAGATTTTTCACACTATAGGGTTAACTTACTATTATCATAGGTGAGAGGGATCAGGCTAGGACCTCTTTAATCTTGGTGACCTAGGAGAGGGACTCTCTAAGGCAAAGAGGAGTAATAGTAAGATAGGAATCACCATTAGGTTTTACTCCTATGGTATGATACATAGCTACAATAGAGGAGATATAATATTACAAGGATATTATACTTACATAGCATCCAAATGAGCCATAATGGGGTGATTATAGAGCCAACTTGGTAGGTGGTGCTAGTGTAACGACACCAAGATAGTGGGTAGAGTCTATATTTGGATAGATTGGGATAGTCGGGGATTGATAGGCACAACAAGTGGGTAGGCACCATGATCTAGTGGTGGTCCAGGAGGTAGTGTTGCCCTTGGGGCATAAATATAGCTAGATCATGACATTTTATGTATCATTTTGATTCTAGCCCATGAGTCGATCGATGAGATGTATATTTTTGTGAGAGAATCCTATCTATCTACATGTACATATTATTGTGATTATTTGACCCACAAGTTTATATATATGTGATCATTACTTATGCTCATATTGATGGTTTATGGTTTAATGTTGATGTTTAATGATTTTGATGTGATGTGTATATGTAATCATGGATTATGCTTATGTTATTATTGACTTGCTAGATACTGATGTTGACTTGTTAGGCATGAGATGGATTTGATGTATGATTATGCATATGACATGCTAATTATTAATGAGTATACTGCATTATTTTAGACTTCAGACATGTGATGGAAAATGGTTGATTATTTAAATGTTCATGGATTTTATTTTTTTGTTATGCTTGTTATGGTTATGCATGTTGTTAATGATTTAACATAAAACACCTGGGATAGATTAATTAACAACACTAGGTAGGAGACTTAAGAATCTAATCAAGAGACAAACGTAACAATGAAAATATCAACTAGTCATGATAAGATGAGAATAGGGCACAATGTCTCTTCATTGACAAGGATTAAAACAAAACCAAAGTTAGACTGGCTTAATAAACACAAGCCCTTTGAATACTTCACATTAGCATTCATTAGTTGGTTAAAAGGTGTCTTGACCATATAATCTCAAGTAAGCTCAAGAATCCCTTGTATATAGTGTGAAGGGGAGATGGGTGAAAATGGAACCCTATAATGAGACTAACATGCCTCTTCTATAGGTGTCCAAAAAATTAAGATAAACAAGTTTATGCTAAGCTATATAGACTTATCAATGTAGGAAGTCTACTTGTAAAGGCCGATTACAGCGTCCACCTTTTGATGCCGTATGAAAGCTGATTGCAGCTTTCAAAATTAGTTTGCTTTCATTGTGATTTTGATGATGGGTTATTTGCTTTATTAACATACATGGGAAGTTGATTGATGTAGGAAGATTCTAAAAAATTACTATGCTTTTGACAAATGCTTACTCAACCATCCTTCGAGGGAGTGGTCTAAGTTTATGTGATTGGTTCAAGGCTTTGTGATAGCTATCCTTCAAGGGAGAAGTTTGTGAATAATTAAGAATGACCTAGGATTTTTACTGGTATGAATTTTTATTATTTATTGCTTTGAATTTGCTTGACATATACTTGCTTATGCCATCTTAGTGGATCACCTTTATGAAGGCAAAACTAAAAGCATAAGAAGGTTGATCAGGTGTAGAAGAGGTGTATGTGATAATGATCATGGGAATCCATCTTGTAAAGGGGGTGGAAAGTACCATGAGAACCATGCCATGGGTAGAGCTGTGATACCCATTGTTTAAGATAAGGATATGTGGGTGATAGCTAATCACATGATTCAATTTTAATCAGTTACCCCTAAAATGGGGAGATGGAATGCAGGTATATATCAAGGGATGAGCTCAAGTTAGACAAAAGGTGAACGTGATCCTTAACAATAAAAGAATAGATCCATATGAAAAGCATTGAGGGGCTCAGGTTCTGGGTGGCCTTTAAGAGAAGACAACTGATAAGATTCTAATCCATACTTATGGGTTATGAGATAAGGTCCAAGCCAATTGAAAGCAAACTTTCCCCGCTTACTCTTTTCCAGATTAGTGACATGTTGGTTTTCCTTTAGGATGAGATCTCTGGTATTGAATTCTCACACTTTAAGGTGTTTATTGTAGGCAAAATTGATGTACTCTTGACAGACATGGAGATGGGTAAGGGTTGCTAGACAATGCTCATCAAGTAGATCGAGTTGGGCTAAATAGTGCTGATGATAATCATCCTCTGAAATAAGCTCTTGCAAAGATATATAAAGAGAGGGAATTTGAACCTCAAGAGGCAAACCAACCTCTACTCCAAACATGAGAAAAAAGGTGTAGCACCCATAGGGGTTCTAATGCTATTATGATACACCCACAAAGATAAGGGGATGTGTAGATGCCAATCTCAACCAGATGCATTGACCATTTTAGTTAGCATGTTATTGAGAGTTTTGTTAGAGGCTTCGACCTATCCATTTGCTTGAGGGTGGTAGGGTGAGGAGAAGCTTAACTTAATGCCGAATACACCACATACAACCTAGACTTACCTGTTCTTAAATGATTTACCATTGTCAGTGATAATCTTATGAGGAATATTGAAGTGATAGATGATATGATGATTGATAAAGTTGATAATATTTGCTACTTTGGTCAAGACTAGAGAGAAAACCTCTACCCACTTGGTAAAATACTCAATCACAGTGATAATAGAATGGTGTCATTATGAGGAATGAGGGTTGATTTCACCAATAAGGTCTAGACCCCATTATGAGAAGGGCCAAAAATTGGTGGAAAGTCGAAGGCTATGACTAGGTATATGATGCAAATTGGCATGCTATTGACATTTGACACGCTTTTTCACATAGTCATAAAAGTCTTGGTTAAGGGTAGGCTAGTAATAGCCAAGATGAAGGACGTACTTAGCTATAATGAGCCCACTAAAGTGTCCCCCACAGATGCCATCATGTGTTTCTTTGATAGCATGAGAGGTTTCTTGACTATGTAGGAAACAAAAGAGAAGATCATTAAACCCATGCTTATAAAGGATTCCTCCGATAATGGTATAGTGAAAGGTGCTCTAGAGAAATACTCTTTGAGCATTCCTAGAGAGGCTATAGGAAACTATGCCAAGGTTAAGGTAGTCAAAGGTTTGTCAATAACAAAGGTCAGTTTAGGTCTCCTCCACATTAAAAATAGTGGGAGAATTTGGTTTGACATAAGAAGGTTAGGTAAGCCTATGGATAACAATAGACAACTTAGAGTCCAAAAGTGCATATAGGATTTGTGAGGCAAAGGAAGCCATGGTGTTGGTGAACTTATTGGTAGATCATGGGGTCGATTGGATGTGGTAGTTCTCAAATGATGCTAAGAGTTAATCAACTACTTATTTTTACTATTATAGAACATCATTATTAAACTAGTAAGATCCATTGATTTGATTGACCACAATTTGGAAGTTGCCAAAGATATTGATCATTTTGACTCCTAGGGCTAAGTCAATTTGAAGGCCTATCACTAGGGCTTCATACTCAACCATATTATTGGTACATTCAAAATCAAGCTCGAAGGATAAAGGAAGGGGCTCACTGTCTAAGGGGATAAGGATGATAACCACTCCCCCACCATGTTTACACCTTGACCCATTAAAGAACATGGTGACTTGATAGGTGAAATTCACTTGAGAGAGGGTCACGATGGACTCATCAAGGAACTCAAGAAGAGGAGGCTAGCTATCTATTAAAGGTGCTTCAACTAATTGGTTGGCAATGACTTGCCTCTTAATTGACTTCTATTGGAGTAAATCAAGATCAAACTATGCTAAGAGCATGAGCCACTTGGCCATATGCTTGTTTTGGTATGGCTTAGAGTGCATGTACTTGAGTGGGTTAGTGTTGTTTATGATGTAGGTTTTATAGTTAAGAACGTAATGGTGAAGCTTGGTGGCCATGAAGACTAAGGTCAAGTAAAGTTTTCTTAGTATGGGTATACCAAGTCTCATATTCTACAAGTGTGTGGCTAATGTAGTAGACGGCTTGGTCTTTATGTTGTTCATCTCAGTGAGCTAGCATTTCCCCCTAGGGAATGGTCATTGGTAGAGATATATAGTTAAAAGGGTTGGTCATGCTTGGGAGGGGTAAGGATAAGTGGAGATAAAAGGTACTCTTTGAGTGAATCAAAGGCCTTTTGATAGTCACTATTCCACTTGAAAGACATATCCTTCTTTAGAAGGTGGTGTAAAGGTTGGCACCAGTCTGAAAGCTGGGAAATGAAATAATGAATAGATTGAAGTTTTCCCTATAGGCTACAAAGTTTCTTAAGGTTGGTTGGAGGAAACATGTGAAAGATGGCTTTGATCTTTGTAGGATAGACTTCAATTCTATGAAGGGAGACAATAAATCCAAGAAGCTTTCCCAACAAGACCCAAAAAATGCATTTCTTGGGGTTGAGGCAAATGTGGTAATGGATGAGGATTTCAAAGATGATCTTAAGAATGGCTAAATGGTCCTTTCAGAGTTTGGATTTTTTGAGAAGGTTATCCACACAGTCCTCTATAATATTATGGATAAGGTTATGAAATATATAAGTCATGGCATGTTGGTAGGTTGTATTAGTGTTCTTTAACCCAAAAGGCATGAATCTATAGCAAAAGGTTCCCCATGGGGTGGTAAAGGTGGTTTTATGCTGATTTTTGGGTGCAATTAGGATCTGATTGTAACCTAAGAACCCATCCATGAAAGATAACATCTTGTAGTCAGTTGTAAGATCAACAAGCTAGTCGATGCTTGGTAGAGGGAAGTCATCTTTGGGGTAGGTAAGGTTGAGGTCCCAAAAGTCCACATAAATGCATAGTCCCCCTATGGCTTTGGTGATGGTATAACATGTGAGAACCATTAGGGGTAGTTGATGGGTTGAATGAAGTTGATAGATAGAAGATGTTGAAGCTCTTCCTTGATGAGAAGGGATATACGAGGATGTATGCATTAGATATTTTACTTGATAGGTTTGGCATAATAGTGAGTGACTATGTTATGGGTAGTAATGGTGGGGTCAATTCTAGGCATATCACTATAAGACCAAGTAAAGGCTATGTTGCTGTCTTAGAGGAAAGAGGGGAAGTCCAAAAGTTCTTTGACATTCAATGATTGAGTAATTTTGACAATGTAGAGGTTATCCAAAGTACCCAAGCTGATATCTATGGTGGATTCATTTAACATGGTCAAAGACTCAAGAGAAAGGGATTATGGATTGAAGAATTTGGGGCACCAAGATAGGTGAGAATAGAATCATCATCTTGGATTGAATAGTGTTAATGGTAAGAGAGTATTCACCTATCATTTTAGGGTGGGTCAAAGGGATGGTTATGGCTACCCCCTCCTTCTAATAAGTCAGGGGTCCAAAGTTGATCATGTTGACAAAAAAAAGAGTTAGGTGGGATGATGTCATCATCCTCACACATAAGTAGAGGTGAGGTCAGTGAGGAAGGGCCATCTTCTTCTTATTAGGTAAGATAAAACCAAGTCCATGCTTCTCATCTGGCTTCTTGGTTTTGATGGTGACTAATTAATGTGGGCCATGCTCATATTACCCAAGAGTGAAGTGTTTCCAAACACACCGATAGAGGTATGTCTTGGCAAAGTTTGGTTTATTTAGGTAAGAAAAACCAATGGTAAATAACCTAGGTGAAAGAGAGGTGGTAGAAGTACCAAGGGGTTTATCGAGTCCCCCATAGACAAAATAGGTTTGATAGTAGAGAGGTCCAAAGGGAATAATAGTCCTGACATTTGGGTCATATCTTGGCTAGTTGGTGAGTTTCCCACTCTCATGAGGAGTAGAGAAAGAATCACGGGCTAAGAGGTGATACTCCCCTAGTGAAAGTTGATGGAACATGGATTCCAAGGAGTCTATGGTGGGGATTTGGTTTAAAGGTATAGAGGAACTAATTGATGCCTCATCAGTAGAAGGGGGTATGATATTTGATTTAGTGGTTGAAGGTTGGGTTTTAGCTATTGGGGTGTGTTGGATGGGGGTATGAGGACATAGTTATGGTGATAGGTCATGTTTCATGTCAAGAAAGGACTTGGGTCAGCTTGGATGATGATGACCTGGCCTTCATGCTCAAACTTAATGTAATGGTAGAGGGTAGAGGGAATGCAACCCATAGATTGAATCCAAGTTCTCCCCAATAAGATGTTTTTATTGAAATTCACCTTATATATCATATAAAAGTTTAGGGAGCATGTAAGGTACTAAATGGATATGAAGAATGATAGTTCCCAAGGTAGTGGCCATGGTATCATTGAAGGAGTGAAAGATGATTAAAGATTTATATATGAAATTATTTAACAAGTTGAGTTGGTTGTAGGCATGAGAGGAGATGATGTTAATGTTATCTCACCCATAAATCATGACCCATTTGATGTGGGTTTGGTTGATGTAAGCAATAATAAAGAGTGGGGGATCTAGGTCCTTAGGGTGGATAGAAGGTATTTTTAAATCCTTAAAGGTAACAAGGTTGGAAATTTGAAGGGTACCAATGAAGGTTTCTAGAGGAAGGGGGTCCTCAATTTGGAACTCAATGGACTGCAAAACATATGTTAGTGCTTGGCAGTGATGGGAAGAGGTAGAGATCAACTCATACAAGCTCATATTTGCTAAGGTTTGGTGAAGTTACTTGAGGATAACTCTCTGGATAGATTTTGAAGGGTTAGATTAGTAGGCACCTAAGATAGACACCTTAGGTTTGGTTGAGGATAGACACGATTGGGTGTAGGTTAGTTAGGAGTTTGAAGAGGGGTAAATCCAAGGAATGGATACCTTAGTCTTCCCCTTATCCTTTTATTGTGATCTTGTGACCATTTTGATAGTATGAATAGAAGGAGACGTTGAGGTAGTATATTGGTCAGACTCATCTTCACTCTTAGGTGAGAGTGGAGGGGTAGGTAAGCATTGGGTAGGTATGGTTATTGTTAGGATTGGTATGGGGCTCATAAGAGGTTCATATGTTAATAGATCATCCTCATCATAAAGCTAGTGGATAATAACTTAGAGAGATTTGTATTTCTTCGTATCATGGTTAGGTGTCCTATGATAAGAACACACATGGTAGTAATTTTACTAGATAGGTCTAGAAACATGAGGGTCAAAGGGTCTGATGGGAGGTAAGGCTAAATTAGAATTCTATAATAACCTATAGAGAATGGTTGATTAGGACTCGATTAAAGGTGGTGGAGGTGTAGTGGTCTTTACTTTGATGATTGAGGTTGGAGGTTGCTTAGAAATAAGTTTGGTGGTATTTATTTTGGGTAGGGTGGTGCATTTGGTTGATGGCTTCAGTTTAGGTAAGGAGGTTGATGAGCTATAGGTGGAAGATTACAAGGTAGGAAGCTTAGGTATAGTTAGCATGGTGAAAAAAGGTGCATCAAAGAGTAATTGTGAAGGTGTAACCAAAAGAGGTGGTGGGGTCTTGGTAGAGGTAATTAGATTCCTACTCAAGGTAAAGGGATGAGGCCCCAAAATGGAGGGCAAGGTTGAGGGAGGTAAACTTTGGGCCTTCTAGCTTTTGTGTGGTTTCACCTCTTTGGTTGCTTTGGTCTAGTGTTTGATGTCTACGTTTGAAGAGGTTAAGTTTACCTTCATCAAAAGGTGACTAAAACTTGGTGTAGGGAAGATACCAAGATTTTTGATTAGTTTGGCTGGTTTGGTCTGAGAAGGTGACTCAGTTGCTTGGGGTCTAGGCATATTGGATGGTTGAGGAATTGCTAGATTGGTAAAAGTAGTTGATATGGTTTAAGCTCAGATGGTAGAAGTGATGGGTTAGTCTACTAAAGGTATGGTAGGAGGTTCTTTCTTGGTGATATAAGGTAGCCCTAATTTCTACCAAAAAGTGGCTTGATCCATGTTAGGGTTAGAGATAAATTCCAATTTTTGCACAAGCCTAGAGAATGGTTTACAAGTAGGTTTGATTCCCTAAATAGTAGACCTAAGAGATAAGTCCCTAGGCAAAGACATAGGGATGGTAAGCTCATCCTTTTCCTTGATCAAAGGATACAAGGATTGGATGGGTGACTCCTCTATGGGAGGAATAAACATAGGTATTTTCTCCCTAGGAATAATTTATGAAAGGGGAGTGGTTTGCTCGATAGATAAAGGTGAAGGTGAGATGATGGTTGATTGTTCTGATATATTGGCCAAAAGGGTGGTTAAGGACTCCACCACCTCAATAAGTGGAGGGGGAGAAGATGGTGTTTCCTCATTTTGTGTTTCTAAAGGAAAAGAAGGTAATTACACTACCTCAATAAGTGGAGAGGGTGAGGGACAAATAAGTTGGTCAATAGGCTCTTTAGTAGTGAGTGTGTCAAGATCCATGTTAACTGTATGGGTATCATGAGAGAATTTGATGTTGTTGCTCTCATTCTTGGTAGGAGCATGGTTTGGGAAGGGTTTATTGAATATATCAAGGGCTTGGTTTGATGTGTTGAGTTGTGGAGCTAAAAGCTTTACTAATGAGCTAATGTGGAGGTTGCTGAGCTTACACAGTAACCGACATCGATCAGAACCAACCAACATTGGTTAGGATTCGACTGACATCGGTGGAATTGGTCAAAACCAACTGACATCGATTAGGGGTCAGCCGACATCGGTCATCTTTAGACTGACACTGACTTCTGTACATTTTTAGAATTGCTATTTTTAGGAGAATAGTTAGTTTGCATGTAAAGACTAAAATTAGTCTTGAGTCCATTTTTCTAATTATTATTTGCTTTTTGATTTTATTTAAGAGACCCATGGGGAAGTATTGTAATTTGAACAAGATAAGCAAGATCAAGAAGATCTGGAAGAATCAAGAAGATTATTAAAAAATCTTGTTCCATGATTGCTAGAATACAATTCAGTAATTGAGTTGATTGTAATTGATAGAGAGAGAGAGAGAGAAATCTTGAGGGAGAATTACTGTACATCTGTGAGGTGTGAGAAGAAAGAGATTTCTTCATTGTATTTCCTTCTAGAAGAGTTTAATACAAGATTGGTTGTTTCTTGTATCTCCTATTATTTGTTGTTTCTGATTTCTAGTTACTTATTACTTCTGGTTTCAATTCTATGTTTAGTTGCTTATACAAAAGTAATCAATTGTACTCTAAGATCCTAACAACTGGTGTGAGAGCTATGTGTATACACTAACAACTAGTATCAGAGTGTGTTAGTGTTTGTTGATTACAGAATTCACTCACAGGGGTTTTTGATTGAGTGGGAGCAAAGCAATGGTAGAAGAAAGTAAACTAAGAATGGAAAAATTCAATGGCAAGAATTATCAATTATGGAGGATGCAGATTGAAGATTATCTGTATTAAAAAGATTTGTATTTACCATCGGGTGGGGTTTCAAGGAAGCCCATAGATATGGAAGATGAAGAATGGGATTTTCTTGATAGAAAGGCTCTTGGATCTATAAGGTTGAGCATGGCAGCTTCTATGTTTTCCAACTTATCATAGGCAAAGACAATGGTAGAGTTAATGGATACTTTGGCAAATTTATATGAAAAACCCTCAGCTTCAAATAATGTATATCTTATGAAGTGATTATTTAATTTGCAAATGAAGGTGGATCTGTATCTAGTCATCTTAATGATTTCCATACAATAGTAAATTAGTTAAATTTAATCAAAATAGTTTTTGATGATAAAATTAAGGCTCTCTTAATCTTATACTCTTTACTTGAAAGTTGGTATAGTTTGGTAATGGCAGTTAGTAATACTGCATCTGCTTCAAATATCTTGAAAGTTGATGATGTTGTTAGTGTAATCTTGAATGAAAAAATTCATAGGAAAAGCACAGGGGAAACATCAGGTAATGCTTTAAGTGTTGAAAGCAGGGGAAGGCAAAGAGAGAAGGGCAAGCAAGGGAAATCAAGGCCAAAAAAGGGAAGTAGATCCAAATCTAGAAATGGAAGAATAACCTACTGAAATTGTGGAAAGTAAGGGCATGCAAAGAAAGATTGTTGGTTGAAGGATAACAAAGAAAATCAGCATGAAGGTAATAAAGAAGCAAAAGTTGTAGGTATTATTGCACAAGATGCTCTTATATTTTCTTTGGATAATAAAGTAGAATCATGGGTTTTAGATTCTGGTGCCTCTTTCCATGCAACCCCAAATAGAGAATTTTTCAATGATTATGTCCAAGGAGATTTTGGAAAAGTTTATTTAGGGGATGATGAGCCCTATAAAATTGTTGGCAAAGGAAAAGTGCAGCTGAAATTGTAGAATGGCAACACATGGGTGTTGAAGGATGTCATGCATGTACCTATCTTGAAGAGGAATCTAATTTCTGCAGAAAAGTTGGGTGATGAGGGTTGCATAGTAACTCTCACAGTTGAAACTTGGAATGTTTCCAAGGGTGCACTTGTATTAGCAAAAGGTAAGAGAGTAGGTACACTTTATCTATCGACTTGTATTACTGATTATTCTCCTTCTATTTTATCTACTTCAAATGTAGATGCAAAGTTGTGGCATTGTAGGCTTGGTCACATGAGTGAGAAGGGAATGAATGTTCTTAAGTCAAAAGGTAAGCTTTCAGATTTGAAAAGCATAGATCTAGATTTCTGTGAGCATTGTATTTTTGGGAAATAGAAGAAAGTGAAGTTTCTCAAAACTAGGTCAACAAAGAAGAAGCACAAGTTGGAGCTTGTTCACATAGACGTGTGGGGACCAGCTTAGGTAGCTTCTATTAGAGGATCACAGTATTATGTTTCTTTCATTGATGATGCTACAAAAAAGGTATGGGTTTATTGCATAAAGAGGAAATCTAATGTTTTTAAGAAATGGAAAGCTTTGGTTGAGAACGAAACAGTTTTGAGATTGAAGTGCCTTAGATCTGACAATGGTGGTGAATACTGTAGCAATAATTCAACAGTTACTGTTCTATGAGTGGAATACATAGGGAAAGGATGGTTCCAAGGACACCTTAGTAAAATGGAGTTGTTTAAAGGATGAATAGAACAATAATGGAGCGTGCATGGAGTATGAGGTTGCATGCTGGTTTGCCCTTACAATTTTAGGTAGAAGCTATAGATACTGTGGTTTACCTGATTAACAGAAGACCTTTTACTGCACTGAATGGTGGAATTCTAGAAGAGGCTTGGATAGGTAAAAAGGTAGATCTTTCATTTTTTAGAGTTTTTGGTTCTGAAGCTTTTGTGCACATTGATAAAGAAAATAGCAAGAAGCTGGATGCTAAATCCATGCGGTGCACTTTCATTGGTTATGGTTTTGGAGATTTCAGACTCTGGTTATAGAATTTAGAAACTAACAAAATTATTAAAAGTCATGATGTAGTTTTCAATGAGAAGGTGATGTACAATGATTAGCTCAAGAGGCTGAATAATTTTGAGCAGGGCAATCTTGATTTGGAAGAGGTTATGATCCAAAATGAGCTTATGGGTAAAAATCATCACTCAAAGAAAAACATAGAGACTGACGTCGATTAGGTGGAAATCAACATCGGTCAGGTGGAGATCGATGTCAGTCAGGTAGAAATCAACGTCGATTAGGTGGAATCGACATCAGTCAGGTGTAGACTGACATAGATTAGAGATGACCAAGATCGGTCACTGTTAGAAGAAAATTTGGGTAGACAACAAGCTGTAAATGAGTCTCAAATGCCCATATGGAGGTCTAAAAGGGTAAGTAAACCTCCAATTCATTATTCCCCTTCTTTATACTACTTGTTGCTCACTGATGGTGGAGAACTAGAAAGTTTTGATGAGGCAATGCAGGTAGAATCTAGGAAATAGTGGGAGCATGGCATGAATGAGGAAATTGATTCCTTGGAAGAGAACCATACGTGGGATTTGGTTGAGTTGCTAGTCAGAAAGAAAGCACTAAAAAACAAATGGGTATATAGGTTAAAGGAAGGAGAGAATGGACAAATGAGACATAAGGCTAGGTTGGTAGTAAAGGGATTTGCATAGAAACTAGGTATTGATTTTGGTAAAATTTTTTCTCTTGTAATAAAGATGACTTCTATTCAGACTGTATTGTCTTTAGTTGCTATTGAGGATTTGCATCTTGAGCAGCTTGATGTTAAAATAACATTTCTTCATGGATATTTGGATGAAGAGATATATGGATCAGCTGGAATGTTTTGAGGTCAAAGGTAAGGAGAAACTTGTGTGCAGGTTGAAGAAAAGCTTATATGGTCTTAAGCAAGCTCCAAAACAATAGTATTTGAGGTTTGACAGGTTTATGACAGAGCATGGCTTTAGTAAATGTCAATCTGACCATTGTATTTATTTTAACAGATTGGATAATGGTAGTTATATTATCTTGTTACTGTATGTAGATGATATGCTTGTTGCAGGTTCACACATGCAGAAAATTACCGAGCTTAAGGAAAAATTAGCTCACATATTTGCCATGAAGGATTTAGGAGCAACAAAGAAAATTCTTGGCATGAGTATTAAGAGAGAGAGAAAAAATCACAGTTTGATTTTGTCTCAAGAGGATTATGTGAATAAGGTGTTGGAGAGCTTCAATATGCAAGATGCAAAACTGGTAAGCACACCTATGGCTGGACACTTCATGTTGAGCAAAGAACAGTGTCCTAAATCACATGATGAGGTTGAGTATATGAGTAGAGTTCCATATGCTTCAGCAATTGAGAGCTTGATGTATGCAATGGTATGTACTAGACCAAATATTGCCCAAGTAGCGGGAGTTGTCAGCAAGTTTATGGCCAATCCAGGAAAGGAACACTGGAAAGCAGTTCAATGGATTCTTAAATATCTGAGAGGGACCAGCAGTAGGCATTTATGCTATGGAGGGTCAAACACTTCTCTACATGGGTATGTAGATTCAGATATGGCAGGTGACTTGGATGGTAGGAGCAGCACCACAAGATATGTGTTCATTGTTGGTGGAATGGCAGTTAGCTGGATTTCAAAGTTGTAGAAGGTTGTTGTCTTGTCTACTATAGAGGCAGAATACATTGCAGTCATAGAGGCTAGCAAGGAAATGATTTGGATGACTCTGTTCATAGAAGAGCTGGGAAAGGAGCAAGAGAGTTACAAATTATACAGTGATAGTCAAAGTGTAATTCATTTGGCAAAGAATTCAATCTTTCATTTAAGAACCAAACATATACAACTTAAGTACCACTTCATTAGATAGGTATTGGAGGATGGACAGTTGAAGCTGGAAAAGATCCATACGGATAAGAACCCTACTGATATGTTAACAAAGCTGGTAACAAAGGAGAAGTTGAATCTTCATTCAACTTTTGTTGGTCTTCAAGATTGAACTTGAAGAGGGAGAAACAAGCTAGAGATGTTTAGAGGATGTTTTTGTATAGGTACAGGTGCAACTATTTATCTCCAAGTGGGAGATTGTTGAGTTGTGGAGCTAAAAGCTTCAATAATGAGCTAATGTGGAGGTTGCTGGGCTTACACAGCAACCGACATCGGTTATAACCAATTGACATCGGTTAGGGGTCGACCGACATTAGTGGAATCGGTCAAAACTAATTGACATCGATTAGGGGTCAGCCGACATCGGTTATCTTCAGACTGACACTGACTTCTGTGCGTTTCTAGAATTGCTATTTTTAGGAGAACAATTAGTTTGCATGTAAAGACTAAAATTAGTCTTGAGTTTGTTTTTCTAATTATTGTTTGCCTTTCAATTCTATTTAGGAGACCCATGGGGAAATATTGTAATTTGAGCAAGATAAGCAAAATCAAGATCTGCAAGAATCAAGAAGATTATTAAAAAATCTTGTTCCATGATTGCTAGAATACAATTCAGTAATTGAGTTGATTGTAATTGATAGAGAGAGAGAGAGAGAGAGAGAGAGAGAGAGAGAGAGAGAGAGAGAGAGAGAGAGAGAGAGAGAGAGAACTCTTGAAGGAGAATTATTGTACATTTGCGAGGTGTGAGGAGAGAGAGGTTTCTTCATTGTATTTCCTTCTGAAAGAGTTTAATACAAAATTGGTTGTTTCTTGTATCTCCTATTATTTGTTGTTTCTAATTTCTAGTTACTTATTACTTTTGGTTTCAATTTCGTGTTTAGTTGCTTATACAAAAGTAATCAATTGTACTCTAAGATCCTAACATGATGGTGCATTGGGGTTGTCCAAGGTAAGCTCCCCCTTGTTGATGAGGGATTGGACAAGATTCTTAAAGGTGTTGCACCTACTAATGTCATGCCCTACCACTCAATGAAAGACACATAAATCATTCTCATTGAATCGACTATGTATAAGATGACAAGAGTCAAATTTCTAGGGTGGCTTGATAGGAGGAAGTTGAATAATGTTGGATTTCAATAACTTCTCCAAGATGGAAGCATAGGATTCTCCAAGTGGAGTGAATTATATATGGTTGTTCTGGGTTTGGCTCCTCATGTTTTGCTTCGAGGAACTAAAGGAATTATATTGGTTTATGGATGGTAGAAGAGCAGTTTTTAGGAAAACCACATTCATAGTTCCCTTACTCTTGGTGTTGGTATTGGACTAGTTGATTGACTTGTAAAAAGAATCCTCATTGATTTTATACGTTGAGTTCTTGTTTTTAAGCTTTAACTTTCCTTCACTAATGACTCAGTTCTCTAACTTATGCGTCATGGTAAAATCTTCATCGAAGGTTCATAAGATTTGGACACGTAGTGTAGATGAGATATGATTGGTACATGCCCAAGAAAAAATCTCTATGAGTTTAGGTTGAGGCAAGGAAAAGAAAATTTGGTTAATTAGGCTCCTCCAATGAGCCATAAAATTAGCAATGGAATCATCCTCAAACTACTAGATAGAGTAGAGGTCAATGATAGAAACTTTATTTGAGATATTGATTGAGAAGTGGTCTAAGAAGGTTTGAGCCAGTTGGGTGAAGGAGAAAAGGGAGTACCTGGGTATGTCATTATACCAATCCAAGGCGAGATTGGCTAGAGACATGGGGAAGGTGCATAGCAGAAGGACATCATCATAGGTGATGAGATAAAAAAACATGCCTAAATGCCATAAGATGTTGTTGAGGATCCTCCTTTGAAATTTAGAGAACTTGGGAAGTTCCCATTGGGGAGGATATAACCTGATAGGTACAGATGGATGGAAAGGTTTATTACAAATTTGGTCATATGATAAGATGTTGTGATCACCTAAAATGGATGACTACAAGGTGGTCATCTTATCCATAAGCATATTCATTGGGTCTGTTTGGGGCTATGCACCTAGAAGGTTATGAGATGCATATTGCTGCAATGGTTAAGAGACATATTGATAATGGGTGGAAGGTTGGGAGGCTGCCACATATTGGTAAGTGGATGCCAATGGTTGGGTGGAAGATACATAGGGGTAGGTAGAGGTAGTTGGATGGGTAGAGGGTAGGGGTACATGCCCTTGTGGATTAGGGATGTAGCCAAAGTTTGGTGCATGGGGTGTTTGCTAGATAGGAGTGGAAGTTGGGTTGGTGACTAATGGAAGGGTGGTGACCTTTGTATAGATCAGTGGTAAGGTAGAGGGTATAGACACAACTAGGATTTGAAGTCGATTAGTGGTTGATGGATTGGGGGTAGCTAAGGGAAGGTTGGTAGTTCCAAAATTAGGGACTCTTATTATAGAGGAGTGGTTGGTAAGAGTGGAAGCTATAAGGGTAGTGGTAGTTTGAGTTGGTTAGTTGTCTATGGTAGTCTTAAAGGGGTTGTTGGTTGATGAGGAGGCTTGGGTAGTTAACGACTGAGTCATGATTATGGAAATGGAGGTACTCCCCATGAGGTAGAGAGGTATGCCATAAGGTGGATGTACGAGTGGGGCTAAAGTTGGGATATGATAAGATGTTGTAAGATAATGCTACAAGGCCACAAGATTGTTATCTAGGAAAGTGACAAAATTTGCATCTCCTTAAAGAACCTCTCAAGGAAAAGTAGGACTTCTTGAGGGGTGAGGAGAGTATGCTAGTTCAAAAACATAGTCCATAGATGAAGAGGTAGGTTGGATTGGTGATGGGTTTTGCTCTACAAGGTTTCTTCATTGTTGGCGAGTGAGAACCATAGGAGAAAGGGGAGATAGAAAGCATAAACAACCTCACTACTCAAACAAAGAGAAGATAAGAAAATGTCAAAGAAATAAAATCACACTCTAAAAGATATGTTAAGCCCTAGAGTTTTAATTAATCTCTCTTTTGGCTTATGCGTTAAGAAGTTGTGTGACTGAAATTGGTCTGTAGAGCGGGTGGTAGAGAGGAAGTCTAAGGTTGGTTTTAGGTGCTAAAAAAGAATCTATATTAGAATAAATACATGGCTTGGTATTGGGGCCTACCCCCTCACTTCACACACCATAGTGATAAGGGTTTCAGGTGATTAGCCAATATATATTGATATCCAAAGATTATACTCAATTAGAGAGCTGAGTTGGTCCTCCCCTTAGTAATGACCTCCAAGTAGGATCATTGAAAATAGGTGAGGTTACCGCTAGGTTATGAAATATTGCTTGGACCTTATCTCAAGTTTGTTTGATGTTTAATTTGTGAAAGTGGTTTGGTTTAGTGTGTGCAATAAAGAGTGAAGCTATGATAGATTACTTTGCCTTTAAGTTAAGCTACGTGAACTAAACTTTCAAGTAGTTGATGTATGCAATTAATTTTAAGCCCAAAAAAAACTTTTGATTTTTTTAATGAGCATATAATAGAGAGACAATACAGGCAAACAAGAACTCAATTAGAGACACAAGGGTCTCATCAGGCGTGCCATAATGTTTTAATAAATATCTTACTTATTATTGGAAAAGGGAAAAGAAGAAACTAAATACGAGTATGGTTGAAAAACTTGTTTGATTGTGCACATATTTGAAATCAAAAGATTACGAAGAGATCCTCTTTGGCTTGGGAGGATGACCTGCATTTAAGAAATCACTAAAGCAAACTTATTAAAGTAATGTCATATAATACCTCTTAACTCTCTATTCACAACTGTTAAATTTATTTAATCACATATCTAAGAAGCATAATTAGAAGTATATTTTATGTATCTATTTTTGATTGATTCAAGGCATGTCACCTCCATGACATTAAGGAGAGAACACACCTAGCCACCTTAATAGAGTAGTATCATATAATACCTTTTAACTCTTTATTCACAATTGTTAAATTTATTTGATCACATATTTAAGAAGCATACTTGGAATTATATTTTATTTATCAAATTTTGATTGAAACAAAATTTCATAAATAAAATATACTACCAATTAGAATTCTTATTTATCAAATTTTGAGATTTATGCCTTAAATTTTTGTTTTCATTTATCATTAAAAAATGATATTTTATGAGCATGAATAATGGGTTCTTTTTATTTATTTATTTATTATTGTAACCACTATTGTATTATTATTTTGCTACACATTATAGATGTATTGATGAGTTCTAATAAAAACAAGGGTTGCATAGTGGCCAGTCCCTACCTCAATATTGCAAATTGTTTATGGTTCACTTTGTTTATGAAATTAAGATGTAAATATATTGAAACCATGAATGCTAGGTAGGGCATAATAAAAATAAATAAAAATAACATAATAGTCTATGGTAGAGTAATAGTTAATTATATATAACCAATAAATGAATTGTAGTAGTTTTATTAGCCAGACCATGTGGCTAAGTTGCCTAGCATTGATAATATTTATTTGTAACTAAGCATAAAATTAGTGTTTTAGTATCACTTTGTAGCTATATTCCATTCACCAAATTTATATCTATAATTAGATTTTCATATCAGTAATGAATGTTGTAGCTTACATTTTAAATCAAACACTAAAAAGGTGCAAGGTTATTCATTTGAGTTATTTACATATGCACCAATAAAATTTGTACTGAGTTTGAGGATAATGAAAATTTAATTAGTTGCCCTATTATGTAGCAAATGAAAAGAGTATTTAGTATTAATACAAAAGTGCAATAATGAATTTAAGGATAGGTGCAAGTATTATCTGATATATAAGAAAATTAGTGTTGATTAAGAACATAGTAGTTTAAACATTGAAGATGAGCCTAAAATTTATTTATTTTAAGCATCAATTACAATAGACACTTTATTCCATCAAGGTAACTAAGCGGATCCAGCTGTAGCATCTGATATTTTCAACATTGAAATTCAAACCTCACATGCAAGCAATCCTCAATTATATACAAGACAAACCAAGGTAGAAAGTAGCCTTAGGACAAATAAGTATTAAGGTACTTACTATAGAAGTTATCAGGTAGAATCATGGCTTTAATGGGATTGCATTCCATATACTCATTTAAAAAACAACTAGAACACAAAGTAGTGGCCTTCTACTCTTGAATTGAAGGCTACCACAAAATTTAGAGTTAATTGAATTTGGGTCAAAGGTTGTTGTTGACTATTTTGACTACAAGTCAAAATAAGTCAACCCCCTATAGTTCAATACTTGTATAGAGGTCTTATATGGTGCACCATAGCCTTATTAAGGTCATTTAATGTGTCACTACCTTGATCATATTCACCTTTAGGCCTATGTCATATTAGGAGTCTATTTTTGAGTCATTTATGAAGGTTTGTATGATTTTCCTAGTAGACAAATGTTTCAAAGTCATTTTTAACATCTCCTTTGTTATTTCCTTGTTATTCATGTCAGTCCTAACTGAAAAAGTGTAGGTACTATGTTGAAATCAATAAAATAGTTAAAATAAAGGATGTTTGGGCAATTGTACAACTTATATAAGAGTTGTGGCATGTGTGGAAGAATCTAAACTATCCCTTCAACTCCCTTAAGATCAATTCTAAATTAGATCAGCTTTGAAAAACTTAAAAATGGTCCAAAACCATTTCATTCCTATATTGTTCTTCTTTACATGCCAAAAAGTTTAACTAGCTTTGGTTTAGTACAGATAGCGAAAGTTGAACCAGGTCAAATCTTCTTGTAAGATGATATTATTCCTTGTCTTCTTCAAATTCATAATAGGACTTCTAAGATTGGTCACTTTTGCTTTATGAATCAATGCTAAGAAGTTTACTGCTTAATTTTACTTACTCATTCCCATACCCTATAGGTTTCCTCATTATTTGAGCTAATTTGTACAAACTAGGTACTTCACATGGTATTAGAGAGTGTAGACATTCTTTTCAGGTGGTTATTAATCTAGTTTGCATGTGTGGGATGATAGATAAAATAAGTACTTAAGCTTACTAGTTGAGATCCATTGCTAGGATTCAAACACATTTCACCAATTACAAAGGGTCTCTTTTTCTTGTAATGGTTTCAATAAAACATGTAGTGATGTCTCATGCCCCTAATGGTCATGGTGATCATACTAATTTTAGAGTTTTAGTCTTAAATACTAACATGTTAATGAAAAACACATCCATATTTCATATAGCCAGTTCCCTACAAGTATCTATCTGCATCTAGGTGAATGAGAGTTTTAAAGCTTACATAGCCATGATGAAGATGATATGAAGAGTTTTATAGGGTGTTAAACACAATATTCAAGCATGAGAAACCAATTTGAGCCATGCAAATGGTTGAGATCAGTTGAGATAACCAACTCTCCAATGAACACAGTCCTGTAGCCTAATGTGCACCTACAGTTGCCCCATAGAAGAGTAATCATGAATGGAATGAAAGCATTGGAACTGGTTTGAAGTCTTTCAAGGTTAAAAGGATCAATTTGAAGACTAATATGAGGTCTTGGATTGTTTCTAGAACCATCCACCATGCACATTGTCTATATCATATCCTCACTACCTTATGTCCTACATATGCATCTACATGAAGCTTATTCAAAGGATTGAGAAGTTGGAGTGCTAGTATTTGAACATGTTTGAGACCTTCATATAGGTTTAATAATATGAAGAATGTCATAATAATCATGGTGAAGTCTAAAGGTGTTATGCAGACTTTAGAATCATGCTCACAGATTGATGAAGTGACTTTAGAGACAAGTTACCTTAAAGTATCCAAAAAAAAGTTTTCACTTTTCTTTCAATCCTTCTATAGTGAGATGCATGCGGTCTAAATAGGTTTGAATGCTTCCATGAGGTGACCCAATTATAAGGAAAGTGAGTTGACATGACAAGCAGTTGTTTGGCCAAATGAAAGTGATGTATGGAGGATTTATGATTCAAACAATATTTCACTATATACACTCAGTAATATACAATATTGCTCAGGCTCAAACATTTTTTTCACGTATATGATGTGATAGTGTCATGCCTTCAAGCCAAGTGACCTTGTGTGAGTCAAAGATGATATTTTCCCTCCAAGGGAAATCAAGAAGGTTTATATTCAATGCTTTATGTAGATAATCACCTATAGGAGGACCCCAGGTTTCTCAAATAAGGTGTCTATAATCAAGGTCTGCAACATACTCTGTTGGCATTGGAAATAGAAGCAAAACCTACAGGTAAGTGACCCCACATGATGGTAAAATAGAATTTTTTATAAATAAAACTTTAAAGGGATTGAAACATAGGTATCAATAGTTTAAAAATCATTTGTAAGTGTCCTTTTTCCCTCAAAATGATCACATATAGTTTGACTATAGTGTAAAAGTGTACTAGAGCATAATAGCTTAGGTGTTGATAATCCCTAGGGTATGTTATGGATCTGTTTGATCATGAAAGTGAGATCAAATTCTTTAGAGAGAACTTAATCATGATACACCCTTCCCATAACATCCTATATGAATCCCATTTGGCTTCAACACATAACATACAGTCAATACACAACCTTATGCACAGTGAGTGAGTTTAAGAAGCCTATTTTGAGGGTGTTTAAAGAATTGAAGGACCTAATGGTGTGATCTATCTCTAAAAATTGGTACAAAAGGTACTCAAGATATAATTTATCCCCTCATATGTTCATCTTAGTTGGGATAATAGGGGAATTACCCTCTATTTTGTTTTAAATAGAGAGCACTCCCAGAAAGTGCAAAACTACAAGCAAGGGTAAATAGGTGATAAAGAGGTGAGTTGGGAAGTATTGAGACATTGAATAAGGGTGTATAAATATATAATGAATACCCATAGAGGTGTTAAAGACCTTATAACCATTTGAAACCACATAGAGTATTTTTGGACATTAAGAACACAGTCAGGCCTATTTGGCCTTGATTAAGCCTAAAGTCCTAAAGGGGTCCAATCTTGTTCCTAGCACTAGATGAACCTCCCAAGGCATCAGATAATCTTAATTGTGAGATATAAGGTGAGTTATAACCATTAAGATAGAAATAACAAGTACATGAAGGTCATTATTTGCTCAAATCTATGATAAGGTATGCAAAATACATACCCAAACTTGAGAAGCAATTTTTAGATGCTCACACTGGTACAAACATTTAGCATGGAGACATAAGAAGTTATGATATTAATGTTCCTAACATTCCTCTAGTGAAATTTCTTTGAGGTTTGAATGTCAGGATTGTATGAATAATCCTTAAGAACCAAAACATCTTAAAACCCTTCAAAACCCTTGCTCATGACTTGATGGGAAAGATAAGGAAGTAAATTCATCTAAATGAGCTATTTTGGCTAGGAAAGTGTTTTAGGATTATAGAGGACTCTCTCAGGATCCTTCCCATCAAATCATCTTGTACCCTATTTGTATGAATAAGGTACAAAACATGTTTTCTTGATAAATTTTGATGCTTTGTAGGTGCAAGGTATTATTGAAGGATGAGGATCACTTTGGGGAATCAAGTGGGACCTAATATAACTAATCATGTTAGTTTATTACTTAATATAAACATACAATTATCTTTGTTGTAAATTTCACTTCAAGTAGTCTATGGAGACAATGGGAATGAAGAGTGATCATCAAGTGAGAAGGTGATAAGTCCAATTGGGAGACCTTTTAAGGTCTACCTAATGGATTTAGGGAAAATAAGACTCTTTATAGATGTCATATCACCCCTTTAATGTATTTTATTGAAAAAATAATGATCATCTTGATTCCAAATGTGAAGATAGGTTTGTAGAACCAGTGATGGTGACTACAGGAAGTGAGAACACTTGTCCAAAAGAATATCAATGGTTAGGGACACATATAATGTATGTTAGAGTTTGTTATTAACCCCCACATCATAGTGCATATGTGTAATATCTCCTTAGTCTACTTTGGAGCACTAAAAAAAAGCTAAATGATGAAGCAATTTCCAAGAAGGTAGCTGAGGGATTCTACACCAATTTTGAAGATTTTTCATGCCTTGGAGGGTTATTTGTCCAAAAAGACCTTCCATGGTATTTTTAATAATTCATTCCTCTAAAATGTAATTGTTTCTCATTCTTTGACAAGTGGCATTATGACCTTTGAGTTCCACTTATCTCTCTCCTCTCTCACATTCTATAAATATAAGCCATTCTAGCTCTTGTAGGTGGGTCCATGTCTAGTATGGAAAAGCCTTACTGGTATGATCATTGATATTTGCCTTTAAATAAATAATTGAATATGGTTGTGGTTTTAAAATTTATTTCCTAAGTTTTTTAAGTAGTAAAAAGCTGAATGATAAGTGTTAATCACCTAGCCTTACATTTATCTTTCTCTCCCATAGTGTGTGCAAGCAATTCATTCTCTAATAGGTCACATGGAGTGTAGTCAATGTCCTTGTCTATTTATAAGTTTATAAAGTTATAATAGTGTATAATATTATACCTCTTACCCCTTTCACTTTGGGAAGTGCATTACATATCACCTGCATGTTTGAAATACTTATGTTGGAGTCCCATAGAAGTTTGAAGCCAGTCTTGTGAGGAATCTTTCATAGTGTAGATCAAGGTAGTTTAGTGGATATAATTTTGGTGTATCACCTAGTTATATTATGTAATTTTCATGTTTATTTCTATCTATTTTCACATAAACAATCAATTATTATAGGTGACAAGCACTTAAAGATCAATCTAGGGAGCTAGCCCTTAAACCTAGAGGTCTCTACCTCTACTATATGCAACCCATAAACCTATAAGTATTCCAATGTTGACAAAATATTAGAGTAGGCTTGAAAAACCTCCTCTAGGATGTAAAATTTGGTGCCAGTAGTTCTGGCATGCTCTGTGGGACCATTGTCCTATAGATAACTTGTGAAGGTGAATGTTGGTCTTGATAAGATTAGCTGCATATGGTGTGCTACTCAATATTTAACGACTCCATTCAAGGTAAAATTTGGTTATAGACTATTATTTTGTCATATATTTGTGCTCATACTTCATGGTCCTTACTAGGTCATCTTATAGTATAGTTTTCAATCCCATCAATCCACCTCTTCAACCTGAACTTCCCCTTGAAGTTTAACATCCTCAACCTATTCTGTCCTTTGAAGAACAAGAGGACATAGTAAGACAAGAAGACTAAGAAAGTGAGGGAGAACTTCAAGAGAACATGGCTAGGAAATATGCTTTCTTATCCTTTAACATTGAAAATCCAATCCATCTTGATGCCTATGATTACATTCCCCCTAATGCTATAAAGAGTGTTCCTATATTCAATGGTGAAGGTCATGTCACTCCTAGTGAGCACATTAGGGATATCTCAAATTTATGTAGTTTTCATAATGTCACTAGGGTCAACATTACCATTAAACTCCTTACCATGTCCCTTTTAAGGAAAGCAAATGATTGGTATAATATTTTTCTTGATGGTTACATCACAACATGGGATGATTTTGGAGTACTAATAAAATCAAGGTTTGAGGATAAGAGTGATCACACTTCACCCATTTAACAATTCAATGTGATCTAAATGTCCCCCAAGGAGACAATGTATGATTTTAATGAGAGATTCCAAAATACTTGGTATAGGTTGCCTCCTCCCATGAGACCTCCTACTAGCTTTGTGTTTCCTACACACTTAAGGGCCATTGGAAATGATATATCCATCATGTTATAATCTATGGGTGGTTTCACCTTACTTGAGGCATATGACCTTGCCATTAGAGATGAGAATGGCCTCATTCAAGTTGGGAAGTTGGTCTAAAATTCTTTATTCCTCTTACAATATCAAAGAATTGTTTCTCCACAAATGTATACTTAACCTCATAATCTTCTAAACCTTGACTAAAGAATGAAATTAATTTTTCCACACCTTCATCATTCTTTTCCATTAGCATAGCTAAGATAGTATCAAGGTTAGAAATTGAATACAACATAAAATATTTAGCAAAATCAAGATTTACAAGAGTGGGATCTTGTGTAATTACTTACTTGATGGATTCAAAGCCACTCTTAACCTCCTTAGTCAAAGAGAAAACTTAGTTCTTCTTGAGCATGGTTATGATAGGTTTCACCAAAGATGCAAGACTAGGTATGAACCTTCCCATAAAATTTATCTTGCCTAAGAATATTTGGAGTCCTTTCTTATGCAAGGGAAATGATATGCCTAGAATAACCTCTATCCTTTTATGATCAATAGTTAGACCATCTTTGAAAATAATATGTCATAAGAGCTTACCTTCATAGACAACAAATATGCACTTATTAGAGTTGAGAGATACTCCATACTACCTACACCTTTCAAACACTTACCTTAGGTACTTCATATGCTCATTTTCATCCTTGGAGAACATTTTTATGTCATCTAAATATACTAATAACATCTCATTGATTAGACCTTTGAAAGCCATATTCATTGCCCTTTTGAAGGTGGCACCAACATTTGACAAACTAAAGGGCATCTTCCTATAAGAAAAAGTCCCCCATTTTTTAGTTAATTTTATCTTGAATTGATCATCCTCATTCACTAATATTTTATTATAACTAGAATAGCCATCTAGGAACAAGAAATATTGAAAACCTGAAACAACTTGCAAAATCTACTCCATTGAAGGTAAAGGATAGTGATCTTTGAGTGACACCCTATTAAGATCTCTAAAATCCACACAAAGTCTTATCTACCCATTATTATTTCTAATAGGCACAAGGTTAGATACCTATGTTGAATACTTAATAGAAAACATTATCTTAGATTCAAGGATTTTGGTGAGTTCTAACCTCATAAGTTGTTCAACCTTAGGGTTGATGGGCCTTTGTTTTTTCCTAATTGGTTTAACTATAGATTCCAATTAAATGGTATTATGTGTTAGGATAGGATCAAACATTCTTAGGTCCTTATATTCCCAAACAAAGATGTCATGGAACTCTCTACACAAATCAATGAATGCTTGTTTTTATAATATAGAACATACGTTGCCTAGTTTGAGGAGTTTATCCTTGAATATCAAAACCATTTCATAATTCTCATCCTTTGTAGAAATACTCACCTTTTCCTTCTTCCTTTTATCATCTTCATTAAAGACACTCTTTAAGGTTACCAAGCCTTTAGGTATCTATTGGCAATATAATTGTCATTGATGTCAAAAGAGAGATTATTAGCATGAGATTAGAGAGAGGAACATGTTTTAAAGTTGCATAGTATAAAGTTGTCATGATTTTATAGAGACCATTTTTGAACCACTTGAAGAGTAATTAATAGAATATTTATCGTGGGGTTTTCAAGATCATCTTAAATATATGGTCCACAAGTTCAGTTGAGAAGAAATGAGCCTAAAATTGATTTATCTTTACTCTTGAACATTATGAGGGTTTCATAGTAAAACCCTATGAGATTTAGTCATGACATTCATAGGTATGTTATATTTAAATGTTGACTAGATATAGGCAATAAATAGTTAATTAAGTTATATATTAATCCCTTATTGTTGTTGTGAAACTAGCCTCTTTGACCTAGTAATTATCGGCTCAAGCAATGTTCCAAGACTTTATATTTCTTAAGTCCTTGACTTAAGATTTGTCCCAAATTGATAAATTTTTAGCACTTAATCATACATTAAAGGTTAAATGAAACATATTAAAGTTAATTTGTCAAAGGCACTTGTGAGTAAATGAGCTAGTGAGAAGTGTCACAATCATGGAGCTTGCACAATAAATCTACGAAGTGGTTTAAAGTCAAATAGTCAAAGATTAACATGGGAATGCCAAGTGTCACAATAATTGGAATTAAAAACAAATGTATATAAGGCATGCAAAAATTCCAAGTGTCACACTCATGAGAGCTTATCATAGATAAAGATCAATCTTCTTCTAAAGATCAATGATGAGTGGGTGATTGTGTAATGAAGATATAACAGAGTGAGTGGACTCAATGAGATCAAGTACTCGATGTTTAACGACACAAAAGTGAGTTAAAGATTGAGATACTTTACAAGATCAATAGGGCATATATGTTCCAAAGACTTAAGAATCAATAAGATGAGATTAATAGCTTGATATTTAATGATAATCAGAGATAAAGTTCATGCTACTTTGAAGATCTAATAGCACGTGGGAGTTTGGATCAAAATATCCAATGGATGCATTTTAAAGTTGAAACATTAAAGTCTAAAAGTGTATAAATATCTAATAGTACATGTGATATTGTCATAACTTGATTTAACAGATGCATTTTAAAGTTGTGAAAATTGAATGAGGATCATCAAATCATGGCACAAAACTTAAGATCAATGGTTAGTATTTAAAGATTTGTTCATCACAATGGTCAAGTAGAGGACCATGTAGGAAAGATGCATTATACAACATAGATAATGATATAAATCATTGTAATTGATCTAAATCATTGTAATCGATCTAAATTATGTAATATGGCATGTGCATCAAACTAGAGCCCAATATATGATAAATATAGTAATAAGATAGAATCATGGTGGTGGACCATGAATTTAAGAAGTAAGAAACCCACTGATTAAACTGAGTTCAAGAATTGGCATGATGTGTTAGAAAATGAGTGTGAACATAGAGAAGATGCAAAACCTATATCATATGCTTATATATATGCCATCTAGGATAAAGGTCAAATCTACTGAAGTGGCTGAATTGTGTTAAATAGAAAATATAGAGACATAAAGACATGGGGGTAGAGAGGAAGAGAAGAGAAGAGAGAGATGTGTAGAGCATGAGTAGTTACAAACTATAATTATAATAACGAATTAAAATTAGATTCATTTATGAATCAATACTATAATTTGGAGTTATAACTCCATATTTTAAATATAGATCTAATTGGAGGGTGTCATTAGATAAGCTAAGTTGGTGCTTAGTTAGGGAGTTGGTGATTCCTTAGAGTATGTGTTTTTAAATTAGGTGATTGGTGTCTCCTTAAGGTTGATGCCATTAAATGTTGTAACCAATGAGGTTTTTATTGTGAGGCTGGATTAGAATAGTAGACTCTAGTAGCTATTCTCACTATAATTTTTTCTATATTAGGTTTTTCATGTACATTAGGTGTTATACATATTTATGTGTGTGTGATATCTACATAGATGTTTTAATCTACATTAAAATTATTAAAATACTAATTTATTCAATCTACTGATTCAGCCCCCCTCTCAGTAGATAGTTGTGTTTCAATAATAGGTATTAGAGCCCTAGTTTCTTAGAAGAAGCTTAATGAGCTCAGGTAGATCTTGGATCGTGAACACAAATGGTTAGTCAAGAAGGCTCTTCCTCTAACAAAGCACCTCTCTTTAATAGATCAAACTATGCATTTTAGAGCACTAGAATAGAATCATATTTATTTTATTAGGGTTTGATGTATGGATGTTTGTTGTAAATAGATATATAACTCCTATTATAACTCCTACTGATCAGGGTTTAAAGAAGACATATGAGAGAAATGCCAAGGCAAAAAATGTTATCCTTTGTGGATTGTCTAACTCAAAGTTTTTCAAAGTAATGCATTGTCAAAATGCACAAGATATCCATAAAAAATTGAAGAGAATCTATGAAGGTGATGATAAGGTAAAGTAGGCCAAGCTACAAATATAAAAGGCAAGTTTGAAAGTCTTAAAATGAATAAAGAAGAGAAAATTATAGACTACCTCCTTAGAGTCAATGAAATGGTTAATGCAATCAGAGGCCTTGGAGAAGAGATGAAAGAATCAATCATTGTTAAAAAGGTCCTAAAATCTTTGCCATCTAGGTATGACTCTAAAATATCTACAATAGAGGAAGCAAGATATTTGGATAAACTCATTATTGATGAGTTGCATGAAACCTTCACTACCTATGAGATGAGAATGGGAGAAGCAGATATTTTCAAGAGAGAATCTACATTCAAAGCAACCAAATAAGTAAAAGTAGAATCACATACATCCAGACTTGAAGAGATTGATGAAGAAAAAGCCAACTTTGTCAAAAAATTAAGAAGAGGATTTGGAAAGTACAAAGGTAAGTTACCTTTTAAATTCTTTAACTATGGTAAGGTAGGACATTTTGATACTAAATGCCCTTATAACAAAAAGGAAAACTCTGAGCAAGAAGAGGATAGTAAAAAATGAAACCCCATTATTCTAAGAAGAAAAACTTCTTCAAAAATAAGAAAGGCTTATACATAAAAGAAGATAGTAATTTATTACATTATTGTGATAGTTTTGATGATGACCATGACTATGCCTTTGTGGCTAATGAAAAGTAAGTCCTATTTATGACATTAAGATCAACTTATATAGATAAATAAGAAGTTGAAGGCTCAAATGAAGAAGAAGGAAAAGTGGATCTAGAGTGTGAACTCATCTATGTTCTAGATGAAATTGATAAGCTGAGAAAAGAGAACTAAAAAAAAAAAAGATTGGAAAAAAAGAGATTTAAAAAGTGTCTAAAAGTCTTGAAAAATATGATTAGACGGTGGTTAGCCTAAAGACATAAGTTGAAGAGGCTAAAAGAATAGATGTAGTCAAACTTGAACTACAAACTAAATCTAAGGAATGCATGAAGTTAGAAGTAGAGATAATGGCTTTGAGAAAATAACTTGAAGAAGTTAAAGAAAAAATAGACAAAGGTCTGAAGCTGAAAGGAGGTTTAGTAATTATTGATGAGTTGATAAACTCTCAAAATCTATCAAAATAAAAATCTAGTCTTGGTTATGAAAAAAGGAAATGTCCCATAACTAGTACATATGAAAACTTATATGATAAATTAAAAGCAGAGGAGAATCAAAAACAAATAATGAAAATGCTTGCGTGAATGCCCCAAAAGATACAAAGATAAAAAAAAGCACTATTGATGTGAAGAAAGTTGAAAAGAAGACTAAAGAAAAGAAGAAGACAAAGGTACCTAATGCAGATGGTTTCATAATGGTGAAATATTTGAATAAGCCAGAGTTAAGAAGATTTCCTCATCTTGCATAAATAAATGTTATGACCAAGTATTACTCTTTTTTATATGATTATTTTTATACTTTTAATTAGTTTGGTCATAAGGCTAGCAAATGTAGGGTTATACCCAAAAGGAGAACAAACTTTGTAAGCACAAATTTATTTGTACCTTGCTAGATACAAATGTAAATGCTATAATTACAATAATTTTGGTCATATAGCTGAACAATGTAGAACAAACTTTTTGAGACCAAAAATACAAAGTGAAAATAAAAGCATACCTCCCAATGTGAATGAAGGTTCACAAGTCTCTGAAAAAGGAAAAAATAAGCTAAATAAGAAACTCAAGGATTTGTCAAAAGTGAAAGATCAATCTATGATTGTTCAAACTGTATTCCATGTCAAGGAGCAAAATTTGTGGGTAATAGACAATGGTTGCTCAAAATACATGACTGGTGATAAGAGTAAGTTCATCAAATTAGTCAAATATAGGGAAGGATCTGTCAAATTGGGAGACAATATTGTAGTAAATATCCAAGGTAAAGGAACCTTAAACATAGATGGAAAACTGCCTACACATGATGTCCTTTATGTTGAAAGATTGAAACATAATCTACTAAGTGTCAACCAAATGTTTGATAATGGATATAAGGTCACATTTAATATAGAAGGATGTAAGATAAAGAGTTATAATAGATCATTTGTAGAAGGGAAAAGAACTAAAAGCAACATTTATAATCTTAGTGAAGTGAATGGTAATAGCTACCTAATAGGAAAGATTGATGAGAGTTGGTTATGGCATAAAAGAATAGGCCATGTCAACTTTGACAACCTGATAAATGTGATCTCAA
Source organism: Torreya grandis (assembly GCA_037957365.1). Lineage (NCBI taxonomy): Eukaryota > Viridiplantae > Streptophyta > Pinopsida > Cupressales > Taxaceae > Torreya > Torreya grandis. The sequence continues at coordinate 3,909,251 of JARHVA010000538.1, read as the reverse complement.
ATAAGTGTGTTAGACACATGCCTAATATAACCAAACTTGTAGACAGTACTTGCAAGGTGTAGTAATATAAAATGTCTAAATTGGTAGTTTGAGTGTGGTTTATGACACCCCATCTATAGGTCCTTTTTGCATGCTCTTATAACCCTTCTAGACACCTTTTTGTTCATTACCAGTCATCCAAAACCTTTTGAATGGTCATTCCACCTCAGCTAGATAGTATTCCCCATGTCAATCATGTTTCCCTAGGTCCCAAGCCTATAAGATAGGAGCACCCCATTTGGACTATAAATATCGAACACCAAAATGTCCACTTTTTGTTGGTCTTATCCATTTTCACTTTGAGCCCCAATGATCATTTTCATCTAGTCATTATCCTTAATTAGGTCATCCTAGCATGAATAAATCTAACCCATGACCAATTTTTTCTTATAAATCCCACTCAAAGCTCATTTACAAGGGAGGTGACAAAACTTATAAATCAAGCAAGAATACAATCGAAGAATTAAGGCAAACTTCCCTATTATTTATACATAGTCACCCAACACAAGTAAAAACCTACTCAAATACTCATACCAATCCCTAACCACCTCAAACACTATAAATTTGGCATTTGCATTTGTATCACGCTATTGCATAAAACACACTAGGTGGGAGAACTACATATGGCTTGTTCCTTCTTTGAAGTATTGGTATGTAAGTAGTATACCTACATAAGGGGTGTGGATTGCACGTTTAGTGCATCTTTCACATTAACCCCCCTCTTTCTCAAATGCCTCAAATATCATTTTATCAAGCATGATGGAGGGTTAGGGTTTGAAGATAAAATTAGCTCCATAATGAGTTCTATCAACAAATAGTGTTCAATTTTTTATAGGCATGCTCACACATGTACAATGTAACTACCCAAAAAGTTTCAGGTCTCTATGATCAGTTTATATAAGAGCATCAAACACCAAACCATCCACTTTTTAGTGGTCCTATCCTTTCACCGAATGGAAGCTAGATTTAGGTTTACAACACCTTCTGATGTTTACACACTCTATCAGTTATCAACTATCTCATTCTATTTTATAGCTAAGTTATATTTTTTCTTATTTTATTGTTATTTTTAAAAAGGTAAAAAAGACAAATAATTACACAAATTAGGACTATATTTAGTACTATATTCTATACTAATTTATTAATCTAGACCCTTAACTAAAATATAAATAAAAATCCATTATTTACAAATAAGTTAAAACGTTTAGTAAACTTGACTTACTTCATTTGTGTACAAAAAATGTTAGGTGTGGAGCCCAATTATCTTTCAAGATCAGAGGTTAAAATTTTGATGTTATTTCAGTCAAGTTTTGGATCCCATTCTTTATATCCTTGATGGTACGGGGGGTTGCAAAGGGGGAACCCACCTTACAGGGTCCAGGGGGGATGACTCCCCCTAGTGGGGGGTTGAGGGGCCACATGCCCCAATGAAGATTCAGGGGTAGCATCCCTGAAGAATTTTTTTTATTAAAATTGCCTTGTAAAATTGTAATTTTGTAGTTAATCTGAGCCATTGATTAAAATTTTCTAGATCTAATGGTAGAGGTTATGTTTAGGTATTTTTTGCTTTAGAACGTATTGATACATAGCTGAGATAAAAGATGAAATAGATTAAATACAAAGAAAAGGAAGAAAAGGTAAAGAGGTGTAACATGGTTTATTACAAGATTTTTTTCTCCCTTGTATTGCTAGAAATAATATACTAGACAAGTTTAGTGGATGTAGCCCATCTTGGTTGAACCACGTTAAATATGGTGTCTCCTATTTTATGCATGTTTATATTTATTTTATGTATGTTTGTTTAATTTTTTTCATAGTTTCTCTTGTATGGGATTTGGGGATAAATATGGGTTTTAATTTATCCTAAAAAAACCCCTAAAAACTCTAAGAAAAATTCCTTGTTGATTTTAGCAATATTCTTATGATTTTTCCTGCATATATAAATAAGAATTTCACATTAATATTTTAAAATTCATGATAGTAATTTTAAAAATTATTTCTATCAAACCCTAGTTGAATATACTAGGTCTCTTTGCTTCTTGAGGTATCACCTTACATCTAAATAAGATTTCACATAAAATCAAAAATGGATCTCACTTATTTCAAAGCATTTCTTGCAAACAATAAGGAGTCCATACTTAGTCCTATCATGTATATGAATGATGAAATTTGCTAAATGTTAATACATAGCTTCAATCTTTCCCTTTCATGCTTAATTTTTATAATATGGGATGATATTAAGAAATTTATTGCTAAACATGTTAAGATCCCTTTCCTTCAAAGCAATGTTTAATTTTATTTAATACAATGTTTCATTATTTATTTTACATACTCTCTCTCTCATGCAAAATAAATTTCAACTCTATCTTGCTAAACATGTTAGAAATGTCATGTTACAAGTCAAAGTTTTTAATGCATTAGTGCAAAGTTCCATGCTTTCTATCCTTTGTTTGATATCTCTCATGTGGAATGTTCTTTATAATCATATTGCTATACAACTTTTAACTCCAATTACATGCATTTCATGACACATACATGGTTTTTACCTAGATGTATATAACTCTTTGGCTACTTTTAAGTATCTCCCTATCACTACTAGACACAAGAAAATATTAGTGGTTATATCTATTCCTCCTCCCTTCAAACTTGGTTCAACTAGCTCTTATCCACACCTACTACCATATCTATGCCTATAGTAGATCATGTGGTACATGCTATCACCCAAGTTTATGAAGATAGAAAGGCTGATTACACCCATGGCTATAGATTTTTCACTCAGGTTAACCCCTGTTCCAATATAGTTTTAGTTCTTCCACTAGTTATAGTTCTTCTTCCAATTAAGATTAAAACATAGTAGAGGCCTCCCTCGCTAGCACAAAGAGTTGATATACTTCAGTGATAGTTTTAGGACTCTAGATAGTTTCCATCTATAGTATTCATACCCAAGGTAGTATCATTGACGTCTCATGCCTCTAAACATAGAGTACATTTTTAGAGAGATTCTTCTACTACTAAATAGGTCCCTAAGAGCCCCAGAGTTGCATCCACTTCTTAGAGTTATAGGGGACCCCACAGTTAATTTTCACTAAAAAATTTTTAGATCACTTACAACATACATAGATTTTAGAGTCATAATATTAGCCCTTCCATCATGCTTCACAATCATGCATGATCCCTCGCTTTGATACAAGACACCACGATAGGGGGTCTCTTATGAGACTCATTGGTTAGTATCATTTATTCTCAGTCTTTATTGTACATAGTTTCTTTCTACTTGTACATAATTTCTTAGTTTACTTGTACATGGTGATTTTTCACTTTCTTGTATATAGTTTATTTATTATTGCTTGTATATATCATATTTAAAAATACCAAAAAAAACATAACATGTCAAAATACGAAAACATTCAAATAACTAAAAACACTAAAAACTTTTCAATTATATGCATTACCCATACTTTACATTATTACTACCATGGTAGACTTACATTTTAATATTCTATGCTATTGTTTGTCTATTTATCTACATTACCATGATTCACTTGATCTTCTTTGAGTGTGTGCAGTGACACCTAGATCCTTGATTGTTTCACTCTACCCATTGAGGGGGCATCCTACTTTTAAATTTGAGACATGCATTGACATATCTACCCATTGGGGGTATCTTCTACATGACTACACCATCCCGGTTATGCCATTCTTATACCACACATTATAGTTATCATGTTGATATACATTACTTACTGTCCTACATAGATTATTCTATCAATACTCACTAGTATATAGAACTTGTATATTTCTTAGCATCTTCCTAGTCTTGTAATACATGTTTTGCATACTTTCACTTCTTGATTTGATCAGTTAGATGTGATAGTATTTATATAATTTACATGCCTTCCTTTATTGCTTTGAGTAGCTAGATGTGATTTCATTTCTTAGTTCTTCTTTTGTTACTTGTGTGCACCTTAGAACATTTGCCAATGTCCTTTACTTGTACTCGTGTATGTGCTTGTGTCTCTCATGTCAATCTTATTTGTTTCGAATTGTATGTGTATGTGGGGATTTGAACATGCCTTATATGCTTGCTTTTCTAGTTTGAATGGCATGTGCCCATGTCCCTTGTTTGCTTAGCCCCTTGGTCTCTTTTGTATACTTCTTGCTTCTTGCCTTTCATGCTTGTTTGCTTCTTAATTGTTTGTAATGCCATGATTCACATCATACATTATCATGCCTTATTGGATGACATGATGAACATCATGCTCCATCCCTCCTTGAAAACTAACTAGTTTTCTAATTTTAGTTTAGTATATTGCACATGCTATTACATTGTTACATCTATCTAGGCATACCCCTATTGATCTAATAATCTCCAACTCAAACTATGCTATATCTTTAGACATCTTTTGGATTATCATTGCTATATCATGTATTTCATAGCATAACACACTTGTAGGGATATTTTTTATGAGGGTAGTCATTGTAAGGTTTTCATTTCTACCCTCAGAAGAGGGGGCAATAAACATGGGTTTTGTCACAAAGATCAGATCCCTCTATCGATCAAAATTAGTTTTCAAAACACTCAGAACAATAATAAGAATTCAAAACATACAGAATAGACCAAAAAAATAGTGATGATCATATAATAGTAATAAAAAATAGTAAAATACAAGAGTGATCCATTTAGACTACAATGCCCTACAATAAAGTGTCCATTTTTTGGTGCTCTTATCCAAATAGCCAAAAACTTAGAATTTTTAGAAATAGACAGAAAGGTAATGTCAATTATAGTTTTGTCAGCTATAGTATAGTTTAGATTAAGCATTTTTAGTATAGTTTTACTCAGATTATCTAGAGGGGAATCATATATGATATGATGGCTCTCGCTTCTAGTTTTAGATTAAGCAGTTGGTACAACTTCTAGATCAAAATTCATGTTATAGAGGGAAATGTGCATGACATATTTGCCTTCTTTTTATTTCTAATTCAATATATTACCTAGGTATTCTTAGTAATTGTGTGCCTTATCCCTTTTGCAAGTGGTTGACATCATTTCAAAGTGGCTTTCATATAAGCCTAGTTCTCAGTTTCAGAGTGGTTTTCATATAATCCTAATCTCCACCTTTTAGAGTGGCTAAGATAGGCCTAGTTCTCAATACAAATTCATATATCCATACCAATTTTTTTAGATTATAGAGCATTCATGGGATTCATGAGCTATTTCATATGACACACATTCATACCAGTATCATTTCATATTTCATACTTAGTGGAGTCAAAAGACTAGCTAGCCTTTGTATTCTTGAGCCACCTACTTAGAAAGATTGGACACATAGTCCAAACATTGATTAACACATGAATGATCACATAGATTCACTACATAGTGGGTGATGATGGATTCGAAGGGCCAGCCTTTGTATTCTTGAGTGACCCTCAAGGAATTGAGCACTCAAATCTATTCATGATATTAATTTTTGTACAACATATACCCAACATCACTCAACATCATTCATCATCACTTTAATATCACAACATGTTTTGTATTAGTTCATGTACCCAGTGAGGTGTATTCATTCCTTTCTCTTCCTCTTTCTTTTACCCAACCTTTGTATGTTCTTATTTTAGACATAGTGTGTCTAGTAAGAACTGATCTGCTTCTTATTTTCTCTTGCATATTTATGCTTCATGTTGTGCTCTCTCTATGCACACTCAACATCAAACATCTTCATGGGCTTCACCCTTGCAGGTAAGTTTAGGTATGTTGTCTATTTTTCCTTTATCCTAGTATTTCACTTTATTGCATCACTAGAATAAAAGGGTGAAATGTCATCATATAAAACATCCAAATTAATAGTTTGAGTGTGGCTTATGACACCCCATTAATAGGTCCTTTTTGCATGATCTTACGACCCTTATAGACACCTTTTTACTCATTACCAGTCATCTAGAACCTTCTAAATGATGATTCTAATTTAGCCAGATAGTATTTTCCATACCAATCCTATTCCCTCAAGTCCTGAACCTATAGGACAAGAACACCCCATTTGGACTATAGCACTAGACACCAAAGTGTCCACTTTTTGATAGTCTTATTCATTTGCACTTTGAGCCCCTATGATCATTTTCATTTGATCCTTATCCTTAATTAGGTTAACCTAGTGTGAATACATCTGACCCATGACTAAATGTTCCCTATAAAATTCCACTCAAAGCTTCTTTACAAAGGAGGGGACAAAACTTACAAAGCAAATAAGAATACAATCAAAGCACTAAGGTAAACTTCCCTATTCTTTACACATAGTCAGCTAATATAACTGCAAATCTACTCAAATCTTCATACTAGTCCCTAACCACCTCAAGCACTATAAATTTGGCATTTGTATCTACATCACACTATTGCACAAAACATACTAGGTGGAAGAATTACATATGGCTTGATCCCTCTTCAAATTATTGGTATGCAGGTAGTGTGCCCACATAAGAGGTATGGATCGCACATTTATTACATATTTCACACTAACCCCCCTTTTTCTCAAGTGACTCAAATATGTTTTATCAAGTATGATGGAGGGTTAGGGTTTTAAGATAAAATTATCTCCATAATGAGTTCCATCAATAATCAACACTTTATTTTTATAGATACACTCACATGAGTAAAACACAAATACCTAAAAAGTTTTAAGGTCTTTGTGAAAAGTTTGGACAAGAGTGACATGAATGAACAATAGTGTCGAATAGTAAAGTGCCCACTTTTTGGTAGTTCTGTCCTTTCAACAAATGAAACTCAAATTTAGGTTTATGACACCTTCCCAATTTTGCACAACCATTTTAAATAAGCTAAGTTATATTTCTTCATATTTTATTACTATTTTTAGAAAGGTAAAAAAGACAAATAATTTTACAAATCAAGATTGTATTTATTGTTATATTCTATACTAATTTATTAATCTAGACCCTTAACTAAAATAGAAATAAAACTCCATAATTCCCAAATAAATTAAATCATAAATAATGTCAATAAGGCAAGCAAACAAGTGTAAGATTTCAAATAAAGAAGTATGCAACTACAAAACCTTTAGAATTAGTTTATACTTATTGGGTGAATATTTTGTCACCAGTTGACTGACGAAAAAATAAGTGCATCAACCATAGCATAAGGATATTTATACAACAAAATGTGTAGGTCTACCACATCATAAGGAGATAAATCTTTCCTCTCATCAAGGGAAGGTTCCCTATAAACTACTATATACTAATATAAACTGAAAATACACTTAGGGGTGAAAACATACTATCCATCTGTCTTTTTTTAGAGATGTTCATAGAATAGAGGAGGATTTTGGTGTAATTACTGAAAGGGGTACTTCTCTTTTTTCAAAAGTGATATTCAACAAACAATAGGGCTCTCCCATGGTAGAAACAACAGCTCCAAGAAACAAACTAAAACATAATGTTTTAGTTATTTATCATACTGATGGGACAAAGGAACACAATAGAATTAAATTAGCTCAAAGTTTGCACCTAAAAATGCAATATGGTAAAGGATTATGAAGGATAAAGAGAACACAAAGTCTCCCTAGTATCCTTTACACAAAAACATAGGCTGAAAGCAATTATGGCAGCACAGTCTCCCACAGTCAGTTTCAAGATATCTTTTAGCTAATTTCCACTAATTTTACTTATTTGATTAAAATGAAAAGACTGTATTTAGGAAATAGACATAAGAACAATCTCCTAAAAGACACACGCTTATTCCAACACAAAGCTTGGAAAATCACTTACTTTCTCATTCATTTAACAAAATATGATTAACAGTCTGAGCTCAAAGTCTCAGGAATGCCTTTCAATTTGGGCAGAGATTCACTTCTGATAATAGAGAGATATATCTTATACAAAATGGAAGATTACAATATATAGCCTTCCAAGAAAGCCTTGGGCACTTGTTTTCATAAAGACCACCCATGCTGAATTGAATGCCTTTAATATCTGTGAAAGAGCCATGCTAGAACAAGGCATTAGCCTTGACTTTGGTGTTCTAAATTAACTCAAATGTCCCTTCCTCAGTTTGGGTCTTTTGGTCTTCTCAATGACACTTACATGGCTGTCCATTCGCCTTTACTCAACCAAGAAAAATAGGCCATGTCTTTGAATGTTTATGTTCCCTGATGTCTAGTGGATTGTTCCACCTACTAGAAATAACTCCCCTGTAGATATTTATAAATTTAATATAGCCATTCTCTCTTTTCTTGTCACATTTTATCTTTTCTTAGAAATTTGAGCTCTTTGGGCTTTCTTCTCGCTTCCTCCATTCGCTTATTTAGCTCCTTCCTTGGTTGGTCGCTGAGCTTGTTCTCAGGGCTTTTGAAAATCAACGGTCATTCCATCACCTTAAAATTGACATATATGGGGATGTCACTGGTCCCTTTGAACCTCTTTGAACCTTTAACCTTGAACTCTTTTGGTTCAAAGGTTCAATGGTTTGTCGATTCAATGTTTTATGAAGGGTCATGTTCACTTTCTTTTATTCTTTGGTTGAACCATTTCTTTGAACTTCTTTCTAGAATTTTCCACTTTCTTCATTCACTCAAATCTTCCTTTCAAACTTATGAACTCTTTGAACCTGTTGAACCTTTGAACCTTTCGGGTTCAACAGTTTAATGGTTCAATGATTCATTCTCTTTCTTTGAAGTCTTTTAAAGCGTCAAACTCTTTGGATTTTCCAAGTCTATTTAAGTCATTGAACCTTTGAACTCGTTGAACCTTTGAACTCTTTTTGGTACAAGGTTCAAAAGTTTAATAGTTAAATCTTCATTCTTTGAAGCCTTCTTTTCTTTAAGTCTTTTGGACTTATTAAACTCATTGAACCTTGAACCTTCAAACTCTTTTTAAGTTCGAGGTTCAATAGTTCAAAGTTCAATCTTAACTCTTCAAATCCTTCTTTTCTTTAATTCCTCTAAATTTGTTGAACCTTTGAACTCGTTGAACCTTTGAACCTTGCAAAGGTGGGGTTTAATGGTTCAATAGTTCAAAGTGGTTCATTCTATTTCTTTGAAATCTACTGTTAGATCTTTTGAATGAACCTGGGTGTTGAACCATTCTCAAAACACTAAGAAAAAACCTTAAGTGTTTTGAACTTCCTTTGAAGAAGGCCTGTCTGTTGAACTTGCAGCTTACTTAGAAGAAAAGACTTAAATATTTAGAAAACTTAACTGCTTAGAACATTCTTGAGAAAGAAAAGAGAGAGTTTTGGTCCATAGGACCAAACTGATTAGTAGGTTATCCACAAAAACAAGTGATGGATTCTGGGAATAATAGCTTGCTTTAGTTGGGTAAATTCCATCCATTGAAAATAAAAATAGTCGAAGGGAGTAAAAACTAGAATCTCAGTGCCTTCATCTATGCCATTGGGTTACGGAGTCATGCTCACCCAAAAAAAAAGGCACCAAAAAGTAAATGGCGCCAAAAATAAATGAAAAGCACAAGACAAAGGAAGACTATACAAATGTACATATATACGAATGAACTTATTTGATACTTCAAGGATTGAAGTGCTTCAGATGCTGCTCACTGTGAGGTAGAACAAATGGCATTCCATCTTGATATTCCAACAAGAAACTATTTTCACCATTTAAATGATGAATAATAAATGGGCCTCTCCATAAGGAATCAAAATTTTTATGCATTCCTTTTAGTTCTCTCCTCTTGTCCCATAACAAGACTCGATCTCTAATCTAAAAATCACAAATCTTTGCCTTTTGGTCAAAGAATCTCTTCACCAGACTTTAATGTGAAACAATTCGATCCACCACCATAGTTATTCGCTCATTAAGTTCAGTCAAACACATGATCTTTTTGTCGATGAAACTTTCAAACGTTGAATCTTCCACTGCCTTTGCTAATTTTAATGCTTATAATTCTAAGGTGATTGGTATCTCTGCATTTAGACCATAAAGAAGTTGGAAAGGAGACATACCAATTTCTCTCTTGGGCGTAATCTTATCTACCCATAAAGCATCAAGTAATGCTTTATGCTAGGTTATTTGATTTTCATCTACCAGCTTCTTGATAATGGTCACCAAGTTTTTGTTGCTTGACTCTGCTTGACCATTTCCTTGTGGATAATAGTCAGAAGAATGAGAGAGGATAATCCCATAAAAGTAATAGAATTGAGTAATCTCATGAGAAGATAAATAGGTTGCATTGTCTATTACAATCTTAGTTGGGACTCCAAACCTGGAAATAATGTTTTCCTTGAAGAAATTACACACTACTTCTGAAGTAGCATGATTGACTAGAATGGATTCCACCCATTTGGTGAATCAATCTATAGATGTAAGGACATAATCATGTCTAGCACTTGAGGAAGGATATACAGTGCCAATAAAATCAATTCTCTATTGCTGAAATAGCTCTTATATCACCACAGGCTTGAGAGGTAACGTAGCCAACTTGGGTTTACCAATGAATTATTGACACAACTCACATCTATGCACCCAAGCATATGAATCTCAAAACAAAGTAGGCCAATAATACCTAGCTCGTAGAATCTTGTAGGCAGTCACAAGGGGAAAAAAATTTCCTCTACAAGCCAAATTGTGGAAGGACTCCAAAAGTTTGTTCTGCTGCGCTTTGTCCATGCAGCGAAGGAATACCCCATCAAGGTTCCTTTTATACAGACCGTTGTACCATAAGACAAAATTGGTAGCTTTCAACTTAACAATCCTCTTTTCTTTACAAGATAGGTGAGCAGGACACTCACCATAGGTAAGGAAATGAGCAATATTTGAATACCACTCATTCGTAGTGGTGACCAAAAAAACTGGTGGCATGTCTTCAACTTCTACTTCTTCATACCCTACCTCTTCTAGTATGTTATCAGAAATTAATTGGCAGAGACCCCTTCCTCACACAAGCTTCATTGGTTTGATAACAAGATCAAAATCCTAAATTTTGGCAATCTAATTGCCCCTTTTGCTCCCAAACTCTTGTTGAGTTAGTATAGATTTGACTGTTGTGTGAGGAACAAGAGCAATAGTGTGTGAGTTCAAGATGTAAAAATAGAAGTGTTTTACCACCTTTACTACAACATAGGCATGATTTTCCATGATTGAATACTTTAGCTCATGAGCTTTAAGAGGACAGCTCATAAAGGAGATGGGAGATTCTACACCTTCTTTGTTCTATTGAACCAAGATGGATGAAAACGTATGCTCGAAAGCATAGCTGTACATTATAAAAACTTTGGTGTAATCAGGACAAACCATAATTGGGGTGTGGGTGATAGTTTTTTTGATGTCTTTAAATGCTGATTTGCCTTCTTTAGTCCAATTGAAAGCAGTTTTTCCCTTCATCATATCGATAATATGGCGAGTCTTTTCTACAAATTCAGGTATGAACCTTCATAGAAAATTCACCTTTCTAAAGAAAGAGTGAACTGTAGTATTACTAGTAGGAAGAGCAAGCTCTTGAATGGATTTGACCCTTTATGGGTCGATCTTTATGCCTTCTTAGAATACAGTGTGATCAAGAAGTTTACCTTATGTAATCTCAAAAATTGATTTCTTAAGATTAAGAGAAATACCATTCTACCTACATTGCTCCAACACTTGTTATAGATGATGCACATGATCAGGAGGATGTTTAGAAAAGACTATCAAATCATCAAGGTAGACCACAATGAACTTACCTATTTCATTTTTGAAAGCAAGATCCATTGCTCTTTGGAAAGTAGCGCCAACATTGATCAAGCCAAATGACATTCTTTGATATGCAAAAGTGCCCTAAGATGTCATGAAGGTGGTCTTATGTTGGTCTGCTTCACCAACTTCCACTTGATTGTATCCTAAAAAGCCATATAGCATTTATAACATCTCAATGCTAGTCACTATCTGTAGCAGTTGATCCATGATGGGCAGGGGATAATTGTCTTTTAAAGATGATTGATTCAAATTTTTGAAATCAACACACAAGAAAATTTCTCTATTTTTCTTTATTACAAGGACTATATTTGCAATCCAAGTGGAATGATGGATTGGGAAAATAATACTTGCATTTAGCATTTTCTATATTTTAGACAAAATCATGCCTGATATCCTAGGATTGTACTACCTTTACTTCTACTTGTGTGACAATGACCCAATCTTGAGAGGGATCTCGTGCTAGATTTCTTCAGGTCTAAGTGATTTCAAATCATCAATGAATATGCCAAAATATCAATATAATGGTGAAGCAGAGTGACGAATTTGAGTTTCTCATTAGGGGTACAACAATTCCTGATGTTGACCATTTTTGGATTGTCACTTGAACTCAAGTTTATTTGATCAAAATCTTTGGAGGATCTTGAATCCATTTGTTGTTCTTTGACATACCTATCATGCTTGTCAAAAAGTTTCTCAAGAGAAACTAATCCTTTGAGAGTTTTATTCCCTTTGAGCTGAAGGTACTCATTATCAACTTTTGAATTTGTTTCTAGAGCTGATTCATAATGGGCAGAGGATTCACTACCTTCAAAATAAAACTTTTCAAAGCTATCACTTTGTTCTATAAAATTAATGATTTAGTTATCACCATTGAACACCTATGGTCTACATTATCAGGTATGCTTGGTAAAAAAACCAACTCAATAGTGTACCTATCTTCTTTGAAGTCCTTGTGAGGGACCAAGAGAGTTACAAAGACAGCCAATGCATATGCATGACTGTTGAATTCTCAGGACACGGTAGAAATACTGAAAGCATCAAAGCTTTCAATATAGTCCCACATCAGATTGTGGTAATGTCACAATCTCTCATTTTTAGTTTGATACAGGTTCCTTACCTAAAAAACTACCAATTTAGCATCCTCTTTTTCATGAAAGATTTTAACACCTTTATCTTGAGCGGTCTTTAATCCAAGCAACAGTGATTCATACTCAGCAGTATTTTTGATGTTGTTAAACTGCAACTTATATACATATGGGAAAATATCTCCTTGAGAAGATATTAAAACAACTACATCTCTAGAACCAGTTGAAGCATTGTTGCCATCGAATTCTAGGATCTAGACATCATCATATTTTGATCCTCTCTCAGATTTTTCTCTATCAAGAAGGAAAAATCCATTTTCACGTGTACTACACCTTACCAATTCTTCTGATATTGTATCTAAATTTTTTGGACTATCAATTAGTAAGCTTTTGTCTGCTGAAATAGGAACATCTTTAGTAGTCAAAAAGTAATTACCCATGCCTGAAGACTCAAACAGAATTTGAGCTTTAGGGGCTAAAGTTTGAGTGACAATGTACTTCAATTCCTTCTCAAGAAGCAACTTTTACATGATGCCCTTAACAGGGATACTCACCTTGGATAGGTCCATTCTTAATTTGCCACCAACATCCTTATAGAAATTTCATCTAAGAAGGATGCCGTGGAGGTGGAGACGTCGGCCACCAGGACTATCATTTTAATTCTCTTATCTGGAAAGGCCAAAAATGCAAATTGAGCATCTTTGATTAGTCCCAATAGAGGCACTTATTTATTCTATATAGAGAAACATCGCCCAAAGGTCTTAGTCAGCATGAGACCAATAGATTTTTCCACCTTGGCAGGCATGACATTGTCAGATGTGCCAGAATCAATTATGCAATTATTCAGTTGATGACTGTTTATCAGTAAGGAGACATAAAATGATTCTATCTTTCCAAGAGCAGCTAGAGGAGTAATCACAAGATTATTTTGGGTAAACATTTTCTCTGGGGGATCACAAGTTACTTTTAAAATTTCTTGTCCTACAGGGATGGTTTTATTTTTGACATATTGAACTAACCTATCCAACTACTCAGGGTTGGATTACAAGAATTTAAATTCAGACATTTAAATTTTGGCTTTCTTAACATGATCAATTATATCAAATAACTGAAATGAGTTTGAGATAGAGGAAGGCAATCCGTCAATTTGGGTTTTACTGGGCATAGGACTAGTCTACGAATTTGAAACAGAAGATGAAAGAATATTTATGGTGCTTACTTTTTTATTACTCACCATATCCTTTAATTGGAAAGGTAATGAAGTGCCTCATTTAGAAATTAAAATTGCTAGGTCTAGCTTTTCCCCTATTTTTATTTTATCAACTTGTTGAGCTGACTGGTTCTGGGACTGGGTAAATACTACGTATGATCCATCAAATGCTTCACCTTTGGCTCTGGGTTCATCTTGGTAATTTAGGAATCTAATGTTGGAGTCACCATCTGATTCTTCTTGGCCTTCTATAAAGAGATCAATATCATCTTCTGGGTTCAACTCAGGTTGGAATGAAAAATTAGATTCAGTTTCAAGATAACCAATTGCTGAGTTAACTAGTGTTGCTTCAATGGCAAGCTTCCCTGGTGGGGGAGGAAGGTGATTTGGTTGCCCTTGATTTTTGGCAGCATTGCCCTGATATGACTTATTGAGAAACGTCCTCTTTGGTATATCTCAATACGAAGGAGAAGCAAACATCCCTTGTGCCATTTATTTTTTGAGAGCTAGCAATTCATTTGCTAGCTTTTACACCATAGGATTAGTGGTGCTTGTAGAAGAAAAGTTTAGAAGATGAATAAGATTTACCTCTGTTAGTATCTCTACTTATGTTTCTCACTAAGATAAGGTCATCTTCAACCTCAGTCACCAAAATTTGAGCTACAACAAAGTCTATATGGCCAGCTCACCTCAATAGAAAACTTACTTCAAGAAGCTAAGAACTGATGAAGAAGCATTTGAGATTCTTAGGCATCAGATGAGTAATTATGGGAATCATGTTCCTCAGCTTATCAAATTTGGCAATGAAGTCTCTCATGGGTTCATGAGGCTCCTTCATTTGTGTAAGTTGGGCTAACAGGGCATGTACATCTTCTGCAGGTTTAAACCTAGCCTCAAATTTGGCTTTGAGAGTATTCTAATCAGTCACTATTTACACTTCTAGATGATAGAACCAGTCTATAGTAGTGCCTTGTAATATTTCTACAAATAGTTTGACTGCAATGTCTTCATGTTCAATGCCTATTACACCACATGTTATGCAAAAGGCTACAACATGTTCATCAGGGTGAACCGTTCCATCACCATATAACTTGAGGAAATTTTTTCTTGAGCTACAGGGTAGCTCATGTAGAGGTGGGGTTAGATTTAGGGGACCAAAAGTATTACCTTAGGGGCCTTGGACTACCATAATATGGTTGTTGAAAGGAGGGATAATAAATCTCTATGGGTTATGTATGGACAAAGCTCTACTAGCAGAGGAAAGCATAGCTTTGCTTGGTATTGGGGACCTAATGTTTGTAGGAAGAAAACTCTTAGTTCACTGAACGTGAGTTTGTGGAGGAGAAAGATCAAAATTATTTTGCTGCACAACCTCAAAAATAGGGTCAAAAATACCTCGAGCTCTTTAGCTTCGTGTGTATGGTGGGTCTGCCAGAGTGCTAAAACAGATATGGAAAAAAACTGAAATTGATTCAATTTGAAGCTTGAGGCTTCAAAATATGCATTCTAATCCCCAGCAGAGTCACCAAAAATTGTTGGGTGAATATTTCTCACCAGCTAACTAACAACAAAATAGGTACATCAACCACAGTATAAAGAGATTTATACAGCAAAATGTGTAGGTCTACCACATCATAAGGAGATAAATCTCTCCTCTCATCAAGGGGAGGTTCCCTATAAACTACTATATACTAATATAAACTAAAAATACACTCAGAGGTGAAAACATACCATCTATCTCTCTTTTTTAGAGATAATGTTCATAGAACAGAGGAGGATTCTGGTGTAATTACTGAAAGGGGTACTTCTCTTCTTTCAAAAGTGATATTCAGGAAACAACAGGGCTCCCTCAGGGTAGAAACAACAACCATAAGAAACAAACTAAAACATAAAGTTTTAGTTATTTTTCATACTGATTGGGATAAAGGAACACAATAGGATTAAATTCAGCTCAAAGTTTGCACCTAAAACTGCAATATGGTAAAGGATTATGAAGGATAAAGAGAGCATAAAGTCTCCCTTGTATCCTTTACACAAAAACATAGGCTGAAAGCAATTATGGTAGCACAAAGTCTCCCATAGTCAGTTTCAAGACATGTTCTAGCTTATTTCCACTAATTATGCTTATTTGATTAAAAGGACAAGACTGTATTTAAGAAATAGACATAAGAACAATCTCCTAAAAGACACAAGCTTATTCCAACACAAAGTCTAGAAAATCACTTGCTTTCTCATTCATTTAACAAAATATGATTAACAGTCTGAGCTCAAAGTCTCAAGAATGCCTTTCAATTTGGGTAGAGCTTCACTTCTAATAACAGAGAGATATATCTTATATAAAATGGGAGATTACAATATATAGCCTTTCAAGAAAGCCTTGGGTGCTTGTTTTCATAAAAACCACCCATGCTGAATTAAATGCCTTTAATATCTATGAAAGAGACATGCTGGAACAGGGCATCGACCTTGACTTTGGTGTTCTGAATTAACTCAAATGTCCCTTCCTTATCATGGGTCTTTTGGTCTTCTCAATGACGCTTATATGGTTGTCTATTCGCCTTTACTCAACCAAGAAAAATAGGTCGTGTCTTTAAATGTTTATGTTCCCTAATGTCCACCTAGTGGACTATTCCACCTACTAAAAATAACTCCCCTGCATATATTTTTAAATTTTTTATAGTCATTCTCTATTTCCTTGACATGTTTTGTCTTTTCTTAGCAATCTGAGCTCTTGGGGCTATCTTTTCACTTCTTCCATTTGCTTATTCAGCTCCTTCCTTGGTTGGTCGTTGAGCTTGTTCTCAGGGCTTTTGAAAATCAATGGTCATTCCATCACCTTAAAATTGACATCCATGGGGACGTCACTGGTCCCTTTGAACCTCTTTGAACCTTGAACCTTGAACACTTCTGGTTCAAAGGTTCAATGGTTTGTCAATTCAATGTTTTGTGAAGGGTCGCATTCACTTTCTTTTCTTCTTCGGTCGAACCATTTCTTTGAACTTCTTTCTGGAATCTTCTGCTTTCTTCATTAACTCAAAGCTTCCTTTCAAACTTATGAACTCTTTTAACCAGTTGAACCTTTGAACCTTTTGAACCTTTTAGGTTCAAGGTTCAATGGTTCAACAATTCATTCTCTTTCTTTGAAGTCTTTTGAAGCATCAAACTCTCTAGATTTTCCTAAGTCTGTCTAAGTCATTGAACCTTTGAACTCATTAAAATTTTTAACTCTTTTTGGTTCAAGGTTCAATGGTTCAATAGTTCAATCTTCGTTCTTTGAAGCCTTCTTTTCTTTAAGTCTTTCAGACTTATTGAACTCATTTAACCTTGAACCTTTGAACTCTTTTTAAGTTCGAGGTTCAATGGTTCAAAGTTCAATCTTAAATCTTCAAATCCTTCCTTTCTTTAAGTTCGCCGAAGTCATTGAACCTTTGAACTCGTTAAACCTTTGAACCTTGCAAAGGTAGGGTTCAATGGTTCAATGGTTCAAAGTGGCTCATTTTATTTCTTTGAAACCCACCGTTAAGTCTTTTGAACGAACCTAGGCATTGAACCATTCCCAAAACACTAAAGAAAAGCCTTAAGTGTTTTGAACTTCCTTTGAAGAAGGCCTGTCTGTTGAAATTTCAACTTCTTTAGAAGAAAAGACTTGAATATTTAGAAAACTTAACTGCTCAGAACATTCTTGAGAAAGAAAAGAGAGAGTTTTGATTTGCAGGACCAAACTGATTAGTAGGTTGTCCACAAAAATAAGTGACAGATTTTGGGAACAATAATACTGATCTTTGTAGTCCTACTAAGATAAGAGGATCTAAAGGAGAGAGATACTTCATGTTATTTATAGATGATTACTCAAGAATGACATGGGTAACCTTTTTAAAGGATAAGTTTGAAGCATTTGAAAGATTCAAGATCTTTGGGGCCATGATAGAGAATAAGATTCATAAAAAAATCAAATACTTAAGATCTAATAGAGGTAGAGACTTCACCTCAAATGAGTTCATCGAGTATTATGAGAAGCATGAAATCAAAAGATATTACTCTGTAGCAAAGACTCCATAACAGAATGGAGTTGTAGAAAGAAATAATAGAACACTCAGGGAGATGCTAGAACAATGTAAAAAGAGGCCAAGTTACCTGATGGATACTGGAGAGAAGTAATACAAACAATAATATATATCTTGGATAGAGTTTAACTAAGGGTAAACAGTGACAAAACTCTCTATGAACTATGGTATGTAAATCCTGCCTCTATTAAGTACTTCAGAGTATGTGGTAGAAATGCTACATCAGGAGAAAAGAAGATAAGTTGAGAATCTTTGAATCAAGATGTGATGAAGGAATATTTCTTGGTTATTTAACACAAAATAAATCCTACATATGTTACAACAAAAGGATACATAATATTGTAGAGAGCATTAATGTCAATGTTGAAGAAGGCTTGAAACATGTTGAACCTAACAGATAAATTTGTAATGAAGAATCAAATTATGAAGAGGAAGCAGCTAATGAAGAGCATGAGGACGTAAATAAAAAGTCACTTGCAAGATTTGTTCAAAATGATCATCCTATAGAGCATATCATTACCAATAAAAATGAAGGAATTCAGACAAGGAGAATATTTTCAATGAATAAGGAACAAGTAAGTTTTGCTTTAATGTTTAAAGAAATTGAACGTAAGAACTATGTCGAATCTAGAAGGGATGAAAATTGGCTAAAGGCCATGGAAGAAGAACTAAGTTAAATTGAAAAGAATAAAACTTGAGAATTAGTTCCAAGACCTTCAAACAAGAATGTAATAGGTATAAAGTGGATCTTTAGAAACAAGCTCAATGAGGATGGAACTATTATAAGGAATAAAGCAAGATTGGTGTCCAAAGCATATGCACAAGTTGAGGGCATAGATTTTGAAGAGATATTTTCTCCAGTTGCTAGATTGGAAGCCATAAGAATGTTTCTAGAATTCTTTGTTTATAAAATTTTTAAAGTCTATAAAATAGATGTTAAGTCTGCTTTCTTGAATGGGAACCTAGAAGAGAAAGTCTACATAGAACAACCTAAAAGTTTTCAGCTATTAAAGGAAGAAGATTATCTGTGCAGATTGAAGAAAGCTATGTATGGTCTAAAATAGGCACCTAGAGCATGGTAGTTAAGATTAGACCAGTACCTGCAATGATAAGAATTCAATAAAAGATGTGAAAATAGCAATCTGTACTTCAAATTAGAAGTTGAACATATGTTAATTGTTGTTTATGTAGATAATATCATTTTTCATGGCACCAACAATAGAATATACAAATAATTTGATACTCAAATGCAAAATAAGTTTGAGACGTTTATGCTTGGAGAACTTTCTTTCTTCCTAGGTTTACAGATAACACAAACTGATGAAGAGATATTTATATCCCAAACCAAGTATTCTAAGGAGATGCTCAAGAAGTTTGGAATGAAAGATAGCAAACCAGTAGGTACTCCCATGATTATTGGTTGTAAGTTGAGCAAAAATGATGAGTCCATTGATGAAAATTAGACTTTATATAGATCAATGATAGGTAGCTTGTTATACCTAGCTGCATCAAGACCTAATATCATGCAAGCAGTGTGCATGGTTTCAAGTTTTCAAGATGCTCCTAAAGAATCACATGCCAATATAGTTAAAAAGAATATTTAGATACATCATAAGCATAATTAACTATGACCTGTGGTATCCTAAAAATGAAGATTTCACTTTGAAAAAATATACAAATGTTTATTGGGTAGGAAGTATGGATGACAGAAGAAACACTAGTGGTGGTGCATTTTTCTTTGGAAACAATCTTGTTTCATGGCTGAGCAAAAATTAAGAGATAGTTACTCTTTATACAATAGAAGCAGAGGATGTGGCAGCAGTGGCATTTTGCATTTAAGTCTTGTGATGAAGCAAACACTCAAAGACATCAAAGTAGAATATAAATCACCTATCTCTATTTTTTGTGATAATTTAAGTGCTATTAATATATCAAATAATCTAGTGATTCACTCCAAAACTAAGCACATATCAATTAAGTATCACTTATTAAGAGAAAAGGTTGCATCTAAAGAGGTCACAATGGAGTATGTGATAACTCGGGATCAAGTTGTAGACATAGTCACCAAACCTCTTCCCAAAGGACAATTTGAGTATCTGAGATAGAAATTGGGAGTGGTGGCTCCTACATCACATCACTAGATCTTAGTGATAGGGCATGAGTCCAGGGGGAGTATCACTAAAGTCCTATTAATACCTAGAAGAAGAGAGAAAAGGCAACTACTTAGGTATGCATATTTTTATAAATTTCTAATGAGTTGATGGTTACAGATTCTTAGACAAACTCCTTTATCTGATAAAGGGGGAGAAAAATCTGGATAAACTATGAAAAATTTGGAGTCCCTTTTCCATTGATGTTAAAGGGGGATAAAAAGTGAAAATGCTCTTTGTAAAAGTTTAAAAGAGTAGAACATGTGTCCAAGTTGATTTTAGACAAATGTTCCATTGCCTAAGTGGGAGGAAGTTTGGTATGAATAATTTCAACTCAAGTTCATTAGAAGCCAATGCAAGTAATGCTAGAGAAGGAACAAAGTATTATAAGATCATAACATTTAGTTTGCCATCAATGCCAAAGGGAGAGATTGTTGGCAATATGATTGTCATTGATGTCAAAAGGAAGATTGTTGGCATGAGATTAGAGAGAAGAGCATGTTTCAAAGTTGCACAATGCAAAGTTGTCATGCTTTTATAGAGACCATTTTTGGACCACTTGAAAAACAATTAATAGAAGATTTGTCACAAGTTTTTCAATAGCCTCTTAAATATATAATCCATAGTTTTAGTTGAGAATAAATGAGCTCAGAATTGATTTATCTTTGCTCTTGGACATTACCAAGGTTTCATAGTAAAACCCTATGAGCTTTAGTCATGGTGTTCACAAGCATATTCTATTTTAATGTTGACTTGATATAGGCAAGAACTAGTTATTTAAGTCATATCTTAAGCCCTTGTCATCATTGTGAAACTGACCCCTTTGACCTAGTAATTACTGGCTTGAGTAATGTTCTAATTTTTTATATTTCCTAAATCCTCAACTTATGATTTGTCCTAGATTGATCAATGGTTAGTGCTTAATCATACATTAAAGATCCAATGAAGTGTAGTAAAGTCAATTGTCAAAGGCACCTACGAGTAAATGCACTAGTGACAAGTGTCATAATCATGGAGCTTACACAGTAAATCTACAAAGTGATTTAAAGTAAAATAGTCAAGGATTAATGTGGGAATGACAAGTGTCACAATAGCATAAAATGATGAAAAATGTGTAGAAGGCACGTGAGAATGCTAAGTGTCACACTCATGGGAGCTTGTTGGAGATAAATATCAAGCTTCTTCTAAAGATCAATGATGAGCGGGTGATCATGTAATGAAGATCTTATGGAGTGAGTGGACTCAATGAGATCAAGTGCTTGATGTTTAATGACACAGAGCTAAGTTAAAGATCAAGCTACTTTGATGAGATCAATGAAGTGTATATATTCTAAGGACTCAAGAAGCAATGAGATGATATTAAGATCTTGATGTTTACTGACAAAAAGAGATAAAGTTCATGCTACTTTGAAGATCTAACAACACGTGGGAGCTTAGATCAAAATATCTAATGGATGAATTTTAAAGTTGAAACATTAAAGTTTGGAAATGTACAAGGATCCAATGAGCGTGTGAGCCTATTAGAACTTGATCTAATGGATGCATTTTAAATTTAAACAAATTGAATGAAGATCATCAGATCATGGTACAAAACTTAAGATTAATGATCAATATTTAAAGATTTGTTCATCACAATGATCAAGCAGAGGACCATGCAAGAAAGATGCATTATACAACATAGACAATGATATAGATCATTGTGATCGATCTAAATTATGTAATATGTCATGTGCATCAAAAACAAAACCCAATATATGCTAAATATAGTAATAAGACATAGAATCATGGTAGTGGAGTATGGATTCAATAAGTGGGAAACCTATCAATTGAACTAAGTCTAAGAATTAGCATGATGTGTTAGAAAACAAGTGTAAACATAGAGAAAATGAGAAATGTAGATCAAATTCTTATATATATATATATATTATCTAGGATACATGCCAAAGCTATTGAAGTGGTTAAATTATGTCAAATAGAAAATATAGAGACACATAGATAGAGGGGTAGAGAGGAAGAGTAGATAAGAGAGAGATGTGCAGAGCACAAAAAGTTACAAACCATACCTATAATATAGAATTGAAATTAGATTAATTTATAAATTAATATTAATTATAATCTAGAGTTATAGCTCCATATTTTGAATATAGATCTGATTGGTGGATGCCATCATATAAGCTAAGTTAGTCCTCAGTTAGGGAGTTGGTGCTTCCTTAGAGTAGCTGCTCTTAAATCAGGAGATTGGTGTCTCCTTAGGGTTGGTGTCCTTAAATGTTATAACTAGTGAGGTTTTGATTGTGAGGATGGATTAGAATGGTATATTCTAGTAGCTATTTATCACTGTAGTTTTTTTCATATTAGGTTTTCCACCTACGCTGGATGTTATGCATATTCATTTGTTTGTGATCTTTGCATATATGTTTTAATATATATTAAAAATATTAAAAGACTAATTTATTCAATACATTGATTCACTCCCCCTCTCAGTAGATAGTTGTGTTCCAACAATATCTTGTTTGTTCTTATCTGCACAATCTGATTATCAAACTATTCTTGGAGTCTTTTTCGATTTCTTGAGGAGAACTCAACTTCATTTTGCAATAAATGTGCAATGTGTTTTTCACTATCAAACACTTTCCAAGACACTTCATTATTAGGTATGGAAGGTCTGATAATGAATTTGATATGGGATTTCCTTCCTTCTTTTATGGTAGTAGGTGTATCAAATTGGGCTCCTATAATAGCTAGTCTATTAGCATGATTATTCTGCTCCCTTGGGACTGATTGTATGTTGAATGAATTGAAGTCTTAAAGAAAATCCCATACCCTATGCTTATAGGACTTGAATAAAAGGTTCTTGGTAGCAACCACATTCTTAACTTGATGCTCAATCAATTCACTATCTGCATATACTTGTAGATTCTTGATTCATTTTCTCATTGCCCATTGAAGGCCATGAATAAAACCTTCATACTCAGCCACATTGCAAGTGCAATTGAAATGGGACCTATATAAAGAATAATATTATTGTTAGATGAGGAAATCAAAATAACACCAACTCCTACACCAATATTACTTCTGGAGCCATCAAAAAACATTTTCCACATTCCATCATTCTCACCCTCCTCTTTGGTGAGTGAAGTTATTGCCAATTCTTCCTCATGTAAGTATACTCCCAAATCAATTTTCTCCATGAGGGCATAAGGATCATGTTCATATGTATTATTACCATACTCATCAAGAAACAAATCAAAAATTCCTTCAATCTTGGAAGAAGCACTATCATACATAATAGACTCCTCTTTATCATTGATTTTTACTACATAATAGACTCCTCTTTATCATTGGTTTTTACTACATGAGAAAATTGATCTTCTATCAAAAGATATGGTCCAAAAACTAGACATTGGTTTTTTCCTTTATAAATTCAAATATTCAAATGCAAATGGTCATAATTAACCTTTGAACACAATTCTCTAATCTCATGGACTCTTAGCTTAGGATCAATCTTGCACCATCGATCTTGTCCGAGTTTTAACACATAGACCATTAAATCCAACCATTAAACCTATGTCACTTTGACATCATCTCATGTAATCTAGGAAATTTGACTCAATGTGCTCTATTGATATCTAAAAATAAGTTAGGTTAATAATGATCAACAATCATCGTAGATTGATCTATACAAATGCTCGCTCACCATTGGATCCTTATCCTATATCTTTGCTCAAATGCTAAACATTGTGCACCTATCCTCATATCCCTAACTCCTAACTTATTAGAGCCACCCGCATCATTTATCTTGCTTGATCTTTAACTCTTTCAAAAATGACAAGTATGGAGACGCTTTCAATATGCCTGAGTGGCCATTTTTACACCTTAATAACTTTTTTTGTGCTTTAACATAGGATCTCAAATTTGGACCAAATGATCTCCTTACATAGGAGAATCCAACCATGTGAAATAATACTCCTAGAAATCTCACATGTGTGAGATATAACACCATTAAAGTTCCTTCTAAAAAAATTTTGTCACAGAGCCAACCATGTCCAAATCTGCCTAAGAGGCCAACTTTGATCATCCATAAATTTTTCTGTGCTTTAGTGTATGATCAAAAACTTAGTGTAATTCATCTATGCTCAAAACTAAACAAACCCATATAATTATATTATATTTAAACCTTTACAAGTGTAAGATAAAACACCATAAAAATTCTCACTCAACTCTTTCTACCACAATTCAAAATTGGCTAAGTATGGGAAAACACAATTAAATTGTTTGGGAGCCTAACTTTATATATGCATAACTTTTGACGTGTTATATTGCATGGTTTAAAATTAAGCACAAATAAGCTAGGTCCAAAATTGAACAAACCTATATGATCACATTATCTTTAAATGTCCATGCGTGTGAATTTTGACCTCATCAACATGCTTACTCAACTCTTTTTGGCCAACTACAAATTTGGCTAAGTATGGGAAAACTATGAATTCTAATGAAGAAGCCAACTTTGCACCCTCATAACATTGACTGCACTTTAATGTATAACTTGATATCTAGTGAATAATAACTAGGAAATACTATGATAAAAACCATATGAGCATATCCTCTTAACTCCTTCCCATGTGGCAATGATGATGTCATCAAATTGCCTACTCAAATTTTCTACCACTGGACCCAAACTGCCTAGATGAAAACTATGGACTTATAGATGAATTCCACTTGTGCACACAAGCTATGAAAGAATGGATCACATTTTAAAGGACCACTTGTACATGATCAAACATACATACTCATCCCTGATCCTCTCAAGCTATGTCAATACTGAAGATCAACCAGCCATACATAAAGCACACTAGAACAAGCATATTACACACTTTATCATTGTCACTTAGGCTATCAAAGTACTTCATCCAATCACCAGAGCATCTCCATGACACCAAAATGACAAAATCATGATTCATCTCCAAAAATATCCCCCTTTATAATTGATTTCAACACCCATCAATATAGAAATATATAGCTCACCTTCTCTCTATTCGAAGCACTCCTACAACATGAACTTTCTCCCTAAAAATAAATTTCTCCCCTTTTGACATAATGACAAAGTAAGCATAATATAATCTTGAGGACCTAAAAAGACTATCAAAACAATAAATTACCATCTTATAAAGGTGATACAAAATTCCCGTTACCTTGAGCCAACCTCTTCTTGTCTTAACAACTTCTTATTTTCTCCATGCCCACACTCTCTTCAATTAAGCACAACAACTATTGAAGAAAGAACACACAAAATAACTTAAAAATGATGTAACTCACCAATAAATATCTAAGAGGGACTCCCCATAAGATCTCTATGCAATTTTACCTTATGAGCATCTTCAAATCTCCACACACCATGAAAAATCACCATGCAGGGTTATTAGTCTTCTTTCTCAAGACACTTCCATAACCACCAACTCTATATCTACACTATAAAAAATAGGAAAAATGTACTGAACCAACCTAAGAAGATACCTTTAGATATCTCTTTTGGATAAACTACGCAAAAATCACTCTTCTTCAAACTAGGTCTGTCTAGCCTCCTTGCAGCCCTACCTAAAATTTACAAAGTCCACAATTTTTAGTAGACACATCTTCAGGAACTAAAACTCCATATATGGATCACTCTCATATTCCCCCTTAAGCACACCAATTTTCATCACCAAGACCATCCTCTGTAACATTGATTCGGGCAACAATTTGGGTGACCATTCAGGTGACAATTAATCCTCGAGGTGACCATTTGGTGACAGTCAATTCTTCAAATTTTGTATTGTCAGTGACAGTTATTTCCTCGAGCCATTATGTCCTCGAACATTGTATTGTTTTAATGTTGGGATGTATGTCCTCAAGCGTTGTATTATTTTAATGCTGGGACGTTAAATCGTCACCCATTAATTCCTCAAGCCACTCAATCTCTCGATGTTTTTTTCAAAAAAATGTATAAATGCATTGTAACTCAAAATAGGAAGGCAGACATCTCTTCCCAGAGATAAGCCTATATTTTTATGATGATTGTTAAGTAATACGACATCTCTTCTCAGAGAATTCATTGTTATTATTTATTTCTATGCTATTGAAATATTCACCAACCAGAACTTTTGAGTTCTGGATTAGTGGTATCAGAGCAGTTTGTCTTGAGAGTGTATGATCCCAAGGACGAGGTCAGGATACAAGAAACTTGGGTGGGAAGTGACAGAGCTTATAAATGTTCCACCTGTGTGCCCCAAATGAATTCAAATGGTGGATGACATTGAGACATCTGATCCTTTCAAAGAAATGGTGAATGAATCCCTCCAACAGCAAAAAGCGTAGATGCTCCAACAATTTGATCAAATTCTTCAAACACTTTTGATGGGAAATTTTGGCTCTACGGCTACACATCCTGGCTCCTCATTGAGGGAACTTCATTTTAGTGCCCCAACACCCTTCAAGGTTCAGGTAAATTTTGATCTTCCCACATTTGAAGGCAAAATCAATGCTAATGTAGTGGAAAATTGGTTGGATCAACTGTCTTCCTACTTCTCGGTAAATAAGTTCACTGATGGAGAAAAGATCACTTTTGCTCTTTTAAAATCATCATTGCCCATGAGAAAATGGTGGGAAGTGTACAAAAAGAGGTTTAGAATGGATATCATTGGCCTTGGGGTGGAACCTAGCTGGGATGATTTTATTGAAGCAGTAAAAGAAGAATACTATCCCATCAGAGCGTATGATGATCTGTACATACAGTGGCAACAAATTCACTAAGGCAAGGACCAATCTGTTTAAGATTACATAGACACTTTTCATTCTTTATCTACAAGACTGGGCATTCAATAAAGTGAGAAACATAAAACTCTCAAATATCATGGTGGACTATAATGGTACATATGGGGGAAATGGAACTCTTCAATTTGGAAACCCTCAGTGAGGTGTATAAATTTGTAGTGAAGATTGAATAGAAGCATGGCAAGAAGAATACGAAGAGTCAACCTTCAAAATAGAAAATTAATAAGGAAGGTCAAACATGAGGCCAAAATTGGAAGCAAAAGGAGTTTCAAGGTAAGAAATCCCAGAAGGGGAAGGCTGGAAAATGGTGTGATTACCATAAAACTAGAACTCACTCCAAAGAAGAATGTCAAACCATCAAGTCACTGCTCTCTGAGTCACAATACTCGATGTCTACTACTCTGCCTCATACACAACCCACAATCAAAGAGGACGAGGAAGAAATCATAGATGCTGAGCCTGACACCATTGTCGCTTCATCACAGACCCGTGAGGAAAGACTAGATGATAAAGAAAGATTGTTTCACTCCAAATTATGGCTAAAAGGTAAGCCTCTACATTTCATTCTTGATAGTGGGAGTCAAAAGAATTTAATCTCTGCTAAAGTTGTGAAAATTCTCGATCTATCCATGAAGCCTCATCTAAATCCCTATAGTATTGGGTGGTTGAGACTAGGGAGAGACCTTCGTGTCACCCATCAATGTCTTCTTTCATATGCTATAAAACCATTCCAAGATGAAGTCTTGTGTGATGTGGTCAATCTAGATGTTTGTGATGTACTCCTTGGTTAGCTATTCATGTATGAGCGACATGGTATCTATGAATCCTGAACTCGAAGGATCACCCTCACTCTTGGAAAATAGTGCTATAGGGTACCAGAGGTACCACCTCCCACATCTGTCTCCCTGATTAGTGCTAAGTAATGCAAGAGATTGGTGGAGAAGACAAAGCAATTTGTTCTCATGGTAGTCAAACCACAAAAATCCAAGGAGGTTTATGTTGTGGTCCTGACTACACAATCAACACAATAACAAAAGCAGATAGGACAAATCATAGGAGAATATGATGACTTATTCAAGTCACCCACAGGAGTTCCACTGCATTGCCAGGTAAAACATTCTATCGATTTAATCCCAAGATCACCTTTGCCTAATAGTCCTGTGTATCACAAATCAGTCTTAGAGAATGATGAGATAAAAAGACAGATTCAAGAATTGATCCAAAGGGGTCACATCAGGCCAAGCTCTTCACCTTGTGGTAGCCCAAACTTCTTGGCACCAAAGAAAGATGGAACATGGAGGCTTTGCATTGACTACCGAGCCCTGAATAAAATCTCTTTGAGGAATCGCTGCCCTCTCCCCATAATCGATAACCTGGACTAGCTCCGTGGTGCAAAGTTCTTCACCAAAATTGATCTCAAATTTAGTTATCACCAAATTCCCATCGATCCCATTGATGTCTGGAAAACTACATTCAAATCTAAGGAGGGGCTCTTTGAATGGTTGGTTATGCCTTTTGGCCTAACTAACACACCTACAACCTTCATGAGGATGATGGATGACATCCTATGACCCTTCACCAACTCATTCATGGTTGTCTTCTTAGATGACATACTCATCTATAGCAAAACATGGGAAGAACATTTGCAACATGTCCGTAAGGTGCTTCAAACTCTCCAGGAGCACAAGTTGTACGCAAATCTTGACAAGTGCATATTCGAAATGACAACAATTCAGTACCTCAGGTATGTTGTGAATGAGAAAGGGGTCCATGTTGATCCATAAAAGATTCAGGTTATTTGATAATGGCCCACACCAAGGACCCTCATAGAGTTCGTAACATTTTGGGCCTTGCAAATTTCTACCGCAAGTTTGTTCTTGGATTTTCACATGTTGCTTGGTCACTAACCCAAGTGACTAAAGGAGGAGCTAAAGCTACATTTCAATGGGGTGAAATACAACAAAGGGAATTTGAGAATTTGAAGAACAAACTCTACTCAACCCCTGTTCTTACCTTACCAGATTTGCATCAACCATTTGAGTTGATGATAGATGCATCTGAATATGCCATGGGAGCTGTCATCATGCAACATGGCCATCCTGTTGCATACCATAGTGAAACTTTCACTGATACAGTCAAGAAATATCCAACATATGATAAGGAGCTCTATGCCATTATACAAACCTGAAAACACTGGAAACACTACGTCTTGTGGAAAGAGATGGTCATTTGCACTGACCACAGACCATTGGAATTCATCCAGATGCAAAGCAAACTATGAAATGAGAGGCACCAAAAGTGGGCCACGTATCTTCAGAAATTCCACCTAATAATCAAACATAAAAAGGGGAGCTCAAATACAGCTGTAGATTGTCTGAACCACCCACCAATTGCTGCACTCACAATAGTTCTTGACATGTGCAGACATGAGACTGCCACTTGGGGTGCTCTATATGAAGCAGATCCTACCTTTGCTGACACCTATCAAGTGCTCCAAAAAAGTGAACATGTTTCTGAATTCTATTTGTAAGATGATGTCCTCTGCCATATGCGGCACATCTGTGTACCTATTGTAGAGCAACAAAAGATGATATGGGAAGCACAGTTCAGTAGGATAGTTGGACACTTTGGTATCGAAAAAACATTGGCAATTCTTTAAAAACACTTCTACTTGCCCCATATGCAAAAAGATGTGGAAAGATATCTCAAATCTTGCACCCCATGTGCAATAGCCAAGCCAACAAATAAGAAGCAAGGATTGTACATGCCATTGCCAGAACCAACCAGGCCTTGGGAATCCATCTCAATGGATTTTCTCTCAGGTTTGCCCACTTCCAAACATGGCAAGGACTGTATTTTTGTGGTAGTTGATCATTTTTCAAAAATGGCTATCATGCTTGCTTGTAAGAAAAATATATCTATTGAGGAAACTGCTCGACTATATTTTAGTCACATATGGCTCCATTTTGGTCTCCCCAAGTCCATTGTCTCATATCAAGATAGAAGGTTCCTGAGCATCTTCTAGTCCACTCTATGAAAGATGATGGATACTAAGCTGATGAAGTCCACAGCCTTCCATCCATAGACTAATGGTCAGACAGAGGTGGTAAACAACTTGATTGTTTACATGATTCGGATGTATCACTCCAAACATCCACGCACATGAGATGAGGGACTTCTTTTCATACAACATGGATACAATTGGGCACTGCATAGCTCGACCAAGCATAGTCCATTCCAAGTATGTTTTGGGTTCCAACCCATGGCACCAATTGATATAGCTATTCCATTTTCCACCATGGAATACACATCTCATGGAAGAGCTAAGGCAACAAAAGCAACAAAGTTTATTAAAAAATGCAACATATCCAGCAACAAGTTCACAACATCCTAGAGAAGATGAATCAGAAGTATAAGCAATGCCATGACAAACATAGGATTACACGCCATTTTGCTGTGGGTGACAAGTTTTGGTTACGGCTTCAGAAGGAATGGCTTGTAGGCCCACACAGAAAGATTTGACCTCTGCGATATGGTCCATACACCATCACCAAAAAAGTTGTAGAAAATGATTTTGGGAATCTACTAGCCTACCTTGGTTTGCATCCAATATTCAATGTGGAGCTCCTCAAACCATATCACCCACCTCTATTGGACACTTCAGTTGTGGTAGAACAACTAGACATTGATGAGCTTGATCCATAGAGTTTTGCTCCAGTAGAAGAGGATCAGATTGTAGATACTTAGATGAAGACAACAAGAGGATGCTCTATTCTACTGTATCAAGTGGTCAAAAGAGGCCAGCTTAGCCACCAAGGTGAGTGGTTCATAGAGAATCAGATCAAGACACAGCTACCCCACCTGATGGGGAATATTGATGCAATGGGGACCATTGCTTATCAAGGAGGGAGGAATGATTTGGCCAACAATTTGAGTGACCATTCAGGTGACAGTTAATTCCTTGAGGTGAGCATTTGGTGACAGTCAATTCCTTGAATTTTGTATTGTTTTCATTTTGTATTGTCGGTGACAATTATTTCCTTGAGCCGTTATGTCCTCGAGTATTCCCTCGAGCCATTATGTCCTCGAACATTGTATTGTTTTAATGTTGGGATGTATGTCCTTGAGCATTGTATTGTTTTAATGCTGGGATGTTAAATTGTCACCCATTAATTCCTCGAGCCACTCAATCTCTTGATTTTTTTTCAAAAATATGTATAAATGCATTGTAACCCGAAATGGGAAGGCAAACATCTCTTCCCAAAGATAAGCCTATATTTGTATGGTGATTGTTAAGTAATACGACATCTCTTCTCAGAGAATTCATTTTTATTGTGTTATTTCTATGCTATTGAAATATTCGCCAACCAGAACTTCTGAGTTTTGGATCAAACATACTTCCTTCACAAACCTACTAGCTAATTAACCCTTTATATATACAAAAACTTGAATAATTTGAGAACCACAAAACTTCAATTCTATATGAAGATTTATTTGAAAACCCATTTGGTCCATTCAAAAAATAAATAATCCTCATACCTCAAATCATAAGGTAGACCACTTTTATAGCAGAGCCCAAAACCTTAGAAATAGAAAACAAGCAAGGTCAACAAACCTCCTTTTGGTCAACATCCATCTCTAAATTTTTTTGCACACCTAGAGACACCCATCACACACTTATAGACAAAAAAATTGAGATTCCATACCTTTAGGAAACCATAAATCCTATAACCCATTTTAGGCCTGCTTGCCCTTAAACCAAAAATAGAGAAAATTGAGAGCACTTAAAAATCCTCAATTGGCACATACATACCTTCAGATCTCAAAAATACCAGGAGAACATCACAAAGAAATGCACATACTTTTATGATCATCAAATACTTATTGAAATTTTCATCAATATTATTGAGCCACCTAGAACCACACAATTTGACTTGTACTACATCTCCTTCACAAACCTCTAAAATAGGCTTATAAACATGTTGTTCCCCTTAACCAAAGACCTTCTCTGATTGACATTATCAACTTGAGCACACAAACTTGATTCTCCACTGAAAAGAGTCTATTAAGAATCATAGATAGATACATCTTCTATACCTCAATGCTCTAAAACAAAAACAAATCCTCATCTTCAATCTCCTCCTTGCTCATCTGATAATTGTAGTTCTTCTTCTTTAGTTCAGGATAAATAACTTACTCAACCACTACAAGATTCTTCTAATCTTATAGAATTAGATTGATAATACATGGAGACAACACATTCATTACATACATTTTCATCTGAAGAATCTTCCTTGAAGATTGGAACCTCATCATTAGGTACAGATAATTGATATTCTTTACATGATACATGCTCAACAACAACAAGATGTTCACTTAGATCCATACTTACCTTAGTACTAGCCTCAACCAATATCTTGGTCTTCTCCTTGAGCTTTAACTCTTCATTCTCAACATGAGTAGACAAATGAGACCTCTTGTTACTCTTCAACTTTTGAATCATTCTACACCATAACAAATAAATTACTTGGACCTATAGTCTCATCATGACTCACACTTACCACTTTTGGCTTCCATGTGTTAACTTGCATTTTTACTTGAACTCTAGGAACTTGATTAAATCTATTCTATCTTGTAAAACCTAACAATGTGACCTCTCTATTCACATTTGTAGCACACCATACCTTTTGCAAGAAACATATTTTGCCTTACCTTATTTGGATAGAAATTTGCAGTGTGTTCTATGTCATGACAAACAAAACAGCCTGCCCTTTTTGAAGAGGACTCACCTTGTATAATCTTATGTGGATAATGGTTTTCAAAGTGTCCCACATCAAGACAATTAAAGCACTTGATTCTGTTCACACCTTTTGATTGATGACCCCCATCATAGGCCCATGCAAATTCATCTCTAATAGGTCTCTTGCAGTCTTTAACCTTATGACCAAAATTATTACATGTATACTAGTAACCATTGAATCTTTCATACCTCATGGCATTTGGATGTTTGATCGGATTTATCTTTACTCTGCCAACACCTTCATTCCTTATTTGATGATTTATCTTCAAAGTATGATTGTCCTGGTTCACATTAGTCTTCATCTTGCCTTGAGTTATAGTCTTTTGTTCTTCATATCGAAGACCAGTTCTATCACTAATATGATTTTGACCACTCAAAATATTTTCTATATCACATGAGCTCTTTCAAATCTCACAAATGTCTTCACCTTACTAGCTATCTTTTCTAACTCAGAATTCAAATATTTATTTTTAGAAACATACTTTGAACATTCATCTTCTTTAGATTTTAGGCTTGTAGACGAAATTTCTAATTGATAAATGAGATGCTTGATCATATCTTCATGCTCCTTGGCATATTCATTCAATCTTGCCTCATACACACTGAATTGCTCCTCATAGTCCTTGTGCTTAGATTTCATCTTCTTATTGATCTTTTCAATCTTTAGTTCTTCAAGAGCATTCATCAAAATAGTCTCATAATCTACCTCATCTTCATCAGCATCTAAATCACTCCAAGTAGACTCCTTTTTATGTGAGAAACTTCTATCCGTAGCCATGAACAAGGCTTTATATTCAATATGACCATCATCTTCATGATCGTATTCTAAATCAGTCTTCACTCTCATCTGATGAGCTACAATCTTCTTTGGTGTAAAGACTCTTCTTGTTCTTGAGAGATATCTTCCTGTTGTTAAACTTTATAAATCCTTTATTCCTATATGTCTTCTTGTCTTCATATTTTCCTTCATCATTCTCTTCATCATCTTTCTTCTCATGCTTATGAGGTCACTTCCAAGCAAAATGTCTTATATCTCCACAGTTGAAAAATTTGAAGAGTAGTTTACCCTTATACTTCCTTGAGCTAGTTTTAAATTTCCTAATAATCGAAGCAATCAGTTTATCATCATCAATATCAGATATGTCATCCTCTTTGGGTTTCTTACCTTGAAACTTCTTCTTTGTCTTCATTTCAGTCTTGAAAGCAACTTCCTTCTTTGGTGGTATATCATCATTCTTCCTCATCTCATAGGTAGTAGGGGTGCCATGCAATTGATCCATATTCAATTAATATCATGACTCTCTTCTATAGTATATACTTTCATATTAAACTTGGGGGATAGAGACCTTAATACCTTTTGAACAAAAATAGCTTCTTCAAGATTCTCTCCAAGACCTTTGATGATATTAACAATCTCATCAACTCTCTATAGAAAGGATGCCACAATATCTTATTTATTCATCTTGAGACTTTCAAATTGCCTTATGTGAGTCTGCAACTTAGCAAGCTTAACCTTTGAATCCCCGTCAAAAATAGTCTTCAATTTATCCCATATTTCCTTGGCAGATGTGCAATGAATTACTTTGGTGAACTCAATTTTTGTAAGACCATAATTGATGGCATTCATTGCCTTAGATCTATTCTCAAATAGCTTCTTGTCTACAACACTAGATGGAGGAATAATAGGAGAAGTATAACCATCCAGAATAGATTTCCATACATCAAACCCTAGGGACATAATGTATGTATTCATCCTAGCAGTCCAAAAAGCATAATTAGATCCATTGAACATCGGTGTTTTCTTAGTATAAAAACCACCTTGCATATTCTGATTGGCCATTATACAATTAGATCACTTTCAAGATGTCAAACCTTTATCAAAGGACCTCGCTCTGCTACCAATTATTAAAGGTAAAATTACTAGGAGGGGTGAATTGGTGAGCCTAAATAATCTGACTTCAATTCTAATTTTTACAAATACTTAAATAGTTACCACAAGCATTCATGAAGCATACATATCATTCATAACAATAAACAAGAGAGACAATGCAAGATCAATCACATAATACATGACATACGTGGGAAACTCTCTTGGGGAATAGAACCCATTGGAACCTAAAATTGGACTACTATCTTATAAATTAAGATCTAATTTTAACCATATACAAATGATCAAGGAACTAAAATCCTTATTTAGAGAGACTCCAATCCCACAAAGTTCTATCACAATTGTCTAGCTGAGTTGTAATAACAACCAGACCTTTCACCAAGATTCACCTTACAAGGAGGCTACAACCACCTTAGATGCTGAGCTACCAAAACAACACTATGAAACATGTCCACCTCTAAACTGATGTCAACAACACTTGATGATGAACCTCAGCTTATCTGTCTTCACCTTCGCTCACACTCAATCTACAAGAGCACTATTTTGTTAACAGAATTATGACCAACAGGGCATACAAATAGTCCTCACCCTATTCTAATCTTCAACACATCTTCAAATCACTCTAACCCTCCTTATATCCATATGCCACACACAATAATCCTCTATAAAATCTTTCCTTAGTCTCACACTTACAAGTTTACAACCCATCATCTTTGGTTCCATTATATATAGAGCAATCTTGATAATCACTACCTTGGTCGGCTATTAGGCATGTCTTAAATCTTAAGACATTTATCTTATGAAGATAAAGCTTAATACAATCTCCATAGGTCAGCCATAGCATCTATGGGTCACCCTTAAGGAACTACACCTTTCAAGAAGGTCCTTG
Source organism: Torreya grandis (assembly GCA_037957365.1). Lineage (NCBI taxonomy): Eukaryota > Viridiplantae > Streptophyta > Pinopsida > Cupressales > Taxaceae > Torreya > Torreya grandis. The sequence goes on along the minus strand of JARHVA010000538.1, from coordinate 3,873,620 downwards.
TATCCCTTATAACTCTCATGTGAACCCAATCACTCTTTTAACACTCCCTTGAGAAAAAAAAAGAACACACGACCACTTTGAATACATGGGTCCACTCCTTATTTCCACTTCAACATCCTCAAATGATCATATTAAACTTATCTTGCCTTTGCATATGCTCAAAAAACTCAAACATAGACCTTATGCACACAATCACCATGAATGAACACACAATCAACTATTTAAGCATTGTTCACACTCAAGATAGATTGATCACACCTCCAAAATCCACACAGAACATCCTCATGGTGTCTACAACATGATCCAATAGATAATTCATTGTGAGACATCGAAACAACATCAATACAAGCTTGAATATCCTTCTCAGGTCACTTGCATAATAAGAATGAACATACAGTCAACTTATAGGCTCAATATCTTTGATTATACTCACTTTTAGATCTTAAAATTAGGTTTAATGGATGCATCATGGAGTCCTCTACCACTTTGATTTTTAATGCATGAGAAAATTCATATTCTATCAAAATATATGGTCCAAAAACCAAACATTGGTTTTTTCCTTTGCAAATTCAAATATTCAAATGCAAATGGTCACAATTAACCTTCGAACACAATGCTCGAATCTCATAGAATCTTAGCTTAGGATCAATCTCACACCATCGATCTTGTTCGAGATTTAACGTATAGACCATCAAAGCCAACCGTTAAACCTATGTTACTTTGACATCATCTTATGTAATCTGGGAACTTTGACTCAATGTATTTTGTCAATCTATAAGGATCAACTAGGTCAATAACAATTAATGCTTACTTTATATCGATTTGTATGAACACCCAGTCATCATTAGATCCTTATCCTATACCTTTGCTCAAATGTTAAACATCATACACCTATCCTCATCTCGCTACCTCCTAACTCCTTGGAGCCACGTGCACCATTGATCTTGCTCAAGATTTAACTCTTTCAAAAATGACTATGGAGACCCTTTCAATATGCATGATTATCCATTTTTCACCTTAATAACTTCTTCTGTACTTCAACACAGGATCTCAAATTTGGACCAGATGATCTCCTTACATAGGAAAATCCAACCATGTGACATACTTCTTCTGAAACTCTTGCATGTGTGAGATATGATACCATTAAAGTGTCTTCTAATTTTTTTTTGTCATAAAGTCAACCATGTCCAAATCTACTTGAGAGGCTAAGTTTGATCATCCATAACTTTTGTAGTGATTCAGTGCATGATCTTAAACTTAGCAGAAATCATCTATGCTCAAAACTGAACAAACCCATATGATTAGATTATCTTGAAACTTTCACACGTGTAAGATATAACACCATCAAAATTCTCTCTCGACTCTTTCTGCCACACTGCAAAATTGGCTAAGTATGGGAAAACACAGTCAAACTGCCTGGGAGCCCAACTTTGCATATGCATCACTTTTAATGTGCTACATTGTACGATCTAAAATTAATCACAAATAAATTAGGTCCAAAACTAAACAAAACCATATGATCACATTCTCCTGAAACATCCACATGTGTGAATGTTGACCTTATCAACATGCTTACTTAGCTCTTTCTGTCCAATTGCAAATTTGGCTAAGTATGAGAAAACTATGAATTTTGATTGAGAATCCAACTTTACACCCTCTTAACTTTGTCCGTGTTTTGATACATGACTTGAGATTTGGTGCATAATAACTATGTACTATCAAGATCACAACCATATGACCAACTCCCCTTGATTCCTTTCCACGTGGCAATGATGATGTCATCAAACTACCTACTCAAATTTTATACCACTGGACCCAAACTATCTAGATGAAAACTATGGACTACTAGATGAATTTCACTTATGCACACAAGCTCTCCAAGCATGGATCACATCTTATGGGACCCCTTGCACATAATCAAACCTCCATACTCATCCCTGATCCTCTCAAGCTATGTCAATACTGAAGATCATCCAACCATGCATAAAGCACACTAGAAAAAGCATATTGCACACTTTGTCATTATCACTTAGGCTATCAAATCACTTCATCCACTCACCAAAGCATCTTCATGACACTAACATGACATCATCATGACAACTCTCCAACAATACCAACTTTTTATTGAGTCCTTGGAGGCAAGGAAGTGTTTGGAACTTGAGGTATTGAAGCACCTTGAGCAGACTTTCCAACATTCTGACTTGAAGGAGGTGAATGATTTGTAGGGACTACCATGCTTGTAGTCATGCTTTATTGCTTTGTATGGGGGTTGTTTTCACTTTTAGGCACACCATTAACATCTCCTAGAGCCTTTCTCTTTGCTCTAGTATTGTTTGTAATAGAATTTCCTTGATTAAGCACACAAGTGTCTTCAACTAAGAAGTTGATGAAGCTTACTCCTTGAGGCTGCCAACTTTTATTTGTTTGCATGAGGACTTCATCATCTATTGATAGTTGAGGAGTGACTCCTCTTTGAGAAACTAGATCTTGTTCTTCACCTTCATTTGCATCCACTAACTGACTTTGTTGCCACTCTTCTCGTTGAATCAGATTACTATGCACTGATACCATTACTCTTATGTTGGAGGTTGAAGTAGGATTATATGCATTGGTAGGCTTGTTAAAATTACGCTGACCTTGACCTCTGCCTTACCCATATTGTTGATAACAAGGATAGGGATTTTGATTCACACCTTTTTGCATGTTTGCTCTTCTAAGCCAAGCTTCTAAGAATTGAATTCTTGCATATTTATTCATGGCATCATCTATCTTCTTAGGAGCAATCCTTGACTTAGTATTAGCATTAGGAACTTGAGCAACACTTGGAGCAGTAGCAGAAGTATTTGGCAATAGAAGCATAAACACTTTTGGAGGATATGGTTTCCAACAATATGATTCATATCATGGTATCTCATCCTAGTACCAAGGAGTTTTTTTTTAGTAAAGACCTTAGAGAAAAGAGGGCAGGGTGGATCACAAAGGTAATGGAATGTGATGTTCATATCAAAGTGACAAAGTTGATAAGAGGTAAAGGTATTTGTGAACACCTAGCTTCAGACCTCCATGAGTCAAAAGAATAAGCTTTAGTCAATCATGATTGCTCCCAACTAGCTGATTCCATGCCTCTACAAGGTTGGACACAAGATGTCATCATATTTATTCAAAGTATAGAGTACCATAATGGTTTGAGTAGACCCAAAAGGAGGTATTTTAAATTGAAAGCTATCCTTTATTGTCTTGTAGATGGTGTGATTTTCAAAAGAGATACTAATGGTGTAATATTGAGATACATTGACAATAATCACTTAGGAATGTTGCTTGAAAAGTTTCATGATGGAATAGCAGGAGGTCATTTCTCCCCAAGAAACATAACTGCAAAGATAATGAGGGTAGGGCATTATTGGCCTAGCCTCTTCAAAGATTGTTATGCTCGGGTGAGAAGGTGTGTACAATGTGCTTTCTTTGTAGGAAAACAAAAGCTTGCAACTCTCCCTTTGAGGCCTATTCAAGTAGATCAACCCTTCATGCAATAGGGTCTTGACTTCATTGGCATGATAAATCTCCCATCAAGTTCTAGTCACAAATGAATACTCATAACAACTAAGATTGAGGCAGTGGCATTGAAGGAAGCCAATGAAAATGTTATCTTGGAGTTCTATGAGAATATCATAGTAAGGTTTGGAACTCCTTCCACCATCATTTCAGATAATGCACTTGCTTTCATGGGTGTTAAAATAACTAATTGAGAAAATCGCAATGGTGTATACTTGAGTACATCATCCAACTATTACCCTCAAAGTAATGGGTTAACTGAGTCTACTAATAAGAACCTGATCAGAATCATCAAGAAGACTTTGGAAGACAATCAAAGGGCTTGGCACACTAAATTGAAGACAACCCTATGGGCTGATAGAATAACTCCCACGAGATCAATAGGGAACTCTCCTTTTGTTCTTGTTTATGGGAGAGAGGCTAGGCTATCTATATCCCAAGAGCTGTTTGCCTTAGAGTTGACACATCAATTAAAGTTTCTTGAGAACACTCTAATGGAGGTGAGTTTGACAGAGTTTATAGAGTTGCAAGAGACTAGAGACAATGCTCAAAAAGCTATGGAACATCACCAAATGTTAATAAAGAGGTTTTTTGATAGGAAGGCAACTCCAAGAGTATTCCAAGAAGGTGACATAGTATTAAAGTGGGATGAAGATAAAGCAAAGCTAGGGAGACATACCAAATTTGACACCTTATGGATTGGACCATATATCATCATCAAATGCAAACAAAGAAACTACTCCTAATTAGCAAGAATGAGTGGAGAAGAGTTGCCTATCCCTGTGAATTGTTCTACTATTGATGAGATGAAGGTTAGTCCTATAAATACTAGAGTAGATGTGTGTTTTTACTTTTGTTGTGTGAGTGGTCCCTAAGTGTTCTTGAGAATACATGCGTGTTTGCTTAGGTATGTGGTTTTGTGTCTTGTTTTGTATCCTCTCTTGTTGTTTGATGTGTTTTCAAAGGCAATTTAGTGTCTAACTTGTGCATAGGTGACTCCATAGCCCAATGGATGGGAATAGGCTACTAGTCTTGGCAAACTAGCTTGCCACCCCTAGGGAATCACCAACAATGTTAACTATTTTAACCACAATTCAAAATAAGTCAACCCCCTATAGTTCAAAACTTGTATAGGGGTCTTATATAGTGTATCATAGCCTTATCAAGGTCATTTAATGTATCACTGCCTTGATCATATTCACCTTTATGCTTATGTCGTGTTAGGAGTCTCTTTTTGAGTCATTTATGAAGGTTTGTACAATTTTCCTAGTAGAGAAGTGTTTCAAAGTCATTTTCAACATCCCCTAAGTCAGTTATTTGTCAGTCACATCAGTCCTAATTGAAAACTTATAGGTACTACATTGAATTCAAGAAAATAGTTGAAAGAAAGGAAGTTTGGGCAATTGTACGGCTTTTGCAGGTGTTGTGGCATGTGTGGAAGACTTTGTGGTGTTCCTTCAACTCCCCTGAGCTCACTTCTACATTTGATCAGCTTTGAAACACCTAAAAAGGTGTAAACTCGTTTCATTCCTCCATCACTCTTCTTTGCATGCCAGAAAGGTCAACCGGTTTTGGTTCAATACGGATAACAGAAGTCGAACCAGGTCAAATGTTCTTATAGGATGATAGCACTCCTTGTCCTCTTCAAATTCATAATAGGAGTTATAAGATTGGTCACTTGTGCTTTATGAATCAATGTTAAGAAGTTTATTGCTTCTTTTTGCTTACTCATTCCCATACCTGGTAGGTTTCCTCATTGTTTGAGCTAATCCGTACAAACCAAGTACTTTACATGGTGTTGGAGAGTGTAGACATTCTTCTCAGGTGGTTCTTAATCTAGTTTGCATGTGTGGGATGATAGAGAAAAACACAAGTACTTAAGCTTACTAGTTGAGCTCCATTGCTAAGTTCTAGACACATTTCACCAATTGTAGGTCTCTTTTTCCTGTAATGGTTTCAAGCAAAAACGTAGTGATGTTTCATGCCCCTCATGGTCATGGTGATCATCTTCCTTTTGGTGTTTTAGTCTCAAAGACTAACATGTTGATGAAAAACACAACCATATTTCACATAGTTAGTTCCCTACAGGTATCCATCTACAACCAGGTGAATGATAGTTTTGAAGCTTGCATAGCCATGATGAAGATGAAATGAAGAGTTTTCCAAGGTGTTGAACACACTCTTTAAGTGTGAGCAACCAATTTGAGCTATGCAAATGGTTGAGACCAGTTGAGATAACCAACTCTCCAATGAACATAGTCTTGCAGCTTGATGTGCACTTATAGGTGCCCCATAGAAGAGTAATCATGATTGGAAAGAACGCATTGGAACTGGTTTGAAGTGTTTCAAGGTTGAAAGGACCAATTTGAAGATTGATAGGAGGTCTAGGATTGGTCGTAGAACCATCCACCATGCACATTGTCTATATCATAGCCTCAGTACCCTATGTCCTGCATATGCATCTACAAGAAGCTTATACACATGACTGAGCAGTTGGAGTGCTAGTATTTGAACATGTTTGAGACCTTCATATAGGTTTGAGAAGTTGAAGAATGTCATAACAATCATGGTGAAGTCTAAAGGTTTTATGCAAACTCGAGAATCATGCTCACAGATTGATGGAGTGACTTAAGAGACAAATTACCTTAAAGTCTCCAAAATAGGGTTTTCACCTTTCTTTCAATCCTTCCATAGTGAAATGCCCGAGGTCTAAACAGGTTTGAATGCTCCCATGAAGTGACCCAATCATAGGGATAGTGAGTTGACATAACAAGCAGTTGTTTGGCCAAGGGAAAGTGATGTATGGAGGATTTCTAATTCAAACAATATTTCACTGTATACATTCAATAATATACAGTATTGCTCAGGGTCAAATAGTTTTTTCATGCATATGATGTGATAGTGTCATGCCTTCAAGCCAAGTGACCTTGTGTGAGTCAAAGATGATATTGTCCCTCCAAGGGCAATCAAGAAGGTTAATATTCAATGCTTGATGTAGATCATCACCTACAAGTGGACCCTAGGTTTCTCAAATAAGGTGTCTACAGTCAAGGTTTGCAACATACTCTGTTGGCATTGTAAATAGAAGCAAACCCTGCAGGTAAGTGACCCCACATGATGAGAAAATGACACTTTTGACAAAGAACAATTGAAGGTGATTGAAACACAGGCTTTAAGAGTTTAAAAATCATCTGCACATGTCCTTCTGCCCTCAAACTAATCACCTAGAGTTTCACTATAGTGGGACAATACACTAGATCATGATAGTTTAGGTGTTGACAAGCCCTAGGGTATGTTATGGATCTGTTTGATCATGAAAGTGAGATCAGAGTCTTCAAACAGATCATGAAAGTGAGATCAGAGTCTTCAGAGAGAACTTAAACATGATACACCTTGCCCATAACACCCTACAAAAATCCCATTTGGCTTCAACACATAACCTACAGTCAATACACAGACTTTGTGCACATTCACTGAGTTTAACAACCTTGTCTTGAGAGTGTTTGAATCATTAAGTGGAACCAACATTTTATCAAATAATGACATAAATTAGAAGGAAAAATTTAACATCATTTTTATAAGTATTAAATGAGGTGTATTTAAAGTTACATTAAATCTAAAAGTATATGTTTAAATAATACCTTTAAAAAAATCAATATTTATATATCAATTGTATAATTATTATATATAAAACACACACACACACATATATATATATATATATATATATATATATATATTAAATTTTATAATTATTAATTTAATATATTTTAATTAATTAATGAAAAATAAGATAATTGAAAAGTGATTCTTGTGATCACCAATTAAAAATTTATTAAATACATAATCCATCCGATGGGACCATCTGCAAGAATTGGAGGGGTCAGCACTAACAAGTGGCATCTTTACTTTAGTTGTAACTGCAAAATTAAAATATGATATGCCAAAAGAGAATTAATCCTCTTTAACGCCGAAAGAATCCCACACACACCTTTTAAGGAATGTCCCCATTAAAGAGGTGGCACTGCCACGATTTGACCCCACAATATGTGGAACTCAACCATGACAGACGTTTTTACTTACCTGTCTCATTATAACTGAAAATATATTATTTCCCTTTATAGCTAGCTGTAAATTGTAGCTTCAATAAGTCAAGGGGTTCATCAGTCAGAGTTGGAAATTTCAGTTTTTCTGCTGATGCTTGTGATTGTGATTGGGGGCTGTGAATACCAACACCGCCCATGTATTTCTATATTCATTTGATTACCAGAAAGAAATGTGATGCGTTCCCAATTTTAAACAATAATTATCCATTATTTTACTGCAATCTCCTGAAAAGGGGTTGAACATTTCCAACTTCAACAGATCCTTCTGAAATTCTTTGAAGCAAATATTATTTTTAAAATTTTATTTTAATAATACATTTGGCTCGTTTAACATCACAGCTCTTTCCATCGTCGCACTGGAACAGGACATTATTGTGCAGTGGTCCCCTCCATGGGACCCACCCCTCCTAATCCTAATCCTAATCCTGTTTGCGGCTGAAATGCATGATCCTGGAATCATGCGAGGCACAAACCCTAAACCGATTCATAGCATCCTGATCCGCTCATAATTTCGCACATAGGTGGTACCTATATCCAACTCATAACAACACGAATATGAACGAACACATAACGTAACTGTCTTTACTTGCTTAGCAGTCAAAACGTGCTAGATACAGTCGCTGTACATATTTGAACATCTGTGTGTGTTGGAACTCGGAATGAATTCAATTAACTATACAGACACATGTTTATCCATCCACCGTAACAAAGCGTTGGCCTTCCGCCTGGCTCTAGATGTCCCGCTGATGGTGAGATCTTGCAATGCCCTGTATCCCTCCCCTTCATTGATGCTCTTCACTTCGTCCAAATATGTATTAGCTCTTGAGCAGAGGGAGAAGAGAATTACCACCGCATTCTCTTTGTTGCGAGGAGAGCTGTGCTTCATATAATGAATGAGCAGAGGAAGCGCTCCGCCCTCCGTAATGCCCTTGGCCCCCTCCTCGTTCCCAGCTATAATTGCCAGGATGGCCAACGCCTCATCTGCCATGCCCATACCCTCTTCCTCCACATTACCATGATTACTCTTCATTAGCTTTAATAAAACGGGCACCATGCCCGCCCGCACGCACTTCCCCCTGTTGCCCGGACAAATGCACAAATTGAAGAGCGCAGAGGCAGCGTCGGTCTTGCCTCTCCAGTTGCCCTCCCGCAAAAGCTCCACCAGAGCGGGTATGGCGCCTGACGCGCCGATCACAACCTTGTTGTCCTCTATCGCAGAAAGGCTAAATAGAGCGGCCGCCGCGTTCTCCCTGGCGGTCATGCTGCCATTTCTGAGAACCTCCACCATGGGCTGCACGGCTCCTTCTTCCACGATCACCTTCTTGTTTGCATCGTGAATCGACAGATTCAACAGCGTCGTTACCGCGTGCTCCTGCGTTTCTGAATCTAAGCTCAACAGCAAAGGAATCAACGCAGGTATCGCCTCCGTTTTTTGCGCAAGGTAAGCCCTGTGGGAAGACTTCTTCCTGGTTAAAACCCGCAGCTCTCGGGCAGCTTCTCTCTGCTGCGACAGACGCTGGTCCTTATCGGACAGCTTAGCTAACAAAACACCCACGTAGCTACGCTCCTGGGGCGTGATTCGGTTGCCGCCACTTTCATTGGCATTTGCGTTGGCGTTAGGGTTTCTGAGGGAAGATTGTAATTCAAGGCCGTGCCAGTGACACCATTGCTCGATCATCGTTCGTACCAGATAATTGGGCGTCAATGTCAAGTGCGGCAGATCCTGCTGCGTTTTCGGACATGTAGAGTGCCCTGCGTCCAGCCACGCTTGAATAAATGGCCTGTCATATGTCTGTAAAATAAAACCCTGGGCTATTAGAATTGTGAGACTTAATTATACAACAAAAACCTTATTCTTCCATGTTAAAAGGAAAAACACTGTATCCATCTGTATCGTATTTACTAAAAATCATACTGCACATGAGGTAGACAGGTTACTCTAACAAGCAATGATTGAAACTAAAGATAAGGCAAAGTAGCATGTAGAAATGATGTACAGATTTTACAAATTGGCAAATCGGCAGTAGAAATCTTCTACAAATTTCACTCTGCTCTACAGTTGTACAGAGTCTTGGAAGACGTAAATCAAAGTGTATTCATTCAGGGCGCAATGTTGAAACAAAATTACCTGCCCCGTAGCGAGAATGACCGGATCTCTCATAAGCTCGGACGATATGGGACATAGAAAACAATCCGGCACTGCTATGGAATCCAACTGTTCCGAAAAGGATCTGGATTTGGACGCAGCGGCGGCCGGGGCCTTGCGACATTTATGCTCCTTTAATGCCTGTGCATTTTCACAGATCTCCTCATAAAGCTCAGCCCTGCATTCCTCCTCCTCCTCCTCCTCCTCCTCCTTGGTAACAAGATGCACTAGCTTCTTCAATTCCCTTTTCACCTCTGAAGTGGTTCGAAACATATGTGTTTTGAGGTGAATGGAATTACTTGACGGTGGCAATGGCTGGCTATTATCCATATGATGGACTGGTATCGTCATGGGATGTTATATGCGCAGGGAAAGTACTCTGCGAGTGGCGACATTCTGAGAGGAAGGAATGAGGTTCAGCCGTCCATACAAAAGAGAAAAGAAAAAACAGACCGATGGGCAAATGTTTCAATGAAAAGTGGGTCGTTACATGTACAATGATCCCTTCCTGCACATCGAATGGCCCCACCACGGTCCCCGCATAGATTTTACAACTGGTTGGCTATGATTTTAGCTTGTGGGATACCACATTCTCCAACGGTTTTCATCGCCCTCACCCAACGTTTTACTTATCCTGCTGTGTACTGCACATTCACGTTCAGTTCGTAAGGTGAAATACCAGAGGTAACCGCGTAATGGCCGCATGTTAAGAGTTTGAGACACATTATTACCCCGCGTCAATCTTCAACAATCCAACGCGGCAGCGGCAGCGGCAGCGGCAGCAACATTTTCTCGATGAATGCAGCGGCGTAATTTGTATACCCCTTTATTACTGGCCAACGCGTCAGCGTCCGAGCCAGCTGGCGATTGGAATATCTATTTTGTATTTGGCGTTTATCACAAATTTTATGCCGTCCATCTCATCCACTGAAATGTGGGTTCATGAATGATGTGTGTTGCGATCAGCGAATTGCTAACTGGACACGTGGAATTGATAACTGTTGTGGTTGGGCGATTCCTTTCGATAAGTTTATGCCTTTCATTTTTAACGAGTTGATTTTTCCGAATAATATGGATCTAAACTAAATTTAAAAAGTTAAGAGCATATATATGCGTCAAATGGAACAACCAAATTCATACGCTTAACGCGGAAACACTAAGATGTGAACCGCATAAGCATTATAAATTAACTCAATTTCTATCAAAATCTCTTTTAGACACCTAAAAATGATCCTCACGAATTTATTATCGGCACGATTTTAGGATGTTTGTCTATTTTCAATTGTTTATTCAAATTAAGTATTATTTATGTGTTTGTTGATTTTTAATAGTTTTTCTTTTTTCTTTTTAACTTTTTTAAATTATTATCTTTTTTTTTTTTTTTTTGGTTTGTTTAGAGTATTAATGTTAATCTTGAGTATTTTTTGTCATGTTTTTTTCTTTTTTTGATCGTCTGATGTTAGTTGGACATCAATACGTTAATAGAGTCATCATTTAAATTCAATTTATTTATAAATATACGATCATTGCAATTCATTTACAGATATAGAAAATCTATTTATCATTCACATGAATCTATTAAACACTTACAAGCATTCTAGAAGTATCAAGTAATCATTCGAGCATTTATTGAAGCCCACAAGTTTATGTACGATAAACATCGCATGACAGTGGCTTTGCATGCTATTGGAACTTCTAACTATGAAATTTGTTATTTTCAATATTATTATTATTTATGGCCCTGACAAATTCAAAATAGTTTTTTAATTTAATGCTTTATCGTTGGGCCCAAAACATGTTTTCCTTAAGCTTTCACATGTTGCCAGCGATCTAGGGTTTGGAGAAAATATCTATTTTATAGGTGACTAGAGTTGCAATGCAGAAAAATGAGTGACTTTATTGGAGATCAAGACTAGGCAAGCATGATTGTCATGTCAATTTGGGCATGTTTGTCTTTTTTATAGAGCATCATAATGCTTTGGACATTGTCTAAAGTGGAATCGATGTTCTTGAGAGATTATCTATTTATCATCAATTTTTTGGGTTAGTTATTTATCACTTCTAAGTGCACATTGCTATTTTCAAGATCTTGACAAATGTCTCCATATTTTGTGATAGAATATAAACACATCTAAACCTTACATGATTATTTCTCTCAAATTTTTGAATTTATTAATTATACTTATATTACTTTCATTATTATGTTATTGTTGGAGGCCTAGATTGCACCCTAGCTGAGCAAAGGATTGTTCAGACCCTCTACTCAAATCTAGTCCAACATGGGAATGACCCTAGGTTGTGGGTTACCTAATCTTGGGACAGACCTCTAGGGTTTTTTATGAGGCTAGCTCCTTAGATATGACAATTTGAATCTCTCTTCTTAAAACTTAATCTATTGGGATGAAAAGGGAGAAAACACATGAATGAAAATCTACTTTAAGTGTGGTGATGCACCAAATCTTCAATGATCCACTCTTAACTTAGACACTTTTATGACTACTAATGAATCCAATTAGGACAAGAACTGATCAGATTCTATGACAAGGTTGCAAACATGAGTATTTTGTATGAAGGCTGAAAAGAGACCTGCAATTTGAAGGACAAAAAGAGATAGGCTTAAGAAAAACACTATGGACTTATGACACTTCAAGGGAAACCTCACTAGCCAACACTTCATACAACCTACAAGAAACCAATAGACTTGAAGCAAGGTACATGAAGGACATATAGATGATGAATAGGAAACATACACTATGTAAATCAAGCTTCAATAAAGCATACTTAGCATTCAACTAGAATTTGAGATGTTTTATATTGCTTCAAAAGAGTTTTATAAAGTGATTTTGGCAGAGGTTCGCTATATCTAGTTGATGGATCCAAATCAAGAGTTCAAATCTAGTATTTATAGGAAGAAAGAAGGGAAGAGAGAGAAATTGGCACTGAAGGGGTCATTAATGAGCCCAATTCCACTTAGAATAACCACCATTGCAATCCTCCTCGAGCCTTCCATTGCATAAATGTCACTATATTTTTTCTAGCATGATGGAGAATGTGAAGATCAAGCCTAGTTTGCAAGAAGCAATCCCCACTGCCACATGAATCCTTCTCGAGCTCCTCTGCATTAATGACCTTCACTGTCTTCCTCAATCATGCTTGATGTTCTTCACGCTATTGGGTAGTTACTTGAGCTTGTTCATTGATGTTCTTTCTAACATTCCTTGCATAGTCACCATTCTGCCATTGCTGATAAATCCTGAATATAGATCTATTATGGATGAAAACCAATCACCCTATTGGTTTTCATATAGTCATGATTGCAAATAAATATATGTAGGCTAGGGTCTCTTAAATCTGATTGAGATGTAAAACCTACATCTAGAAGCTCTCAAAAAGCTTTACATGGCTTTAATGATGTTAGACAACTTTGCAGGGTCTGCTCCTGGTTATCCAGATCACGTTTGATCTTACATTTATGTATTCTACCTACTCAGGGTGGCAAAATCCTTTTTCCAACATGTCTACCTTCATGGCATCCTCTTGAAATATTTACCTTGGCTTGACCTAAGTCAAATTCATTCTCTATTTGAAGTCCTTGGCTTTTGACTTTTAACAATGGCCATCGATCTCGATTTGGGCTTCTAAAAATGTGCCACCTAGTAACTCTTTATTCATTTCATAGGATCCTGTTGTCAGTCCTTTGACTCCTTAACCTCATGCACATCGTAGATCTCCCTTTGTACGAATGAACGTGAGCCATATATCTTCTACCAGTCTAACACGATTGAGACACTTGTCACCCATGCATTTGCTCTTAGGATCTACTGACCTTTTGACCTATTGCTTGCCATTAGATATGATTTGTATGATTGCATGCGTACTACCGATCTACATGAACTCATTATCTCTGTCAATCATTGCACATTGTTAGATCTTTGATCAAATACCTAGGATATTGACACTTGTCAGTGATAGGACCGAAACACCCCAAAGCTTTGTCACAACTTGTCAGATTTAAGAGAACACATGATTACCATTGTATAAGCAATTAAACATGCAGAATAACCAGAAGAACAAATAACTATCAATGAGATAACACACAGAACATGAGAGGCAATATACAATTATATTCAACTCATTACAAAGGAATCTACAACAAAGAGGTGGGACTCTTTCTTCCACTTCGTGGGCTTACAGTAAACTTCCCTCCAGAGTAATCTTCTCTCATAGGTCACAACACACAGCTAACACAAGCTGTTGTTCACCTCATTGCACATCTGTACAATCGAGTACACAACCGTACTCCAAGTAGATCTCTCCATGATCTTGCTGATGTATTACTGTCACCTTGGACCCTGGCCAACCGCCGATCTCTGTCTGACCCTCGCATACACACATCCCTGCATATCAAATCTGATCTTACTTAAACATACATGGGGAATCCTACTTGATTCCACCATGGGAAGAACTCTCCAAGCTTCACATAGCTCTTCTCCAAATTCTCCACTTAACAATACAGCCCATGAGTCTATTATATAGATCTCATGCATACACAAATTAGACTTGCCGCTCAAGGCTTCGAACAAGCCTTTAACATGCAAACTCCGCGTTCACTTAACTGACTATTCATCAACAGCAGTTCAGACTGCCACAGGTCACCGACGTCGGTCCCTACCTTCCTGGAGGTGACCGACGCCGGCCGATCTTCTGTCGATGCCAGTTTCCCTTCTGCGTCCCCTGACCATCGTCGGTGTGGCCTGTCGACGTCGGTGACTGCATACGCAAGAAACCCTCCTGTTTGCCTTAAGGTGTAGCTTTTAGCTCCACACCCTAACAATCTCCCACTTGGAGATAAAGAGCTGCACCTATACCCAAAACCAGTACTCTGTCCAATCTGCGTCCTGGCTTGTATTCCTCTTCAAGCTCCCACCTGAAGACAACCCACCACACTCCTTGTGGTGTTAAACCTGTACCTGATTTTCTTCATTCTCATTGTACCATCTTTTGCCTTGCTATACTCCCACTCAAACAGTAACCCCTGAGAGTAACCTGTAATCAACAAACACTTAACAGATCTGGGACATCTGTTAGTCAAACTCGCTCTGAGGACATCCAACCTCGCTCTGATACCAATTGATAGGACCGAAACACCCCAAAGCTCTAACACAACTTGTCAGATTTAAGAGAACACATGATTACCATTGTATAAGCAATTAAACATGTGGAATAACCAGAAGAACAAATAACTATCAATGAGATAACACAAAGAACATGAGAGGCAATATACAATTATATTCAACTCATTACAAAGGAATCTACAACAAAGAGGTGGGACTCTTTCTTCCACTTCGTGGGCTTACAGTAAACTTCCCTCCAGAGTAATCTTCTCTCATAGGTCACAACACACAGCTAACACAAGCTGTTGTTCACCTCATTGCACATCTGTACAATCAAGTACACAACCATACTCCAAGTAGATCTCTCCATGATCCTGCTGATGTATTATTGTCACCTTGGACCCTGGCCAACCGCCGATCTCTGTCTGACCCTCGCATACACACATCCCTGCATATCAAATCTGATCTTACTTAAACATACATGGGGAATCCTACTTGATTCCACCATGGGAAGAACTCTCCAAGCTTCACATATCTCTTCTCCAAATTCTCCACTTAACAATACAGCCCATGAGTCTATTATATAGATCTCATGCATACACAAATTAGACTTACCGCTCAAGGCTTCGAACAAGCCTTTAACATGCAAACTCTGCGTTCACTTAACTGACTGTTCATCAACAACAGTTCAGACCGCCACAGGTCACTGATGTCGGTCCCTGCCTTCCTGGAGGTGACCGATGCCGGCCGATCTTCTGCCAATGCCGGTTTCCCTTTTGCATCCCCTGACCGTCGTCGGTGTGGCCTGCCGATGCCGACGACTGCATACGCAAGAAACCCTCTTGTTTGCCTTAAGGTGTAGCTTTTAGCTCCACACCCTAACAGTCAGCCACACATTCATGCTGACCTTTTGACTTGATGTTCATCATTGATCTTTGATGCATAATCAAATACATGCCATTAGATCTTTGGGACCCACTGACATCACTAATCACCCGCCCACCATTGGATCTTGACTTGAGCTCCCATGATCTTGATACTTGTCAACTACGTGTTTGTCCTTGGAAAATTTGAATTCAAATGGCTATTTCATGAAGCTTAAACTTGATGTCCACATGCATGTTTTACTTTGCAAGTCTAACTTTAAAGGCTTATATCTTGAGATAGCAAGCTCATCAAGATGTCAAATTTATAGAGGATGATCTAGGCATGAAGTACTTTATGTCTATGTAACCCTTTGGCTCTGATAGACCTCCCAAGTATACTTATAAAATGCATAATCAAGTTGACCAATCTATTTGTGCATGACATGTGATGACGGTCTGGCTCTTTTAGACTTATGCTTGAACTATTGTTTGAATCTCCAAGGCTCAAATGATTTTTTTTGGATTTTTCAACCTACTTCATTTTCTTGAATGCTATGATCACCATGGGAATCTGCTTTCTCAAATTTTGACAAACTACACTTTAAAAGTTTACTTAGAGTGTTTCAAAAGCTTTACAAGTTGTATGTGATCTTTGGACCACTCATTCCATCTAGAACTCTGTTTAAATCATCCATTCAAGAAAAAACTTTGTATGTGGGCTAAATTGGCCAACATTTTTGGTGTCTCATCTAGCTTGACCAGCCTACTGGTCATGGAACCTAGAATTTGATTAAGCTTTCTCATGATGACTAGAAAAATGAAGTACTACTTACAAAAGGATTCTACTTGACTCCTGAAAACACTTTAACAACAAGGGAATAAAAACACACACCAAATAACTACCTAAATAGTAAAAAAATAACAAAAAGAGTAATGTACAAGAGCACTTGGAGGTAAAGACAAACCTATCTACCTATGTACAAAGATGATGAGACAACACTAGTAGCAGAATTTAAGATACTTCCCATTGATAAAGATGGGAAGGCTCTCTCCATTCAACCTGACAAGCTCAAAGGCATTATATCCTTGCAACCTGTGATAACATAAGTCCCACTCCAAAGACTATCAAACTTGGAGTGTTTTCCTAGTTTTGTATGGTCCTCATCCCATTTGAGGACTATATCACCTTGTTGGAATGTCTTTAAGGAATCTCTCTTGTCAAATGACCTCTTCACTTGAGGTTGATTGGACCACATAATGTGCATAGTAGTGTCCCTTGTCTCCTCCAGCTATCTTAGCTCATTCAACCTTATCTACATAGCTTCATCCTCTAGGAGCTCAAGTTTATATGCAATCTCTAATGCATTAAGTTCAAGAGATATAAGAAATTTGGCTTCTTTCCCATAGACAAGAAGGTATAGGGAGTGTCCAATAGATTTCTTAGGTGTCACTCTATCTACCCATAGGGCAGTCCTTAGTCTAGTATGCCATTTTCTTTGACCATCTTCCATAGTTTTGTTGATAATCTTCCACAAGTTCTTATTTATGGAATGTACTAGTCCATTACCCTATGGGTAATAGGTAAAGGACACCTTGAGATAAACTCAATGCAAAAGAGACCACTCACATACCTTATTGCTACTGAAGGCTAATGCATTATCATAAATAATTATAGAAGGCACACCGAATCTGCTCACAAGGCTATCATAAAAGTCCAAAACATAATCTTCATTAGCTTCATTAAGGGTAGTTGATTCAACCCATATTGTAAAGTATTATGTGGTTGTAATGATCCATTTATATCCTTTACTTGAAGGGGGTGTATCATCCCTATGAAATCTAATCCCCATTTCATGAAAGATTGTTCTACTTGTATGGGTTGTAAAGGAAGGGCAACCAATTTTTGCTTGCCAATAAACATTACATATTTTGGGCATTTCCTTACCCAAGAGTGTGCATTTCTAAACATTATGAGCCAAAATTACTCAGCTCTAACAGTCTTAGAGGCTGTGGTCTTGGCAACAAAGTGCCCACTAGCTAGACCATCATGGAACTACTCAAGCAACGAGTCTATTTGGCATGATTCCACACACCTCAAAAGCATGCCCCTTATGTCTCTCTTGAAATAAATGTTGGAGGTACAATCATTGAGATGGGGGGTGAATCAGTGATGCAAGATATTTCAAACTTCAATTGTTATCCTTTCAAACTCTTAATTAATGATCACAAGCATTCATAAAGCATATAAGATGTTCATAACAATGAATAAGAAAGATGATGCAAGATCACATACATAACACAAGATCTATGTGGTAAACCCTCTTGGAGAATAAAATCCACTCTCAAGCCTGCAAACACATGGACTACTTATCCTATAAGATGATCACAAACATGAGACCTTTTAATGAAGCACCCACTTCACAAGGAGCACCCACCCCTAAATATGAATAAGTACCCACTTGTTCTAGATGTTGAGAATCCACACAACACCTTATGAATCAACAACTCCAAAACTATGATTGCCTTTCAATCTGATTGGAGAAACAATGTATAACACCTCTCTTTCAACTCATCACACACACTCAAACTTGCTCATACAAGAAATGCATCTAAACACCCCTTTTGGATTAATCTAGGCTTCTTCACTCATCCTTAATCTGATCTATACTTCAGTCCAACCACTGAGTACACTCCCTCTAATCTCTTTCCTTCATCTCTATCTTCTGCTCTCTCAAAATATCCACACCAAAGTCTAGAAACCATTACCTTGGTCTTCATTCTTTATAGAGTCTTCATGAATATCAAATTCTAGGTCAGACATAATACTTAACCCTTAATAATTCTATCATGCTAACACATATATCAATACCATCCTTATAGGTTGGCCATATCATTCATGGGTCACACTTAAGCAGCTATGCCTTTTAATTAGGCCTTAGTAGCCCTTATATGTCTCATAGAGACCTATTATCCATTTAGTACTTCATCAAGCAAAAAAAGAACACAAGATCACTTTCAAATACATGGGTCCACTCCTTATGACCTACAAAACATATTCAAATGAATACATCCACCAAACCACTCTTCTGCTAAAGTACAATTTACTCAAACAATAGTCTTGTACATAGTAACACCATGAATGAACAAATAGTCAAATTTAAATCTCAATATCTATAATTTTACAAACAATCAGACCTTATAATAAATTTTTTTGGATGCACCTTGAATTCCTCTTCAACTTTTATTTTTACTTCATAAGCAAATTCCTCTTAAATCATATGATATTAGAAAAATATTATAGACTAGTTTTTCCCTTTGCTAATTCAAATGCCAATAATCCCTATCTAATACAAATATTGTAGACACGTGTCTTCATCTTGTGTAACCAGGAAGCTAGATCAAACAATCTTCATTGATCTCCTTGGGATTAGCCTAGTCTTTACCTTGTAATGCTCATCATTGATCTCAGATCCTCACTTCTGAGATCAAGCCACTTGGCAGCCCCGCGTGCCCTCTCAATTAGTCTCCAATAAACTTCCACCATTTGGCAGCCCCATATGCCTTTTAAGCATATTTTGACATATTGAGTTCATATGCATCATTTATCTCTATCTGTATTATCATATACTCACTGTTGGATCTATTTTGACTAGTTAATCTCAGATTTTAATGTAGTTAAACTTGACAGTCTTTGGCACATCATAGTTTGCAAGAACAACTTTGAAGGTTTATAACTTGAGCTAGAAAAAACTTCAAGATTACAAAACTTTAAGGTACCTTCTTGGAACTATAGACAACATCTCTATGAAAACATTTGACCATGGTTGACTTTATGAGTACTTGAATAAAATGCACAAACTTGATGGATCACTCATATTTGCATGAGGGTTTGGCTTCTCTTAAGCTAGAATATGCATGTTTCTCTTTCCAAATGTTCAAATGACATACCAAAAATTCACCAAGATATCCATGGATGCCTCAAAACTTATTATTTGTTTTTACAAACCTACAAATGTGCCATATCTCTCTAATATATCAAGCACAACTTCTTTGTCATTCATGCACTGGTATCATATGCTCTCTTTGACATCAATGACAACCTAAGACATCAATGACCATGCTCAATAAATTACTCCATCTATTAGGACATAAGGTATACTTTACAACTTGAAGTGAATTTTCTTGGATATATCTAGTCCCATAGGACATTAGCCTAACTCAAGAAATATGAGTATATCATGTGTCCAATTGAAAGGTGTGTTGTCTACAACTGCCTGTTCACTGTCATTAACTGCCAACACTTGACCTTTATCTTATTTTACCTCTACTGCAAGGTGTTCACATAAGCCTCTACCCCTTACAAGTTTTATAACTCTAACTTCAAGGTCATACTTCATGCATTTTGTCACCCATCTAGATCTTTTCTCATTGAGGTCTCTGTTGAATATAAACTCTTTAATACTTGGGTGTACCACCATGAGTATAATTTTACTATTAGAGACCATGTGCTTGAATTTATTTAGACCTTTCACTACTGCAAGCACATGTTTCTCTACAAATTTATACCTCTCTTCATACCTCTCTAAGGCCTAACTAAAGAAATCAATAGGCTATTCCAAACCTTGTTCATTCTATTACATCAACATGATAGAGATTGCATCCAACACAGAGAAGGCATACAAGTAGAATTCTTTGTTAAAATTAGGATTAAGAAGTGTAGGGGCATGAGAGATGGCCTCTTTGATGGCCCCAAAACTCCTCTTACCTTCTTTGGTCCATGTAAACTCCTGGAATTTTATTAACATGTGAGTAAGAGGTTTGACCAGCTTTGTAAAGCCTGGGATAAACCTTCTTATAAAATTAATCTTTCCTAAGAAACTCTATAGACCCTTCTTTTACTTGGGTAAGGGTAAGGATAAGATGGACTCAACTCTTTTAGGATCTATGGAAAGACCATACTTAGACACTACATGGCCTAATAACCTGTCCTCATAAACACCAAATATACATTTTTTAGGATTCAATGACACACAAATTCTTTGCATCTTTCAAATACTAACCTTAAGTGAGCAATGTGATCAACTGGGTCATTTGAGAAAATAATGATGTCAACTAGGTAGTGGGTAATGGTCTTTTAGGGACACTTTGTTGAGGTCCTTAAAGTCAACACATAAACGCATTTCCCCAATTTTATTCTTCATTATCATAAGGTTTGCCACCCATGAGGAATATTATCTTTGATTCAATCAACTTAAACAACTCCTTTCTCATCAACTCCTCCACTTTTGGGTTGACATGCCTTTATTTCTACCTAATTGATTTTTCATTGCTCTCTAGTTCAATGGTATGTTGTGCAAATTTGGGATAAAAACCCTTAAAATCCTTGTATTCCCATGCAGATACATTAGATAAATCTTGGCACAAAGCAACAAATACAGCTCTCTCTTTTGCTATGTTAATCTTTCCTAACTTCAATAATTTATCTTTGAAGATCTCTATCCATTCATAATGTTCCTCCTTGGTTGAGATACAAGCCTTACCTCTTTGTTAGGCTGTGGAGCTAAAAGCTTCACTAATGCAAAATGAGGAGGAGGTTGTAGAAGGGTTGCGGAGTGTCACAAACACCGATGTCGGTTAGGCAAATCGACGTTGGCAGGATCAGACAAGAAGACAACTGACGTCGGTCAGAAGTCAGTCGGCGTCGGCACCCCTAGGTAGACAGGGACTGACGTCAGTCACCTGTGTGGTTCAACTGCGAGTATTTTACGGGAATTTAGCTAACGAACCAAGTGTTTGCATGTCAAGAGCCAAATATAGACTAAGAGCTGTGGATCTAATTATTGTAATTAGGTGTCTAATTATTATTTGGATGAGATCTATATAATAGACTCATGGATTGTATTGTAAGTTGTTCTAGTTTGAGTTGAGCAAAGTTTGCTTCTTCTGTGTGTGAGGTGAGCAAGGGTGTTCCTCCTAGTTCCACAGCAGTACCAAGGTGGGTGCTGGATTGGAGAATCAGCAAAGTTCTTCATGTATGTATGATCTTGGTCATCAGGTGAGCATGGCTACTTTAGGAGATCTACATGGTAAGTAAGATCATTAATCTGCAGGTGTATGTGTGTGCAAGGCCAAGGTTCACAGGTGTGCAAAACCAGATTGATTTGCAGGTGTGTAAGATCAGATAGGACAACAACACAACAGGGAGCAGTATCAGGCAGGATCTACTTGGAGTACAGTGGGTACTCAGATAGAGCAAAGAGGAAGGCAAGGAAGATCCTTCCATAAGTAAGGTCTATTGAGGTGCAGGTTGTTGTAGGTTTAGGGGAGATCTACTTGAAGTACATTTGTGTACTTGTGGAGTGTGTGGAACACTTGTGGTGTGCATGGAACACTGGAGGTGAACACCAACTCTGTGTTTGAGTTGGGTGTTGGGACCTAAGGGAGAGAGCTTTGAGGGAAGATTTATTGTTTATGCCCTAGAGGTGTGGGAGCCCTAGAGGTGTGTAAGGAAGAAGAACTGTGGTAGCCTTCTTTGTTGTATTTCCTTCTGAAAGAGTTTTAATACAAGTTGTGTATTGTCTCTCATATCATGTGTTATTTATGAATTCTAGTTACTTGTGTATTCTGGTTAATTTCCGCATATTAATTTGCTTGGTAATCAATTGTGTGCTTTCATTATTTATCCCAACAAGTGGTATCAGAGCTAAGGTTGTAAGGGGCAGGTTTTGTGTTTGGTTACAGGTCACTCTCAGGGTTTTTTGATTGAGTAGGAGTAGAGTAATGGCAGAAGAAAGTAAGCTAAGAATGGAGGAGTTGAAAAGCACAGATGGTCACTTACGGTCCTATGGAAAGAAAGAGCTGTTGGGGATCAACCAACAATAGATTACACTTATGAAAGCAATAAATGCGGAATTAAATCAGATAAATAAGTAACTAGAATCAAATAATAGTAACGAACAAGAGATACAAGAAACCACCCTGAAAACTTGTATTAAAACTCTTTACAAAAAGAATACAATTGAAGAAACTTCTTTCTTCCACACCTCTCTCAGATGCACAATATCTCTCTCTAGATCTCTATCCCTTAAGAGCTCTCTCTCTCAAGTACAATCAATTCCAACAACCTGGATTGATACAACTCTGTACTGTTCTTCAACATACCAATACAATAAACTACTACAATAATCACACAAAGCTAAGAAGATCTAATTCTACATATAGAATTAGGAAACTTGAGCATGCACTTACAACCAACAATTAAGCCTCTTGAACAAGGGCTCTAAAAACAATCTTACTAATAATAGAAACACAAACTTAAGACTAATACTTAAACTCATCATGCAAACACTCGCTTCTATCCTCAGAAATAACATTCTAGACGCACAGGTAACCGACGCCAATTCCTGCCTGCTTGCCTGTGATCGACGTCAGCCGATCCTCTATTGACGCTGGCGTCTCTTCAACTGCACCTGACTGACGACGGTCTCTCCTGATCGACGCTGGTGACTGTGTATACCTGAAATTGTTAAATGTGCTCATATGTGAAGCTTTTAGGCTCCACACCTTAACAATCTCCCATTTGGAGATAAACAGCTGCACCAGTACCTGTACAACAACATCTTCTAGCTCCTCCATCTTCAACTCAATCATGAAGACCAACAGAAGTTGAATGAAGATTCAACTTCTCCTTTGTAACCAGCTTAGTTAACATATCAGTAGGATTCCTATCTATATGGATCTTCTCCAGCTTCAACTCACCATCTTCCAATACCTACCGTATGAAGTGGTACCTTAGCTGTATGTGCTTTGTTCTTGAATGAAAGGCTGAATTCTTAGCCAAATAGATTGCACTCTGACTGTCACTATACAATCTACAACTCTCATGCTCCCTACCAAGCTCATCCATGAACCATGTCATCCATATCATCTCTTTGCTAGCTTCTTGTGGCTGCAATATACTCTGCTTCTGTAGTTGACAAGGCAACAACCTTCTGCAACTTAGATAACCAACTAACCACCGTTCCTCCTACAGTGAAAACATAATCTGTAGTGCTCCTCCTGCCATCCAAATCACATGCCATATTTGAATCTACATAACCATGTAGAGAAGTATCTGAACCTCCATAGCACAAGTGCCTACTGCTGGTTCCTCTCAGATATCTAAGGATCCACTGAATTGCTTTCCAATGTTCCTTACCTGGATTGGCCATATACTTACTTACAACTCCCACTGCTTGGGCAATATCTGGTCTAGTACACACCATTGCATACATCAAACTCCCTACTGCAGAAGAATATGAAACCTTACTCATGTACTCTACCTCATCATGTGAATTAGGAAATTGTTCTTTACTCAACTTAAAATGTCCAGCCAAAGGTGTGCTTACCGGTTTAACATCCTGCATATTGAACCATTTCAACACCTTGTCCACATAATCCTCTTGAGACAATATCAACCTGTGATTTTTCCTGTCTCTCTTAATGCTCATGCCAAAGATTTTCTTTGCTACTCCCAAATCCTTCATAGCAAACGTTTGAGCTAATTTCACCTTAAGCTCAGAGATATCCTACATGTGTGATCCTGCAACCAGCATATCATCTACATACAACAATAGAATAATGTATCTACCATTATCTAATCTCTTAAAATACACACAATGGTCAGATTGACACCTACTATAGCCATGCTCAGTCATAAACCTGTCAAATTTCAAATACCATTGCCTAGGAGCTTGCTTGAGGCCATACAAGCTTTTCTTCAATCTGCACACTAACTTCTCCTTACCCTTGACCTCAAATCCTTTTAGCTGTTCCATATAAATTTCCTCATCCAAATCTCCATGAAGAAACGTTGTCTTAACATTTAGCTGCTCAAGATGCAAATCCTCAACAACAACCAAAGACAGTATAATTCGTATAGAAGTCATTTTAACAACAGGAGAAAAAATCTCACCAAAATCAATACCTAGCTTTTGTGCAAATCCTTTCACTACCAATCTAGCCTTATATCTCATCTGTCCATTCTCACCTTCTTTCAACCTGTAGGTCCATCTATTCTTCAGTGTTCTCTTACCAGCTGGCAATTCAACCAAATCCCATGTTTGGTTTTCTCTTAAGGACTCCATCTCCTCAACCATGCCACGCTCCCACTGACTCTTGGACTCCACCTGTATTGTTTCTTCAAAACTCTCTGGTTCTCCACCATCAGTTAGCAATAAATAGAATAATGAAGGAGAATATCTAATTGGAGGCTTACTTACCCTTTTAGACCTCCTGATGGGTGTCTGAGACTCATTCACAACAAGCTGTCCACCCAAATTCTCTGACAGTGACCGACCTCGGTCACCTCTAGACCTGTTACTGGCTAATGCCGGTTCTAACTGACCGATGCCGATGCCTGTCCTGCCGACATTGGTCTCTGTGTGACCGACCTCAATTTCTATTCTGCCGACGCCGGTTCCTAACCTGTCGACGTCGGTCTCTGTGTTTTCTTGTAAGTGATTATTTCCTTTTCTCATGAGCTCATTTTGGACCATCACCTCATCTAATTCACTATTACTCTACCCAGATTGATTCAGATTCTTCAGTTGATCACTATACATCACTTTTTCATTGAAAACAACGTCACAGCTCCTAATTATCTTGTTAGTTCCTAGATTCCAAAATCTGAAACCAAAATCATCTGAGCCATAGCCAATAAACGTGCACCTCATAGACTTAGCATCGAGCTTCTTTCTATTTTCCTTATCTACGTGCATAAAGGCTTCACAACCAAAAACTTTGAGAAAAGAGAGATCTATCTTTTTACCTGTCCAAGCCTCTTCTAGAATTCCACCATCCAGAGCTATAGAGGGTCCTCTATTAATCAGGTACATTGCAGTGTCAACAGCTTCTGCCCAAAACTCTAAAGGCAAACTAGAATGCAATCTCATACATCTTACACGCTCCATGATTGTTCTGTTCATCCTTTCAGCAATTCCATTCTGCTGAGGTGTCCTTGGAACCATTCTTTGCCTACAGATTCCATGCAAGTAACAATACCAGTTAAACTTATAACTGCAAAACTCTCCACCATTGTCAGATCTCAGGCACTTTAATCTTTTGCCTGTTTCATTCTCAACCATAGCTTTCCAAATCTTAAAAGTCTCAAATACATCATATTTCTTTTTAATACAGTAGATCCATACCTTTCTTGTAGCATCATCTATGAACGAAACATAGTACTGTGATCCTCCAATAGAAGCTACCTGAGCCGGTCCCCACACGTCTGTGTGAACAAGCTGCAACTTATGCTTCTTCTTTGTAGACCCAATCTTTAGAAAACTATCCCTTTTCTATTTTCCAAATACACAGTGCTCACAAAATTCTAGATCCATGCTTTTCAAATCTGAAAGCTTACCTTTAGACTTAAGAATTGACATCCCCTTCTCACTCATGTGGCCAAGCCTTGAGTGCCACAATTTTGCATCCACATCTAAAGTAGATAGTACAGAAGGAAAATTGTTAGTAACACAATTACACAAATAGAGAGTACCTACTCTCTTACCTCTGGCCATAACAAGTGCACCCTTGGTCACCTTCCAAGATTCTGCTGTGAGAGTTACTGTACAACCCTCATCCCCTAACTTTCCTGCAAAAATCAAATTTTTCTTCAAGCTAGGAACATGCATAACTTCTCTCAACACCCATGTGTTGCCATTCTACATTTTCAACTGCACTTTACGTTTGCCAATAATTTTACAGGGTTCATCATCCCCTAGATATACTATTCCAAAATCTCCATGGATATAGTCACAAAAATATTCCCTATTAGGAGTAGCATGAAAAGATGCACCAGAATCTAATACCCAAGATTCTATATTATTATGCAGAGAGAATATTAAAGCATCTTGTGCAATACCTGCAACCTTGGCTTCTTCCTTTCCTTCATGCTGATTGTCCTCCTTAGGCTTTGACCAATAATCTCTGCTTATGTGCCCCATC
This sequence comes from Torreya grandis, assembly GCA_037957365.1. NCBI lineage: Eukaryota > Viridiplantae > Streptophyta > Pinopsida > Cupressales > Taxaceae > Torreya > Torreya grandis. The sequence goes on along the minus strand of JARHVA010000538.1, from coordinate 3,846,853 downwards.
TTTCTACAATTCCAGCATTGTGGCCTTCTGCCAATTCTGGATTTAGATCTGCCTTTCCCCCTTAGACTTAGATCTAGATCTCCATTTCTTGCTCTTCTCTTTTTGCCTTCCCCTGCTCTCAAAACTTAAAGCGTTCCCAGATGTCTCTTCTGTGCTTTTCTTGCAAATTTCCTCATTCAAGATAACACTAACAACATCCTCTACTTTTAAAATATTTTATGCAGATGCAGTATTGCTAACTGCCATTACTGAGCTATGCCAGCTTTCAGGCAAAGAACATAATATTAAAAGAGCTTTTATTTCATCATTAAATATAATTTTGACTGAACTTAATTGATTTACAATACCATGGAAATCATTCAGGTGATTAGATACAGATCCACCTTCTTGCATATGCAAATTAAATAGCTGCTTCATAAGATATACCTTATTAGACGCTGAGGGTTTTTCGTATAAATTTGCTAGAGTAGTCATCAACTCTACCATTGTTTTTGCCTGTGATAAATTAGATATCACAGTAGATGCTAGACTCAGTCTTATAGACCCCAGAGCCTTTCTATTAAGAACTTCCCATTCTTCATCCTCCATGTCTGTGGGCTTCTTTGCAATCCCACCTAACGGTAAGTATAGATCCTTTTGATACAGATAGTCCTCTATCTACATTCTCTAATGTTGATAGTTTTTGCCATTGAACTTCTCCATTCTCAGTTTACTTTCATCTGCCATTGCTTCTCCCACTCAAACAAAAATCCCTATAGAAACTCTTGTGAGCAACCTGTAATCAATACACACTACACAGATCTGAACCGCCTGTTAGTGAACCTGAGCTTTGATACCAATTATTGGATATCAAACTCTAAACCTACAACTAAGGCTCTGATACCAATTGTTGGGGATCAACCAACAATAGATTACACTTATGAAAGCAATAAACATAGAATTAAATCAGATAAATAAGTAACTAGAATCAAATAATAGCAACGAACAAGAGATACAAGAAATCACCCTGAAAACTTGTATTAAAACTCTTTACAAAAGGAATACAATTGAATAAACTTTTTTCTTCCACACCTCTCTCAGATGCATAAGATCTCTCTCTAGATCTCTATCCTTTAAGAGCTCTCTCTCTCAAATACAATCAATTCCAACAACCTGGATTGATACAACTTTGTACTGTTCTTCAACATACCAATACAATAAACTACTACAATAATCACACAAAGCTAAGAAGATCTAATTCTACATATAGAATTAGGAATCTTGAGCATGCACTTACAACCAACAGTTAAGCCTCTTGAACAAGGGCTCTAAAAACAATCTTACTAATAATAGAAACACGAACTTAAGACTAAGACTTAAACTCATCATGCAAACATTCGCTTCTGTCCTCAAAAATAACATTCTGGACGCACAGGTAATCGACGCCGGTTCCTGCCTGCTTGCCTGTGACCGACATCGGCCGATCCTCTACCAACGCCGGCGTCTCTTCAACTATACCTGACTGACGGTGGTCTCTCTTGACCGACGCCGGTGACTGTGTAGACTTGAAACTGTTAAATGCGCTCATATGTGAAGCTTTTAGGATCCACACCTTAACAAGAGCAGGTAAAATAAAATTGTTGGTTTGTGGAAGATCAACATGAAGGAACTGAAGATGCAGATGTTGTAGGTGTTGTTGCACAGGATGCTCTGGGAGGTTTCTTGGATAAAGTAGAATCTTGTTTCGCAGATTCTGTTGCCTCTTTCCATGCAGCCCCAGGTAGAGGAGCTGGTGAGCCTTGTCAGTTTATTGGCAAAGGGGAAGTGAAGCTGAAATTGCAGGTGGCCAACACATGGGTGTTGAAGGAGGTCATGCAGGTCCCAGGCTTGGAGATGTGGCTAATTTCTTCAAGAAAGTTGGGTGATGAGAGATGCACAAGAACTCTCATAGTGGATGCACTTGAATTAGCTAGTGGTAAGAAAATAGGTACTCTTTATCTACTTGTTTATATTACTGATTTTTCTTCTGTTGTGGAGACATGGCTTCGTAGGCTTGGTCACATGAGCAAGAAGGAGATGCATGTTCTTAAGCGAAAGATAGATATATTTGATAGGCTTAAGATTTAGAAAGCCTTAGTGTTTATGGAGGAGATGGAAGACAGAAACCAGTGGATGGGGCTAGATACTTCTGAGCAGGGCAGTTTGGACATGGGTTTTGATTCGAAGGAGCTCGCGGGTAAAAAGTTATCACTTATAGGAAAACACAGGTACCGGCATTAGCAAGAAAATTGACATCAGTAGTAGGTAAGACTGATGTCGGTCAGGAGGACTAACATCTACAGTAGGAGGACACCGACGTCGGCAGGGTTGGTAGTCAGGACAGGCGCAGGAACTGACATCGGTTGGATGTAGACTGTGTGGTGATCGAGGTCGGTCACTGTAACAAATTTTGGGTGGACAGCAAGCTATCAAGGAGTCTTAAATGCCCATATGGAGGATTGAATGTGGTAAGTAAGCCTCAAATTTGTTGTTCCTCTTCTTTACACTAGTTGCTGATTGTAGAGCAAGAAGGATCCAGGAAACAATGGGAGCATGGTAGGATTATGATGCAAAACCAAGCAGGAGATTTGGTAGGGTTGCTAGCAGGTATGATAGCACAGAGATGAATGGATACCTTAGTTGAAGAATAGAGTGAATGGACACGTGAGACGGAAGACCAGGTCATATGGTCTTGAGGGAGCTGCACGACAGTGGAACATGACTGATAGGTGGTACCAGGTGGATGACAAAGCAGGGCTTTAGTCAATGTCAGTATAACCATTGTGTTTGTCTTACCAGGTGGATGATGGTTGCAACATTATCTTGTTACAGTATGTGGAGGATGAGCTTGGTGCAGGTTCAGACATACAGGGTTTTGCTGAACTAAGGGTAAGATTAGTTTAGTGGCATGTCATGAAGAATTTGGAGCAACGAAATTCTTTGGCATGGGAGACATGGAGATCACAAGTTGATTTTGTCTCCAATGGGAGCTGATGTGAATCAGGTGTTGGCGAGGTTGAGGATGTAGAGCTAGAGCACACTAAGGGCTAGACAATTCAATGTCTAAAATCACATGAGGTCTGTTATAGACTTGAGTTTGCCCAGGCAGTGGGTGTTGTCAGAGAGTTAGGAGCCAATTCGGGGAAGTGGGTTCTTAGGTATTTGAGAGGGACCAACAGTAGGTATACATGCAGGATCAAGACTTCACTACATGGGTTTGTAGGTTCGGATGTGGCAGGTTACTCAGATGATAGGAGGTGCACCACAGGTTGTGTGGTGGGTTGTCTTCAGGATTGATCTTGAAGAGGGATACAAGCTAAGAAATAGATTAGACAGAGTATAGGTACAGATACAGTGTAGCTATTTATCTCTAAGTGGGAGATTGTTAGGTTGTGGAGCTAAAAGCTTCATTGATGCAAATAGAGGAGGAGGTTGCAGAAGGGTTGCAGAGTGTCACAGACACTGGCATCGATCAAGCAAACTGACATCGGCAGGATCAGACAAGAAGGCAACTGACGTCGATCAGAAGTCAGCCAACATCGGCACCCCGAGGCAGATAGGGACCAATGTCAGTCACCTGTGTGGTTCGATTGTGAGTGTTTTATGGGCAGTTAGCTAACAAACCAAGTGTTTGCATGTCAAGAGCCAAATATAGACTAAGAGCTGTGGATCTAATTATTGTAATTAGGTGTCTAATTATTATTTGGATGAGATCTATTTAATAGACTCATGGATTGTATTGTAAGTTGTTCTAGTTTGAGTTGAGCAAAGTTTGCTTCTTCTGTGTGTGGGGTGAGCAAGGGTGTTCCTCCTAGTTCCATAGTAGTACCAAGGTGGGTGCTGGATTGGAGAATCAGCAAGGTTCTTCATGTATGTATGATCTTGGTCATCAGGTGAGCATGGCTACTTTAGGAGATCTACATGGTAAGTAAGATCATTGATCTACAGGTGTATGTGTGTGCAAGGTCAAAGTTCACAAGTGTGCAGAACCAGATTGATTTGTAGGTGTGCAAGATCAGATAGGACAGCAACACAACAGGGAGCAATATCAGGCAGGATCTACTTGGAGTACAGTGGGTACTCAGATAGAGCCAAGAGGAAGGCAAGGAAGATCCTTCCATAAGTAAGGTCTATTGAGGTGTAGGTTGTTGCAGGTTCAGGGGAGATCTACTTGAAGTACATTTGTGTACTTGTGGAGTACGTGGAGAACTTGTGGTGTGCGTGGAGCACTGGAGGTGAACACCAACTCTATGTTTGAGTTGGGTGTTGGGACCTAAGGGAGAGAGCTTTGAGGGAAGATTTACTGTTTATGCCCTAGAGGTGTGGAAGCCCTAGAGGTGTGTAAGGAAGAAGAACTGTGGCAACCTTCTTTGTTGTATTTCCTTCTGAAAGAGTTTTAATACAAGTTGTGTATTGTCTCTCATATCATGTGTTATTTATGAATTTTATTTACTTGTGTATTATGGTTAATTTCTGCATATTAAGTTGCTTGGTAATCAATTGTGTGCTTTCATTATTTATCCCAACACTCTTCTCACTTGGTCATCTTCATTGAAGATGCTTTCTAATATCATAAGCCCCTTAGGAAGCTTTTTAGATCTTAGCTACACTATTTGATCATCATACTGATGTTGGAATTTGTTTTGATTCTTATGGTAGAATTCTACCTCCTACATCAAAAAACATATAATTTGGTCATTGTTATCAAACACCTACCAACTCACCTCATTATCAGGTATAGATGGCTTGCATATAACCTTGATCTTGTATTGACTCTAGTTACCTTTAAATCCTACAACCTCATACCAAGATCCAATGGCTGCAAGCCCATCTGCATGTTGATTTGCTTCTCTGTGTATGAATTATATATTGAATGCCAACAAGTCCTTTATGAGATCCCATACACGATACTTGTAAGATTTCAATTGATGATTCTTGACTGCACTTATGCCTCTCACTTATTGCACAACAAGCTCACTATCACCCTTGACTTGAAGAAGTTTGACACTTCTTCTTCTTGCCTCCTACAAGCCATGTAAAAAAGCCTCATATTCAGTTGTGTTTAAAGTGAAACTGACTTATAATCTTGCAGTTGAATAGTACTTTTGATTTAAGGGTGAAACTAACATGGCTATATCTCCACTACCATTCTTTGACTATGATCCATCAAAGAATAAAGTCCATAGACCATCTTCCTCTTGAGTGGTGTTAGTTAGGCAAGGTATAGTAGCACCCTCCTCATGCATATAATATAACCCTAAGCTTGCTTCTTCAATATTAGTGTAGGGATCAAATCCATGATTGTCAGCTACCCATTCATCTAAATATAGGTCTAAAATGACTTTAATATGGTCATGAGGCTCTTGCTCACTAGCATTTTCATCCTCATCTAATATGGTATAGTTGACTTTTGTAAGGTTAGGCATATAGGGCTCTAGATAAAACCTAGAGATAGGTTCTGACCTAATAGTGACCCTAGTCCCATATCTGGTCAAGAAAATCATGTATGACCAGTCAAAGGACAAATAGCCCCAATTTTTGTAGTAAAGTCCTTGGATATGCATAGGGAAAAATATGGGAGTAGGTCTACAACCACTACATCCTGAGTGATGACATAATTTGGGCAAGCTACCAATGTGATCTTAAGATATTTCAATATACCTATTGTTTTAGTGGGGGAACCATCCAAATGGAGAACACCTTTTTCATTAGGCACATATTTAAGATTAAGCTTATCTACTATGGATTTAGGCATAACTACGATTGAAGCTCCCAAATCTATCATACAATTGTGTACTAAGCAATCCCCTATGATGACTGATAAATAAAATGGAGGGGGCTTGACAAAATTTGGGGGATGGATAACATTATGAACTTGACCTTTACTAGGAGCTTGACTAGTGATCTGGGAGGATTCATAGTTTGCTCTAAAAAAGGAGTTATCAAATTATAGGTTGACCATTATCATGGTAAAGGGATTATTGAGAGATTTTCGATGCATTTCATGGTTCACAAAATGGAGCCCATATGTGCAAGGTATCTCACATTGAAGATCAAACTAGGTAAGTAAAAAAATTTAGTTTGGATGATGACAAGTGGCGAGTGGTCCATGTGGTGGGTCATCAAGTCACCACGTGGTTTGCCACCACTTAATCTTCCATGGTCTAATTTTAATTATAGTCATCTAATTAACTATATTTTATGTAATTAATTAAATTCCATGCCAATTACCATGTCACATCCATACCCACTGTAGCATGCCAACCAACCAAAGGTTTTATCCAACATACCTTCCAAATATGCCATGTTTTGCCACAGTTTCCAATGAAGTCTCCACACACACCACCACATACCACAAACATCCATGAGCCAAACCAATAACCCACATTATTTACCAAAGACCGAGACTTATGCCATGTATTAACATCTAGTTTATGGACCATGCCTTTTAAGGCATTAACCAACCATGAGTTTTGTGGCATTTAAAAACTAAATATGGTCAACCACTTACCAATGTGGGATAATAGATTTGGCTGAAGACCAAAAGCAATGTCAATGGGACTTGAACCTATCAAATTTGGGTAAAAGGACAGGGTTCCCACCATTACACTGGTGGGCTTAAACATTATATAAAGGGGTCAAGGCTCATTTTAAAGCCAAGTTTTTGACGTGGAAACAAGGTATAAAGGAGTGTTAGAGACTTGGAGATTGTATGAAGGCCTCAAACAAAATAATATTGTTTCGAGAGTATCTTTGGGATAAAATTAAAGCTTGTAAGATGATTTTGAAAACTTTCTTAAAATTGTAAAACAATTTTTGTGATAATTTATAAAGAGTGATCCCCCCATTGGAGCAGATCCAGAGACATAGGCTTTATAGCCAAACTCTGTTATCAAGTCATGCGTGGTATTTTTGTCATTTTATCTCATTTATTTACACTCTTAAATTTATGCTAATGTGAATTTTTAAAATTCCATATTCATTTAAAATATCAGTTTATATTAAATCATTGAATTAAGGTTTCGATCCATTTCAAGTGTATTTCCATAAAAATTATGAAACTTGAATATTGTCGATTATGGATTAGATTTTTGGTATCAAATAAAAATTCATATTTAACCATGTGGATTGCTAGTATATGTTGACAAGTTGAAGATCTAGGTGGGGTGAAGGAAAATTAGTAGAATATGATTGAGAGATTGGATCAAGATGTACTACAAAAATGGGAGATGACTTTGAGTCTGAATCAGCTTTTTGAAAATATTTCTTTAAAATGAAGGACATGGTAGAGGAACTTTATCATGAATGATAGATTAAGATGGAGCATGATGGAGGTGGTAAAATTTTGAGAAACCTTCCTCCTTTTCGGGTGACGATAAAGACAAAAAAGTTGTTGAATCTCTTCCTTCACTAAAGCTAGATATTAAGTTTGAATTGTTGATGTTTAATGGTGTGATTAATGAAAAAAAGTTGGATAACTGGATAAAGCAAATTGAAGTATATTACAGGGTTTAGAAGATCGCAGATGATGAATTCCCCTGACTACTCTTCAATTGGGAGGCACAAATCTCATCTGGTGGGAGAGTAAGTTGAAGGAAAATGAGATTATTATAGGTAACTCAATTTCCATTTGAAGTGAATTTGTTGATGCACTTAGAAATTGATTTTATCCTTTAGGCTATATGCAGCAAGCCATGATGGATTGGCAATCTTTCAGACAAACCAAAGGCCAAAATATTCAAGATTATACACAAGAATTTAGGAAAAAGGTTTTATTTTTGAATATTCCTCTTTATACATAGGAAACACTGCTCAAGTATATAGGTGGGTTGCATAGTTACTTGAAATACATGATTTTGATTCTCAATCCTGCTAGTTTAGATGAAGCATGTGTTAAAGCCATTCACTTAGAGGCTAGAGGAAAATAGATAAAAGAATCTTTTCCTAAAGTTAAAAGTAAGTAATCTGAAGTTAAGCATTCTAAAGGGAAAAGTTTTGGAAAGGGTAAACAAAAGTCCATTATTACTATTCATAAAGAAGATGTTTCACTCAAATTTTGCTAGTATTCAAAAGAAGATAGTAAAACTAGAAATATGGGTTATGGTAGAAATACCTAATAAATGGTGCACGCATTGAATCAGAAGATTATGAAGAAATCTTCTTTGGTTGGGGAAGAAAACTTGTAGATAAGAAAATACTAAAGCAATTTTGTTTTTTAGATAAGTAGTTATGTTGATCACCTAGTGCTAGCTAGATCTTGGAAGCATGGGCTTCCTTAGGGGCTATCAATCTATTATCTTTAAAAAAATTAAGCTTATAAATTGAATAGAAGGTATTTACATCAATAATCAAAAGCTATTTGAGACTGAATAACAATGATATGCATGATAAATTAGATAGACTAGAAATGATTTAATTAGTGAGAAGCTAATTAGTACTAGCAAGTAGAGGTGTGATTTAAGGAATCTGGTAGAGTTCAGAGAACAAGTAGAAGCTCAAGAAGAAGGATCTAGTTGGAAAATAAAGGGAATTTTAGCTTACTAGTTTTTAACCTACCACAAGTGATCGTTGACGGTTGGAGTGACCATCGATGGATAGGATGACCATCGATGGTTGACTGTTCAAATAGACTTATCAAGAATTGGTGATAGAATTCAAAAAATGAATTTTGAGAGTTTGATGTAGGGTTTATTAATTAAAAAATGGATAAAAATAGATAAATTATTATAATAAAATATTTGACTCACCAAAAATGGATTAGTTGATTGGTAGATGTTGATTCATAAGTGGAATCTGGGTTGATTCTAGTAGAATAACGGTATCTAGAAACTTAATTTGAGAGGTAATGGCAGATTGGCTCTCTCAATAGTTTTTTGATGATGTTTGATAATGCTGGATGACCTATAATAAGAAAACTTTGAGTACCTAAGCTCTTGATAATAGTTGCAGATGGATTGACCTCTTGTTTCTCTCCTCTTTTTATAGGGAAGGGATAGAGACTCAAGTGGAAGTTTTAGAGGTGCTTTTAATTATAAATTGCTCATGCAAGGTCTTGTGAGAGGATTTACACAACTTATATTTTAAAAAGGTAAGCAGTTGTTTGTTGGTGTTTGCATGTAAAAGCCTAGATGGTGGGGCCTGATCATTAATGGTTAGGTGATTGTCAATGATTATCCTGATCATTGATGATTGAGACTACCAATCAAAAGTAGCCAAAAAGGGTGATTTTAAGTTTGACTAGTTGATTATTTAAACCAAAATGGGTTTTGTTTCATTTAAAGGATCTAAGGATTTGTTTCAAGGTTTGATAGTTGGTATCTAATGTGTAGGATTCTAGCATCTACATTTGCCTTTTTTTGTTATGTGGCTTGAATTGACAAGTTGTAAACAAAAATGGAAGCTGGGTGAAGTCAAGGCTACCCCAAGTTTAGGAGGAGGTGTTCCCCCTCAAATCGAGAAGTGATGAGGTAAAATAGAATCAGGTCAGGGTTTGATAAATGGGTAGGTGGGGAGATAAGGTTGGTCATTTGTAACATGGAGTCAATGTACAAAATATGATGAAGTGAAAGTGTCAAAATTATATAAAGATGAAAATTACCAATGGTTGAAAAAGTGAAGAAGATAATTGACCAATGTAACACATGACTGTTGTAGGCATGGCAGTGGGATACACCTATTAGTCTCCAAAGTAGGTCTAGTGTGTCGATGGGTATCCAAGGTAAGAAGTGCTCCCATGGAAAACACTAATAGGTTGAGTGTCTGTAATATCCCTTCGAATATCAAAACAAAGCTCTGAATTGCTTATCTGAATTTCTGTAAAATATCTTCAAATAGATAAATAAATCACAGTATAAACTCTTATTTATTTGCTCATAAGCTTACAATAGAGATCCTCTGTCAAGTATACAAAGAATATTGAAAAATATGGCTTGAATAGCCTGAATATTCCACAAACTGGGAAAGAATTTTGAATCTGGTTCGTCTCAGCCTACTGTGTAAAAAAACACAATCGCTGACGTCAGTTATACTGCCATTGTCAGTCGATCTGTAGTCGTTATCTCGCCGATGTCGGCTGTATGTCGACCGATGCCGGTCTCTGTAAGTATCTGTTTGTCGATGTCGGTTCCTGAGCTTTCTGTTGATGCGTATGAATTTTCACGGATCTGTACAGAATTCGTATGGCCGCTGATATAGCACAACCTGTATGCTTGATCCTGATCTGTAGAATTATGGGCTAATACAAAAGATCTATATCTGGATAATTCTTGAATCAAAACCCAAAAATAATGAAAATACCTGTAAACCCTTGTGATAGCTTTTGAGTGAAGTTATCTCTCAAATACCTGTAATACTATGATAAATTTTGGTTGAAGTTATCTCTCAATTTGGCAATAGATCGGCTGATCTTTCACAACCTCTGAATCACACACAATGAAGAGTTGACGTTCTTCAATGCAATTGGAATCTTGGAACCCTTGGCTCAGTCTTCATAGAAGAATTTATTAACAAGAATCAATATCAAAAATAATCATGAATACAAACTCTCTCCCATGAGAGATACTTATACCCTTCCAAAAGTGTGCTTGCTAAAATTAGATTCCCTTCAATTAGACTTAGGGCTTCTTAAATTAGAACTGGGGCTTCTTAAATTAGAATTAGGGTCTTAAAATTAGACCAATTCTTAAATTAGAATTAGGATCCTAAAATTAGACCCAATAATTAATAATTAATAATTAATAATTAATAATTAATAATTAATAATTAACAATTAATAATTAATAATTAATTATTAATTAATTAAAATTGGACCAAATAATTAATATTTGATTAAATCAATCAAATATTAATATCTCCCTTAATTCATGTCCGAAAGAGCCCAAATGAAAGCCAAGCCCAGCTCCATCAAGACCCTCTATCCATCTCATCAGCCTACGAGGGTCGCATAATAGGCTAATCATCTACTCTGCACATGTCAACTAAAAAGGGGACATGACAATCCGCCCCTCCTGAAATTGCTTGCCCTTAAGCAATCGCTGAATGATAGACCAATCGATCCACCTGGATCCCAAATGAAGTCTCGATCTACAGTGCTGTCAACCAACACAAACTCCAAGCCCTGTTCATCACCACTCTCATCCAATGGCGTCACATCACCTCTGTCTCCTGTACGCATATCGTCATCAACATGTGACCCACCTGTAAAAGAAAGCTGAGACTCTACCACATGTGCTAACTCTTGAACTGAACTCACCTCAAGACAAAGCTCATCCTCATATCTCTCTTGTGTTGGTGCCAATGTGCACTCATCATCGCACTCTATCATGTCATGTAGTATAGGCATCTCCATCCGATGAAAAAACATATGTTTGAAGCTGCTGCCCCGTATTGCCTTAAGAATATGTGTTTTCCCATCAACCTCAAAATGAACCTCCATATCTTTGAGATGAAGAGTAACTTCCTCAAATGAATGAAGCCACTTCATACCCAAGACTAATTCTATGTCCTCCATGTTCACTACAAAATAATTAGCCTTGAAATCATAGTTGTTCAAGCGCAATGGGAGGTCTCTAATCATACGCTCACACCTAAGAGTGTGACCATCGGCTACCTTAACTCTAATGCCCTCAAAATCTTCGATAGTGAGTCCACGCTTCGCCACAAATCTTGCATCTATGAAATTATGTGTGGCTCCTGTATCAAGAAGGGTGGTGACCTTCTGCCCTACCAAAACTCCATGGAGGCTGAATGACTCATCCAATTGAATGCTGGATAGGCGTGCCTCCTGTATATGAAGCTCTAAATTTGCCTCTACCTTAGGCTCTGAAGCCTCTACCTCCTCAGAACTATCCTGCTATTTAGAATCTTCTAATTCCGCATCCTCATAATATGCCCACATCACACGATTTGCTTTGCCCTTAGGCCTCAAAGGGCAATCGTGATGGATATCATATGGACCTTTACAGTAGAAGCAAAGCTTCTTCCTACGTAGATCATTAAGCGCCTCACGATCCAAAGGTGGTGCTGCTAGATTGGCTTTTGAATCATTTTTAACCCCGGATTTATCTATGTTAAAATCCGGTCTCTCTGTATCCCCGTTGGAGTGCTTATGGTCTCTAGATGAAGAAGTACCTCTGGAGTTAGATCTACTTGATGGGGCTGCCATCTCCATACTACGCGCCTTCTTCATAGCTTCTTATAATGAAGGAGGATCAAAGCCTTTGATCCAACCTCTCAATGGTTCTATCAATCCCTCCATGAAGAGTACTACTAGTCGCCTCTCTGAAATGTCAAGAACCATGACTGATAACTTTTGAAAGTCACCAATGTATGACTCTAGACTGCCGCTTTGGCGCAACTGTGCCAACTCTCAAAAATAGGACTTTGGATCCCTCCTGTCAAAACGCTCTACCAGCCTATCCACAAAATCTTGATAAGAAGTGATCTGATCATGATGGAGTGTCACCATCCCGTGGTGCCACCAATCGTGAGCTACTCCCTCAAGATGTAGTGTCGCATATCTGATAGCATCTTCTTCGACCATCGGACGCAATGTGAGAAAGGTGTCCAACTTACTAATCCAAGCCTGCGTTGTGACCTTACCACTTTCATCGAACATCGCGAGTGTGAGCCTGCTTGTAGCATGCTTAAGATCATTATTCTGATGTCTAGGTCTCCTGTCCTGTCTAGCCAATCTGTAGTGCTCTCTCCTCAGATTAACAAAACGATCAAAGGTCATCCTCTCGTGAACATGGGGAGGTAATAAATTCCACTCATCATCTGCAGCCAAGTAAACATCTACAAATGAGGAATCTCCTACCTCCTCCTCTGCTGGAACTTCTGGTTCCTCTCAAACAAACGTAGGACGTGTAGGTCTATCTACTGTTTTAGAGTGGCCTTGTTGGGGTCTCTGATTAACCGTAACATTTCTGTTATCACCTTGGTTCCCATTTTGTCTATCATGTGGGTTCATCCTCCTTATCATAGTAGTTAGTGCCTGTAGCACTTGTGTCATCTCACGGTAGGATTCTCTGGTACCCAGATCATCATTATGTCGGTGGGCCCTGGGTGGGCTACCCTCTCGTCTATCACTCATGATAATCGGCTGCTGTTCTAATAACTGGGTACCTTCAAGCAAAGCTCTACAGCGTGTGTAATACCCGTGTGGTCCCAACTCTTGTGGCTGCATAAGATTTTCAAACCCTCAGGATGGCAGGATTTAGCTCTGATACCACTGTAATATCCCTTTGAATATCAAAACAAAGCTCTGAATTGCTTATCTAAATTTTTGCAAAATATCTTCAAATAGATAAATAAATCACAGTATAAACTCTTATTTATTTGCTCATAAGCTTACAATAGAGATCCTCTGTCAAGTATACAAAGAATATTGAAAAGTACGGCCTGAATAGCCTGAATATTCCGCAAACTGGGAAAGAATTTTGAATTTGGTTCGTCTCAGCTTGTTGTGTAAAAAAACACAGTCGCCGACGTCGGTTATACTGTCATCGTTGGTCGATCTGTAGTTGTTATCTCGTCGATGTCGACTGTATGTCAACTGATGCCGGTCTCTGTAAGTATCTGTTCGCTGATGTCAGTTCCTGAGCTTTCTATTGATGCGTATAGATTTTCACGGATCTGTATGGAATTCGTACGGCTGCTGATATAGCACAACCTGTATGCTTGGTCCTGATCTGTAGAATTATGGGCTAATACAAAAGATCTATATCTGGATAATTCTTGAATCAAAACCCAAAAATAATGAAAATACTTGTAAACCCTTGTGATAGCTTCTGAGTGAAGTTATCTCTTAAATACCTGTAATACTATGATAACTTCTGGTTGAAGTTATCTCTCAATTTGGCAATAGATCGACTGATCTTTCACAACCTCTGAATCGCACACAATGAAGAGTTGACGTTCTTCAATGCAATTGGAATCCTGGAACCCTTGGCTTAGTCTTCACAGAAGAATTTCTTAACAAGAATCAATATCAAAAATAATCATGAATACAAACTCTCTCCCATGAGAGATCCTTATACCCTTCCAAAAGTGTGCTTGCTAAAATTAGATTCCCTTAAATTAGACTTAGGGCTTCTTAAATTACAACTGGGGCTTCTTAAATTAGAACTAGGGTCTTAAAATTAGACCAATTCTTAAATTAGAATTAGGATCCTAAAATTAGACCCAATAATTAATAATTAATTAATAATTAATAATTAATAATTAATTAATAATTAATTAAAATTGGACCAAGCTGACTCTATATGCACTAGACAAGTAGATACTACCTACATAGGTGAGGGGATAAAAGACCCCACCTCATCTTCAGGCTAAATGTAGTTCTTGTTAGAAATGTAGTATAATGGGTAAGGTAGGTGTTGAAAATAGGTAGGCAAGGAATGGGATGTCAAAGAATGTCTTGTGCTAGGGTAGTTGAAAAGTGGTGATCTGACCATCGATGGTTAGGGTTAACCATCGATGGTCATCCTGACCATCAATAGTCAGGATGAAACCCTAAAATCCAAAATATATAAAAAGTGAAAGCAAAAAGTCATTTTCACTTTTTGATATTTTACCTCTAAAAGATATGCTCGAGTGATTTTCTACTGTTATATTTTGTATCGAGGGTTGATCGAGTTGATTCTGAGGTGGGGAGCTACGATTGGTTGAATCAATACTGAAGATGATTCAATGTGTATTGACCAAGATGGATGGTGGATGAGGGTGAGACCAAGTGGAGGGTTGTAAGCTCCATCCACGGTACTGGTCATGGAATGAGGTAGGGAACATGTGTCATTTGCTAGTGTGGTAGATAAAAGTATTTATGTATTGTGAAATGGTAATTGATAAGAAGATTTAGTGAAATTTTAGGTTTAAACTATTTGGGTTTGACCTAGGAATGTTATAGTTGGAAAATTAGGTAAAATGTTGAGAATCTGGGAACTAGGGGGAGAACAAAGGTAGGTAGGATGTAGGAAGGTTGTGTAGATCCAATGTAGCTGTGAAAGTGTGATGGTAGGTATGGATTTGGGAATGGTTGGGGCATGGAAGGTCATGGCCTGATGGTATGTAGTAACCATCAATGGTCACCCTGACCATCGATGGTCAAGGGTTTAAGTCAAAAGGTGCCTAGAGGACCATCGATAGTTGGGAGAACCATCGACATTTGGCCCCTAGTTCTAAATAGAAAAGTTTTTAGCCTAGATAGAAAGTTGTACATGTTTTTTTTGTAGGAGCCTAAATGTGAAATATGGGTGAATATAATATTAAGAGGCAACGTAGGGTGTTTTTGCCTTAAGGATGCTTAGAATTTATAAGATAGGGTATAATAGAATGTAAAATAGGATTATAGCTTGGGTGAATTCTCACTGATTGGTAGAGATAATTTTGTTTGTAAATATTCTAAGATGATAGAATTGATAGATAGTGGATGTAGGCATATGTGTTTAACATGTTCAATGGAATGTGGGCTTGAGAGCATATTCATCTAAGGGATCATGTTCTCATACTCTTCACATAGGTACAAGATGTGATGAGCGATGAGGAGTGGAGACACATAGAGGCCATAGACTTAGGTTTATTATGGCATTATCAATATATGGTTCAAGATCTTGGAATGTTGGTGGTAATGATCAAGAGGTGGGACCCAATGAACAACATGTTTTGGTTACTAATAGGTGAGGTCATGATACTGCTAGAGGATGTTGTGAGGATCACTTGATTACCCATCTGTGGGGATCTGATACACCATATTGAGAGTGAGGAGTGGGACTAATATATGGACTAGATTTATGGTGATGATTAAAGATAGGCAAAGTTCTATGTAGGTTGTTTTAGGTATGGTCCTATGTATTAACTTACTCCTGATGATAGGTGCCTGGTATGATGATAATGATGGTTCTAATGAGATTTGTATTGCTAGATTCAATTGGTGGTTAGCTTTCATATATGTTGCTAAGCATGCTAGTTGAGATGATCCAAGGGTGGACTTTGCTTGGTTGGGCACATGTGTTATTGGTACAAGTATATAGGGATTTATGGGCTTTTAGGGTAGACCAACACTATGAGATCAATGTCAGCTTAGTGTTACATTGCTGGACATATAAGCCTATTAGGGTATTGAGACCCTGGGTATACCTAATGATACTTATGCACCAATAGATTATGTGGCTAGTTTTATGTGATACATAGGGGTAGGAGGTAAGATGAGAGATATGTATTGGTTTTGAGATGCTCTCAATGATTTGGTACTTGGGGATGTGATATGGTGACCCTATGTTGGATGGACATAGTGGGTAGGGTTGAGGTATCATATGATAGGGCTATAAAGCTGGCACTAGATATACAGTCAATGGTAGATGGAGATAGATATGATCCCTTTTGAACATGTATGGATATAGTTCAAGCTTATACAAGGGATTTATACTCTCATGGTGTAGTACTAGAGGGAGGATGGAGAGTTCCTACTACTTGAGCCATAGCCTATAGACATAGTTTAGGATTTTGAGGAGTTAATAGTGAGGGATCACATTGATGATGTAGGGATTGATAACATGTACACTACTTGGTATTAGGGTCGGTATGCCATAATGAATTTTGGTTGGGGAGATAGGGGAAATAGGTCATGTATGTGGATCTAGCATAGGCATAAGCACAGCCACAAGGTGGCCCTCAGGTGATGATTATTTTAGCAATGACCCAGGCATAGGTTACCTTAATATAAGGATAGGTGGTGGCATTATAGGGCTAGGAGGCCACCTTGCAGGGATAGATTACTACTTTGTAGGGGTAGGTAAGCACTATGATATGAAAGAAGGATCAGACATAGGTGTAGGTGACTACATTATGGGCATAGGTAGTGACACTATAGGTTTAGATTGGTGCTCTTCAGGGGTAGATTGGCATAAGAGGAGTAGGTGTGGCTATAGGAGGGTTGATATATATAGTACCATGAACACAATACTTGGACAAGATCTAGGAGTTGTGCTATTATGAGGTGATGGTATTGGAGTAGTTACCCCATACCATGAGATTCACGGAGTACAGGGCTAGCCTAGGTAGTGGAGCAACAATAGCTACTCCTAGTTAGTGGGCATCCATAATCAATTATATAGGGGTCTCAAGAGGGTCACCCATAAATATAGGTCCTGATGGTGCCAGTGGTAATGGTATGATTACCCCAAGGGTTTGATATTTATGAGTTATGATATTTAGATATGATTTTCGCCTACGTACTGATATAGCAAGATGTATATTGTTTTGAGAGAGAGAGATACCTACTTATTTATGTATTGACCATCTAGATTTTGATTCATACATATATATATATTGTGATGATGCTTATTTGATTGTCATGCTTATGGTAGATTGATCTAGCTATGTATGTGTTAAGATAATGGTAGTTTGTTTTAATGATATGTGATGATTATGTGTTGCTATGATAATGGACATGTAGGGGTAGATATTAATTGTTTCATTTATGCATGAATGCTTTGATGTTGACTTGGTATAGGGATGTTTAATTGCATGTGGTGTGAAAGATATGAATATGATAAGATTGATGTATTTTATGATATTTACATAGTTGTAGATGGGAAATAATCCTAACGGGTTATGCTTTTGATTTCATTTAATGGATATGGATATGAAAAATGCTTTGTATTTGATTGGTGTATATGTATGATGATAACAAACTAGATGGATCTTTTTGATTTGATATGATATGATGCTCTCTATTGGTACCTTTGATGAAGATAGATGATACATATACTCATGGTTTTTTATGCTTGATGTTGATTTTTCTTTTTAATTGAAACAAATTGATATAAAACTTAAAGGTCAGGTTGGGCTTAGTGAAAATGAGCCTATAGTATAATTCACATTAGTGTGTTTTAGTTGTAAAAAGTAGGTATCCTAATCACTATGTATCAAGTGAGCTCATAGTCCCATGAATATATGATCGATGAGGGGAGAATGGATGATACTAAAACTTATAAGCAAGAATAATATGTTTGTCCTATAGATATCCCAAGAAGCAGGGTAAACAAGTCTTTGCCATAATATATACAAAATGTAGACTGATCGATGCAAGAAGTCTATGAAGGAGGGTTGATTATATTTCCCTATGTGATTTAATTTTTCATGAGAGACGATTAGGGCTTTCAAAATTTTAGATATCTTTTGCTTGAGGGTCTTGTGCTTTTAAGGAAGTTGATTGATATGGGAAGCTTGTAGAAATTGCTAGCATTTTGACAAATTCATAGTAATCCTTTTTGTTTATTTAATTTTTTAAAATGCTTTTTGATAGTTGTCCTTCGAGGGAGTAGTCCACCTTATGTTTGTAATTTAAAAATTTCCAACAACTATCCTTCAATAGAGCAGTCTATAGTTGCTATAGATTGACTCATGATATGGTGAGTTTGCTTATAATTTTTCCTGTTCTTGATTTTGATATTTTGCTTTGACAAAGACTTGTTTACACATGGTAAAAGGATTACTTTTTGAAGGTAAAACTAGGCTTGCATAAAAGTTTAGTAGGTAAAAGGATTAGAGAGATAATAACCATATGATCCACTTCTCAGAGGAAGAGGGAGTACTATCAAAATAATTCCTTGGATAGAGATGTGGTACCCAAATTTTAAGATTAGGGCATGTTTTTGTAATGGATAATCACATGATTTAGTTTTAGTTGTCTCTAGAAGAGGGAGATGTATATGGTATGTAAGGGATGAGCTTAAGTTAGACAAATAGTGATCTAAAGTTCCTTCATTCAATAATAAAAAAGGACACAGATGTGAAGCATTAAGAGGCTCAAGTTCAGGTGTCCTTCAAGAGAGGACAACTGATAAGCTCCTGATCCATATTTATGGGTTATGATGTAGGGTCCAAGCTAATTGAAAGCAAATTTACCTCACTTACCCTTATCCATATTTATGACAAGTTGATTTTCCTTTAGGATAAGATCACCAATGTTAAATTATCATGCTTTGAGGTGCTTTTTATAGGCACATTTAACACACTCTTGGTAGACATGAAGATCAGTGAGAGTGGCTAAATGATGTTTGTCCAATAGTTCAAGTTGAGCTAACCATTCTTGATGATATTCATCTTCAAAGATGAGGTCTCAAAGAGATATGCAAAGATATCAGATTTGGACCTCAAGAGGGAGTACAACCTCTCATCCAAAGAGTAGAGAGAAAGGTGTAGCACCTGTATGAGTGTAAATGCTGGTATGATAAGCTCATAAAGTGAAGGGAATATGCAAGTGCCAATCCCATCTTGAGGTATTGACCATTTTGGTAAGCATATTATTAAGGGTTTTATTGGAGGCCTCAGCTTGTCCATTTTATTGTGGATGATAAGGTGATGAAAAACTAAGTCTGATGCCAAAAGAGTCACAAAGAGCTTAGACCTGCTTATTTTTGAATGATTTATCATTATCGGTGATAATTTTATGGGGAACACCAAAGTGACAAATGATATGGTGATTGATGAAATCAATGATTTTATTATCTTTAGTTGAGATAAGAGGGTCCACTTTTACCCACTTATTAAAATATTCAGTGATGGTGATGATGGATTGATGCCATTGTGAAGAATGGGGATTAATTCCCCAATAAGGTCTAAGCCCCATTGTGAGAATGGCCAACAATCCTTAGATACTTGAAGACTATTGCTTAGTGCATGATGAAGGTTAGCATGCTGTTGACATTTGACACACTTTTTTACATAATCATAAGAGTCTTGGTTGAGAGAAGGCCAATAACAGTCAGGGTGAAGGATATGCTTAGTAATGATAAGACCACTAAAGTGACCTCAATAAACTCCATCATGCGTTTCTTTGATAGCATTAGAGGCTTCAAGACTTTATAAGCAATAAAAGAGAAGGCCAACAAAGCCACACTTGTAAAGTATGCCCTTGAATATGGTGTAATGGGAAGTGCCTTGAATAAATGCTCTGTGAATATATCTAGAAAGATTAGGGGGAATGGTGGTACTGTTAAGATAGTCAAAAGTTTACTGGTACCAATGGTTAGCTGGGATATCTATCATGTTAAAGATGGTAGGAGAGCTAGATTTAATGAAGGATGGCTTGGTGAGGTGGTGGATAATAACATATAATTTAGATTCTAAAGGTGTGGATGAGATCTAGGAAGCAAGGGAAGCCATTGTATTGGCAAACTTGTCCATAGATCGAGGGGTAGTTTGGAATATGTAAGGTTTAAATGACATCAATAATACATTAGCTAGGTACTTGTATTGCTATAAAACATCATTTTGTACTACTATATGCCATTGATTTGGTTAACCACAAGTTGGGAATCACCAAAGATATTTATTATTTTGACCCCCAAGGCCAAGGTAATTTGGAGACTTATTATTAGGGCTTCATATTCAGCTATGTTATTGGTACATTTAAAGTCAAGCTTAAAAAATATAGGTAAGGGCTCACAATAAAAGGGAATTAGGATAATTCTTACCCCTCCACCATGTTGGCATTTGGATCTATCAAAGAACATGGTAACTTGGTAGGTAAAATTTGCCTGAGAGAGGGTAGCGATATCCTCATCAAAGAATTCTAAAGGAGGAGGCTAGGTATCAGATAGAGGGGCATTGGCCAGTTGATCACCTATCACTTGTGCCTTTATTGATTTTTGTTGAAGAAACTCAAGATCAAATTTAGCTAAAAGCGTAAGCCACTTATCTATTCATTAGTTTTGATAAGGCCTAAAGTGCATATACTTGAGTGGATTGATATTAGTAATGATGAAAGTTTTGTGGTTAAAGATGTAATGATGAAGCTTGGTAGCTACACAAATTAGTGCTAGATAAAGTTTTTTGGTATGGGTATACTAGGTTTCATAGTCGATAAGTATTTGGATAATGTAATATATGGTGTGCTCTTTATGGTTGTCATCCTGATGTACAAGCATTGCTCCTAAGGAGTGGTCAGTGGCTAATATATATAGGTAAATAGGTTCATCCTCTCATGGAGGAATACAAATTGGTGGGGAAAGGAGAGAGTCTTTAAGTGAATCAAAAGCCTTTTGACAATCCTTCCCCCACTTGAAAGAGCTGTCCTTCTTAAGGAGGTGATGAAAAGGTTGGAAATAATTAGATAGTTGAGAAATGAAACACTGAATGGATTGGAGTTTCCTTTAAAGGCTACAGAGTTGTTTAAGGTTAACATGGGGAGACATTTCTAAGATTACATTAAATTTTGCTGAGTTGACTTCGATTCTATGAAGAGAGATGATAAAACCTAGGAGTTTACTTGATAAGACCCCAAAGATACACTTATTAACATGGTAGTGGATAAGGTTCTCAAAGATGATTTTAAGAATAGCCAGATGATCCTTTTGAATATTTGATTTGTTGAGAAGGTCATCCACATAGTCTTCCACAATTTTATGGATAAGATCATGAAAGATGTAGGTCATTACTCATTGGTAGGTTGCACTAGTGTTCTTTAGACCAAAAGGCATAACCTTATAGCAAAAAGTTCCCCAAGGCGTGATAAAGGCTATTTTGTGCTGATCTTTAGGGGTAATCAAGATTTGGTTATAGCCTGAGAATCCATCCATGAGTGAAAGCATTTTGTGATCAGCTGTAAGATCAATGAGCTGGTCAATGATAGGTAGAGGAAAGTCATCCTTTGGGAAACTGAGGTTAAGGTCTTGAAAGTCAATGAAAATGCAAAGTCCCCTAGTGGCTTTGGTAATTGGGATAATATTGGAAACCCATTAGGGATAATCGATAGGTAGGATAAAATTGACAAAAAGGAGCCATTAGAGCTCTTCCTTTACAAGGAGAGCTATACGAAGGTTCATTCATCAAAGCTTATATAAAATGAGATTAACATTGTGATGAGTGATAATGTTCTAGGTGGTAATAGTAGGGTCAATCCTAGGCATGTAAGTGTATGACCAAGCAAATGTGATGCTGTGATTGTAAAGAAAGGTAGAAAAGTCTTGTTGTTCGATAGATTCCAAGGATTACCTAATTTGGATGATACATGGGCTATCATCGGTACCCAAATTGATATATATTATGGATTTATTTAGCATAGTGGAAGCTTCAAGAGGGAGAGATTTGTGGATGGAATGATCCTCTGCACTAAGGTTGATGAGAATAAAATGATCATATTGACACTGGATGGTGTGAATTGTAAGGGAGTCCTTTGTGATGAGTTTAGGATGTGTGAGAGGAAGAGTTATGGTAGCCCCAATTTTTTGATAGGTCAAGGATCCTAGGATAATCATTGAAATGAAAAAAAAGTTAGGTAGGATGATATCATCATCCTCACTTGGAGGTGGAGGTAAACAAGCTAGGGGAGAAACTGCTTCCCCCTTAATGGCAAGGGGAGATTACATGGTTTTATTCTTTGGAAAGATAAAGCTGAGCCCATGCTTCTCATGTGGTTTTTGGGTTTCAATTGAGGTGATCTCATGGGGACTATGCTCGTATTTGCTCAAACTGAACTACTTCCAGACACACCTATAAAGTTATGTCTTGGCAAAGGAGAGTTTGTCTAAATAAGAAAGGCCACTGGTATATAGGTGAGGATAAAATGTTTTGATGGTGCTTGTCAAATGTTTGTCAACTCTTGCATAGATAAAATGGGTTTGATAAGAGGGAGATCCCAGGGATGTGATTGCTCCCAGATTAGGATCATACCCTGGTTGGTTGGTAAGCTACCCATACTCGTGAGGGGTAGGGAAAACATTGAAAGCCAAGAGGTGATATTCTCCTAAATAAATTTTTTGGAAGGTCAATTATAAGGAGTTAGTTATTGGTATTTTCTCAAAGGAGAGAGATGTCCTAGTAGATTCCTCATGAGAAGAGGAAGAAATGGTTTCTTCAATAGGTGATGGAAGCAAATCTAGTTTGGATGAAGATTTGGTAGAGGATGATAAAATAACATCATTAGGTTGATATGTCATATTGCATATCGTAAAAGGGCTTGGGTCAGCTTATATAGTAATCACTTGGTCCTCATGTTCAAATTCAACAAAATGATGTAGGGTAAAGGGGACATAATCCATGGTTCAAATCCAAGAACATCTGAGTAGGAAATTATACTAAAATTCCCCCTTCACCACATAGAAGAGTTTAAGGAGCATACGTGGTCCTAAATGAATGTGGAGGAAAACAGTTCCTAAGGTAGTGGCCATGGTGTCATTGAAAGACCAAAGTATAATAGAGGTATCAGATATGATGTTGGTAGGTAGCTTAAGTTGGTTATAGGCATGGGACAAGATGATATTGATACTATCCCACCATCTATCATTACTTACTTAATGTAGGTTTGGTCAATGTAGGTAGTGATAAAGAGGGGAGGATTAGGGTCCTCAAGATGGGTAGAAGGTATTTTTGAGTCTTTAAAGGTGACAAGAGTGGAGAGCTATAAAGTTCCAACAAAATCCTCAATAGGTTGGGTATCACCAAGCTGAACCTCAATGGCTTGTAAGGCCTCAATTAGTGTTTAGTGATGATGAGGTGAGGTGGAAATGAGTTCATATAAACTCATCTTGGTAGGGGTTTGGTGCAACTACTTAAGGACTACTTACCTAATTAATTCAGAAGGGTTTGATTTGATGGTACCCAAGATAGTTATTTTAGGTTAGGGTGATGGTAAAAAGGCATGGGTTTAACCAGGTTAAGAGGTAAAAGATGGGTATGTCCAAAGAGTGGACACTTTAGCTTTACCCTTATCTTTTTTTTGTGATTATGTAATAACATTAGTAGTTTGGGAAGGGGGGATGGTAGATGATTGGTTTGGTTGTTCATCACTTTTAGGCAAGAGTGAGGAGGTGGGTGAAAGTTGGGCTATGGTTGGTTGTTAAAGTGACAAAATGGTAACCAAAAGTTCATCTAACAATAGATCATCTTCCTGATAGAGTTGATGGACAATACGTTGGAGAGCCCTATATTTCTTTGTGTCATGTTCTAGGGTCTGATGGTAGGAGTAGATTTGACTATCATTAAATTAGGCTAGTTTAGGGTGAGAGGGGTCAAAAGGTCTGATGGGTGGAAGGCTTAAGGTAGAGTTTTGCAATAACCTGTGAAAAATGGTTAAATAAGATTCAACATAAGGTGATGACATACTCAAAGGGGGATCTTTTACAAAAGTAGACATCCTTGTGGGGGGAATATGTTTTGGATTAGTTTTGGTAGTTAGTCTCAGGCAAGGTTGGTGGGTAGATGCTCTGTTCGAGATATATGGTTGGGAGATAGAAGGTATAAAAGAAGAAGTTTTGGGAATATATGGGAGGGTAGAACCAAGCAGGTTATTCAAAAAGAGGGCTTGGTAGAGGTATTGGTGGATGCTATTATAGAAAAGTGGGTAGGTTTTCTAGATGAAGAATAGGTAACTGGGAGGGTGGAGGGATGGGGTCCCAAAATAGAAGGTAACTAGGAAGGGAGTTATCTAGACCTAGTGCATGGTCTAGTCTTGGATACTTTTGTGCTCATAGTTGCTTTGTTTGGTAATTTTTTGGTCAAAGTAGATGGAGAAAGATCTATTTTTAAAGGTGGGTGTCTAATAAAAGGTGTAGGAAGGATTCCTAAGGTCTGGGTAGATTTCATGAGGAGGGCATGGGATGATTTGGGTGGAGGTGGGTGAAATGGCCCTATCATGGCTTCTTTGAGAGAGGAAGGTGATGGATCTAGAATAGGTATAGATATAGTGGGATATTTGCTTTGGTGAGGGAGACCTAGATGATGCCAAGAAGTGGCTCTATCCATGTTAAGCTGAGAGAGAAAGTCTAATTTTTAAACTAATCAAGAAAAAGGTTTATATACTAGTTTTGTACCTTGGGCATTTGGTTTAGAAGCAAGTCCGATAGGAGGGGGAGAAGAAAGAGGGGTAACCTCATCCTTCTCTTCATGTAAAGGGGAGATGGTTGGTGGCAGAAGGTTATGGTTTGATGCTTCTTCTCTAGGCACCACTTCCATAGGAGAAATAATTAGTTGATTGGTTGGAGGTGGTGTGACTATGATTGGCTCATAAGGTAAATTTATTGATAGGGGTCTCGAGGATGCCATGACCTTCATGAATGAAGCCATGGTAAATGGTATCTCTTCAATGTCAATTTATAACTCTGAAGAAGGTGGTTGTTGTTCCTCACTCAAAGGAGTAGGTGAAGTTATTGGGGAGGTAGTTGGTTCATCCATAATTAGAATATAAAGAACCATATTAACCTTATGAGTGTCATGGGAGAAATCTACTTGGTTGATTTCTTTTTTTAATGGAGGGTGATTAGGAAAAGGTTTCTTGAAGATACAAGAGCCTTGTTTTGAGGTGCATTGGGATTGTCAAACACAAGTTCCCCCTTATCAATAAGGGATTGGATAATGCCTTTAAAGGTATTTCACCTACTAACATCATGCCCAACTACATGGTGGAAAGAACAAAGATCATTCTCATTATACCAGTTTGGGGGAGGATGAGAAAAATCAAATTGCTATGGGAGTTTAATTTGGTAGAAGTTGTATAAGATTGGCCTTCAATAGTTTGTCCAAAACTGAGGCATAAGATTCCCTAAGTGGGTTAAATTACTTCAGGTTATTTAGATTTGGGTTTCACATATTTTGGTTTGGAATATTAGTGTAGAGAGGATTACAAAGCAAGTTAGTCAAACATTAGTCCAGAAATAATGAAAAATGCATAAAGAACTAACTAACTAAGCCTATCTATTCCTATGGGAATTACAAAGGATAATTAAAAAAAAATTAAAGAAAACAACATAATATTACCTTTTTAAATGGATTCACCATACCCATGTGGCTCAAAATCATGTTTTCCCTTGATCAAGCATCCTTATCTTTGTCAACAAAGGTGGCAAACTCCTCCAATGTCTCAAGAACACTCCATTAAACCTAAGCTCATGATTCCAAATCACTAAACTATCTTATCAATGAAGCTTGCAAATAAAATCAATGATCAAATGCAAAGGATTATAGAAACAATTTAACATTATAACTTTGCAATATTCAAGCTTTAAATTCATGCCCATGGCCTCTCTATTTATAAATTTTTGAGATTGGTCAGGATTAACCATTATCATCCATCTCAAGATTGAGATGTGTGGCCATGGATAATCCTAATATTTGGAATTAAACTCATAAATATACTCAAGATAAATAAGCATTAAAGAGGCATGGGAGGAATTAAATAGGCATGGGTGACCCATAATCGTGATATTTTATGCACTTATGGCTTGATGGATGCCACCCCATATATGATGTCATTAGGTGATGTAGATTTTCAAAATCAATTTCCATTAATGAGATATTCAAAAATATCTATGGAATTCTTACTTAAGCTCTTAAATTGGATTAATTAGCCTAAGTAAGTTTAATCAAGTTTAGTGTAATTCTTTGGAAATTGGTGCACAATTAATCAAAATGGTCAGAAAGTCATATTACTAGGTCGTAATTTGACTAGAGAGGAATTGGAAGGTGATGTTAGATGCATTAGAGCTATATTACCATTTAGGATGTTTTCAACACCAAATAACAAAGGTACCTAATTTGTGCCAATGAATTAGAAGAAAAGAGTGATCCAAAACACTAAATGGCAAATTTGCCATTTTGACTTGAAATGATCTGATCAAAGTTAGCTGGCCCATAAAATGTGTTTCCCTATTTAGGGATACTTTGACATAAATTGGCATTTTTAAATGATACGTTTGAACCATTTAGGTCATTTTATGGATTTTGACCTAAAATGTGCATTTGAGTGCAAGTTGAGTAAGATTGATAATTTCAACACAAATGGTGTTAGGAATTGGATGTCTACATTTTGCCCCTATTTGAGAAGGCATAATGAGACATTCAGGTGAAGCAATGTCTTTTCAAAGAAAAGAGTTGTCAATAAGAAATTGGAATATACCCATGATGCCCCCTCGAGAGGACATACTAGGATGGAAGAAAAGGATGGACTCTCGAAAAGAGAGAGAACATGAAAGATTAACCCATGGAATAGATCACATCCAGATGAGTTAATGATTGCACATGTGATTACCATCAATGATCAAAATATAATGAGAGGTATAATAGGCCCCAAAGATGGAGGGAATGGGAAAGATATAATCCATAAATGTAAGGGACACACTTTAAACGTACCTAATTTGAGAGTACAAGCTGCACAATTATGAAAGCTGCACAATTATGACATTGATCAATTCTGAGACAAGTTGCACACTAAAATACTACCGTCATGGGATTTAATGTGGAGAGCTTAGAATTAGAGGAAAAAAGAGAACATTTTGCTTTAAGAAAGGAAACACCACTAGATGGGGTCTCCAATGAGAATATAATAAGAAGTACTCCAATAGAGCAGATTTGATCATGATAAAATAGTTTTGCCCCAATACGGCAAATTTTGATCATTGATAAAGAATAAATAATGATTTTACCCCTATAGAGCTGATTTTATTTAGATGTTATGGCCCAACATGGGCAATTGGCAAGCAAAATAGCTCAAGGATATAATAAAAAAGATAGGTTAAAGCGAGCGAGCACATATGTACATGCGATGGTGTAATGGCTTACCATATAAAAATAAGCATATGATAATGAAAAAAGTGATGAGAGAGATGAAAATTAGAATGGAGATAACCAAGCTGACCTCAATAGAAATTGAGTGCTACCTACATAGTCTATAGACTCATGTTCTGACATGAACTTCAGGCTAATGTAGTTCACCCAAGTTTGGGAGAGAATGGAATGAAGAATGATGAAAAATGATCAAGAATTGATTAGACTTATAATGTATGCAAAGAGATGTGCATATAAGCATAGATAAAGAAGCTTGAAATGCATGCTACCTAGAAGCCTAATTCCATATCATGAGCTTAGGTTTTGAAAGTATTCTTGAGAATTGTTCATTAGAGCTGATGTTGACATTAAGATGTTTAGACCTGAGCACAAAGTACTTGCTATAGCAAAGAAAACTAGGCATCATAAGTATGAATAACTTAGAATGACATAAGATTCTAATTGTGTTGATCTAGTTCAAATTTGAATATCTATAACTAAGGATAATGGTAAAATAATGACCAAAACTAGAGTTATAATGATTTACATTTAAACAAAAAAGCAAAGACAAAGAAAAAGATAAACATAAATGAACCTAGATTGAAATCAAGATATGATCTATCAAGACTTAAGTAGGAACAAAAATGTTAAAAATAAAAGGCAAAAACATCTTAACAAAATGAGACCAAGATATAAATAATCAAGATCCATGTGGACCATCAAGATGTACTTGGAAAAAATAAAACAAAGAAGTAAGACCAAACATGAAAACAAAAGCCTAGACAACAAACAACAATGAAATAAACACACAAAATGTTTTTGAGTTTTTGAATGGTTTTATGAATGTTTTTGGGATTTTCTAATTATCTCAACTCGATTGAGGATTACGAGATATAGAATGGTCTAGCTCATGAAAAAATGAGAGCACACCAACTTTAAAATGCTTGCAATATGATGAGAGCGTATGATAAGAGGGACTAAGTTGACCTTGACATGAATCGAGCATGGCGTATATAACCCCAAAATAATCCCAAGTCAAAATAATTCTATCCACACAAAAGGTGATGAAAAACTGACTAGGTCATAATAAATTCACAAATAAAGGTGAATGATAAGACAAATGATAATAGAAATGACTAGATGATGCAACAATGCATGATAAAAAGGCATTGTACCTAATTTTCCCATAGGTGGTTATAATTAGGAAATAATGTCATAATAATGATTTTCCCAAAGGTGATTATAATCAGGGGTACCAAAATAATACTAATTTTCCCATAGGTAGTTATAATCAATGATACTAAATAAGATTATAGATGAAAGATAACTTGCCATATCAAATGTCACACGATGTTCATAGACTATCCTTCAACACTGAATTCAAAAACTATTGAAACTGGATCAAAATCCCCCTATAAAATGTGTAGGATGAACCAAAGGAACCAAGATCAAAATTGGATAAATAGAATGAATGAAAATAAGCCTTGGTCAATAGTAAAGAAATGGTATAATGAAATGATCAGAAGAAAATTGGATATAGTGGTAACAAATTTGCCCCTAAGCAATGACTAGATCAGATTGCTCACAAGATGGTGAGACTGTTGGCTTAGGTTGCTCATAAAATAGTGAGAGTGTTCAAACTTAATAATTCCTCATAAAATGATGAGAGCATGGGAAAGGGGTGACCGAGCTGACCTCAATAAAAATTGAGCACTACCTACATAATCTCAAAGGACCTCAAGTCAATGTAGTTTGAAAGGCATGGTTCTGGATCTCAATGGTATAATAATGCCTAAAAAGGGTCTATAGAGTTAACCGAAGAGATGAGGCATGGTAATGGTACATGGGTGAATAGTAGATGAAAAATGGTTTTGTTGCTCTTTCTAATAGGGAGATACATGTCCTAGTCAGTATGTGAGACAACAAAAATGATCAGCTATATAAGTTACTATCCAACACCCTTTCAAAACAATTGCTTTGTTAAGAACTTGTTATTGATCTGGTTCTCAATAATGTGTTCTTGATCTTCATAGATCATTGATTTTGCTTCTTTCAAATATTGAGACAAGATATCCTTATAACCTCGATAAAGGAAAGTGCTGCCAGTGATGGTAAATAATGGTAGGATAAATGAGATAAGTGGGTAATAAATAGGTGGGTGATAATGAAATGTATAATGAATGGAAAACAAATGAAAATTAGGAATTTTAGTCATACATAATAATACTGATGCTAAATTCAATATAACTTTGGTTGTGGTGGGGTTGAAGACCTCTAAAGATGCTCTTGATAATACCATTAGATTGTTTTGTTACTTGATCTTGAGAGTAGCTACCATTTAATTATGCTGTAGATTGGAAGCTATTTTGATTTGATCTTTGATATTATCTTCAGTAAACAATGAAGAACTTTTGTGCTTAGCTATTGGTGCCTTGATGAGGTTTTCACCAATGAATTTGTTTTGATCATCCCATAACACCTCTGAGAAGGTTTCACTAATGAACATTGGCTTTTGACTTTGATTTTCTTCTAGCACTTCTAAAAAAGTTTCACTAGAAGATCCTGAGTTGGAACTTTGATTGTATCCTAGCACCTCTAAAAAGGTTTTAATAGGAGAGTGTTCTACTAAATGAATGTTATTTTGGCCTCCTTGCTCTTCTTCAATTGCTTGTCACCATGGATGCAGTTCAACAAAGTGTGATTTTGTCAGTCTCAATCAACACTTGTGGGAGGTGAAATGTCAATAATATGGCTATGTTGGTTGGTAATAATGGGATGGTGAAAGGTAACACGATCTTTATAGAAGTTACTAGGAGAACTTGTGTCGATACTGAAGTAATCATCCTCAAAAATTATAGAAGGATCACAAATATATTCAAATGGATCTACAAGGCAATTATAACCAATGTTGTAACAACCAATACTATAACCTATTTTTGACTCTAATTTTAAAGCAAGGGACTGTGAATCCAATGTCACAATTGATGTTAATTCTATTTCTAATGCTAAATCTGATGTTGATTCAAAAATGGAACCTGACTCTAATATTGATTCTTCATCTGATATGGTTATTTTGATATTATTCTGTTGAATGCTAAATTTTTGACAAGTAATGGCTTGTGATGGCATAATGGGCTCAATAAAAACTGATTCATCTTGGAAGGGTTCAACATAGACTAACTTGTCTAAGTGAAGCCCCTCAAAAAGAGGGAACTGCTCAAGGGATGTCTCAACAAAATTATGTCTGTCAAAGTGAGACTCCTCAATGAGTGGGAAAAGATCAAGAGACAACTCTATGGAGATTAGCTTGTCAAGGAGATGAGGCTCTTTAAAAATAGGTAACATATGAATAGGTAAATTATCACAATTTATATTATCACAAATGGGTGTTTCAACAATAACATGTTGGTTTTAGTTCACAATTGGTTACAAAAGATCAATTTTGAAAACATTTTGATCCTCATAAGATGGCTTTTGAAGAGGTAATAAATCTTGTTTAGGCTCAAAGATTGACACAAAATTTATAAAGTGGGGAACATTTGGTTTAGTGGGAACAATGGTTTTTGGTTCAATAATGGACTCTCCAAAGATTAGACTATTGAAGAAGGGATCAAAAACAATTGGTTCATCAAATGGAGGTTCTTCAACAATAGGTTTATCAAAAATTGGTGATGGGCCAAGAATGGTAACACTTAGATGCTTCTTAGTTTGGTTTCTTGTGTAAACCAAAGGAGGAAGTCCTAAAATGGTAATGATTGGACACTTTTTAGTTTGGTTGTTTATGCAAACTAAAGGAGGAGGTCCTCAAATGGTGATGACTAGATGTTTCTTAGTTTGGATGCTCATACAAACCAAAGGAGGAGGTCATAAAATAGTGATCTTGGTACATTGTGGAATTTGATTACTTACACAAGCCAAAACATCCAAGTCTTCTTGATAAACCCAATCATTACATTCGTGAGTTGGGTGTTGACTATGTTCCCACGATTGAATTTTGTGAGGTGGATAGAAATCTATCTCAAAAACCATATTGTCACCATAGGGGTCTTGACTAAAGTCATAAAAGTCATTTTGTGCATCCATTCTATCATAAGTTGGATTATCCATGACTACACCATAAGTGTAGCTAGACATATATGCATTTAATGAAGAAATCTCTAAAAACATAAAGACTTTAAGTTATGCAAACTTTGAAAAGTGATGTTTAAAATATAAAATGTTCAACCTTGGTTGAAAGGGTGAAGATGCATCTCAAAAGTAGTTTGTGCCAAGATTTGGTATAAAACAACCTAATATAAAATGTCTAACATCAAAGATTTTTGATTAAAGGTTGTGGTTTCCCAAACAAAGTCACAAAAAATGATGAGGATAGGCACTCGAACAAACAGACAATCAATAGTGTTCAAAATTGGGTAATCATTTAATCAAAGCTATGTAACCCAAAATAAAAAGATCTATGTACCAACCCCATGAATTGAGGCCTAAATAGAATTCAATCAATATTTGGATCCAAACTTGACAAGGTTAATTGAAAATGCAATGTTGAAGACTGGGATTAGAATAAACAAGCTAGACAAGAGTGGATAGCATAACGATGCATAAACAAGGTCCAAATGGTATACATGACATGGTTTGAAATAAATGGTTTTTGATACAATGGTAAACAAGTTCTTGAAATAAATTAAGTAGCCTAATGACATAAGCATGCTTGAATGATGTGGTCAATTGTTATGTTTCAAAGACTCAAAGGCAAAAAAGATTTGACATGATTTGTGCAACATAACACTACCCTTCTTAACTCAAATACATGATTTTGACATGGCTTATGAAAAAAGAAACAATTTTTATCATCAAATCATACCAAGCAAATAATGACCAAAATACACTAAGTATAATCATCCAAATCCTAACAAGGGTATGGCAAAGTGGGGTTTACTAAACTAGCAAGTTTTCAATCATTGTAGGGGAATCAATTACACAATGAATTTCACGTCAAATGATATAAAATAAAATAATAGAAATTAGGTGACTAC
This sequence comes from Torreya grandis, assembly GCA_037957365.1. Classification (NCBI taxonomy): domain Eukaryota; kingdom Viridiplantae; phylum Streptophyta; class Pinopsida; order Cupressales; family Taxaceae; genus Torreya; species Torreya grandis. The sequence goes on along the minus strand of JARHVA010000538.1, from coordinate 3,814,259 downwards.
GATATTGGCTAGTTGTAAAAAGGTTTAATGTTTTTTATAACCACTACATCCTGTTATTCGCTTAGTGTAGTGCAATGTCCAAATATAGATACGTCCTATGTGCAACTCTAATTAGGATCAAAATGAAGTCAATGCTAGGAGATGAAATCTCAAGTTAAATCTTGCCTAAAGAACTCATGAGAGGTAATGACATCCCCCTTGCAAGCTAAGTTTGCATAAAAATAAAGAAAGCATAAGTTTGCATAAAAATAAAGACTTTAGGGTCATTTTCAACATCACCCAAACTTTGACAAGTTTTTGGGGAGTGATTTAAATGACTTTATTTCTAAGCCTTGGACTAGTTTATTTGTAATAGGAATGGCACTTTTGATTCTAAGGGTTCCCTAAAGGGGATAAATGGAAGAACAAACACATAACATCCCTCTTTTTTCCAAACAAAAATTGAATCTAAACAAGTAAGTGAATACAAAAAGTTTGAAAAGGTGAGTTCATTTTAAAGCCCAAATGGAAAATGAGATGGTGTTCATTTGATCCCTTGGTTTTAGTTGAAAACTTTGAAAACATTCACCATAAACATCTATTTTTTTTTATTAAACACCAAAACAAGGTTCCTAATTGATTTTTAAGCATGCAAAAGGTGATCTAAAATATGCTTTTAGCAAATGTCAAGCTTGGTCCTACAACAAAAATGTTAGCATGTCCTTTAGCCTTGAAGCTCTTTTAGGTTTGGAACAATGAACTTTAAAAAAATATCTCTCATGTTTGTGTTTTAAGAAAAAACATAGTGACCAATGTCGGTTATATAACCTACATCGGTTACATTGGCTAACTGATGATGGTTATCTAACTGGCATTGGTTATACCAATAATGACTAATGATAGCTATCCAACTGATGTCAATTTTACTAACTGATGTTAGTTACTGTGTAAACTTATGACAAAGAAAAAACCTCAAAACAAAGTTAGAAAATCAATTTTCAAGAGTTTTAATGATCCAAATGAAGCTTTTAAAGATGTAAAATGATCTTCTTCATGTATGGGATGAGTCTGGTCCCATCAGGTGTGCCAAGATGTAGAGAGAATTATAAAGCAAGTTATAAAAACATTAGTCCATAAATAATGAAAAATTCATAAAGAAATAATTAACTAAGCCTATCTATTCCTATGGGAATTACAAAGGATAAAAAGAAACAAAATGAAAGAAAGCAACATCATATTACCTTCCCAAATGGATTCACTATAGCCATGTGGCTCAAAATCATGTTCTCCCTTTATCAAACATCCTTGTCTTTGTCAATAAAAGTGGTAAACTCCTCCAATGTCTCAAGAACACTCCATAAAACCTAAGCTCATGATTCCAAATCACTAAACTATCCTATCAATGAAGCTTGCAAACAAAATTGATGATCAAATTTAAAGGATTATGGAAACAATTTAACATTATAAATTTGTAATATTCAAGCTTAAAATTCATGTCCATGGCCTCTTTATTTATATATTTTTGAGATTGGTCAGGATAAACCATGACCATCCATCTCAAGATTGAGATGTGTGGCCATGGATAATCCTAATATTTGGAATTAAACTCATAAATATTGTCAAGATAAATAATCATTAAAGAGGCATGGGAGGCATTAACTAGGCATGGGTGACCCATAATCCTGATATTTTATGTACTTATGGCTTGATAGATGCCACCCCATAGATGTTGTCACTAGGCTATGCAGATTTTCAAAATCAATTTCCAAGAATGAGATATTCATAAAGATATATGGAATTCTTACTCAAGCTCTTAAATTGGATTAATTAGCCTAAGTAAGTTTAATCAAGTTTAGTGCAATTCTTTGGAAATTAGTGCATAATTAATCAAAATGGTTAGAAATTCATATTACTGGGTCATAATTTGATTGGAGAGGAATTGGAGGGTGATGTTAGATGTGTTGGAGCTATATTCCCATTTAGGATGTTTCCAACACCAAATAACAAAGGTACATGATATGTACCAATGAATTAGAAGAAAAGAGTGATGTAGAGCACTAAATAACAAATTTGTCATTTTGACTCAAAATGATCTGATCAAAGTTAGATGGCCCATAAAATGCATTGCCCTATTCAGGGATACTTTGACCTAAACTGGCACTTGTAAGTGACAAGTTCAAACCATTTAGGGTGTTTTATAGATTTTGACCTAAAATGTGCATTTGAGTGCAATTCAAGTAAGATTGACAATTTCAACACAAATGGTGTTAGGAATTGGATGTATATAATTAGAAGAGTTTTATTGGTTGATATTTTGTGGAGGGGCTATTTTAAGGACAACTATATTCATAGTTTCCTTGCCCTTGGTTCCCATACTAGTTTGGTTACCAGTTTTGGAAGAAGATGTCTCATTGGTTTTAAAGGTGGAATTTTTGTTACGTAACTTCAATTTACCTTCATTTATGGCTCTATTTTCCAGTTTTCATGCCATGGTAAAGGCTTCATCAAAAGCTCTAAAAATATGGACACATAGGGTTGAAGAGATGTGCTTTGTACAAGCACGAGCAAAGAATTTGTTCAGTTTTGGTTGAGGTAAAATGAATTATAATTGGTTGATGAGACTTATCCAATGAGCTACAAAATCAACTAAACATTCATCATTGAATTGGTGGATGGAATAAAGATCATTAATTGAGACCTTCTTGGTTATGTTGATGGAGAGATGGTCTAAAAACATATGAGCTAGTTGGTTGAAAGAAAAGATAGAATGTTTGGTAATGGCACTATACCAATCTAAGGCTGGGCCAGAAAGTGACATGGGAAATATGTGCAAAAGAAGAGCATCATTGTAAGTGATCATGTAACAAGAATTCCTAAATTCTCTTAAATGCTACTGGGGATCTTCTTTACTATTGAATTTAGTAAATTTAGGAAGTTCCCATTGGGTCAGATATGGCCTGATAGGGATCGAAGGATGAATTGGTTCATTATAAATTTGATCATAGGAAAAGAGATTATGGGGTCTAGAAATGGATGACTCTAAGTTTTTCATCTTGTCCATTATCATTTTCATTAGAATGTTTCACTCAAATTTCACTATTATTCAAAAGAAGATAGTAAAACTAGAAATATGGGTTATGGTAAAAATACTTGATAAATGGTGCACATGTTGAATCAAAAGATTGTGAAGAACTCCTCTTTGGCTGGGGAGGAAAACCTATAGATAAGATAATACTAAAACAAATTTGTTCATTAGAAAAGTAGTTAGGTGGATTTCCTAACGTTGGATAGATCTCAAAAGTGTGGGCTTCCTTAGGGGCTGTTAATCTACCATCTTTAAAATAATTAAGCTTATAAAAATAAATAAAAGGTATTTTCATCAATAATCAAAAGCTATTTGAGATTGAATAACAAGGATATGCTTGATAAAGTAGATAGACTATAAATAATTTAATTAGTGAGAAGATGATTAGTACTAGTGGGTGGAGTTGTGATTTAGGGAATCTGGCAAAGTTCAAGGAATAGACAGAAGCTCAAGAAGAAGGATTTGGTTGGAAAAGAAAGAGAATTTTAGCTTTCTTGTTTTTAACCTACCACAGGGGACCATCAATGGTTGGAGTGACCATCGACAGTTAGGTCTGACCATTGATGGTTAGGATGATCATCGATGGTTGACTATAAAATTTTGGACTTATCAACAACTGGTGATAGAATTCAAAAAAATGAATTTTGAGAGTGTGGTGCAGGGTCCATTAATTGAAAAAGGGATAAAAATAGATAGATGATAGTAATCAAATATTTGACTCACTAGAAATAGATTGATTTATTGGTAGATGTTGTTGATTTGTAGGTGGAATTTGGTTTGATTTTGATAGAATTATGATGCCTAGAAACTTAAATTGAGAGGTAATGGTAGATTGGCTCTCTCAAATAGATTGCTGATGATGCTAGATAATGCTAGATGACCTATAATAATAAAACTCTGAGTACCCAAACTCTTAATAATAGTTTCAGATGGATTGATCTCTTACTGCTCTCCTCTTCGTATAAGGAAGGGCCAAAGACTCAAGTTAAAGTGTAAGATGTGCTTCTAATTATAAATTTATCATGGAAGGTCTCATGAGAGGATTTTCACAACTTATATTTAGAAAAGGTAAGTGGTTATTTGCTAGTTTTTACATGTAAAAGCCCAGATGGTGGGGCCTGACCATCGATAGTTATCTTGATCATCAATAGTTGAGAACATCAGTCAAAAGTAACCAAAAAGGGTGATTTTAAGTCTAATTTTGAAATCATTACAAGAAAAATCATGATGAGTCTAAGTGTTGGAAATTACTTCTTGAGTTAAGTTATTTTAATAGGTTTAAGAAGAAAGATAAGAAAACTAATACTATAGTTCAGGATCTGGGTTCAGACTCATGGCATGAAACTAAAATCATAGCTATGAGTATGAAAAATTGTTCTTTTCTTTCTATTTCTAGCACTAAGTCATCTAATGTTGTTTCCTCTTCAAAACAAAAAATTGTGCATGATGATAAGAAAATAAATGAGTTGTTCCACATTAGTTTTGTTGAAAAACATACTAAGATTGACACTCTATTTGATAGTGGATCATAGGCAAATTTAATTTTTGAAGAGATTGTTAAAAAGCTAGGCCTAAAAACAACTCCCCATTTGAAACCCTATCCACTTGGTTGGGTGTGTGATGATGCAAAATTACAAGTAACCAAAACTTGCAGATTGAAATTTGTCATTACATCCAAATTCATGGATGAAGTTGACCTGGATGTAGTCCCTCTGGACATATGTAGGATTGTTTTAGGAAGTCCTTATCTTTATGATAGAAAAGCAATATTTTATAAGGAGGAGAATAAGTACTTGATAGTTAAGGATGACATTAAATATATAGTCAGAGCACATCATGTTAAGATAAGTCTCTCCTTTGTTACAACAGGGCAAATGAAAGGACTAGTCAATTCAAGTAAGAATTTTTGTCTTGTGTTGATTAAGTCTAAGGAAAAAGAAAATTCTCAGGCTATGGAAAATTGTGATCCTAGACATAAGAAAGAATTGGTTGAAATCATTTATAGTTATGATGATTTGTTTTAGTATCCCAAAGGGTTAACCCCTAAAAGGGGATTTCATCATGAAATTTAGTTGTTATAGTATTCTCCTCTCCCTAACATTCGCATGTACAGGTTATCAGTGGTGGAAAATAAGGAAATTAAAAAGTAGGTAATGGAACTTTTGGAAAAGGGTGTTATTCATCCTAGTACATCTCTTATTGGTTTACCTATCATTCTAGTGCCAAAGAAAGATGTCACATGGTGAATGTGTGTTGATTTTTTTGCTTTGAAAAAAATCACTATTAAGAATCATTACCCTCTTCCTCATATTGATGATTTGCTAGATCAGTTAAGGAATGCTATCTATTTCACTAAGTTAGACTTGAAAAGTGGTTATCATCAGGTTAGGATTAATGATGGTGATATTTTGAAAACTACTTTTAAGACAAAACAAGCATTGTTTGAGTGGCTTGTCATGCCTTTTGGATTGTACAATGCACTGATACATTCATGTATTTGATGAATGATGTTTTCAGGCCATTCTTTGATGATTTTTTTATAGTCTACTTAGATGATATTTTGATCTTCAGTTAGTCTTGGGAAGATCATGTGATTCTTATTAGGAAAGTCATGGATGCATTGAGAAGGGAGAAACTTTATTTGAAATTATCTAAATGTGAATTTGGCAAGACCTCTTTGGTTTACTTGGGTTATATTATAGGACATGGTGAATTGAAAATTGATCCTACAAAAGTGGAGGTTATAGTTAAATGGCCTAAACCCAATAATCTAATTGAGGTTATAATTTTTCTTGGTATAGTACAATATTAGAGAAAATTCATTTCTAATTTCTCATTTATTGCATCACCCTTGCATTATTTGACTAGTACTAAACATGTCTTTCAGTGAGGAGGCAAGCAACAAAGGGCCTTTGGCACTTTGAAGACAAAGATTATTACTGTTCTAGTCTTGGCACTTCCTTATTTATAACAGCCATTTGAGATTGAGATGGATGCAAGTGATTATGCTATGGGAGCTATTCTAATGCAGGGAAATAAACCAATATGCTATCAATCTAAGAACTTCATAGGTGCGGTAAGAAACTATCTGATTTATGATAAAGAATTGTATGCATTGGTTCAGAGTGTTAATAAATAGAAACATTACTTTATGGATAAGGAGATAGTGATACATATAGATCATCAGCCCCTTCAATATCTCCAGTCACAAGCCAAGCTAAAAAAGTCTAGGAATTTTCATTGGATGGGTTTCCTATAGCAATTTCATCTTGTGATTAGGTATAAGAAAGGTATTCAGAATAAAGTTATTGACATGATTTCCAGGCCTCCTATGGTAGTTTCATCTATTATTTTACAACATAGTTCTTTGACTCATGAAAGTTATAAATAATAGTATGATCATGATGCTGACTTTAAGGATGTGTATAAGACTTGATGAGTGGTAAACAGGTAAAAGAATGACTATCATGTGTATAATGGAATTTTGTATCATTTAGGTAAACTTTGCATTCCTCAAAATTAAAAGGTACACATTATTAGGGAAGTACATACTTCTCTTATTTCCAGTCATTTTAGAATTGGTAAAAGGGTTGCACATTTGAAAATGTATTTTTACTAGCCCTATATGTAGGAAAATGTTTCCAAATATATCAAAGGGTGTGTTCTTTATGCCACAAGAAAACCTATAATAGGAAACTAGGACTTTACACTCCCTTACCTATTCTTAATCGTCCCTAGGAAAACATTTCTATGGACTTCGTAGGGGGTTTGCTTATGTCATGGAGGAAACACGATTACTTGTATGTGGTAATGGATAGATTTAGCAAGATGTGTGTTTTGATTCCTTGCACCAAGTAGATTACAGGGGAAGGTACAACACACTTATTCTTTCATCATGTATGGGTTCATTTTGGTTTGCCCACTTCCATTGTTTCTAATAGAGATTCTTGATTTATTGGGGAATTTTGGTCAGCATTGTGGGAATTGATGGAAACTAAGTTGAATAAGAGCACTGTATTTCATCCATATATTGATGGTCAGATAGAGGTTGTAAATGTTAAACACAAATATATATTGAGAGGGGGGGTGAATCAGTATATTTTATATCTTTTACTTACTCAAAATTCTTTTCTTTAACCACTTAATCACACATTCAAGATATGCAATAAAATTGAAACAATAACATACACCACGAGAGAGAGAGAGACCAAATTTTTACTTGGAAACCCAAAGTGAGAAAAACCATGGAGAACAATCTCAAGTATATGAATGAGCACCAACTCAAATTACAAAGTTCATAAGCACCAAATTATAGGAGCACTAACCCCTTTAACGAGGACCAACACAATAACTATTTGTGATCACCAACCCATAGGAACACCAACCCCTTGTAAATATTTGTGAGCAGCAACCCACATGAGCACCAACCCCTCTTGTGTATAAAACACAACTATCTCTCAATGTTGCTTACTCAACTAATGATAGAACTCTACAATATCTCCTACTTTTATCTCTTCTTTTATTATATAAAACAAATACAAACCATGCAATCTCTTTCATATTACAAATGGCTTCTCAAGCATTTATTTATAGCTTTCCAAATGACCTTTGGCATTCACCCTTTATGACCCTTAAATCCTCATGGAAAATGGTGCCAAACTTACATGACCCTTCGTATCCTTGCATTTGAAAAGTCACATGGTGACCCTTCATAAGCAAATACATCCTTTCCTCTTTTGTCTTTATCTTAGTGACTTTTCATATTCCTAAAAGTGTCCCTTCATGGAAAAATGCAACATACCCTCTTTTGTCTTCACATGGTGACTATTGAAATTCCTCAAGATGACTCTTCATGAGAAAATGCATCTCATTCGTCTTTTGTCTTTACCGCATGACTCTTTGACTTCTCCATGGGCCCTCTTTTGACTTATATGCAACCAAAAATATATTCATTACTATTAAATAAATATTAACACACATTATCTAAGATATGAATATTAAAAACACCATTAAATGCTATGGGGCATTTATCACCAATAATGCAAGACCTTTGACATCAATAAAAATATTTCCAACAATCTCCCCCTTTGTTATTGATGGCAGCCTCAAATTGAAATTGCCACATCCTGAAACCTATACTACACATGTCAACCTACACATACTACCATGTGAAAAACATACAGTAACTCCCCCTTACTATAGCAACTTGTACCTATTCCTTGTACCTATTTTTTCACTTGTTTCTATTTTTGTGCCTATACCTACACCTATACCTATGCCTTTTATTCTCCCCCTTTGACATCAATGGCAAAGGGCCTATCCTAGAGCTAAAACTTAGCTCTTCCTCAACTAGTGCTGAACCTCAATGGTAGGAAGTAAAAAAAATTACTCCCAACTTCTCCTATAGATACTCAAATGTGTCTTTTGGTAGTGCCTTTGTGAAAATATTTTCAATCTACTCTATAGTACTAATATATTCCATCTTAACCTGTTGATCTACAACTTGATCTCTTAAGAAGTGATATCTAATGGGAATATGTTTTGTTCTTGAATGCATCATTAGATTCTTTAAAATATTAATATCACTTGTGTTTTCACAAAAAATAGAAATAAGTTCATCATATTTTACCTTGATATCTTCCAAATTTTGCTTCATCCAAAGCACTTGAGTACAACACAATACCACTGTAATATATTCTACTTCAGCTATAGAAAGTCATACTGAATTCTACTTTTTGCTTAGCCATGACACTAAGCTATCACTCAGGAACAAATATCCTCCACTTATACTCTTTATGTCATCCAAGAAACCTATCCAATTTGAATCTATATAAGCAACCAAAGTGTAATATCTACATGTGGGATACCATAATCCATAATCTAATGTCCCCTTGATATATCTAAATATTCTCTTCACCAACTGAACATGACTATCTTTTGGAGCTGACTAATATCTTGCAACCATACCTACTACATGCATAATGTTTAGCCTTAATGCTATCAAATATAAAGACTACCAATCATAGATCTATATAAAGATTGATATATAATAGGGGAATCTTCATCTTTACTCACCTTATTTCCTATACTCATTGGTGTGCCAACTAGTGCATAATCCTCAACCAAATCTATTCAACATTTCCTTGGCATATTTACTTTGAGATATGAAAATTCCTTTATCTGACTGAAATATTTACAATCCTAAGAAAAATGATAATTCTCCAAGCATAGACATCTCAAATTATTTTTTCATATTATCAAAAAATTCTTTTGTCATCTTTTCAACGTTTCCTCCAAAAATGATGTCATCAACATATACCACAACAATCAATTGATGCTTACCTTCTATTTTGATGTAGAGATTATTGTTAGCAAATTGTCTCTTGAAACCTTGATTTTGTAGGTATTTATCAAATCTTACATACCAAGTTTTGGGATCTTTTTAAATCCATATAGTGCTTTCTTCAATCTGCATACATGGCTACTAACATTTAAGAGAATAAATCCCTCAAGTTGCTCAATGTAGACATCTTCTTCTAGATTCTCATTTAGGAAGGTAGATTTGACATCCATTTGAAACAATTTGAAATTTATAAACACTGTATATGCAAGAAACATTCTAATAGCCTTTATCATTGCCACTGGTGTAAAAGTTTCTTCAAAATCTATTCCTTTAATCTGAGCATATCCTTTACATACTAATCTTACTTTATTTCTGGTCACTTCTTCATTTTCATTCAATTTATTTCTGTAAACCCATTTTATTCCTATCACATTATGATCTTTTGGTCTAGGCACTAATTCCCAAGTATCATTATTTTCTATCTAATTTAATTCTTCATCCATTGCTTTAACCCAATGCTTATCATGTCTATCTTTTGAAAAAGTTCTAGGCTGAATTTTGGATAACAAAGAAAAATTAACTTGCTTAGATTCACTTATCATCATTCTTCTGGTGCGAATTCCTTCATTTATGTCCCTGATGATGTCACTTTCATTATGATTTATTTGGACATATTTGGATGGGGTTTTGGTGTCCTTTTTTCCCTTCTTCTCATCTTCATCTGATTCTTCAAAATATTTCTCTTCAATGATTTCAGGAATGTCTATTGGATCACTGATTCTTTATGCTCCATCTTCTTCTATTATGACACTTGCAATTTCAAATATTTTCTTAGTCCTTTTTTTATAAAATTTATAATCTTTACTTTTTAAAGAATAACCAAGAAATATACCTTCATTTGCTCTAGATTCAAACTTACCCAGTTTTTCATAGGTTCATTTTATGAAGCATCTGCTACCAAAAAATCTAAAATAATCAACTGTTACTAGTTTGTCTTTCTATAGCTCATAAGGAGTCTTGTCACTATTGACTCTTAATAATTCTATATTCTGAATATGCACTACTGTACTAACTACCTGTCTCCAATATTTATTTGGTATCTTGGATTCATTTAGCATTGTCCTTGCCATCTCCTGAACTGTTCTATTTCTCTACTCAACTACTCTATTTTGTTGTGGAGTCTTGGTTGCTGAATAATGTCTCTTTATTTCATGGTATTCATAAAACTCAATAAACTAATCTGACATGAATTATCCTCCTTGATCTGATCTTAGGTACTTAATCTTCAAACTGGTTTCATTCTCAACTAATACTTTGAATGCTTTGAAATGTCTGAAAGATTCTAATTTTTTCTTTAAAAACATTACCCAGGTCATACATGAAAAATCATCAATAAATAATGTAAAATATTTCTCACCTTGAGTAATTTGAGTTCTCATAAGTCCAGATAAATCAGTGTGAACAAGCTCTAACATCTAAGTGGTCTAGTATTCTTTTGTTTTGAACCACCTTCTGGCCTGCTTCCCATGCTAACAAGGTTCATAAAGCGTGTTGGATGGCTTTGTAATCTTTAGAAGATTTTTGATTGCTCACTTTTTGCTGATGTTAACAAGATTGTCAAAATTTATGTGTCCCATTCTCTTGTTCTGTAACCAACTTTCTTCAATCTTACTCAAATAACATTTTAGACCTTTGATGTCTGATAACATATATAAATTATTTCCTATTCTCTAAGTATTTGCAACTAACACATCTAAATATTTTCTCCTAACTTCACAACCTTTTGCATAAAACTTTAGTGTGTACCCTAGATCACATATTTGACTTACACTCAAAAGATTATGCTTAACTACCTTCTACATATAAAACATTTTTAGTTTTAGTTCTACCATTATCCAAACTTACTATACCTTTTTTGATAATTTTAGTAGTAGTATTATCTTCGAATTTCACTATGCCACCATTAATCTTCTTCAAATTTATGAAATTTATCTTATCTCCTATCATGTGCCTCAAATATCCACTGTCAATGAACCATGGATTTTCTTCATTTCTTGCATGCAAATCTGTTTGTACCAACATAGACTTTTTAGGTTATTTCTTCTACCATGAACCTGTCCAAACTTTTTTTTTGATGAATGGAGCCTTGAAACTATGATCATTCTTGTCTAACTCAAACACACTTCAATAGTACCAAGCTATGTGTCTGAAATTGTTGCACTTGTAACATATTATATCCTCTTCATTAAATCTGGATAGAGGAGCAAAGGAGTTGTGGCTTCTGCTTGACTCTGCATGAGTTTCCTTCTCCTTATTTCTAAAATTGTTAACTCTTTTTGGACATTCTATTTTCTTATGACCATATCCATTACAATAAAAATAGTAACCATAAATATAAGACCTTTTTGTGTATCTCTGACCTGATTGCCTTTTGTAGCTTTGTTCCTTTCAACCTTGTTTATTTGAGATGTCCTCTGTATTCTTAACTTATTCCCTTTTTATTCCCTCTTTTATAAGAGCTTCAACATAGCTCTTTTCCTTTTTGGTGTTAAACTTGTCTATAAAAGTAGTGGCCTCCCCTTTCTCTTTTTCAAATTTGATACCTATCTTATTTGACATTGATCTTTGACTTTTTAATATCTTATTCAATATATTAGTGCTATTCTCAAATTTTGAATCATTGGATACTCTATCATTGATTGTTTTATTTGTTTTCTTAAGATCATATTTTAAAGAAGCAATTTCAATAACATACCTTTCACATTCTTTACTTACTTTTTGCAACTGTCGTTAGATTTTTTTCATTCTTCTTGGCTTCTTCAAAGTGTGCTTGTAGATCATCAATTGTTTCCTTTGACTCTTTTTCCTTTTTCTCAATCTAGAGATTCAATCTTTGATTCTTATTCTTAAGAGATTTTAACCCTTCTAAGGCATAAATGAGTTCTCCTTCTAGATTCACTTCGACTTCATCCTGTTCTTCTTTTTGATCATCTATACTTTTGCTTACATAAGCATCTTCATGTATGGCCATGATTAAAATCTCTTCTTCTTCTAAATCACTGACTCCACTATATTCGACTGAGCTAGTATCTTTAGAATATAAACTCTTCTTCTCGAATCCATTCTTGAATTCTCTTTTGAAATTCTTCTTTTTTGTAGACTTTTCTTCTTCATTATCACCATTACCCTTATCTAGGCACTTAGCTACAAAATGTCCAATCTTTCCACAATTAAAACATTTAAAAGGTTACTTTCCTTGATATTTACCTATACCCTTTTTTGACTTGCAAATGAATAAATCTCCATTGTCATATTCATAATTGCTAGAACTGTCACTTGATTCTTGAATCTTAGCTTTCTCTTTTTTTGATGTCTTGAAAGCAAATTCTCTCATTGAGGGTTTCTCTTATTCACTATGCATCTCATATGTCATAAGAATACCATGTAGTTCATCCATCTTTAGCTTGGATAAATTCTTCATAGCTTCAATTGATGAAACTTTTGCATCATATCTCAATGGTAGAGATCTCAAATTTTTTTATATCATGATTGATTCTTCTAAATTTTCTCCAAGATCTTGACTTTGATTAACTATTTAATTAACTCGCAAAAGTTAAATAGCTATATTTTCTTCCTTTTCCATCTTTAAACTCTCAAACTATCTCTTGAAAGTCTGAAGCTTAGCTTGCTGAACCTTTCCATCACTTTTGTAAATATTCTTAAACTTTACCCAAGTTTCATGAATAGATTTATATTGCATAAATTTAAAAAATTATTATTCACATAAACCACATAAAATATCATTTAAATCTTTAGCATTATTTTTACTTGCCTTTTTTCTGTTAGAGTAGTTCTAAGAGTCTGTGGCTCTTCATATTCCTCCACCACTGCTTGCCAAATGTCAAATCCAAGGGCCATCAAATAAGTCCTCATCCTTATAATCTAAAAAGTATAATTTGTCTCATCAAACAAAGGTGTATTATTTTTAGAAAAACATTCATGTGATTTAGCCATCGTGCTTTCCCTGATCTACCTTCAAGCTGTAAAACTTTGTCAAAAGGAATTAACTCTGATACCAATTATTCAACATGAAATATACTAAGAGGGGGGGGGGTAAATCAGTATATTTTATATCTTTTACTTAATCAAAATATTTTTATTTAACCACTTAATCACATATTCAAGATATGATATAAAACTAAAACAATAACATCAATCAAACAAGAGAGAGAGAGACACACCAAATTTTTATGTGAAAACCCAAAGTGGAAAAAACCATGGAGAGAAATCTCAAGTATATGAATGAGCACCAACTAAAATTAAAAAATTCACAAGTACCAACTTGCAAGAACACCAACCCCTTTGCCAAGTACCAACACAATAACTATTTGTGAGCATTGACTCACAAGAGCACCAACCCCTTGCAAGGATTTTTGAGCACCAACCCACAAGAGCACCAACCCCTCTTGTGTATAAAAAACAATTATCTCTCAATGTTGCTTACTCAATAAATGATATAACTCTACAATATCTCCTAATTTTCTCTCCTCTTTTCTTATATAAAACGAATACAAACCATACACTCTCTTGCATATTACAAATGGCTTCTCAAGCCTTTATTTATAGCTTTCCAAATGACCTTTGGCATTCACCCTTTGTGACCCTTAAATCCTCATGGAAAATGGCACCAAACTTGCATGACCCTTCGTATCCTTGCATTTGAAAAGTCACATGGTGACCTTTCATAAGAAAATGCATCCTTTCCTCTTTTGTCTTTATCTTAGTGACTTTTCATATTCCTCAAAGTTTTCCTTCATGGAAAAATGTGCCATACCCTTTTTTGTCTTCACATGGCGACTCTTGAAATTCCTCAAGATGAATCTTCACGAGAAAATGCATCCCATTCCTCTATTGTCTTTACCCTATGACTCTTCGACTTCTCCATGGGCCCTTTTTTGACTTTATGCAACCAAAAATATATTCATTAATATTAAATAAATATTAACACACATTAGCCAAGATATGAATATTAAAAACACTATTAAATGCTATGAGACATTTATCACCAATAATACAAGACCTTTGACATCAATGACAATATTTCTAACAGTAAATTGCACAGTGGTACATTTACTTAGGGGTTATTGCAGTAAACATCCCAAGTTGTGGGATGAGCATTTATGCTATATACAACATGCTTATAATTGTGCACTTCATTATTCTACTATGAAATCTCCTTTTGAAGTTTGTTATGGATATATGCCTAAATATCCTCTAGATATTTGTTATGGATAGGATTCAATTGTTGATGAGTTTAAAGATGTTGTTAATGTCAAGAAGTTCATTGAAAAGATATAATAGGTACATTAGACTATCTGAGATCAATTGGAGAAAAGTCAGGCAAAATACAAAGCAAGACATGACAAACATTATGTTGATCACCAATTTGTTGTAGGTGATTTAGTATGGATTCACATCAGTAAGGAAAGGTTGACAGATGAAGGTAAAATGTTAAAACTAATCCAGTATGGTCCTTTCTAGAATACAAAAAAGATTGGTAAAAATGCTTTCTGGTTGGATTTACCATCTTATATGTAGATTTATTTAGTTGTGAATGTGGAAAATCTAAAATTGTATGAGCCTCTGATGATTGTTGATCATGATGAAAGTGTATCTATTCTTTTTGTTAATGATTTTGCTCCTAAGTATCTAACAAAACTACAAGAAGATAAAATACTTGATAGGAAGGTTCAAACTTCATAAAGGGGAAATGTTGAATATCTGCATGTTGGTCTCAAAGGGATGTACCTGAATAAGGCCAAATATATGGAAACTAGAAGAGTGAGGAAGTAATACCCTCACCTCTTTACCAATTAATCAATTTTTGGAGGTCTAAAAGCTCCTAGTGGGGAAGATTGATCTAGGAGAATTCATATTTTGCTCAAAAAAAAAGTCATCAAATTACAAGTTGACCATTACCATGGTGAAGGGCTCATCGAAAGATTTTTGGCACATTTTATGGTTAAAAAAATGGAGATCATATGCGTAAGATATTGCATGTTGAAGATTGAATTGGGCAAGTAAAAAAATTGGTTTGGATGATGACAAGTGGCGAGTGGTCCACATGATGGGTCCTCAATCCACCACGTGGCTTGCCACCACTTAATATTTAATGGTCCACTTTTAATTATAGTCATCTAATTGACTATATTTTATGTAATTAATTAAATTCCATACCAATTACCATGTCACATCCATGCCCACCATTAAATGCCAACCAACCAAAGGTTCTATCCAACATACCTTCCAAATATGCCATGTTTTTCCATGGTTTCCAATGAAGTCTCCACACACACTACCACATACCACAAAAATTCACAAAATTTCCATGAGCCAAACTAACAACCCACATTCTTTGCCAAATATTGAGACTTATGCCATGTACCAATGTCCACTTCATGGACCATGCCTTTTAAGGAATTAACCAACCACGAGTTTCATGGCATTTAAAAATTAAATATGGTCACCCACTTACCAATGTGGGATAATAAATTTAGCTAAAGACCAAAAGCAATGTCGACGAGACTCAAACCTAACAAATTTGGGTAAAAATATAGTGTTCCCACCATTACACCTATGGGATTAAACATTATATAAAAGGGTTGAGGCTCATTTTAAAGCCAATTTTTTGATGTGGAGATAAGGTATAAAGGAGTGTTAGAGACTTGGAGATTGTATTAAGGCCTCGAACAAAATCATATTATTTTGAGAGTATCTATGGGATAAAATTAAAGCTCATAAGATGATTTGAAGACTTTATTAAAATTATAAAGTGATTTTTGTGACAATTTATAAAGAGTGATCCCCCCATTGGAGTGGATCCAGAGACGTAGGATTTATAGCCGAACTTATTATCAAATCATGTGTGGTATTTCTATCATTTTGTCTCATTTATTTACACTCTTAAATTTTTGTTAATGTAAATTTTTAAAATTCTATATTCATTTAAAATATTGATTTATATTAAATCATTGAATTAAGGTTTTGATCCAATTCAAGTGTATTTTTGTAAAAATTACAACACTTGAATATTGTCGATTACAGAATAACTAGGAACTTGAATTTGACTAAACTGACTATTATTTGTAAAAATAGTGTTCACCTTATCAGATGTCTTATTTACATGAGAAAGCTTGGAGAGCTCTTGATGAATGATCTCTTTCTATCCCAAAATAGAAAAAGCATCATACATAGACATAATGATATTAGCCTTTTTCATATGATCCATAATATTAAAAGGAAGACTAGTACCTTTAAACAACACCTTAGAAGTAGAATTATCACTTGGTACTTGAGTGACATGAGGAGCAAAAGGAAACTTCTACTACTATCTATGATGTTAATGTATTTGTTGAGTTACATGAGATTTAACAGCTATATATTAAGTGGTAGGCTATTGACTAACTTATGGAGGTGTTGGAGAAGCCTTAGATTACCCCAAATTATCATCCAACATCCTCCTCTTAGCCATTATATTGGATGAAACTAGTTCATTTGATCTTTATGTAGTCTACCCCATGTTTACTATGATATGCTCAAACATATGCTCCCCTTCTTGAAATTTTATGCACATGGTGTCAGCTAGTGCCTTACCCATGCTCCCTTGCTATTGAATTTGAGATTCCAATGATGTCATAACAAGCATGTTATCTTGATTCATTGGAGGGCCTTGTGTTGGAGGAGGCATTATGTCATGGCCTTGGAATGAAGGAACATGCTGCTAACTAGGATCCTGATACATTTATCCACTTGTATCCATCACCATCTCATTGGACTACCCTCCTAATTGGCATGTTGTTTTGTGTGGGGACCAAGGCTCTTGATATACTTATAACTATGGGATTGTAACTATTATAAGATCTACCTCGAGTAATTTGGCCTTAGTCTTGTTGATTTGATTGATAAGGGGGTCTATTATAGGATTGAGTAGGTTATTAGGCTTGGAAAGTGTCAGGATCCTACTGCCCACTAAGGGCACACTTGAATACCTTTGTATTAGCAACTAAACACAGAATTTAACTAGAATGATAAGTAACTAGAAATATGAAACAACACAGGATATGAGAGATAATACCCAATTGTATTAATACTCATTCAGAAGAAAATACAATAAAGAAGATGCCACACTTCTTCTTCCCACACCTCTAGAGCTCCAACACTTCTAGGGTTCACCAATAATTCTCCTTCAACAGTTCACTCTCTCAATCACGGTCACAACAATCAACTCAAACACAGAGTTGTTTTTCACCTCCACCAATTAGTAACAACGTTGCCAGTACACCAAGTACACAATCGCACTCCAAGTAGATCTCCCTTTCCTTGCTGCCACCTACAAATCAATAGACCTTACTTACCATGTAGATATCTCTACACCTTGAAGAACCCTTATCCTTGCCTCACCAAGTCCTCATGATTCTTCAACCAGTACCCCAATGGATCTCCTAGTAGAACTTGCACAACTTGCAACTCTCCCTGATCATACACACTCAGTACCCCTTTGGAACTAGGAGGAGCTACTCTTACTCTCTCTTCAAGCACATTGGCTTTCTAGCACACTTTTACAATACAGCCTATGAGTCTATTATATAGATCTCATGCATACAATAATTAGACTTTATTAATTACAATAATTAGACTCACAAATCAAGACCAAAAATAGTCTTTACATGCAAACTGCCTGTCCAAAAATAGACCAGTCCAGAACCCACATGCAAACTGCATGCACACACAGGTTTCCAATGTCGGCTCCTTCCTGATTGATGTTGGCTAACTCATAAATGACATCAGTTGCTTCTACACTGTAATTTGACCGATGTCGGTTGGCTTGACCGACATCAGTTCCTCTGCAACTAGCTCTGCAACCCAATAACCCAGCAACCTCCTCCATGTTTGCATCAGTGAAGCTTTTAGCTCCACAACCTAACAATCTCCCACTTGGAGATAAATAGTTGCACCTATACCTGTACCTATACCTATACCTTCATCTAATTCATTTCCTGGCTTGTATCCCTCTTCAAGTTCAATCCTGAAGACCAACCACCACACAACCTGTGGTGCACCTCCTGTCATCCAAGTAACCTGCCACATCCGAACCTACAACTCCATGTAGTGAAGACCTTGACCCTACATAACATGAATCCCTACTACTGGTCCCTCTCAAATACCTGTGAATCCACCTTCCCTGAATTAGCTCCAAACTCTCTGACAACTCCCATTGCTTGGGAAAACTCAAGTCTATATTAGACCTTATGTGATTTTGAACACTATTCTAAGCTCAACTTGAATTGTCCAGCCCTTGGTGTGCTTACCAGTTCTACATCCTATGAATTGAACCCTGCCAACACCTTCTTCACATCAGCTCCCACTGGAGACAAAATCTCCATGTCTCTTATGCCAAAGAATTTTGCTGCTCCCAAATTCTTCATGACATAACTCTGAACTAACTTTACCTTTAGCTCAGAAACTCCTTGCATGTGTAACCCTGCAACAAGCAACCACACAACAGTAACAGGATAATTTTGCAATCATCATCTAACCTGATAAAGACAAACACAATAGTTACACTGACATTGACTAAAGCCCTGCTTTGTCATCCACCTGTCAAAACCTGTACCACTGTCCTGCAGCTTCCTCAAGAACATATACCCTAGCCTTCTATCTCACGTATCCATCCACTCTCTTCTTTAACTTGGGAATCCATTCATCTGTCAGTGCTTTCATCCTGGCTAGCAACTCTACCAAATCTCTTACTTGGTTTTCTTCTGAAGAATTCATGCCATGCTCCCACTGTTTCTTGGATTCTACCTGTATTGCCTCTTCACGTCTTCCTAGTTCTTGACCATTAGTGAGCAACAAGTAAGAAGGTGAACAATGAATATGAGGTCCACTTACCCTTTTAGTCCTCCATATGGGCATTTGAGACTCCTTGACAGCTTGTTGTCTACCCAACATCAGTTCCAGTGACTGATCTCGGCCATCTCCCAATTTTTACCTGACCAACGTTAGTTCCCTGTGACTAAACCTTACTGCCAACGTTAGTTCCCTAATCAATGCTAGTGTCCCTTCTACTGATGTTGGTTCCTTTTTGACCGATGTTAGTTTCTACTGCCTGACACCACCAACTCTGCTGATCTGCACATGACCGATGTCAATGCTTGTCTGTTCAATGTTGATTCCTCCTGACTGACACCAGTACCTGTGTTTTCCTGTGAGTGATGACTTTTTACCTGTGAGCTCCTTTTGGATCAAACCCTTGTCCATATTAACATAGCCCTGCTCTGAATAATTTAGTCTCCTTAGTTGATCTTTGTCTGTCATCTCCTCCATGAACACCAAGGCTTTCCAGTTCTTAAGTTTGTCAAAGATATCTATCTTCCACTTAAGAACATGCATTCCCTTCTTACATATGTAACCAAGCCTATAAAGCCACATGTCTGCAATAGAAGGTGAATCAGTAATATTAGTAGATAGATAAAGGATAACTACTTTCTTACCACCGTCTAATTCAAGTGCATCCACTATGAGAGTTACTGTGCATCTCTCATCACCTATTTTTTCCTAAAGAAATTAGACTCATCTCCAAGACTGGTACCTACATGACCTCATTCAACACCCATGTGTTATCTGTCTACAATTTTAGCTTCACTTCCCCTTTGCCAAACATTTGACAAGGCTCACTAGCTCCTAAATAAATCTCTCCAAAGTCTCCAAAGACATACCCATGAAAAGATGCTCTATTTTGGGCTACATGGAAAGAGGCAACATAATCTATAGACCAAGATTCTACTTTATCCAGAGCAACCTGTGCAACAACACCTGCAACATCTGCTTCTACACGCTGATCTTCTACCGACCAACAATCTTCCTTTACCTGCTCTTTCTTTCCATCAATCTGACCATTCGTGCTATTCAATTTCTCCATTCATAGCTTACTTTCTTTTACCATTGCTATACTCCCACTCAATCTGAAACCCTTGAGAGTGACCTGTAAACAAACACAAAACTTGCTCCCTAAAACCTTAGCTCTGATACCAACTGTTAGGATCCTACTACCCACTAAGGGCACACTTGATCACCTTTGTATTAGCAACTAAAAATGGAATTTAACTAGAATGATAAATAACTAGAAATATGAAACAACACAGGATATGAGAGACAATACCCAATTGTATTAATACTCATTTAAAAGAAAATACAATAAAGAAGATGCCACACTTCTTCCCACACCTCTAGAGCTCCCACACTTCTAGGGTTCACCAGTAATTCTCCTTCAATAGTTCACTCTCTCAATCATGGTCACAACAATCAACTCAAACACAGAGTTATTATTCACCTCCACCAGTCAGTAACAACATTGCTAGTACACCAAGTACACAATCGTACTCCAAGTAGATCTCCCTTTCCTTGCTACCACCTGTAAATAAACAGACCTTACTTACCATGTTGATATCTCTACACCCTGAAGAACCCTTGTCCTTGCCTCACCAAGTCCTCATGATTCTTCAACCAGTACCCCGGTGGATCTCCTAGTAGAACTTGCACAACATGTAACTCTCCCTGATCATACACACTTAGCACCCCTTTGGAACTAGGAGGAGCTACTCTTGCTCTCTCTTCAAGCACATTGGATTTCTAGCACTCTTTTACAATACAGCCCATGAGTCTATTATATAGATCTCATGCATACAATAATTAGACTTTCTTAATTACAATAATTAGATTCGCAACTCAAGACCAAAAATAGTCTTTACATGCAAATTGCCTGTCCAAAAATAGACTAGTCTGAAACCCACATGCAAACTACATGCACACACAGGTTGCCGATGTCAGCTCCTTCCTGATCGATATCGGCTGACTCATAACCGACGTCGATTGATTTTGCACTATAATCTGACTGATGTCAGTTGGCCTAATCGATGTCGATTCCTCTACAACTCGCTTTGCAACCCAACAACCTAGCAACCTCCTCCATGTTTGCATCAGTGAAGCTTTTAGCTCCACAACCTAACAGAAAGGACCTTGGTATGGCCTATATGAATTCTATTGTTATCTCTCTATATCCACAAGCTTTTTATTTTTTGCCTTTAACAAGATCTCAATCCTTGAAGTTTTTTCCACTTGACTATCATCAGGTTGGGTTTGATTGTTTAGAGTGGGAAATGGAGCAATGGTAGGTGGGGTTGGTTGAAGCTTTGGAAAAAGTGGCAAGAGAGATATTGACATGAGTTTCCCTGCTTATATCAAATAGTTTTCTACCCTTATAGATATCTCATAAGCCCCAGGTAGAGTTATCCCACCCATAAATTGGATCATGATTACAATGCCTGAATTTAATGCTCTCAAATAGTAAAGAAAAGCATAATTGGGTGTGGATTTAATGATGACAGGGATGCTATCCCAATTCTTTTGGATTCTATTATTGAAATCAACCATAGATTCTTAGGATGCCCTCTTGATTGATGTGAGTTATTCAACAAGTGACAAATGATCACTTTTATACTCAATTTGTTTACATAGGCACTCACCAAACTCATACCAAGTATTGATTGAGGTAGGAACTAAACCCATATACCATTATAGGGATTTGCCTTTCAAATATGTGGCTAATAGTCTCATGTTTATATTCTCTTTCATAATGTTATATACTGAATAAAGGTTTGTAATGTCAGCTATGTGCTCTATAGGGGTGGTAGAGTTTTCTCCTATAAAGTATGGTATAATCTTCAAAGAAGAAATAGTGATATCATCATGTTGTTTAAGGTTAAGAGGGCTACCACCATTTAAGGGTATAAAATCTTGCATTTTCGGCCTTGACATTTGCATAGTGGGGGTTGCATTGCTTAAAATAATAGGATGACTAGGAGATGAATATTTATTTTAGGGATAAGGAATGTGATATTGAATCTTGCTCTTTTATATGAAATAGAAGGTAGCTCAATGAATTCAAATGGAATACCTTTACTAGCTGACCTTCTAGTAACCTTTGGCATGAGAGGTGCTATCTGAATGATGCTATGAAATATATAACTTGGAGAATACTCAGCTTCTAATGATGGTGAATGTCTCCCTCTACTACAAATACTTCTCCTTAACTCTAGATTTTGGCTATGCCAAAGAGAATGGGTCCCACCTAATGTGCTAAAACTATTGGAGGAATAAATTATACCCTAACTAAGTAAAGGATTATATAGGCCCTCTACTCAAATCTAATCCAATATGGGAATGACCCTAGGCTATGGGTTACCTAATCTTGGGTCAAAACTGTAGGTTTTTTAATGAGGCTATCTCCTTAGATATGGAAATTTGAATCTCTCATCTTAAAATTTAATCTATTGGGATGAAAAGGGGAGAAAATACATGAATGAAAATCTACTTTAAGTGTGGTGATGCACCAAATGTTTAGTGATCCACTCTCAACTTAGACAATTTTATGACTACAGATAAATCCAATTAGGACAAAAATTGATCAAATTTTATGACAAGGTTTCAAACATGAGTATTTTGTATGAAGGCTAAAAAGAGACCTACAACTTGAAGGATAGAAAGAGATTGGTTTGAACAAAAAATTATGGACTTATGACACTTCAAGGGAAACCTCACTATCCAACACTTAACACAACCTACAAGAAACCAATAGACTTGAATCAAGGTACATGAAGGACATACACATGATGAATAGGAAACATACACTCTATAAATCAAACTTCAATAAAGCACACTTAGGATTCAACTAGAATCTGAGATGTCTTATATTGCTTCAAGAGAGTTTTACAAAGTGATTTGGTAGAGATTCACTATATCAAGCTAAGAGATCCAAATCAAGAGTTTAAAACTAGTATTTATAGGAAAAAATAAGGGAAGAGAGAAATTAAAACTAAAGGGGTCATTAATGGGCCCAAATCCAATCAGAAAAACCACCATCATAATCCTCCTCAAGCCTTCCCCTGCACTAATGTCACTTTATCATTTTTTGGCATGATGGAGAATGTGAAAATCAAGACCCGTTTATAAGAAGCAATCCCCATTATTGCATGAATCCTTCTTGAGATCCTCTACATTAATGCCCTTCACTATCTTCCTCAATCATGATTGATGTTCTTCATGCTATCAGGTAGTTATTTGAGCTTTATTATTAATTTTTTTTGACATTCCTTACATAATCACTATTATACCATTGCTTTTAAATCTTGAATATAGATCTATTATGTATGAAAACTAATCACCTTCTTGGTTTTCATATAGTCATGATTGAAAATGAAGATCCATAGGATAGGGTCTTTTGAATATAGTAAAGACATAAAACCTATGTCTAGAAGCATATTGCTTCAAGAGAGTTTTACAAAGTGATTTTGGCAGAGATTCACTATATCAAGGCAAGAGATCCAAATCAAGAGTTTAAAACTAGTATTTATAAGAAAAAATAAGGGAAGAGAGAAATTAAAACTAAAGGAGTCATTAATGAGCCTAGTTCCACTCAGAACAACCACCACTGTAATCCTCCTCAAGCCTTCCCCTGCATTAATGTCACTTTATATTTTTTCAGCATGATGGAGAATGTGAAAATCAAGACTAGTTTATAGGAAGCAATCCCCACTATTTCATGAATCCTTCTTGAGATCCTCTACATTTATGCCCTTCACTATCTTCCTTAATCATGATTGATGTTCTTCATGCTATCAGGTAGTTATTTGAGCTTTATTATTAATTTTTTTTGACATTCCTTACATAGTCACTATTATACCATTGCTTCTAAATCTTGAATATAGATCTATTATGGATGAAAACCAATCACCCTCTTGGTTTTCATATAGTCATGATTGAAAATGAAGATCCATAGGATAGGGTCTTTTGAATCTAGTAAAGACATAAAACCTATGTCTAGAAGCTCTCAAAAATCTTTACAGGGCTTTAATGGTGTTAGATGACTTTAAAGGGTCTACTCTTGGTTATCTAGATCATGTTTGATCTTGCATTTATGTATTCTACCTAATCAAGGTGGCACAATAATTTATCCAATGTGTTTGACTTCATGGCATCCTCTTGAAATATTTGTCCTGGCTCAACCTAAGTCAAATTTGTTCTCCATTTGAAGTCCCTAGCTTTTGAATTTTAATAATGGCTATAGGATTCAAATGATAGTCCTTTAACTCTTTGACCTCATGTGAACCATAGATCTCCATTTGTATGAATTAATGTGAGCCATAGAATTGCATCCAGTCTAATGCGGTTGAGACAATTGTCACCCATGTATTTGATCTTAGGATTCACTAACCTTTTGACCCATTGCTTGCCATGAAATCTGCTTTATATGATTGCATGTACACCATCGATCTACCTAAACCCACTATTTCTGTTACTCACTATTGTAGAGAGGATTACAAACCAAGTTAGTCAAGCATTAGTGCATAAATAATGAAACATGCATAAAGAACTAACTAACCAAGCCTACCTATTCCTATGGGAATTATAAAGGATAGTAAGAAAAAAATAAAAGAAAGCAACACCATATTACCTTTCCAAATGGATTCACCATACCCATGTGGCTCAAAAACATGTTTTCCCTTGATAAAACATCCTTGTCTTTGTCAACAATGGTGGTAAAATCCTTCAATGTCTTAAGAACGCTCCATAAAACCTAGGCTCTTGATTCAAAATCACTAAACTAGCCTATCAATGAAGCTTGCATGTAAAATCTATGATCAAATGCAAAACCTTGTGGAAACAATTTAACATTATAAATTTTCAATATTTAATATTTTTGAAGATATTTAAGCATAATAAATTTGCACCAAAATAGCTTAAAATTCATGTCCATGGCCTCTCTATTTATAGATTTTTGAGATTGGTCAGGATCAACCATGACCATCCATCTCAAGATTGAGATGTGTGGCCATAGATAATCCTAATATTTGGAGTTAAACTCATAAATATCCTCAAGATATATAAGAATTAAAGAGGGATGGGAGGCATTAAATAGGCATGGGTGACCTATAATCCTGATATTTGTGGCATTTATGGCCGAGGGATGTCTTCCCAAAAAATGATGTCACTTGATGATGCAGTTAATAGGAATAAATTTTCAAAAATAAATATTCAACAAATCTAGTGTAAAATCCACTTAATCTCTTGCTTTGGATTAATTAGCCTTAAACAAGGTTAATCAACATTTTTGTAATTACTTGAAAATTGGCCCTCAATTAATCAAAATGGTCAAAAAGTCATATTATTGGGTTATAATTTGACTAGAGAGGAACTGGAAGGTGATGTTATATGCGTTGGAGATATATTCCCATTTAAGATGTTGTCAACACCAAATAATAAAGGTACATGATGTGTAGCAATAAATTAGAAGAAAAGAGTGATCCAGAGCACTAAATGGCAAAATTGTCATTTTGACTCAAAATGATCTGATCAAAGTTAGCTAGCCCATAAAATGTGTTGCCCTATTTATGGATACTTTAACTTAAACTAGAAATTTTAAGTGACAAGTTAGAACCATTTAGGTCATTTTATGGATTTTGACCTAAAATGTGCATTTAAGTGCAATTCGAGTAAAATTGATAATGTTAACACAAATGGTGTTAGGAAATGGATGTCTACATTTTGCCCCTGTTTGAGAAGGTATAGTGAGACATTCAAGTGAAGCAACATATTTTAAAATAAAAATAGTTGTTAAGAAGAAATTGGAACAAACCCATAATGCCCCATCGAGAGGACATACTAGGATGAAAGAGAAGGATGGAATCTCGAAAAGAGAGAGAAAGTGAGAGGTTAACCCATGGAATAGATCATATCTATACGAGCTAATTCTTGCACATGTGATTACCATCAATGATAAAAATATAATGAGAGGTATAATACGCCCTAGAGATGGGGGAATGGGAAAGATATAATCCATAAATGTAAGGGACACACTATAAATATACCTAATTTTAGAGTACAAGCTGCGTGCTTATGACATTGATCAATCCTAAGATAAGTTACACATTAAAATATTTCCATCATGGGAATTAGTGTGGAGAGCTTGTAATTAGATATCATGGAGAATGTTATGCTTCAAGAAGGGATGCACCACTATAATGGGGTCTCTAAAGAGAATATAATACGAAGTACTCTAGTAGAGCAGATTTGATCATGATAAAATAGTTGTGCCCCTGTAGGGTGAATCTTGATCATTGATAAAGAATAAATAATGGCTTTACCCCTATAGAGATGATTTTATTTAGATATGGTTCAGATGGTGGGCCCTAGCATAGGTAATTGGCTAGTAAAAATAGCTCAAGGATATAACCAAAAAGATAGGTTAAAGTAAGTGGGTGGAAACGTATATGTAATGGTGTAATGGCTTAGAAATCCATATAAAACTAAGCATATGAGAATGCAAAAAGTGATGAGAGAGATGAAATGAAGAATGGAGATAGCTGAGCTAACCTTAAACAAGATTGAGCACTTCCTACATAGTTCCATAGACTCATGTTCTAACATGAACTTTAGGCCAATGTAGTTCACCCAAGTTTGGGAGAGAATGGAATGAGGAATGATGAAAAATGACCAAGAATTGATTAGACTTATAATGTATGTGAAGATATGAACATCTAATTATAGAGAAAGAAGCCTAAAATGCATGCTACCTAGAAGCCTAATTCTATATCATGAGCCTATGTTTTGCAAAGTGTTCTTGAGAATCATTCATCAGATCTGATGTTGATGTTAAGATGTTGAGACTTGAGAAAAAAGTGCTTTCTATAGCAAAAGAATTTAGGCGTCATAAGTATGAATGACTTAGAATGACATAAGATTCCAATTGTGCTGAGCTAGTTCAAATGTGAATACCTATAACTAAGGATAATGGTGAAATAATGACCAAAAATAGAGTTTCAATGATTTATATTTAAACAAAAAAGCAAAGACAAAGAAAAAGATAAACATAAATGAACCTAAGTTAAAATCAAGATATGATCAATTAAGACTTAAGTAGGAACAAAAATGTTAAAAACAAAAGTCAAGAACATCTTAATGACATGAGACCAAGATATGAATAATCAAGATCCATGTGGACCATCAAGGCATTCTCGAACACAAAAGAAAAAAGAAAAATTAAATAAAAAAACTAGACACCAACAACAATCAAATATACAAAATGATCCAAGAACAACGCAATAACATAGGATCAAGATATAAACAATCAAGATCTATGTGAATCATCAAGATGTTCTAAAACACAAAAGAGATAAACAAAAAACAAACAAGAAAACATAAGACCAAGATGAGACAAGAAGTAATAAAAAGAGAAGAAATAAAAGGAGAGGTGCGAAAGCACAACAAAGCACAAATAAACACACAGAAACAAAAACTAAGTTAGTGCAGTTTAAAGACAAATGTTCATGCATGTGCGGTAGAGGCATTACTTTCCACCACATCATAACAAATAACAATGACACAAATATTGTTCCCTAATTAAAGAGGAACAATGATAGAAAAAATGGGGGAAGAAAATAAAAAGGAGTTGGCCGAGCTGACTCTAGATGTATAAGACAAGTGGACACTGCCTACATAGTTCTATGGATGCATGTTCCAACATGAACTTCAGGCCAAATGTAGTTCTCCTTAGAAATGGGATAGAAGAAACATGATGATCAGATCAACATGATTAATGTTATATAATAAATGGAAGATATGACAAAAAAATGAGAATGGTTTGGCAAACAAGAAGCTGATGAGATGAGAAATAATGATCTTGTAAAATGGCAAGTGCATGGGATAAGATGAAATGAATTGGTGTTTATGTGCTTGTAAAATGGAAAGAGCGTAGCATGGTGGAATGAGGATGTATAAGTGTATAGAAGTTTGAGACAATGTTTTGTTCTTTTGTGGATCATGTTCTAATGTTTTTGGTATTTTCAAAGTATTTCTAATATTTTTGGTGTTTTTGGGATAAAATATGCACAAGGTGGGACCATCTATTCGAGGAGATACACATATTGAGAGTAGAGGTTCCAATAATATAGCTAAGCTAGGTGCAATGGCCCATACTAACAAATATATGAGAGTGAGGTTCTTGATAAAACAATAAAGAGCAGTAAATACTGGAACTAAGAAGGTGCATCTATTCCCCTGTCTGAAGCTGCACAAGACTATCCTAGCTGAACTGATTTGTAGAACTTTCTACTAAAGATGTTCATAATGTTCATGAGACATAATCAAGATCATCTTTAGTTAAGGGACAAAAAATGTTCAAGCTTATAACATGCCTTAGACATAACAAAGAATATGCTTCTTAAAGAGAGCAATCCATAATGGGATGAAGAATTTGTTCAGAGTGCCAAGGGTTCAAAGCCTTTACTATCAAGAATCATGAAAAGTGGATTAAGGTAGTATAAAAAGTGTTCAAGGTAAGATAAAAGGGGTGGTATAAAATAATGATAACATAAGTTTCCCCCAAGTCAAGGGTCTTATAGATAATGGTTTAAATCTGTTCATGCGTATAACCTCTTAAGGTGTATGATGTTAATGGGCTCTAAAATTTCTTCACCATTAGGTTTAGCCAATCAACATGCTCTTAATCCATAGTTTGTTGTGACAATATATGGTCCTAACCAATTAGGCTAAAACTTGCCTTTCTTTTTGGGTTCAACATTCATGTTCTTCTGGTTCTATTTCAAAACTAAGTCACTAATCTCAAATTCTTGAGGGAGAATGCACTTGTTGTAGATTATTCACAATCTATTTTGATAGGCCTAAAAGTTTTCTAAGGCATCCAAATGCTTACCATCAAGAATCTTTAGTTCTTATAGCCATGAGGCTCTATAGTATTCATTATCTTTCAATGTGCTCCAGTGATATTCTTAATGATGGGATCTCAATCTTGATCGAGATGATAGCTTCAGTGCCAAAAACAAGGGAATATGGAGTAGCTCTAGTTGGGGTGTCATGATTGGTTCTATAAACCCAGAGGGTAGGAAAGAGTTGTAAGTGCTAATTAAAACCATCATCATTGAAAATATTCTTTAATATGGCTAGAATGGTTTTATTTGATGCCTCAACTTGTCCATTGCCTTATAGGTTATATGGAGTGGATTTCTTGTGCTTGATTTTGAATTTTGCACAAAGATATTTCACATCTTGGTTTACAAAGGATCTTCCATTATTAGATATAATACAGGTTGGGATGCCATATCGATATATGATATGGTAATGAATGAATTTGGCTATTTGTTTCCTTGTAACATAAGTGAGAGGAATGTTCTTAATCCACTTGGTAAAGTACTCAGTTGTAGTCAAAATGTGCTTATGGCCATCTAAATATGTCAGGTTAATTTTCCTAATGATATTGAGACGCCATGTTGAGAATGGCCATGGTGTTATAATCAACTGTAATGGTAAGGAAGGTGCATGTATCAAGTTTCCATGTTGTTGACAAAGAACACACTTCTTTACATAATTATAAGCATCTATCTCCATTTTTGGCCAATAATATCCTATTCTGAGAAGTTTCTTTGCAAGGACTACACCATTGGTATGGGCCCCACACATTCCTTCATGAACCTCCTTTAGTGCCAGCTTAGATTTTCCTAAAGATAAATAGTGAAGAAGCGTTCCATCATAGCCTTTTTTATAAATCATGTTTCCAAGGAGGATATAGCATGTTAAGCGATGAATGAATAGTTTTTGTTGGTTGTTAGAAAGATTGGAAAGAAATACATGACTATGGAAATAGTTATAAAAATATTGGTACCATGGTATCTCAGGTGAGGGATTAGGATCAACAATGGTGCATATCCTCTCTAAATTTGATAGAATATATGTTGGTTGAAGAAAATTTTCAATCAAGAATTGATATTCTTTAGCACTGTCATGTATTTAAATCATGGTACCAATTATTGCTAGGACATCAATAGATCTATTGTTGACTCATGAAACTTACTCAAACTATAGATACTTAAAATGTGTTTTGAGGTTATTGTCAATTTGCTTGTAAGAAACAATATTATCATCTCTTGTTTGATACTGGTCAGTTGTTTGATTTATGATTAGTTATGAATATCCATAGACCTTTAAGCTTTGAATATCCCACTGTATGGAAAGATAGAGTCCTACAACCAATGCCTCATACTCGAACATATTTTTTGTATATTAAAATTCTATATAGAATGCTTTGGGGATCAAATATCCCTATGGCATGATCAAAAATATGCCTGATCTAGACCCTCGAGATTTGAAGGATCCATTAAAATAGAGCATCCACTATTCATGTTCTTGTGATGCTTATTCTATTGTCATGATAGAATCATCTAGAATGTCAAAGTTGAGAGGATGAGTGGCTATAATAGGAGCTTCTGCAAGTTGGTCTACAAGAACCTATCCTTTGATTGCCTTTTGATTCTAGTACTCAATATCAAACTCACTGAGGAGCATAATCCATTTAGCCATGCATCCTTGAAGAGATGCTTTAGATAATAGGAACTTGAGAGGATCTACCTTGGTGATAACAATAATTTTGTTATTTAGCATATAATGTCATAATTTTTGAGTGGCGAATACCATAGCTAAACATGAATTCTCAATAGGCCTATAATTATGTTCATAGGTTACTGATATGTGGATTAAATAATAAACTACTTGTTCCTTACCATGATCATCATGCTAAGCCAAAAGTGTCCCCAGTGCATGTTTCATGGCTGATATATGAATAAGTAGTGGCTTTCCTTGTGTTGGAGGTCGTAAGACTGGTGGATTGGGTAAGTATATTTTAAGCTTTGCAAATGCTATCTAAAAATCTTCATCCCACTGAAATGTTACCCCTTTCTTTAAGAGATGGGTAAATGGGTGGCACTTATCTTCCAATTGAGAAATGAACTTATGTATAGACTAGATCTTGCCTTGTAAACCTTGTAATTGTTTGAGATTGTTTGGTGGAGGTATTTACATACTAGCAGTGAAATTTTTAGGGTTGACGTCAATCCATCATTATGATTCAATGAACCCTAGAAATTTTCTTGATGTGACTCCAAAGATAGATTTCTTAGGATTCAAGAAAAATTTATATGCACAAAGCCTCTCAAATATTCTTTATAGAATTTATGTCTTGTTCTTGATTTTGCTAGTATATCATCAACATAGTCCTCGACAATGTCATGCATCATGCCATAGAAGATGATAGTCATTTCACGCTAATATGTGGCTCCAACATTCTTCAAACCAAATGGAATGACTTAGTAATAGAATATCCCCCATAGAGTGGTGAACATGGTTATATAATAATCTTCAAGGGCTCTCTTAATCTGATTATAACCAAAAAATCCATCCATTAAGGATAAAATCTCATACCCAGCTATTGATTCAATAATCAGGTCAATGTTGGCCATAAGAAAATCATCTTTGGGGTATGCTTTGTTAATATCATAAAAATCAATACAAACATGTATGCCTAGGGTCTTTTTACTCACTAGTATTATGTTGGAAACCCATTTAGAGTAGTCTAGTGGTCTAATAAAATTGGCTGCTAAAAAGTTTTCCAACTCAGCCTTAACCAAAAGGGTGAAGCATGGATGCATATTTCTCAACTTTTGCTTGACTGGTTTAGCACCAAGGTGAATACCAAGATGTTGCACAACTAAATCTAGGTCCAAACCTAACATTTCAGAGTATGGCCATGCAAAGATGTCTATATAATCCTTAGGAATGGATATAATATGTTCATGTTTTGCTTTAGTAAGGGAACCTCCAAGATAAACCATTTTGGGATCCTCATGGGTTCCCAAATTCACTTCTGTTGTGCTCTCCATAAGGAGTGTGGATCTATCTTCTAGAATTGTAGGCAATGTATGGTCATGATCATTTTATTTTGCTATATCTTCTTGTTATTCCTCCTAAAGATTTGGATAATATGAAGAATCAAAATCTACCTTCTTAGGTAAAGGCCAATTTGCAAAAACCTCTAGAAACTCAAGAGCAAGGTGGTCAAATATTTGATGTTATTCTAAAGAGATGCTTGTACTAGCTATGGAACTTGGGCTATATGGACTTTCTACGTTTTAAGGGGATGAGCAAACTTTCCCACCTGGGAGCACCTAAAATAGGTTTTCACTCAAAGGCTTGTCTTTTTCTTTACTTTTTCCCTAATCAATAAGTGCTTCAAAGAGGTTTTCACTTGAAGACCTCAATGCTTGTTCTTTATTATGACCAAGAAAGTTTGCCTACTCTCTAAAGTAGGTAGAAGAATTTAATAAAAAATCAAAACCTTGCTTATGATCACCAATGGGGAATGCATCTCATAGGCCCATGTATTATATAATTGATTCTTCATTTTGAAACTCATTGAGGCATACGACTAAATTTTGTTGATGCTAATCTATGAGCTCAGGATGGCAAAGGCATATGTTACAGTGAGGGTTTTCTTTAAGACAAGAAGCACTAATGGTATAGATATAATGTCCTACTTTAGGAAGGGAAGCACCACTAGGATAAGTTTTTGCTTCAGGATAAGAAGCACCAATAGGATGGATTTTTGCTTTAGGATGAGAATCTCCAATAGGTGTTATGACCAATATGTCATTTGAATCAAAAAAATATGAGTCAGTATGCTCATTGAAAAGGTTATAATGGGATGTTGTGTCACTACTAGGAGTCTCATTACTAATCACTTCAAAAGAGTCACCACAAAATGTTATGAGGTCATCCTTTAGTGGTTTAAATATGAGACCATGATTCCAATTGACAACTCTAGCTGATAAGGGTTCTAAAATTCCTTACACCTATGGGCCAAGGCCTTTCTTTATATATTCAAGATGATCCATTATCCTGTTAGGGATAGGATACTTTGGATTCTAAAAAAAATCGACAAAGCCTTCAGAATATAACCAATCTCCCTCGGTAAAATCCTCTTGACCTTTCTTTGGTGCAATTGTGGGTACAAAAACAATAGGAGGTTTTGTTTGCCAAATATGATCAGGTCTGTTAGAAGTGTGGGAAGTTTTAGGATTACCAAATGTTTTAGGGGATTTTGGTAATTTTTTAATATGGATGACATACTTTAGATGATACATGGAAATGCCAACATCTTTAATAATAACCTATTTAGCTAGAACTACAAGAAATTGATCAACCAAAGTGGAGGCTAGATCACCAGGGTCTATATAATTAGATGGAGATGGATGAGAAATGATGGCTTTATTCTTCTTCACAATGAATTCAAAACTTTGGGCAATATTTTTAATTATGAAACTCTACTTCAAGATGATTGTAGTATTTATATAGTTGTTGATTAGTGGGAATAGTAACCTTGATCCCATAATGGGGAAACTTAAGGCATTGGTGAAGAGTAGATGAAACTACCTGTACTTCATAGATCCAAGGATGACCAAGAAGTATGTTATAAGGAAGCTCAATAACCATAATATGGAATAATGTATGATGAAAAATAGACCCAACCATGAATGATAACCAAATTGTACCAGATGATTCTCTTTTGGTGTTGTCATAAGCCTTGATTGTAATAGTTTATATTTGAATGTCTTTATTCATGTAATCCAATCATCACACCAATTTAAGAGATATGTTGTTTAGCCCTAAACAATTATATATAAGAACCCACTTGATCTTATGATCCATAATGATTATCTCAATGTATAGTGCATTATTATGGTTCAGGTTGAGGGTTGACATGTCCTTTTGATCAAATGTGATTTGCCAAAATGAAGATAAATGTCTAACTAGGTTCTGGAACTGGTTAAGGTTTATATCATTAAGAAAAATGGAATTTTGTAAAAGTTGGTTGAATATGGTTCTATGGACATTAGATGTCTACAAGAGTTATAATATGGAAATTTGTGCTAGGGTTTTATCTAATTGATCTATTAGACTATAAGGCTTTTGAAGTGTGGATTGAACTAGTTTAGCCTTTGTTGGATAATATGCAGCTTTTGAACCATTGTCATGATGTTCTCATTGGGTTTTATGGAAAAAGTGGGTGAAGGGCCCTATACAGTAACTTGTGGGCATTTAGTTACAACCACACAACCTAGAGGTGGCAAGGATTTATTATAATTAGAAGAGGAAGGCAAAGGGCCTTAGATGGTGACTCATAGGTGATTAATAGTATTATGACAATTTTGGGTTAGCGAGGAGCCTTTATAAGAAAGGTACTATTTTTCAAGATTATTAACCTATGAAAATGGAGTAAAAACATCATGATGCAAACCCAACATGGTATTACTATGGGGGGAGGGTGCTGACCCTATAATGATGGGTCTTGTGTTGTGAGGAACATGAGATTGGCCACGCGGCTTCATAGTAATAATGGCAATGTGGGTTACAAAAATGCATCCCATAGTGTTATTATAGTCATAAGGTACATTGTTATAAACCACATTATTAGTGTGGGCATTATGATCTTGATTATGCTCATTATGATTATGACCTTATTATTGGTTCTAATTCTACCTCTATCCTTGATTGTGACCATTTTGATTATTTCTTGGTAGTGGTGGATCATGCTGAGGAAAGGGGTGTTTGTAGATTCCCATATCTTGGTTTATGTCTTGATTAGGGGACAAATTAATTTCTAGTTCACCACTTTCAATAAAGTCAATAATATGTCATAATTGAATGCAATGATATGCACTGTGACTAGCAACATGATGAAAGTTACACCATTCATTCTCTTTGTACCAGTCTAGTTTTGGTTGATCTTGAGGAAATGGCCTTGATACTAGCCATATAATTAAATTAGCTACAATGATATTTTATAACACTATTTCAATTGATTATCCTAACTTGCTAAAGACTCGAAAATTGTTATGCAATGTCCTTTGTAGAGGTTGTCTCTACAAATTAGATAGTGGATTTGAGGGAGTTAATTGTATGTTTGGAGGTGGCATAACCCGTACCATTTATACATGTCTTGTTTTTGTCACCCAATTTCTAACCATGTTTTTATTTTTTTAAAAGCCCTTAGGTTTATCTTGCATAACTGGAGGAGTTGGTGATTTAGTCTAATTAGATGCTTCACCTTTCACAAAAATCTTAACAAGGCCTTTAGCAATAAGAGCCTTCTCAATCTACACTCCTTTATCAATAATATCTTCAAGTGAGTTAGTACAAGATAATCATAAATTATACACAACTTTAGGATCTAAATTTTGTGTAAAGATATCAACCAACTATTTGTTTGGTAAATTGTGTTGAAAGTGGCCTACCAATGCTCTCCACTTTTGTAAATATGTAATGAAACTTTCACCATCATGGTACTTGGCTTTGCATAAGTCAACAATTGTCAATTCATGTTCTATATTATATGATAAATGGTTAACAAA
This sequence comes from Torreya grandis, assembly GCA_037957365.1. Lineage (NCBI taxonomy): Eukaryota > Viridiplantae > Streptophyta > Pinopsida > Cupressales > Taxaceae > Torreya > Torreya grandis. The sequence goes on along the minus strand of JARHVA010000538.1, from coordinate 3,778,480 downwards.
CATTTTTGATAAGTCATTCCAATCTGCAACTGATCCCTTGGGTAGTTTAAGTAGCTAATCAAGAGCTTGTCCTACTAAACTTTGTGGAAATAGTCGTAGTAAGTACTCGCTAGTATAAGCAACCTCTTGACCCAAGATGAAGAATGCTTGTATATGTTCACATGGATCTCCTTTCCCTTTGTATTTTTCAAATTTGGGTGCCTAAAAATGAGATGGAAAGGGGTTTTGAAGAATAGATAAGTCAAATTGATATAGGCATATCTCATCAAATTTGTACTTTTTGACTCTATTATTCATCTCCAATCTTTGGACAATTTCCTTCATAGAATTCCTTTCTTGCATGTTTGGTGTATTTGTGGATTGGATAAGATGTTGTTGGGGTGGAATGTGCCCCTAGTTTCATTGCTATTGGGGTGGAATGTACCCCTAGTTTTGTTGCTATTATGGTGGAATGTGCCCTTGGTTTTGTTGTTATTGGGGTGAAATGTGCCCCTGGTTTTGTTGTTGTTGGGGTGAAATGTGCCCCTAGTTTTGTTATTGTTGGGGTGAAATGTGCCCATGGTTTTGTTACCATTGGGGTGGAATGTGCCTCTAGTTTTGTTGGTATTAGGGTAGAATGTGACCCTAGTTTTGTTGTTGTTGGGGTGGAATGTGCCCTTGGTTTTGTTGCTATTGGGGTGGAATGTGCCCCTGGTTTTGTGTGGATCTATAGGGTTGTATACCTTTTGATCCATGATTTAGTTTTTATTTACTACATGCATTGAGAACATAGGCTATTGATTCTTGGATTGTAAAACATTCTCTAAATTTGCTTATTTTGTACTTTATTGATTTTGGAAATTTCTATGTTTATTTACCAATCTTTGGGTTGGTTGAAAAGAACTAGCCAAATTTTCTTGAGGGATTTCCTCAATTTGAACTGAATGTTTGGGTTTCTGAGTTTGTAAAGTAATAAGAGGTTCTTGATGATTGAATAATGTATGTTTCGTATCAAATGGAACACTTTGTAAGGTTTCTTGTGACTTCAACTGTTCATTTAGATTACCTTGATATACTATGGTAATGTCCTCATCCAATATTTGTTGCATAGTTTTGACCACATTTCTTTGTTCTTTAGAAGCATTATTATGAATTGAAGTGGCAACTAGGGAGTCAGTTAAGTCTGTGACAAGTTGATCTGTACATCATTGACTTATTATCTTGATCTTAGCTAGAACATTCAAATTTATGGGTTTTGACTCTATTTGTATTTCCTTTTCTTTATTAGAGGAAGAAAGTATGTCCATTTGTGCAAAAGATTACTCTTGTCATCATTTTTCTCCTTCTCTAACTAAGGTATGCAATTATTATCTTGACCATCATAAAATTGCTCATCTTCATAAATATGGTCATAAGAGGCCCCACTATGAGTGAACCTTTGAGACATGTAAAAAAAAGAGCTATTATGTGTGTTTGAATAATTTTGGACCAATGCTTCGGCAACCAATCAAAGTATGTTTTGGCTCTCTTTTAAACAAATAACCAAGATACCAATGAGACTATAAGGGAGGGTAGTTTGAAACCATGCAAACTTTAGAAAATTTGGTTCATAAGTTTACTCAACCTTTGGTAAATTTGAAATCATATAGATCAGAAGAGAGTAAGGTAACTCAAAGACCCAAGGTGAAAACTAGTACACCAAAGCTTAGATATTTATGATACACCCACACTGTAAAAGCTAGCTTTAACTTTAACAAGTTGACCCTAGAAGTTTAGAGGAAATCTTCTCTGGATTATGAAGAAGACAAAATGAACTAAGCAACTCAAGATGTAAAAACATACACGAATTACTAAGTATAAAGTTAGGACCAAATAGGCAACATAACATTGCCACATAATTCTAGTAGGATAAAATATGTTCTAAGACTCAAAGCATGAGTGATACACAAGATGACTTGATTTTGAGTCTTAATAAATGATCTTCAATCTAAATAGAAAATTTAACCCAAGTTTAAATAAGCTTCGTGCATAAATAGTGAACCCACTTTGACATACCAACCCTTAGAACTCAGAAAGGTTTAATTTTAAATGTGGATTATAAATGAAGGATTTAAATAAATTGGGTAAAATATCTAGACTCAATTGGGTAGCATGACTATGCCAAAGTGGATGACATGACACAAAGATTTTGATAACAATTTGAATAAGAAAAAAATGAATTTTCCATTTGGATAGCGTAAAGCCTCCTTTGCTCAATAAAATTGAGGATAATGTTTTTTGGTTAAGTTCATTGAGTTAACAAGCAGTTTTAGATACGAATAAAGACCAAGTAAGTTAATAACAAAAAAAGAATGTCTTAAGTCTAAACTGACAAGGTATGGTAAAGTGGGGTCTACTAAACTAACAAGGTTTTGATCATTCTAGGGGAATCAATTGCACAATGACTTTCATGTTAAATGATGCAAAAGACAAGCATATAAATTAGGTGACCATGGCATTGGCTAGTTATAAAAAGGTCTAATCCTTTTTACATCCACTACATCCTACTATTTGCTCAGTGTAGTGTGATGTCCAAATGTAGATATGTCCCACGTACAACTCCAAAGGAGTCAAACAAATTCAATGTTTGGAGGTGAAACCTTGAGTCAAAGCTTCCCTAAAGAACTCATCAAAGATAATGATGTCCCCCTCGCAAGCTAAGTTTGCATGAAAAATAAAGAAAGCATCAAAAATAAATACTTTAGGGTCATTTTGAAGATCACCCAAAGTTTGGTGAGTTTTTGGGGAGTGCTTTAGGCGACATTATTTCTAAGCCTTGGACTAGGCTATTTTTAATAGGAATGGCACTTTTGATTCCAAGGGTTCCCTAAAGGGGACAAATGGAAGAGCATACATGCACCATTCCTCTTTTTGCCAAACAAAACCTAAGTAAACAACTATTACAAATAAGAATTGACAAGTGTGTTTAATTTTAAACCCAAATGAAATATTTGGTGGTGTTTATTTGACCCTTTGGTCTTAGTTGCAAACTTTGAAAACATTCACCAAAACATCTAATTCTTTGTTAAACACCAAAAGAAAGTTCCTAATTGATTTTTAAGCATGCAAAAGGTGATTTAAAAATGTTTTTATCAAATGTCAAGTTTTGTTCTGTAGTAAAATTTTTAGCATGTTCTTTAGCTTTGAATCTCTTTTTAACTTGAAATAATGAACTTTGGAAAATAGCTCTCAGGTCTATGTTTTAAGAAAAACATAGTGACCGACGTCAGTCATTACAACTCACGATGGTTACTTTGGCTAACCAATATCTAACTGATGTCAGTTTTACTAATTGATGTTGGTTAAGCTAGGTAATGAATGTCAGTAGTACTTATTGACATCAATTACTGTGTAAAACCTTGGCAACCAAAAATTGCAAAATAAGGTTAAAAAATCAATTTGCAAGAGTTTTAAGGGTCCAAATGAGTGTTTTAATGTTGTAAAATGATCTTCTTTAGGTGTGAGATGTGTCTTGTCCCACCAGGCATGCCAAGATGTAGAGAGGATTACAAAGCAAGTTAGTCAAGCATTAGTCCATAAATAATGAAATATGCATAAAGAACTAACTAACCAAGCCTATCGATTCTTATGGGAATTACAAAGGATAGAAAGAAATAAATGAAAGAAATCAACACCATATTACCTTCCCAAATGGATTAACCATACCCGTGTGGCTCAAAAACATGTTCCCCCTTGATCAAACATCCTTGTCTTTGTCAACAATGGTGGTAAACTCCTCTAATGTCTCAATAATGCTCAATAAAACTTAGGCTCTTGATTCCAAATCACTAAACTAGCCTATCAATGAAGCTTGTAAGCAAAATCTATGATCAAATGCAAAACCTTGTGGAAACAATTTAACATCATAACTTTGAAATATTCAAGATTTTTGAAGATATTTAAGCATAATAACTTTACACCAAAATAACTTAAAATTCATGTTTATGCTCTCTCTATTTATAGATTTTTGAGATTGGTCAGGATCAACCATAACCGTCCATCTCAAGATTGAGATGTGTGGCCATGGGTAATCCTAATATTTGGAATTAAAACCATAAATATACTCAAGATAAATAAGCATTATAGATGTATGGGAGGCATTAATTAGGCATGGGTGACCCATAATCCTGATATTTGTGGCATTTATGGCCTAGGGATGTCTTCCCAAGAAATGATGTCACCTGATGATGCAATTAATAGAAATTAATTTTGAAAAATAAATATTCAACAACTCTCATGGAAAATCCACTTAAGCTCATGATTTAGATTAATTAGCCTTAAACAAGGTTAATCAACATTTGTGCAATTATTTGAAAATTGGCCCTCAATTAATCAAAATGGTCAGAAAGTCATTACTAGGTCATAATTTGATTGGAGAGGAACTGGAAGGTGATGTTAGATGCATTGGAGCTATATTCCCATTTAGGATGTTGCCAACACCAAATAATAGAGATACGTGATGTGTACCAATGAATTAGAATAAAAGAGTGATCTAGAGTACTAAATGACAAAATTGTCATTTTGACTCAAAATGATCTGATCAAAGTTAGCTAGCCCATAAAATGCATTGCCCTATTTAGGGATGATTTGACCTAAATTGGCACTTTTAAGTGACAAGTTCAGACTATTTAGGGTTTTTTATGGATTTTGACCTAAAATGTGCATTTGAGTGCAATTTGAGTAAAATTGATAATTTTGACATAAATGGTGTTAGGAATTGGATGTCTATAATTATGCACCATTAGATCTCTGATTAGATACCTGAGATTATGGCACTTTTTAGCCATGTGTTCATGCTGACATTTTGAATTGATGTTCACCATTGATCTTTGATGTATGATCAAATGCACATCATTAGATCTTTGGGACCCATTGACATCGCTAATTGTCCGCTCACCATTAGATCTTGAATTGAGCTCCCATGATCTTGAAAATTGTTAGCTAATTATTCATCTTTGGAACATTTGAATTAAAATGGCTATTTCATGAAGCTTAAACTTGACATTTGTGCACATGTTTCACTTTACAAGTCTAACTTTAAAGGCTTATATCTTGAGATAGCAAGCTCATCAAGATGTCAAATTTGTAGAGGATGATCTAGGCATGAAGGAAATTCATGTCCATAAAATACTTTGGTTCTGAAAGGCCTCCCATACATAATTATAGAATGAAAAATTGAGATGACCAGTCTATTTTTGCATGATGTGTGATGATGGTCTGGCTATTCTAAACTTTTGATTGAATTGTTGTTTAAATCTCTAAGGCTCAAATGAACTTCTAAGGCTTGTCTAACTTTATTCATGTTTTTGGATGATATGATCACCTTGGGAACCTAATTTATCAAATTTTGACAAACTACACTTTAAGTTTACTTAAATGTTTCAAAATTTTTGCAAGTTGTATGTGATCTTTGGACCCCTTATTCCATCTAGAACTCTATCCAGCTCATCCATTTAAGTAAAAACTTTATATGTGGGTCATATTAGCCAAAAATTATTGTAGACACTAAAATTTAGTATTATATACTTGGCCATTTGACCGAACTTCACCTTATATGACTTGAGCATACATATATGAATTTTATTTGCACTTATCTAACATCCATATGCTTTCCATGGGTTTGATCTTCCCAATTTGTTATTAATCACCTACAAGAATTCCTTAGTATATGTTTAACATGTTCAAAATCATATCAACATTATCTTCAGATCATCAAATCGATATTCCTACCTTCTAGACAAATTTGTCTAACTCAAACTATCCTAGAATTCTAGACTAGTCCAGACTTGATGGACTCATCATAAACCAAATAACAATTAGGTTTTTGAATTTAAATCCTTATTATGGGTTGGTATGTATGTTTTATTTTTAGTGACCTGAGAAAGTTTCAAAATATTCTTGAATATAAATAGGCAATAGGGCTAAACCTATTCCCATCTATCATTTATTAATGAAGCCTAGTATACACATCTACATATTCAAAGGTGTTGTCTTATTATTTCAAATTTAATCATTAGTCACAAGGAGAAAGTCCTAGCCAAGTCTAAAGCACCTCAAATCTAAGTCAAAGCTATCATTTTCCAAGTATTGAAAGCTAGATCACAAGTCATATTTATTAAAGGAGTATCATTTCACATAAACACCAAACAAAGAGAACTATATGTAGTTTTACTTCCCTCTTCAGAGTATTAGATATGTAGGAAATGCTAACCATTCATTAGGGAGTCATTGGGGTAAGCTCAACCCCATATTTTTGTCACTTTTCAAGCCTAAACCTAGTGTTGAAAGTGGACCTAGGGTTTCAAAGAGAAGGAAATATGTTTATAGAGTTGCACACATAACTATCCCTTGGGATCGCACACATATAAATTACAAACAAACGTAAAAACTTTTATGAAAATAAATACGTAAAATTTATTCAGATGAATCTATCAAATTAAAAACATTAACATTAATTGGTACTATCTAGAAGTTGACAAATCTATCTAGGCACATCTAGAAATATAGTTTCTAATCTGAGTGACTCTTGATCTAGTTTCCTACCATTTTTACTACCTATAATTAGTCTTAAACATGTATAATATAAAAAAGCTTAGAATTGTATCCCTTTAGATATTTTATATTTTATATCAAGTACAATTAGTAAAATCAAATTTTGCCTTTTACATTCATATTTTTTTTTTGTATTTCATATAATCTAAATTAGTTTAAAGTTTTATCTCTTAAGATCACAAATAAAAAATAAGGTAAAATATATTGGTGAACTCGCATGTTGTCTATAATATAGCAAAACCCTATGTGTTCCCTTATGTTTCATTCTTCTTTTTAGGGTTTCATATTTTTTCTTAAGGTTTCAATTCTATTTTTTATTTTCCCATATATTAGGAAATAAATTTTTTCACGTTGGCCTTAACTTTATACATATTTTGAAGATTTAATTATATGCCATCTAAGAAGGATAGTTCCCTTGTACCTCTAAGGATAAGTGTTAGATTAAGTGGTGCATATATTGAGCATAATAAAATTCCTTTCTTTCCATCTAAAATAGCTAAAATAAATGTAATGAATGGTAATTCTTCTTCTTCTTTTGATGTAACAATTATTAATGAATATGTACAAACATAAGACTATGTTGAAATTCATGATTTAGGACACATTAATCAAGATAATAATGAATATCAAGATATGTTTCATCTTGAATACCTTAATGGGGTAGATCATGCACAAGTTAAAGCATTGTATAATTTTCAAGATTGAATTCATAAAAATCCTAATGAATTAGATAAAGTTATAAAATTAATCCTATAAGTTAAATCTACACACAAAGCTAAGGTTGTCACATACAAGGAACAATAACATGAACCCTATATTATAATTAATCAACCCTTTGGATGTGCTAATTGAACCATATATGTTTATAATACTTCTATTGCTACTATTCCTACATCTACACATTTGACTACACATGTGATGCCCACCCAAGGTGTGAGGAAAACCCAAGGTTTTTCTCATATTACCATGCATATGTCTACATAGTAAATCTATTTACATCCTATAATAACTATGCATGTTACATCATCATCCTATCCTATTGCACCATCCTTTGAGTAGATGGTTACATCATTGTAGGATAAGGTGTTGTATTTAAGGTAGGATGTTTCTAGAGTAAGTCATTTAACAAATTTTATTACATTGATTCATAATCCATTAGCCCTAGAGATTTCAACTTATCCCTTACATATGGGTTTCGTAGCTCCTAAAATTCCATTTTATGATGGTGAAGTTGATCTAAAGCAACACCTAAAATCATTTCATATGGCATGTTTGGAATATGCATCCAATGACAGATTGCTAACCAATTTATTTCCACAGAGTCCTAAGGTCTATGCTTTACAATAGTTCAATGATCATCTATTACAATTAGTTAAGGCATTCAATATTTTGGCCAGTCAATTTATGGCACACTTTTTTATCAATATTAGTGAGATATTGTCTTATGCTCAAATTACAAAACTTAAGCAATGATCCAAGTAACCAATAAGTGCCTATGTGATTCATTATAAGACCACATTTTCTAAGATGACAAGTCATATGGATGACAATAAATTATACAATATCTTTTATCAAAGTTTGTTTGATCCTCTTCACTAATATATTATGTTCAATAAATTTAAATCATTTGAGGAGTTATGCCATATAATTCAAGAATGAGAATTTAAGCTCATAACTTTGAATAATCTCAAGTATGTTCCTAATAGTACAACTACATTAACTACAAATTTTAAAAGGAAAGCAAGTTGTGAAGATAAATCAATTGATGGTAAGAATGAATAAAAAACAACAATCAATATAATATCATAACCTACTAATCAATTTGTCTTATCCACTCCAAAAAGGACAAAAATTTCATGATTACCTAAATGTCATAATATCCTAATTTTGAAGTTACTAGAGTATAGCCTTATATCTCTCATTACCCCAAAAGAGGTTGATATGAGTAAACCTATACCTAGAGGATTATATAGTAATGCATATTGTCACTATAATCAATGTGTTGGGCATTATAAAAATAGACACTTTAATCTAAGGCACAAGATATAATATCTCCTCAATGAGATTATTATTGATCTTAGGACATCTTCAAATGATTTAGGACGATAACCAAATGGTAATGCAAATATTAAAATATTTTTCAATCCATTTCCAAATCATGCAAAGACAAAAATGAAGGACACTACTAAGGTGAATATGACATACAACACACATCCTCATCCTCTGACATATGATCACCCATTGGATGATATCACTGGTACACTTACAAGCACATTTTTACAATGACCTATAATAATATTTAATGATAGTGAGATTGTGGATGATAATCATACTCATACATCATTATTTATTCAAGAATAGATTTATTCACAACCTATACATAGTTTCATGGTATGAAATGGTCCAAATGGTTTTTTATACATTGAAAATTCTACATTATTTTGGATATACACATGAGGATTTGATGGAAACAACAAGGACAATCAAAATATTTTATGGTAAGGAACAACATCCTTTAAGACACATTTTACTACCTCTTAAGGTAAGCCCCATAGTAATTTATATATTATTTTTGGTTTTATAAGTTCAAGATTATTTGAAATGTTGTTCAGATGCCCTTGGATGCATAAGATTCATGTAGTACCATATTCAATACACATATGTATCAAATATTTACATGTTAGTTATGTGGTCATAGTCTCAGGTGTTCTATATGAGTCTCCCAACTAGAGACATTTCCTCCTCCTCCCTCACCATCACCATAGTTGGTTATTACACTTATTCAGGATCATTTTATACATGCATTTACTTTACATATTTATGTTCATCATACATAGTCAGTTATACAACCTGCTAATGTTCATTCTATGAAAATAATTCTAAGGACAAGAGTTGACTCTCCTCTATGACCTATGCTTCAACTCCCATTAAATAAGATATTTATTCAGGATTCATAATGGTCATTATCTATAATATCATGTTACATATAACTCATTATGTTCCACAACAAACTTAAACACATGTTTATCCTATTATACATCAACATTCACAAGATATTATGCTACCTATAGTCACTCATCATACACAAGATCCTATGAGTCCTAATTTAGATTTAGAGATAGTTACATATGATAATAATCACTCATGGAAGGTGACCATTTCCATGTTAGATATAATAAATACACATGATCATCCCATTGATGGGGTAAATGGTTAGCATTTTTACGTTTATGCAAAAATATTTCAAAAATACAAAAAAAAAATTTAGCACCCAAACATGACATGTTTTATAATTTATGTTATCTATCACAAGTTTGGTAGATTAAATGTATTTTTTCATATACACATACATTTCATAGTATATATGAGTGAGATGTAGGACATACATGATACATATGATATATGGATGCATAAATGCAAGGCATTACTATACCTGATGATTATGTCAATATTGTGGGTATCTCATTTCATAGGTTACATCAATATAAGTTATATATTTCTATGACCCTTCCATTTATCATGTTGAGGTAGATTAATTACTTAATATTTTACCCTATTAAAAAAAAAACTAAATGTGGGCTAAGAAGTGTTTATTATATATATAGATGTAAAATTAAAAATATCATAATGCTAAAGATGTACAATATTTAGTTATTCTGATTTTGACAAATACTAAATATGAGATGTTGATATTTTGGGAAATTACTAAGAAAAAATATTTATCTCAGATATTGATACCAATTTATTGTTTAATTACAAAAAATAGAAGAGATGACTGTGCAGGCTCAATATTGAGAAAAAATAGAAGCATAATCTAAATAGATCTATTATAAGCAGATGGTAATGCAAGGAACTTGAGTCTATTGATGGTGAATTTGTCCCACTTGATTTTTATAAGATATAGTTAGAAAAAGATAAAAATTATGAATTTGGAAGTCACATATCAAAGGTAGAGATACATGATATTTATAGACATGAGTGTAGTAGGAAGATAAAGATATAGTGTGCTCGAGTCTATTGATTGTGGACTTATCCTAGTTTACTATACCACATAAATAATTATTTCACCACTTTCATATGCATTAATTAAATCCTTAGATGCATCTTCAGACCTAAAAAAATTACATAGAATACCTACGATGAAAAAGCCCTAGCTTCCTACCCACAAACTAAATTGGAATCAAATAGATGGTGGGGGAATTAGGTAAGGGGCTTGAGTTAGACTGACCTTGGTCAATCCATTTTGAGAAACTAAGAAATACACTACATTTCTAATACTATAAATAGGAATAAAACTCAAATGTATTTCTCCCACTTTAATATGTGTGTGGAATAATGAATGCAAATCTAGAGGCTCTTCTTCCTATTTTACCCTTAGCATACGTATACATATGAAGATTCAAATTTTAATATTGATTTAATAGAAATATAGATAAAACATGAAAACATTTTGATATATTTTAAGAGTGAGGAGAATTTTATTTAATGTCTTAGAGGAGTCTTGTATTTATAGGTGTTTTGATTTTGAATTTGGGACCTATTGGTCTGCAAAAGCTGACCCAAGATAAGATGCAACAATAACAAATAAGAATAAAATGAAACATTCCCCTAAAATAATTTTGAAAATTAAAATATGGTTGGTGAAGTCTATGTTAAATAGATAGGGTATAGGCCACCCATGTCCCAAGAAGGACAAAATGGCTAATACTAGGGTTCCCCATAATAAAGTGGCAAGATAAATACCTATTACATGTGAAAGTTTGATATGTCTACTAGTCCTATTTTGGAAACTTTTGTTTTTTTGTACATAAATTTAACCCCATTTTCATTTTTGAGTGTCAGTTATGTCATCGAGAAGGTGAATCTGACCCAGTCAAATGATACCCTCAATTTTGTGAAAATTTTCCCATGTGAAAACCTATTTATGATTGAGTATCAAGTTTTGTTAGTGAGTTTTTAATTACCAAATAATAATGTTTTTTTTGGAATTTTTATAGACTTAACAAGTGTCAAATAGTGAAATGAGGCATATCAAAATGGAAATAGAGGGAAATATTTGGTCGTTGAAGGCATTAATAGATCCCAATAGCCTTTTGGAGGGAAAATATTATCCTTTTCAAGGGATAATTTCCATATAATGGTGCATCTTGATTGCACAAGGGTTGGATCTTTGTTTATATGAGGAGTGATATTAGAATATACATTTATTTTTATGCATTTTCTTGATGTTATAGTGTAAATCCTATCCCTAACTTGTATCCCTACCATCATGCTAGTGAATATCCAATCGATTGATTATGGTGGACTTAAATTTGATTTTCAAGACAAATATTTTAATTAATATAAGGATTTAAAGTTGTGTTTTCAATATGTAAATTTGAATGGTGGTTGTATATCTTCCTTTCATTGTATTACTACCCTTATGACTTTTCACTAACTTTGTTTATGATTTTGTGCACATTGATTAAGAGAGAGAGAGATCAATTTATGGAGTTTCTATCAAAATAACTAAATGTGTTTTCATTATTGTAGGGTTTTATTTTTATTTACGTCTCTTTTATTATTTTTTATAAATCATTTATTCTAAGGTTAGTTTAAATCATGAATTCAATCCATTACTAATGATTATCCCAATTGCTTAGCCTCCTTTCATTGTTATTTTGATATGTATTGTTGAATATTTAAATGCAATGGAAGGAATGATTACAATAAGTTGTATATAATTTCCTAAAATCTTTGAAATGCTGGTTAAATTGGGCAAAAGAATGCATTTGTTTCACTTTAAACTCCCAAATAAAACCTATTTTGATGAAACACAAAATTGGCATTCATGACTAAATTTTTAAAGACCAAAAATAATTTAAAAAGTTTTAAAATCAACAAAATCCTTGAATGAGAGCATTTTGTGTAGCCTAACTGAGTCACCCAGTTGTTGAACATTGTCATTGATTAAGGAGGAGATTGTTGAGCATTATCATTGAGAGTTGAGATTTGATATTTAATATTGTCATTGATGTCAAAGGTTATTATGAAGATGCATGGTTATTTCATTGATGTCAATCTAATATCATAGACGTCAAAGATTCTTGGTCAAGTAAGCCTTGAGGTATGTATATGAATGAGTTTTGTTTGAAGAATATTCTGATGATAACTTAAGTGAAATCATTGAAAATCATCATGAGTGAGTAAATGTCAGTATAACAAGTATAAATAATCTTTTAATGTTTTGTCTAGACCTTGTGAGATGGTATTTGTAGGTGGCATGTGTAGGATGGATTAAAAAGTTTGTTAGTCAAACATTAGTTAATAAATCCATGAAAATGCATAAAAAACTTAACAAATAAATCCAAACTATTCCAACAAGGCTTCCTAATGATAATGAAGAGAAAATTGAAAGAAATAAATGCCTATTACCTCCCCAAATTGATTCCACCATCTAAAATTAGCTCCAAACATGTTTTCCCACTTGATCTAGTGTTCTTATCTGTGTCAACAATGGTTGCAAAGCTCCTCTAATGCCTCAAGAACACTATGTATAACCTAGGCTTAATAGAATGAATATCTAATCTAGCATATCAAATGAAGCTTGAAAATAAAACATAATGATCAACACAAAATAATGTGAAGACAATTCTGTGTTATAAAATTACAATAATTTATCTTAAAAATGGTGTTGAAGGGCCTTTTATTTATAGATTTTGGAAATAGGCTAAGATCAACCATGATCATCCATATCAATATTGAGATGTGTGGCTATGAATTAATATATTATTTATAATTAAATCTATAAATATCCTCATATCAATTTGGAGGAAAAGGTATTGATTAGGCAAGGGTGACCCATAATCTTGATATTTTATGCATTTATGGTTTATGGATGCCACCCCATAGATGATATCACTAGGTGATGCATATATTTTTAATCAATTTTCAATATTGAAATAATCAATAAATTCCATGGAAAATCCACTTAAGATCTTGATTTAAATTAATTTGCTTTAAATAATATTAATCAATTTTAGTGCGATTCTTTGGAAATTGGTGCACAATTAATCAAAATGGTCAAAAAGTGATATTACTGGGTCATAATTTGACTCAAGAGGAATTATAAGGTGATGTGAGATGCATTTAGAATGTATTCCCATTTAGGATGTTGCTGACACAAAATAACAAAGGTACATGATGTGTACTAATGAATTAGAAGAAAAGAGTCATCCAGAGCACAAAAAGGTGAAATCATCATTTTGACTTGAAATGAATTGATCAAAGTTAGCAATCACATAAAATGCATTGCCCAATTTAGGGATACATTGGCCTAAATTGGCATTTGTATATGATAAGCTCAAACCATTTAGTGTGTTTTTAATGATTTTGGCTTAAATTGTGTATTTGAGTGTAAATCAAGTAAGATTGAAAATTTTAACACAAACAGTGTTAGAAATTAGATGTCTACATTTTATCCTTATTTGAGAAGGCATAGTGAGACATTCAGATAAAGTAACATCTTTTCAAAGAATAGAGTTATCAAGAAGAAACTATAAATGACCCACAATTCCCCCTTGAGAGGACATACCAGGATGAAAGAGAAGGATGAACTCTAAAAAAGAGAGAGAAAGTGAGAGATTAACCCATGGAATAGATCACATCCAGATGAGATAATGCTTGCACACATGGTTATCATCAATAATAAAAGTATAATTATAAGTATAATGGGCCCCAAAGATGGGGGAATGGGAAGGATTCAATCCAAAGATATAAATGACACACTTTGTATGCACCTAATTTGAGAGTGCAAACTGCATGCTTACAACATTGATCAATCTCAAGACAATTTACACACTTAAACAATGCCATCATGGGTAGTAGTGTGGAGAGCTTGGAATTAGAGGAAAAGTAAAACATGGTCTCTAAAATTGATGATATTAAAAAGTTCCCTAGTAGGATAGATTTGATCATGATAAGATAATTTTGCTCTAGTAGGGCTAATTTTTATCCTACTAACTTTTTGTTGAGCAAGTCATCTTATCCCACTAGGTGTGCCAAGATGTAGGATGGATTACAAAGGTTTTCAGTAAAAAATAAATCAATAAATCCATGAAAATGCATAAATAACCTAACAAATAAAGCCAACCTATTCCATTGGGGTTTGTTAATGATAATGAAGAATAAATTGAAAGAAAACAATACCCTATTACCTTCCTAAATTAATTGCACCATCCAAAAGTGACTCTAAGTGTGTTTTTCCCCTTGATCTAGTGTTCTTATCTTTGTCAACAATGGATGCTAAGCTCCTCTAATGCCTTAAGAACACTATGCATAACCTAGGCTCAATAGAAGAAATCTCTACTCTAGCCTATCAAATGAAGCTTGCAAATAAAAAATAATGATCAACACAAAGGGATGTGGAGACAATTTTGCATTATAATTTTAGAGTAATTTAGCTTAAAATGGTGTTGAGAGACCTTCTATTTATAGATTTTAGAAGTGGTCTAAGATCAACCATGATCATCCATCTCAAGATTGAGATGTGTGGCCATGGATTAATCTTATATTTAAAATTAAATCCCTAAATATTCTATAATGATTTGGAGGAAAAGGCTTTAAATAGGCATGGGTGACCCATAACCTAGATATTTTATGAATTTATTTCTTATGGATGCCACCCCATAGATGATGTCACTAGGTGATGCAGATATTGAGAATCAGTTTACAATATTAAAATAATCAATAACTTCCATGGAAAATCCACTTAAGCTCTTGATTTGAATTAATTAGCTTAAACAAGATTAATCAATTTTAGTGTAATTCTTTGGAAATTGGCGCTCAATTAATCAAAATGGTTATAAAGTCATATTAATGGGTTGTAATTTGACTCGAAAAGTATTAGAAGGTGATGTTAGATGCATTGGAACTATATTCCCATTTAGAATGTTGCCAAAATAAAATAACAAAGGTATATGATGTATACTAATGAATTAGAAGAAAATAGTGATCCAAAGCACAAAAAGGTGAAATCATCATTTTGATTTGAAATGAATTGATCAAAGTTAGCAATCACATAAAATGCATTTCCCTATTTAGGGACACATTGGCCTAAATCATCACTTGTATTTGACAAACTCGAACCATTTTAAATTTTTTTTAGTGATTTTGGCCTAAATTGTGTATTTGAGTGCAATTCAAGTAAGATTCACAATTATAACACAAATGGTGCTATGAATTGGATGTATACAACATGATGATATGAATGAGATTTGAAAAAGAAGGTATGTGCTCTAAAGATATATGTAATTAGTTTTAAAGATGCTTTGAATGAGATACGATGATGAGAATGCTCTGAAGAAATACTTGATAGTGTTTAAGCATAAGAGAGATTGGTTAAGTTTGTACATGAGGTGTTGAGGTCCTTGAAATTTATCAAAATATCAGCTTAGGTCAGCTCCAAAGATCTATGTTTATGGATTTTAATATGCTATAAAGATCCTAATCTTGATCTAAAAATATGTAAGTAGATCTAAAGATGTTCTGAAGAAGAGTAAGTGTATGAGGTTGCTTTAGCATACACAAGAGACATTGAAACATAAGAGAGTTTCAAGGTGAAGCTTACAGGGTGGCTAAAAGGTCAGATTCTAGGCCTAATAAGAATTGCAAGTCAAGGCTTAGAATGTAAGAAGAGAGATGGTGGCTAGATGAGGTAATCAGTTTCTATGGCATAAGTTAGAAGGTGAACATTGATAGAGGTGAGTTAATTTATTTTTAGTATGTGTATGAATTTTTAGGGCATGGTTTTCAAGAAAAGGCTTGAAAAGCATTTTGAGGTTTTTTGAGTGCACAAAATGAAGAGTTGTCTACCCAAGAAGGTTTTCTTAGTGTTCTTTGGTATGTGAAACATCTACATGATATACTAAGTTGTTCATCATAGATGAGAAGGGTTCTAGATTAATATTACAAGCATTGGTTTTTGGAAAGAGGAGCTAAGTTCTATGAATGATCGTTAAGATTAGAAGATGGTCTAAACCCTCATAAAACCCTAATAGTGACATGATATTGAAGATCCTATCATAAATAAATTAAACCTATTTGATATGATCATACAAGTTATTGGAGGTCAAATTCAACTCTCCCAAGAATCTCTAGATGTGATTGGTTTCTTAGGTGAGTGAGCAAATCCTACAAGAAAGTGCTTATATTTCAGAGATTTGTTATAGCAGATAGAGTTGATTGAGTCAAAGTTAATAAGTGGATGAAGATCAAAGTGTGAGAATTATAGTTATTGTTCATGAAGATTTTTGGACAAGTTTTATATCTCAAGTATGAAAAGTTGGCTAATCACTAATAGACCTAGTAGTGTAGATAGTAAAGAAATTAGATAGATGTGAGAAGATGTTTCCTAATGTATTTTCATGTGAGAGTGATGCATTGAAATGCATGATGATTTTGTTTCAATATTTAATGATCTATCTATGATTTTCAAAAGCTTGGAAGTCTATGTAAGAAGTTAAAATATTGAAGTCAAAATATATCTATTTCACATTAATTTTGCTTATTTTATAAGAAGAAATATTTAAAACTTAAAATAAGGGTGAGGTTAGTAGAACCTGGATTTGGTTTGTGATCTATGATCCAAACAATTGTAGATAATCCTCTTTATTTTGGGAGAAATGACCTATAGATAAAAAAAGTACTAAAGAAATGGTTGATTAGTTGGATAGTAGGGTGGATTTCCTAACATGCTAGATCTAAGAAGCACAAGCTTCCTTGGAGGCTATCAATCCACACTTTTAAACAATCAAGTTTTAAAAGAGAAATATAGATTACTTGCATAAATAATAGAAAATACTGAAATAAAATACAAAAAGTGCCTGAAAAGAGATGAATTTGACTAATTATAACAATAAACAATTATATATTAATGATAAATAAATCATACATGGTTTAAAAAATAGGATGATCCTCTGTGATTAGGTAGCAACTCAAAAAGTGGAATTTGGTTAGGGTCTGATAGGTGGAATTAACTTGCTGTTAGAATTGACACACAGTGACCATCAATAGTTGGGTGAGATTGTTGGTGGTTGGGTGACCATCAGTGTTTAAAAAATCAATGATGGTTAGGTCTAAACCATCGGTAGTCAGGGTGACCACTGAAGGTTATTATGGGATTTGGTTTGGGTTAATAAGTTGGGCTAGGCAAGGTTGTAGAAAGATACGACAAAGAAACTAAATCCTAAATCTTAATAAGAGAGAAATACTTAGATTTTGATAGTCTAAATAATGTTGAGGATGGTTGAAAATTGGTTATGGAACTTGAAGTAATTATGGTAGAGTGACAGTTCCTTGGCTTACTGATTAATGAATTGCCACACTTGTGATCTCTATCATGCTCATTGGAAGCTTTTATAGATTTGCCAAAAGTGAGAAGAGTACCTACACATAAATCTCTAATCTCTGGCATAAAAAGCTAATGATTTTCTCCACCCCTTTCACCTCTTCCTCCTCTCTTTTTATAGAAGGAAGGGAGAGGTGAAACATTACATTCAAATAAGGTGTTTAATAGGCTATCTAATTTTATCCTTAACATGCATAATTATGAAAGTGGACAAGAATAAAAAATAAAGGTGGAGTTGAGCTAGAGTTAACCCTTAAGGTTATTAAAGGCAACCATTGATAGTCAAGTTTAACCATCAAAGGTTAGGGGTCAACCATCGACGATCTATAGGATAGAGGTAGAATGGTTAGAGTTAGTCAGGTTAACTTAAGTTTGTGAGGTAATAGTCAAGAAGTGGTCCTTAAGTGGTCTCAAGATGGTTTAAGTTTTAGTTTGACATCTAGAACCATAGTGTGTGGTTTTAGTGTCTACATTTTCCCCTTTTTGTTATGTAGTTTGTATCATCAAGTTGCAAAATAAAAAATGGATGGTGGGTCAAAAGTTTGGTTACCTTTAGAATGGGAGGAAATGTTCCTCCTCAAACTGGGAAGTGATGAGGTAAAACATAATTGGGTATGGGTTTGATAAGTGGGTAAGTGGGTGATAGAGTTGGTGAAGGGTTAGGCACTAAAGCATAAACATGTGCACAAAGTATGACTAAGTGTGATAGCCAAGATCATGCATTTTCTAAGTTTCCATAGTTGAGGTATTCAATAAAATAGGTTGTATTAGAAGGATAAGTGACAAACAGACCAAGTGATTGTATTTAGGCATGGTGGTTAGGTTGCACTTGTGAATACAAGTCTCTTAGGCAAGGTTAGTGTATCCATAGGTATCCAAAGTAGGAAGCCATCCCAGGAAGACACATGTGGTTTGTGCACAAAAGTAACATGAGTTAAAAATGGTTAGTATGGTAATGTAGTCATAGCAGTCATAATGACCAAATCAAGGTCATTGTAAAACAAATGAAAATTGGGCCAAAATGACCAATGTCAAGGTTATGTGGTTGGTTATTTGATTGGCTAAGAATAAGTACTCCAATGGTTGGTAATGGGATTATTTTTGTGATGATAATTTGTTTGGAAAATGGTGGGTGGGATTAAAAAATCCCAAAGTGGTCGACCATCAATGGTCAAGGTTAAGGTCAACTGTTGGTGGTCACCAAGTGACTATCGGTGATCATATGTCAGCCCTAAAAGAGTGATGATAAAAAGGTCACTGAGGGTTTTAGTTGTTCATTTTATGAACTTGATCTAAGGCACTTAGCTATTGGCATGTTTGAAAAAAAAGGTCATGGTTGAGATCCTTCATTTATTTGAGTGAGTTGAGTGACTTGTTGAGAGGTTTGTGATTGGGTATTCACTTCAGTTGATTAGTTAGATGTATTGACTAGAGAGGATTCAATGAGGATGAGGGAGAACATGGGGTCAGGTAATAACAATTCCCATACCTCCTTCATGATGATGATTGAGAAATGAGGTAGGTAATACATTTATATTTGGTAGTTTTTAGACTTGAGTTTATTTTTTGTGTTGTTGTTTAGAGCTATGGATAGTTGAGATCTAGGGTTAGGATTTATTGTTAATTTTGAGATTTGGATATGTAGGTGGGATTAAAAATGATTAGTTCTCTTTTTTATTGTGTTTTGTTTTATTTTTTTTACTATTTTGAGGGAGTTTGCTACGACCTAATGTTTGAGGATCGCTAGTAGTCACCACACAGTGACCATCAGTGATAGCTATCGATCGATGATGATCGATAGATAAATACCAATTGGTCACTATGTAGACTATCAAAGGTACACCACCTAACTATCAATGGTCAATGGTTTATTAGTGATGATTTTAAAGAGAACCATTATCTGTCAACCCTCAACCATTGATGGTTATAAGAAGGTTTAGAAATGGGGAAAGTTAGGGTAGAAGCTTTAATTGAAGGGTTTAGTTTAAGGGAGTGGTGAAGGGTTTAGGGTAAGGGTAATGGTAAGGTTAGTGGTTAAGGGTTTTAGGGTAAGGTTAGTTGTTAAGGGTTTAGGGTAAGGTAATAGTTACATAGATGATACAAGGTAGAATAGGTGAATTTGAAGGTAAGTCTCGAGTATAGGTCAGATTAGGCATAGATTTTGGGTATTGAGATGAGTATGTTTAATATAGTAAGTAGGAGTAATTGGTAGAATTTGTAGGCAAAGTATGTTAGATTAGGTGAACTAAGGTATTGCTATTAAACCTTATAGGCAAAGAAGCAATTGTAGATGCATGATATAGTACCCTAAATACTTGATAAGGTATGCTAAGGCATGACCTATGTAGATTGGGATCAAATGATTGACATAGGTTTAAGAGGCATGAGGTACTATTAGCATGTACATCAAGATATAATGATGTTAGTCGCACTCATTGAGAGATGGGATCTAGCCACTAACACATTCTTACTATTGAAAAGTGAGATCATCATTTTATTAGAGGACATTTATTAGATAGTGTAACTACCCATAAGGGTGATATGATATACCTTATCACCAATGATGACAGAGACAAGCAGATGGATCACCTATATGGAGAGGACCTTATGCTAGTGAGGTGGCATGTAGGAAGATTTCATTATACACATTTATTCCAGAGGGATAGGGATGTGAGATGGCTATTCATGATGATGATGATAACTATCACATGTTATGCTTTACCAGATTCTAGTAGTGGGAGATTTCCATACTTGTTGTTGGGGGTGCTCATTGATATGTGGTTGGATAGGATAGTATTTTCATGGGTACCTATCTTACTAGTTTAGATATATCAGGAGCTATGGGGATACTGTACCCATAGGAGATATGGGATCAACATTAGTTTCATTTTATATTGCTAGGCCTATGAACATATCTGGGTAATGAGACCTGAGGGACTATCATGGCATGGTTTTATTTAGATGGATTTTAGAGTCAGATACATGATGTGGAGAGGTGATTATGCGCTCACAAGAGTAGGGGAGGAACACACAATGTGGATTGGTATAGGGATAGACTAGAGGCACTAGTCATGGGAGATGTGATTTGACATCCTTATGTTAGATTCATAGTATGGGTGAGCTATTCTCAACATACACTATCATTGTAGAGCTACAAATGGATTTTTTAGAGGCGAGACCATGAGGTTGAGCTTATCCCTTTTGATAGGGTGAGGATGTAGTTTGGATTCATTCAAGATATTTTAGGGGAGTTATCAAGGTGTAAGAGGGAAGATGTAGAGTTTTCATTACTAACTCTAGCACCAAAGGAGGTATTTATTGATCACAAGGAGCTACCGATGAGGGTTTATATTGATGATACAAATGTGACTGATGGCTCCCCATGTGGTTCTAGGCACATTATGATGCTAAAATTTTTAGAGGAAAGGATGGGCACCAAGATATGGATGTTAACATGGATATGGATGGCAGAGATCAAATGTAGTGGAATGCCCCTGATAGACATGAATTAACTATTGAGAGGGATCAGACATGGGCTCATCTAGCTATGGCACAAACATATTTTTTAGTGGTGACCTAAGAGAGGGAGGTAGCATAGGGATAGGTGGTCACACTGATTAGGGAGAGGGATCAAGTTAGGGCTTATCTAACCATGGTTACTTGGGAGAGGTATTCTCTTAGACAGGTAGGAGGATGAGTACTAGTACTTATAA
Organism: Torreya grandis; assembly: GCA_037957365.1. Classification (NCBI taxonomy): domain Eukaryota; kingdom Viridiplantae; phylum Streptophyta; class Pinopsida; order Cupressales; family Taxaceae; genus Torreya; species Torreya grandis. The sequence continues at coordinate 3,756,811 of JARHVA010000538.1, read as the reverse complement.
GACCACCAGGCACCATATCTATGGTGAGGTATGTAGTAACAATTGAGGAAATCCACTATTATAAGGCCTTGGTATTCACACATATTCTAGATGAGCCCAAATGGGGTGAATATAGAGCAGGGATCACAGGAGGGGCAAACAATGTGACACTAAGTCAGTGGGTTACATTTGTAGGTGGAAAAGTAGGCTTATGAGGTGCTCCAGGGTCTTATACTCTCATGAGACCTTGTATTTTGATGTATTATATGATTTTAATACTAGCCTATGAGCCAATATAATGAGATGTACATATACATTAAGAGACATGTACATTATTATATAGATGATCATTATTTTGACTATGAGCTCATGATATATAGATGTGAGAATGGTTTATGGTTTGTGTTGATGGTGATGTTGTTTATGTGAAGATGTGATTCTATTATGGTTATGATGTTATGGTTTATGTGTACTCACCTAGCTATGCATGTGATGATGTGGCTATTTAATTTATGCTCATGATGATATCTGATATTGATGGATGTTGTTTATGATATGATGATGATTATGATGTGGTCATGGTTTATTGGTGACTATGTTTATGATGTATGCTTATGATGATGTTGATATTTGATGGATGTTGTTTATATGATGATGATTAACATGTTATGTTTTGTTGGACATGGATATGTTGTTTGTGATTATTGTCATTGTTAGGGATGATTATGTTCATGTTGTGGTTATGGTTATGATGTTACAAAGATGATATGATAATGTTCATGATTTGAATTAATTTGACTATGCCTCCTTATCTAGATTAGACATGTGGTGGATAACATATGTGAATTACTCATTCATTTTTGATGTATGATAAAATTGTGGTAGATATGATAGATGGTTAGTTGACATGATTGATCACTAGATGATGTTTGATATATGAGATGGGTAATTCATTAAAATGTTCTTATGATTAAAAACACTTAAATAAATAAGGTAAGAAGGGAATCACTAAACATATTTGAAGTGAAATGTTTTTAATGGATTGTATTTGTTTATATGAAGGTGAAGTAATCTAAAAACACAAAGAGTAAGTTGGATAATGAAACTAAATGTGAGAAAAGATAAGACAATGAAAAGACAAACATTTTTAATGAATGTATCAATAAATAGGTATGAGAGAAATAAAAGTAAGGCACAATGTTTCTTCATTGGCAAGGACTAATACAAACTTAAGGTAGATTGGCAATTATGATATAAGGTTCAAGGCAATTAAAAACAAACTTACCCCACTTGATTTTATCTATATTGGTTACATGTTGATTTTCCTTTAAGATGAGATCTCCAATGTTGAATTATCTCACTTTGAGGTGATTTTTATAAGCACACTTGATTCACTCTTGATAGACACAAAGATGGGTAAGTGTAACTAAATGACATTCATCAAGTAGCTCAAGTTGGGCTAAATGTTCTTGAAAATAATCACCCTCAAAAATGAAATTTTACAAGCATATGCAAAGAGAGGGAATTTGAACTTTGAGAGGCAAGACAAATTCTGATCCAAACACAAGATAGAAAGGGGTAGTACCCATAGGGGTTGGAATGCTAGTACGATATGCCCATAAGGCAAAGGGGATGTGTAGGTGGCAATCTTGACTAGATATGTTAACCATTTTAGTGAGCATATTGTTGAGATTTTTTTTAGAATATTTATCTTGTCCATTTACTTGTGGATGATAAGGTGATGAGAAACTTAACTTGATACCAAATGCGTCACAAAGAACTTGGACTTGTTTGTTTTCGAAATATTTGCCATTGTTAGTGATAATTTTATGAGGAACATCAAAATGATAGATAATGTGATGGTTGATAAAATTAGCCATTTTTTTGGCTTTGGTTGTGATGAGAAGAATAACCTCTACCCATTTGATGAAATATTATGTTGTAGTGATGATATAATGATGTTGCTATGAAGAATGGGGGTTAATTTCACCAATAAGATCCAGACCCCATTACGATAAGGGCCAGAGATAACTGGAAACTATGGCTAAGTGTGTGATGTAAATTGACATGTTGCTAACATTTAACACACTATTATAAATAATCACAAAAATCTTGGTTAAGGGTGGGCCAATAATAGTCAAGGCAAAGGATGCATTTATTGATAGCTAGACCACTAAAGTGTCCACAAATCCCATCATGCATTTCCTTGATAGCATGAGAGGTTTCATGACTACATAGGCAACGAAAGAGGATACCATCAAAGCTATGTTTATAAATAATTCCCACTAGTATGGTATAACATGAGGTGCTCTAAATAAACACTCTTTGAGCATTCTTAGAGAGGTTGGAAGGGATGATGGTAAAGTTGAGATAGTTGAAGGTCTGCTGATACTAAAAGTTAGGTTGGGTTTCCTCCACATTAAATATGGTAGGAGAGTCTAATTTGATATAAGAAGGCTTGATAAGTTGATGGATAATGATATATATCTTAGATTTAGAGGGTGCAAATGGGATCTGGGAAGTGAGAGAAGTCATTGTATCAATAAAATTGTTTATAGATCACAGAGTGGTTTAGATATGATAGTGTTCAAATGATGCTAAGAGTACATCAGATAGTTATTTTTAATATTGTAAAACATCATTATTACATTGATAAGAGCCATTTATTTTATTGACTACAAGTTTAGAGTAACCAATAATGCTGATCATTTTAAATCCCAAGGCTAATGTAGTTTGGAGACCTATCACTAAGGATTTGTACTCAACCATATTATTGGTACATTTGAAATATAGGTTAAAGGATAAAGGAAGAGGCTCAATATGAAGGGGTATAAGGATGATACTATCTCCCCCAACATGTTGACACTTTTATTCATTGAAGAATATGGTCACTTGATAGGTGAAGTCTTCTTGAGAGAGGGTCACGGTGGAATCATTTAGAAAATCAAAAGGATGAGGTCAATTGTCTACTAATGGTACTTCAACTAATTGGTTGATAATGGATTTCAATTTAATTAACTTCTATTTGAGGAAATAAATGTCAAACTTAGCTAAAATCATGAGCTATTTGGCCATACATTGATTTTATTATGGCTTGGAGTGCATATACTTGAGAGGGTCGATGTTGGTAATGACAAAGGTCTTGTGATTGAGAAGGTAATGGCAAAGTTTGGTATCCATAAAGACCAAGGTGAGGTAAAGATTTTTGGTATGGGTGTACTGAGTCTTGTACTCTATAAGCATATGGCCTATTTATTAGATGGCTTGCTCTTTATGCTGCTCATCTTGATGAGCTAGCATTTCCCCTAAGGAGTGGTCGGTGGTAGAAATATAAAGGTAAAAAGGTTGATCTTCCTTGGGAGGAATGAGGATGGGTGGAGACAAAAGGTACTATTTAAGTAAATTAAAGTCTTTTTAATAGTCTATATTACACTTAAAAGATGCATGCTTCTTTAGAAGGTGGTGGAAAGGTTGGCATCAATCCGAGAGCTAAGAGATAAAGTGACAAATGGATTTGAGCTTCCCTTGAAAGATGTAGAGTTTATTGAGGTGGGTAGGAGGAGGCATGTCAAGGATTACTTTGATTTTGGTGGGATCAAATTTGATTCCATGAAGATAGATAATGAAGCCAAGAAGCTTGCTTGACAAGACCATAAAAATACACTTCTTGGGGTTAAGGCAGACATGGTAATGGATGAGTCATTCAAAGATAATCTTAAGAATGGCCAAATGATGTTTATGACATCTAGATTTCCCAAGAAGGTCATATACATAGTATTCTATGATTTCATGAATAAGGTCATAGAATATGTAGGTCATAACATAGTGGTAGGCTGTACCAATGTTATTCAAACCAAAATTCATGACCTTATATCACAAAGTTCCCCATGGGGTGATAAAGGTAGTTTTGTGTTGATATTTAGGGGTAATTAAGATCTGATTGTAACCCAAGAATCCATCCATAAGAGATAACATCTCATGGCTGGCTATAAGATTAAAGAGATGGTTAATGCTTGGCAAAGGAAAGTTATCCTTAGGGAAAAAAAGGTTAAGGTCACAAAATTATACACAAATGTGAAGTCCCCCTATGACTTTGGTGATAGGGATGACATTGGAGACCCATTGGGGATAATCAATGGGTTGGATGAAATTGATGGATATGAGACGTTGAAGTTCTTATTTATCTAGAAGGGCTATATGAGGGTGCATCCACCAAAGTTTTTGCCTAACTAGTTTGGCATTGTGGTTGGTGACTATATTATGGGTAGTGATGGAGGGGTCAATTCCTGGCATGTTGCCCTAAGACCAAGCAAATGATATGCTTTGATCTTGAAAGAAGGAGGGGAAATCCTAAAGCTCCTCAGAATTTAGCAATTGGAAAATTTTGATAATGCATAGGTTATTTGGAGTTCGTAAGTTGATATCCATGGTGGATTTTTTCAACATAGTTGAAGTTTCAAGGGGGAAAGATTTTTGGATAGTAGAATCTTCTACACCTAGATATGCAAGAATGGAATTTTTATCCTAACATCGGACAATATTAATGGTAGGAGAGTCATCTCCTATGATCTTAGGATGAGTCAGAGGAATGGTCAAGTGTCCCTATCTTTTTGATAAGTTAGGGGTTCGAGGTTGATCATGTTGATGGAAAAAAAAGTTAGGTGGGATGACATCGATATCCTCACATTCTGATGGAGAAGGGGTTGGTGAGGATGGGACATCTTTGTAAATGACAGTAATGGGAGGTGGGTTGGCTTGCTTTTTAGGTGGCGTGAAACCAATGTCAAGCTTTTTGTGAGGTTTTTGGGTCTTGATTGGAAATAACTCATGTGGTTCATGTTCATATCAACCTAGACCAAATCCCTTCCAAGCACACTTATAGAGGTATGTCTTGGCAAACTCTAGTTTATCTAGATAGGAAAAACTAGAGGTGAATGGTCGATGTGAAAAAGAGGTAAAAGTATTAAGGGGTTTATCAAATCCCCCATAGATGAAATTAGTTTGACAAGTTTAGGGCTAAAAGGGAATAATGACTCTAATATTGGGGTCATAACTAGGTTGTTTGTCAATATTCTCAACTCTTGGGGAGTAGAAAAATCATCTAATGTCAAAAGGTGGTACTCCCCCAATGAAAGACATTAGAAGGTTAATTCCAAAGGGTTCATTTTGGGGATTTGGGTGTAAGGGATGGATGAACTAGTAGATGCTTCATTGGTAGAAGAAGATGGGGTTTTGTATTTTGATGAAAGCTTGTTAGATGGAAGAAAGAGAACATCTTTAGGTTCGTACATCATGTTACATGATGTAAAAATATTTGGGTCAGCTTGTATGGTAACAACTTGACCTTAATGTTCAAATGTGATTTATTGGTGTATGGTGGATGGCACACAACTGATAAAATGAATCACCATAGTAAAATGTTATATTGAAACTCACCTTCTACTATGTAGAAGAGCTCAAGAAGCATGTGGTGTCCTAGATTAATGTGAAGGACAATAGTTCCTAACACTATGGCCATTGTGTCATTAAATGATCAGAGCACTGCTAAGGTTTTTGACATAATTTTCTCTGATAATTTCAGTTGGTTGTATGTGTGGGAGGAGATAATGTTGATACTATCTACCCAATCAATCATAACCCTCTTGACGTAGGTTTGGTTGATGTATGTGGTAATAAAGAGGGGAGGATCTAGATCATCCAAATGGATGGAGGGTATTTCCAAATATTTGAAGGTGATAAGGTTGACAAGTTGAAGATCTCTGACAAAGATTGATATAGGTTGTGGGTCTTTTGGTTGAACCTCTATGCATTGCAATGCCTCTATCATAACTTATGATGATGAGGTGAGGTATTGATCAGTTCATTCAAACTCATCTTCACTGGTGTTTGGTGAAGTTATTTATAAACTACTCATTGGATTGATTTAAAAGGGTTAGATTGAGAAGGACCCAAGATGGAATTTTTGGTTTGGTTGAAGGTAAAGGTGCTTTGTGTTGGTTGGGTGATTGGGTGGTGGAAGAGGGATATGTCCATGGAATGAACACCTTTGATTTTCCATCATATTTTTGTTGGGATTGTGATCATGTGACCACATGAATGGCATGGATTTGGGGAGGAGTTGATTAGAGGACTACTTCGATTCCTTCTCACTCTTGTATGAGAGTAGGTAAGTATTGTTGATGGATCTTTGTTCTTGGATATGTGGTGGGCTCATAAGAGGCTCATCTAACAATAAGTCAACCTCATGATATAGCCAATAGATTTATACTTAGAGAGATTTACATTTCTCTATATCACGCCCAAGTGTTTTATGGTATGAGCATACCAATTTATCATTATACTAGGATGGTTTAGGACTATGTGGGTCAAATGGTTTGATAAGTGGTAAGGTTAAGCAAGATGTTTGTAATAACCTTTGTAGGATGGTGGAGTAAGACTCAGGTAAAGGTGGAAAATATGTTGGAATTCTAATTTTTATTGTGGGAGTGTAAGCCTTTTTAGGATTAGGCTTAGTAGCGAGAATTTTGGGTGGTGGAGTATTCTTGGTAGTTGGTGCTTTAGAGGCCAAATTTTTAGTAGTAGGCTTGGTAGTGGGTGATATAAAAATAGAAGGTTTAGAAGTAGGATGATTGGTAGTGGAGTATTTAGAGGTTGAGATCATGAAGAGGATATGTAGGGGTATATATAAAAGAGAAGGTTGGGTTTGGGTTACCTTTGGGAAATGTGCTTTCTTAACTGAAGAATGAGGTCCTAGGATAAAAGAAGGATGTTGTCCCAAAATGGAAAATAGGGTAGAAATAGGTGACAAGGCTTTGGGTTTTAGGATCCTAGGTGGTTCCTCTTTCTTGGTTGGCTTGAATTTTGGTGGGTTAGGTGGTGCTAAATCCACCTTTAACAGAGGGTGAGTAAGGCTCTGAGTAGGGAACATGCCAAGGTTTTTGATGGGTTTGGTTGTGATGAGGGAAGCTACTTGGGTCATTTCAAGTGGAGTTGGTTTGGTTGGTTCTACTATGACTTGAGGGGTAAAGGTTTATAAAGGTTTGATTGAGGTGATGGTGGATTTAATAGTGGAAATGGAAGGTTGGGATGATAGTGGTGTGGTTGGAGTCTCTTGCTTGTTTAGGTAAGGAAGCCTGAGATGGTGCCAAAATGTGGCATGATCCACGTTGGTTTGGAATAAGTAATCCAAGTTTTGAGTTAATCTAGAGAAGGGTTTATAGATGGGTTTGATCCCTTAAATATTGGTATCAAAGGACAAAACCATGGGTGGAGAGAGAGGAGTGATTACCTCATCCTTTTCCTCAATCAAAGGCCCCAAGGTTTGGGAAGATGAGTCTCCTATAGGATAAGTAGGTAGAGCGATCTATTATTTAGGAATGCTATCCAAAGGAAGAGTGGATTTGTTTATGATGAAAGAGAAGGATATGGTGGTAATTGTTACCTCTTTTGGTATTGTTGGCCATTTTTGGCCCACAGAGAAAATTCTTGCATGGTTTGATGAAGCACATAGAAAACACAAGTAGGCAGTTTGCTGAAGCCAGGTCTTGTACTTATGGATGAGTAAATAAGAATTGGTCATATGGGTTTTTTTAATTTTATGACAAGATCATATGTGCCAAATATTAGGTCCTCCACCAAAGCGTACATTAAGATACACTTGTGAAAATTTAGCTTTTCAGTCAATTTTCACTAAGTTTCCCATATTTAGCCAAAAGAACTCGACCATTGTCAGGATGTCACATGGAACAACTATAGATCCATCATCTTGGGCCTTCAATATCTTCACCTAAAAATATCATGGGAATAGTAGATCAAATGGGTTTGTCCTTCTTGACCTTAGGAACATCTCCTGAAAGTTTGAGGCTTCAAAGACTTTTGCTTTTCAAGTTATGCGCCTTTGAAAATGGACCTGCAATGTGAGATGTTAGTGCTAATGTCAAATTTAAGGATAGAAAGAGGAAACCTTACTAATATTAAATTTTATGGTTGTGAAACTATCAATTATGGTCACACAAGTGAAATTTTATGGGAGTGAGGATGTCAACTTTAAGACTATGAACTAGCCATTAGTTTTCAAATAGTGGGTCTTGATAGATTGACATTCTGTATTGCATCATGCATTTAGATCTAATGATGAGTGTAGGTCAAAGAGTTAGTGAATCTCAAAGGAAAATGTATGCATGATTAGTGTAAAAAATGTGTTCAAATAGTGGTAGATTGATAATCTATGGGCCTTCATAAAAATTGAAATTGATGGAACAAATTGAGTCAACTTGTCAATGAGCCAAGTCAGTTTTAGACAACCACTAGATTAAAGTCTAGCCCAAGATTTTCAATGAAGGTTGGGAATCTATTTTTGACCATAAAACATAGGGTTTTATAGGGTATTTCAATGCCATTGGAGTTGGTTCAACTGCTATGGAGTGGCCCAGGTAATGTAGTGGGATGCAAGGAACACATATGGATCACCATTAAGGTTAAAATATGGACTTTTGGTTCATATTTTTTCTTAAGTAGATTTGTTCTTACAAAAATGTTAGACATTTTTGGAGGATCCATGTATATACATATGGGTTTGGGTTCCTACAAAGAAAGGATGGGTCTTTTAGACCTGTTAAATATAGAAAAGTGCTATATTTTATATAAGTCTATACTGATATAGAAACTATGGGAAAACCAATAGTGTTGAATTGGTTTTCAACTTATACATAGACCTATGACCGAAGCATAAAGATAACATAGAAGTGAAATTAATGCAAAATATTTTCATTCTTTAGCATGGCTATATCTCGACAAGCAGTTGCCTATAGGCCCCAAATCATGTTTTAGTCATGTCCATGATGATAAATTTTTTGTCTTCAAGCAAGAGTTGGCATGAAGTATCAATAAAAATATCTAGTATTGGAAACTACAGTTAGGATCATTTAATGCATCCTCAAAATCCTTTAGGGACCTTCTCACTCAAAAAGCCATATACCACATTATGATTGATCAAAAGGGTGGAAATGTTTCCATTGGTTAAGGAGCAAAAGGTGGTGGCTCAAGGTTCATCTAATGACCTAAGCTAGGTGTTGTTTTTATAATAGCATCCTTTCCCATTCTTCCTGATAGTCTCTCTTCTTCTATATATCTTGGCCTCTTTCCCATTGTAGGAGTTCTCAACTTTTTTGGAAGTTTTAGAATTTTCTTTCTGAGACAAGGATACTCATCAAGACTCTTGTAAAGTGCTCATTTAATAAGGTTAAACCCTATCAAAATATTGTAAGAATTACCTTTTAAAGAAATAAGATCAACTCTTTGCTTGTATCTCATATTTAACCAGGATTTAGTATGCTTGTGTATGGTTAATTTGTGGAGATTCTTCCTAGTTTTCTATCCTTCTGCTTACCTCTTTGAAGATGTTCTCAAGCCAATTTGTAGTTCTAGATTAGTGTTCTATTTGGGACTTCTTCTATGAAATATTTATTAAATTGGTGAGATTGTGAGATTGAGTAAGTCACAGTTAACTTTTATTGATCTAGTGTGGGTTTAAACTTACGTGAGTATCCACTTAACTATGGTGTATCACCCTATTTATGAAATTGGTGAGATTGAGTAAGTCACAGTTAGCTTTTATTAATCTAGTGTGGGTTCAAACTTATGTGAGTGTCCACTTAATTGTGGTGTATCACACTATTAACTCTTTTAGGATCCCTTACTCTCTTTCTAACCCTTTTGCCATGAAGTATTAGGCTTATCTTTAATTTTAGGTGAGCATCAAAGAGGAAACCAACCTATTTCAAATGTTCAGCCCTAACATATGTGACCGACAGCCTAGGGTTATCTCAATAGTATAGCTCAATTGGAGAGAGGTTGAAGAACCCTCTTCAAGGGTGTGAATTGAGCCTATAATAGTTTTTGGCATGCCCAATGGGAAACACTTCTTTCAAAAGAAATATTGATCAAAGTTGATGCTAATTTGATCAAATTTATAGTTTTTAAGCTCCAAAAAACAATATTTGGTGACTCCACTATGAAATAATCAATTCTCTAGTGCAAAATAGTAGCTCCATCTCATGCCAAAGGTGACAACAAGGTCAGATTAAAGAGGTATTCCTTTTGATTTTTTTGAACTTCCTTTAAATTTTAAAAAAATAAAAATACCCATCCATATCAGGGAAAATTTTCTCCTAGGTCATCTCCAAGACCTATTTCTACAAGAGGACCCTTATTAACCCCTTACTTAAGCATTGCAGTCCCTAGAGCTTTTACAACTTTTAATGGTCAAAGCCCTATAGCCCTTGCTTGCTATGATCCTATCCCAGTTGTAACCCTCAAAAGAGCCTCATATTACACTAAAGACCAAGATATAACACCCTTTGAACACCTCATGAACAGATTTTTTTTTCAATATACATAATGTCATAGAGGAGAATATAGCTATTACGCTGCTAGCTACCTCTTTCAAAGGAAAGGCCCTAGATTGGCATAGAGGCCTAATTAAAAATTCTATTTAGATATGGGACAAATTAGGGGAAGCCTTGTGTAAAATAATTGAGGACAAAGGTAACCATTTGTCACTTACAGAATAACTAACTATAATTAAAAGAGCTCCTCATGAAGTCATGCAAGACTTCAACACAAGGTTAAAAAAAATTTGAATAAAATCCCAATCATAGTTAGACCAACCCCCAGCTTTTCTTTATTATATTATTTAAAGGCTTTGAATAGTGGAATAGAGGTGATGATTTAATCTATGGGAGGAAATATACTTCTAGGTGCATATGAGGTGTCCATTAAGGTAGAAAATTGTCTAGTTCAAATTGGCAAACTTACACCTAGACCACCGATGCCCTTATTTTTTGAGATCAAACCATCTACCATTTATATCCCTCCATTAGATTCCATTATTCCTACACCAATTACTACTAAAACCCCTACACCAAATCAAGATAAAGCTTCTACTAGTAGATCTAGTGATTTACTAGAACAAAAGAACTTTCAGGAGCTCAAAAACATGTTTTAGTCTTTGGGGAATGAGCTAGTAAATGTCAAAAGATAACAAGCCTTAAATATGCCTTATAAAAGTTCATATAAACCTTAGCAATAATATTTTCAAGTAAACATACCTCCATATAAGGGAAACTACTAGGGCCAAGGTCAGATCAAAGGGTAAGGACAACATAGCTACAACAGATAAGGTAACTTCAACCCTAATATTGCTAGCACATCCAACTCCTTGGTCCTAGTTAAAAAAAATGTGGCCCAAGAATAATAGGGTAACATGCCTTGGAACTAGTCATTTGGTTAACATATGGTCCCAAATATTGACCTTAACCAAGATTTCAATGATCAATGGTAGAAAGCTGTTAACTTTGGGTAGAACCAAGCTCTCATGACCCAAAATGCAGAGGTGCCTATGATGACCAGATTGAAATAACCTCCATAGGTCAAGGGTATAATTAGGGACCAAATTAGTTAGATGCTACAATGATGAACTATGAACAAAGGGAGTGCTATGTAGCTAGCTAGTAGGCTAGTTCCATCCAGGCCTATAATCTAGTGGTAGTAAACACAAGATTTAAAAGAAAGAATATGGATGGTAACTAGGAAGTAGTCAAAGAGATTCCCACCATTAATCCTTCATTGATAAGACCTAGGTAACTTTTTTTCACTATAAAGGTTTTGGTACCCCCAAAATATTAGATATAAAGGAATCTTATTGTTCTTCAAGGCTTACACATTCAACAAACAATAGTGGTGGCTCCCAAAGTGCAAGTAAAGGTTGGTGGTTTATCCATCAACATTGTTAAAAAAATAATGAATCTAAATGTGAGTGTACCCATATGGGATATGCTCTCCATGATTATCTAGGTAGACATCCTTCAAGAAGGAATATCAAAAATCAATGTTGTAGACAAGCCATCAAGCAAGGTAAATGAGGTTCTCACCAATGCATCTAAAGGGCCAAAGGAAGGGTAATCAAGTAAAATAGTCAAGCCTCCTCCCTTTTATATTTTAATAATCATTAGAAACTCACTGGTGCATAATTATTTAGTAAACAATAGGGTTAGTACCTTAGTGATGCCAAAGTCCATAGCTGATCAGCTTGGTTTGAAATATGAGCCACAATCCAAAGGAGTACTGTAACTTGATGGTTCTTTTCCTAAACCATCTAGTCTAATTAAGGTCCTCAATATGACCTTGCAAGCTTATTCTAGTATATCGATGGCCCAAGATGTGTTGGTATTGGAAGTTCCTCCTCACTTTTCACTATGCTTATCTAGAGAATTCACAACAAAGATAAGGGGCTACCTTATATTAGACTAGTCTTATATGGCCTTCAAGACAAGGTATGGGACCAACATGTTAATCAAGGCTAAGCCCATTGTATAATTCCGTATAGAACCCTATGGGCTAGATAGTGTCAACATCAATTTTACCATCATTGATGAGGATGAATTTATAATGGGGTAGGATTTGAACACTCATTTATAAGAGGTACCAAACATGTTCCTAGATGAGTTGTGGAATGATAACCAGTTGGTGGACCCCTTATAAGGTGTTAAAGAAAAAGACTTGGGTGTTTTATGTTTGCATGAAGAAGACCAACCAATGCCATCCATCATAAGGCATTAAAAAGATCTTAGTGGTATATGGAGGTTTTATTTTGATGGTTTAAGGAGAAAACATGGGTAGGTGTAGGTGTCATGCTAATTTCACGTCCAAAGGATAAGTACTTCTCTTCATATAGGTTCTAATTCAATTGCTCTTGCAATGCATCATAATACAAGGGGCTCATCCATGGCCTTCAATGGGCCAATAAGAGAAAGATCAAGCAATTTCAAGTTTATAGGGATAATGAATTGGTTATACACTAATTTAGAGGTCAAAATTTCACTAATAACCATCTAATGAAGTCCTACAAACATAGAGTGTGGGACCTTGTTGAAGACTTTGAGGCTTTCAACATCCAATAAGCGCCAAGAGGCCAAAACCAACATGCTGGTAGGTTGGCAGCCATGGGGGCTCATTTTGACTTCCCTAATGAATTGAAAGGAACCAAGTTTCAACCACATGTTAAAGTAGTAATAAGACAATCAATGCCAGACAATGAATCTCATTGCTAGGTCTTTGAAAATGATAAACAGATTGCATGTTTCTTGAAAAAAGGAGTAGAATTCTCCTCCCTCAATCAAATAAAGTTGTAGTGCCAGTATGGGGAGAAAATTGTCCAAGTAAGATCCAACAATATTATTAAAGGGCTAGTCACCCTAGAAGGTCTCTTTCATGAAGGGGACCATAATGAGGAAGGATAAAGCAGTGATGTCAACTAATGAGGAGAACTATGAAAAAGTTATTATCTTTGAGGATAAGGTCCTCAAGCTTAGAAAGGTAAGCACTAAAGCTAAAAGGCATGCTTTCATAGAGCTCTGTAAGGAATATGTAGACATATTTGCCTGGAAATATAGTGACCTAAAGGGATTTTATCCTAATCTAGCCCAACACACAATAGAGCTAGAGGTTAATTTTGAGTCTATTAGGTAGAAGCAGAGGCCCATTCAACCCAAGATTAAAGAGCTTATGAGAAAGGAGTTGACCAAGTTTTTAGAGTCCAAGATCATATTCCCAATCAAACACTCCTCATGGGTAGCTAATCTAGTAAGTGGGGAGATTAGACTATGTGTGGACTTTAGAGATCTTAATAGGGTCTGTTTGAAGGACCATTGCCCTCTACCATCCATGGAACAAATCTTATAGGTAGTTATTATTTTAGAATGTTTCTCTCTTCTAAATGGATACTTAGGATATAACCAAGTGCTAGTGAGAGAAGAAGACTAGTACAAGACTACCTTCACCACCAATTGGGGGGCTTTTACTGATCAGAAGATGCCTTTTGGATTGTCCAATACTGGGGAAACCTTTCAAAGTGAAATGGACATGACCTTCTAAGGATTGCTCAATAAAATGGTGTTGGTCTATGTGGATGACATTATAATCTTTTCCAAGAATGCTAATGAGCACATAGACCATCTGAGGCTAGTTTTCCAAAGATGTAGAGCATATGGCATCTCTTTAAACCCCCCAAAATGTATGTTCTTTATGTATGAAGGTAAATTTTTGGGGCATAATATTTCAAAAGAGGGGTTATTCATTGACCCTAATAAAGTAAGTGATATCTTATCTGTATCCTTGCCAAAACACAAAAAGGGGATCCAAAGCTTCCTTGGGAAGATCAACTTTATGATTAGGTTCATATGTAGTTTTGTAGACTTGGTCAAGCCTATCACTACCATACTGAAGAAGATCCAAATTTTTGCTTGGTCTAATGAAGGAAAGATAACTTTAAAATCCATCAAGTAAGACATTACCCAAGCACCCTTAGATTTAAATCTTGATTTCTATAAAGACTTTATTCTTTACACCTTTGATAACAAGAAGAATAATGAAGTAATGGAGGAACTAATTGCCTTTTTCAATCAAGGGCTGGAAGGATATGAGGTGAGGTACACTTTCATTGAGAAAAAAGATCTTTCCACCTTGAGAAACCTCAATAAATTTAGGACCATACTCTCTAATAGCAGGATCCATCTTATGGTGTCCCATCTTGGAGTTATGGATTTCCTCCTTAACAAAGCTTTAAGTGAGAAGGGAGTAGGCTAAATCACAAATGTCATATAGTATGACATAGAGATCAAGGTCACCAAGCTGATCAGGGGAAAGGGATAATTTGAGAATATGGTGAATGACCTCCATAAATACAAGGAAGCTATTTTGGTGACCCAAGACAACTCACAGGGAGGTGTACTCCTACCTCAAAAAAGCTAGCTTCAAGATATAGCTCACTTATTGGTAATAAGAGAATGCCCCCAAGGTTTGGTTAGAGCCAAAAGAATTTATTTTAGGCTCCAATATATACCTTATGCATTAATTAATGGTGTCCTTTTTAGAAAGGACCTCAATGGGGTACTCTTTAGATGCATAGATGATGACCAGGTAACCAAACTCTTGGAGTAGTTCCATGATGGACTTAGGAGGCCATTTTATACCCAAAACCACTAAAAAAAGTAATGAGGGCTGGTTATTACTAGCCTAACTTTTTTAAATATTCTCATGCATGGGTTATAAAATGCCAAAAGTGTGCCCTCTTTTCAAGAAAGAAAAAACTAGTAGCCCTTCGACTCAATCCTATTTAGGTGGAGCAACCCTTCATGTAATGGGGGTTACACTTCATAGGTATGATCAATCCACCATCAAGTGAAGGGCATAAATGGGTGCTCACTATAAATTACCATGTCACCAGGTGGGTGGAAGCTATTACTTTGAAGGAATCTAGTGAGGTTATAGTCTTGGATTTCTATGACAACCTCGTAACTAGGTTTCATGTCCTACCACTAAATTTTTGATAATGGATTGACATTCCTTAGTATGAAAACAAGTGAATGGGATCTTAAACTAGGCATCTACCTCAATATTTATTTCAACTATTATCCTCTAGGAAATGGATGAGTAGAGTCCACAAACAAGAATTTGTTAATTATCATCAGGAGGATCATGGAAGAAAATCAAAGAAAATTGCACACTAAGCTAAAGACAACCTTGTGGGATGATGGGGTGACTCCTAAAAATACCATTGGTAATTCTCCATATGTTCTTATGTATGGAAGGGAATCCAAATTACCTATCTCCCTTCATATTCTTGTATTAGAGTTATCTCATTAGCTTGAGTTCATAGGAGATGAACCCATGAATGTGAGGATGGTAGAACTCATGGTGCTGGAAGAGACCAGATACCTTGTTATGAAAACTATGGAATCAAATCAAGATCAAGTCAAGATGGATTTTAACAAAAGAGATACAATAAGGAGCTTTGAGGAAGGGGACCTAGTCCTCAAATGGGATTTGGATAAGGCCAAACTAGGCAACCATACCAAGTTTGATAGCTTGTGGAGTGGTCCTTATTTTATCCATGGATGCAAGGATCATAATGTTTTTTAGCTTGACCAACTAGATGGAGAGGTACTACCCATCTCAGTTAATGGCAATCATTTGAAGCCCTATTATAGAATAACATTGCATCCATTATAACATATTGTACATGTTAGAGTAGATTTTACTTTTCTTTGGGTTCCTTGTGCACTTTTCTTTTATGTTCTATTATTTTATTTTCCAAAGTGCCTCGAGCATTTTGTTGTGTTTTATTTGTTTTGATCCTTGTTTCTTCAAAAGAGAGGTTCAACTTAGTTGTAGAAGATAATGAATCCATACCTAATAGACTAGATAAGATAATGGTCTAGGTTCTCAAAGCATAGTAGACATGCTTCCCTATGAATCACCAAAGATGCTAGCCATTTTTGGCCCAAAAAAAATTCTTGCATGGTTTGATGAAGCACGTAGAAACACAAGTAGATAGTTTGTTGAAGCCAAATCTCACATGTGTGGATGATTTAATAGGAATCGATCATATGAGTTTGTTCATTTTTATGCTAAGATAATATGCACCAAATCCCAGGTCTTCTACCAAATCGCAAATGAAGTGATGCATGTGCAAAGTTGGCTCTTCAGTCAGTTTTCACTAAGTTTCCCATACTTAACTAAAAGAGCACGACCATCACCAAGATGTAACATGGAATAGATATAGATCCATCAACTTGGGAATTCAATATATTTACCTAGAAAGCTCATAAGACCAATAGATCAAATGGGTTTATCCTTAGTGAACTTAAGAACATCTCCTAAACATTTGAGGCTTCCATGACTTTTGATTTTCAAGTTATGAGCCTTTGAAAATGGACCTACAATGTGAGACATTCATGCTAACATCAAATTTAAGGATAGAAGGAGACAACCCTACTAAGCTTAAATTTTATAGTGACATTACCATCAATGATAGTCATATGAGTGTCATTCCACGAGAGTGAGGACATCAACTTTAAGACTATGAACTAGCCATAAGTTTTCAAATAATGGGTCCTAAAAGATCAATAGTCTGCATTGCTCCATACATTTGGATCTAAAAACATGCATTGATCAAAGAGTCATTGAATCTCAAAGGCAAATGTATACATGACAAGTTTCAAAAATGTGTTCAACTAGTGGCTTCAGTATAAATTGAAATTGATGGAGTGAATTAAGTCAACTTGTTAATGAGACAAGTCAATTTGTGACAACTAAGTAGATTAAAAGTAGGCCTAGGAGTTTTAATTAATGTTGGGAAGCTATTTTTAACCATAAAACATAGGGTTGTGTAGGGTCTTTTAATTCCATTGGAGTTAGTTCAATTGCTGTGAAGTGGCCTAGGTAATGTAGTAGGATGCAAAGAATGCTTATGGATCACCATTAAGGTTAAAATACAAACTTTTGGTTTGTATTTTTGCTCAAGTAGAGTTATTCTTACAACACTGTTCAATGTTTTTAGGAGGATTTGTGTATGCACATATGGGTTTGGGTTCCTACAGAGAAAGTATGGGTCTTTTAGACCTATTAAATATAAAAAAGTTCTATATTTTATATAGTTCTGTACTGATATGGAAACTATAGGAAAATCAATAGTCTTGAATTGGTTTTCTACCTATAGATAGACCTATGACTCAAACATGAAGATAAAACAAAGGTGTGATTAATTCAAAAGAGCTTCATTCTTTAGCATGGCCATATCTTGACAAGAAGTCGCTTAAAAGCCCCAAATCATGTTTCAGTTAGGTCCATGATCATAAAAGTTTTGTCTTCAAGTATGAGTTGGTGTGAAGTATAAAAGAAAATATCTAGTATTAAGAACTATGGTTAAGAGTATTTAATGCATCATTAAAATCCTTTAGGGACCTTCTCACTCAACAAGCCATATACCATGTTTTGATTAATCAAAAGGTTGCTAATGTTTCCATTGGCTAAGGAGAATAAGGTGGTGGCTCAAGGTTCATTTAATGACCCATGATAGGTGTTATTTTTTTGATAGCTTGCTCACCCATTCTTCCTGGTGGTCTCTCTTCTTCTATATATCCTGGCCTCTTTCCTATTGTATGGGTTCTCATTTTTTTTATAAAATTTAGCATTTTATTTCTGAGACAAGGATACTCATCAAGAATGTTGTAAAAGTGTGTTCATTTGATAAGTTTAAATGCTGTCAAAATATTGTAAGAATTACCTTTTAAAGAAATAATATCAACTCTTTACCTATATCTTATCTTTAACTAGTGTTTAGTATGCTTGTGTTAGGGTGTGGAGCTAAAAACTTCACCAAGGAGCATACATTAGTAGATTCGGGTCTACACAGACATCGACATCGGTCAGGAGCGACCGACGTCGGTCAGCAGCAGTTGTAGAGACGCCGACGTCGGCAGAGGGTCAGCCGACGATGGTCACAGGCGAGCAGCATGAACCGACGTCGGTTACCTGCGTGTCCAAAAAGCTATTTTCATGGACAGAAGCGAGTGTTTGCATGATGAGTTTGAGTTGTAGTCTCAAGCTCGCATCTCTATTATTGGAAATACTATTTTTAGAGCCCTTGTTCAAGTGGCTTAATTGCTTGTTGGAAGTGCATGCTCAAGTCTCCTAATTCTATATGAAGAATTAGATCTTCCTAGCTTATTGTAGTTTTTAGTAGTTATTGTGAATTATTGTAATTCATTGTATGAGAAGAACAGTACAAAATTGAATCAATCCAAGCTTGTTGGAGTTGATTGTTCTTGAGAGAGATAGCTCTTGAGGAATAGAGATCTAGTGAGAGATCTATACATCTAGGAGAGGTGTGGAAGAAAGAAGCTTTCTTCAATTGTATTCCTTTTGTAAAGAGTTTGTTAATACAAGTTTTCAGGGTGTTTTCTTGTATCTCTTGTTCTTACTATTATCATTCTAGTTACTTGTCAATCTGATTTAATTCCACGTTTATTGCTTTCACAAGTGTAATCTATTGTTGGTTGATCCCCAACAAGTGGTATCAGAGCCTTGGTTGCAGGTTCAGAGCTTGATATCCAATAATTGGTATCAAAGTTTAGGTTCACTAATAGGTGGTTCAGATCTGTGTAGTGTGTATTGATTACAAGTTCTCACAAGAATTTTTGCAGGGATTTTTGTTTGAGTGGGAGAAGTAATGGCAGATGAAAGTAAATTGAGAATGGAAAAGTTCAATGGCAAAAATTACCAACATTGGAGAATGCAGATAGAGGATTATCTGTATCAAAAAGATCTCTACTTACCATTAGGTGGGGTTGCAAAGAAGCCCAAAGACATGGAGGATGAAGAATGGGAAGTTCTTGACAGAAAGGCTTTGGGGTCTATAAGATTGAGTCTAGCATCCACTGTGATATCCAATTTATCACAGGCAAAGTCTACGGTAGAGTTGATGACTACGTTATCAAATTTGTATGAAAAACCCTCAGCTTCCAATAAGGTATATCTTATGAAGTAGTTATTTAATTTGCATATGAATGAAGGTGGATCTGTTTCTACTCATCTGAATGATTTCAATGGTATTGTGAATCAATTAAGTTTAGTGAATATAGTGTTTGATGATGAGATAAAAGCTCTTTTAATATTATGTTCTTTGCCTGAAAGCTGGCATGGCTTAGTAATGGCAGTAAGTAATACTGCATCTGCTTCAAATATTTTGAAAGTAGAGGATGTTGTTAGTGTTATCTTGAATGAGGAAATACGCAGGAAAAGCATAAAAGAGACATCTAGGAATGCTTTAAGTTTTGAGAGCAGGGGAAGGTAGAAAGAGAAGAGCAAGAAAGGCAGATCAAGATCCAAGTCAAAGGGGAAAGGCAGATCTAAATCCAGAAATGGCAGAAGGCCACAATTCTATAATTGTGGAAAGATGGGGCACATAAGTAGAGATTGTTGGTCAAAACCTAAGGAGGACAATCAGCACGAAGGAAAGGAAGAAGCCAAGATTGCAGGTATTGCACAAGATGCTTTAATTTTCTCTCTGCATAATAATATAGAATCCTGGGTATTAGATTCTGGTGCATCTTTTCATGCTACCCCTAACAGGGAATATTTTAGTGACTATATCCATGGAGATTTTGGAATAGTGTATCTAGGGGATGATGAGCCCTATAAAATAATTGGCAAAGGTAAAGTGCAGCTAAAGATGTAGAATAGCAACACATGGGTGTTGAGAGATGTGATGCATGTTCCTAGCTTGAAGAGAAATCTGATTTCTACAGGAAAGCTAGGGGATGAGGGTTGTACAGTAACTCTCACAGCAGAATCTTGGAAGGTGACCAAGGGTGCACTTGTTATGGCTAGAGGTAAGAGAGAAGGTACTCTCTATTTGTGTAATTGTGTTACTAACAAATCTCCTTCTATATTATCTACTTCAGATGTGGATGCTAAATTGTGGCACTCAAGGCTTGGCCACATGAGTGAGAAGGGGATGTCAATTCTTAAGTCCAAAGGTATGCTTTCAGATTTAAAAGGCATAGATCTAGAGTTTTGTGAGCATTGTGTATTTAGAAAATAGAAAAGGGTTAGTTTTCTCAAGACTGGGTCTACTAAGAAGAGGCACAAGTTGGAGCTTGTTCACACAAACGTGTGGGGACCGGCTTAGGTTGCTTCCATTGGAGGATCACAATACTATGTATCTTTCATAGATGATGCTACAAGGAAGGTATGGATCTATTGCATTAGAAGAAAATCTAATGTATTTGAGACTTTTAAAGTTTGGAAAGCTATGGTTGAGAATGAAATAGATAAAAGATTAAAGTGCCTGAGATCAGACAATGGCAGTGAGTTCTGCAGTCATAAGTTCAGAGATTATTGTTACATGCATGGAATCTGCAAGCAAAGGACGATTCCAAGGACACCTCAGCATAATGGAATTGCTAAAAGGATGAATAGGACAATAATGGAGCATGCAAGATGTATGAGATTGCATGCTGGTTTGCCCTTACAGTTTTGGGCACAAGCTGTTGACACTGCAGTATACCTGATTAACAGAGGACCCTCTACAGCTCTGGATGGTGGTATTCTAGAAGAGGCATGGACAGGTAAAAAGGTTGATCTCTCATATCTCAAAGTTTTAGGTTGTGAAGCCTTTGTGCACATAGATAAGGAAAACAGAAAGAAGCTTGATGCTAAGTCTATGAGATGCATATTTATTGGCTATGGCTCAGATGATTTTGGTTATAGATTGTGGAATCTAGAAACTAACAAGGTAATCAGGAGCTGTGACATTGTTTTCAATGAAAGAGTGATGTATTGTGATTAGCTAAGGAAGCTGAATCAATCTGAGCAGAGTAATGGTGAATTAAACGAGGTAAAAGTCCAAGATGAGCTCACGGGAAAAAGAAATAATCACTTACAGGAAAACACAGAGACCCACGTCAGCAGGTTAGGAATTGACGTCGGTAGGACAGAAATCGGCATCAGCCATTCAGAGACCAATGTCGGCCATACAGGTACCGAGGTCGGTCAGGTATAACTGACGTCGGCCAGTAACAGGTCTGGAGGTGACCGAGGTCGGTCACCGTCAGAGAATTTGGGTGGACAGCGTGTTGTGGACGAGTGTCAGACACCCATCAGGAGGTTAGAAAGGGTGAGTAAGCCTCCAATTAGATATTCTCCTTCTTTATTTTATTTATTGCTAACTAATGGTGGAGAACCAGAGAGTTTTGAGGAAGCAATATAGGTGGAGTCCAAGAGTCAGTGGGAGCATGGCATGGTTGAGGAGTTAGAGTCCTTAAGAGAGAACCAAACATGGGATTTGGTTGAATTGCCAGCTGGTAAGAGAACACTCAAGAACAGATGGACTTACAGGTTGAAAGAAGGTGAGAATGGACAGATGAGATATAAGGCCAGATTAGTAGTGAAAGGATTTGCACAAAAGCCAGGTATCGACTTTGGTGAGATTTTTTCTCCTGTTGTTAAAATGACTTCTATAAGGGTTGTATTGTCTTTGGTTGCTTTTGAGGATTTGCATCTTGAGCAGCTAGATGTTAAGACAACGTTTCTTCATGGAGATTTGGATGAGGAAATTTATATGGAACAGCCAGAAGGATTTGAGGTCAAAGGTAAGGAGAAGTTTGTGTGCAGATTGAAGAAAAGCTTGTATGGCCTCAAGCAAGATCCTAGGCAATGGTATTTAAAATTTGACAGGTTTATGACTGAGCATGGCTACAGTAGGTGTCAATCTGACCATTGCATGTATTTTAAGAGAATTGATAATGATAGATATATTATTCTATTGTTGTATGTAGATGATATGCTGGTTGCAGGATCACACATGCAGGATATCTCTGAGCTTAAAGTGAAATTAGCTCAAATGTTTGCTATGAAGGATTTGGGAGCAGCAAAGAAAATCCTTGGCATGAGCATTAAGAGAGACAGGAAAAATCACAGGTTGATATTGTCTCAAGAAGATTATGTGGACAAGGTGTTGAAACGGTTCAATATGCAAGATGTTAAACCGGTAAGCACACCTTTGGCTGGACATTTTAAGTTGAGTAAATAACAATGTCCTAATTCATATGATGAGGTAGAGTACATGAGTAAGGTTCTATATTCTTCCATAGTAGGGAGTTTGATGTATGCAATGGTGTGTACTAGACCAGATATTGCCCAAGCAGTGGGAGTGGTAAGTAAGTATATGGCCAATCCAGGTAATGAACATTGGAAAGCAGTTCAGTGGATCCTTAGATATCTGAGAGGAACCAGCAATAAGCACTTGTGCTATGGAGGTTTAGATACTTCTCTACATGGTTATGTAGATTCAGATATGGCAGGTGATTTGGATGGTAGGAGGAGCACTACAGGTTATGTTTTCACTATAGGTGGAACGGCGGTTAGGTGGATATCTAAGTTACAGAAGGTTGTTGCCTTGTCAACTACAGAAGCAGAGTATATTGCAGCCACAGAGGCTAGCAAAGAGATGATATGGATGACACGGTTCATGGATGAGCTTGGTAGGGAGCATGAGAGTTGCAGATTTTATAGTGACAGTCAGAGTGCAATCCATTTGGCTAAGAATTCAGCCTTTTATTCAAGAACAAAGCACATACAACTAAGGTATCACTTCATATGATAGGTATTGGAAGATGGTGAGTTGAAGCTGGAGAAGATCCATACAGATAAGAATTTTGCTGATATGTTAACCAAGCCAGTTACAAAGGAGAAGTTGAATCTTCATTCAACTTCTGTTGGTCTTCATGATTGAGTTGAAGATGGAAGAGCTAGAAGATGTTGCTGTACAGGTACTGGTGCAGCTGTTTATCTCCAAGTGGGAGATTGTTAGGGTGTGGAGCTAAAAACTTCACCAAGGAGCATACATTAGCAGATTTGGGTCTGCACAAACACCGGCGTCGGTCAGGAGCGATCGACGTTGGTCAGCAGCAGTTGTAGAGATGCCGACGTCGACAGAGGGTCGGCCGACGATGGTCACAGGTGAGCAGCAGGAACCGACGTCGGTTACCTGCGTGTCCAGAAAGCTATTTCCGTGGACAGAAGTGAGTGTTTGCATGATGAGTTTGAGTTGTAGTCTCAAGCTCGCATCTCTATTATTGGCAATACTATTTTTAGAGCCCTTGTTCAAGTGGCTTAACTGCTTGTTGGAAGTGCATGCTCAAGTCTCCTAATTCTATATGAAGAATTAGATCTTCTTAGCTTATTGTAGTTTTTAGTAGTTATTGTGAATTATTGTAATTCATTGTATGAGAAGAACAATATAGAATTGAATCAATCTAGGCTTGTTGGAGTTGATTGTTCTTGAGAGAGATAGCTCTTGAGGAATAGAGATCTAGTGAGAGATCTATACATCTAGGAGAGGTGTGGAAGAAAGAAGCTTTCTTCAATTGTATTCCTTTTGTAAAGAGTTTGTTAATACAAGTTTTTAGGGTGTTTTCTTGTATCTCTTGTTCTTGCTATTATCATTCTAGTTACTTGTCAATCTGATTTAATTCCACATTTATTGCTTTCACAAGTGTAATCTATTGTTGGTTGATCCCCAACATCTTGTGTATGGTATATTTATGAAGGAGATTCTTCCTAGTTTGCTGTCCTTCTACTTACCTCTTTGAATATGTTCTCAAGCTAATTTTTAGGTCTAGATTAGTGCTATATTTGGGACCTCTTCTATGAAATATTTATGCAAGTGGTGACATTATGAGATTGAGTAAGTCATAGTTACCTTTTGCTAATCCATTGTGGGATCCAACTTATGTGAGTGTCCACTTAACTTTGGTATATCACCCTATTAAATTTATTAAGAGCCCTTACTCTCTTTTTAACCATTTTCCCATGAAGCATTAGGCTTTGATTTAGATTTAGGTGAACATAAAAGAGGAAACCAACCTACTCTAGTAGTTCAACCCCAACATATGTGACCCACAACTTGAGGTTGTCCTAATTTTATAGCTCAATTGGAGAGAGCCTAAAGAACCCTCTCCAAGGCTATGAATTCATCCTATAATAGGTATGTCTTAAAAAAAAGAGGTGGGTAGCTCCACTACTTCGATAAGTGAAGAAAGGGGGATAATTATTTCCTTTGTCTTAGTTTCTAAAGAAATGGAAGGTGAATCCACTACCTCAACAAGTGGAGGGGAAGGAAAGGTGGTTTCGAAAATGATTTCCTCAATAATGAGTTCATTAAGTACCATGTTAATGGTATGGACCTCATGGTTATGAGAGGATTCTACTCTATTATTTTCATTGTTCACAGAAGGGGCATGGTTGTCTAAAGATGCCAAATGATTGATTTGGGTGTGTATTGGGGTTATCCAACATAAGTTCCCCCTTATCAATTAGACTTTCGATAACATTTTTGAAGGTATTGCACCCACTAACATCATGTTTGATGACATGGTGGAAGGCACGCAATTCATTCTCCTTATACCAACCAGGCATAGGATGAGAGGAATTAAATTATTATGGGGGTTTATCAGAGGAAGTTGTATAATATTTGATCTCAATAACTTATCCAAGATTAAAGAATATGACTCCCCTAGTAGAGTAAATTGCTTTTAGTTATTGTGGCTTGGGGTCCTAGGGTTCTAGTTAGAGGAATTAGAAGAATTGGGTTGGTTAACAACTGGTAGAAGAACAATTTTAAGGACAACCACACTCATGGTTCCCTTATTTTTGGTGTTAGAGTTGGTTTGGTTTTTATGTTTAGAGGAGGAAATCTCATTTGATTTAAAGGTGGAGTTCTTGTTTCTCAATTTTAACTTTCCCTCATCAATGGATCTTTTCTGAAATTTTCATGCCATGGTGAAAGCTTCATCAAAGGTCCTAAAAGTCTAAACCCCAAAAATGGAGGAGATGTGTTTGGCACAAGCCCAAACAAAGAGCTCTATCATCTCGAGTTGGGGTAAATAAAAAGAGAGTGGATTTATCAAGCTTCTCAAATGGGCTATGAATTCAACAATGGACTCATCATCAAATTTATGGATGGAGTAAAGATCGATGATAGAAATTTTCTTAGAGATGTTTATGAAAAAGTGATCTAAGAAAGTCTGAGCTAGTTGGGCAAAAGAAAAGAGGGAGTGCTAGGTAATGGTACTATACCAATCTAGTGCTAGACCTGATAGAGACATGAGAAAGGTATGAATAAGGTGAACATCATCATAGGAAATCAAATATCAAGAATGCCTAAATTCTATTAGATGTTATTGAGAGTCTTCCTTGCTTTAAAATTTTTAAAATTTTATAAATTCCCATTAGGGAGGATAAGGTCAAATGGGGTTGAATGGATGAATTGGTTCATTATATATTTGGTCATATAATAAGAGGTTATGTGCACTAGAAATGGATACTCTAAAGTATTCATTTTGTCCATCAACATCTTTACTAGATTGGTTTGTAGTTGTGCACCTGCAAAGTTATAAGGTGTATTTTGTTGAGGTTGGGTATGTGCAACATACAAATAGCTGGTGGGAGGTTGAGAATCTACCATATATTGGTATGTATACATGGGTGGCTGGGATGATTCGACATATGAAGATGTGGAGATAGGTGGTTGGGTGAAAGGTAGAGGTACAAATCCTTATGGGTTAGGGATTTATCTTGGGTTGGTAGGTAAAGGATATGTGGTAACTTTAGTATTGATGGGTGGAAGGGTAGAAGGTATGGGAACCATCAAGCTCTAAAATGGAGTAGAGGTAGGTGGGTTGGAAACAAGAGGAAGGGTGTTGACACTAGTATAGGGTACTCCAATGGTAAATGGAGTACCGGTTCCCAAAGGTTAGGGTGCTCCTATATTAGAAGGGTTGTTGGTTGGGGTAGAAGGTATTTGGGTGTTGGTTGGTTGGGTGGGTTGGTTTTGGATGGTGATCTTGGTGGGATTATTAGTAAAAGAGGATGCTTGGGTGACCAAGGGTTGGTTGGAAATGGTGGCAATAAATTTTTTTCCCATAAGGTGGGATGGCATGTCATAGTGTGGGTCAATAGGTGGAACTAAAGCAGGGGTATGGTGGGATATGGTGTTAAGGTAATATTAGAGGGCTATGGGGTTGTTATCCAAAAAGGTGAAAAAATCCATATCACTTTGGGCAGCCATCCAAGGGATATTAGGACTTTCAAAAGGATGGGGAGAACTCTCTACATCTGAGATGTACTCCATAGATGAGGGAGAAGAGGAAGATGGATGATTAGGAGGTAGATCTTGATTTACTTGGTTTCTTAATTGTTGTCTAGTTAAAACCATGCAAATAAGGAAAAGATGAAGATACAAGTAATCTCACAACTCAAAAAAAGAAGCAATCAAAATAAAAATATCTCAAGGAAAGCAATGCATACACTAATGTCCCTTAAAATCCTAGGATACTTTATTATCTCTCTTTTGGATTATGGCTCAATTTTTAAAGAAGTTATGAAGACCAACTTCGGGTTTTAGAGTGAGTATTAGAAGAAGATATCAAAGGATTGTTTTAGGAGTTAAAGACTTTCAAGATCTATACTAGAACTTGGTACGTGGCTTGATATTGGGGCCTACCCCCTCACTTCACACACCACAATGATAAGGGTGTCGGGTGCTAAGTCAAAGTATACCAAGTTTCTAGAGATTATACTCAACCCACGTACTAAGTTGGTTCTCACCTTGGTGATGAAATATAAGTAGGATATCCAAGGAAAGGTGATTGCTAGGTGTTGAAATCCCAGTTGGGCCTTATGTCAATGTTTTAATACTTGATTAGGTGTAAGTAGTTTGGTCTCATGTGTGTGACAAGAGTGAAGATACGATTAATTCACTTGATTAGTTAAGATATATGAGATAAAATAAGTAAGTAAAAAATGTATATAATTAATTTTAAGCCCAAAATCAAAATTTGATTTCATTTTATGAGCAGAAAATAAGAAGAAGAATCACCTAGATGCAACTATGAACTTAAGAAAAGAATCAAAGGTCCCACCAAGTGTGCCAAAATGTTTCACAATTTTTTTTCTTATTTTCTAAAAGAAAGATGTAGAAATTAAAATAAGGGTGAGGTTAGTAGAACCTATATTTGGTTTAAGCTCCATGATCTAGATGGTTGTAGATACTCCTCTTTGTTTGGGGAGGAATGACTTGCAAATTAAGAAAAGCACTAAAGAAATAGTTGATTAGTTGGATAGTAGGGTGGATTGCCTAGCATGTTAGATCCAAGAAACACAAGCTTCCTTGGAGGCTTTTAATCCATAGTTTTAAACAATCAAGTTCTAAAAGTGAAAGATAGATTACTTGCATAAATAATAGAAAATACTGAAATCAAATACAAGAAGTGCTTGAAAAGAGATAAATTTGACTAATCATAAAAAAATGATTATATATTAATGCTAAATAAAATTAACATGGTTCAAAAAATAGGGTGCTCATTTATGATTAGGAAAAAACTCAAAAAGTGGAATTTGGTTAGGGTTTGATAGGTATAATTAATTGCTATTGAAATTGACACATAATAACTGTCGATAGTTGGGTGAGATCATTGATGGTTGGCTAATCATTGGTGGTTACGGCTAGACCGTTGGTGGTCAGGATGACCATCGACAGTTTTGTGGGATTTGGTTTGGGTCAAGAAGTTTAGTTAGGCAAGGTTGTATAAAGATATGAAAAAGAAACTAAATCCTAAATCTTGACAAGAGACAAATACTTAGATTTTTCTAGTCTAAAAAACATTAAGAGTGGTTGAAAATTGGTTGTGAAGCCTTGAACAATTTTGTAAGAGTGATATTACATTAGCTTGATGATTGATCAATTTTGACACTTATAATATCTATCACACTCATTAGAAGATTTTCTAGATTCATCGTAAGTGAGAAGAGTACCTACACATAAAGCTTTGATCTCTGGCACAAGAAGCTGATGATTTTTTCTTCCCCTTTCACCTCCTCCTCTCTTTTTATAGAAGGAAGGGAGAGGTGAAACAATAGGTTCAAAAAAGGTATTTAATAGGTGATATAATTTTATCCTTAACATGCATTATTATATGAGTCTCTAAGAATAAAAAAGTAAGGTGGAGTTGAGCTAGAGTCAAACCTTAAGGAAATTAAAGGTTGACTATTAATGGTTGAGTCTAACCATCAGTAGTTAGGGGTCAACCATAGGTAGTTGATAAGACAAAGGTAGAATGGTTAGAGTTAGTTAGGTTGACTTAGGTTTATGGGGTAATGCTCAATAAGTGGTCCCAAGGTGGTCTTGATATGATCTAAGGGTTAGTTTGACATCTAGAATCATAGTGTGTAGTTTTTTAGTGTCTACAAGCTTACCTGGCTAAGTATAGTCTGTGAGAGAGAAGGTCAATAGATTGGTATATAAGACCAATAGTTTTCATTATAACTCATGATCTAATTGATTGAGGTTGATATGAGGATGTTATAATATCTTATTCATTCATTGAAATAACTTGGAGATAATCAATCATGTGTCAGATGTTCATGTTTATTTAACTATGTTTTAGAGTCGGTTGGAAGTTTTGAGTGAACATCTTATAGAGAAATGTTTGAGCCTATTTACCCTAAGTTAAAGCATAAAATTAAGTTTGTGATGACCTTAAAATCATGAGGTTTATAAATATGCAATTTTTTACGATGATTGATTGGGAAAATTGAGTATATGCCTTAGTTTTTCAAGACAAAGTTTCTGTATATGCGCAAGCCTTTTATGAGTAGTGATTTGAAAAAGGGTTCAAGTGATAATTGGACCTAAAAGGTATTATGGAAATAAAAGTAAAGTTGGGTAAGGTCTATTGGAGTGGTGTATGACTTTTTATTTCTATGTGATGTGTTTGGATATACTTCAAGAAAGATCAAAAGGTAACATGTTATTAAGAAGGCCTATTAGGTCTCCATAAGCCTCAAAGAGGAGTAAGGGCTAATTGATCTGTGGCTGGCCTATTATAGTGATTGAATCATGATTAAGGAATATTATTTTAATATGAAAAGACTTATTCATGGATGACCTAAGTTATTTGAATATGTATCCAAATAAGAAGGATATGATTAAGTGACTTGTATAAAAACAAGGAAGTTTAGGCCTATTTGGTATGTTGAGAGGATGCTAAATGTGGGAGAGCATAGGAGGATAAGAGAATGATATAGATCATTTAAGATTAGAAGGAGGTCATGAAAATGATCATATAAGTTTTATGAATATATAATATAGGTTATGTATATGAGGATCAAGGTCAGAAGACCTAATCAAGACATGAAGAGGGTTAATTGAGCGAAGAAGGTTGAAGGCCAGTTTGAGAGGGATAAAAGAGAGTGAAGAGATGGAGTATATAATAATATATTTTAGAAGTAATAATATTTTTTGAAGGTGGTCAAATAATCAGGTGGCTAAGTTGGTGCTAATTCATCTAGGGGGTTGGTACTTCCTTGCAAGTGGGTGCTTGCTAAAGCCTAACTGAGTTGATATTGAGCTAGTTAGGGTTGGTACTCCATGTGAAGTTGGTGATTCACTAAAGATTGATGTTTTCATTATATTAATATATCCCATTTGATTCATCAATGATTTTTTTTCCTCTATATGGTTTTTGACGTATATGTTATGTTCATGTGTTTCATGCTCTTATGATTTGATGCTTATGACTGTGAAGATGTACATGCATGTTAGAATGGTTCATACATAGTTAATTGGAATTGATTGAAATTTTTTGTAGAATAATTCTCCCCCCCTATCATTCATATTTTTTACAACATGAGTATGCCATGACCCATCTATAACATACCTTGGGGAGACCCTATGAGCCTCATTTTAGGAGAGGCTAGATGGGTGATTGTCCCTCCTGAGTTGGTGTGTTGAATGACCTATCAAAAAACTATAACATTGTATTTAATTTCAAAACTAAAATAAAAGGGGGGAATTTTTTTTATCTATATACTATGTGGATATCCCACTTCAAGCTTCATCAACACGAATGCTATTACTTCTAACTCAACAATGATTATAATATGAGTATTCTATATTATTTGCAGTTCTAAAATAGAGATAAATAAGTGATATCAATAAAATTTAAAACATATTTCTTATGAACATGAAACATAAAATGAACAAATCTCATAATAAACATGAGCTTTATCTTGAAGAAACTATAAGTGGTAAAAACTTTAGTGTGTGAGGTAATTGCACTTCCCTTCCACTATGTAATACAAGAAAGGTAAAAGGTTATACCAAAAATTGCCTTCATGGACAAAATTTTCACTACCATTCTATCTAGAACTTGTACAAAAGTCCACTTTACAAATATATGGCACTTATTTTAAATATAACACAATTGAACCAACTATTTACAATTAGGAAACAATGAGACAATAAAAACAAATATTCAAACTTACAAATTACAATGTGAATCTAACTTCAATATATATAACCATGTTTTATTTTGTCTTATATATTTCTAAGACCTATATTTATGATATATCAAATTTTGACTGCACCACAAAGCTAAAATAAATTGATCAAGATAAGAAGAAACATATGTAACTGTTCAACTTATATATTTTTTATGGTGATGAAACTGATTATGTATGTAGACTAGTGGTTTAAAGATCACAAAGGAAGATACATAACCATTGAGGTGGTTATGAAACCACCACTCATACACCCATAAATATGGAATGTTTCAGGTGGTTGTACAACCACCACACTTTAAATAATGGTGGTTCCACCATATATGGAAATCTCTTTCATTTCAAGAACTAAAAATCAATGAATTCATCATTATGAAGATGTTTGAATCACCTCGCACTGATCTTGCCTTGCAACATATTTTATTTAATGTTTTGAATATGAAATGTCTTGTTTTAATATCTCAAAAATATGAATTACATATAATTAGGCATAGTGGAAACATTTTGTATACTTTACTAGAACATTAATATTCAAATTTGGATCATAACTCTCCGACTTGAGGCTTTTAAGTCCCTAAAATCTTATGTAAGTGAGAAAATATCTTCCCCATAGCTCTCTCTAGAATACCATTTGGCCTTTCTAGGTAGCAAACCCTTTAACCCAACCAACCAATGTTATTTCACTCATATTTGTGTTTTCCTTTCCTTATTTTTAAATATAACATCCCCCTCCAATTCAAATTTTCTATTTGGAGTGAGGCATTCAATTCAAGGGAGAAACATCCATTCATCTTCATTGTCTAACATATATCTTCATATAAGGAGCAAAGTCAAGTCTAAAATAATTTTTTCCCACTTGTTCTTAAATTTAAAATTAACCATACCTAAGAGCCTTTTTATACTAAATTACAATCATACCTTATGTCCAAAAACAAAAATATGCTAAGTACTATGTTGATCACATCTTACTTTGTACTTAAATTTAGATTCCCTAAACTTATCCTATACTTAGAGATGAATCAACTAAATCTTCTTAATGAATTTATCAACTTTTTGGACCTCAAGATCCACTTTTCCATTGCCTTTGTATGGTTGTCTCAAAACAACATCAAACACACTTGTAGGTAAGTATCCAAAACAAATTTCAAAAGGAGATTTAATAATAGAAGAATGCATTGACCAATTTTAGGAATAATGAATATACATCAATTTTTCATCCCAATACTTAGGATGCTCCTTATTATACCTTATCAAAATCTGTACCAATGTTTTATTCAAAACCTCAATTTACTTGTCAAATTTTAGGCAAAAATTGGTATATCATATTCAATTAGTACTCATCTTCTCCCACAATGTGGCATAAAATTTCCAAAGAAACATTGAATCTTGATTTAAGACAATAAAAATGGACCTACACATTATTAAAAAAAAAACTTAGTTGCATCACTACCTTTGAGGGTCTTATTACAAGGAGTAAGAATGCACATTTTACTAAACTAGGCTACAACTACAAAAATATTTTCATGCCCCTTCCTTAACATAGGTAACTTGCATAAAAATTCATATAATACTTTCACGTGGTCTAGAATGAATTGGTAATGGCATACACAAACTCAAATTCCTATTACCAAGCTTGCTTGTACTACATAATACACATCCTATAATAAACTTGGTATATGCACCTAAATTTGTTCACCCTAATAATCCTATTAAACCCACTAATTTAACCCATAACCCTAACCAATTAACTAATATCCTAATTCTTACATAATATTTACTACATCCCATAAATCTTACCATATCCTTATACCCAATTAATTATCCCATTAACCTACTAACTAGCCTACTTAACCACTAATATACCCACTAGCCCATTGGCCAATTTAAAATTTCTTTTTATTAACCTACCCCCTGGCCACCCTACCACCCTAACCTTTCCTACACCCCTATGAATCCTAAAACTTATTAACTTTCACCTAAACATCCATTATCCCTTAAACTAATCAAGAAACCTCTAAAAATAGGGAAGCTCCTCTAAAGTTCTAAAAGTCTCTAAACTAGAGGCTTCTAAATAATTTAAAATTTCTTAAATTTTCCTCCACCATCCTATATAATACATGCATGGGATATGGCCAAATGAACTTGGAAATCTTGGAAATCACTTAGCCTCCATTATACTCTCATAATCAAGCATTGTCAAGGATCCTCACGCTCTTGTCAAGCAATTCAACAAGCCAAAGTAGCCATTGGAGTCACTTTGAAGCTCAAGTCAATCAATTCACATCCAATTATTTTGGCATTCAAATCTGATTGAAGATATTAGAGAGGATTTTTAAGGACAAAAGGATGGTAATAATTCCATTTTAATTGTCCAATTTTTTTTTAATCCCTTCCTTTGATATTGTTTGTGTTATTGGGTTTTTATTACTAAATATAGTAGTTTTGAAAATAACTAAAAATAAAATCACACATTGGAGACCACAGTGCAAGATAACCATTTAATTTAACCACTTTTACTTGTTACAAGTGATTTGGTGATTTACAAGCTTGACTGGATGAAGAACAAGGTTTGATATTGCTCAAAACTTCACATACAGGTAATCAACAACTTTGACCTATAAATAGCGATATTCTAGTTGCAATTTTGTCTAAAATTAAATGATATTGCCTTAAATATCACTTTAACCACTAACTATTTACCTTTATGGTAGGTTTCAATTATGGTAATATCACTAATTCATGAATAGCGATTTTGTATAAATTTCTACAGTTTTATCATTTAAATTATAGTTTTGTAGGATATTTTATATAACCAAATATAGTTAATTTTATTCAATCTTTAATAATTTTTCATGTTTATTTAACCTATTTCTATCTTTTAGGGGTGGGATTTTGTTTTCTATGTGTAAGATAGTAGGACTAGTTAGCCCTAAATCACCTAGGTACCAACACAAAACTATAACTTCAAAAGTCATGATTTTACCTTCGAATAATGATATTACCTTCACAAATCATGATTTTTTGTTTCAAATTAATATTTTTAAACTAACCTATTAATTTCCTAACTTGGTTTTTATTTGTCTAATCATCCTCTATTTTTAGGAAAAAGGGGAGGCATCTATCTTACAAAATATTTCCATAAAAAATTGTAGCTTGTTTAAGTAATCTAAGCATTAGGTTATTTTACTAATAGAGCTTGATTATTTTATGTGTTGGATATTGTATGTCAATAGGGAGAAATTAGGGACCATATTAAGATAAAATAAACTTCTATACTTATCCCATTTATCACTTTTGGTAATATCACTACTTATGAATTAATAATTTTGTGCTAAAATAAATGATATTGTCTTTAAATTAACAATTTTACTAAAAAGTGTTAAAAACTATATTACTAAGTTTTGTTACTATTTTCAATGATAATACAGTCTAAATATCATTTTGATAGATAAATATCATTTTGTTTTGAAGTTTTGTCAATCCTACACTAGTTTGTAAATGGTTAAACATCTTATATTTTTATCTTTCTGCAACAAACAACTGTAAATAGGCTTTTAGTGCATCTATAAATAACCTAGGTACTACATATTATAGTCTAAGCTTTAGAATATCAAAGGTTTATTAATTCTCTACAATATCACTATTTGAAATTTTATGAATTTATCTTAAAAGTCATGATTTTATCTAACTTTCTATAGTTTTACAGGGTTTATATGGTTAATTACCATGATTATCTATCAATCAATAATACCACAACTCAAAAGTTGTGATTTTGTATAAAAGTAGCGATATTATACTCTGTGGAAGTGATATTTCTTTACACTAACTGTGTTTTTGTGGTTTTACAAGAAATAGGTGATTTTGCTTTATTCTAAACTACTGATCCTTTTCTTGTAAGACCTTTGAAGGTGAAGGCACTAAATCTAGTTCTCTAACCTATGTGCTTGCAAGAGGAGTGCCTAAATTACAATTTTTGATATTTTTATTGTATACATCTTGTGTGTGTGTGACTTATTTATTTGCTTTTCAATTTCCTCACATAGGTAATTAATTAGGTAAATTAATATTACTTTTCTGTCTGTTAACCCATCTTGTTTAGGATAGCATGTGACATGGAATTCATACCCACATACAAGCTTAGTCATTAGGGGTTGGTGTCATGGATTTCATAATCATACTTTCAACCAAACTCCATTTTTTGGTGGAGTATAAATATTAGGGACAACTATCCTTAGGCTAAATGGTTGAACCCATATAGGTCATCCGTGAAGGGGAAGAGTTAACTCTCTAAACTAGGCATTAAAGAGCATGATATATGGATTTGGGTCCCATGTACCTTCACATATATAAAGGAATCCCTTATACACCCTTGTGTAAACTTAGCATAGGACTTATCAATCATAATAAGCATTTTACTACCAGAGTTAGCATCATCTCCCAAGAGATGATCAAGTGAAAATGGGGTCAAGAGGGTTCAGTTGATTTTGTAAGGGTCACCTACAACGTCACCCGTAAAGCCATTAGATAGTGTAGATGTCAGGTTACACATCCATTTGATTAACTAAATTAGGGATTGTGACTAAGCATGTTGTTTATGTGTTGTGAAAAATCTCATGTTGTTTATGAAATGAGTCAGCTTGTACTATTTTACCAAAAACACAGAGTCTCTTAGGACAAAATCCCATCTTAGCATCAAACCCAACCATTTCATATCACCATTCACACTTTGGACATAAAAATTTATCTTGAAATCAAATATTTGTGGTCACCCATCATTCTCTATCTTAATCATCACTCATATTCTTGACTAAACATTATAAACATTTACAACCTTATTTGGTTTGAGTCTAGCACCCATCATCTCATCATCCTACCTCTTCATACCTAGCACATATCTAATTATCACCTTATTAGTGTAAAGGGTACCTAGTCATCCTATCCTCTTTGTCTCTTTGCAATATCAAATCCTTATGGGGTGTTTGCTTTGGTAATATTTGGTCATTATAATCTTTGTATCCTCCCAAATCTAAATCCAAGCCATGTATAAATCATTTCTCTTAACCACTCTTATTTTTGGTTTTTAGACAAAATTAGTATCCAAAGTCACCTTCTCTCCCATCATATTATATTAAAGTCACACCTAATTACCTTTATTACATCACCCTCATCATCCATCATGCCTATGCGAACCCATGCCCAAATTATCCGAATGGGACAAGGATCTAACTAAGAAAATGATTTCTTGGGGAATCTAGGTGATCAAACCTAGGATAATGATGACACACATAGTGATATGCATACACTTGGAGAGGAAGATAGGTTCACAAATGACTTATTTCATAGTGATGAGGTTAGGGCCCAATATCATCTATATATATATATATATATATCATGACCAAATTTTAGCCTAGGTCATTAGAATGGGGGACAAATTACCCCCTAGCTTTGACCCAAACCTCTTGTAACATCTGATCCACCCATTTACTAGGACCAAAATGCCATATCATCAAGCCAATACCAACCAAGAGAAATAAGATTTTTTTGTGGATCATAAGTAAGATTTTGAAGAATAAGAACGACAAGAACATCTAAAAAATAACCAAATTGAGGCTAATAGGAGGATAACTACCTTCAAGGATTGGTTAGACTAGTTAACCCCATAAATTAATTCCCTTGCGTGATAATTTTGAGCATAAAATCAAAGACCTTCTTCCCCAAGGAAACATGTTAGAAACACCAACCACGATCATTATAGACCTTAAACTAGTCAAACTCAAACCTCCAATCCCTTCATGGACCTCTCATTTTCTAAAGAGTGGATGATAATGAAGGAGACTCTTCAATAGATCGATCATTGTACATAAGTAATGAAGTATAAGTATGAAGATTTTTACAACTCTCCTTTAGACATGAGCATCTTACAAGTACCTTTCTCACCAAATTTTGAGGTTCCAAATTCAAAATATATAGAGGGAAAGGGAATCCATAAGATCATGTACAAGAATTATATGTAGCGTGCCATGAGTTTGCTTATGATAATGCTTATCTCCTTAGGATTTTCCCTAAAAGTATCATGAGGTCTGCATTGGAATGATTTATGCATTTACCTAAAGGGTCCATATCTAGCTTCAAAGAGTTGATAGAGAAATTTGTGAGACACTTTTCCTTCAATATTGATCATGATATATCTATTATAGATATTTATAACACTAAATCAAGAAATGGGGAAAGCCTAGCCCCATTCCTAAAATGTTGGAGAAGTCTTTTAAGCTAATTCTATTACACAGTTCTAGAAAAGGAATTGGCCAAAATGTTCATTGACAACCTCAATATTAAATTGAAATATCAATTAAAGCTACAATGTGTAAAATATTTTGATGAGATCATAGAGAAGGGGATCTAAATTGAAAAGGCCCTAATTGAGAAAATTATAATCAAATTGTATACTTGAAGTAAACAAAGTCATAATCAAGATAACACCTTTTTAGGTAAGCTTAAATTTTTTAATAAGAACAAAAATGTCATGGGGGATGGAATTACAGATTCTAAACATGCTCAAATGGTGTAGAAAATGTCCCCTCCTACTAATAAATAGAATGCCTCCACCATCAGAGTACCATAAGGAAAGGATAAACCCTAAATAGGAACAAGGCCTCTCACTAGTCTTGGGATACCTATAGAAGTGGTCCTACAATAGTTAATATATACAAACATGATCACTCTCCCAAAAATCTAAGCTTTGGATGATAGTAAACCTTGACCGGATTGATATTATGAGGATGAGTTTTGTCAATATCAAAGAATTAAGGGGCATGATACTGATAAATGTATGGATTTGAAATATTATATCCAAGATATAATTGAAAAAGGGGATATTGAAGTATAAGGGGAGAGCTTGACCAATTGTTGGGTTTATGATCTAAATGACTTTAAGTTTAATGTTTTGGTTTAATAGTTGCTTTATTTAAATAATAGTTGGTTCACAGGAATATTGGTTGAGTCTTGTAACCACCTTGTGAAAAGATTATAAATATTTTCACCTCCTTTATAAATCCATCCTAGAATAATAAATTATAATATTTTATGTGAAAATTTGTTTGCAATGTAATCTATTGAATTATTCTTGAATTTCTCTGGCCTAACAATGGTATCAAAGTGCTGGTTTGTAATAGAGGATTTACAACTAATTTGTATGACACTTCAAAGAGGAGATTAAATCTATAATACTTTTACCATACCATGCTCAAAGATGTTTAAATGGCAGTAAGTATCATTTTATTCCAGAAGTTGGTAGATTATGAAATAAATAAATATTTAGCTACTTCATCAAGGAAATCAAGAACACTAGTTATTTTGATTCACTCCTTTGCTTGGATTTTCATTCCTTATTCCATTTCATATAAATGGAGTAATATGTAATGAGAGGATTATGATTCTAGAAACTAATTAATGATTAGGGATTAATAATTTAGTAGGTTTCATGTCATTGACAATTTAAGAGGATCTATAAATGCTGTATTGTTATTATATGGAATGAAAGAAATAATGTAAAATACAATGCGTCATTGAAAAATAAAAGCATTTGATTTAAGTTTAGATGGTTTTTTCAATTTGGATTTGGCATTCAATCCTTGCTATTCTCTTACATTGAACTACATTTTAGCAATTTCCATCTGCTATGATGGTCTTTTCACATAGTTGATTTGAAATGATGCCTAGAAATGAAGATGACATAACTGGTATGAGGCAGTTGAATCTAAAGAATATTCACATGGTGAAACTTATGATTTAGATAGAATTTAAATGTATATAGGATTTACATTGATCAAATCCTTCATCAACAACTTTGAAATGATAATGAATTGCATTAAAAGCCACTTGAATGGAAGACAATTGTGGGTGATGCATTAGAAGGAGAAAATCAGTCATTCAAGGAAAAATATTAGTTATATGTGTGCTGGTACAGGAAAATAAGTCATCTCTCCATCCAATGGAAACTTATAACAAACTCTATATGTGGTTATAAATTTTATATGTGAAGATGCCTTCTAAATCCTTAAAAAAATAGTGGGCTCCACCATCCAAGTGTGTTTACCAAAACATTTTGTAAAAGTTTTTTTTACCATCTATGCTTTTTTTAATTATCTTTCATTGAAAAATAATGGTTATAGAGAATTTATTGCCATTATATGTTTAGATTGATTAAAGGTGAGGTGGATAAAACATTTTTGGTAGTCACTTGTACAAGAAAGTTCAGGTTTCAAAACCCATTGATATCATTTTTATCAAAATTATTATTTTTTTGATATCATTTTGTAATAGGTGATATAAGAGTGTAAGTTGAGATATTTTTTTAACTATTCAATATTTTATGAAAGGTGGTCATGTGACCAAGTGATCTTCATGGTTTTCAACATTCTAGACATATCAAAATGGTCAAAATTCTATTTTGGAGCTTAGTTATGTGATTTTTATACCAATTGTATTGAACATAATGTTTACAGGTACATTATTTGTGGATTCTAACACCCTATCTTTGAAAAATTTCTCTAAATGCATTGTACACATCAAACTAAAATTTTAATGACATGTCCCACCATTTGTATTGTTGGTGACAATTATGTTACATTTCAACATTTACAAGTCCTTGATGATCTAACAAGCTAAACAGAGCCAACTAGAGGTTGGAGGATCCATGGATGTTGGAGGATATTTTCCCTTTTCTAGTTCACTATTCATTCAGAGTATGGGCTCACTACTGGGATAGAAATTTTTGGCTTGTGTTTTTGATTTTAGTTTCATTTTTGGCTTTTTATATATTATATTTATGATATGGAGTGGAAAGATTAGTTTGAATTTGGTTTTATGACACATAACTTCTCACCTCTCATTAGATAAGGGGGAAGATATTACATAGTGGCCTTCAATCAATCATTAGTGATTGTATGAGTCAACATTAGATTTTCTAGAATTTTGATTGTTGAGCATAGGCATACATGTGATGTTGGTGATTATTGGGCATCTAAGAGATGTACCATATAGAGTGCTGGAGAATCACTTAGATGGGTTCCTATGTGGGACCTTATGTGGGTCGATATAGTTAGACAATATTTGATTAGGTTCTACTACATTACGGTATAATGATCATAGGGGATGAGTAGGCCTTGATCATGTTCATTAGCCTTTTATGTCACAACTCACTAGGCATGCTTATATATGGAGTGGCACCAGTTTTGATGATTACCACAATGTACAATGTGTTAGCTTATAAATGTAATAGAGATAATCATTGATGACTTCAAAGTCATTGCTCCATATCTTCTTATAATACCCCTTTGGATCAAGGGGGAGTTTTTTGGGTTTATGATCTAAATGACTTTTAGTTTAATGTTTTGGTTTAATATTTGATTTATTTAAATAATAGTTGGTTCATGGGAATGCTGGTTGAGTCCCATAACCACCTCGTGAAAAGATTATAAATCTTTTCACCTCCTTTGTAAATCCATCCTAGAATAATACATTATAATATTTTATGTGAAAATTTGTTTGCAATGTAATATATTGAATTATTCTTGAATTTATTTGGGCCAACACCAACCAATATAATAATAAATAGCTGGGAATATACCAAGACCTATAAACTAAACATGATCAAAGGAAGAGGAAAACACTCAAAGACTAGGGTCAAGCATCCACCTCCAACTTAACTGATTACTAGCCATTGCATACCATTATATCAACACCATTAAAATCTATAGCCCCTAAGAGCCCACACCACCACCATCCACCATATTTTAGATCAATCATGAAACAATTGACTATGTATTAACCACTAAGTGTGTCAAAATTATAGTACTTGGAACACATCCCAAAGACCCATCCACTTTAGCAACCCTAGAGGTCAATATTTCTAAAAAGGTATCCACATATTTTGACAAACCAAATGACACAATCCAATAGATCAAGAAGAATCTAGCCTAAATTTCTCTTATGGATCTTCTTAAAACATCATCAGTGCATTGGGAAATTCTTAATCAAGTCCTTAATTAACTCAAACTCCTTAAAGATATTGAGACAATCCAATTTCAAGCATTGGTGGGTCATTTGTCTCCTTCACAACAAATCACTTTCAGTACCTTGGACATGCCACTTATTGGCCTACATCATAATTATCTACTATTCATATAGATTTCCATTTCCAACCACAAAATCACACAAGTACTCATAGATGGAGGGTCTTCTTTAAATTTGTCCGATTTGGACTTTCTGAATAAGTTGGGGTACTCCAAAGCATCATTAGGGCCTACTCTCATGATGATTAAGGCATATGATGATAATGAAAGGTCATCTACAAGAACTATTTATCTTCCTATTGATATGGGACCCATCATACATCAAAATTTAATTCATGTTGTGGATGTTGATCTTCCATATAATCTACTCTTGGGATGATAATGGATCCATGAAATGTTAGTAGTTCCTTCCACCCTCCATTAGTGTTTAAAATTCCTTGATTCTAGTATGGAGGTTACCATCCTTGGGGAAATATATCACTTCCATAGATGTTAAATGAATCAATCCCATCCCTCTTTTTATTGTCCTAACACACATAGTTCCACTTCTAATCTAATAGCTACCAAATATGTCTACCCTGATGATTTAACATATGCTTCAAATGCACCCTCCAACATCACACATCTTAAGATGAATTCTAAAGGCTATGGAGAATATGAGTACAAGACCCTTTGTGTAGGAGACTTACCCCTCTTCCCACGTAGCTATGGGTCCCCAAATATGAGGAAAGATAATCTCATCATTTATCAGTTTAGATATATGACCTTTACTAGTGAAAACACACTATCAGAAGAATATTTTGATGAGCCCAATGATTCATGGATCATTATAGAAGATAAGATCCTATAATTCCATAAACAAAAATATCCCCAACTTTAAAGGATGATACAAAATATGAATTACAAGGGAAAAATACTATCGAGAGATGAATAAGGTAGGATTGAACCTACAAGGGTTGAAGAACACCCAAAACATCTTGGCTTAAGGTACAAACTACTCAGCATCAACCTAAGAAATATTATTTTGGACCCTTTTTCAGTTCCTGAGGAGTCTTCTTCTGATGAATAAATCAAAATAATTTTTATTTATAGCCTTTATGAGGATATTACTAGCAGTAATCTCTTCCATGATACCACCATCTCCACTATTGACATCTCCCTTTATTACCCTACCCTGATAGACTGGGATAAAAAACATGAGAATTTTTTTGACGTATTTTAAAGTGATGAGGCCATTATAGAATATTTGGGACCACACCACTTTATGCCATTAGGAGATCACAAGAAGGGGTTCTCTATTAGTCTTAATGAGTTTGCTTATTTTAGATAGTAGAAAACATCCTTGAATCAAATCAAAGAAAAGGAGTATGAAGATGAAGATCCCTCTCTAAATCTAGAGGACTTGCAACTCACTCTTAATGAATCAAAATTAGATATGGAGCTCCCAAATGATTTTGCTTTAGAAATCCAAGATTTATCAACCCCCAATATATATTCAGGACTAGCCACCCTCCCTTATCAAGGAGGTTATTTAAGTCAATATTGGAATAAAAGAGAGTCCTAGAATTATCAAATTGGGGGTATTTATTACACCCAAGAAATGGAAAATTCTTATTGAGCTGATCAAAAAGTATATATATGTCTTTGCATGAAGTTTTTTAGACATGTCAAGGCTTGATCCATCTTTAGTAGTGAATCATTTATTAGTTCATCCTAATGCCAAACCAATCAAGAAAAAAAATTATAAGATGCACCCCAAGGTGGCTCTATTAGTCAAATAAGAATTGCAAAAATTCTTGGAAGCTAGATTTATTCATCCCTTTGATTATTTTGAATAGATATCTAACATCATTCTTATGGCCAAACCATAGGGATGAATTAAAATTTTCACTGACTTATGGGATATCAATAAAACATGTCCTAAGGATGGCTTTCCCTTGCCAAATATAGACATGAACATGGATTCCACTATGGGATATAAGATGATATCCCTCATGGATGGTTTTTTGAGCTATAATCAAATCAAAATCACTCTTAAAGATCAACATAAGATAACATTTATCATTCCATAGGACACTTTTTGTTATCTAGTGATGCCTACTGGACTAAAAAATGTAGGATCCACCTACCAAAGGCTAATGACCATCATCTTCCATGACATGATGCATGACATCATTGAAGATTATGTATATGATATTCTAGGGAATTGATAGCTTTGATCAG
The DNA here is from genome assembly GCA_037957365.1 of Torreya grandis. Classification (NCBI taxonomy): domain Eukaryota; kingdom Viridiplantae; phylum Streptophyta; class Pinopsida; order Cupressales; family Taxaceae; genus Torreya; species Torreya grandis. The sequence continues at coordinate 3,713,795 of JARHVA010000538.1, read as the reverse complement.
AGCATCCTATGGTCTTAAAAAGAGTCTTTGAGTGACTCTAAGAATATAAGGTTAGATTAAACTTGAAGAAATGTGTGTTTGGAGTCACCTTAGGCAAATTATTAGGGTTCATAGTCTCTAAGAGGGGAATTGAGGTAGATCTAGCAAAAGTTAAAGCTATTGTGGAAATGCACCCTCCCAAAAATCTAAAGCAACTCAGAAGCCTTCAAGGTAAGTTACATGCCATCTATTGATTTATTTCACAATTAGTAGATAAGTGTCATCCCTTCACCCATCTATTAAATAAGGGGATGCATTTTAATTAGAACTCTAAATGTCAATAGGATTTTTATAATCTCCAACAATACATGGTTAAGCCTCCAATATTATCACCTCCATTCATGAGAAGGCCTTTACTTATGTAAATATTTGTAGCACCATGTGTAGTAGGGGACCTTATATCTCAACATAATGATGAAGGGAAAGAGAGAGTAATCTATTATCTCAATAGGAAATTGATCTCATATGAGATAAATTGTATCCCTATTGAACAAGATTGATTGAACATCATATTTGCATCTTAGAAACTTTGGAATTATATGCTAAACAACCAAGTTCAACTCATAGCCAAAGTTGATTTTCTTAAGTACATGCTCTCTAAAGTCGCCTTAACTAGTAGGATGGCCAAATGGATTATGTTGTTAAGTGAATTCGATATCAAATATGTGAATCAAAAGGCCATTAAGGGATAAGCAATCATAGATCAAATTAAAAAATCACCAATTGCAAATACTAATAATCTTATTATAACCTTCCCAAATGAGTCCATATTGATTATTGCAAAATAACATGCTTTAAATTATATTTTGATGGCTCTTTCACCACCCATGGGTTGGGAGCGGGAATTCTTTTGGTAATTGTTAACTATTTTGACCATAAGTCAAAATAAGTCAACCTTTTATAGTAAAAACTTGATATAGGGGTATATTAAAATGTTATATGGTGTGTTATGGTCAATTTTATGTCATTTAATATGATTTTAGCCTTGGTCATGGTCAAATTTCATTTAATGTCACCTAAGGGGCATATTTGAGCCATTTATGAAGGTAGTATAGTTTTCTTAGGTAGATAAGTGTTATTAACTATTATTCAATATAAAATATGTAAAATACTATCAGTAATTGTCAATCTATAACTAAAATGTGTAGGTATTATGTTGAAATAAGAAAAAAAAGTGGTAGTTTAGGAAGTTTTGGTAGTTGTACATTTTCTAGGGAAGTGTGGCACATGTGGAAAGCTTGTGGAATGACTCTTCATATTCCATAACTTCATTACCATTATTTATCATATTTTTAAGTCCCAAAAATGATCCAAAACCATTCCACTCCTCCATCACTCCATTAGACATGTAAAACTGGACAACAAGTCTTATGATGGTACAACTAGTGGGAGAGGTTTCAAGTCAAATGATATTGTGGGGTGTTATTAAACTAAATAAAATTCCATTTCATGGTAGGATTTATAATATTAATTATTTCTACTTTATGATACATTCTTAATAAGTTCACTATCTCTTTATGCATGTTGTTTCCCACACCCTACATGTTTTCTTCCTGTATGAGCTTGTTCGTACAATCCAGTTGGTGAAATTACTTCTAGAGGATGTGAATATCCTTATTTCATGGTTTAAATTTTTGGTTTCATGTTTGGATGTAATTTTATAGGCAAAAAATCTTAAGTTGTAGGTAAAAACACCATTGCTATATTGCAGACATGTTTTCACCATTTGCAAAGGTTTCATGTCCTTGTAGTGGATTCAAAATTAGGTGATATGTTTTATCTCATGTTTCCCATGTATTGAAAACCACCTCTCATTCTAATCTCAATTTAAAAGGGTCTCACATGAAGTTGCAGTCAAGAAACACATAATACAATCAACTTCCTTTAGAAAACTCACATACAATCAAGTGTATTAAGGCTTAAATAACATCCATAGGGAGAAAATGAAGAGTATAAAAAGGTTAAACACACTCTTGAACATGAAAAATCAAGACAAACTCTCAAAATGGTATAAGATATACTGTAATAACCAATTCAAGCTATATACACAACCCTATAGTCTTATATAAACCCCCTGCATACATACCTATAGAAGGTTAAACATGTTAATATGAGGTATTTGACTTGTTTAGAGTATTTCAAGATTGAAATATCAACTTTAATACTTTTAAAAGGTCTAAAATTGATCACAAGGTCATCTACCATGCATATTATCCATGTTTCATCTTCACTACCTTGTCTGTAATTGTGTGTGCACCTACAAGCACCTACAGAGGGTTTGAATATCTGGAATAAAGGTATTTGAGCATGTTGGAGATCCTCATAGAGATTTTGGAGTTAAATAATTTCATGATAATTATAAATGAGGTCATTGAGAGGCAGGAAGGCTTGAGAAGCCATGTTGAGCTTAGAGAAGTTGTTTTAAGGACTAGTTACTTTAAAATATCCAAACAGAGACTTAGCCATTCTTTTAATATTTTAATGGTGAGACATTTTGAAGATGACAACTAGTCTAATGTTTCCATCATGTAGTACAAGTGCAAGGATAGTGATTTATCATGATAAAGGGTTATTTGGTCAAATTAGTATGATGATAGAAGACTCCAATTCCATGCCTTCTTACACTATAGAATGTAAGTATTCTCTGCAGTGTTATATGTTCAAATAGCCTCTCAATACACCAATATACAATGAAAGCCTAGAATATGGAACTATGATTCTCAAAGGATAATCATAAAGGGTTCATATTCAATATTTAAGGTAAACCACCACCCATAAGACCTTTGTTTCTCTCAACATGGACAAGAATGGACACCTATAGTTTGACTGTAGGGTAACTATGCAAGTTAAACATGCCAATGGGTGTGTTGAACTCACTTAATATGTGGAATTAATACATTTAGCTATATAATGAGCCTATATGACCTTACTAAGGTAATATGGTAATGATATAAGGTCTAAACATGTAGTAAACACCTACATGCACCTCTCTTCGAAGTGAAAATATAGTTCATAGTTGACTTGTCAACTAGGCCTATCAAGTATAAAATGTTTATTAAGATATTTGGAAAAGGTTGGGAATGTTAGATATATTTTAAATTATCCTTAAGTTAGTGATATACATTAAAAATCATTCTCATCATAATGGAAATAGAGTAAGATCCATTTTTAGGTATACCTACAGTCATACTCACTAGTCTTGCACACAACCAACATTTAGGAAGTCTATCTAGAATTTTAGGAGATTTGAATCTATTATGATTGTGATATAATCCTAAATTTTTTTATAGAGTACCTTCATGACTTTATTGGTCTCCCCATACCTTCAAATTTACCAAAAAGATAGGGGATATATCCTATGTTCGATCTCAGATAGAGGGTAGTCCAGGAAGTCAAGTCTATAGGCTTGAGAAGTGGGTGATAAGGGAAGGTGTCAAGGAGGCTTAGAGAGTTGAAATAAATGTGGGGATAGTTTTATTAAACATGAAATAACATTTTTTAAGCCTCAAAACTTTGAGAAGGTATTTAGAGATAGATTTAGGCCTTGAGTTCAGACTAGACTTGTTAGGCTTGAATTAGGCCTAAATACCCAAGGGGTCTAATACTACTTCTAACGATAGATGAGAATTTAGAAACATTTAAACGCATTCATGGGGAGTTATAATGTGGGAAATAATATTTTTTTTATAGAGAAAGACATGATAAAGTCATTTATTGGCTCAAGAACATGATAGGGTATGCAAAATGAAGAGAGGATCTTGAGAAGGCAAGTTTAGAAGATCACAATAGTATATATGCATAACATGGGAGCTTAAGGAGATTAGGTATGTTAGAGAGGCTCCTTAACAAGTTTTTAGTGGAATTTATTTGAAGATTAGATGTCAGGATTGTATGAACAATTCTTAAGAGCTAAAACATCTTAAAACCCTAGTTAAGGACCCAATTAGAAAGATGAAGAAGGAAAGACATCTAGGAGGGATAGCTTAGATAGGAATATGATTTGAAATTGTAGAGGAAACTCTAGGGCACCTTCCCATCATATTGAGTTGTACCTTATTTGTATGAACATGGTCAAAAATTAATTTTCTTGATAGATTTACATGTTATGTAGGTATAAAAGGTTTTAAAGGATGAAAATCACTTAGTGAGGTAGAATGAGACTTATCATAACTCCTCATATATATTTTTTTACCTCAATAAAGCATATAAATACCTTTACTAGCACCTCCACTTCAGCTAGTCTAGAATGACAAAGTGAATGAAGAGTGATCACGTAGTGAGAAGGTTATAACTCTAATTGGGATGCATTTTAAGGTCTATTTGATGAATATAAGGGCACAAAGACTCTTGAAATGTGTCATATAATTCTTTGTATAGACTGGTTTGAGAAAATTGAAGCTACCTTGGTGCCAAGTGTGAAGGGTGAGTGAAAGAAGAGTGATTATGATTGAAGGCAGTGAGAACACCTGCATAAAAGAATGTTGATGATTAGGTACACATACAATGCATGTTGGAGACTATCTCTAACCCTCCCTCATATTTAAATTATCTCATATATCCCTAGTCTTCTATGGAGTGTTCTGAGAAGGCTAAATGATGAAGATAGTTTATAAGCAAGCAATTGAAGAGTCTTATGCTAGATTTGAGGAGTTTCATGCTTGAAGATGAAATTTATTCATAGAGAACTTGCATGGTATATATCATACTTCATTATTATATATAAATAACTCTTATTAGATTGACAGGTGTCTTTATGACTCTTGGACTTCATTCTCTTCTCCTCTCTCTCTAATTCTTATAAGTACTAACCATTTTGGCTCTTGTTTGATAATTCCACACCATGTATGGTAAATCCTTGCTAGTTTGATGTTGTAATTTTAATATTAACTATAAATAATTTTTTTTTTGAGTTCATATATCATCTTGTCAAAGTGTGTGAATATATGTATTGTGAATAGATAAGTGTTATCCATCTATCCTTACTTTCTCTCAATCCTTCCATGTTTGATGCAAGTTGTTCTAGTCTAGTAGGTCATGTGAAGTTTTGTCAAGTGTATGAGTCTATTTTCAAGTGTATAAGTAGTTTAATGTCTTCAAATAATCTATGGTTAACTTACCTTGGATATTCCTCATGTATATCACCTCCATATTGAAATACTAATGTTAGAACATTCTAGGACTTTGAAGCTAGTGTTGTAGGTCTTGTTTCTTAGTGAAAGAAGTATGATGATCTTATGGAAATCCTTCTGGTGTATCATCACATTAGAGTATATTTATTTAATGTATACTTATATCCCTTTTCCCACAAACAAATAATTAGTGTAGATGATAAACACTTCAAGGTAAATTTAGGGAGCTAGCCCTTAAACCTAGTGGTATAATTATACTATAGGTAAACCCACATACCTATAAATGTTCACATGTTGCCAAAATTTTGAAGAGGCTTGGACAACCTCCTCTAGGGTACAATATTTGGTGACAATAGTTATTGCATGCTTGGTGGGACCAAGGTCCAAGAGAGTGGAAATATTATTGGTGTGTCTTTCCTCCAATCAAATTTTAGAAGCAAGCAAGATAACACCAATGGTGACTATGAATGAAAAATTATGGTTGTAAGTAGACCAGGTATCTTTTATAGAAGGTTTTGATTAGTTCTTGTATCTCATTTGACCTATGAGCTTGATATGAGTAGCTATGGTGAATATACCAACTATGAACCTCCATATCAACCTTGTTATGGACCATGTTATACGCCTCAATAGGCCTATCATAATGGCTACCAATCCTATGATCCATGCTAGCCCTATGGTGATCTATTTACCTCTCCATATGGATATCATTTTTTTGGATAAATCTGTGATTAAGGCTACCAAAAAATCTATCAAGAAGTGCCTTCCTATAAATCCCAAAACAACTCCTACCAATTATATCATGATACCTATCAACCTTAAGAGGATTCTTATCAGTCTTGTAATGAAGAATTATATGATCTCATTGATTGCACACAAAGATACTATAAGACAAAACATGAACTCTTAGTACTAAAAATGGAATCCCTTAATAATCCCTAATATCACATTCCTCATCCTCCATCAACCCCATCTCATATCAAATACTTATTGGCATTCATGCCAACTTTGATAAATAATGAAGATGAGATGATAAAATGGGATGATGAATTTGATGTACTCCATATCCATTTGATAGAACTGTTAAAAGGTGTTGTTCAAGGTTATATGGATATGTGGGAGGTGTTTGAAGGATAAATTCATAGTGATATCAAAGAGAACCTATTATTGGTAAAAAGGTGTTTCTAATGTTCAATAAATAGGCTAATGATGTGGGAGGACAAAGAGGCTAAAAGTGAACTTGTAGCTATTGGAGACCCTCAAGGAGGCTATTGGAAAGGTGAAACTTTTGTTGAAGAAAGAATATTTCCTATTGACCAACCTAACTTGTCACTTACCATGAGATTACTCAAGAAGTTCATTTTCAAAAATCCATTCATAATCCCTCTACCATACCTCATACCCTAAATTTAACTCATGATCCTATTTGTCAACCTCACACCTCATTCCTTCTTGAAAAAGAGCCCATTTTGAGATAAGCAAGTGAAGAAGAGCAAACCCAAGATATAGCTGATCAAGAGGATGTCATGAGTAACTATGAAGAGGAAATCACCATAGGGACTCCCTTTGGTGAACAAAAGTGTAAATCTATCTTATTGAGTGAGGAGAAATATATTGAAGGTCTTGTTATAGCTTCATATAAAGAATTTTATTGAAACATGAAGGAAGAGGTCATTGAGAAAGACCCCATACCTACTGTCCATGATGAAATAGCTCTTGAAGATGATAGTCATGAGGAAGAAGACTTATGGGAAAATTTTTATACCATAATTAGGAATTTGAGTAGCTAAGTTATTCAAATTCTTATCCTAATAAGTATACATTTGATCATGAGGTTGTTGATGATCATAACAAACATGAAGTTGAGTGTGCTATCAAGAATGAAGGTGAACTTCAAGTCACTATTCAAGAAGCTAAAGTCATAGAGGATGTTGTCCTTGAAGAGAAATTAATACCTCAACGTGATTATGAATCACCCTCAAATGAATTGGAGCATAAATAATACCACTTGATGACCTCATCTATCAAGAAGAGAAAGTTGAAGAAGTGGTGGTTCCAAAAGACAAAGAAGGTAAGGATGATTGGTAGCAGAAAATGAAACTTTTTAAAGATCTTGAATAACATTAAAAAGTTAAGGTATAAGTACATGAGAAGGTGGAGAAAGATTTTTAATAGAATTCAATGACCAAGATTGGGTGGACTATGTGAAGCTCCTTGATGATCTTGAAGAACTCGTAGATGAAAAGAAACTTGATCTTATTAAGAGCACCATGAAAAATGGGAAGGTATGTCTTGTTGAATCACCATTAGAGGTTGTAGTTGAGGAGTCCTATGAGAAATTTGAGGCTATTGAGATGAAATAGGAATTAATTTCCTTAATTGATTTAGTTGTAGCTATTTTTATTTCATTGCACATCATGCCAAAGAGGTTGGTAAGCACCATGAAGAAGATGGAAGCATCAATGAAAAGGGTTAAAAGGCTACATGCCTCATTAAATACTTCATTTTTTGAAATAAAAAAGGTTTAAAACTTCTCCTTTTATATAGTATAAAGTTTTTATTTTAGGTTAGTTTGTGTTTGAGTTAGTTGGTTTGATTTGTGTGTGTGTTCCATAAGTACTCATGAAGCACAAGTGTGTGATGTGTTGTTTCATATATTGTTCTTGTTCTTGTTATTTTTTTTGTTTTGGTCTATTTTAAAGGAAAAATTAGTGTCATAACTATGCAAAAGTGAATCCATATCCCAATGTATAGGAGAAGGCTACTGGTCTTGGGCATAGCAAGAATACCACCCCTAGAAATTACCAAAAATGTTGACTATTTTGACCACAAGTCAAAATAAGTCAACCCTCTATAGTAAAAAAATTGATAAATGGGTATATTAAAATGTTATAGGGTGTTTCATGGTCAATTTTATGTCATTTTAAATGATTTTAGCCTTGGTCATGGTCAAATTTAGTCCTAAGTCATTTAATGTCACCTAAGGGGCATATTTGAGCAATTTGTGAAGGTAGTATGGTTTTTTTAGGTAGATAATGTTATTAAATATTTTTAAATGTCAAATATGTCATGTAATATTATTAATTATCAATCCCTAATTTAAACTTGTAGTTACTACATTAAAACAAGAAGAAAAGTGGTAGTTTGGGTAGTTTTGGTAGTTGTATGGATTCTAGGGAAGTATGACACATGTGACAAGCTTATGGAATGAATATTTATATTTTTTAATTCACTTATATTCTTTATTTTATTTTTAAGTCTAAAAAATGGTCCAAAACCATTGTAGTCCTCCATTGCTCCACTAGACATACAAAACTGGTCAATAGGTCTTTTGATGGTATGACTAGTGGGAGAGATTTTAGGTCAAATGATCTTGTGGGGTATTAGTAAAATTTAATTTCATGGTAGAATTTATATGATTTTCCACTCTTGATTTATGAATAATACTTAATAATTTGACTATCTCTTTTTGCATGTTATTTCCCACACCCTACAGGGTTTCTTCTTGTATGAGCTTGTCCATATAATCTAGTTGGTGAAATTTATTCCATAGGATGTGGATATCATTTTTTCATGGTTTCGATTTTTGGTTTGATGTTTGGAGGTTATTTGAGAGGCCAAACATCTTAAGTTATAGGTAAAGACACCATTTCTATGTTGTAGATAGGTTTTCACCATTTATAGAGGTTTCATGTCCTTTTGGTAGCTTGAGAATAAGGTAATATGTACATATAAATTCACTCACTTAAATTATTGTCACTATTACTCCTATTAATCAACACTAATTTTTCTCATCTCATTTATTCTAATTTATCCCATTAGTTTATCTAATCTTCCTAGTCCATTCATCTAATAGCCCCCTTCAATAATTCTTCTTTAATTATCCTTAGTATAATCCCACTTCCTCATTACTTATTTTAAATCCTCATTTATCCTCTCTTAATCTCATTTAGCTATTATTTAGGAATTTTAAATTCCCAATGGCCCACCTACTTGCATATGCCTAGGTCCTCCTACACCCCTAGTCCCTAATCACTCACCTAAATCCATATCTAACTACCCATATAATCATCATTAACCCAAAGAAGGATTATAAAACTATGAAAATCTAGAACCTTCCCTATTTTAACCCCTCTCCTCTAGAAGCCTCTAAATCTAGAGGCTTTCAAGGATTCTTAAATTCCTTAAATAATCCTCAACCTTGATCTCCTCTTACCAACTTCAAATATCCACCATTAATATACCCTTAACCTTTGGCATGTCTTGGGATATGTGTAGCTGACTTGTGGCTTACATACATTTTTTATATTCCCTATTACATTTCTCTATGTTCTTAATGAGGTCAGCCTATGGAATAACCATGGCTAAGTAAACTATATATAGGAGGTAGTGGTTAGTCTTTGACCATCATGTTAAGTATTCTTCTCTTTGTACATTGCTATGGAGGTTTCCCCCTTGAAGTGGCTTTACTATATTATCTAATATTCTACTTTGCTGTCAATTATTATTGTGTGATCTCTTATATTTACTTATTCTATGTGATATAAAATCATTCTATGTGAACATCTAAGTAATTTAATTATAAGTGGTATCAAAGCTTAGATTTGGTAAAGTTTTATGTGATGTTTTTTTTTGTATCTAGTAAGGCATGACTTTTGTGAGGGGAAGGAGTGAAAAACATAACTTGCAATCTAGGAAGAATTAATTTTTTCTGTCAGCACAATATTATTCGAAACACTTTTTTGAAAATAAATAAAAAAATAAAAAAATAAAAAGTCTGTATTTTTTTTTTTGCACAATTGAAATCATTGGATTCATCTTGATGATATGCTTGTAATGGTATATTTCATTGGTATACTTTTTTGTGCCAAATATTTTTACCTGAGTGTGTAAAAGTAGTCATTAGATTCATCTTGGCAAGGTGATCGTAATGGTACTATCTCTTGGTAAACTTTTTTGGAGAAAAATACCTCCTAAGGTTTGTATATGGTTGGTCCTTCTACATGAGGATGAAAAATGGGGAAATAAGCTCCTAAGACTCCTACAAGTGACATGGAATTTGGAACTTTAGATCCATTGATTTCTCAACTTCAAGCTGACATAAAGGGTTTGGTGCGGAATGATGACTTTATTATAGTTTAAACTAATGTTTTAGGGATGTGTAGAGAGATTTATGGGGTTCATAATAAATTGAATTAGATCACTACTTCATTGGCTTCTCTTTCATCTTAGTTACAGTCAAATAACCCTCCACTTCATCATTTGAGTCTTCCTCTTCTCAACACTAACAAATCCAATTCTAGTGTGAAATTAATGTTTCCCAAAGTGGACATGTGTAAGTTTGATGTTAAGTATCCTCTCACTTAGATTAACTAAATTGAGAATTTACTTGATCTGCATCAAACTCCTAGTTCTCAAAAGGTGATAGTGGCATCCTATATCTGGAACCTAAGCAAGTTATTTGGTATCGCTAGTTGTGTGCCCAAAATAAAAAGAATGGTGCTCTTATTACATGGTCTATTTTCAATGATGAGTTGGCTCATTATTGGAATAATTTATCTAATAAATAATTTATCTAATTATCCAAACTATGGAAAATGATAACTATGAAGGATTATATTCATCAATTTTAGAATCTATCCTTACAGGTGGAAGACATAACTGAGGAAAATTTGACTAATCTATTTTTGGGTAGTCTCAAAAATAACATCTAATTAGAGGTTTAAATGTTTAACCTAACATCTATATCAGAAGCTATCCCATGAGCATGCATGGTAGAGGAAAAAGAGATGGTCAAATAGAAAACCTTCACTATTGATCATGATCACACCTTTCTAGCACCATCATATCCTTAACCCACCAAACTGACACCTTGACAAATTGAGGACAAGTGAGCCAAAGGGTTCTATTATGGTTGTGACAAAAAATGGAGCAAAGACCATCATTATGTTGAAAAGAATCTATTTTATATCGAAGGTGCCAATGAGGATGATGATGATAATGATGATGATGATGATGATGATGATGATGATGATGATGATGATGATGATGATGATGAGGCACTTGGAAATGATGAATAAGGTCCTAAGGAGGAATATAAAGACTCTCAACATACTATTTCCTATCATGCCCTTTCAGGTATTAGAACTCCCCAAATTCTTAAGGTGGTGAGTTTCTTAAAGAAATAAAATGTCACTATTCTGATTGATTTTAGAAGCACACACAACTTCATCAATAATAGGTTGGCTTCTCACTTAAACTATTTCATTTATCTTGCTCTAGAATTTTAGGTCATGATTGTAGATGGTGGTACTATCAACTACTCAAGAAAATGCCATAATATTAAGTTGGCCATAATACTTGTTGGATTCTCTTATGTTTTTTATTCCCATGGGGGGAGCTAAAATTATTCTAGGAGTATAGTGGCTCACCACTTTGGGAAATATTGAGATGAATTTCCAAGAATTATTCATGCATTTTCATTCTGAGGGAAGGACATTTGAGCTAAGGAGATTAAGGGTTAACTCTCCATAACTTTTTAGCTCCCATCAAATGACATAGATTCTCTAAAAAGGTGCTAAAGAATTTGTAGCTCACTTATTTTCCATAGAAGTTCATCCAACTCAGTGATTTACACCTTCTGATCTACAACAAGTGATTGATGCCCATTTGGTTATTTTTGGTGACATGTCAAAAGGACTTCCACCTAGCTATATGCATGATTATTCTATCAAACTTATTCCTAGTATTACACCACCCCAAATCAAACCATACAGGTATCCCTATGCCTAGAAAAGTGAAATTGAAAAATGGTACATGAGATGTTGGATGCAGGAATCATTTGCCATATTGAAAGCAAATATTCTTCACCAGTTATCATGGTGCAAAATAAATATGACACTTGGAGGATGTGCCTTGTCTATAGGGAACTCAAAAATTACACTATCAAATATAAGTTTCCTATTCCTATCATTAATGATTTGCTAGATGAATTAAATGGTGCTCTTTATTTTACCAAGTTAGATCTACATTCTGGGTATCATCAAATCTAGATATGTGATAAAGACATAACCAAAACTACTTCCAAGACTCATGAACGACATTATGAGTTTTTGGTTATGCCTTTTAGGCTAGAAAATGCACCATCTACCTTTTAGAGTTTGGTGAATACTATTTTTAGGCCATTTTTGAGGATTTGATCTGGTATTTTTTGATGATATCCTCATTTATAGTAAAAATTGGGAAGACCATTTACACCACGTGAAAGAGGTACTCTCAATTTTAGAACAACATCAGTTGTATGCCAAACCTTTCAAATGTAATTTTTGAGCTTGTGAGGTTGAGTATTTAGATCATCTATTTTCATATATAGGAGTAAAATTCGATCCTAAAAAAATCCAAGCAATGGTGGACTAGCCAATTCTTATGACACTCAAGCAACTAAGGAGATTTCTAGGGATAACTAGTTACTATCACAGGTTTGTCAAAAATTATGGTAGCATTATAGCCCCACACATCATTATTGAATAAAGACTCCTTTTAGTGGATTTATATAGCTACCAAGGCATTTCAATAATTGAAATTGGTGATGTGCACCACTCCAGTGTTGGTTACTCCTGATTTTTCCAAGACTTTTGCAGTTTAACGTGATGCATTTGGGTATGGTACGGGTGTTTTACTCATGAAATAAGGCAAACCAATTGCATTTGAAATTCATCAATTGAAGTGTTAAAATTAACACAAGCCCATTTATGAGAAGCAAATGATAGCCATTTTGCATGAAATCAAACAATAGAGGCCTTATTTGATGGGTCATCACTTTCAGGGAAAGACTGATCATAACAGTCTCAAATATTTTTTGGAACAAATGTTATCATCTAAATAACAATAAAAATGGGTAACTAAGATGTTAGGTTATGATTTTAAAATAGTTTACAAGAAATGCAAGGATAATGTAGTGGTATCTACACTATCTAGGAAGGATGAATCAATTAAGGCATTGTTATATGCTATGACCATTCTACAAACAAATTGGCTAGAGGAAGCATGATCAGAATGGGACAAAGATAGTACTACCCATGATTTGATTCAAAATATTTAGCAAAGTTTGGGTGGATTTGAAAAATTCACATAGAAGGGTGATGTATTATGGTATAAAGATAGATTATACCTATGTAAGAATTCTCTTCTTAAACAAAAAATCCTTTAGGAACTTCATGCAACTCTAATTGGGGGTCATTCGAGATTTTTGAAAACCTATCATAAAATCAAGAAAGATTTTTTGGGGAAGGAATCATGGGGGATGTCAAAAAATATGTGGTTGAATGTATGATCTATCAATAAAATAAAGGAGAAATCATCAAAACCCCAATTCTTTTGCAGCCTTTATCCATCACTAGCCAATGTTGGGAAGGTGTCTATGGATTTAATTATAGGGTTACCAAGATTTGATGGTCAAAATGTTATCATGGTTATGGTATATCATCTCATTAAGTATGATCATTTATGTTCTTTATCATAGCTATTTTTTGCTAGTATAATAGCTTCTACTTTTTTCAATACAGTTCAGAAATTGCATGGTACCCCTAAGATCATTATCAGTGATAGAGATCCCATCTTCACTAGTAATTTTTGGACTGACTTATTTGCATGTTTGGGAACTTAGTTGGCTCATAGTTCATCCTATCATCCTCAATAAGATGGAAAAACTAAGGTAGTCAATAAATGTATGGAAGGATATCTTCATTGTTTTATTTTTGATAAATAGGAAAAATGAAGTCATTAGTTGCCACTTGCTAAATGGTGGTATAATACTTCTATTCATAGTTCTTCCAAAATGTCTCCTTTTATAGAACTATATGGATACCACCCTCCATCCATCACGTCAACCTTGAAGGTCCATCCGAAGGTTCATGTAGTTGAAGAACATATTCACCATCAATATGAGGTCCTTGCCAATTTGCATGAAAATTTAGCCATAACCTAGAATCACATGAAACAGTAGGAAAATCAACACAAGAGTGAGAGGCATTTTGAAATTGGTGATTGGATCTTTATTCACTTATATCAATATAAGAAAATATACTTGAAGTAATAGAAAAAAGATAAGAAGCTATCCCCTAAGTATTATGGGCCTTATCAAATCTTGTAAAAAATTGGTAGTGTGGCTTACAAGTTAGAGTTTCCTTCCTCCACTCACATACATCTGGTCTTTCATGTATCATGCCTAAAAAAAGTCATTGGATGAAAATTTGCTACCCAAACTAAGTTACCAGAAGTAGATAAGGAAGGAAGTTTTATTCTTGATCCTGAGATGATCCTTCAAATATGTACTAAGTAGTTGTGATCTTGAGTGATTAAGGAGTATTTGATCAAATGGAATAATCTACCCTATGAAGATGCTACTTGGGAGGATGAATCCTTTGTGTATCAACATCTAGAGTTGACTCAGAATTGAGGGAAACATTGTTTTGAGGGGGAGGGGCATGCTATGCCCTTAAATTTTAGCATGTCTTGGGATATGTGTGGTTTAATTATGGCTTACATACCTCTTTTATATTCTTGTTACAGTTCTCTATGTTCTTAGTTAGGTCAACCTATGGAATAACCATGGCTAAGTAGACTATATATAGGAGGTAGTGGTTAGTATTTAATCATCATGTTAAGTATTATGATCTTAGTGCATTATTGTGGAGGTTTCTCCCTTGAATTGGATTTGTTATATTATCTTGTATTCTACTCTGTTATCAATTATTTATTTGTGATCTCTCATATTTGCTTATTCAATGTAATATAAATCATTTTGTGTGAACATCTAAGTAATTTAATTATAACCATTGATCCTTCCCTCATTTTTATATTTAAAAAAGGCCACTCATCTATTGGAGGTAACTAGAATCTTCATATCAAATCCATGCCAATCTAATCTTGCATAAACAAACTTTTGATCAAGCATCCATATCAAAAATCTAAGTCAAGGTAATCCATATCCTAGTCCTCTTATTTTAATTTTGTTTAATAATGGTGTAGAGAATTTAGCTTTAGAATTGTAATGCTATTTTGAATTATGAATTCATTAGTTGGAATTAGGTTCTAACGACTCTATCACTTTACCTAGTATTTTGATCTTTAAGGTTGAATTTACATTGTTAAATCCATATACAACTCAAATTTCATTTACATTTTGGCGACCACAATGGGAGCATACCTCCCAATTAATCATTTTGCTTATTAGTGGTGCTTTTGACATCTTGTTAGTTTGATTGGATATGAAAAACCTTGGTTTTTTAATTTTTTTCATGCACAAGTGGAATCTACAACATTGCACTGGTATTCACGACCTTGTAGTTATGGTTTTGTCTTTGTATGTCACAATTTTGTGCTAATTATTTGCCTTAATCACTTTCTATTTTTAGGTATTTGTAATTCAACAATATCAAAACTTTCAACTGACAACTTTTCCTTGAAATTAGTGATATTGTATAGTAAATCATGATTTTGTGCTAAGCTGCTAACAGTCTATACTGCATGTTAGTATCTTTTGACAAAACTATGACTTCGTAAGTCATGACTTTGTCCTATAAATCATGAAATTCTAGATGAGAGTTGTGATATTGTATTTTTGGAGAAACCCTTAATAACTATTTATTAAGCTATAGGTTTGGTCCTAACATTATCTAACACTTTTTAAATATAAGGGGTTTTTAAACACATACCCATAGATTAACCACATTTTTTAAGGTCTTATCTCTATGAATTTTTGCTATTTGATCCATGTAATTTTTAGGGTCAATAGGGGAAAGGCCAAGGTATGAGAATCATATGAAGATAGATGAAAAACTAGAGCTTTAACCTTTTTTCCCATCAATGATAAAACCACAGATCATGTAATTTTTAGAATTGTGACTTTGCCATATGGATTAATGATTTTGCACTAAGATCAATGAATTTTTCATTATATTAAAAATTTATCAGTTTGAATATTTATTATATCTATTATTTGTCATTCTTATAACTTTAAGGCATATATAAGATAACATATACTTGCAAAACATCTTTTGTTGATTAGCTTGATCACAATCTTGAAACATCTTAAATATCCATTTATAAAATATTAGACATATTATAAAATTGATTAAATGATCTAATGTAAATAGATATTTTTGGCATATAAAAAATCATTATAACCTATATAGCGATCTTTCTATGTCAAATATCTAACATCTTAGGTTTTGTCATTTATAACAAAACCACAACTATTAAATTATAACTAATGGCAATTTTGTCACTTTGACTTATGGTTTTGCTTAACAGTCATGATTTTGTAGTTTGGCTATCATGGTTAAGCTAACTACTACAAAATCATAACTCATAATCTATGGTTTTGTCCCCCTTAGTTGTGACTTTGTACTTTTTGGTTGTGATTTTGCACTGTGTAATTGTGATTTTTCACTGATTTTTTGCCTTTGATTTGGTCTTTTTTGGGTGCATTTTTAGAGCCATTTTTTGTGATTTTAAAGTCATTATTACCTTAGAGCCCATAAGTGTCTCTACCCCTTGACCCTACAAGGGTCGTTTCTCCTTAAACCCACTAGATGATGTCTCCCTTAGACCCCTACGTTGTGGCTTGATCACTTGAAAGAAATTATAGATCCAAATCATGATTTTCTAGGGTGTTTTTCTTAAGGCCTAGTGGACTAAAATCTTGTTTCTTGTAGAGGCTATTTTTTTTGTCTAACACCTTCTTATGCATGTCATATTTTGGTCTAACATCATTTATCTTGTAGGTTTACCCTCAATAATTTAAATAATCAAACTACTAATCTTTATGTTGCAAGACCCCTCTCTTGAATGCCACAATCAAACTACTAACCATGTGCTTATAGGCCATCTGTCAAAGACTATCCCATGGCACCTCAAAATAATTTTTTCCTTATATATCATTTAAATCACTTTGTATTATATATATATCATTGTCATTGTCTAGCTTGTAAATTCTTATCTTTCATCTTGTATATATCTCACATCTTAATCTTAAATGGTTAATTAATTTTTTGTTTGTTTATTTATATCCCAAGGGCTATAGTTGGCGTATGCTCTCCCCCTTACATCCTTGTAGTGATTAACTACCTATAAACCCTCTATACTTTTTCTTTTCTAGGGGGTTTGTAACCATGAATTTCACCACCATGCACTAGTCCAAACTCTATATTCCAATGGAGTCTAAAAATTAGGAGAGCTGTCATTACATGCCTAAGAAAAATTCACCATAAATGGTTTTGTGGAGTGAGGTGTGGTTAGGCTCCAAGATATAGGGTGATAAAATAACATCCTATATTAATTTATTCCCCACTATACCTTTATGTATATAGGGGAAACAATTAGAAGCCTTGTGAAAACCTAGCATAAGATCCTTTAGCCATATTAGGTGCCTCGATACTATAGTTAGCATCAAATCGTAAGTAGCCATCATGTGAAAAAGGGGTTGAGAGGGATATGCCAATTCTATAATAGGTCACCAAATTATAGCCTCACCCATAAAGCCATTGGATGGTGTAAGCATCAAGTTACACACCCTTGAGTTTACTAATCATAGATTCTAGATTGCTTACTTAGGTGTGTGTTGTGCTAAACCCATGTTGTTTGTGAGTTGAGTCAGCCTTCAACCAAATGTATACACCTAGTTAGGTTATAATTACCTCCTATCATCCTATTGTACATACCCTCCATATTCTTGTGTCATCATTATATCTTGTCCATCCTTATACATATTGCCTTTATATATACTTTTCATTGTCCTCCCCCATCTCCTATCTTGTCTTTATCCCATACTAGTCAAACGATACCCACTCATAATTGACCACATACCTATCACCTACATCTTCTTGTATCCTTATCCCATCTCCCATCTTTCCTTCATACCATCCTAGGCTAGTCATACCCACTCATCATTAGTCACATTTCCATCACCTATATCTTGTCTTGTATATTCTTGTATTGCCCTCTTGTACTTATTTTTGTACATAATTTTATCCCCTCCTATCATTAGAACCACTCATCATTAGTCACACCCCCATCACCAATATCTCATCTTGTACATCCTAGACATCATCTCGTACATATTATCTTTTTGTCTTACTCTCATCCTAGTCTAACTATATCCACCCATCCTTGATCATCCCCCATCACCTAAATATTCTAATAACATCTTATCATAATCCCATTATATATATTATCCTTGTATTTTTCTATCTTGTCCACATCTTGTCTTCATCCTATCCTCGACACATCTTATCACCAACTTGTCTTCCCCTCCTTCTAGTCCAACCATTATCCACTCATTATTGGCCATATACCCTTCACCTATATCTTGTTTTATACATAATTTGTCCTCTAGTATATCCTTATAGTCATTCCATATATTCATCTCACTCATAATTAGTCATACCCCCTTACACATATTAATCACATTTAGTCTTGTCATTCACATCTTATTCTAAGCCCACATCTTGTCGTAATCAAAAATTTTATTTTGACCTTGCCTTAGCCTAGTCATCTCATCACCCATCTTATCTAACCCCATCCTGTCTTATCCTAGTTGGCTCTTTAAGTCACATACATGTCCAAACTATCCACATCCCATCATCACCTATCTATATGTATCCTTATCTCACCATCCTACCACCTTCATCACATAGTCATATTCTATCCGATATTAAGCAAACCAGTTTAAGGTTTTGATCTAGTCTTATTATCCATATCATCATATCATCTTAGTCTAATATCATTCGATCAGATCTCATACCTAATTAATATAATGTTAGCATATTATCACTTTATCCATTTCAATTTAGAAAACCCATCATCATCATCAATCTAGTCTCTATCATCCTTAATTATTCACAACTAGCACCCATCATATTGTCATCTTATTAGTTTGAATCTAGGCACCCATCAAATCCTCAATTATTTTGCTAGATTGACTAATAAACATTGTTGATAGGTAGTTAGCACCAATTATACTATCAGTATGAAATCTAATCCTAGCCTTTAATCCATTCATCCATCATCACCTAATCATACTATCCTAGTTATTTTGACCTATTTTGTTTAAGAAACCTATCCAATAATTAACCTACCTCCATCATCCATCACTCCTTAACCATCTCTATGGAGTTAGACCCTACTTTAATAAACTAATACATAGCTGCCAACAAGGATGATATCCTCTTGTAGTTTATTCTGATGTTTTTTCCACTCCTTAAAGGTGTTGATCCCTTTTAACTCATTGCTCCTCCCATCCAAGCCCCTTAATATGTCATACCAATCCTCCACCCACTAACCATAAACCATCCATTTCCCCTTCCTATATCAGAAAAGGGAATTCAATCTTGACCACCTTGCCTACTTCTATTCCATCCACCTAGTCACATCAATAACCATATGATACAAAGTCTAATGCTTCCACATATAAATCACAAAGTGAAATGGGTCATTATACTCCCATTTATATAACCTTGGAATCCCTTTTCAAACAACTAATCACCATTAGCATGATGGTTTATCCACCTATATGACATATTGATCCTACCAAGCCTAAGCCCTCTTGATACAAATCAAACCAATACTATTTGTATCACCAAAGTTTTGGGCATACTACTAATCAATGCCAACCTTTCAAAGATTATGTCCAAAACCTCATCAACCATGGTGACATATTATTTAAGGACAAACTAGATGAATCTCCCTAGGTGAACATGAAGAGGAATGCCAAGATGCTATTCCCAATCATGATCAAGCCCATCTATTTCCAAGCTAAGATTAAGACATCACACCCATCTTCCATGATCCCCTCATCCTCAATAAATCCTCCATCATAGCCAAGTCTATTACTCATGAGCCTAGTCCCCCCATATCTCATGAAACCTTTTACCCATTACCTTAAATACCCCATGATAAGAGGATAATTGTGGATAATGCATCTTCTGATAGCAACATTACACCTTCTATATTAGAGTCTACATAGAAGTCAGCATTAGAAGTCTTATCATCAGTAGGATCATGTTCAACATAAATATCCAAATCAAATTCTTGATAAAAAACATCATCCCTTATTGATGCTGATAATGCCTATGCTTTTGAGGATATCACTAATCTAGGTGCCTCTAATACATCACTAGGCATACCTTTGTATCCTAATTAGGATGATGAAGTCATAATAGAGTTATTTCAATCTTTATCTATGGAAGATAGTTAGCATGAATCTAATCCAACTTTGGATACTATGGCTAGTCTTAGTGATCTTTTTGCTAATCTTGAGGAGAATTTACCCAATGTCAAAGCTAGGTCTCCTAGAAACCCCTATGAATATAATGTTGCCACATCACTACTCATTGACCTTGACATTTCATCTCCCCCACCCTCATCCATCATAGAATCCTTTATCCCTATAAATTATCACTTAATCACCTCCCTCCATCAAGATGAATAGGACCATACATCATTGGACCCTTCCTTGAGTAATGTAATGTTCGCCACAAGTATAAAGATCCAAGTCCACATTCTAGAAGTCATAAATCATAATCAAGTCATCCTTGACCCTAGTAGTCAAAATCAAGAATATTCCAATCATCGACCTAATTCAAAAATGTCTTCCCCTAATGAAGCCCAATATCAAGCACTAGAGGAATGTCAAAGTCAAAATCATCATTTATCAAGTCAAAAATCAATCTCCCTTATTGAAGCCCAAAATTAGGCATTAGGGGGTAGTGAAAATATAAATAATGTCAAAAGAATGGCTGATCATCCATAAATTAATTATATTAAAGACGAATCACAAAGATAAAGTGTCTTGGATATCCTAAAATCTTTTATTAATTGTCACAAATGAAATGAAGCATGTCCCACATCTCCAATGATGTATGCAACTACTAGTCCTAATCCTCCATCACCTATCACTCCATCCTATCATGATCCTATCATTCATTTTAGTCCTAATCCTCCATCACCCATCATACCATTTTATCCTAATCTTTTCATCCATCAAAACCAAGCTCTAATCAAATCCATATCTCCCATCACCTTCTCAGGCAACATTATCTCTCCTAGGGTGACAAAGATACTTAATATAGATATCTAGTGGGGTCTCCATAAAAAATCAATGAAGATCACATGGAACCTAATACATCTAGTAGCATGATCATTACATCACACATCCCCATAATAGGTGTTAGCTATATATCACAATAATGACTGCATCCTAGATCTCGTACCCATATCTAATAATTCAAGATGCCATTCAAAAGTTAAAAAAAATATTTCATCTAATGGTGAAAACTAGTCTTCTAGAATCTTAGAAAAATACCATGATGAAAATTGATTTCTAACATCATGGTAAAATAATCTATTATCCATATTATACCTTAGCGCTTTGGGGAAAAATCCATCCATTTCATATCATCTCTCAATCCATCCATACTTGTCTCCATCCCTCATCAACCATGTCCATATCACTCATCCACATCATCCTTATCCATCTTATCCCCTATTTCATTGTTCTTACCCATCATCTTGGCCTTCATAAGGAATGGAAGATGTCTTGAAAAATGTTTTTGAACCATCTTGGTAAATTCTCCAATGGACACTTAGGAAACTAAACATCTAGTTCCTTCATGATGTGGTTCTTGGTGATCCCTAGTCCCTTTTTCCTTAGTCCTTATGCCCTTTCTTGTATCACCCTCATCCTCTTGTCACTCATCCATCAGTTCATCCATCCTCATCCTAGTTACTAGGCTTGGTATTCCCTTTTCTAGTAACCGCATTTGTATAATATGAAAGGTATATGATCCATCTAATCTAATCATTGCCTCTTTATATTTAGCACCCATCCAATCACTATTTTTCTAGTATAAAAGGCATATGATCCCATCACTTCTCTATCATTGCATCTTCATACCAAGAACCCATGTATTCAATATTTTGCTAGTATGGAAGGTATTTAATCCCATCACCTCCTAATATTATTTCTAGATTGAATTCTTATAGGGTTTTGTGTTTTGGTAATATTTGGTCATTTTTATATCCATGTCCTTATCTAGATCCCTAAATCCATATCCTCATCCAAGTCATTAGCCTAATCCTCATATATATCCATATATTTACCTAAGTCCTAATCCTAATCATGATCATCCTATCTAAATCCAATTCAATCATCATCATCATAACCAACTTAGTCTAATCACTAATCACATCCTTAGACAAGACATTGAGACACTACATGTAGATATTTATGTGTGTTACTTGTTTTTTTGTCTTATGTTTTGTTTGCATCATATCTCTTTTTGTATATTGGGAAATGAATGAGGATGTTATGAGGACACCAAAATTTCCCTCAAGGATGAAAAGTTCACTATTTTCCCATGTTCTTTAGCACAATGTCCTCTTGGTCATGCTTATATCATCGGGCATACTGACAAGTGCCATGTTTATTGGGTTGCTTAGACTATGATGATCTTTATGACATTTGTGATGGATTGATAACTTACACTTTAATCATATCATCAATAATATAATCCTCTTAACTCATTCAACTAACTCCTAATATTTTATCCTCATCTTATCAATCATTGTCATTTATCCTTTAATGAGAACTACATTGGCCTAAGGTCTTTTTAGACTATGCAGGTGGTACTTGTCCACTTTTTAGTGATCAAGGATAGCTCAACCACTATCTGATTTATCCCCATCATCTTTCATCATCATCGTAATCATATATTCTCCCATTATTTTGGTCACTTGATCTTATCATTTCTTATATTTCATAACCTATATCATATCAATCGACTTTAGATTTGAGCTATACCCATCATTAATCTTATAAAATAATCATCTTATCTTCACCAATAACTCTCCCATATATGCATCCTTGGATGGGGATATGTCTAAATCATGTGGCCTTTTAATATTATGATCATCATGTTACAATTGATTCCCCCTTGGGATGTGTTGACAACCATCACACAATCATCTCTATTCCATATGCATGTGTCCTTGTTAGGGGAATCATCATCAATATATATCTCATTGATCAATTTGAATTCATCCTATTAATCCTCTATCCCACATCTATCATCCCATCACCTCATCTATCCAAAACATCCCACCCATTATTTCCTCTTTTGAGTGTCCATCTATCTCATTCTTCTCTGCATGTCCCTTTGAAGGGGCATCATATCCGCAAAGATCATCTACTAAAATTCATCCAAGACATGGTTTTTATTTTAAAGACCATTAATCTTTCCACTTCATCAAATCATAGTTCCCTTTAAAATAGGGGAAAAATATATGCATCTAAATTCACTCGCTAACATTATTATCACTAATACTCCTATTAGTTGACACTACTTCCACTCATCTCATTTATTCTATTTTATCTCCTCTTCTTAGGCCGTTTATCTAATAGACCCTTCAATAATTATTCATTCACTATCTTTAGCCTAATCCCACTCACTCATTAATTATTATAAATCCTCATTTATCCCCTCCTAATCTCATTCATCTATTATTTGGGAATTTAAAATTTCAAATGGCCCACCTACTACCCTATGCCTAGGCTCTCCTACACCCCTCATCCCTAATCACTCACCTAAATCCATATCTAACTCCAAAAATAATCATCACTAATGCAAAGAGGGATTATATAACCCTCCAAATATAGAACCTTTCCTATTTTAACCCCTCCTCTCTAGATCCTCTAAATCTAGAGGCTTCCAAGGAATCTTAAATTCCTTGGATAATCCTCAGCCCTTAATATCCTCCAACCAAATTCAAATATCCACAATTGATCCTTTCCCCCTTCATCTATTTAAAAAAGGACACTCCTTCATTGGAGCTAACTATGATCTTTATAGAAAATTCATGCCAATCTAATCGTTCATCAACAATCCTTTGATCAAACATCTACTTCAAAAATCTAAGTCAAGGTAATCCATATCCTAATCCTCTTATTTTAATTCTATTTAATCACGGTGTAGAGCATTTAGATTTATAATTGTAATGATATTTTGAATTATAAATTCATTAGTTGGCATTAGGTTCTAATGGTTGTATCAGTTTAATTAGTAGTTTGATCTTTGAGGTTAAATTTACATTGTTAAATCCATATAGAGCTCAAATTTCATCTACACTCATGTTCCCCATGTCTTGGCAACCAAATCTCCTTCCAAGCTCAGTTTTAAAGGATCTCACATGGACTTGCATTAAAAAAACACATAATATAGTCATCTTTCTATAAAAAAATCACATACAATCAGGTATATTAAGGATTGAATAACATCCATGGAGAGAAAATGAAAAGTCTCAAAAGGTTGAACACACTCTTAAACATGAATAATCGAGATAAAATATCCAAATGGTATAGGATATACTATAATAACTAATTCAAGATATATAAACAACCGTAGAGTCTCATACAAACCCCCTGTATACATACCTATAGGAGGTTAATCACATTAATATGAGCTATTTGACTTGTTTAGAGTATTTAGAGGTTGAAGGATCAGTTTCAAGACTTTTTAGAGGTATAATATTTACCATGCATATTAATCATATTTCATCTTCACTTCCTTTTCTATAATTGTGTGTGCACCTATAAGCACCTACAAAAGGTCTAAATATCTAGAATGAAGGTATTTGGGCATGTTGGAGATCCTCATAGAGATTGAGGAGTTAAATAATGTCATGATAATCATGATTGAGGTCATTGAGAGTTAGGTAAACTTGAGAAACCATGTTCAAGTTGGAGAATTTGATTTAGGGATTGGTTAGCTTAAAATATTCAAATAGAGACTTTACCATTCTTTTGATAATTTCATGGTGAGACATTTTGAAGATTACAACTAGTCTAATGTTTCCATCATTAAGTCCAGGTGTAATAATAGTGATTTGGCATGATAAAGGGTTAATTGGTCAAAGGTGTATGATGATAGAAGACTCCCATTCCATACCTTCTTACACTATAGAATGTAATTAGTCTCTGTAGTATTGTAGGTTCAAATAGCCTCTCAATACACTAATATATAATGGAAGCCTACTTGTTTTTGTTTGGAACATGCACCCATGGATGATATATGACACAGAGGAGTTTTTAGCTATGAGGTGCTAAGTGTGAAGGTCTTGTGTAGGGTGTTAGAGTTTGAGGTGCTAGTCATAGAAGGAATATCACTTAGCTGTGTGTGAACATTGGTTGTCTCATCATAATTATGGGAAAATCCCTAAGGTGTGGTACCCTTGCACTCCTTGGGATGAGCCTCTAGAGTAGGTTGGATTCCTTATATTCTAAGTGCACCTAGTTTAAGACGAGTGCATAAGAATAAAGAGTAGAAAGGTAAAATGCCACTAATATAAACCTGAGATCTTTGAGTAAAATGAGGGAGAAGGTAAGAAATGTTGAAACATAAAGAGGTGATGTACCCAGAATAGAATGAGCACTCCTACCGTAAAAATAATACAAACTCTTAATAATAAGACCATATCACAAAAATTTATCTAAATCACTCAAAATGCATAAGTATTTCACATAGAGGCATAGAAACATAGTGAAACATTGAGAGGGATGAAGGTTATCCATAGATAAAGCCTTTGCAGACCTTGATACACATAGGATGCAACCTGCAAGTGAGATTAAAGTTTAATGTGGAGGTATAAGGAATATACAATTATAAGAGGGGTAAACATTACCCATAGTCAAAGATCAACAAACACAAATAAAACACATAAAATCCAAATAATAGGAGGTAAACTTAATTCTCAATAATTTACAAGGTTTAACCAATACAAGTGCTCATGAAGGGAAAATTTTGGTAGTGTGAGTATACTAAATAAATGTTGAGCATTTCACAATAAAAAGCCAAGATTTAATAATAAATAAGCATATTTTTATAATAAATGTGCCACTTGGGTGGTAGATGTAGCATTTAATTCTCTTGTAGCACTGCACTACTAATTTATGAATTCTGGTAGGCTGATTGGATCTAGAGTCGGTGGTAGGATTTTCTTGGGATACACATGCATAGGGGAATATAATACCTCTCTAAAAAAATCAAAGGGTAGAATTCATGAACATACCAATATTTGGTATATGCTTCCACATTTAATTACCCTAATAATGCCTTGGACTCTATTTAGTTACCTCTAACAAACTTTTTTATATCCAATTACCTTTCAACATGTGACACTTTTTGATCAATTTTGAGTGGGGCACTGCAGGAGTGATACACATAACTTCAATGGGATATCAGAAGAGTATCCTTGGAGTCTTATATGGAAGAAATTTAGTCATGACATGTGGGTACCACTTATTTAATATGATTATTTGGTGGGTCCCCTTCTTTCCTCACTAGCCAATGCTGTTACTTAAAATTCTACCAAAAAGACCATCTTTGAATGAGTGTCAGGTCGACACATAGAGAGATGAAGATTTTATTAGGAGAAACAAATTTTTTTATGTTAAATGAGCACTCAACTACCATGTGGCACTAGTGGAAGGAGAGTTGTATACTACACCATTCATGGGTGTAGACGTATGATCTTGTGTGTGGGTGTGGAACTGTATCAACTAAGTGTGAAGAAGATTTTTAATAAGGGTACACATGAGGATTGAATATCATAAGAACATAATTCATAATTAATATTGATTCTTTAATTTAATCGTTACTTAACCATTATAGAACCCAGGGACCTACATCCTTAAATTTGTGTGTTCTTAGACTTGTGTGCTATAAAATCCTGTATGAAGACATGCATTGAGACTTGTGTATGAGCATGAGTTATTGATGTATTGTTACACATACCTAAAAATTTATTTTAGTCTCAGGTGCAAGTGGGATGTGGATTTCATACTTTCTATTTGGAGTGATTGAGACCTTGTAGGTGCACTTTCTCTTTGTAAGCCTTGGGAGGCCTTGTGTTGACCCAGGGTTAACTTAGAAAGTCAACACTACCTTTTGAGAAAATGACACTTATTAAAAGAATAAAACACTATTATTATAAAAGGAAAATTATAAAGGATTAATATTCAATATTTTAGGAAAATCACCACCTACATGACCTCTTTTTCTATCAACATGGACAAGAATGGACACTTATAGTTTGACTGTAGGATAATTATGCAAGTTGAACATGACAATGGGTGTGTTGACCTCACTTAAGATGTGGAATAGAAAAACAAGATATTCAATTATCCTATGGGAACTTAGGAAGGTATTATTTCCATGATCAAATGTTTAACCATGTAGTAAACACCTAAAATCACCTCTCTTCTGAGTGAAAATACAATGCACAATTGACTTGTCAACTAGGCCTGTCTAGTAGAAGATGTTTATTGAGATATTTGGAAAAGGTTGGGAATTTTAGATATATTTGAAAGGATATTTAAGGTAGTTTTATACATTAAAAATCATTCTCATCATAGTGCAAATAGGGTAAGATCCATTTTAAGGTACACCTACAGTCATACTCACTAGTCTTGCACATAATCAACATTCATGAAGTTTGTATGGGATTTTTGGAGATTTTAAGGCCTTATGATTATTATTTAACCCTAAAAATTGTTAAAAATTACCTTTATGACTTTATTTAACTCTCCAAACCTTTAAATTTCCTAAGTAGATAGGGGATATATCCTCTATTCTATCTTAGACAAAGGGTACTCTAGGTAGTCAAGTCTATAGGCTTAAGAAGTGGGTGATAAGGGGAGGTGTCAAGGAGGCTTATAGAGTTAAAATAAATGTGGGGATATTTTTATTAAACATGAAATATCATTATTTAAGCATCAAAACTCTACGAATGTATGTAGAGAGAGATTAGGCCATGAGTGCAGACTAAACTTATTAGACCTCAAGCCCTAGGGGTTATAATACCACTTCTAGGGCCATATGAGCATTGAGAAACATTAGATCACCTTCATGGGGAGTTTTAATGTGAGAAAGACACCTTTGTTTTTTAGATAAAGAGATGAGAAATCCATTTTTTGTCTTAAGAACATGATAGGGTATGTAGAATGAAGAGAGGAACTCAAGAAGGCGAGTTTAGAAGCTCACAATAGTATAGATGCGTAGCATGGAATCCTAAGGAGATTAAGTATGTTAGAGAGGGTCATTAATGAGGTTCTAGTGGAATTTATCAGAAGATTGGATGTTAGGATTGTATAAACAATTATAGGAGGCAAAACATCTTAAAACCCTCTTAAACCATAGTTCAAGACCTAATTGGAAAGATGAAGAAGGAAAGGCATCTAAGAGGGATAGTTTGGATAGGAAGATGATTCAGACTTGTAAAGGACTCTCTAGGTTACTTTCCCATCATATTGAGATGTACCTTATTTGTATAGATAGGGTATAAAACTAATTTTATTAATAGATTTGTGTGTTGTGTAGGTATAAAAGGGTTTCAAATTATGCAAATCACTTGGGGAGATAGAATGAGACTTATACTAACTCATCATATACATTTATTACCTCAAAAAAGCATATAATTACCTTTGCTAGCACCTCCACTTTAGCTAGTCGAGATTGACAAAGTGAATGAAGAGTGATCACCTAGTGAGAAGGTGATAACTCCAATAGGGAGGCCTTTTAAGGTTTGCTTAATGAATTTAAGGGCATGAAGACTCTTTAAAAGTGTCATATCATCCTCTATACATACTGGTTTGAGAAAACTAAAGCTACCTTGGTGCCAAGTGTAAAGGGTGAGTGAAAGAAGAGTAATTTTGACTATAGGTAGTGAGAACACTTGTCTAAAATAATGTTGATGATTAGGGGCACATGCAGTACATTTTGGAGCATGTTTCTAACCCCTCACTCATAGTGTAATGATTTAATTTATCCCTAGTTTACTTGGAGCATTCCAATAAGGCCAAATGATGAAGATAATTTCTAAACAAGTAATTAAAGAGTCCTATGCTAGATTTGAGGAGTTTCATGTTTGGAAATGACATTTATCCATAAGGACATTGAATGGTCTATATAATACTTAATTATTTTATATACATAACTTTTCTTATCTTGAAAAGTGTCTTTGTGACTCTTGGACTTCATTCTCTTCTCCCCTCTCTCAAATTCTATAAGTATTAGCCATTTTGGCTCTTGTCTAATAACTCCACACTATGTATGGAAAAACCCTACTAGTTTGATGTTGTAATTTTCCTTTCAATAATAAATACAATATATTTTTATTTCATATATCATCTTGTAAAAGTGTGTGAATATATGTATTATGAACAGATAAGTGATATCCATCTATCCTTACTTTCTCTCAATCCTACCATGTCTGATGCAAGTTTTTCCAATCTAGTAGGTCATATGAAGTGTTGTCAAGTGTATGGGTCTATTTAAAGTGTACAAGTAGCCTTATTATATGCAACTGATATATGGTTCACTTACCTTGTATAGTCCTCATGAAAATCACCTCCATTTTGAAATACTAATGTTAGAGCATTTTAAGACTTTAAAGCTAGTGTTGTAGGTCTTATTTATTAGTGAAATAAAAATGATGGTATTTTGGAAATAATTTTGGTGTATCACCCCCTTAGATTGGATTTATTTCATGCATACTTATCTCCCTTTTCCCATAAACAAATAGTTAGTGCAGGTGATAAACAATTCAAGGTAAATTTAAGGAGCTAGCCCTTAAACCTAGAGGTTTTATTCTCCTATAAGTAAACCTACATACCTATAAGTCTTTCCATGTTTGAAAAATATTGAGGAGTATTGAAAAACTTCATATAGGGTGCAAGATTTGGTGATAATAGTAACCCCACAAGGTGACCTCATCCCTAAAGCTTTTTCAATTGATTTGCCCTGTATAAACAATATTTCTGATTATGAGGCCTTAATTGTTGGCATCTAACTATTCATAAAATGGAATATACAACACCTTTAGGTATTTATTGATTCAAAATTGATTATAGAACAAGTGAATGAGGAGTTATAGACATAATATGGGAAATTAATTCCTTATAAATAGGTAGTGGATTGGTTAAAGCCAAAATTTTGGTTTATCACATTTGAACAAGTACCAAGGTGAAGTAATAAAGAAACCAATTCTATGGAAACTATTTGGTCCTTGATCAATCTTATAGAATATGTCCTGAAAGGCAATTTTATCATTAAACATTTGATATTACCAACTCATCAATTTGTGGATCATTTTCAAATCTATATCATTCTTGATCCAAGTATACCATGGTATCACAAATTTTTTACCTACCTCCATGACAACATCCTAACACGACCTAATTTTCACCAGTGTATAGCCTTTCTCCATTACACTTATCATTACACCATCCTTGGTAGCATGTTATATCAATGAGGCTATGACAGGACCCTATTGAGATGCTTGACCTTAGAAGAGGCTACTCTTGTAATTAAGGATGTCCGTGATGGTATATTTTGTGATCATGTTAGTGGGATGGCCCTGGTTAAGAATTTACTCAAGAATGGATACTATTGGCCCATAATGGATCATGATGCCTACTAATATGTATGCAAATGTATATCCTATCAAAAGCATGATAATATTACTCATGCCCTTGTATAAGAGTTACAACCTATAATGATCCCATGGCCATTTTCCATATGGGGATTATATTTAATTGACAAGATAAATATGAAATCATTTGATGGGTATAAATTTATAATCATTACTACTAATTAATTTATAAAATGGGTTAAATCCATGCCACTCATCTACACCACATGTCTTCAGATATCAAAGTTCATCCTAAATTAGATTATTTTCCATTTTGGCATCCCAACAAAAATCCTATCAGATAATGAAAATTCTTTTAAAAATCAAGAGGATGAAGATCTATGCAAACTGTATGCACCTAAATCCACTCACTTTGATAATTACACTAATTTTGCTAATTTAACCTATAACTATATTTCCTAGCTAATTATAATAATTATATTAATTGCTACATCAAAATTACCACATCCCAAAAACCTTATTATACCCCATAACCAATTAATCCCCTTCATTAATTTACTAACTAGACCTATTTACCTACTAACTTACTCATTAAGCCACTTGCCAATTTAAAAATAAAATTTATTTACCTACCCATCTAACACCCTACTAACTAGCTATTCCTACATGCCTAAAACCTAATAGACATTTCTAGAATTCGATAATTCTAGAAATATCCTCCAATTTATCCCTTTTCCTCTAAAATTCTCTATTCTAGAGGATTCCAAGGAATTTTAAATTGATTGAAAATATCCTAGCCATTGATCTCAATGGCTCAAAATTAAATTTGAGCAATTGATTATTCACTCCATTTACTATATAATAAAATCAATTCCTCCATGAAGACCAACTTGAAAAACTTATCATCCATTCAAGAAGTCCATTGGAAGTAATTATCAAGCATAGAAAAGCAAATCCAACATCTAACTATTTTACATCAAAAATCCATTTGGCAATCTTGGAGAGGAGATACAAGAGGCAAAATAATGGTAATAATTATTATTATTACAATATCATTATCTCTTTATCCTCTATATTTGTTGTTGTTTATATTTTGGGTTTTTATTACTAAAAATAGTAATATAGGAGGAATTCAAAATTTAGGCTATACAAATAATATCACATTGAGAAATACTTTTCCACACCTTAGTATCCATAGGGGAATTGATAAGCATAAGCCACTAATAAGTCACTTCTTAAGATTTTAAATAAAATCCTCAATGTTGCAGGAAGAAACTGGCATTTTTAATTATACCCTACACTTTGGTTCTAAAGAACTAGTGTCCAAAATCCTACTAGAGGTACTTAGTACTCTTTAGTCTATGGAACATAAGTAATCTTACCCGTTGAAGCTGATATCCCCTCCTTACATGTTTCTTTGTGTGGCATAATTATTGATCATAATTTTAGATAAGAGTGGATACAAGAACTTAAACTACTGGATGAAAAATGGCAAAATGATTTAAACCATCTTTGGGCATATCAAAATAAACTCAAGGGCTAATATCAAAAAAAGATATAAACTGAGAATTTGAAGTCGATGACATAGTCCTCAAAGAGGATCAAAGGAATACCAATGTAGATTAGGAAAAAAAGGGAAAATTTAAAGTAAATTGGCTTGGGATATACATCGTTGGTGCAAATTTTGGATTGGAAGTCTACAGATTATCTACACTCAATGATGATGAGCTTGATGAGCCTATGGATATCATGCATTAAAACAAATTTATACTTGAAAGGCTTTATAATCTCCATAAATGAATCCCCACTCTTGGATGCATATCTATTCCCATTATAATTACATGCTTAGACATAATCTAGAGATATGAATTTCAAGTTGGGGTAAGTCATTGCTATTAATGCAAGCGGAATATCTATTGAGTATTCTTCCAAAATATCTCCATCCATTTTTAATACACCATACATCCTATTTATGACATCATAATACATATCTAATCACATCCTTTTTGATGATTATTTCTTCTACTAGCCTCAGATTACATCCATACTTGTCCATCCATACCCATCCCTAAGCAATGATCCATTAGAACCCATTAATCTCATCATTATCAAAGGGTTACATATTATTCTTACTCATGATCCAGCATGCACTCTAAAATTAAATCATGATCATTCACTCTAGACCCCAAAAATGTTGTTTATGACTTGTTTGTATCCTTGTCTCAATCAAGATAAAAACAATTTTGGGCACAATTCACCTGATGTCTATATTTCACCATGTCCCTAATAAGTTGTTCCTCTTTAGATTATTTATAACTTTATTATTAAGTCCATTATAAATAATCATTATCTCACATCATTTTATTAGGTTGTTTATCAAATTCACATGTTTATAAATCAAACACCTTATCCTAGTCCTTTTCATATTTTATGTTATATTTTGGCTTATCCTTTTATATATGTGTGATGATAATAAAGTTTATTTATCATGATAATAAAGTTTATTTATCATAATAATTAAGTATTATTTTGTCATGGTTAGTAAATTTTATTGTCTTGTTATCTTGACTTTTTATATTTTGTTATTTCTAATAAAATGGGAATAAGGATGGTCTAAGTGACTACCCAAGCTTAGATTTGGGTAAGTCACCCAAAATAGAGTTCCCACACACTGTGAATTCAATGTGCTCTTAACCACTATCATGTCATTGGCACACTTCTAATCACACGTGCAATAGTAAATTGAATTGCCTACATCTCTAATGGCCTAAAAATCCCCCCATCCTATCCCCCTAAATCATGCCACTATCTAGTCTAACCATCCTAACCTACTATCTCATACCCACCCATCTCCTTGGTGTAGGAGGATTTTTTCCCAACAATAATTTGTGAAACACATAAATAAAAACAATGGATTATTTTATTAGCACATTGAATCATAATCATCATTCATAATAAACAAAAATAATGATTTAAAACATCTCATCATTATCATAAAATCACATCACATAAATCCATAATTAATCAACATGAATATCATCTAAAACATACCCATCACATCATCATCTAAAAATCTAACATAAATATCTAATTAATAAACATCATAAGCATAAAAATCAGATCACATAATAATCACATGACTCACATCCATGATTCATATGTCTATGTCTAGCAAACACAACATCTAACTCAACTATTAATGACATAATCATAATAACCATGATAACATAAACATAATATCATATATCACATAAATCATAATCACATAGAATTAAATAGTCCATAGTGTCCATTAGAGTCCAATGTTGTTGGGCCCCAAATTTGTTTAAGTGAAAACTCATGCATGAGGCAATCACTTGTCATGATTACTATTTTGTCATTTTGTGGTACTAGCTGATAGGTAGCTAACTCCTTTCTATCTCAATCATCATTAGGAAGTATGCATATGGGATAGTCATGGCTCATTTGAGGTAGGGTAGTGGAACAGGTGGAATGAGTACATCTAATGCCATCTCAACAACTGACATGCTCCATTCTCCATGGCACTAAGATGCCCTGAAGCACTATAAAAATAGGCTAAGTCTAATTAGTGAGGAGGATAATATTGGGTTAGTAAAGCCTTAGAGGATTGGTTATATATTTTATGTTTTCCATTAAAACTTAGAGTTTATTTTATGATGCCTTTATTTCTCCCCATTATAATGCCCAAGCTCACTTGTGAGCCTCTAATCCTTTAGTTGATTAAGATGAGAATTTGCTCAATTTATAGTGATATATATATTTTAGCTAGACTTTATTTAATGATGAAGGATTTACAAAATGCTTAATGGATTTAATGCTTAAATATGTAATATGTATGTTGAGCTCTATGAGCTTTTGACCTAACTCATCTATGGTATGCTTATAGTTCATGAGGACTTTAGCACCTGATATAGGAAATGCTTTAAGTATGGGTAAGACTTTGTGCCTCACAATAATACCTACATCTAAGTGTGAACCTAAGCCTAAGTCCCTTAACTAGGTACCCTAGTGACCTCTCAAGCACCTGAATGCCATTAAGCTAAGGGAACCAAAGGCTTACACCTGTGAAGCTATAAACCTACTTCATATCCACTTATGCCTGATAGACAATCAATTTTACACACCCTAGGATAGTTTATGCCCATGAATATACCATCACCATTTAACTAACAAAAATCCCTGAAGGATAGAGTTTCACCATGGCACAACTAGCCCAATATAGACCCTAGTAACTTCTCTATTGTACTTCAAGTGAGTGTATAAGGCTTGTGCCCTATGTGATGTGATGACAACATAGTCAAGTGTTAAATTTTGAGTGTTATAGGATTATTCAAGGCCTAATATATGTTGGAACAAGTCTAAGCCTAACTTGGATAGCTAAATAAGTTCCTGATAAGGTCCTTGATCAAAGACATCTATTTTTCTATAACATTTTGGTTTTATTGCCAAAACATGTTGAATGTTTTTGCTACAATGGTGTACTAGGACAATAACTCTCCCTTGAGAACATCAAGTACTAGCTAGAATGAGTGGAAGAAAGCTTAACACTAAGGCATCCAACTTTTAGAGGATAAAAACCAAGGAAGTTGGTCAAAAACCACTTTTATGATGCTCTGCATGAGGTTTTAATTTGTGAACTACTGAAGCAAGTGTATTGATGGTTGGTTGCTTATGAGACACACATAAGTCAAAGCTATAGATAGTGCCTTGAATGGATGAAATATTTACTAGAAAGTCTTGATAACTTATACACCACTTGGAATAGAGCCACAGACAAATGGTGGCAAGGAGCATTGGACAACTAGTGCTTGAATTCATAGTATTGACATAATCCTACCTTAAAAAAGTAAAATATAAATTATTTCATGAACCTAGAGGTGAATTTATGAAATAATTTGGTACCAAACTCAAGAAACTAATGGTGGATTATGACTTTGAAACTATGAGGATGGAAGGCTAAAGTCCTCTCATGTATGAGCAGTGTAATGGGGAAGAAGGGGATGTATAAGTGAGGTGAAATGGAAGCGCATGGGTAGATTGGCACTTGAGAGATAAAGAGATAGGCTTATAATAAGAGGAGTCATAGGTCAATGGAAGATATAGAACTAAGAAATGCTAAGAGGACTCATAGCAAGTGGGAGGAATGGGGAAGGATCTCTTGAATGGCAACAACACCCAAAGGAAAGAACCCTTGAAACCATGGAATAAGCTCCATAGTTGACATGTAAATGCTCAAGGTCCCTATATAAATTGACCATTGGAGATTCATCAAATGTACCTACCCCTTTTGAACCTATAACATGAGTTCATGTGCTGGATTCCTCATAATAAGATAGAAGATTAGTAACTGAGGTTGTTGTCAACTTAGACTTTAATAATTTTGTAGATTTGGATGAACATTTTGTGATTGAGCAAGTTGTTCCTTATGAGGAGATAAGTGAAGATAACTCTAGACATCAAAGCACTAGCCTGACTAGATAGAATGTGAGCATAAGCACCTAGTCTAGCTAATGTTAGCTATGTAGCTTGGACAACATCCTGGATGAAGTGGCTTCACACCACTAGTTGGTAGTACAATTCCATCATCTTTTTTGGTACCAATAGTAACCACATAACCAATATTTATCGAGTGGTTAAAGACATTGGAGGACCACCACTAGGATAAGTAACAAGGGGATAATCACCTTAGACACTAGATGCTACCTCACCCTATATTTATTATGAGACAGCCATGCATCTACTCCAGTATTGAGGTATGGAGAATGTTGTAGAGCATGTGCTCAAGTGTAAATTATAATAGCATGCTTAGAGAATAACCTAGTCTAAGCACAAGGAAACCTAGTTTTCAATGACCTTACTTGATCATGCCCATACTTGGTATAGAAAGTTTGATCCTAACCAGGCTATGGTTGATTATGACACCCTGAAGGGAGCCTTAATGAAAGAATTTGATATACGTAAATTTGAGAAACAAAGCATCACCATACTCAAAGAGATTAACCAAAGATTATCAGAGAGCATGTGCTTGTATGATTCTAGATCAAGACTCTCCTTTCAAAGCTCCTTTATTATATTCACCCCTCCTAGCATGTGTAATGGTTCATTTGAGGATTTATAGTACCATTCAGATGGATGCTATCAATGATAACATTCATATAACTTTAGGAAGCACTTAAATATGCACTCAAAGCTGAGGTGCTGGGTATCACCGATATAGTAATTAACCTATTCATAGAGGCACATATTATGTCTATGGCATCCCTACTACAACATCTAACTACTAGTTTGTCACAAGATGCTCAAAGTAGGTTATGGTGCATGAATTTTCAAGACATAAGGCCATAATATAAAAAACTACTCTCAAAGGAATGTGTGCACACTTCTCCTTAGCTATGTAGTTTGTTGTGACATAGATGATTTTCACAACTACCCTTTATTTCAACATGTCAATCAGGTCAACACACCTACCTATTGCTAGTTATACAATGCCTATACCCATACCATGGATGATTACCACATAATCAATGAGATGCATGAGAACATAAGGAGAGGAACATGATAAGCAATGAAAATAGTAGGAGGGAAAAGAGCCTAAAGAAATGAGGGTTATAGCCAATAGAATTTAGGCTATGGGATGTAAAGAGGCACTAGAGGGTGAGGTGGTGGATGTGATGGAGGAATGTTCCCACCATGATCATGTTACAATTGCAATTTGACCGAGCACTATCATCATGATTGCCCTACACATCCAATGTGTGGGTATTATCGAGGAACACACAAGGTCAAGGAATGCCCTGACTTGTATAAAAACTAACCCAAGGTATGTTGGGCACCAACAAGGGTGAAAGTATGATCAAGAATGAGTCTAAAGATGCAAAATGGGCTCCAAAGGCATAGCCAACCTACACAAAGTCAATCAAAGTGCAAATAACTACTCAGAGTGGACTCACCACTCAACCACCAATTGTACCAATATTAATGTTGTGCCTAGAATATGGGGTACTGAGCTACACTAAGTATATTACATAGCTAGAACCCAAATTCATGCCTTGTCTAAGCCTTACACACTAAAAATATGTATTCCAATAAGTTATGAGTGTGACCCAAAACTTGGAAGGAGAACTCCAATTGGTACGAGACCTAGAGGCATAGGCTACTACCTCTCATAAAAAGTAGGATGGCCAGGAGGTTAAAGTATAAGATATAACAAAGATCTTGCACCTCCTACAAATATAAGGGATGCTACCCCTATTAAAAAAATTACTTCTAGAATATGTAGGATAACAGTCAGTTAAATTTACCATGCCACAAATAAAAAGGGTGTGAAAGGTCAAGCATACATAGAATATAAAGTATGACCAAAAACTCTTGGTGAGTACCACCATTGATGGATAGTCTATCTATATATGATGTCATTATCAATAAATGTGCTGAGGTCAATATCCTGACTAAGAATACATGGGAAAAGATGGATAGGCTAGCCTTGAGGCCTTCTCCCCATTGTACTCTTCATTGCCAACAAGATCTAAGCGCAACAAATTAAAATTTTGAAGGGCACCATTATAGATATTATGGGTGCCAAATTCTATGCTGAATTTAAGGTAATTGAGTTGGCTAAATAGGATAACTATCTAGCATCCTAGGAAGGCCATGGTTCTATGCAAACAATACTGATATGTGCTTCAAGAAGTGATATATGACCTTTAAAAATAGTAAATAAAGGGTAGTGATTCCCATCTCAAGTGACCAAGGACCCCCTATGTGGAGAGCATTGATCTAGAGGATGAGATCAACCATATGTATAACATCACTATGCAAGACACCTAGAATATCAAACCTTTTTGATCAAGGATTGCTCTCTTTAGAGAATGGGTAGTCAGCCTTGAATACCATCGATATCACTTTTAACTGATGGTTTGAAGAGGCTTATGAAGCCACTGGTTTTAGATGTTATTTTTTGCATGTAAAGGCATCGAAGCATGTGAGGATTGGCTGGGTCTAGATTGATGACAATCTATAGTGATGGGTCTTACACAATGGGGAAAAAGGAAAAAAAGTACTCTACTTGAGAAAATGAAAACTTATAGTGCTCCTAAAACTTAAAGGGAGTAACCTAGTGGAAAAATATGTTCATGACCTTGAATCATAAATCCCTAAATAAATAGATAAAATGGACACACTACTATATACCTTAAGAAGCACTATCATGTGTTAGTGGGTAACACAAAATTCTAACTTGCCAACCTAGCTAGAAGTGAAAGTAACTATTTTCACTAGATTTGGGAGGAGTAACGAGGACTTAGATATATCAACATACTCTCATGAATCTAATCCAATGGTGCATGTGTGCTTATACGAAGAGATATGGACTAATGATGGCTTTACTACCCTAAAGAACTTATGGGTGCACAACTTTTATAGAACTCTAAAGATATGGGAGTAAGCATGGTATGTGGTCAATGAGATGTGCTGGGATATAACCAATTGGGATGACCTTAAGGAGAGGTTTGTTTACACCTTCTCTATTTACTCATAGATCTTATAATTTGTCAAGCCACTGTAAGTAATTCAGAGGGCAGTGTTCGAGGACACCTCCATCCTTGAAGGGTACTTGAAATATATGTTTAGGAAAAAAGACTGGCACTCCTAAATTTATTTGAGGAATAAATGCTTAACAATGAATTAAGTGAGGAAGATGATGAAACTTGGAAGGATCATTGCTAAAAAATTCTAACTAATAAAAGAAAGCTCATATGCCAAGTAGATGATAATGCTCTCGATAAAGAAGACACCACTCATCTTCACATAGAGACAACTGAGGTAACTGAAAAAGTCAAAGTCTCACACCAAGAAAAGAATAAAACATATTGTCCTCCACTAAAGACCATCAAATTAGACATTAGTGCATAAGGAGAGCTAAATATGGCTACTCTGGGTGCCTATTGGTTTGACATGAAATTGGCACACATTATATACCTCTTAAAGAAATTCTAAGACTTGTTTCCTAGGACTTATCAAGATATTAAGGGCACCCTCCCATCCCTTGGGAAGATGAGTATAAAGGTAGTTTATGGTGAAAGACTAGTCAAAAAGTGCCCTTATAAAATGAATCCCAACCTTTGTGCTAAGGTCCAAATAGAGATCAATGCAATTCTAGCTGTAGGGGTCATTTACCCTATATAGGAGTCTGAGTGGGTGATCCCAATGGTAATAAACATCAATAAGGATGGGCAGATTCAAATTCACATCAATTATATAATGTTGAATGCCACCTACATCAATGACCCCTTCTCAACTTCATTCACCAATGAAGTCCTAGAAGGCATCACAGGTTGTGAAATCTACACCTTCACTGATGGGTTCTCTAGATACCACCAAGTCTAGATTGAAGAGGAGACAAGCCCAAAATAACCTTTACAACCAAATAAGGTTATTTTGCTTATAACATGATGCCTTTTGGACTCAATTATGTGTTATCCATGTTCTCTATAGTGGTGATCATCTAGAATCTATTGGAAATATTGTCATTGATGTCAAATGTTTAGCATTATTGGTGATAAAGGCCCCATTGCATTTAATGTTGTTTGTAATAAATATATCTTGGCTAATATGAGTTAATATTTATTTAATATTAACAAATATATTTTAGTTGCATATGAGACAAAGGAAGGGCCCATGGAGAAGTCGAAGATCCATGGGGTAAAGACAAAAGAAGGATGGGATGCATTTTCCCATGAAGAGTCATCTTGGGGAATACCAAGAGTCACCAAGTGAAGATAAAAGAGTAAGGGCACAATTTCTCATAAAGGGACACTTTGAGGAATACGAAAAATCACCAAAGATAAGGACAAAAGTGGGAAGGACGTTTTTGGTCATAAAGGGTCACCACATGACTTTTCAAAGGCTTGGATATGAAGGGTCATCCATGATTGGTGTGATTTTCCATGAGGATTAAAGGGTCATAAAGGGGGAAGGCCAAAGGTCATTTGGAAATATATAAATAAAGACTTGAGAAGCCATTTGTAAATATGGTTGAGAGAGAGAGGTTGATTTGATATTGTAATATCTAGCTTAGAAGAGCAATTGTGAGAGATGAATATGATTTGTATTTGTTATATCTAGCTTAGAAGAGTAAAGGTGAGAGAGAGGAAGGAGATGTATTGATCTATCATTTGTTGAGATAGCAACATTGAGAGATAGGTGTGTGGTATACACAAAGGGGTTGGTGCTCGACAAAGGGGTTGGTGCTCTTGTGGGTTGGTGCTCACAAATTGTTGCTGGGTTGGTGCTCAACAAAGGGGTTGGTGCTCATGAATTGTTTTTGGGTTGGTGCTCGACAAAGGGGTTAGTGCTCCTGTGGGTTGGTGCTCATGAATAGTAGTTGGGTTGGTGCTCAGCAAAGGGGTTTAAAGCTCTTATGGGTTGGTGCTCACAAATTGTAGCTGAGGTTGGTACTCGATAAAGGGGTATGGTGCTCTTGTGGGTTTGTTCTCATGAATATACTTGAGATTGTTCTCTGTGGTTTTTTCCACATTGGGTTTCCATGTTATATATGGTGTCTCTCTCTATCTTGTGTGATGTTTATTATTTGATTGCATATCTTGAATGTTTGATTAAGTGGAATTTGATAAAGGGAAATTTTTATAAGATATATACTATACTGATTCACCCCCCCTCTTAGTATATTTCATGCTTAACAATTGGTATTAGAGTAGGTTCCTTTTTGAAAAGTTTTACAGATTGAAGGTAGATCGGGAAAGCACGATGGCTGGGTCACAGGAAGGATTTTATACAAATAAGGCACCTTTGTTTGATGGGATGAATTATGATTTTTGGAGCATGAGAATGAAGGTTTATTTGATGGCCCTTGGATTTGACATATGGAAAGCAGTGGTGGAGGAATATGAAGAGCCACAGACATCTACAATTACTCCAGTAGAAACGAAGGCAAGTGAATGTAATGCTAAAGCTTTAAATGCTATTTTATGTGGTTTATGTGAATCTAATTTTGTTAAAGTTATGCAATGTAAATCTGCTCATGAAACTTGGGTAAAACTTGAGAATATTTACAAAGGTGATGGAAAGGTTCAGCAAGCTAAGCTACAGACTTTTAGAAGGTAGTTTGAAAGTTTGAAGATGGAAGAATAAGAAGATATAGCAAGTTATCTCTTGTGAGTTGATCAGATAGTAAATCAGATTCAAGGTCTTGGAGAAACATTGGAAGAGTTAACGGTGGTACAAAAGGTTTTGAGATCTCTACCAATGAGATATGATGCAAAGGTTTTGGCAATTGAGGAGATGAAGAATTTATCCAAGCTAAAGATGGATGAGCTTCATGGTATTCTCATGGCATATGAGATGCAGATAGAATAAGATAAACCCTCAAAGAGAGAAGCAGGTTTCAAGACATCAAAGAAGGAGAAAGCTAAGATTTAAGAATCAAGTGATAGTTCTAGTGATGATGAAGATGACAATGAAGCACTTTTCATTCGTAGGCCGAAAAGAGGAACGGGAAAATATCAAGGTAAATTACCTTTTAAATGTTTTAATTGTGGAAAGATTGGACATTTTTCAGCTAGATGCCCAGATAAGGTTAATGATGATGAAGAAGAAAATCCTACATACAAGAAGAATTTCAAAGGCAAATCCAAGAAGGGATTTGAGAAGAAGAGCCTATATTATAAGGATCCTAGCTCAGTTGAAGATAGTGGAGTTAGCGATTCAAAAGAAGAAGAGATTCTATTCATGGCCATACATGATAATCAAGAAGAAGAAGAGGTGAAAGCTAAAGTAGACATGGAAGGAGAACTCAATTGTGCCCTAGAAGAGTTAAAAGCTGTTGAGAAGAAGAATCAAAGATTAAAGCGCCAGATCAAGAAAAATGAATAGGAGTCAAAGGAAATGATTGAAGATCTACAAGCACACTTTGAAGAAGCCAAGAAGAATGAAGAAGATCTCAAAGCATAGTTGGAAATAGCAAGAAAAGAATGTCAAAGGTATGTTATTGAAATTGCCTCTTTAAAAGAAGATATTAAGAAAGCAATAAGTGATAAAGCAGTTAGTGATTCAAAATTTGAAGATATCACTAACATGCTAAATAAGATATTGGAAAATCAAAAAAAATATTCAGATAAGACAGGGATTGGTTTTGAAAAAAAAAAGAGCTATGTTGAAGCTCTTACACAAGAGGAAACAAAAAGAGGAGAAGTGAAGAATACAGAGGACATTCCAAATAGAGAATGTTGGAAAGAACAAAGCTACAAAAGGAAATTAGGTCAGAGATATACAGATAGGTCTTATTTTTATGTCTATTATTTTTATTGTAATGGATATGGTCACAAGAAATTAGAATGTAGAAAAAGAGCTAACAAATTTAGAAATAAGGAGAAGAAAATTCAAGTAGAGTCAAGTAGAAGCCACAACTCTTTTGCTCCTCTATCAAGCTTTGATGAAGAGACCATAGTATGCTACAAGTGCAACAACTTTGGACACATAGCTCGGTATTGCAAAAGCGTGTTTGAGTTAGTTCAAAAGGATCAGAGTTTTAAAGCTCCATTCATCAAGAAGAAGGATCAGAGTGTCAAAGCTCCATTCATTAGGAAAAAGGTTCAGACATATTCATGGCAAAAGAAATAACCTGAAGATTCTATGATGGTGTAGACAACTCTACATGTGAGAGGTAAAGATCAGCCATGGTTAATTGATATCAGATGTTTGAGGCATATGATAGGAGATAAAAGTAAATTCATATCTCTAAAGAAGATCAATGGTGGTATAGTGAGATTCAGAGATAAAACCACTGCCAGGATAGCAGGAAAAGGTACTTTGAGTTTGAATTATGGTAGAACTAAGACTAAGAATGTTTTGTATGTAAAAGGTCTTAAGCATAATCTATTACGTGTTAGTCAAATATGTGATCAAGGATACACATTAAGGTTTCATGCTAAAGGTTGTGAGATTAGAAGAAAAAATTCAAATGAGTTGATTGCAGATGCTCAAAGGATAGGAAAAAATGTATATGTTTTGTCAGATATCTTCTCAAAAGCATGATCAAAGGATACATTCAAAGATCGGCGAGAGGAGTTGGGAGTAATTTCTATTACTTCTTGCCATTGATGTTCAACATCAAGTGAGGGGGAGCTAAGTGTTAGCTCCAGGTAGGCCCTTTTCCATTGATTTCAGAGGGGGAGAATAATAGGTATAGGTATAGGTGCAAAAAATAGGTACAGGGAACATGTATAGGTTGTTACAGTAAGGGGGAGTTATTGTATGTTTTTAGATGACAGTATGTGCAGGTGATACGATGTGGTAGTTTCAGGATTGAGGTTGCCATCAATGACAAAGGGGGAGATTGTTGGAAATATTGTCATTGATGTCAAAAGTTTAGAATTATTGGTGATAAAGGCTCCATTGCATTTAATGTTGTTAGTAATAAATATATCTTGGCTAATATGAGTTAATATTTATTTAATATTAACGAATATATTTTTGGT
This sequence comes from Torreya grandis, assembly GCA_037957365.1. Classification (NCBI taxonomy): domain Eukaryota; kingdom Viridiplantae; phylum Streptophyta; class Pinopsida; order Cupressales; family Taxaceae; genus Torreya; species Torreya grandis. Next base: position 3,669,628 of record JARHVA010000538.1, on the reverse strand, counting down.
TGCATATGAGACAAAAGAAGGGCCCATGGAGAAGTCGAAGAGCCACAAGGTAAAGATAAAAGAAGGATGGGACACATTTTCCCATGAAGAGTCATCTTGGGGAATACCAAGAGTCACCAAGTGAAGACAAAAGAGTAAGGGTGAAATTTCTCATAAAGGGACACTTTGAGGAATACAAAAAATCACCAAAGATAAGGACAAAAGTGGGAAGGACGTTTTTGGTCATAAAGGGTCACCACATGACTTTTCAAAGGCTTGGATATGAAGGGTCATCCAAGATTGGTACCATTTTTCATAAGGATTGAAGGGTCACAAAGGGGGAAGGCCAAAGGTCATTTGGAAAGCTATAAATAAAGGCTTGAGAAGCCATTTGTAAATATGGTTGAGAGAGAGGTTGATTTGATATTGTAATATCTAGCTTAGAAGAGCAATTGTGAGAGATGAATATGATTTGTATTTGTTATATCTAGCTTACAAGAGCAAAGGTGAGAGAGAGGAAGGAGATGTTGTATTGATCTATCATTTGTTGAGATAACAACATTGAGAGATAGGTGTGTGGTGAAAGAATGAACATGAGATACACAGGATCCACAGGATCAATCCAGGAGAGAGAACCCACAACAAATAACCTGCAAATATTTTCAGAGAATAAATAAATTTGTCACACCTAAAAAATAGGTGGTAATCCACAAATTTCTCTGTATATTCTCAATAATCTCTCATTAATTTCTCATATAATGCAAAGTATTTATAATACAAATAGTTTGTTTCATGTTAACAAACTATTTGTAATGATTACAAAATAGAGAAAACAAACTATTTGTTTTCTCATACTACGAACAAATATATTGTTGAGAAATTCTCAACAATAAAATAAATTAACCAAGGTAAATAAATTTTACCCTCGGTAATAAATAACTTACCCTATTAACCATAGGTAAGCTTAAATATGCATTATTCCAACACCCTCCCTTAAGCGAAACATAGGGAGAATGACAAACAAGGATGGGTCCCGGCTACTAGGCCTGATAAGGTACCCATGTACAAACCAATCAAAATATATGAAAAATAAAGGAAGGAAGGACTTCATGGGAAATCCCCCCCAAGGACAACTTCCTTCACCCCAAGCATCGCTCGCAACTGAAGATAACGAGGAGAAGCCAAAGGTTTAGTGAAGATGTCTGCAATCTGCTCAGCTGTAGGCACAAACTCCAAAGAAAGAACTCCATCCTGAATAAGATGTCGAATGAAGTGCATGTGAATCTCAATGTGTTTTGTCCGCTGATGCTCAATAGGATTGCGTGAAATAGCAATCGCACTTTGGTTATCACACCAAAGAGTAGTAGGACCCTGCTGTGTGAAGCCAAACTCTCCAAGCAACTGTCAAAGCCAAAGTATCTCCTGACTAGCTTTGACAGCACCTCGATACTCAGCCTCAGTAGAGGACAATGCAATAGCAGTCTGATTTTTGCATGCCCAAGCAACTGGACCTGAACCAAGTGTGAAAAAAAATCCACAAGTGGACTTGCGAGTGTCAACATCACCAGCCCAATCAGAGTCAGTGTATCCAACAAGCTGTGTAGAACTCTGTGGTGTGTAATGTATACCAAAGTGAGTGGTGCCCCGAATGTAGCGCAAAATACGCTTGGCTGCTTGCCAATGACTCTCATGAGGCTCATGTGAGAACCGAGAGACAAGGTTCACAGCAAATGTGATGTCGGGACGGGTATGAGTCAGGTATAAAAGACTACCTACAAGTTGCCGATACAAAGTGGAATCAACAAGAGGAGTCATACAAGTGGCAGACAACACAATACCTGACTGATATGGAGTGGGTGCAGGCTTACAATCAACCATGCCAAATCGATGAAGAAGATCTGTCGCATACTTCTGCTGTCCAATAGAAATGCCCTCAGAAGATTGAAAAACTTGAAGACCAAGAAAATAATGTAGAAGTCCCAGATCTGTCATATCAAACCTATCTGCCAACTTGTCCTTGATGTCATGTATCAAGGAATTTGAACTGCAAGTGAGGATGAGATCATCAACATACAAAACCAAAATGACAAGCTCCTCACCTTGCTTCAGGATGTATACATTGTGATCCGACTCACAACGAATAAAACCAAAACTCAAAAGAAAACTATCCATCTTCTCATACCAAGCTCTAGGAGCTTGTTTGAGACCATAAAGAGAACGACGGAGTCTACAAACCAATGATGAGTCCTGCACAAATCCTGGAGGCTGCTCCATATAGATCTCCTCATGGAGATCACCATGCAAGAAAGCACTCTTCACATCCATCTGAAAAATAGACCAAGAATGTGAAGCAGTAAGAGAGAGTACAAACCGAATAGAATCCATCTTAGCTACAGGGGTAAAGGTCTCAGAGTAATCAACCCCTTTAACCTGTGAAAAACCCTTAGCTACTAATCTAGCTTTGTACTTATCTACTGATCCATCTACAACATATTTTGTCCTATAGACCCATTTACATTTTACAAGTTTTCTTCCCTTAGGAAGAGGGACAAGATCCCAAGTATCATTCTTCATTAATGAAGAATACTCATCATACATAGCAACATCCCACTCAGGTATACCAATAGCCTCAGAAAATAGCACTGGATCATCTGTACAAGCTTGTCCCAAAAGAGCAACACCAGATGTCTGTGAGCGAGTGCGATGAGAATCAGATGGATCACCAACAAAAGAACCAGCTGCATGTAGAGTGCTCTTTGCCCATTTAGGCAAAGGTGGTGAAGAAGATGGCTGTGGTGGCTGAATAAGTGCAACATCATCATCATCAACAATAGAAAGCAAATCCTCACTATCCTCAGTAGAAGGAGGGGGAGAAGAAGAACTAGATGTACACTCCTGTGGAGTGGGTAACTCATCAACCTGAACATCTCGTCGAAAAAACACATCATGTGTGATAGGATCAAAAAGACGGTAGGCTTTTACATCTTCACAATAACCAACAAAAATGAGTGGTTGGCTTTTCTTCTCCAATGCTTTACGTTTGTCATCAGGAATGAATGCCCATGCTTGACTCCCAAAGATGCGAAAATTTGAAATATCAGGCTTGATCCCAGACCAAGCTTCTTTTGGTGTCATATTTTGCACAGCTTTGTGAGGCATACGGTTTTGAATGTAGTTTGCACAATTTACAGCTTCAGCCCAATATTGTGGACCCAAATTTTTAGAGTGAATCATACAATTAGCCATCTCTTTCAATGTTCGATTCTTCCTCTCTGCTACACCATTTTGTTGAGGAGTGTGTGGTACAGTGAACTGATGTTGTATCCCATGCTCAATACAAAAATCATAGAAAGCATTACTGTCATATTCCCCCCCATTGTCAGTGCGTATCTTCTTAAGATGAAGAGATGATTGTTTTTCAACAAAGGCTTTGAAGGCCTTAAAAGTCTCAAAAACTTCACTTTTCAACTTGAGAAAATATACCCAAGTTTTACGAGTGAAATCATCAATGAATGTGAGTGCATATTTAGCCCCTGAAAAAGAATGAGTTGGAAAAGTCATCAAATCACTATGAACCAACTCTAAGGGTGCATTTGCACGTGTGGCCTTACCAACTGGAAATGGATCCTGGTGCTGTTTACCAACTAGACAACTAGGACACACCCCATCAATACAAGAGACCTTAGGAAGGCCTTTTACAAGATGTTTTGTACTCATTTGTTGCATATATCCATAACTCAAATGTCCTAATCTCTCATGCCACAATTTGCTGAGATTATTACCATGTGCTATAAGTGAAGAACCAGAAGACATAAAAAACTCAAACTTATCAAAAGTATAGAGTCTTGCAGTATGGTCTGCTGTACCTGTAGCAACTATCTCACTAGGATCATTACATTCTCTTATTACAACATCATGTGAAGTAAACTCCACAGTTTTACCAGTACCAGAATTACATATTTGATATACAGAGAGAATATTAGAAGAGATTTGGGGTACAAGTAATACATTGTTAAAACATCCATCCTGTTTATCAACAATACCTGATCCCAAAACTTCAATCTGTGAGGAGTTACCCATAACAATATGTGATGTACTGCAATCTGTAAGAGAAGACAATAGATCTTTAGAATGTGTGAGATGGTGAGAAGCACCTGAGTCAAAAATCTACTGATCTTGACATGAAGATATAGCCCTGGCTGAAAGTGCTTTCCCTTTTCCTGCAGAAGTAGAAGGAGATGGAGACGGAATGGAAATTTTGTGTTGTCTAACCGCTACCTCTAATGCTTCCATCTTCTTAAAACATCTACTTTCATCATGATTAAGACCACCACAAAAATTACATGGACCAAATGTTTTCTTCTTTTGCTTAAAGGACTTTTTGGTCTTAGTAGATTTAGAATGATGAGGTGATTGGGTGGTGGACTCTGGAGGGTTATTTGAAGGTGCTTGCTTTTTAGACTTAGGTGAAGGTTTTCCTTTAGAAGAATTAGCAACTAGAGCATGACTAGGACCAGGTAGAGCATCTAAGGCCATTAATTTTGTTTGCTCCCTAGTCAATCTTTCACAAAAAACTTCAAAGGAAGGCCATTTGAATTCATCACCTAATGTATCCATCATAGTATAAAAAGCAGAGGAAAAAACACTATATGGTGCTTTCAAATTTGACAAAATAATGAAAATGCACTCCTGATCACTTTTATCCTTGTCACCAGCTTTCAACTGTGACCTTATAAATTTGAATTTTGCCAAGAATTCATCTATTGAAGGGAAATCTGATGGAGAGAGAGTACTCAATTCTGCATCTAATTGCAAAATTTTAAACTCATTAACTTTGCCAAATAGGTTTTTAAATTTTTCCCATACCTCTTTTGGAGTAGTAGCATCTACAATGTGAAATTGAAGATTATCTGATACGTTGAGGCAAATCAATCCAAGAGCCTCATCCTGCTTACATCCATATGCATATTTGTCTTTTTCAGTGGTGAATGCTGCAGGTGTCGTTTCAGAAAAAATTCTTCATAAGCCCTTTGATTGAAGGAGTTGTTGCATTTTTGGCTTCCAAACATGGTAATTTGTAGAATTTAGAGGTTCAAACAATCGAGATTCCATTCCCGAGGAAGATGATGAAGTTGACAAGAACAATCTAGACATTTGTTTTTCCTCAAAAAAAGCACCCCTCCCGTTACAATTTAACGTCTCCCGACGAAAAAAAACTTTAGCCTTGGCTTATACAAAATTAAAAAATGGCTTTTATGAAAAAAATGTAGGGGGATTTGACCCCAAGACCTCCTCCCTACAAATTTTTAACAAAATATCTCTAGCCGCTTTAGCAAAGTCAAATTTGAACTTTCAAAGCTAGAGACTTGCATTTAAACCACTAAAAATTTAAAATAATTAATTAAAAAAAGCCAAAAATGACTCACACATGTGAGATATCAGCTGAATAATCTTTAGCTTTATCAAAAATAAACTCTTTTTCCAGCAAGGCGTGGTGGTCAGGGAAATATTTGAGAAAAATAGCCAAGAAAAAAACCCCTGTCAGCAATACAGAATGGCTCCACTGGATCTGCCAAAAGAACTATACGGACTGCTCCAAATCCATCCTTCTCAGCATGAAATGAAATATTTTTAAGTCTGATATCACATTAAATTTTCATATTTGGATTTTATGCAGCATAAGGCGTTCAAAAATAAGAAATCCGTACGGCTATACAGCAGGCAAAAAAACAGTTTTTAATTTCCTGTTGTTGGCTTCCAAAACGTTGTACAGTATGATCCAAATTCGTCAAAATTTATATGGATAGAAAGATATAAGATTCAGATTTCATTAACAGGTCTCATATTTGAAAAAAGTCCACCGTACGATCTGCCACATCAGAAAAACGGACAGTTACTGCAGTCTGCCAACAGTCTGCCAACAGGGACCAGTCTGCAAATTTTTGAATGAAAGAGCTGTACGTCCTGATCCAAATGAGAAAATTAAAATTGAAATGGATTCCTGACTTTATTTCCTATGTCCTTATGAAAAAAAATCTGATTTTTGGAATCTGTACGGTCATGTAATGAGCATAAAGTACATAATTTTCCAAAAAAAAACTAGTAAATAAGAACCAGAATTTGAGAGAATTAAAAAAATCTGTAACACATCAATAAAATAATATTTTTGAATGTGTTAAAAGATGAAAATTTCAGGGAAGAGGATCTTCAACTGGAACTCCAAGCTCTAATACCATGAAATAATGAACAGGAGATACACAGGATCCACAGGATCAATCCAGGAGAGAGAACCCACAACAAATAACCTGTAAATATTTCCAGAGAATAAATAAATTTGTCACACCTAAAAAATAGGTGGTAATCCACAAATTTCTCTGTATATTCTCAATAATATCTCGTTAATTTCTCATATAATGCAAAGTATTTATAATACAAATAGTTTGTTTCATGTTAACAAACTATTTGTAATGATTACAAAATAGAGAAAACAAACTATTTGTTTTCTCATACTACGAACAAATATATTGTTGAGAAATTCTCAACAATAAAATAAATTAACCAAGGTAAATAAATTTTACCCTCGGTAATAAATAACTTACCCTATTAACCATAGGTAAGCTTAAATATGCATTATTCCAACATGTGGTATACACAAAGGGGTTAGTGCTCCTATGGGTTGGTGCTCACAAATTATTGCTAGGTTGGTGCTCGACAAAGGGGTTGGTGCTCCTGTGGGTTGGTGCTCACGAAATGTTGTTGGGTTGGTGCTCGACAAAGGGGTTGGTGCTCTTGTGGGTTGATGATGATGAATTTTTGTTGGGTCGGTGCTCGGCAAAGGGGTTGGTGCTCCTGTGGGTTGGTGCTCACGAATAGTAGCTGGGTTGGTGCTCGATAAAGGGGTCTAAAGCTCTTGTGGGTTGGTGCTCACAAATTGTAGCTGAGGTTGGTACTCGACAAATTGGTATCGTGCTCCTGTGGGTCTGTTCTCATGAATATACTTGAGATTGTTCTTCGTGGTTTTTCCCACATTGAGTTTCCACGTTATATCTGGTGTCTCTCTTTATCTTGTGTGATGTTTATTGTTTGATTGCATATCTTAAATGTTTGATTAAGTGGAATTTGATAAACAAAAAGTTTTATAATATATATAATATACTGATTCACCCCCCCTCTCAGTATATTATGTGCTTAACACAATCTCCTCTAAGTCTACCTAGATGAGTGGATGGTGTATGGCCTCATGAAGGACCATTATGATAATTTTTGCTTAATGTTTTAGAGGTGTAAGAAAATTTAGATATCCCTAAACCTTAAGAAGTGCATCTTTATGACATTATTTGGAACCTTGCTTAGGCACATCATCTATAAAGATGGTTTGCTAATTGATCCCATGAAGATTATGATCATCATTCAGCTCCAGACTCTTACCACACAAAATGAAGTTCATGCCTTTCTTAGCCACTATGGGTATTATATAAATTTTATAATGAGTTATGAAAATATTTTGGATCAAATAAAAGAACACCTATGAAAGGATGGCCTATTATACTAGGGTGAAGTATAAGAGGATACCTTTAAAACATTGAAGGTTATATTATCTAACACACCTATCTTATAATTTCTCAATTAGATGACCCCATTCCATATCCATGTCAATGCCTCTAGATCTATGATTGGAACAATCCTAGCATAGACTATATAAAAAGTGGATCACCCCATCTCCTTTGATATCATAAAATTAAAAAAAGTTAGAGTAGAACTATATGCAAATCAAGTGTGAGGCACTCGCCATGGTTTACGCCCTACAAAAAATTAGATAATATTTATTGGAAACCCCATTCATCTTCTTCATAGACCATGAGGCACTTAAGTACCTTATTAATAATCCCATTCTCCATGGGTGCATTTGTATATAGATCATTAGATTTTAAAAATTCTAATTCTCCATTATTGTCAAGCTTATAAAATAGAACTTGGGCCCAAACCTTTTATCTTGTATAAATTCCAGTGATGCAGTAACACCTATTGAGGATGATATACTAGATGTGTAACTTTAAAAAATATAATGCACCCTCAAGGACTTGGTGGAGATATCCTCTTTTATAAGATCTATATCTACACCCCAAATAATGACAACCAAAGAAAAGAAATAACTCATAGTTCATTCTACCCCTTTTTAGCTCATTAGCAGGGAATTGTAAAAACTAGGCTGAGATGAAGTTTTGCACTGATGTGTCTTAGAGCATGAAAGGGATTCCATCCTACATGAGGTACATGAGGGGATATCAAGAGGACATTTTATAGGATATGTAATGACACATAAGGTGTTATAATCAGGCTTGTGGTGGCCATGTTTGTTTTAGGATGTGAAATATTGTGCCAAGGCATGTGGCATATGCTATTTCATAGGGAAACCCAACCACTAGGATGAGATTCCTCTCATCCCCATTATTTCCTAAGTTCCAATCAAGAAATGGGACATTAACTTTATTGGATTAATTAATCATATAGCATGGTGCACAATCATGAGTTACATTCTAGCGACCACTGACTATTTCACCAAGTGGGCCAAGCCTGTGCCAACCAAAAATTACACAACCACCATAGCCACAGGGTTCATATGGTAAAATATCATAATCCATTAAGGGTGCCCACTCATCTTGACTAGTGATATGAGTACACATGTCATTAATAAAACTATGTGGATCTTGTTAATAGAATACATGGTGGCACACCATAAGACAATGCCTTACCATCCCTACGTGAATTAGGGTAAATTTTAGTGGTAAATATTCATTATTTCATGGATATTCCAATTTTTGGAATTTGGTTTTAGATATTTTTTAGGGTTGGTAGATGGGACTATATTTCCAAAATTTTAGGGGTATAAAGTATTTTGGGGGTCTACTTGCCAACCCTTTACAACATTATCTTAAAAAGTAGTTTAATTCACCACACACACACACACATAATATACCCTATGATATAAATTATTTTGGGGGTTTGATAGAGTCATTTGACATGACCAATTGATAGAGATATTTGGTTGAAATGCTTGACCCTATCATTCAGCCTAGATATTCAACCCAACTATTTGACCTTACCATTCAGTCAAGCTATTCAACCCTATCATTTGGCCTAGCTGTTCAACAGAGCCATTTAGCCTAGTCATTTGAGACTACCATTAGATTGAGTTGTTTAACCTTACCATTTAACCCATTCATTAAAATCTAAGAGGACATAAATAATGGTGTAAAAAATTAAAACCTATGTTATAAAAACCTTGGTTGAGTAGAAAACCTAGAAAGCAATTTCTTTTTGGACCTATCGATTCACCAAGGCTATGAATCAGATTCACCTAAATGAATCTAAGGGGGTTTTAGATATGTGATCTTAAAATTTAACTTGAATTAAATGGAAAAATTGAGGCATTCAAAAATATCCTAGGGACATGCCTCATAAAAATATATGAAATTGGTTACAAAGATTTGGATGATTGAGTATCGATAGTGTTATGGGTATATCTCACAACCTACAAGCCCCTGAATAAGGCTACACCATTTCAACTAGTGTTTGTTACTAAGGTTATCCTACAAATGGATTTACTTATGACATCATTTTGCATCATGCATATTGGTTGGTTTATATGACCAAGAATAATTGAATGCAAGGATAGAGGACTTAGAGCATTTACATGAGGTGCACACCCAAGTAACGTGTAACTAGCAGATAGAGAAGGTGCACCAAAAGATCTGGTATGAAAAAAATATAAAGCATAAGGTGCTAATATAAGGGGCATTAGTTTTTCTCTATGACTCCAAGTATACCAAGCACCTAATAAAATTTAAAATAAGGTGGATGGGCCCATATGTCATCCACAACATCTTAGAGACTGGTGCATGCAAGCTACACACATTAAGTGAAATGATCCTTGGGCATTTCAATAAAAACTAATTGAAGCTATATAGGTAATAGGGTGGTACTTGTGCCATTAGAAACTAGCGTCCTTGTCATGAGTCAGCTATATTGAGTGACTAAAATAAAGATTGGTGCAAGATAAACAAGTTCCTTTTATGTGTGTTAGCTATAATTTTGATGTGGTAAGTGAATAAGTAGTGCTTTAAGGCTGATAGTAAAATGCTTTTGGCATTTTCACACATAATTACAACCAAGTGAGTCAAACATAACCACTCTCTAAATGCTTGAGGCTAGACACCTAATTTATGAGAATGTGAAGTTTTCTAGAGTGAGACATAAGGTACACCATATCTTTGTACACAAGATTCAAAAAGTGAGGCACTATTAGGCCCATAGAGATCTAGTTCAGTGCTTCCAAGCATAATATCAATATTAAGTTTTTGGGCACATAGAACTCACTAGACTTAGAGCATATGTGAATTGAGAGAGTCACACAAGATATAAGTGTAAAAAAGATAGAGTGAAGATGCATAACATGATCATGTATAAGAGATAAAATAAGAATGCTATGTTAGAGGGCCAATGTAAGGGATTTGAATGCGGTAAGAAAGGCCAAGGTAAGAAGATGAGAGCATAGTGAAATTAACCAAGATAGACAAGTGCACTTGAAATAAACACACAATATAAAAAGGAAATGGGACCAAGGAGGCTTAATTACATACACGTGAGGTGATGTGCCTAGGTTACCATATTGAAGGTGAAAGTCATGTTAAGTGAAAAATCATAGGAAAAGTTCATCAAGACAAGCTAGCATCCACCTAAAGTGAGGTGGGAAGTGACCATTTGAACTACATGTCATTTCACTAAAAAGTTGTTAGAATAAGTTAACGAGGTAGAGGTAAAGGCATAAAGATTTGCATTAAATGCACAAATAATATTAGATTTTTGTGAATTTCATGGGTCACAACAAATCCCATAAAGTATAGGTGTTGTCATGCCATCAATACACTATAATTAAGGTGGTAGATGAGAGTAGAGGTATAGAATAATGAAAAACTAACTATGTCTACTTAAAAACCTTATGTTAATTTGAATTTTAAACAAAAAACTAGAGAAAAATCAATGAACTAAAGCGCTGAAGCAAGGAGACCCTACTACTATGAGACCCTGATCACCCCTAGATGCCAAAAATGAATGACTATGTAAAGAAATGAACTGTGTTCCCTATGAGATTGGCATAAGAAAGTAAGGGGCATGAATTGGGCAAGAAACAGGTAGCAAAAAACTAAAGCAACACCAAGTCCACCATTTATAGTACACAAAGATAAAGAGATAAACATATAGTCATAGACCTCATGATTGTATTAAGTACCAACAAAGATGAATGCTTCAACAAGATAAGTAGACCATAGTTTAACACCAATATGTTTATAATGGGGAAAAAGAGGATGAGTTTGGGTCCACAATAGGCATAAAAAGATGCCAAAAAATCACTATTAGTAGTAGAAGCCATTGCCACAAAAATAGTAGTGCCTTTAGTTAAAAGACTGAGCATTGTCAAATTTGATCTAAAGGTGCTTAAGAAGATGTCATACTGGGACATGCAATTTCTCAAAGAGGTCATGATGGGAGAAAATTGGGCAATGTTTGTGCACAACTACCACCTAAAATAATTTAACCATCACACATCAAGTAATATGCAATACCTAGTTCAATATTGGGTGATAACCATAAGGGCAAAGACTTAAGATGGTGAAACATTGTTTGATGTCTCAATATATGACAAATTGGTGACCATTGGTGTGACATAACTCTATGAGTTGCCAAGTTTCATGAAGCTAGAGGAACTTGTGCAGTTCTTCCTCTTATTAATCTATAGGGATAGGTTCTACTTTGTGGGGAGGCATGTGAGGCTATTTGTAAACCTTATCAATTGAATCACTAGATTCTCATGCTCTAGTGCAGACATCTATTAGATGATGGTAGATGATGCCAAAGTTAAAAGGGTCAAGAAACTCCTAGGCTACTATAATGAAGGCTTCACATTCTTGATCAAACACATTAATGATCTTGGGATGAGGTAAAATGCATGCTTGGTGAGTTTGAAATTGTGTCGCATTGGCCAATGGGTAGATGTAAAAACTACCTACCTATGTATCACTTACCACATGGTGCAGGGGGTGAAATTCAAAATCATCAAGTTCATCATAGAAGACATAATAAAGAACATGCTAAAATGTCATATGGAATGAGAATATTTTTGATGGAGATCCATGTTGAAATTGATTTTTATGGAGGAGATCAATGTTCTTGATGGTGATGAGGACAACCTATGGGTCTTCCTAGTGCACAATGACTCCCCAACACTAAAATACCAGAATTATACTTGCTTGCCCTTCTTTCACTCCAAAGTAAAAATCTTGGGTAATGGGATTATACACACTATATATTGAAGTATTAATAAAATAATGGTGCATCCTTGAGAAACTCTCCCAGAGTCTATTTATAATGGTGGATTTTTTTTTTATGAAACACTTCTACATCATTCAATTGGCACTCATAAATGGGAATCATTTTGGCTAGCTAAAACTACCTTATGCATTTTCATCCAAGTACTTCAAAGAGGTGTTGAGAAGAATCCCCAATGTATAGTAGGTGTATATCTTGGTGAAGACCATGGATGCAAAAATATATAGGTTGAGGTACAATACATGTACCTAAGGGGAAAATCAACCAAAGATGAGGAGGATGATTCAGATGCCATCGACATCTATCCCCTCAAAAGAGAAGTCATCCTTAGGCACATCTAAAGGCCATCTTATGAGATGAAGCTAAGGAAGAAGGATGAATGCATGAACAAAGATGATGACCTCCCCTTTTGGGTCAATACATAAGGAGAGTTTGTTTTAGTGGCTTTGAGTAAATCCCCTTAGAAGAAGCAGGGAAAAACCTTGAAGGAAATATAAGAGCACTTTCAATTGAAGATCACCTTTGGTGATGAATCTACCCCCTTTATGCCAAAGAAGAAGCATGTGGTATTTACACAAGGGATTATGTTTCCCAAACCAAGGAGAAGAAAGAGAAGAATTCCAAGGGGCCAGTGGCAATGCCCATGATAACCTTGCCAAAGAAGGAGGTGTAAAAGGTGCAAGAGCAAGTAGAAGCACAAGGGGTGTAATAATAAGAAGAAGAAGATAGAGGGATGAAAGTATATATCATTTAATAAGAAGAAATAGAGGAAGATATTAACACTAAATAAATTCATGAGGCTCTCTAAGGTAGCTCTATTTTCATGCTTGGGGAAGCATAAAAAATGTCAAGCACCTCAACCACAGAAGGTGTGACATAGCCTCCACAAATTGAGGAGAAAAGGCACCGATGGATGGAAATGGGACTTAGGAAGGACCATATAGAGGTTGTGTTAGAGTTACATTATAAAATGGAGGCCATGAAGGCCAAGGGCATGACTAAGGTAGAGATCGATAAATTTAAGGCCAAGGAAATAAGGGTCGAGGAGGAAAACATATCTATGATAGTGAAAAAGAGGAAAGCAAGGATAAAAAAGGCTAAAAAAGAAAAGGCTAGGAGATAAAAGGAAGAAAAAAGGGTTTCCAAAATCATGGAACCCATAAAGGAAAAAATAACAAAGGTATCTAGTGCCCCCACCAACACAACTAATCAAGTTGCACTACAGGTGCACCCAAGTAGTGGAAGGGCACCTAGAGATTAGAAAGGCAATACTGGCACCTTAAAAAAGAAAACATAGAGTGAAATTGAAATCTAATAGATTCAGGAGGGCAAAGCTAGAATCAAAGATAAGGAAGAAGTAGATGAAGGGGAAAAGTTTGAGGAAGAACCCCTAATAGAGAAACAAGACACATCAGAGGAAAGCATCAAAGAAGGCACTAGTTATGATGAAGAAGAGCTAGAGAAGATGAAGCTGACCATCTAAGGAGAGGAATTTGAGTTGAGCCTATAAGAGAAGGCACAAAAAGGGTTCATAGATGAAGACTATTATATGATGGAGTACATGCCCCCTAAAACTACCATGACACTAACATGCCATTAACCATCCTTTACCTTCAAAATTTATATGGGTAAGCTTCAATTTGTGGTACCACATAAGGAAATCCTCAACACAGACCAACCAGAGGAAGGGTAAGACTCACTTCTTATCAACCCTCATGTAATGAATAGAGTAAGATCAACTAATGCCTTCATTTGAATGGCGTCCAAGGTAGTGTATAAGAACATATTTAATGATGTTAGAGCCTCAATCTAAAATAAGATTGTGCTATAAGAAGAGGAAAAGAATAATGCCATAAAATTCAAGTTATAATAACTAGCTAAGCCATCCTTCTTAGATGGTGTTGACACTTAAAATTTTTTAGAGGTAGATAAGGTGTGTGCACTAGTAGAGATGATGCTCCCTAGTTTGAAGGTGAAATCAGTGATAGAATAAGAGGAGGATTATTACACTATAATAAAGTAAGATATTAAAGTAAAACTTAAAGAGGTGAAAGACCTCTTCATGAAGCTTGAAGAGGGTGCAAAAGTGGTCACTACAATATTTTGTAACTTCTCCACCTAGGTGTCAGTCATCAACACACACCTTAAAAAGGTAAAAGGGGAGAAGGAAACATTGATAGTATAGGCATATACTAAGAGTAGGGTCGAGTGCACTTAGATAATGGCATAGGTCAACACTTTGAGCACCCAAATCAAGACCCATGAGTAGGACCTAGAGGAACTCTTTTCTGTGTTATAAACAAAGGCCTATGAGTAAGGAGAGATCCTAAATGGAGGTGTAATAAAGGTGAAGGAAAGGTTATAGGCCTTTAATAAAAATTTGGATAAAACTGATCTACTCACCCTCAATAGTACCTTCATATAAATAGTTAGCACTATAGAAGAAATCAAGCTCACAATCTAAGGCTTTGAGGACTTCTGAGCAGAACTAGAGGAGTGCATGCCCGAGTTTTATGAACCTAAAGTGATAGAAGATTAGTCTAAGGGTAGACTAACAATTTTATATTTGGTAATATTGGGGTCCAAATCCATGTAAGTATAGGATCCATACCAATATATCAAAAACTTGGGCATGAGGCAAACACTTGTCATGATTTCTATTTTGTCATCTTGTGGCTTTAACTAGCAGGCAACTAACTCTTTTTTGGATCAATCATCATTGGGAATCAGGTGCATGAAATAGTCATAGATCATTGAAGTTAGGGTAGTGGAGCTAATAGAATGAGTACATTTAGTGTCTGCTCATCAATCAACATGATCTATTCCCTATGGCACTAAGACACCCCGAAGCACTAAAAAAACTAGTTGAGTCTAGTTAGCGAGGAGGAGAATATTGGAGTAGTGAAGCCTTGGAGGATTTGTTCTAGATGCTATGTTCACCATTATAACTTAGAGTTTACTTTAGCATGTGTTGGGTGAATATTTTTCCACTATCTAACTGATGAGCAAAATAGGTCTCTTCAACCACAACATAGGGAGATCGGTCAGCCAGATGTGTAGGTTTGCCACATCAAAATGGAACAAATCTCTCCTCTCATCAAGGGGAGGTTCCCTATAAATAGGAGGCTATATATATATATATATATATATATATATATATATATATGCAAAAAATAACACTCAGGGGTAGGGTAACACCATCCATCTCTCTTTTTTTAGAGATGATGTTCACAAACAAAGGAGAAGTCCTGGTGAAGACACTGAAGGCACATATCTTCTTTTAGAAGTGGTCTTACAACAAATATCAAGAGTTATTTTAGGTAGTGACAAGTAATTGGTAACAAAGGGTGTAGTAACCAACAGACTGAGATGTAGCACAAAGTCTCCACCTTGACTTCTCAAGATTAAAATATGAAGGATAATGAGGGCACAAAGTCATCCCAAGGGCATTTACATAGAAATAGAAAATAGACAAACACACTAAAGACAATTGTAGATAGCACAAAGTCTCTCCATAGTTGACTTTAGGACATCTTCCTGATTACTTCCACTAGTTCTGCTTATTTCAATAAAATGGACAAGAATGCATTCAGGAAACAAACATAAGAACAATCTCCTAAAATGACACAAGCTATAACAGCACAAAGTCTAAAAGTAACTTGCTTTCTCATTCAAACAAAGAAATATGATGAACAATATGAGCTCAAAGTCTTAGTAATCACCTCTCAATTTGGGTAGAGTTTTGCTTCTATAATGGAAAAGTATCTTGTGTATAAAATAAGAGAATACAATATATAGCAACCAAGAAAGGCTTGGCACTTTGTTCCATGAAACAGTCCATGCTGCATTCAATGCCTTGAATGAATTTCTATTTTTGTCAAAGAGGGCCATGCTAGAAAAAGGTGGCTACCTTAACTGTGGCATGTTGATTTATCTCAAATGTCTTCTCTTGGGTCTAGGTCATCTAGTCCTTTTTCTGATGTCTGTGAAGCTATCCACTTCACCTTTACTCTAAGGGAGAAAAATAGGCCATGCTTTTAATGTTTGTAAGCTCAAATATCTACTCGGTGGATTGTTCCACCTATTGGAATAACTCTTGCATAGATATTTATAGTCTTTCCCTCTTTCCTATTGTAGTTTGAGCTCTCAGACTATCTTTTCCCTTTCTATTGGCCTTTTTGTCTCCTTCTTTAGCTGGTCACTAAGTTTCTTTTCAAGTTCTATGCTGCATTTGAAAATCAATGGATATTTCATTATCTTGCATTTCACATCCATGGGGACATCAAAGGTTCATTGTTTCAATGGTTTAGGTGGCCTCCTTGGTTCCTTGGTTCCGTCGCTTCTTTGGTTCATTCGCCTGAAACTTCTCCTTGAACTAGTCTCTGTAAACTTCCACTTCTTTCTTTTGCTCAGAGCTTTATTTGAACCATTGAACCCATTGAACTTGTGAACCATTATGGTTCAAGGTTCAATGATTCATCTTCTTCTTTAAAATCCTTTGTTTTCTCTAAGTTTCCTAAGCTTTGAAAGAGTCCATAGAGTTCATCAAAATAAGTCTGTAGAATCAAGATTTTAGAGTCCATAGAATTGAGATTGCAAATTCTATAGAAATGAGTTCATATAAATCATCTTGTGGAGTCCATAGACATGAGTCTATAGAAATCATCCTGTGGAGTCTGTAGAAATGAGTCCATAGAAATCATCCTATAGAGTATGTAGAAATCGGGCCTGCAGAGTTCGTAGAAATCAGTCACGGGCCTTAATGTCTTTGGAACTTCTCGAAGGGAAGGTGTCCCTTTAGGCCTTGAGAAGGTCCATTTTTTGGTTACTAAGAACCCCCCACAAGGGTACCTACCCTTTAAGGTCCTTCAGGTAGCCTTCAACCTTTTATTCCTTTAGAGGGTCTTCGGGCTCCAATTCCTTCAGACAAAATGTCTGAAAGAATTCCTTCAGACATTTTGTCTGAAGGAAATCTCTCTCTTTGCCTTATCCATTTTTCCACTAGGATTTTGCTTTCAAGTGAATTCCTTTAGAAAGAAGTCTGAAGGAATTCCTTTGGACATTTTATCTGAAAGAAATCGCTTTGTCTTTTACCTTGTTAATTTTTTTGAAGGAATTCTAACTTTGTCCACTTTTGCTCACTGCCCTCCACAAGGGCACTTGGCTTTAGTTCGCTACAATCTACAAGGGTACTTGGCCTTAGTTTTTAAGGCACTCCTTTAAACCTCTTGATTGAACCAACTTTGGTTCAATGGTTCAACAGTTCATTCTTTTGTTCTGCTCATTCAATTGACCGCTTGAACCAACCGTGTTGAACCAACTACGTTAAACCAAAAATGTTGAACCAAACACATTAAACCTTTAAACCTTTTTTGGTTTAAGGTTCAATGGTTCAATGGTTCAATCTTATTTTATTTAGCTAAGTCTTCTGAAGCCATTAAACTTGTTGAAGCGGTTGAACTTTGAACTCTTGCTGAAGCGCTTAACTCATTAAGCTCAATGATGCCATTGAACCTTTAAACCCATTGAACCATTTTGGTTCAAGGTTCAATGGTTTAATGGTTCATTCATTTGTTTGAAGCTTGTTGATGAACCTTTTGGTTGAACCTTAGCATTGAACCAAGCTTTAAAACACCTAAGTGTTGTGAACTTGTTCCTTAGAGAGAGCTCGTTTGTTGAAGCCATTGAACCTGTTGAACCTACTAGTCCCTTAACTAAAAATGATTGAATAATGAATAATTTGAATGCTCAAAACAATTTTTTGAGAAGGGAAGAGATAATTTTGGCCTACAGGACCAAAATAGTTCATATGTTGTCCCAAAAATGAGTGACAAATTTTGGGAACAACAGCTAGCTCCAGTTGGGGAACTTCCTTCTGTTGAAAACATGGAACAACTGAGGGGAGAAGAAACATAAATCTCCAGTACCTTCAAGTATGCCATTAGGCTATAGAGTCATACTACCCAAAAAAGAAAGGCACAAAAAACAAATGAAAATGAACAACACAAAACAAGCTAAAGACTATAAAAATTATACATATGTACAAGCTGATCTTATCTGATACTTTAAGGATTGAAGTGCTTCAAATGCCACCCACTATGAGACAATGAAAATGGCATTCCATCTTGATAAAATAGTAAGAAACCATTTTCTCCCTATAATCGATGATGGGTGAATGGAACTCTCCACCAGGAATCACATTTTCTATGCACTCCTTTTGGTTTTCTCTTCTTGCTTCATGGCAAGACATGGTCTCCAATATAAAAACCATAAATCTTTGCTCTCTTGGCAAAGAGTTCCTTTTCTTGACTTTGGTGCGTAGCAGTATGGTCCACTACCATAGCTTGTTGCTCTTTTGGTTTAGTCCAGCACATGATTTGATTGTCCCCATCAGATACCTACCAATGATTGGCATTGTCAGGCACACTTGGTCGCAAGACCAATTTGGTAGTGTACCTATTATCTTTGAAATTTGGGTGTGAAACCAAGAGGTTGTAGGGACATCTAATGAATTTGCATGATTATGAAGCTCTCTTAGTACTATAGATATATTGAAAGCATCAAAAATTTCAAGTAGTCCCATACCAAATTGTGGTAATGATGCAATCTTTTGTTTTTGGTTTGGCATAGGTTCCTCACCTGACAAACCATTAGTTCAAAATATCCTTTAGCATGAAGGAGTTTAACACCTCTATCTTGAGCTACCTTCAACCTGATTAGTAGAGATTTGTACTCGGTAGTGTTGTTGGTGTTTCTAAACTTCAACTTGTATGAAGAAGGAAAAATATCTCCTTGAGGAGATATCAACACAGTCCCAGCTCTAGTACTGGTAGAGGAATTGCTACCATTGAATTCCAAGATCCAAACATCATCAAAAGCTAATCTTCTATCAAATTTTTCTTCATTAAAGAGGGAAGATCCTTTTTCATATGTATTGCACCCTACCAATTCTTTTGATGTCTTGTTTGGATCAATTTTTGGATCACCACCTACAAGACTTTCATCTACTGAAACATAAACATCCTTAGTAGATAAAAAGTAATTACCCCTACCTGAAGACTCAAATAGAATTTGAGCTTCAGGGGATGACATTTGGGTGATGGCATATTTTTCCCCCTTCTCAGGAAGCAATCTCTACATAATACCTTTGACTAGGATCCTCACCTCAGATAGGTCCATGCTCAATTCTCCTCCAACACCCTTGCAGAAATTTTGTCCAAGAAGGATGTTATATGAGGCTAGGATGTCAGACACCAAGACTGTCATCTTGATCCTCTTATCTGGGAATGCTACAAATGTAAATTGGGCATCCTTGATTTGTCCTAGTAGTGGCACTTATTTGTTATCCATAGAGAAACATCTCCCAAATGTCTTGGTCAGTGTGAGACCAAGGGATTCTGCCACTTTGGTAGGCATGACATTGTCTGAAGCTCAAAAATCAATGATGTAATTGCTCAGCTTGTGACCATTTATCAATAGGGAAACATAGAAAGGCTCTATTTTCCCAAGGGTAAGAAGAGGAGTAATGACAAGATTGTTTGGGATGGACATGTTCTTTAGGGGATCATGAGTTACCTTCTTAACCTCTTTTCTTGTAGGGATGACTTTATTCTTCACACACTCAACCAACCTATCCAACTGCTCAGGGTTGGCTTGTAGGAATTCAAATTCAGACATTTGAATTTTGGTTTTCTTGACATGCTCGACTATGTCAAATGTTTAAAATGGACTAGGAACAAAGGATGGGAGTTTATCCTTTTGGTTTTTGGGAGGGGGAGGAATGGTCTATGAAATTGAAGTTGAAGGTGAAGGCATGTTTAGGGTACTTACTTTTTTAGCAATCACTGGGTCCTTTGGCTAGAAAGGCAGAGAAGTTCCTCATTTGGCAATTGAAATTGTAGGTTGAGGTTGCTCCTCTATTTTTTCTTTATCAGCTTGCTGGGCTGACTAATTCTTGGACCAGGTGAACACAACATATGATCCTTCAACTACTTTACCTTCAATTTTGGGTTCATCTTGGTAATTTAGGAAACCAATGTTGGAGTCACCAACTAATTCTTCTCAGTCTATTGCAAAGAGATCATCATCATTTTCTTGATCAAACTCAGGTTGGAAAGAGAAATCATGTTCTATTTCTAGATATCCAACTGCTGAGTTGGTTGGAGGTGCTTCAATGGCAAGGTTCCCCCATGGGGGAGGCAGATGATTTGGTTTCCCTTGACTTCTGGTAGCATTACCTTGATATGAATAGTTTTAAAATGTCCTCCTTGGCATATCCTGATAAGGAGGAGCATACATACCTTGGGTGACTTGTCTTTTCAATGCTAGCATTTCATTTGCTAGCTTTTATACCATTTGATTAGTGGTGCTTGTAAATGAATTCTCAAAATATGAACATGATTTGCCTCTATTAGGATCTCTTCTTATCTTCCCTACCAAGATGAGATCATCTTCCACCTCAGTGGCCAAATCTTGAGCAGAAGCAAGGTCTATGTGGCTAGTTCATCTCAGCAAAAAAATCACTTTAGGCAGCTGTGAGTTGATGAAGAAGCATTTAAGGTTCTCAAGTGTTGGTTAAGAAAATATAGGAATCTTGTTCTTCAGCTTGTCAAAATTTGCTATGAAATCCCTCTTAGGCTCATGAGGTTCCTTCTTCATCTATGTGACCTAGGCCAGTAACACATGTACATCTTCTATAGGCTTTAACTTGGCTTCAAATTTAGCTTTAAGAGTGTCCCAATCAGTCACTGACCTAGCTTGCAGATGGTAGAACTAGTCTGCAATAGTGCCTTGTAGTGTTTTCACAAATAGCCTAATAGCTACGTCTTCGAATTCCACACCTATCATGTCATAGGCTATGCTAAAGGCATCAATATGTTCATCAGGATGAACTCTCCCATCACCAATGAATTTGGGGAAATTATTCCTTGAAATGCATGGAATCTCATGTAGAGGTGGAGTAAGATTGAGTGGACTAAAAGAGTTACCCTAGGGGCCTTGAACCACCATGATTTGATTATGGAAAAGGGGGATAACAAATCTAGGTGGAATATGTATAGGCAAATCTCTGCTAACAATAGAAAAATAAGCTTTGCCTTGTGTTGGTGACTTGGTACGGGTAGGAGGAACACTCCTGGATCATTAAACTTGAAGTTGGGGGGGGACAAATTGAAATTGCCCTACTGCACCAACTCAAAAATAGGGTCAAAAACACTTTAGGCACTCTAGTTTTTGGTATAACATGGAGTTTCCAGATTGTAGAATAAAAATGGGAAAGAATTGGTCCTACTTTAGCTCGAAGCTTGAGGCTTCAAACTGTGCACTCTTCGCCAGTGGATTTGGTTTGTAGACAAGATTATATAACACAAATGGATATAATATAAATGGATAAGGGTAGGGACTACTTCAATCTAAAACTTGAGGCTTCATACTGCACGTAATGTCCCCAATAGAGTCACCAAAAAAACTATCTGCATGGAGCTGGAGGAAAGTGGTAAGGCGATAATGATAATGGGTAAGACACAGACCAGAGTCACCAAAGTATATAATGGATAAGGGAACTACTCATCGATCTCTAGCAGAGTCACCAAAAAATTATTGGGTGAATATTTTGTCACCAGTTAACTGATGAGCAAAATAGGTCTCTTCAACCATAGCATAGGGAGATCAGTCAGTCAGATGTGTAGGTTTACCACATCAAAAGGGGACAAATCTCTCCTCTCATCAAGGGGAGGTTCCCTGTAAATAGAAGGAGGCTATATATATATATATATATATATATATATGCAGGAAATAACAATCAGGGGTAGGGTAACACCATCCATCTCTCTTTTTTTAGAGATGATGTTCATAAACAAAGGAGAAGTCTTGGTGAAGACATTGAAGGCAATTCTCTTCTTTCAGAAGTGGTCTTACAACAAATAATAGGAGTTCTTTTAAGTAGTGACAAGTAACTGGTAACAAAGGGTGTAGTAACCATTAGACTGAGATGTAGCACAAAGTTTCCACCTTGACTGCCCAAGAGTGAAATATGAAGGACAATGAGGGTACAAAGTCATCCCAAGGTCCTTTACACAGAAACAAAAAATATACAAACACACTAAAGACAATTGTAGACAGCACAAAGTCTCTCCATAGTTGGCTTCAGGACACCTTCCTGATTACTTCCACTAGTTTTGCTTATTTCAATAAAATGGACAAGAATGCATTCAAGAAATAGACATAAGAACAATCTCCTAAAATGACACAAGCTATAATAGCACAAAGTCTAAAAGTAAATTGCTTTCTCATTCAAACAAAGAAATATGATGAATGATCTGAGCTCAAAGTCTCATTAATCACCTCTCAATTTGGGTAGAGTTTTGTTTCTATAATGGAAAATTCTCTTGTGTATAAAATAAGAGAATACAATAAATAGCAACCAAAAAAGGCTTGGCACTTTGTTCCATGGAACGGTCCATGTTGCATTCAATGCCTTGAATGCATTTTTAGTTTTGTCAAAGAGGGCCATGCTAGAACAAGATAGCCACCTTAACTGTGGCATGTTGATTTATCTAAAATGTCTTCTCCTGGGTCTGGGTCATTTGGTCCTTTTCATGATGTCTACGCAACTGTCCACTTCACCTTTACTCCAAGGAAAAAAAATAGGCCACACTTTTAATGTTTGCAAGCTCAAATATCTACTTAGTGGACTATTCCACCTACTGGAATAATTCTTACATAGATATTTATGGTCTTTCCCTCTTTCCTATTATAGTTTGAGCTCTTAGGCTATCTTTTCCCTTTCTGCTAGCCTTTTCAGCTCCTTCTTCAGCTGGTCACTGAGTTTGTTTTTAGGTTTCGTGCCGCATTTGAAAATCAATGGATATTTCGTTAGCTTGAATTTGACATCCATGAGGACATCAAAGGTTCACTTTTGCAATGGTTTAGGTGGCCTTCTTGGTTCCGTCACTTCTTTGGTTCATTCGCCTAAACCTTCTCCTTGAACTAGTCTCTGGAAACTTTTGCTTCTTTCTTTTGCTCAGAGCTTTCTTTTAACTGTTGAACCCATTGAACTTGTGAACCATCATGGTTCAAGGTTCAATGATTCATCGTCTTCTTTAAAATCCTTTGTTTTCTCTAAGTTTCTCGAGCTTTGAAAGGGTCCATAGAAATATGTCTGCAGAGTTCATAGAAACAAGTCCATAGAGTCAAGCCTGCGGAGTCCATAGAATTGAGCCTACAAAGTCTGTAGAAATGAGTCCATAGAAATCATCTTTTGGAGTTTATAGAAATTAGTCTGTAGAAATCATCTTGTGGAGTCTGTATAAATGAGTCTATAGAAATCATCTTGTGGAGTCTATAGAAATCGGGCCTGTAGAGTCCATAGAAATCAGTCACAGGGCTTAATGTCTTTAGAACTTCTTGAAGGGAAGGTGTCCCTTAGGGCCTTGAGAAGGTCCATTTTTTGGTCATTAAGAGCCGCCCACAAGGGTACCTGCCCTTTGAGGTCCTTTTAGCGGCCTTTGGGCTTTTATTCCTTTAGAGGGTCTTTAGGCTCCAATTCCTTCGGATAAAATGTTTGAAGGAATTCCTTCAAACATTTTGTCTGAAGGAAATCTCTCTTTGCCTTAGCCATTTTTCCACCAAGCTTTTGCTTTCAAGTGAATTCCTTCAGACAAAAATTTGAAGGAATTCCTTCGAACATTTTGTTCGAAAGAACTTGCTTTGTCTTTTGCCTTGTTCATATTTTTGAAGGAATTCCAACTTTTTCCACTTTTGCTCACTGCCCTCCACAAGGGTACTTGGCCTTGGTTTTTGGGGCACTCCTTTGAACCTCCTGATTGAACCGACCAATTGGACCAACTTTGGTTCAACAGTTCAATGGTTCATTCCTTTGTTTCACTCATTCAATTGACTACTTGAACCAACTACATTGAACCTACCGCGTTGAACCAAACACATTGAACCTTTGAACCTTTATTGGTTCAAGGTTCAACAGTTTAATCTTCCTTTATTTAGCTAAGTATTTTGAAGCCATTGAACTTGTTGAAGTGGTTGAACATTGAACTCTTGTCAAAGCACTTAATTCATTAATCTCTTTGATGCCATTGAACATTTGAACCCATTGAACCATTTTGGTTCAAGGTTCAATGGTTCAATGGTTCATTCATTTGTTTTAAGCTTGCCGATGAACCTTTTGGTTGAACCTCAACGTTGAACCAAGCTTGAAAATGCCTAAGTGTTGGGAACTTGTTCCTTAGAGAGAGCTCGCCTATTGGAGCCATTGAACCTATTGAACATGCTAGTCCCTTAATTGAAAAAGCTTGAATAATGAAGAATTTGAATGCTCAGAACAATTTTTTAAGAGGGGAAGAGATAATTTTGGCTTGTAGGACCAAAATATTTCATATGTTGTCCCAAAAATGAGTGACAGATTTTGGGAACAATAAGATGCTTTATTGCTCCCCATTATAATGCCCAAGCTTGCCTATGAGCCTCTAGGCCTTTAGTAGCTTAAGATGAGAATTTTATTAGTTCTTAGTGATATATATGTATTGTATTTGGACTTTGTTTAATGATGAAGGGATTTACAAAAATTTTCATGGATTGAATGATTAAATCTATAGTATGTATGTTGAGCTTTATGAGCTTTTAGCCTAACTCATCTATGTTGTGTGTAATGAAATTACTTAGATATTCATACAAAGTGATTTTATATTGTATAAAATAAGAAAATATGAGAGATTACACAATGATAATTGACAATAGCATAGAATACTGGATAATATAGCAAAGCCACTTTGAGGGGGAAACCTCCATAAAAATACACTAATAACAGAATACTTAACATGATGATTAAAGACTAACCACTACCTCCTATATATAGTCTACTTTTGCCAAGGTTATTCCATAGGTCAACCTATCTAAGACCATAGAGAAATGTAACAAGTAAATAAAAGAGGTATGTAAGCCACAAGTTAGTTACACATATCCCTAGACACAACAATTGTTAAGCGTGTAACAAGCCCTTTCTTTAAAAAAAATGTTGTCTTATTGTTGTGGCAACATTGGATGCTACTACGTAAATGCTTCATCCTCCCAAGTGGCATATTCACATGGCAAATTCTTCCATTTGATCAGGTATTCTATAATTACTCTAGAACATAGTTTTTTGGAGCACCTTTGAAGGATCGACTAAGGATCAAGAACAACTCTACCTTCCTCATATAATTCTTGGAATTATATTTTAATATTAACTCTATGTCCAATGACTTTATTTAGGCATGATACATGAAATACTAGACGTATGCAAGTGGATGAAGGAAAATCTAACTTGCAGACGACACTGCCAATTTTCTCCAAGATCTGATAAGGCCCATAATACTTAGGGGACAACTTGTTATCCTTTTTTTTTGCTTCAATAACATATATTTATATGGATGTAAGTTAATAAAGACCTAATCACCAATGTAAAAATTCCTCTCATTTTTATGTTGATTTGCTTGTTGCTTCATGCGATTTTGGGATATAGCTAAATTTTCATGCAAACTTGTAAGGACCTCCTGTTGATGGTGAATATGTTCTTCAACTTCACAAACCTTAAGATGTAACTTCAATGTTGAAGTAATGGATGGAGGGTGGTATCTATATAGTGCCACAAAAGGAGATATTGTGGAAGAAATATGAACAAAAGTATTATACCATCATTCAACAAGTGGCAACCAATGAACCCATTTATCCTATTTATCAAAAATAAAACAACAAAGATATCCTTCTAGACATTTGTTGACTACCTTAGTTTTTCCATTAGATTGAGGATGATAGGATGAACTATGAGCCAATTGGGTGCCTAAACATGTAAATAACTCAGTCCAAAAATTACTAGTAAAAAGGAGATATCTATCAGTAATAATGATATTAGGGGCCCCATGTAGTTTATGAAATGTATTGAGAAAAGTAGAAGCTATTGTACTAGCAAAAAATGGTTGGGATAATGAACAAAAATGAGCATACTTACTGAGATGATCTATAATAACCATGATAACATTTTGACCATCATATCTTAGTAACCCTGTAATGAAATCCATAGATACCTCTTCCCAACGCTGGCCAGGGATAGATAAAGGCTATAAAATACTTGGAGTTTTGATGGTTTCACCTTTGTTTTGTTGACATATCATACATTCAGCCATGTATTCTAGACATCCACCTTGAGACCTTCCCAAAAAAAATATTGCTTGATTTTGTGATAGGTTTTCAAAAATCCTTAATGGCCCCCAATTGGAGTTGCATAAAGTTCTTGAAGGATTTTTTGTTTAAGAAGAGAATTATTACATAGGTATAATCTATCTTTATACCATAATGCATTACCTTTCCATGTGAATTTTTCAAATCCACCTAAACCTTGCTAAATATTTGAATCAAATTATGAGTAGTATTATCATGTTCCCATTCTGATCATGCTTCCTATAGCCAATCTGCCTATAAAATGGTTATGGCGCATAGCAATGCCTCAACTAATTCATATTTTTTGGATAGTGCATTTGCCACCACATTATCCTTGCATTTTTTTTAGACCATTTCAAAATCATGGCCTAACATCTTAGTTACCCATTTCTATTGGTATTCATATGATAATATTTGTTCTAAAAAATATTTAAGACTATCATGATCAGTCTTTACTTGAAAGTGATGACCCATCAAACAAGGTCTCCATTATTTGACTGCATGCAAAATGGTCATCATTTCCTTCTCATAGATGGACTTGTACTAATTTTAACCCTTGAGTTGATGAATTTCAAATGCTAGTGGTGTACCTTCTTGCATGAGTACAACACCCCTACCATACCTAGATGTATCAAATTCAACCACAAAAGTCTTATAAAATAAGGAGTGGCCAATACTGGACTAGTGCACATAGCCAATTTATATTGTTCAAATGCCAGCTACATCAGTCCACTAAAAGGATTATTTCTTGAACAAAGAGGTAAGTGGGACTGAAATACTACCATTATTTTTAACAAATATGTGATAGTAACTAGTAAGCCCCAAAAATACCTGAAATTGCTTGAGTGTCTTAGGAATTGGCTAGTCCATAATTGATTGCATTTTTTTAAGATCCACTTTCACTCCATAAGGCACCAAATGACCCAAATATTCAACCTCACCAGCCCCAAAAGTACATTTGGAAGGTTTGGCATACAATTGATTTTTCTCCAAAATGGAGAGTACCTATTTGACATGTTGCAAATGGTCTACCCAATTTTTACTATAAATGGGGATATCATCAAAGAATACCAAAATAAATTTCCTCAAAAATAGATTAAAATAGTATTCATCAAACTTTGAAAAGTACATGGTGCATTTATTAGGCCAAAAGGCATAACTAAAAATTCATAATGGCCCTCATGAGTCTTGAAAGCAGTTTTGGGTATGTCTTCATCATGGATCCTGATTTGATGATACCTAAAACATAGATCTAACTTGGTAAAATAAAAAGCACCGTTGAATTCATTTATCAAATCATCAATGACAGGAATTGGAAACTTATCTTTGATAGTGTACTTATTGAGTTCTCTGTAGTTAGGGCACATCCTCTAAGTGTCATATTTATTTCTCACCATGATAACTGGTGAAGAGTATTCACTTTGGCTATGGTGAATGATTCCTGCATCCAACATCTCTTGTACTATCTTTTCAATTTCACTTTTTTGGGCTTAAAGATACTTGTATGGCCTGATGTTGGGTGGTGTACTACTAGGAATAAGTGTGATAGCATGATCATGCATGCAACTAGGTGGAATTCCTTTTGACATGTCTCCAAAAACAACTAAATGAGCATCAATTATTTATTGCAGATCAAGAGGTGGAAATCACTGAGTTGGCTGTACTTCCATAGAAAACAAGCAAGCTACAAATCCCTCAGCACCCTTATAGAGAATATTTGTCATTTGATGAGAGCTAACAAGTTGGGGAGATTTAGCCTTTAATCCTTTTAGCTCAAATGTCCTTTATTTAGAATGAGAACACATGAATAATTTTTGAAAATTCATCTCAATAGTGCCCAAAATGGTGAGCCACTGACTTCCAAAATAATATTAGCTCCATGCATTAGAATAACAAACATAAGATAATCCAATAAGTAGTCTCCCATGGCCAACTTAATACTATGACATTTTATTGAATAGCTGATAATACCACCATCTAAAATTATAACCTAAAATTCTAAAGCTAGATAATTGAAATAGTTTAAATGAGCAGCCAACTTACTATGGATGAAGTTGTGTGTGCTCCTAGAATCAATCAAGATAGTGACCTTCTATTTCTTAAGGAAACCCATCACCTTAAGAGTTTGGAGAGTACTAATACTTGATAGGTCATGACATGAAATAGTAGGCTGAGATTCTTTAGATTCCTCCTCAAGAACTACTACATCTGCATCATGTACTTTTGCATCATCCTCATCATCATTAGCACCTTCAATGTAAAACAACTTCTTTTCAACATAATGATGGTCTTTGCTCCATTTGCTATCACAACCATAACATAACCCTTTGGCTCACTTCTCAATTTTTCATTGTGTTAATCTGGTGGGTTATGGAAATGATGGTGCTGGAAAGTTATGATCATGACCAATAGTGAAAGTTTTCCTTTTGACCATCTCTGTTTCTTCTATCATGCATGCCTTAAGGTTAGCTTTTGATATAGATATTGGGTTAAACATTCAAACCTTGTATTGGATTCTATCTTTGAGGCCACCAAAAAATAGATCCATAAATTTTCTCTCAGTCATATTGTCCATCTATAAAGAGAGATTCTAAAATTGATGAATATAATCCTTCATAGTTCTTGTTTGCCATAGCTTGGCTAATTGGCTGAAATAGTTCTTAGAGACATTGTTATGATAATGAGTTATCAACTCCTTAGTAAAACTAGTCCATGTATTAGGATCACCATTCTTTTTATTTTGAGCACATAACCAGTGATATCAAATGAATTACTTAGGTTCCATATACAGGGATGCCACTATCACCCTATGAGAATTATGGGTTTAATGCAGCTCAAATAAATTATCAATTTGGTTAATCCAAGTGAGAGGATCATTACCATCAAACTTATTCATTCCCAATCTTGGAAAAATTAGTTTCATACCAACATAAGAGTTATTAAGAGGATGATTTGAATGCTGAAGTGGAGGATTGTTAGGCTAAAATTGAGATGTGAGGGCATCCAATTACATAGAGATATGCTATAATTCCTTATGAAACCCATTAATCTCTCTACGCATCCTTGAGACATCATCTTGGATTATAACAAAGTCATCATGCCTCAATAATTTATTTATGTCCTCTTGAAGCTAAGAAATCACCAGATCGAAAGTTCCAAATTCCATGTCATTGATAGGAGTCTTAGGAGTTTTTGATGCCTCTTTTCTTCCCCAAGTTGAAGGAACTACCATAAACAAACCCTAGGAGGGTTTGACCCCAATAAAAAGTGTACCAAGAAATGATACCATTGCAATCACCTTGTTAAGATGAATCTAATGATTACTTTAATGCACTAGAGTAACATTTTTGGTACCAAAAAATTATACTGATAGAATATACTATTATGATCATCTCATCGAGTCGAATCCAATGACTACAAGTATGAAAGGGAAATTTTTTTTCCAAACTTTTTAATTTTTTTTTCAAAAAAGCACACTGAGTAATACAACATTGGTGGAAAAAATTAATTCTTCCTAGATTAAAAGTTATGTTTTTTCACTTTCACTGCTCCCAAGAACCATGCCTCACCAGATCCAAAAAAAATATCATAGGAAACTTGCCCAAATCGAAGCTATAATACCACTTGTATTGAAATTACTTAGATATTCACACAAAATGATTTTATATTATGCAAAATAAGAAAATATGAGAGATTACACAGTGATAATTGAAAGTAGAATATAATACTAGATAATATAGAAAAGCCACTTCGAGGGGGTAACCTCCACAATAATGAACTAATATTAGAATACTTAACATAATGATTAAAGACTAACCACTACCTCATATATAGTGTCTACTTTATCCTAGGTTATTCCATAGTTTGACCTATCTAAGAACATAGAGAAATGTAACAAGTAAATAAAAGAGGTATGTAAGCCATAAGTCGGCCACATATATCCCTAGACACACCAATGGTTTAGGGTGTAATAGTGTGCCTATAGCTCATGAGGACTCTAACACTTGATAGAGGAAATGCTCTAAATATGGCTAATAACCTATGCCTCATAATGACACCTATGTCTAAACACAAACCTAAGCCTAAGTCCCTCAACTAGTACCCCAATGACCCCTCAAGCACTTGAATGTCATTAAGCCAAGGGAATCAAAGGCTTGAACCCATGAATCTATAGACCTAATTCATATCCACTTACACCTGATAGGCAGTCGGTTTCCCCACCCTAGGATGACTTGTACCCATGAATTTACCACTACCATTACACTAACTAAAATCCCCAAAGGATATATTTGTATCATGGCACAAGTAGCCCAACACAGACCCTAATCCCTTCTCCACTGCACTTTGGGTGAGCACATAAGGATTGTACCTGATGTGAAGTGATGCCAACATAGTTTAGTGTTAGATCTTGAGTGATATAAGATTAGTCAAGGCATGTGCCATTTTGGAACAAGTCTAAATCTAACCTAGATAGCTAGATAAGCACCTGATAAGGTCCATGACTGAAGACAACTACTTTTATACAAAAAATGTCAAAATATATATATACATAAAAAGACCTCATGGGCATCAATGTGATATAATACATAAATATCCATCATATGATAAAAGTCTCATATAGCACAAAAACCTGACTACGGTCTAGGTGGTCCCTTGGGAGGCTGATGCACTGACTATGAAGAATTGGATCTGAATGTCGTTGCATGTTACTCAGGTGGCATGACCACCTCATATAAGTCCCTATAGTATTGATCCTCCTATATCAGCCATGTTATATGCTTCATGACCACTATCATCCCCCTCTATGACATGGATACATCAACTTCCTCCTTGGTCTTCTTGGCCATCTGTACCTCTCCCATCAACTCCCTTAGCCTAGCTTGTAACTACCCAATCTAGCCTTGTAAATTCATAATCTACACATCCTAACTCTAGATTTGAATCTATAATATGTTTATCTAGGAATCTCAACATTGAATATGTCCCTAAAATGTATCCACCTACCCCTATAAACTTATGACCTATCCCTAATCTCGAACCAACTAGATATCCCTCTATGCTAGCTGCTCCTATAAGTCTACTCTAATCTTGTCTCTTTCTGAAGTAATCTTGAAATATTTGAGGTATAGGCCTATACCTCTCTCTTGAGCCTCTCTATAAGTGATTACTCATCTTTAATCAAAGGAGGCCTAAATGACCGTACCTCATCTCCAACTCCACTCCCTCTAACCTAAACTAAAACCCTTGTCTGACCCCCATCTAGACCTCTTTGATCTCCCCCATCCACATCTATAGCATATGATCCCCCTTGTCTATCTTGTGGGTCCTTTACCCAGGGTTATTCTCTCCAAACGCACCTCCTCCCTAATCTAATTTGTGCCTATACTAGTCTCTACACAACCCCGCTCCCCACCCTAACTAATTGCTTGAGTAACCTGAGTGGTCACCTCTATGCCTAGTAAGTCATATATGTTGATGTCACACTAGGATCTGGGATCAACATATGGTAATCCCATACTACTAGGGAAATGCTCTCATAATGAACACTATTAATTAACTTTCCATAATAATCCCTAATTGATCCCTCTCTATCACTATGGGTAAATAGGGGCTCCTCACCAAGCACATCCTATGGCCTCCTAAACTATCACTTCACATGATTAGGTCTATAAAAATCAATTGATATAATCCATCCATCTTGTAAGGTATAACTTATTCATCATAATTGAGTAACATCTACATCCTTAATCCACCCCAACTAAACCTATTTGTATGACATCCATGTAATGTGATTTGCTTATAAGCTATCAAACACTTATTTGTAAAATTAGATCTCCCCTGCATGAGATCTTTATACCCAAAAAATAATGTACCACCCAAAGACTATAGGATTGTGGGGATTTGTATCTGCATGTGTAACTAGAGGTTTCTCTATGGTTATGTGCTCTCAAGTCCATTTATATAATAGTAGAGATAGGCCCAGGCTCCTCTATAAGCTCCCATGTGTAACTCTTAGTATAAGTGGGTCAATACAATTGTACCCTAGGTAAACACTTGATATTCCTAAATCGTGTATGATACTACATCTCCAAATACCAAATAAAACCATTACCCGCTCTTATTTGGCAAGTGTATTTTAGTCATAAGAGACATCACTACTAGTGTTAATATGTCAATTATGCCCTCCCTCAGGGTCTTATCAATTCCCACTCATGCATCTCACACCCCAATCTGTAACCTCTTATCTAGCCTCTACACTATAACACTAAGGGTATGTGACCATAAATATATCTTATGGTCTCTCATCATAAGCTGGAAGATCCAAAACATGTCCTCTAGCATGACCATCATCTCTCTAGTCATAAAATGAAAGGTGCTCATCTCTAAGTGTCTCTTCTCAACTAGAGCTATGATCAATGCTATATTGATCTACACTACCAATATAGTCACAACAAAGTATAAGTTGATCATCTCTAGCATGCCATACTCCTCCAGTGTCAACAAGTGCACCTTGTGTAATACTTAGGGGCATCATAGTAGGGATGCCATCACTCCTAAATCCTCCTATACCAACCACACATCATATCATATCATAGTCATCTCATCATCCAAACTATCCTATCTTATCCACCTAACAACCTACCTTAATCCCCCTAACACTTTCATCACTTCATCTTATCCATCTACCTATTCTTTCATTCCCTTCCCCTATTCACACTAATTCACTCCATCTAATTCTTTTGTATACCCCTTCAACTAAACCCCACTCACCTCATCCCCCCTACCTATCCAACCACTCTAACTCACCCCTTCATTTCTCCCCCAACCTAACCCACTCCTATCCATCACATAATCACATAATCACTCTAAGTCCCTAGCCTAATGTATCTAACCTACTCCTATCCATCCAAAATATTTAACCCCTTTAACATACTTCCCTGACCCATTTTCCAAAGTCCCTAACCCATCCCACTCACCCTAGAATACCCACTTAAGTCCCCAATCCCCCCAATCCCCCTTTTTAAACCTTTTACCCTAAACACCACAATATCACTAATCATGACCTAGACCTAACACACGATATCAATAATATCCCTACTTTGCATTTTGTGGTTTTTCATGAACATGACTCTAAACTTATGGTTTTTCAAAACCATAATTCTCGTATTGTGATAATGTCATATCATAGATTGCTTGTTGTGATATTGCAATACCATTAATCACCTGTCATAATTTTGTAATACCATAGTTCACAACTGTGATATCAGAACTTATGGTCACAATATTGTCAATGAGGGTATTACCCTCAATTGTGGTATTATACCCATGGATCATACATGAGAAAAATTATGTAATAAATGAAAAAATTCAAAAATTAATGGGCTAAGGGTTGACTACTTATCAGTGGTCCCATGTCATTTGGCCTCTGGTTTTCTCTAACTCTCTCTACGATGTGATGAGTGTGGGATATGATCCATGGCTAGAGCTCTAGAGAAACAAAATAAACCAAGGTAAAAGACAAAATGAACCTTTTCACCCACTTTTTCTATTTTAACCCCTCTTTTATCCCCCCACCACCCCTTTGACCCATGCTAAACCCATTATTCTACCCTGACTACTACTTGTCATCCCTAAATCCCATTTTATAATTGCTTATCTCAATTAATCCTCAATTAACATCTCTATGTCTTTTGGGGCATGGTCTTCTATTCTATATTATATATACTAAATCCTAACTCATAAATGCATCAGCTTGAGGTCTCCTAAGAACATGTAGGCAACACTTGGCTACATTTTTATGCCTAAGATTAGCTCAACCACTATTAACATCCAAACCCATCCTATCCCTTATCGGTTACTCAACATCATTACAAAATTTTAAGCTATACATCAAACATAAAGTGCCTTTTTATTCATAATCACCTATAAAAATCATCTATAAGCTTTCATCCATCCTTGGCATGTGTTTTTACTATGGGAATTATTGTTGGCTTGTGGCCTATACAATCTCTTTATTTCTCAAACAATGTCTATATCTCAGGAATTCAAGTCTTATCATCTGAATCAATCGATCTTCTTTCTAAACATTGCTCATTTATCTAGATCTCATCTTTCAAGGCTAAGCCCCTTTATGCCATGAAATTTATGCTTGGGGCATCTCAATCATAGCAACATCAATACTCAAAGCATCCCAACCCCTTATAACCATCTTGGTCTTATCCCACCCTAGGGATATTTATTTGAGTGACCATTCAACTCGTTTCTCCCTATATGCTACTTCAAAGGGGCATCATACCTAATAGCAACATCCTCAGCCACAAAATGGTTTTTATTTGAAAAGTCATTACTCACTCTACTTCACTTCACTCATAATACCCTTTCAAAAGTGGGAAAAATATATGCACTTAAATTTACTTGCCCTAATAATCCTATTAAACCCATTAATTTAACCTATAACTATAGCCCTAGCCAACTAACTAATATCCTAATTCCTACATAATATTCCCTACATCACATAAAAGTTACCATACCCTTATACATAACTAATTACCCCATTAGCTTAGTAACTAGCCTACTTAGCCACTAATATACCCACTATGCCATTTGCCAATTTAAAATTCCTTTTGATTCACCTACCCCCTAGCCACCATACCACCCTAGCCTTTCCTACACCCTTATGAATCCTAAACCTCATTAAATCTCACCTAAACATCCATTATCCCCTAAACTAATCAAGAAACCTCTAGAACTAGGGAAGCTCCTCCAAATTTCTACAAGTCTCTAAACTAGAGGCTTCTAAATAGTTTAAAATTCCTTAAATTCTCCTCTACCATCTTATATAATCCATGCATGGGCTATGGCCAAACTAACTTTGAAATCTTTGAAATCACTTAGCCTTCATTATACTATCATAATCATCCATTGTCAATCATCCTCAAGCTCTTATCAATAAATTAAATAAGCCATGGAAGCTGTTGGAATCACTTTGAAGCTCAAGTCAATCAATCCACATCCAATTATTTTGGCATTCAAATCAGCTTGAAGATCTTGGAGAGGAATTGTAAGGGACAAAATGATCGTAATAATTCCATTTTAATTATATGATTATTTCTTTATCCCCTCCTTTGATGTTGTTTGTGTTATTGGGTTTTTATTATTAAATATAGTAGTTTTGAAAATAACTCAAAATACAATCACACACTTGGAAAAATCTACTTGCATAGTAATCTAGTGAACATACCTCTACAATCTATAATATATCTATAACACTAAAATGTCATGCAACCTTTGAACTATGTGCTTCCTTCATTAATTGAACTCTTTCCTCCTTGGACACACAAAATCTTACACAAGTTTTAGAGTAATCCATATTGATGATAATAATCTTTTTTGGGCTAAAAAATTACACTTTTGGACTTATCTGCTTGAAGAAATAGGTCTCTAAAATTTTCACTATGCTCATATCCCTCTACATAAGATTCATACATAAAATATTCAATAAGAGTTATAGTCCATGGAGGAAAGAAATGGGGGTATAGATAACATATTATCTAGTTTTTTATTCAAAACTTTCTTATATGTGATAACTAAATGAAATTCTTGAAAAAATCCCATCCACTTATAGTGTTTAGTTTCTAAATTCTATATTGATCTTGAAAATATTGTAGAGATTTACAATCTGTATGGATAATATTTCTCTTGCACAAGAGATAGTGCATCTATTTCTTGATTGATTGAATAAGAGCATACAATTTTTTTTGTATGTACAATAATTCATAATTACACCATGAAATACTTCTGAATGGTAACATACTAGAATACATCCTAGAAGTAGGAAAACCCACATAACATAGTCAAGAGAATATGTTTCCACCTCAAATTCTAGCTTAAAGGTAGGAAAAAATAAAACTTGAGCATGGACAATCATATGTTTGAACACATCAAATACACTTTATTGATTCCTACCCTACATAAAAGTATTACCAATGAATTTAATGGCATACAAAGGTGTGGTTGTGGAAGATAAGTTATTGATTCAATTACTCAAATATTGAACTCACCCACGAAACCTATTACCTCACATTGGAAGGCCTTAGAAAATTCATGATGGCATCTACGTTCTCAGTTCAATCCTTAATTTCCATATCCAACCACTTGCCCAAAGAATACAAGTGATTGTTGATAAAAAAACACATTTATTATTATTCAACATAACTTTTATCCTTTAAACTTGAAAAAAAAATTTAAGATGATAAATATGCTCATCAAAATTTATTCTAAAAACAAGAATATAATCTGAATATACAAAGACAAATGAATAAATAAATGGCATCAATACCTCATTCATCAACCATATGGAGGTAGTTGGTGAATTTCATAACCTAAAAGGGTTAACCAACCACTCATATAACCCTTTCCTTTTTTTTAATGTTGTTTTTGAAATGCCTTACTCCTTAATATGCACTTGGTGATATCCAAAATTTAAATCAAGATTAGTAAAATACTTGGCATGATGAATTTGATAAGAATATCATCATCCTGTGGAAGAGGGTACATATTACTGATTATTATCTTCTTAAGTGATCTATAATTAACACACATTATCCATGAACCATATTTATTAGGTACTAAAATAATATGTGAAACAGATGGAGAAGTACTAAGATACAATACACCTTAATTAGTCAAAGACTTTAATTGTTATTTTACCTCATTGTCATCTGTCAAGGATGATCTATATAACCCAATATTTGGAAGCATAATATTTAGTGGAAAATTAATTTCATATTCAATAAGCCTAGTATAGAGAGTATTACATAACATTATTAGTCAAACATTAGTCCAATAAATCAAAGGAGAAATGCATAAGAGTAAACCAAATTAATCCTATCTATTCATGTAAAAATTACAAGTAATAATAAGAAACAATTGAAATAAAATAATGTAATATTACCTTCCCAAGTGGATTAATCATACAAATGTGGCTCAAAATCATGTTCTCCCTTGATCAAGAGCTCTTATCTTCAACAAAAATGGTGGCCAACTCCTCCAATGTCTCAATAACTCCTTGTAAAACCTAGGCTTATGATTTGAAATCACTAAACTAGCCTATCAATGAAGATTGAAAATAAAAACAATGATAAAATTCAAAGGATTATGGAGATAATTTAGAATTATAAATTTTCACAAATCAAGCTTAAAAATGAGGTTCATGACCTCTCTATTTATATATTTTTGAGATTGATTAGGATCAACCATGACCGTCCATCTCAAGATTGAGATGTGTGGCCATGAATTAATCCAATCATATAATTAAATACATAAATATCCATCATAAATATTTGGGATAGAGGGGCATTTAAGAGGCATTTCGGGTCTTAATGAGGCATGGGAGACCCATAATATTGATATTTTATGTATTTATGGATTATGGATACCAACCCATATGATGATGTCATTAGGTGATGTAGCTAATAAAAATCAATTTTCAAAAATAAATATTCAACATATCTCATGGAAAATCCACTTAATCTCTTGATTTGGATCAATTAGCCTTAAACAAGGTTAATCATGATTTGTGCAATTATTTGGAAATTGGCCCTCAATTAATCAAAATGGTTAGAATTTCTTATTATTGGGTCATAATTTGACTGGAGAAGAATTGGAAGATGATGTTAGATGCATACATACCATGTTCCCATTTAGGATTTTGTTGACGTAAAATAACAAAGGTACATGATGTGTATTGAAAAATTAAGAGAAAAGAGTGATCCAGAGCATAAAAGGCAAAATCATCATTTTGACTCAAAATGAATTGATCAAAGTTAGGTATCCCATAAAATAAATTGCCATATTTAGGGATACATTAGCCTAAATTGATACTTGTAAATGAAAATCTCAAACCATTTAGCATGTTTTTTGGATTTTGACCTAAAATGTTTATTAGAGTACAATTTGAATAAGATTGATAATTTCAACACAAATGGTGTTAGGAATTAGATGTCGACATTTTTCCCCACTTTGAGAAGGCATAGCGAGACATTCAGGTGAAGTAAAATCTTTTCAAAGAAAATAGTTATTAAGAATAAAATTGGAAATGACCCATGATGCCCCCTCAAGAGGACATACAAGGATGAAAGAGAAGAATAGAATCTCGAAAAGAGAAAGATAATGAGAGATTAACCTATGAAGTATATCACATCCAAATGAGCTAATGCTTGTACACATGATTACCATCAATGATCAAAATATAATTAAAGGTATAATAGGCCCTAGTATATGGGGGGAATGAAAAATATACAATCCATAAATGTAAGGGACACACTTTAAACATACCCAATTTGAGATTACAAGCTACATGATTGTGACATTGATCAATACTAAGACATGTTACACACTAAAATATTGCCATTATGGGCATTAGTGTGGAGAGCCTAGATTTAGAGGAAAAGAGAGAATGTTCTACTTCAGGAAGGGAAGCACCACTAGAATGGGGTGTCCAAAGAGAATATAATAAAATGTGCCTTAGTAGAGCAAATGTGATCGTGATAAAATAGTTTTGCCCCAGTAGGGTGAAGTTTGATCATTTGATAAGAATAAATAATGGTTTTCCCTTATAGATCTGATTTGATTCAAACATTATTTAGATGTTATGCCCCAACATGGGCAATTGGCAATCAAAATATCTCAATGATATAACCCAACAAATAGGTTAAAGTTAGTGGGCACAAACATACATATGATGGTGTAATGGCTTAGAAAGCCATATAAAATATAGCATACATGAATGCACAAAGTTATGAAAGGAATGAAGGATAGCTAAAATAACTCCAAATTTACTAGACCAATGGGTGCTACCTATATAGTTCCATGGACTTATGTTCCAACATGAACTTTAGGCGAATGTAGTTCACCCAAGTTTGGGAGAGAATGGAATGAGTAATGATGAAAATTGACCAATAATTGATTAGAATCTCAATTTATGTAAAGAGATGCATGTCTAAACATAGAGTCAAGAACTAAAATGCATTATAACTAGATGCCTAATTCCATATCATGAGCCTAGGTTATGCAAATTATTCTTGAGAATCATTTGTTAGAGCTGTGTTGATGTTAAGACATTGAGACATGAGCATAAAGTGCTTGATATAGCAAAATAAATTAGGCATCATAAGTATGAATAACTTAAAATGACATAATATTCCAATTGCATCAAGGTGATTCAAATGTGAATACCTATAACTAAGGATAATGGTAATATAATGACCAAAACTAGAGTTACAACTATTTACATTTAAACAAAAAAGCAAAGACAAAGAAAAAGATAAACACAAATGATACTAACTTGAAATCAAGATATGATTAATTAAGACTTAAAAAGGAATAAATATGTTTAAAAAAAAAAGTAAGAACATCTTAATGACATGAGATGAAGATATAAATAATCAAGATCCATGTGGACCATCAAGCCAATATTGAACACAAAAGAGAAAATCAAAATCAAATAAAAAACAAGACACCAACAATAATCAAATAAATAAAAATGGTCTAAGAATAAATTAATAACATAGAGAACCAAAGCTATGATAAGTGATTTTATTATTTTTAAGTAGGTGTATACTTATTATGCTTGCTATATAACATGGGAGGATCACCTTGCTTGATCAGACCCAAGTTTGGCCCTAGCTAGAAAATCAAGGAGGATGTGTAGAAAGTATTCAATGTCAGTGATTTCACTAAATTCCTAGAAAAAATGAAAGGGCATGACCATCACATCTCTACCTCATTTGTTTCCAATTGGAAAAATAGAGAGGTCACGTATCATGGAAAATATTTCCCCATCATTGAGCAACTCATTGCTTTGGTTATGGGTATCAGCTTGGAAGGGATCAAATTCTATAGGGGCAAGATTGACAAGGAGGAAGAAAAGAGGTTTTTGGAGGGTTCTAATGTTAGGGTGCTTACCTATGCCAAAGTAGGTATTGTGCATTCTTCTCTACCTAGCCCTTTCTATGAGATTGCCAATATGATTGTAGATATATCACTCCTGAAGGTAAGTACAATACCCTCCCTTTGCACCATCTTGTTCTTTTAAACCACTTCTATAAGGGACCTACTATTAGTTTTTTTTACTATATCCTTCAATCCATGGAAGCTTCCATCCTTGAGGTTCAAAATCATAAGAGAAGCCTTCCCCTACATCAAGGAGTCATCCTACTTTTGCATCAACATTATAATTTAGTCTCAGTGAATGCTCCTCCCCACCTATTATTGCCTCTTGAATCCTCTTCCAAGCACAAGATTCACTCTAAGAACCCTAAATTACTACTTTTTAGTCCTCCCTCCCCAAAAAGAGTTCTTAGAAGTATTAAAGAGAATAATCCTATTGCTTTTGTGGGCAAATAAATTATTGTTTCTAAGAGTCTAATGGTTATTAGTAACACAGATAGGGGCACTGATCCTTCTCCCTCTTTCAAGGATAAATTGGCCTATCTTAAAGGTAGGGTTAGTGCTCTTAATAAGGAGGTTAAATATCTGAATAAGAGCACTGACAAGAGAAAGATGGGGGAGATCCCTTCACTTGATGAAGTCAAAGTGGAAGAAGTTTTCAATAAGTTGAGAAATATAGAAGCAAGCTCTAATCATATCATAAATAGGTAGATTGACTTCTTAGCCATGCTCAAAGCCTTTATGGAGTTCATATAATTCCAAGTTCAATAGATTTGCACCTTGGTCAACATTCACAAAGGTATTTGGAGTAGTGGTTCAGCTAAGACACATGTTATTAACACCATTGACATGTCTGATCTATCACAAACCACAACCTTAGGACTCTTTAATGATTCAAAAACCTTTAGAAGAATTTCAACAAGTTACTCAAGTGAAGACATCTTTTTAGACTATTTTCTCTTGGTCCTTAGATTTTTGCTATCTTTTTATTGGGTTGTTGTCGTATTTTTCTTATGTATTTACTATTGTTTTGGTATCTTGGTGTCTCACTCTTAGCATTTGGTTTTTATGTTGTTGGGCTTCCAAGTCTATCTTGATCTTGATCTTTTGTATTGGGGAGTGGACCTCTCTTTCCAACCACTAATTTTATTTGTTATATCTATATTTTGAGCCTTTTTGTAATAGGGCATTGTACCTTCAAAACCATTTATCAATATGCAAAAAAAAAATTAATAACATATGATCAATATATAAATAATCAAGATCCATGTGAATCATCAAGATGTTCTGAAACATAAAAGAGATAATAAAAAATATATAGAGAAACACAAGACCAAGATGAGACAGGAAGTAATAAAAAGAGAAAAGGAGAAGAAATAAAAAGAGAGGTGTAAAAGTAAAACAAAACACCAAGAAAACTTAAATAAACACACATAAAAAAAAAATCCAAGTTAGTGTGGTTTAAAGACAAATGTTCATGCATGTGCAGTAGATGTGTTACTTTTTACCACAACATAACAAAGAATAATGTCATAATAATTGTTCCCTAATTAAAGAGGAATAATGATAGAAGAAATGGGGAAAGAGAATAGAAGGAAGGGGTTAGCTGAGCTGACTCCAAATGTACAAGACAAGTGGATGCTACTTACATAGTTCCATGGATGCATGTTCTAACATGAACTTTAGGCTAATGTAGTTCTCCCAAGAAATGAGATAGAATAAAAATGGTGATCAGACTAACATGATTAATGTAATAGAATAAATGGAAGATATGACAAAAAAATGAGAATGGTTCTACAAATAACAAGCTAATGGGATGAGAAAGAATGATCTTGAAAAATGGCAAGAGCATAGCATGGTATGATGGGAATGTATAAATATATAAAAGTGTGAGATAATGTTTTTGTTATTTTTTGGATTGTGTTCTAATTTTTTTGGTAGTTTTAAAGTATTTATAATGTTGTTAGTGTTTTTGGGATAAAATATGCACAAGGTGGTGTTTCCAAACAAGATCCACTTTTCACATTCAAGAAAGGAAATGAGAAACTAAGAAGAAAGGACGAGGGTTTGTATGTACCCAGATTGTGGACTTGTGCACCAAATTCAGACGATAGCAAGAACTCCTCTTTGGTTGTGGAGGATGACACCTGAAGGAAAAAGAGACTAAAACACAAAAATTATTAGATGACAAGAAAGTGGACTGCCAAGCGAAAGCTTGGTCCTAAAAGTGCAAAGACTTCTCGGAGGATGATAGTCCACTGTTAAAAATAGAATATTTGACAAAAATAGAAATGATGAAAGACTAAATGAAGGAAATAAAAAGAAAATGTGTACTTGATATGTAGCAATCTACTTTACACAGTCACCGATGTCGAGGGTTTTGCCAGCGTCGATCAAGGAAGATCACCAACGTCGGTTAGGTTGTCAATGTCGGTAGGGGCAACGGTCGAGTTCGGTCAGGGTGATGGCCAGGGACAAGTTCAAGTCTAGGTTTTTGGTTTATAGGGTGGACTGTGGTTTTGTCTGAGGGTCAGGGAGCCTGTTTAAGGGTTAGAGGGATTATTTAGGGGTCTGAGGGACTGTTTTGGGGTCTGAGGGACTAAGAATATTGTCTGGGAATAGACTAGATGGGTGATAGAGGCAAAAGGAGGATGAACAAGAGACAGGGATCCGAGAAGGCTTTTCAGCCTCTTAGGGAAGGACAAGGAAGGTTGTGGAAAATGGGCTAGATTAGTAGGTAAATTCAAATAAGAAATGAAATGAAAACAAGAAAGTACTTACCTCCTGCTTGCTGAAGGAAGAATGGAGGAAACCTGTTGTTGGAGCTGTTAATAGTCTTGTAAATGCTAAGAGCCTGGGAATATCTCTGTAGGGTACCTGTAGCTACTGGTGTTGCTGTGTGAGAGGGAGAGAGAGAGGAACAGAATGCCAAAGCACCAAAAATAGTTTACGTTCATGGGGGGGAAGAGCAGTTGTAGAAATGCATTTTTGAACGTAATCGACGTCGGTAAAACCACTGACGTCGACCGCATAATGACCGACGTCAGTGGTAGAAGAATGGGGATAGAGGCTAAAATTAGCCTCTGTCTATTCTTGCATGATGCCAGGTCAAAGGGCCATGGGAAAATGGTTGAGGAAGGCATAAATGGATGTGAGAGGGAGGATTAAGAGAGGATTTGGGCAATAAAGGCTAGGAGAGAGGTGGGGGCATCCAAGGAGGGGATCCAAGTTGGCATGGTGAGGTGGAAAGGGGCCAATAAATTAAAATATTTATTTATTTTAATTTAAAAATGGAGGGGACTAGGACAAGTGCTAGGAAATAGACCAAGGGGTCCAAGGGAGGAGGACGACCTAGGGGGTAGACACGATTTTGGTGTCTACATTTGCCCCTTTTTGTCTTGTTGGTTGTTCTTGATGAACTGCAAGACAAAAATAGGAGTTGGTTGCCCCAGGTATGGGATGAGGTCTTCCCCCCTCAAAGTGAGAGTCAAAGGAAGGGAACTTGAGATCGAGTGTCAATTTGACAAAGAGATGGATAGAGAGAGGGTGAGTGTGAATGCTACAATAGTCGTGATTATGCGTATACCACTTCACGGGATGGTCAGGTTAAATTATTGCAGGTCAAGGTTGAGGAGTGCCAAAATTGAAGTAATCAGGCCCTAGCATTTAGTCGTAGCTGATCAAGTTATTCAATCTAAGCTAAAGCTCCAATGGGGCATTGTGTTTTAGGTATCCCAGGCTTAGGAAGTGCTCCTGAAAACATGAAAAAAATCACAAGTAGTGGGGATCAACTTGCTCATGATCATATACTTGTGAGGGTTAAAATATGGGCTGCGCATAATTTGCTAACCAGTCATGAGGTAGTAAAGGCAATCAAAACGACTAAGGCAGAGTTGTCTCGAAAGTGGTCAGAGGAGATAGTCATGATCTCTGAGGTCTGGCGGTCGAGGTAGGCGGAGGCAAAAGTAATCTCAAGTATGTCCCAGGGGGCTAAGATGACTTCTACTGGAGAGCTAACTGATTGGGGGCATGATTTTGGGTAATGTTGAAAAATGAGGAGGTTTGAAGGCTGTCAACGCCGATGATAAAATTGACATCATTGAATAAAAGTGACTGACATCAGCATAAAAGGC
This sequence comes from Torreya grandis, assembly GCA_037957365.1. Classification (NCBI taxonomy): domain Eukaryota; kingdom Viridiplantae; phylum Streptophyta; class Pinopsida; order Cupressales; family Taxaceae; genus Torreya; species Torreya grandis. Next base: position 3,624,971 of record JARHVA010000538.1, on the reverse strand, counting down.
TGATGTCGGTAGTCTAGGGCACACCGTTGCCAACATTGATGGCTTGCCAAATCTAACAAAACTGGATTAGCAGCCCACCAAAAGTCATTTGTGATTTGCTGATTGAGAGAAAGAAGAGCTTTGGGGTCTTTTGAGTGAAAGTGACCCTGAGTTGATTGAGTTAGCAGTGTGAGGTGGCATAGCGAGATTAGTGGGGAGAGTGAGTGAGTTGGAGCTGAATTGGACGCTGTAGAGGTGGTTGTGGGCCAACAGGAGCTTGTGGATAGAGAGACACAATAGAGATGGCAGAGGGTAGTAGAGGACCCACGGGAGGTCCACCACTAGTGGCACCCATCGTGCCACCATGCTGGCATCGACGGGATGAGGTAGGAGGATCATTGAACCTTGGTTGGTTGATTTTAGTTTTGATTTGGTTTTTGAAATTTTAGTTGTTTTAGGCAAAAATTGAGGGGGGGTAGCTAGAAGGGTGGAAAGGGTAGGTAGGTTAGTTTAGGTTGATTTAGGAAGGTTTGGGGGGTTAAAGGGGGAAGCCCTAATTTTTAGGGTTCACCCCATTCAGCTCTTGGTCTAAACCAATCATCAACGTCGGCCGACAGCTATCAGCATTGATCATGTGTCTACCAGTGTCGGTCACTATGTGATCGACATCAGTTAGGCAAGTGTCGTCATCGACATGTGAACTGATGTCAGTGGATGCTTGGTCTGAGAGAGTTAGAAAATTATCAAGTCAGAGGGCCGAAGCCATGTTGAGAGCTTCTCGGGTGTCAGGATAGCCATAGACGGTCAGGTAGATGGTCAAGTAGATAGATAAAAGGGCAAATGGGCAAGCTAGGTCTCCTAAAAGGGAAAAAGAGTCATGGGGATTGGTAGTCACATTGACATGGATTTGACTATTGGATGCAGGTGAGGCAGATGCTGATGCTGTAGGATCGATTATCACCATTACTGACATGGATGCGTCAAGACATTACCAGGGAGGAGTGGGCGCAGATGAGCGTAGTGGGACTCGACAGGCTGTGATGATACTATCAGGTGGTGAGGGATGTGAGACTGATGGTGGCTATGATCGAGCGGTGGGATCACACCACCAACACCTTCCACTTACCGACAGGGGAGATGATAGTCACAGTCGAGGATGTGTACCAAATTTCACAGCTATTGATGCACGGAGCAGACTTATATTCATGCTCGAGAGAGGCATATGATATACATATGGTCATGCTATTTGGAGAGCACATCACTAAGATGAGCTAGCATTTAGCCAATTTTGTGTATGAGCCCCTCTATGTGGTAGACAAGGACGCACATTGACTAGCCATTCTGATGATGATAGGCATTACAGTCTACACATTGCTAGATGTAGAGGGAGGCAGGTTTTTGGTTGCTATGACTAGAGTGTTGACAGACATGATAGAGCAGTAGATAGTGTTTACCTAGGTGCCTATATTTTTGGCCTAGGTATATAAAGAGTTATGGGGCATCAGTCAGTGGTGGTGGTTTAGTCTGTGTGTGGGCCACCTCCTGCACTATTGGGCATATGAGCATATTGTGGTTACACAACCTCTCGGCCTCCTAGTGGCTATTTAGGTTGGCTTCAGGGTCAGATTCAGATGATGGTGTGAGGTGATGGCGTAGACTCAGATGGATGGGGTGGTTAGAGATATTGACCACTATAGAGGGGTACTGGAGGCCCTGATCCCAGTGGATATCATTTGGAGACCATACTTGGTGTATCTAGCATTTAGAGATCAGGGAGAGCAGTTGGTCGGGATTCAGAGCATGTAATGGGTCAGGGGTAAATGAGCTGGTGAGCTCGAGAGGGTGCCAGTAGAGAGAGTGCGGTGCCAGTATGGGCTGCTTTAGGATGTGTTGCCCACCTTCCCACAGTACAAGCAGGATGACATAGAGGCATTGCTTCCATTGCTAGAGGAGACAAAGGGACCTGATTTTGAGGAGTTACCGATAGGGCCTGGGATAGTTGACCCAGGGTGTACCAAGGCTTACACAGTGTGGTGGACAAGGTAATACATAGGTATACAGGTGGGACCATAGCCAGATCTACAGGTCATGATCAAGGATAGGGATATGGTAAGGTAGGAGACGGATGCTGCAAGACAGGAGAGAGATGCTACCATCTAGGAGAGGGATATAACATGAGGACAAGTGACCATTTTGTAGGGTCAATTGGCCATAGCCTAGGCACAGGCATTGGCAAGATAGGGTTTTGGAGGATAGGGCTTGATGCAGCATCCACCTCAGTAACCAATTCAACAGCTTACATAGTCAGTGTCAGTGCAGCCAGGGTTTTCACAACCACATGGTTTAGTGGAGGGCACGACAGCGGGTTAGATGGGTCCACTGCAGACTGTATCTATAGTTAGATACAATGATGCACTGGATGAGATCACATATTATGAGAGGGCCATCAGGGGGTTCCCTCAGATACAGTGATACTTTGAGATGAGGGCAAAGTTGAGCCAATAGCGGTCTATGTCATGAGCGATGGATTTAGGGTCCCATAGGCGATGTAGATCAGAGGGTGGAGATGATACATCATCCTCTTGACTGCCACCACCGCCGCCACAGCCACAGCTGTGAGGCCAGATTGTGATGTTATTTTTGATGTATATACTGGCCTGCGAGTCGATGACGAGAGATGTTATATTTTTTGAGAGAGAGAGATGCATAGATTGTGTGATTATATAAAAATTTGAGATATATATGATGATCATTTTGAGCATTGACATGAGTTATGGACATGCTGTTATGGATGTGCTATGTTATTTTGATTTGATGCATGTTTTGATATTATGTTTGTGATTATGATGACTAATGTGATGATGATAATGTTATGGTTAATGATATTTTTGTGATTATATGATGATGAATGTATGATTATGATTAATGATATGGATGTAAATGATTAATGTTAATGATGTGAATGGTTATGACTGTTAGATTCGATGATGATGGATGTTTAATTTTTATGATTTGTAGATTATATGATGTGAATGTTTAATGGTTATGATAGTGATGTTTATGTGATGACTATGATGTGAATGATGAAAATGATTATGCTAATGATTATGAGAATATGTAATTAGTTGTGATGTGATTGACAAGTGACAAGAGAATGGGATGGGAGAAAGTGATGAAGATGATGGCTGAGCTAACCCCAGAAGACCCCATGTCAACTAAGTGCTGCCTACATAGCCCTTGTCCTAAGGGCCTTAGGCTAATGTAGTTATCCCAAAAAAGGGAGGAAGAGTCGAAAAGATTGATTGGTCTTGGTCGAGGTCAAGGTCATGGTCAAAGAAAAGAAGGTTTGTCCATCAAAGAGATGAACAAACAAAGGTGGTCGAGCTAACCCCAGAAGATGTCATGTCATCTGAGTGCTACCTACATAGCCTTGGTCTTAGGGCCTCAGACCAATGTAGTTCAGATAGAGGAGTCAAAGAGGTCGATAGGTTGGTTTGGTCATGTGTCAAAATGATGAGGATACGATGATGTCATAGTTTTTTCCAAATGGTGTATTCTGTACATTGGTCAAGGTTTTTCATCCCTATAAATTGTCCATATTAGGTGATGGATGTATGCTAAAGATGAATTAAGGTCTATTTATGCTTCAATAAGTATTGGTTTATGCTTAACATAAATTGTGTAGTCCATAGTTTCCATGTGTATTGGTGTCCATAGAAACTAGTGTGAATAGGCTATATGAGTGGTCTGAAAAGAGTTGGGTTGAGTTGATTTGACAAATGATGTGGTTGAATGTGACCAAAGTGTAAAGGAACTGAAAGGCATATTTGCCATTTCATTGATAAGTACCAAAATGACAGCATGGATAGGGGTTGTTAGAACAAAAAGCCCCATTCATGCATTATGTCGTTGACCATGGGTTGTGTTAGAGTGGTAATCAAATCACTTTGACATTAAAGTGAGCTCAAGTCCCTTGAGCAGGTGTTATGATAGGTGAGGATAGGGTAACCCATTTTAGAGCAGAGATAACCTTGCCCTTTTTTATAGGAGACCCTGAGACAAGTATAAGCCAAGTCCATGACTCGTGTTTGTTTATTTGTTTTTTTTTTTGGTTTAACAGACTAATCAATGTGGGAAGTCTATATAGAGATGTCATTTTGCTTTGTGGTCATTTGTGAAGCTGATCGATGCGGGAAGCTTCTAAGAAAGTGTTGTTTGTAGCAAGATTTAGTCATAGCCATCCTTTGAGGGAGTGGTCTATATTTTTGCTTTATATATAGAGGGCTTTGGAATAGCTGTCCTTCGAGGGAGCAGTCTATTAGCTACAAAAATGATAGTACAGCTATCCTTCGAAGGAGCAGTCTGTCTTTTAGAGTTTGTGACCTTGGATATTTTGACATCTCAATTTTTATTTTTTTATTTTTTTGACAGAATTTTGAGTCATGGACAAGACTATAGAAGTTCAAGGGCTCCCTTTTATTATGACAAAGTATCCATACATCATAAAAGGGTTATAGAGGATTTGTTAAAGGGGAATAGGGTTGAAGGAATGAGGATTAAGAGGATGCAAATTGCTCAAGGGATGAGCTCAAGTTAACTGTCAAATAGATGAGTACTCATCTAATAGTAGAATAGTCATAGATGTAAGGCATTAAGAGGCTCAGGTTCTAGCCATCCATTAAGAGAAGACAGGTGATAAGTCCCTGATCCATACTTGTGCATGGTGATGAAAGGTCTGAGTCAATTAAGAGTAAACTTTCCCCATTTGCCTCTTCAAGATTAGTCACGTGTTGATTGATGATGCTAGATGTGAAGATGATGTTTGGTTGATGGTCGGTCAAGGTTTAGTTGTTTGATATTTGGTCGATGATTGGTCAATGGTTGGGTTGAATGTTTGGTCAAGGTTTGGTCGATTGATATTTGGTCGATGTTTGGTTGAAGTTGGGTTAATGGTTGGTCAAGGTTAGGTTGTTTGATATTTGGTCAATGGTTGGGTTGAATGTTTGGTCGAAGTTTGGTCGATTGATATTTGGTCGATGTTTGGTCAAAGTTGGGTTAATGGTTGGTCGAGGTTAGGATAGTCAGTATAAAGTCAAACTCCCCCTGATCATTTTGTGGTAGGAAGAATGTCTAACACCTAGTGCTGATGATTAACAGGTTAGATGAATGAGATGGAGAGAAGATGAGGAGGAGAGACCTGGGTACCCCACCTGGTTGATAGGTCAGGGGTTCCAAGCGAATAGCATTTAGGCATTGAAAAAGCTAGGAGGGATGGAAACCACTGACTCTGTAGGTGAAGAGGGAGGAATAGGCAAGCTTGGAGGAGATTGGTCGATGGTGGGTTTGGGAAAAAGGTCTACAGGAGCTTGAGTAGGGTCTTGGAAACCTAGGCCATATCGTTTCTTGGCATTATCATCGTTGAGTGGTTCGATAGGCTGGTGGGAGCCTTGCTCATAGTGCTTGAAGCCGAAACCCTTCCATGCACACCTATAAAGGTAGGTGTGAGCAAAGGCAGGGTTGCTAAGAAATGAGAAATCTGATGTGAATGGCTGAGGTGAGGAGAGAGGGTTCCCATCGATAGGAGCTTGATTGAGTCCCCCATAGATGAGATTGGTTCAGAGGTGAGGAGGACCATAAGGCACGACCATCCTGATTCAATGGTCGTAATTAGGGTTGTGGTGAAGGCGTCCATACTCTTGTGGAGTTTGGAACATGTCTAAAGTCAGCAAGCGATATTCCCCAAGTGAAAGTCATTAGAAGATGTCTTCCATGGGGTCTTTGGTTGTCGCTTGAAGAGGAGGGGTGAGGGCGACCGCCAGTTATGAACTAGTCAAAGCTTCTGCAGATGGAAGCAAAACTGGGGTTGATGGCTTGATAGGAATGAGGACGTCATTTAGATGGTAGGTTGTGTTAAAAGTTTTAAAAGGTGATGGGTCAGCGGGAATGGTGTGGACTTGCCCGTCGTGCTCAAATTTTACACAACAGTGCAGGGTAGAGGGAACACAAGCCATGGCACGGATCCAGGGTCAGCCTAGCAACATGTTATATTGAAACTCTCCTTCGATGATATAGAAGAGCTCTGGGACTGTGTGTGGGCCAATGCGAATGTGAAGGATAACAATACCAATGGTTGTGGCAGTGGTGTCATTGAAGGAGTACAAGATTGCGTCAGTTTTGGACACATAATTCTTGGGGAGGGCCAATTGATCGAAGGCATGGGTGGAGATAATGTTGATGTTGGTGCCTCCATCAATCACAACACGCTTGATGCGGGTTTGATCAACATAGGCAGTGATGAAGAGGGTGGCATCCTGATCTTCTATGTTAGATGTGGGAATTTCATAATCACTGAATGTGATGGAGGCAATAGGGGATAAAGAGTGGATAAGGGCAGTGAGTGGTTGGGGGTCCTCGAGTTGAACCTCCACTACCTGCAAGGATCAGATGAGAGCTTGACGATGCTGGGGCAAGGTTTGAATAAGGTCATAAAGGGACATCTTCACGGGCATCTGGTGAAGTTATTTTAACATGGAGTCATGGATTGCCCCTGAAGAGGAAGAAGAAGAGGGTTGAGATGCACCAAGGATAGAAATTTTAGGTTTTGGTGGTTAAGGGGGCTTGACGAAAGGGTAGGTCCAAGGAATGGTAGCTTTTTCTCTTGCCTTGTCCTTTTATGACCTAGTGGTTATGTGGATGGCATTGATTTCAAAGATAGGGGTGAAGGAGATGAAGGGGTTATGGCCTGCTAATGAGATGTCGATGTGGTTGAAGAGATTAGAGGGATATGGGAAGGTGTCAAGGGTCGGTTGACGGTGTCCTCAAGAAGAAGAGTGTCTTTCTCCATATAGCGGCGAATGACAGCCTTGAGGGCATAGCAAGTCTTGATGTCATGTCCTGGCGTATAATGATATAGACAAATCTTCATATCATCGAACCAGGAGGGCTTAGACCTTAGAGGATGGAAGGGCCTGATGGGTAGAAGGGTTATGCTAGAGGTCTACAAAAGTTGGTGCAATATCAAAGAATATGAGCCCACTAAAGGGTTCGTGCTCCTTGATGTGTGAGATGCTGGTGACTTTTGCTTGGGCAGTGTTGAAGGAGGTTTATGTACCACCTTTTGGATTGATGGTGCGGTGACAGGTGAAGATGACACTTTCTTCGTGAGAGGTGCCAAATTTTTGGGAGAGAATAAGCTAGTGGTAGGCAAAGAGAGCAAAGGAGGCAACTTGTTTTGATTAGAGGTTGGAGTGGGGAGGACTCTGGTTATGGTCGAAGGATGAGGGCCTAAAATGGAGGGCAATGGTGATGGGGGAGGAGGAGTTCACCTCTGTGGTTTAGGTTGGAAGACTACTATTGGTTGAGGTTTGGTCTAAGTCCACCTTCACTTGCAGATGAGTGAGGTTAGAGATAGGGCGAACGTCGAGTGACTTGATTGGTTTTGATGGGGTAGATGTGGGTTTTGGTCCTGATGCGGTTGGTTGAGGTTTAGAAGGTCTAAAAGTGGAAGCCTAGTTTTGGTTGGAAGTCTTGGGATATTCTACCATGGGAGGATTGGCAGCATGAGATGAGAGGGCACGGGCATGCTGAAGAGCTTTGAGATGCTCCCACAATACTTGATGCTCCACTTTCCTTGAAGGGAGAAGTTTGATTTTCTCCACTAGTTGGGAAAATGGCTGAGAAGATGTCAGATGAGGTTTGGGTCCTTAAGAGGATGTGGATGGCTGTGGGGCCAAAGATGAGATTGGCATAACAGTCTCAGACCCAAGGCATGATGAAGTCATGGCAGGTTCATCTTTAGTTGGAGACGGAGGAGAGACAGGTTCTTCCCTAGGTGGAGAAGAAACCAGAGAGTGAGGCTCCTCAAGAGGGTAAAGGGCAGGGATGATTGTGCCCTCCACTTGCAGTTGAGGAGTAGGAAGGGTCGGTTCCTCCATAGGTAGCAAGAAGGAGGATGGTGAGACCAGTGGTGCTGACATGGTCGAGGCATCCTCCAATATGAGAGAGGTTGACGGAGAACTAACTGGAGAAGGAGGTTCATCCACATGTGAGGGACTGATGGGTGGTCTAACCTCTTGAGTTGGTGAGAGAGGTTGGTCAGGGATGAAGGGCAAGACCATATTGACTGTTCATTTATTATGTTTGTGAATGTCATCAGTCATAGTCTACACATTATTTTGGGTCAGCGGATGATTGGGGAATGGTTGCTTGAAGATGTCGATGCCTTGATTGGGTGGCGCATTGGGATTGTTGAGGATGAGGTCACCCTTTTCAAGCATGTCTTGGATGATGTTTTTAAGGGTCTTGTAATTTCCTGTGTCATGGCCTTTAACATGGAGGTAGTTGTAGAAATCATTTTCCCTATACCACGCAGGGATGGCACATGAGGGATCAAATTGTGGAGGTGGTCGGATTTGGGGGAGATTGAGAACCCCCTGTTTGAAAAGTTTTTCTAGCACAAACGCGTATGACTCTCTGAGTGGAGTATATTGTCATTGTACGTATCTCTACTGGAATTGGTGGGTGATGCTTTGGGACATAGATGGCTCAGGTTGGTTGGTTGAAGGCGAAGAGGATGAAGGTCTAATGACTACAATGTTTGTTGATGCCTTAGACTTAGGATTAGATGAAGAGGGTTTAGAAGAAGAGGAATCATTAGTCTTGGAGTTGGGATTCTTACTTCGCAACTTGACTTTATTCTCCTCGATGGCATGTAATTCAAGCTTGTGGGCCATCGTGAAGGCTTTATCGAAGGTGCGGAAGGTCTGAACCCGTAAGGTGGAAGAAATATGCTTGGCATAGGCTTGGGAGAAAAATTTGATAAGTTCGGGTTGGGGTAGAGAAAATGAGAGCTGATTGATGAGGCCTTTTTAGCGAGCAACAAAATCGGCTATGGATTCATCCTCAAACTGCCAGATAGAATAGAGATCTATGATTGAGACCTTTTTGGTGATGTTGATAGAGAAGTGATCAAGGAAGAGTTGGGCCAGCTGGGTGAACGTGAAGAGGGAATGGCTGGCGAGAGAGCTGTACCAGTCAAGAGTAGCACTAGAGAGAGACATAGGAAACGTGTGTAAAAGTAATGCATCATCGTGGGCAATGAGATAACAGGCATATCTGAATGCCCATAGGTGCTATTGCAAGTCTTTCTTACTCTAAAAATGAGAGAATTTAGGAAGCTCCCACTGACTGGGATATGGCTTGATCGAGACAGAGGGATGGATGGGTTCATTACAAATTTACTCATATGAGAGGGCATTGCGTGAACCAGAAATAGAGGTCTCGAGACTAGACATTCTGTCCATCAGCATTTTGATGATGTCTATTGACAGATTGGCGGATGGAATGCCCCCTAAGTTATAAGGCACTTGAAAGATATTGAGAGGGGCATATGACGTGGTTGGTTATGCTTGTGTAGGTGCAACATATAAGTAGCTAGTCATTGAGGCAGAAGTTGAAGCCAAGGGCACTTGTGTTATGGGGTTGATAGGCACAAATTGGATAGGGGCCATCAAAGGTGGTTGAGGGGTGGCCACACTTGTTGAAGGGTAAGCAGTTACTCTTGTGTTGATAGGTGCAAGAGTAGGGGGGATAGAGACCACTAGGTTTTGGAAAGGTGTAGGATTTGGTTGAGTAGTTTGAGGTTGAGGGGGTGTTGAAACCCCCATGGTGGTAGGTCTAGAAGGAGAGGCTAAATTTTGAAGGTAGGACACGATTGGGTTATTAGTCGAGGTGTTGGCTTGATTGTCTATAGGTTGAATTGTGGACGCTATTGATGTGATCATTGTCTCGATTAAGGAAGTCAACATCCCATAAATTAGGTTGCCTAAGGAGTCTCACGTTTGACTTCACGTGAGATAATGTTGAAGGGATCTACCATTGAAGTCCAAGAATCTTTCAAAGTCTTGGTCCCCTTCAGGGACAATGGGAGACTGAGTTGGGGTTAGTCAAGTAGGAGTTCTTTTAGTCTCCGAGTGGAACTCCATTATAGGACTGGTTATGGACGGGGAAGGTAGAAGCGGTTGATGCCTCACGTGGTCAAGAAGAGCCTTAGTTTGACTACGTGTCAAAACCATTCAAGGCAAGAGGGGTCAAGTTTTAGAAACTATGTTTTTTTAGCTTCAAAAACTTAGAATGTGGTTTTGGCAGAAAAAGGGGTGGGTTTTAAGGCTATTGTTTTGAAAAAAAGGACTGTGACAGTGACCGATGTCGGTTGAAAAATTGATGCCGGTGATAAAATATGGTTGACGTCAGTCAGATAACCGATACCGGCGAGGAAAGGTTGCCGACGTCGGTGGTAAAATTGATGCCGATGACTGTGTTTTCCAAAAACTTAGAAGATTTGAGAGTTTTTGAAAAAAAGGAAGAAGAACGTCCTCACTAGCTCAAACAAGCAGATACGAATAGAAAAGATGAAGAACACAAGCAGATCCTAAGCGTTAAATCCCTAGGAATGAATTATTAGGATCATGTTGGCTTATGCCTTAGAATGTGTTTGGGAAGATTGGCTTTTGAGATTTGTCCTAGAAGAGGTAGTCTATGGATGGTTTCAGGTTAGTTATGGTGCTCAAAAAGTTTGTGTTAGGTTTCGTACATGGCTTGGTGCTAGGGAGCAAGCTCCCCTCACTTCACGAGCCCAGTGATAACCTGGTCTTGCTTAGCCAAAATATACTTTCCCTAAAGATTATCCTCTACCAGAGAACAGAGTGGGCTTTCCCCATGGTGATGAAATCCAAGTGGGATTGCCAGGATGGGTAAGGTATCCACTGGGTGATGAAATCCTAGTTGGGCCTTGTCTCAGGTGAGTTTTGATGTTTGATTTGTGCAAGTGATTTGGTTGTGTAACATAAAGTGATCTACGATTAATTCATGATGCAGTTGTTAATTACTAGATGTGGACTAAGAAATGCAAGCAAGCAAAAATGAAATGCAATGCGTTTTAAGCCCAAGTCAAAATGTTAGTTCATATGAAGACAAATGGAGAAAGGGTTAAGAGTATGACTTTTGACTAGTCTATGATGCAAGAAAAGAAAGAAGAGCTCTTTTTAATCCTACTTATGATGTCTTTTGGAAGAGATAGAAGGAAGAGGTGAAAAGGAGAAACCTAATGCACCCTATATGAAAAGAAAGAAAAAAACCCAAGGAAGACCCTAGGGTCCCACTGGGCATGCCAGAATGTTTCCAAACAAGATCCGCTTTTCACATTCAAGAAAGGAAATGAGAAACTTAGAAGAAAGGATGAGGGTTTGTACGTACCCAAATTGTGGACTTGCACACCAAATTCAGACGATAGCGGGAACTCCTCTTTGGTTGTCAAGGATGACACCTGAAGGAGAAAGAGACTAAAACACAAAAATTGTTAGATGACAAGAAAGTGGACTGCCAAGTGAAAGCTTGGTCCTAGAAGTGCAAAGACTTCTCAGAGGATGACAGTCCACTATTAAAAATAGAATATTTGATAGAAATAGAAATGATGAAAGACTAAATGAAGGAAATAAAAAGCAAATGCATTCCTGATATGCAGCAATCTGCTTTGCACAGTCACTGACGTCGAGGGTTTTGCCAGTGTCGGTCAAGGAAGGTCACCGACGTCGGTTAGGTTGCCGACGTCGGTAGGGGTAACGGTCGAGGTCAGTCGGGGTGATGGCCAGGGACAAGTTTAGGTCTAGATTTTTGGTCTACAAGGTGGACTGTGGTTTCATCTGAGGGTTAGGGAGCCTGTTTGAGGGTCAGAGGGATTTTTTAGGGGTCTGAGGGACTGTTTTGGGGTCTGAAGGACTGAGAATATTTTTTGGGAATGGACTGGATGGGTGACAGAGGCAAAAGGAGGATGAACGGGAGATAGGGATCTGAGAAGGCTTTTCAACCTCTCAAGGAAGGACAAGGAAGGTTGTGGACAGTGGGCTGGATTAGTAGGTAAATTCAAATAAGAAATGAAATGAAAACAAGAAAGTATTTACCTCCTATTTGCTGAAGGAAGAATGGAGGAAACCTGTTGTTGGAGCTGTTAACGGTCTTGCAAATGCCAAGAGCCTGGGACTATCTCTGCAGGGTACCTGTAGCTGCTGGTGTTGTTGTGTGAGAGGGAGAGAGAGAGGAATAGAATGCCAAAGTGTCAAAAAGAGTTCATGTTTGAAGGGGGAAGAGCAGTTGTAGAAATGCATTTTTGAAGGCAACCGACGCTCGCAGAACCAATAACATCGGCCGCATAATGACCGATGTCAGTGGCAGAAGAATGGGGACAGAGGCTAAAATTAGCCTCTGTCCGTTCTTGCACACTGCCAGGTCAAAGGGACATGGGAAAACGGTTGAGGAAGGCATAAATGGAAGCGGGAGGGAGGATTAAGAGAGGATTTTGGCAATAAAGGCTAGGAGAGAGGTGGGGGCATCCAAAGAGGGGATCCAAGGTGGTATGGGTGAGGTGGAAAGGGGCCAATAAATTAAAATATTTATTTATTTTAATTTAAAAATGGAGGGGACTAGGACAAGTGCTAGTAAATAGACCAAGGGGGCCAAGGGGGGAGGATGACCTAGGGGGTAGACACGATTTTAGTGTCTACAGGTGGGACCATCTAGTCAAGGAGATACATGTTCGAGAGTAGGGGTTCTAATAAAATAGCTAAGCCAGTTGTAACAACCCATGCTCAAAAATTGGTGAGAGTGAGGATATTATTAGATGAAAAATGCCTATAAATGGTATCAAAGGTAATATAGAATAATGCGCAACATGAAGCAACTTTAAATAATTATCTATGTTCACTTATCTGTAACAGTGTGATAAATTTCTTGAACTGAGAAGATGTTCTTGTTCACTTTTCTAAAGCTACAAAATATTGACCTAGATAAACTACTTTATAGAACTAGCATTTGAGGATTTTCATAATGTTCATGAGACATAATCTGGATCATAATTGGTTGAGGGATAAAAAGTGTTCAAGCTTACAACATGCCTCAAGACATAACAAAGAATATGGTTCTCAAGGAGAATGGTCCAAAGAATAGGGTCCAACACATGGATAATATAAAGTGGGATAAAGAACATGGTTTTATTTTGAGAATGGTCTAGGATAAGATAAAATGCATTTATAGTGCTGATGATTCAAAGCCTTCACTATCTAGAGGCATGAAGTGCAGGCCAATGTAGTATAAAATGTGTTTAAGGTAGGATAAAATGGTGGGATAAAATTAATTTAACACAAGTTTCCCTAAAGTTAGGGGTCTTATAGATAATGGTTCAAAATTTGTTCATGCATATAACCTCTTAAGGTGTATGATGTTCATGGGATCTAGAATTTCTTCATGATTAGGTTTAGCCAACCAATATACCCTTGATCCATAGTTTGCCATGACAATATGTGGTCCCAACTAATTAGGTTGAAACATACCTTTTTTTAGGTTCAAAATTTGTGTTATTTTGGTTCTATTTCAAAACCAAGTCACCAATCTCAAAATCTTGATGGAGAATACACTTATTGTAGCTTTTCTACAATTTTTTCTGATAGGCATGCAAATTTTCTAGGGAAACCAAATGCTTACCATCAAGAAGTTCTAGTTTTTGTAGTCATGAGGCCCTATAGTCTTCATCATCTTGAATTTGCTCTAGTGATATTCATAATGATGGTATACCAATATTGACTAGGATAAGAGCATTAGTACCAAAAATAACAGAGTATAGAATGGCTCTAGTTGGGGTTTGATGATTAGTTCTATAAGCCCAAAGGGCAAGAAAGAGTTGCAAGTGCCAATTATGACCAACGTTATTGACAATATTCTTTAAGATGGATACAATGGTTTTTTTTGACACCTTAGCTTATCTGTTACCTTGCAAGTTATATGGAGTAGATTTATTGTGCTTGATCTTGAATTTCACATAAAGAGATTTCACATCTTGGTTTACAAAGGATCTACCATTATCAAATATAATACAGGCTGGGATGCCATATCGACAAATGACATAGTAATGAATGAATTTGGATATCTACTTCCTAATAACATAAGTGATAATAATGACCTCAATCCACTTGGTAAAGTACTTGATTATAGTCAAAATATGTTTATGATCATCTGAAGTTATTGGGTTAATTTTCCCAATGAGATTGAGACCCCATATTGAGAATGACCATGGTGTTGTGATCAGTTGTAGTGGTAAATGAGGTACATATATCAAGTTGACATGCTACTGATAAGGAATACACTTTTTCACATAGTTTCAAGAATCGGTTTCCATTTTGGGCCAATAATAGCCTATTTTGAGGAGCTTCTTTGCTAGGACTACACCATTAGTGTGGGCTCTACACATTCCTTCATGAACCTCCTTTAGTGCCATCTTGGATTATCCTAAAGATAAATAATGAATAAGCATTCCATCATAGACTTTATGATAAATCATGTTTCCAAGGAGAGTATATCATGTTTAGTGATGAAGGAATAATTTCTATTGGTTGTTGGAAAGGTTGGTAGGGAAGACATGACTATGGAAATAGGTATAAAAATATTGGTACCATGATAGCTCAAGTGGGGGATTAGGACCAAAAATGATGCATACCCTCTCTAAATTTGTTATAATATGTGTAGGCTAAAGAATATTTTTAATTAGGAACTGATACTCTTTAGCACTACCATCCATTTGAATCATGGAACCAATCATTACCATTACATCGACAAATCTATTATTTTCTCTTGAAACTTGTTCAAACTACAGAGAATTAAAATGTGTTTTGAGGTTATCAATATTTTTTTTGTAAGGAACAAGCATATCATCTCTTTTTTGATACTAATCAGTGGTCTAATTGATGATTAACTGTGAATCTCCATAGATCTTTAAGATTTGAATATCCCACTAAATAACAAGGTAGAGCCCTATAATCAATGCCTTATACTTGGACATATTGTTTGTATGATGAAATTATATATAGAATACATTGGGAATTAAATTCCCTCATGGTATGATCAATAATATGCCAACTCCATATCTATAAGATGTGAAGGATCCATCAAAATAGAGCATCTACTGTTTAGGTTCCTACAGTGCTTATTTTATTGTTATGATAGAATCATCTGATAAGTCAAACTTGAGAGGTTGAGAATCCTCAATAGGAGCTTCTATAAGTTGGTTGGTAATTATTTTCCCTTTTATTGCCTTTTAGTTTTGGTACTTAATATCAAACTCACTGAGGAGCATAACCCATTTAGCCATGCATCTTTAAAGAGTTGCTTTAGATAAGAGGAACTTGAGAGGGTCTACCTTGGTGATGACAATAGTTTTTTTATTTAGCATATAATGTCAAAATTTCTGAGTGGCAAACACCATAGCTAAAAATTCCTTCTCAATAGGTGTATAATTACATTCATAAGCCACCAATGTGTGGCTTAAATAATAAACAATGTGTTCTTTACCGTGATCATCATTTTGGGCTAAAAGTGCCCCCAGTGCATGTTTTATGGTTGATATATAAAGAAGTAGTGGCTTTCCCTATGTTGGTAGTCTTAAGACTGTTGGATTGGCCAAGTATGTCTTAAGCTTTGAAAATTCTATCTAACAATCTTCATCTCATTGAAATGTTACCCCTTTCTTCAAAATATGAGTAAATGGGTGGCACTTATTTGCCAATTGAGTAATAAACGTGCATATAGACTAGATCTTTCCTTATAGGTTTCATAGCTATTTAAGATTGTTTGATGGAGGCATTTATACAATAGTGTTAAATTTTATAGGGTTGAATTCAATCCCTCATTATGATATAATGAACCCTAACAATTTTTTTGATGCGACTCCAAAGACACATTTTTAAGGATTTAAGTGGACTTTATATTCATGAGGCCTCTCAAAGATTCTTTGTAGAACATCAAGATGTCCCGCTCTTGTTCATGATTTTACTAGTATATCATCAACATAGTCCTCTCCAATGTTATGCATCATGTCATGAAAGATGACAATCATTTCATGTTGATATATTGCTCCAACATTCTTTAAGACAAATGGTATGACTTGTTAACAAAATTTCCCCCATAGAGTGGTGAATGTAGTCTTGTGCTAGTCTTCAAGGGATATCTTGATATGATTGTAACCAAAAAATCCATCCATTAAGGAAATATCATACCTAGTAGTTGATTTGATGATCATGTTGATATTGGGCAGAGGAAAATCATCTTTGGGGCATGCTTTGTTAATATCTCAAAAAATTAATTCAAAGATGTATAGCCAAGGTCTTTTTAATCACTGAGACTATGTTTGAAACCCATTTAGAGTAATCCAGTGGTCTAATAAAATTAGCTCTTAAAATTTTTTCTAGTTCAACCTTAACCAATAGGGCTATGCATGGATGCATCTTTCTTAGTTTTTGCTTGATTGGTTTAGCATTGGGATGGACAACAAGGTGATGCACAACCAAATCGAGGTCCAAGATTGGCATGTTAAAGTATGCCCATGCAAAGATGTCTATATAATCCTTTTGTATAGATATAATATGCTCACATTTTGCTTCAGTAAGGGAAGATCCAAGATAAACAATTTTGGGATCCTCATAGGTTCCCAAGTTCACTTCTATCATGTTTTCCATAAGGAGTATGGATCCATCTTCCAAAATTATAGGTAAAGTATGATCCTAATTATCTACTTTTGGCACATCTTCTTGTTGTTCTTCCCAAAGATTTGGATAGTATGAAGAATCATAATCTTCCATCTCATATAAATTTCAAGTAGAAAAAACCTCAAGAAACTTAAGAGCAATATGCTCAAACATTTGATGTTGTTCTAAAAAGATGATTGTACTAGCTATAAAATTTGGGCTTGATGGACCTTCTGTGTCTTGAGGGAATGAGTAAACTTTCCTATCTAGGAGTGCTTGAAATAGGTTTTCACTCAAAGGCTTATCTGTTTCTTTAATTTTTCCCTTATCGATGAGAACCTCAAAGAGGTTTTCACCTAAATATCTTGATGTTTGTTATTTATTATGACCAAGAAAATCTGCCTACTCTCCAAAGTAAGTAGAAGGATCAAACAAAAAATCAAAGCTCTATTTGTGATCACCAATAGGAAATCCATCTCATAGGCCCATGTATTCTACAATTTATTCTTCATTTTGAAACTCATTGAGGCATATGACCAAATTTTACTGGTCCCAATCTATGAGTTTAGGATGGCAAAGGCACATGGAATAACGAGGGTTTACTTCAGGATGGAAAGTTCTAATGGTAAAGATATAATGTCTTACTTCAAGAAGGGAAGTTCCACTAGGACAAGTTCATGCTTTAGGGTGGGAAGCTCCAATAGGATGGGTTATTGCTTTAGGATGGGAAGCTCCAATAAGTGTTATGGTTAATATGGCATTTGAATCAAATAAATCCAAGTCAACAAGCTCATTGAAAAGGCTATAATGGATGATGTGTCATTGTTATGAGTCTTATTTATAGTCACTTTAGAAGATTCACTATTGAAAGTCATGAGGTCACCCGTTGGTGGTATAAATCTAAGACCATGATTCTAATAGATATTTCTAGCTAATAAAGGCTCCAAGATTCCTTACACTCATGGGCTAAGGCCCTTCCCTATATAGTCAAGATGATCCATTATTCGATTAGGGAGATGATGCTTTGGATTTTGAAATAAATTAGTAAGGCCTTCATAATATAACCAATCTCCCTTGGTAAAAACTTCTTGATATTTCTTTGGCATGATTGTAGGTATGAAAACCATAGATGGTTTTGGTTATTTCTTCTTTAGCTACCAAATCTGGTTGGGTTTATTAGGATTCTGGGAGGGTTTAAGACTAACCAAATGATTTTAAGGATTTAGGAAACTTTTTAATATTAAGTACATCTTATAGATGGTACGTGTAAATACCTACATCTTTAATAACAACTTGCTTTATAAGAGCTGCAAGAAATGGATCGATCGAAGTGGAGGCTAGATCACCAAGGTTGATATAATTAGATGAATATGGATGATAAATGATCTCTTTGTTATTCTTTGTAATGAATTTAAAACCTAGGCAATAGTTATAATTATGAAACTTATATTCAATATTTTTGTAATAGTAACCTTGATCCCATCATGGGGAAACTTGAGGCACTAGTGAAGAGTGGATGGAACTGCCTGTACTTCATGGATCTAGGGACAACCAAAAATTATGTTATAAGGAAGTTAAATATCCATAATATGGAATTTGTGATGAGAAATATATGAAACCAAATATACTAAAAGACTCCCTCTTGGCATTATCGTAATCCTTGATTGTAATAGTTTTTGGATGAATGTCTTTATCCATGTAGCCCAATCATCATACCAATTTGAGAGATATGATGGTAATCCCTAAACCATTATCTATAAAAACCCTCTTGATCTTATTATCTAAAATGATTATCTCAATGTACAATGGGTTATTGTGGTTTGGGCCAAGAGTGGACATATCTTTTTGGTCAAATGTGATTTTTTGAAAGGAAGACAAATGTTCAACTAGGTTCTGAAACTGATCATGGTTTATATCATTAGGAAAAATGGATTATTTCAAAAGGTTATTCATAATGGTTATATGGACATTATATGTCTACAATAGTTCTAATATGGAAATATGTGTAGGGGTTTTATTTAATTAGTCTGCTAGACTATAAGGCTTTTCAAGTATGGATTGAGCTAGTTTAGTCTTTATTAGCACAATATTCAAATTTGGAACTATCACTACAATGTTCTCATTGGGTTTCATGGAATAAATGGGTAAAGGGCCCTAGATGGTGACTCATAGGCATCTCTTTGTGAGTTCACAACCTAGAGGTGGCAAGGAGTCATTATAATTAGAAGAGGAAGGCAAAGGGCCTTGGATGATGACTTGTGGGAATCTAGCTGTATTACTAAAGTTTTGAGTTGATGAGGAGCCTTTATAATTAGAAGAAGGTGTTGTTGTTCATAAACAATAACCCATGCAGATGGAGTTGTAACATGATTATGCAAACTTGATGTGGCATTACTAGGGGGAGAGAGTGTTGACCCTATAATGATGGGTCTTGTGATGTGAGGAACAAGAGATTGTCTATTTGGTTTCATAATAATAGTGGCAATGTGGGAAAAAGAAATGTGCCCCATAGTATTGTTATAGTCATATGGCATGTTTTTATAAGCCACATTATTAGTATGGGCATTATGATCCTGATTATGCTCATTATGATTTTGACCTTGATGTTGGTTTTGATTCTACCGTTGTCCTTAATTCCTTCCTTGGTTTTGATTATTTCTTAGTGGTGGTAGATTATGTTGAGGAAAGGGGTCCTTGTAGATCTTGAAATATTAATTTATGTCTTAGTTAGGGTCTAACTTAATCTCTAATTCACCACTTTCAATATATTCTTCAATAATATGTTGTAATTGGATGCAATGATATGCACCAAGACCAAAAACTTGATAGAAGTTGCACCATTCATTCTTCGTGTACAAATCTAGTTTTGATTGATCTTGAGGAAATGGTCTTGGTACTAGCCATATAATAAAATTAGCAATGATGAGATTTTTTAACACTATTTCAATTGGTTCTCCTAACTTACTGAATACTCTAAAATTGTTATGATATGTCCTTCATGGAGGCAGTCTCTACAAAGTAGGTGGTGGATTTGGGGGAGTTAATTATATATTTGGGGTAGGTGTAGCCTTCAACATTTGTACATGCCTTATTTTAGTCACCCCATTTCCAAACATGTTATTATTATTTTTAAATCCCTTAAGTTTATCTTGCACAACCATTTGAATTAGTGATTGATTTTGATTAGATGTCTAACTTTGCATGAAAATATTAATGAGGCCTTTAACAATAAGATCCTTCTCAATCTGTACTCCTTTATCAATAATTTATTCAAATGAGTTAGCATAAGCTAACTGTAGATTATGTGTGACTTTAGGATGTAATTTTTGTGCAAATATATTAGCCAACTATTTTTTTGGTAAGTTATGTTTAAAATGGCCTACTAGTGCTCTCCACCTTTGTAGATATGTGGCAAAAATTTCACCATCATGTGTTTGGGTTTTGCATAAGTTAAAAATGGTTAATTCATGTTTTATGTTATATGAGAAATGGTTAATGAACTTTTTTGATAATTTGTTCCAATTCATAATTGATCTCTTAGGTAGTTTAAGTAGCCAATCTAAACCCTGTCTTGTTAAACTTCATGGAAATAGTCAAAGAAAGTACTTGGTACTATAAGCAACTTCTTGACATAAGACAAAAAATGCCTATATGTGCTCATGTGGATCTCCCTTTCCTTTTTACTTATCAAATTTAGGTGCCTCAAAATGAGGTGGAAAGGGGTTTTGGAGAATAGATAAATCAAATGGATATGGACATATCTCATTGAGTTTATACTTTTTAACTCTATTATTTGTCTTCAATCTCTGAACAATTTCCTTCATATTTCCACTCTTGCATGTTTTTTGGATCAAATAAGATGTTGTTGGGGTGGAATGTGCCCCTGATTTTATTTCTATTGGGGTGGAATGTGCCCTTGATTTTATTGCTGTTGGGGTGGAATGTGCTCCTGGTTTTGCTACTGTTGGGGTGGAATGTGCCCTTGGTTCTATTTTTGTTTGGGTGGAATGTGCCCTAGGTTTTGTGTGGATCTATAGGTAATGTATACCTTTTGATCTGTGCTTTGGTTTTAATTTATTCCTTGAGTTGAGAAGATAAGTCATTTATTTTTGGATTGTAAAACATTCCCTAAATTTTATTGTTTAGTACTTTGTTGATTTTGGGAAGTTCTATGTTTGTTTACCAATTTCTATGTGGGTTGGAATGAACTAGTTGAATTATCTTGAGGGATTTCCTCAATTCAAACTAAATGTTTGGGTCTTTGGTTTATAAAGTAATAAGAGGTTCTTAATGATTGAAGAACGTATGTTTTGTGTCAAATGGAACATTTTGTAAGATATTTTATGACTTTAGTTGTTCATTTAGGTTACCTTGATCCACTATGGTTATGTTCTAATCAAATTTTTGTTGCATATTTTTAACCACATTTCCCTATTCTTTGAAATCATCATTATGAATTGAAGTGGAAACTAACGAGTTAGTTAAGTTTGTAACAAGTTGATCTACATATCATTGACTTATTATCTTGATCTTAGCTAGAAGATTCAGATTTGTGGGTTATGACTCTAGTTTTATTCCCTTTCCTTTGTTAGAAGAAGAAGGTATGTCTATTTGTGAAAAATATTGCTCTTTCCATCATTGTTCTCCTTCTCTAAGTAAGATATGTAATTGTTTTTTAGGAAAGTCGAAGGTAGTCAATCACCTGATTCTATCAACCTTAGAAGTGCTTCATCTTGATCTTCTTGGGGTTGATATTCATTGTAATCATCTTTGGATCCTACTATTGCCGGGATGTCATAAAAAATAACAGGGTTATCTTGGCCATCATAAAATTTCTCATCCTCATAGTTAAGGACATAAGAGGCCCCACTATGAGTGAACCTTTGAGTCAAGTCTAAAAAGAGTTATTCTCTATGTTTGACTAGATTTGGATCAATGTTTTACAAATGTTCAAATAAAGGTATGCTTGGTTCTCTTCAAACAAATTACTAAGGTAAAAAAGATAATATAAAAGAGGGTTGCTTAAAACCACACACAATTAGAAGATTTGGTTTACATATTTACTCAACTTTTGGTAAAGTTGAAATTATATTGATTCCAAGGTGAAAACTAGTACACCAAAGCCTAGATCTTTGTGATATGTCTATACTATAAAAGATAGTTTTAAATTCAATGAGTTGATACTAAAAAATTAAAGGAAATCTCTTTGAATTACAAAGAAGACAAAATGAACTAAGAAAATTAAGATGTAAAAACATACACAAATTTCTATGTATAAAGCTAGGACTAGATGGGCAGAATAACTTCGCCACATGGTTCTTGTAGGATATAATATGTTCTAGGAATCAAAGTGTGAGAGATATGAAAAATGAATTTAGTCTACCAAGATGATGATATGATTTGGATTCTAAAAAATGGCCCTCAATCAAAATGTAAAATTGAACCCAAGTTAGAACAAGTTTAGTGTGCAAATGGCAAACCCAATTTAACACACCAACCCTTAAAACTTAGAAAGGTTCCATTTTAAATGACAAGTTTGAACCATTTAGTGTGTTTTATGGATTTTGACCTAAAATGTGCGTTTGAATTCAATTCGAGTAAGATTGAAAATTTTAACACAAATGGCATTAGGAATTGGATGTCTACACCTATTAGGTAGAAAACCCATAGGTTCATGGAAAACCTTATTTAATTATTATACTAAACATCCCATATGATTATTCTCTTTATTAGTAAACATGCTATAATAAGTATTGTGTAGCCAATTATTCATCTTTAATATCTCTAAAAAGAAGTGAATCAAACTTCCCACTAGAATTAATAAACTTATTAGCTTTGTAGGCACTTACCAAAGAGATTTAATAATCACCTTTGTATGTTAAAATGATGTATCTCCTTCCATCCTTCACCAAATGGTATTGGTTTTCTCTTATCATGAAGATAACATCATAGGTATATAAGGGTTGTCCAAAACTACACAACACACATACAAAGGTACACCATCCATTATAACTTCATCAATGAAATGTGAAGTAATACCAAAATCAACTTTACAATAATTTTTCACCTTTATGACTACACCTTTCATCACCCAACCCAAAGAATATTTGATTGGATGATTTTAATTATCAAACCCTATTTTTTCTAAAAAATCCTTATTAAAGTATCTTGTGAACAAGTATAAAAAAGAGCATCCAAATTTGTCTTCTTTAATTGAATTTTAATATGGAAATCCTTAAGAAGTTCACTCTTTTGAGCACTAAAAATACCCAAACATATATCCTTATTGATAAAGGTACAACACAAAGTGTCATTAACATCATAGATACAATCAATATTCTCACCTTGAACAGAAGGCATAGTCTTTTTCTTTTTATTTTCTTAAACAAATGTAGTTCTAGATGGAGCTTCCAACATCGATCCTCGGAAGGAATATAAAAATTACATTTCCACAATTTTTCTTACTATCCTTCTTATAAATGGATGTAGCATTATTATTACCTTTTATTATACCTTTACCATTTTTTTTCAGCTTCCTTGTTTCTTGGAAGTTCTTTGAGAGGTAGACAAATCCTTCTTCTTGTCCATATCTAAGTAGTGAAACTAAGAAAACACCTCATCTACATATATAGGTTTGGCCAAGAGGACTTATTTACTCAAATGGCTTTGAATTACACCCACATACTACATCAAGATGTCATACTTCACTATATATTTTCCCATTTGGATAGGCTTCCTAAAAAACTCACTTGTGTACTCCTACATGCTTTTACTTTGATTTTGCCTAAGATATTTATAATACATGGAAATTTATCTTCATAATAAAAAATAAGATAGAGTTTATTATTTATTAACATATTAAAATAATCCCACTTAGTAATATGAAGAAGCTTCTTAACAATTAAATTGTGAACAAAGCTCTCAAACCATGTTAAAGCATGATTGGTTAACTAAAACCTTAAAAATGAAATTTATCTGCTTTCATTAATTTGATTCAAGCTAAAATATAACTTAGGCTAGGTTAGAAAATTGTGTATCCTCTCCACCTTCATGTCCCTGACATATTTATAAATTTATATCTTTACCTCAAACCTTAAATGGATGTGGAGATTGGTTACAATAGGGATAATCTTACTTCTTCTCATGAGTCTCAGGAGCATCCTCCTTGATTTATTTTATAAAATACATATAAATACCAAGATTATCCATTAGAATACCCATGATGGACTCTAACCAATCAAAATTTCTCATATAAAGTAAAATTATAGTTACTCCTTCAAGCTTGTAAAATCCCTTTTCAATCTTTCAAGCACATTTTCAATCAACATGCACCATAATTTTGATATCTAGTTTCCAAATCCTTGTGTAAATATTCAATTTAAAGTTAACTAAGATACCTTGAACACTATTACTACTTTCTATAATGATGGGTAGTGAAAGGTAATCCAATAGAAATGAGAGGATAAGATGTCATAAAATATAACAAGGTATACATATTCCTTGCGTATGCAATACCTCTCAAGGTTTAAACAAACCATGTAGTTGAAGCAAGTGTTGCATTGTGGGTAATCAAAGTTGATAAGATATGAACATTAAGTCTCTGGTTATATAAGGGGACTCACTAAAAATTGTCAATTCCTTTATTTGGAAATCCTCCCTAGTTAGAATATTAGTAATTTTATTCAAGAAGCTAAAATCCAATTGCTATCCTTTGAAGACCTGAGAGTTATTCATACTTATAGTGAATGAAATGCATGTGCCAATTGGATGGAAAATAAGGGTATTCTTAAAATAATTTTTTTTAATTGGATTGGATGTAAGTAACTACAATCATCATTCATGAATATGGTGATAATGGAAGCTAATGAATAGGGGTTCTTTACATTTTATGTTTGGGGTGTTGGATTATTTGTAATAATTTAATGTTTAGAGTTCATAATGATGCTTGGATTACCCATGGTATGGGTAATTATTATTTAAAATGGTATGCGTGGGCTGTCCACATCACATCAATTCATATTAGGTTTAATTTATTTAGGTGCATTAGCTTAATTTATAGCAATGATTTATGTTTCTATTTGAACTAGTCTATTGGTGCCATATTTTTCAATATAAACTATCTTGGAATCACCATAGGAGGAGATATAAATAGGGTCAAGCCTAAATCTTACAATACTATTAAAAATAATTCTTCAATTTGGCACATTATTCATGCAAGGGGATAACACAAATCATGGAAAGACTCTGGGATTAAAACATTAGTTTGGACCTAGACTTTTTTATAGCTTGTAATGGGAGGCATGTGACCATGCATGGGTTTACACTGGATATTAAATAATTGTTAAGGTATCTATAATGTCATCAAAAGGTGACAATGTTTTTAAGGACAAACATCATAAAACTGAGGTGGTCAACTTATTATTCAAGGATGGTGAGAAAATTCACCATATTAAAGATAACTATCTATGTCACACCCTATAATATCATTAAAGTGAAGTATTCCATAAAATTATGCTCTAGATTGCTCTAGAGGGTAAGTTTAATATCCTTTACTCCCACCATTTATTATTGTTGAAATATTTTAGACACAATGTGATTATCAACATATCATTTTAACTCCTCATGTCCCTATAAATTACTATGTTAGATTGTTAACATGATAAGAGCGATACAATTATGCATCAAGGTCTTATATTCGTCGTGATTCAATCCAATCTAGCTACTATGGACCAGCCCATCAAGAATTTGAGTAAGAGAGTGCTACAAAGGGAAGAGTCTATCAAAGGGAAGGGTGTTAAGGAAGGTTACAAGGAGAATTATGAGACATTGGCCCAAGTTTTTGAGAATTTTAAAAAATACAAGGGAAAATATATTGGTATGGGTGGGAAAAACATGGTTTTCTTGGAGTTATGTGACATTGGAAGGTTTATTGATAATAAGTTTGAGGATTCTATTTTTTAGCCCTATGACGATCTCTAAAGTTGGATATTAAAATTAAAGGAGAATCTGAGTCTATAGGATGTTATGTTGAAGTGAATTATTTATGATATTAAAGATAATTAAAACCATTTGTGTGAATTGAAGATTAAGGTTGAACATATCAAGGTTAACCAAGATGGAACTAGGACTATTACCAATTTGGAGGATATTCTAGCTAAACTAAATGAGAAGGGTAAGGATATTGAAAACTATAATTTGAGTGTGAAATATATAGACACTAGAGTGAAATGCAAGATAATAAAACCCAAGGGTAGTGAAGATGATTTAAGAAGGACGAAATCCAAGAATGTCCAAACTGGAAGTAAGGTAAAAGGGTCCAAAAGTGTTCATTAAGGTAAGGAATGAGTTTTTGGGTCTATCAATGGAAGTTTGGTTTAGTACCATGTATTTTTTATTTATAAAAGTTTGGATTCATTTTCCTATTGTATGGACAAAGGTTCTAGTGGTTTGGTGTTTGTTATGTTGTTTATCTTTCTCAGTAGTAGTTGTTTTCTCTAGATCACTTTGTTGATCTATATTTCTATCTTGTAGTAGGTTTTGGGGGCCTATTAAAACCCAAAATTTACCCTTAATAAATTAAAAAATAAAATTTAAAACTCACAAAAACACACAAAGGGATGATATTAAACCATATGTGATACAAATCTAATCCATAAATTAGGTGGATATTCTACTCTGAGCTTAGTCAGCAATGATTGGATATGACTATTATAAGATATTTATAATGCTAAAACAAAGATAAAAAAGTGTTAAAAATAAAATATACAACACATTTCACATAAAAATGAAGCATTATAATGAAAAAGTTCACTATAAACATAAGAGTTATCTTGGAGAAATCCAATATGGGAAAAACTCCAATGGTTGAGGAAACTTCACTCACTTTACACTATGTAATGTAAAAAAGGTATAAGGTAAAACCAAACATTGTATACATAACTATAATTATCACCAAAAATATATCTAAAACATACACAAAAGATTAATCTACAAATATTAGATGCTTATTTATACTCAAATAGAATTAAGCCAACCATCTATAACAAGGAACTGTCACATCCTATCCTACTATATTAAAAAAACTCAAGTATTAATAGTGGATTATGAAACTAATGATTTGTAGTTATGATTTTTATGTCTGATCAATGTGTGTATCTTGTATTATTAACAATCATATTATTATTTCATGATAAATTATTATGTTGGATAACATTTGTATATGTTAACAGTATTTGCTATGATCATGTGGATTGTGATTTCATTTACTGATGATTTACATTAAAATAGTTTATTGATGATTATTTATTAATTATTGTTATAATCTCAAACTAACTACCCATTATTTGATTGAGATGGTTTCAATATTATTCTATCCTCATAGGGAGTAAAGAGGGGGAGTGTCATCAGAGAGGGGATGTTGATATCAATATTACAGATTGAAAGAATTAAGCCAAACCTACACACACCACATTCTAATTTGTTTGAGTGAAATGAATGTTGCTTGTATTATTTATTTTGTCAAAAAATGAGGCATGTTTGAATTTTATAAGTTTGTCACTTTTCATTATTTTAATAGTATGTGAAGTCTATGATTTGATCAGATGCTTTTATTAGGATTATATTTGTGTTGGTTGTCTTAATTTTATTAAAATACTTTCATGAACTAGATCATGTTGTATTGTCTGTAAGGTAAATCAATAATGTGTTTTAACACTAAGAGAGTGTTGATTGCTTATTTTATCTTGTTTGAATTGGTCACATTATACCACTTTTTGAGGGCAGGGGTAAATACACTCCATTAAAATTTAATTAAAAGGAAATTTCATGACTTTAAATATATTATGGATATTTTAATTATAAAATGCCATGAAGTTTAGGTAATGAAATTTAGGTTATTTGGAAATTTTGAGAAATGAATAAGGGTTGTTCTTATTTTTTGTTATGATGATGGGAGTTGACTTTGCCATTTGGAAGATGAGGGCTTCATGTAACTTCCATGACTGGAGATTGGGTGAATGACTACAAGCTAACATAAAAATGGACAAGTTCAAGCATTGATTAATTTGAGTTCTATGATGGTGAACTTATAAGATAGTAGGATAGTTACCTGGACATGCAAAATATGCATGAGTTTTAGGAAACATAATAAGAAAAGAGCAAGGGAATAAAATGGGGCATGGTATAAAAATAAGAAGGGATCTATTGGAAAGAATAATAGGGAAGCTACCATCATATGCAACTGGAATGATTAATTTTTATATAACTAAGTAAAAACTTTAAATTTGTGTATAAAAAATAAAAAGGTTTTTGCTTTGCATTTTAGACCCATTTGGGAGAAAAAATTAACAATTGTTTGACCTTGGTTAATTTCAACCCTGTTCAGTTGAACTTGTTGGTATATTCTCTTTATAAAACAAATTTAGGGTATCATATATATAAAACTAGGTATGAAATTTGATTTCATCCCTAGGCCTATAAAAATAATACCAAGCCTTACTATTTTGATAGTGTATTATAGATGGAGTCAACCCTTATTTTTACCTTGTCCTAAACCAAGTATTAGATCAAATAACATCAAAATTCTCATTTTTAAAAACCTACGTAACTGCTACAGGTCTAAGGAAGTTATTTTTAATTTTTAAATTCCAATTTTACCATGCATATAATTTTATGTTATATAGTTTAAAGGGATTAGTTGTATAGTCTTGTGTGTTTTAAAATGAACCAAAAAGAAATAAAAAATGAGCACATCTTGTCAATAGTCATAATTTAGAACTTGTGCAAGTCTCAGGATGTATACAAATGATGAAAGCTTTTAATGACATTGTTATAAAAGAATTAAAGAATATGTGATAAATCTTATGTGTTGTCCCCTAAAAATATCAGTCATTTTTAGACAACATTTGAACTATTTTGGTCCAACAGACCAAAATCCTCCCTCCCCTTCTCAAAAATTGTTCTAGACATTCAAATTATCCATTTTTCAAGCTTTTTCAAAATCTACAGACTCTGCAGGCTAAGTTCTAAGGACTCATTTCTACAGACTCTATTCTATGGACTTCGCAGGAAGGAATCTACAGACTCATTTCTATGGACTCTGTAGGCTTGAATCTATGGACTCCCCTAATTCTATGAACTTGAATCTATGGACTCTGCAGGCTTAAATCTATGAACTCTGCAGAATATGTATCTACGGAATCCACATGCTTGAAATCAGTAGGTTCAACAGGTTCAAAGGCTTTTACAGGGGAGTTCAATCAAAAGAACAAGTTTCCAACATAGTCATTTTTAGGTTTGGTTCAATGCCTTGGTTAAACCAAAAGAGTTCATCGGCGAGCTTCTATGCAGTGTTTGAATCATTAAACCATTGAACCGTTGAACCTTGAACCATTTTGGTTTATTGGGTTCAAAGGTTCAATGTCATCAGCAAAAGTTAAGTGCATTTTTCAAGGTTCAAATTTCAACCACTTCTAGGTTCAACGGCTTCAAAACACTCATCAAAGAGAAGAAGGCTTGAACCATTAAACCATTGAACCACTTTGGCTCAAAGGTTCAATGGGTTCAAAGGTTCAAAGTGTATGGTTCAACACAATTTGGTTCAAGCATTCAAGAAAGAGATTGAACCATTGAGCCATTGAACCTTGCACCAACAAGGTTCAATGGGTTCAATAGGTTCAATCGATTCAAAGAGATCAAAATACTTAGACAAAAAGATGGCTTCAAATTCAAGATTGAACCATTGAACCGTTGAACCAAAGTTGGTTCAATTGGCAGGTTCAAGGGGCTACCCTAAAGCCAAAGAAAAAATAGCCCTTGCAGAGGGCAGTCAACCAAATCAAGTGCCCTTGCAGAGGGTAGTGAACAAAAGCAGACAAAGATAATTCCTTCAAAAAAGTGAACCAAGGACAAACAACCCTTGTAGAGCGTAGGAAAGGAGTAGATGGACCATTGCAAAAGTCCAAAGGATATTTTTGGGCTTGATCAGTCCTTGCAGAGGGCACAATTCTCTTTCGAGAAAAGAACATAGAAAATTGACTAAGGCAAAATGATTAAAGCATTTCCTTTAGATAAATTGTTCGAAAGAATTCCTTCAAACTTTTTGTTCAAAGGAAAAGACCACCAAAAAAGGAAAAACCCGCTGAGGAAATAAAAGCCTGAAGGCCACCCGAAAGATCTTGAAGGGTAGGTACCCTTGCAAGAGAATCTTACTAGGGAAAGTAGACCTTTTCTCAAAGACCTTGAAGGGTAAGTTCCTTCTGGGAAAGATCAAACCTCATAAATTTGTAGTGGAATGTACCATGTGTCCCTCATAAAGTTGCAGCAAAATCTACCATGTGTCCCGTTATAACTCAGTGGAAGTTACCACATGTCAACATCCACAGTTTCTTCCTTTTACTTTGTAAGGACTGTGGTGAGCCTTGGGTGAGGTGCTAATATCAAGCAGAGTCATGAATGTTTCTATAGTGCTTCTATAAGCTTAGCAGATGCTACCATGTGTCCTTGCCTATTTCACAGTGGAACATGCCATGTGTCACTTGTTAAGAGTAGTGGAAAGTGGCCAAAGCAAACATGAAAAACATGAAGGAATTGCTAAGAAGGATGACGGGCCCACAACCATCAAATTTAGGGCAACCAACTAGCTGTTGGATTTCAAACAATGACGGACCCAAACACGTCAAATTTGTGGCAATGAAATAACTATTGATCCTTACAAGCTTAAGCACAGACCCTGTGAAAAAATTTAGCAACCGGCCAAAGAGATAGCTTGAGAGCTCAAATCACACAGATAAGGGCAAAATATAGCTAGGAATGGGGGAATAATGAAGAAGGATCAAAAATATCTCTGTGTGGGATATGTTTCGAGAAGGTAAAGCAGTCCACTAAGTGGACATCAGAGAGCACAAATATTCAATGGCACGGCCTATTTTTCTACATTGAGTAGATTGAACAGCTGTGTACACATAAGGAAACACATCAAGCAACCCATATTAAAGATCGATGCTTGATTCCAGTAGAGTCTATGGACAAAATTTAAAATGCATTAAAGGCATTGAATGCATCATAACACATTTTGGTGAAACAAAGTGCCCAAGTCTTTCTTGGGGCACTATATATTGGACTCTCTCTTATTGTTTTAAGGATCGATCTCTGTCTGTGATCAGAAACAAAGCTCTGCCCAAATTGAAAGGCATTACTGAGACTTTGAGCTCAGATTGTTGATCATATTTTGTTATTTGAATAAGAAAACAAGTGACTATTTAGACTTTGTGCTAGAATAGCTTGGTTGTTGGGGAAATTGATCTTATATATGTTTCCTTAATACATTTTTTTTCCATTTAACTGAATAAGCAGAATTAGTGAAAGTGATCAAGAAGGTGTCCTGAAGCTAGTTGTGGAGAGACTTTATGCTACCATAATTGTCTTTAGTTTGTCTATTTTTCTATTCCTATGTAAAGGATCTTGGGATGACTTTGTGCCCTCATTATCCTTCGTATTCTATTTCTATGTAAAATACCTTGGGATGATTTTGTGCCCTCATTGTCTTTTGTATTTCACTCTTTGGTAGTTGTGGTGGAGACTTTGTGCCTCATTTCATCCTGTTGTGTTACTGTGCCCTGTTACAGTTACTTTTTAAACCCAAAAGATTCCTTTTATCTGCTGAACAACACTTTTAAAAGAAGATGAGTGTCTTCTGTCATTTCATCAGGATTTTTCCTTTGATTTTTGAACATCATTTCTGAAAAAAGAGAGATGGATGGTTTATCCTACCCTTGAGTGTTATTTTCTATTTATATATATAGTATATAGCTCCTGCATATCTATAGGGAACCTACCCTTGATGAGAGGAGAGATTTGTCTCCTTTTGATGTAGTAAACCTACACATCTGGCCAACCAATTTCCCTATGCTATGGTTGAAGAGACCTATTTTGCTCGTTAGTTAGCTGATTGACAAAATATTCACCCAACAGTTTTTGGTGACTCCATTGGGGATTTATGCACAATCTGAAGCCTAAAGTTTTAGATTGAAATAGTCCTTGCCCTTATCCATTATAGACTCTAGTGACTCTATTCTATGTCTTACCCATTATCATTATAGCCTTATCATCTCCCTCCACCTCCACATCAACTGGGATAGAACGTGCAGTATGAAGCCTCAAGCTTCAAGCTAAAGCATGGTCAGTTCTTTCTCATTTTTGTTTTACAATCTAGCAGATCCATGGTATACGCAAAGCCAAAGGGCTAAAAGTATTGTTGACCTTGTATTTGAGTTGGTAAAACAAAGTAATTTTGATCTGTTTCCTTCACCATCTCACCTCCAACAAACCAAGAGCTTTCTTCCTACTAAAGTCAAGTCTCCATTACTGGGCAAAACCTCTATTCTACTATTAATAAAGCTTTGTCAATACTTACCCCTTTGAGATTTGTTATTCCACCTTTCCATTGTCATACTATGGTAGTTCGAGGCCCTTGGGGTAAATCTTTTGGCCCACTCAATTTGACTCCACCTCTATATGAACTTCCATGCAGCTCAAGAAATAATTTCTCCAAATTCTTTGGGGATGGGAAGGTTCATCCTGACAAACACATTGCAGTGTTTAGCATAGCCTATGGTGTAATAGGAGTGGAATTTGAGGATGTGGTAGTTAGGCTTTTCATCAAAACACTACAAGGTGCTACTACAGACTAGTTCTACCATCTACATGCTAGGTCAGTGACTGACTGAGATACTCTTAAAGCTAAATTTGAAGCCAGGTTCAAGCCTATAGAATATGCACATGATTTGTTGGCCTAGCTCACACAAATGAAGAAAGAACCTCATGAACCAATGAGGTATTTCATTGCCAAGTTTGATAAGCTCAGGAATAGGATTCCTGTAATTGCTCAGCCAACACTTGAAAACTTCAAATGTTTCTTCATCAACTCTCAGCTACATGAAGTAAGTTTTCTACTGAGACATGCTAGCCAAATAGACCTTACTGCAGCTTAGGATTTGGCTACTGAGGTAGAAGATGACCTTATCTTGGTAGGAAAGATAAGGAGAGACCTAAACAGAGGTAAATCTTCTTCATCTTCTAAATACTCACCTATAAACACCACTGATCAAATGGTGCAAAAGCTAGAGAATGAACTGCTAGCCTTGAAAAGGCAAATGGCCCAAGGTATGTCTATTCCTCCTAATTAGGATATGCCAAGAAGGACATTCCCTAATCAGTTATACCAAGGCAATGCTGCCAAGAATCAAGGACAACCAAATTATCTTCTTTCCCCATAAGGGAAACTTGCCATTGAAGTACCCCTAACCAATTTAGTAGTTGGATATCTTAAAACAAAATCTAATTTCTCTTTTCAGACTAAATTGAACCAAGAAAATGATGTTGATCTCCTTGCAGAAAGCTAAGAAGAATTAGCTAGCGACTCCAACATTGGTTTTGTAAATTATCAAGATAAATCTAGAAGTGATGGTAAAGAAAATGAGGGATCATATGTTATGTTCACCTGATCCAAGAATAAGTCATCCCAGTAAGCTAATAAAGAAATAATAGAGGAGTGACCTCAACCATCAATTTTAATTGCTAAGTGGGGAACCACTCTTCCTTTCTAACCAAAGGACCCGGTGATTGCAGTAAAGGTAAGTACATCAAACATCTATGCACCTTCTACTTCAATTTTGCAGATCAATCCTCCCCCTCCCAAAAATTAGAAATATGAACTCCCTTCTTTTGTTCCTAGTCTATTTCAGTCATTTGACATAATCGACCATGTCAAGAAGACCAAAATTCAAATGTCTGAATTTGAATTCTTGTAATCTAATCTTGAGCAGTTCGATAGGTTAGTTCAGTGTGTGAAGGATAAAGCCATCCCTATAGGACAAGATGTTAAAAAGGTAACTCATTATCCCCCAAGGGACATGTCCATCTCAAATAATCTTGTCATTACTCCTCTAACTGCCCTTGAGAAAATAGAGCCTTTTTATGTTTCTCTATTAATAAATGGTCACAAACTAAGCAACTACATCATAGACTTAGGTGCATCTAACAACGTCATGCCTGCCAAAGTGGTAGAATCTCTTAGACTCACACTAACCAAAACCTTTGGTAGATGCTTCTCCATGGAAAATAAGCAAGTACCTCTATTGGGACAAATTAAAGATGCCCAATTTGCATTTGTAGCATTCCCAAACAAAAGAATCAAGATGATAGTTCTGGTGGCCGATGTCCCAGCATCCTATGGTATTCTACTTGGGTGAAATTTCTACAAGGATGTTGGTGGTGAGTTGAGCATGGACCTGTCTAAAGCAAGGATCCCTATCAAAGGCATCATACAGATGCTGCTTCCTGAAAAGGAATCAAAATATGTTGTCACTTAGACATCAGCCCCTGAATCACAAATTCTATTTGAATCTTCAGATATGGGTAATGATTTCTTAACCACAAAGGATACTCATGTTTTAGCTGATGAAACTTCTAAAAATGATAGTCTAAAAATTGGTTCATATGTAACAACAAAAGATGTGAGAGAACATAGTGCAAGTACAAAAGAATTCCCCCTTCCAAGTAATGAGAAATCTAAAGAAAGACCAGTTTTTGATGATGTTTGGATCTTGGAATTTGATGGCAGTAATTCTTCTACTAGCTCAGGAGTCAGGATTGTGTTGATATATCCTCAAGGAGAAATTTTTCCTTTTTCATACAAGTTGTAGTTCAACAACACCAACAACATAGCTGAGTATGAATCTTTATTACTTGGATTGAAGGTTGCTCGAGATAGAGGCATCAAACTCCTTCATGCCAAAGGAGATGCTAAACTGGTGTTTTGTCAGGTAAGGAATCTGTATCAAAATAAAAATGAGAGATTACATCACTACCATAATTTAGTCTGGGGCCAACTTGAAAGCTTTGATGCTTTCAACATCTCTACCATTCCTAGAGAATTTAATGACCAGGCTAATGCACTGACTATTTCAGCAACTCTCTTAGTTCCTCACCTAAACTTCAAAGGAAATAGGTACACTATCAAATTGGTCTTTAGACCAAGTGTGCCTGATAATTCCGATCATTGGCAAGTGTTCAATGGTGACAACCAAATCATCACCTTTCTGGAACAAAAAGATAGCTTTGAACATCTTCACTTTGAAGGTAGTAAGCTCTAAAAACTCAAATGAGCTCTTGAAATGAATTCAGACGTAGGTGAAGAATTCCTGCAACTAAAAGGGAATAAAATTCCCAAAGGACTGGTTTCCCTTGAGAAACTATTTGACAAGCATGATAGATTCATCAAACAATAATAAATGGATTCAAACTCCTCCCAGGGGTTTGATCAGATAAATTTAGGTACCAAGGAAAATCCTAAAATGGTGAACATTGGGAAGTGTTGTACTCTAGAGGAGAAACTCAAATTTATTGATCTACTTCACCATTACATGGATGTTTTGGCATACTCTTATGATGATCTAAAGTTGCTCAGGCCTGAGGAAACTCACCATGAAATTCCTCTCAAGAATGATTCAATGCCATACAAGTAGAAATCTCAATAGTATAATCCAAAGATATCAGGTACTATTCTATCTGAGATACAAAAAATGTTGAATGCTAAGATAATTTTCCCAATCCATCATTCCACATGGATTGCCCACATAGTGCCTGTGAGGAAGAAGAGTGGCAAAATTTGCATCTATGTGGACTTCAAGAATCTGAATCAGTCATCCTTGAAGGATAACTATCCTTTTCCAATCATGGATCAAGTGCTTCAAATAGTTACTAGTTCATAGATGTTATCAATGCTAGACAACTTCTCAAGATATAATTAGGTTGATGTTGGTGAAGCAGACCAACACAAGACTGCCTTCACCAAACCTTGGGGCATGTTTGCATATAAAAGGATGCCTTTTGGCTTGATAAATGTTGGCACCGCTTTCTAGAGAGCAATGGACCTTGATTTCAAGGATGAAATGGGTAAGTTTATTGTAGTTTATCTTGATGACTTGACCATCTTTTCTAAGCATCGCTCAGATCACATATGCCACTTGCAACAAGTGCTAGAGTGCTACCGCCAGAATGGCATTTCCTTGAACCCCAAGAAGTTAGTGTTTGGAGTAACAGAGGGGAAACTTCTCAGGCACATTGTGTCCAAAGGAGGCATAAATATTGACTCAGATAGAGTCAAGTCTATCCAAGAGCTTACCTTGCCTACAAGTAAGACTGTTGTTCACTCTTTCTTTAGAAAGGTGAATTTCTTAAAAAGGTTTATCCCTGAGTTTGCTGAGAAGACTTGACACATTATGAACATGATGAAGGGAAAGGCCACCTTTAGCTGGACTGAAGAAGCCAAGTTAGCATTTGAGAATATCAAGACTGCCATTGCCTACACCTCAATTCTAGTTTATCCAGACTACAACAAAGAGTTCATCATATACAATTATGCTTCTGAACACATACTTTCAGCAATTCTAGTTCAACAGAATAAAGAAGGTATGGAATCTCCCATTTCTTTCATGAGCTTCCCTCTCAAAGCTCATGAGCTAAAGTACTCAAACATGGAGAAGCATGCTTATGTAGTGGTGAAGGCAGTCAACCATTTTTGATTCTACATACCTTGGTTCCTAATACCACAGTTAAATCTATACTAACTTAGCAGGATTTTGGGATAAAAAGAGGCAATTAGATTGTAAAGATCCAAGAGTTTGATCTAGTCATCAAGCCAACAAAGCTGGTATGGGGAATGATAGTCAGGTATTGCTCATTTCCTTACTTAGGGTGAGTGTCCTGCTCACCTATCTTACAAAGAAAGGAGGACTATCAAGTTGAAAGTTGTTAATTTTGTCCTTTGGGACAATGGCCTATACAAGAGGAGCCTTGATGGAGTGTTCCTTCACTGTGTGGATAAGGAGCATCAAAGCCAACTTTTGAAATCCTTCCACAATATAGCCTATGGAGGACATTTTTTTGCTCCTGTAACTACCCATAAGATTCTGCGAGCCATGTAATACTGGCCAACTCTTTTCCAAGATGCATATAAGTGGGTAAGAAAATGTGAACTGTGCCAGCAGTTTATTGGGAGACCCAAGTTTGCTACCCTACCTCTCAAGCCAATGATCATAGAGGAACCATTCCATTAATGGGGAATTGATTTAATTGGAGCTGTAAACCCATTCTCAAGTGTTAGACATGATTATGTCCTTACAGCAACTGACTACTTCACCAAGAGGGTGGAAGCAATTCCAACCAAGCATGCTACTTCAAAAGTAGTGTGCAATTTCTTCAAAGAGAATATCATTTCTAGGTTTGGGATCCCAATCAAGATTGTTATAGATAACACAGCTTGTTTCACTTGCCAAGAGATTACTCATTTCTATTTTTACTATGGGATCACCCTCTCTCATTCTTTTGATTACTTTCCACAAGGGAATGGACAAGTCGAATCAAGCAATAAGAACCTGGTGACTATCATCAAGAAGCTGGTGGATGACAACCAAAGGACATGGAATAAAGCATTAGTTGATGCTCTATGGGAAAATATAATTACACCAATGAGAGCAATTGGTATGTCTCCTTTCCAACTTATTTATGGTATCAATGTTGAGATACCAATCACCCTCGAATTGCCAGCATTAAAATTGGCTAAGACTATTGAATATCAGACATATGAAAGCCCCCTTGATAAAAGGATCATGTGATTGACTGAGCTAGATAAGTAAAGGACTATGGTGGTGGACCAAACTTCTGCCCATCAAAGTTTGGTGAAGAAGCTCTTCAATCAGAAGGCAACAGAACATGATTTCCAGGTTGGAGATCAAGTCCTGCTGTGGGACAAGAGAAGAGAACCAAAAGGGATGCATGGGAAGTTTGATTCTCTTAGGAGAGGCCCATTTACTATTCATCAGCTCAATGGTGAGAATAGCTTCCTATTGAAATATCAAGATGGAATGACCTTTTCATTGCCTTATAATGGGTAGCATCCAAGACACTTGAACTCTTGAAGTATCAGATAAGATTAGCTTGTACATATGTATATTTGTATAATCTTTAGTTCTATTTTTGTGCTTTCATTTTTGTTT
Source organism: Torreya grandis (assembly GCA_037957365.1). Taxonomy (NCBI): domain Eukaryota; kingdom Viridiplantae; phylum Streptophyta; class Pinopsida; order Cupressales; family Taxaceae; genus Torreya; species Torreya grandis. The sequence continues at coordinate 3,587,371 of JARHVA010000538.1, read as the reverse complement.
TTGTCACCTTTATTTTTGGGTAGCATGACTCCATGGCCCAATGGCATACTTCAAGGCACTAGAGATTCTAGTTTCTACTCCCCTCAGCTGTTCCAAGTTTTCAACTGAAGGAAGTTCCCCAACTGGAGCTAGCTATTGTCCCCTAAAAATATCAATCATTTTTGGACAACATTTGAAATATTTTTGAACTTATTTTGTCCAATAGATCAAAATCCTCTCTCCCCTTCTCAAAAATTGTTCTAGACATTCAAATTCTCCATTTTTCAAGATTTTTCAAAATGTACAGACTCTACAGGCTAAGTTCTAAGGAATCATTTCTACAAAATTCAAAGGAAGGAATCTACGGACTCATTTCTATAGACTCTATAGGTTTAAATCTATGGAATCCCCCAATTCTATGAACTTGAATCTACAGACTCTACAGGCTTAAATCTATGAACTCTGTAGATATGTTTCTATGGACTCAACATGCTTGAAATCAGTAGGTTCAACAGGTTCAAAGGCTTCTACAACTGAGTTCAATCAAAAAAACAAGTTTCCAACACTTAGTCATTTTCAGGATTGGTTCAATGCCTTGGTTCAACCAAAAGAGTTCATCAACGAGCTTCTATGCAGTGTTTGTATCATTGAATTATTAAACCATTGAACCTTGAACCATTTTAGCTCAATGGGTTCAATGGGTTCAAAGGTTCAACATCATTAGCAAAAGTTAAGCACATTTGTCAAGGTTCAAAGTTGAACCACTTTTAGGTTTAACAGCTTCAAAACACTCATCAAAGAGAAGAAGGCTTGAACAATTGAATCATTAAACCATTGAACCACTTTGGTTCAAAGTTTCAATAGGTTCAAAGGTTCAAAAGGTTCAAAGCGTATGGTTCAACATAGTTTGGTTCAAAGTGTTTCATTCAAGCGGTCAAGAAAGCGATTGAACCTTGAACCAACAAGGTTTAATGGGTTCAATGGTTTAATAGGTTCAATCAGTTCAAAGAGATCAAAAGACTTAAAAAAATATGGCTTCAAATGCAAGATTGAATCATTAAACCATTGAACCAAAGTTGGTTCAATCAGTAGGTTCAAGGGGCTGTCCCAAAGCCAAAATAAAAATAGCCCTTACGGAGGTCAGTGAACCAAATTGAGTGCCCTTGCAGAGGGCAGTGAACAAAGAGAATTCCTTCAAAAAAGTGAACCAAGGACAAACAACCCTTATAGAGGGTAGGCGAGGAGTAGATGGATCGTTGCATAAGTCCGAAGGATATTTTTGGGCTTGAACAGTCCTTGCAAAGGGCACAGTTCTCTTTTAGGAAAAGAATGCAGAAAATTGACTAAGGCAAAATAATTAAGGCATTTCCTTTGGACAAATTGTCTAAAAGAATTCCTTTGGACTTTTTTTTGGAAGGAAAAGACCACCAAAAAAGGAAAAACCCACTGAGGAAATAAAAGCCTAAAGGCCGCCTGAAAGATCTTGAAGGGTAGGTACCCTTGTGAGAGGCTCTCACTAGGGAAAGTAGACCATTTCTCAAAGACCATGAAGGGCAAGTTCCTTTTGGGAAAGATCAAACCTCATAAAGTTGTAGCAAAATGTGCCACATGTCCCTCTTAAAGTTACAATGGAAAATGCCACGTGTTCCATTATAACTCAATGAAAGCTGCCACATGTCAACATCTATAGTTTCTTCCTTTTGTTTCACAAGGACTGTGGTGGGCCCCAAGTGAGGTGCTAAGATCAAGCAAAGAATGACAAGTGTCTACATATACATGGATCCAAAAGAGTCTTGAATATTTCTAAAGTGCTTCTATAATCTCAATGAATGCTGCCATGTGTCCTCGCTTGTTTCACAGTAGAACACGCCACATGTCACTTGTTAAGAGTAGTGGAAAGTAGCCAAAGCAAATAGGAAAAACATGAAGGAATTTATAAAAAGGATGATGGGCCTGAAGTCATCAAATTCAAGGCAACCAACTAGCCATTGGCTTTCAAATAATGATAGACTTAAACATGTCAAATTTGCAGCAATGAAATAACTATTGATCCTTGCAGGCTTAAGCACAGACCCTGTGAACAAATTTAGCGACCGGCCAAAGAGATAGCCTGATAGCTCAAATCACATAGATAAGGGCAAAATACATCTAGGAAATGGAGAAAGATGAAGAAGGATCAGAAATATATGTGCATGGGATATGTTTCTAGAAGGTAAAGTAGTCTACCAAGTGGACATCATAGAGCGCAAATATTCAATGGTGTGGCCTATTTTTCTACATTGAGTAGAGCGAACAGCTGTGTACACAAGGAAACACATCAAGCAGCCCATATTAAAGACTGACGCTCGATTCCAATAGAGCCTATGGACAAAATTTAAAATGCATTAAAGGTATTGAATGCATCATAACACATTTTGGTGAAACAAAGTGCCCAAGTATTTCTTGGGGCACTATATATTAGACTCTCTTATTATTTTAAGGATCGATCTCTATCTATGATCAGAAACAAAATTTGGCCTAAATTGAAAGGCATTACTGAGACTTTGAGCTCAGATTATTAATCATATTTCATTATTTGAATAAGAAAACAAGTGACTTTTCAGACTTTGTGCTGGAATAGCTTGGTTATTGGGGAAATTGTTCTTATGTCTGTTTCCTTAATACATTTTTTGTCCATTTAATTGAATAAGTAGAATTAGTGAAAGTGATTAGGAAGGTGTCTTGAAGCCAGTTGTGGAGAGACTCTGTGCCACCACAATTGTCTTTAGTTTGTTGGTTTTTCTATTCCTGTGTAAAGGATCTTGGGACGACTTTGTGCCCTCATTATCCTTCATATTCTATTTCTATGTAAAAGACCTTGGGATGACTTTGTGCCCTCATTGTCTTTCATATTTCACTATTTAGCAGTTGAGGTGGAGACTTTGTGCCTCATTTCATCCTACTGTGTTACTGTGCCCTGTTACAGTTACTTGTTATCACCTGAAAGATTCCTTTTGTCTGCTGAACAACACTTCTAAAAGAAGAGGAGCATCTTCTATCATTTCATCAAGATTTATCCTTTAATTTGTGAACATCATCTCTAAAAAAAGAGAGATGGATGGTTTATCCTACCCTTGAGTTTTATTTTCGATTTATATATATAGTATATAGCTCCTGCATATCTACAGGGAACCTCCACTTGATGAGAGGAGAGATTTGTCTCCTTTTGATGTAGTAAAGCTGCATATCTGGCCAACCAATTTCTCTATGCTGTGGTTGAAGAGACCTATTTTGCTCATCAGTTAGTTGATTTATAAAATATTCATGCAACATTATGGAGGGTATTATGAAAACTTTTATTACTTAAGAGACTCATAGTCACTAGTTACTCTTTTGATGAGATGTTCAAGTTATGAATTAACCTGTACTAATTTATTGGTTCCTCTTGTATTATAAATAAGTGCATATACATATATATGTATATAAAAATATGCATATGTATATATAGACACATATGACTCTATGTAAAAACACGATCATATTGTATATCCTAGTGAATTGACTAAGTTATGAAACTTAAATTGATTCATTGACATCTATAGGTAGTTAGTAAAATGTTTGACAATGCTGTTAGTATTGACCTATGTGGAAGTGTATATATTTATTTTTGAGTATAACGCAGGGGTTAAGTAAACATTGAGATTTCAACCTGAGTATGTATTGGTTAGAATAACCTAGTACAACTATAGGTTATAATGAAAATATTGTAGACCGGTACATTATTTATTTATGAAGAAATGTGATCATATACATAATTGATTATCTAGTTTATAAATCTTACATTAACTGTATGCAGAGATGAGTGTGTGTATATATATATATATGTATGTATGTGTATATGTATATATATGTATATATATGTATATATATATATATATACACACACACATATATATATATACATATATATATATATATACATACATATATATATATATATATATATACATATATATACATATATACATACATACATACATATATATATAGACATACATATACATACATATATGTGTGTGTGTGTGTGTGTGTGTGTGTGTGTGTGTGTGTGTGTGTGTGTGTGTAAAAATAAAGATAGTTAAACTCATTTATGTATGTATATGTATCAAACCTAAATATGTACTTGTCTCTTTTTTAAGGTATTAAAGAGTCATAGGTTATAAAAGGGAAAATTTTGAGTATGAGTTATTAAAATGACTATATTTTGATGATGATGATTGTCCATAGGTTATATGAGTGGTAATAGGATATTAAACAAGTAGAATTGTAAATAGAAAAAGTAAGTATAATTCGCATGCATTCTCAAATATTATAATATTTATGACTCTTTATTATATGTAAACAATAGGGAAGAACTTGTTTGTAAAACATAATTAGACTGTAACCTTATATTAATGAGATTTTATTATACAATAGAAAATGATGGAATGAGCTAGGAGAAATGTATAAAGAAAGCTTAGAGCCTTGATTTTGTTTATGAGATATTTTGAGATTCCATGTATTTATATTATTGACTAAGTTTATCTCATCATATATGTCTATGAAATAAATTATGTTTGAGGGATATGTTGATAAGGGACTCGATATACATGAATTTTTGTTCTAGTATATTATATATTTCTAGTTTAAATATAGTTCATTTGATGAATATATACATATACCTATTGAGGTTGAGTGAATGGAAATAATATGATTTTCTGAGTTATGATTGTTTATACTTTTCCTTACATAATTATATGAAAGATGTATGTTGTGGACTTGTTTTAGAAAAGAGTAAAATAAGAGTGATGAAGTGGTAGATAGGGTTCTATTGTGATGGCATGGAACAAGATTTGGTAGTGGTGAATGTGAGATCATCGAATGGGAGTGCATTTGGAGAATTGGGGGAGATTAATTCATCAAGGAAGAGAGTGACAATGATAGGGGAGATAAATTTTTTGAATGATGAAGAGGATGTAGCAAGGCAAAGAAATGTTTCTAAATAATATATTCAACTTCGAGCAGTAGGATTTAAGGGGGATAAAAAATCCTTATTTTTAAGGCTATAATTAGTAAGAACCCCATGTTGATTGAAGCAAATCTTGACCATATACTAGAGCATGAGTCTTTTTCTATAGCTATTTCAAGAAATGTAAATAAAATTTTAACCCCTACTAAGTTGAATAAATCTATTTTTTGAGGGAGACGCTCTTGAAGGGTTTCTTCAAGGGGAAGCCTAGTATTCTATTAAAGGTTTAATTTTTAAATTTAATCAATTCTGTCCAAATATTCAAACCCTTCATGGGTGGATTACAGAGGTATGGAAACCTATAATGAAAAGAAATATGGAAATATATCCTTGTGCAAAGGGATTTTGTATACCTATTTCTGATAAAATGGAAGATAGGGCTATGATTTTACATTAATAGATCTAGTTTATGGATCAACATACCCTTATGATGAAGCCATGGTATTCCAACATCAACCCAATTACTAAATATTTCAATACTAGACTTGTGTGGATTTTTAGGTAAGTCTTAAGGTCATAGGTGATGCCCTAGGTAGATTAATATCCATATATGAATCCACTCAATACTATCTTCATACTACATATGCAAGTATTTTGGTTAACATTGATGTGAGTACCCAACTCTCAATAAATTTAGAGTTGCATGTTGATGAATGGATTTGGGTGAAAACCATTGATTATGAAGGATTATATTTTAGGTGTAGATGATATTTGAAATAATAAATTTGGTTGATTCATTCTTATTAGGTTAGAGAAGGAAACATTAAATTTATTAAGGGAAAATTTTCACAAGGACCTCTTGACAGTTGAAATCAAAGATAATTAGATAATATATGAACATGCCTTAGAGATAAAAGAAATAATGGCCGATTTGAATGAAAATGATTAAAAATAAGTGGTTGGTGATTCTAAAAATTTCAATATTAATATAACCCTTGATGTAGTTTCAGAAGCTCTAGTTATTTTAGGGTAGGATTGATTGACCATAATTCTATTACAAATCATATAAGCTTTTAAAATTGAAGAGGGAAGGTTGATAGTGAGTTTAGTTTTAATTGATGATCTGGTAGTGTTTATTCCCATTCATCATGGCACTAGAGAATGAGGGAATTGGAAGGTGGTAAGCTTTAAAACAATAGAAAAAGTAAGGAGAAGGTACCCCCTCTTAATGTGAACCTTTGATCTTAAAAATTAATTGCATAGATTCAAGTTTAGTGTTGGGAATTTTTCTATCACGTTTTCCTTAAGGTATTGAAGTGTCTAGTCCTTAGAAGATTATTCACTAGATTTTCATATAAGAATAATTTCTTGTGTGCTTACCTAAGCACATAGTAAGAAACTGGTTCCTATGGGTTATGTTATGCAGTAACACACTTGTCACATACTTGAGTTTGTTCATATTTCTAGTTAATGATTACACATAAAAAGAAATACATGATTGTGGACCTTGTCTCATCAATGAAAACAAACAAAAACATGAGGATAAGTGCCATGAAGTCCAAACTATTGATTATGAAAGCTCATACAAAGCATATTCTATAAATCTCATAGTTAATTATAGGCCATATATTACTCAATGCAAACCCATTGTTACTCAATGTTTTAACTATCAATTAATTAAAGCATAACACCAAAAAAATATTTTAACTTCCACAATTCTACTATTACCTTAAGAATTCATTAAATAATACCAATATTTAGTCTCCTTACACATCTCTCCATAGGGGTATTTATACTTGTTTTCCCTAACCAAGTAGTTACATTATTAATGACAATTAGGTGACTAGCCAATGATCTCTAGTAGACTAAAAGTCATGGCATTCATTTAATTCTTTTCTCTTAGGGACCTAGGTATTCACACCCCCTATATTCTTGTTTGATGCTAGATCCTTACTGTCAAATGTCCTTCTTTGTGTGGTCTAGTGTAAAACTCATGTAATTATCAAAGTCTAGTTTGTCCTTGAGAATCGTCCCTCAACCATTTCTCGCTTCCATTACACTTCCCAAGTCTTTCAATATTATACTGAGTCCTATGCTCTTGGGTTCTTCATAGTTATGTTTTGTCTTTAACTAGGTCTTCTCATACTATTATCTTCTACACCATTATACTCTTACACCATGTTGGTTCTATACCATGGTGCTCTTACACCATTATGGTTCCATGCCATGGTATTCTTATACCATGATCCTCTCATACCATGTTGGTTCTATGCCAAAAGCCAAAATACTTAGTCAAAATTTGGGGCCCAACATTTAAGATTATGGTGTTTGTTAAAAATTTGGGCTTTTTGGCCTTTGGTATTGGCTTTATTATTTGGTTAGTTTTAAGGTGGTCAGTTTCATCATCTTTAACCCTTAGATCTCAAATGTTTAGTGCTTTGGTTGGGTTGTAAGCAACTATTCTTTAGTTGTTTTTTGTTGTTGTAGTGCCACTATGTTTATTATAATATTTGGCTTTGTTAACCTTGGCTGTTTGTTTCTATTCTAGGGTCTAGGTCCCTAGTTAAAAAAAACTACCCTTTACCCTTAATAAAAAAAGTGATAGATATATGAGGTTGCTAGTATGAAACTTATATACCTACCCCATGATATAACATGTGTGTTTATGACTCATTAGCAAAGATTTTGTGTGGGTATAAATGATTCAAATCCATGTGAGATCTAATTTTTATAATGAAAACTTTGGCCAAAGTAATGTTATAGTTGAGACATTTTCATTCCACTATAATTTATAGTTTACATGTGTTTGTTGGTATCATATTAGATAAATGATTGGTTTTCATGGTCTATGTGATTGCTACATGTACTAGTGATTATACACACACATGTTTTGGTTGATTTTCTTGATATATGCACTATTCTTATTTACCCATCTATGAAGGGTAGGGCAAATACCAGTGGAGAGGTGTGTGAGATACTGATGGTCTATGGATGGAGGTAAATTACTCATGGCTACTCAACCATTTGAAATCATACTCATGGCTATATTTATGGATCATCAAGCTATTTATGAAGCTCATTGATGTTATTGTACATACTATATTGTATATTTTGATTTTGTACTAAAATGTAATATGTAGTACATTATTATTTGATAGATATTCAACAAAAAATGATTGTGAGATTTCTAATTAATTATAAAAATTAAGACAACAATGGGTGTATGATTATTTAAAGCTATATTTGTGGATTATATTGGTGATTTGATGTACTTGACTTTCACTATTCATTTTATGACAAATATTCATCTTGTAATATAATATGGGATATTTGAAAACTAAATGGATCATTTTATTAACTAGTGGTTTAATACTTTTCAACATTTATTTATTTAGATGAATTTATTAATCAAATAGTGATCTTGTAGATAGTTATATGTGATTTTATAAGTAAACCAATTTGATAAAAAAATAGTGTAACTTTGTGTAACTGGTAGGGTTATAACATTGTGGTATCATAGTGAAGGTTTAACACTCAAACCTAATGAATCCACTAACATTAATCTATTCTCCTAATTTTTAGTGAGGAGAATGCCACAAGGTAAATCGAGTGGTGAGAGGACTCCAAATGCAAACCCTCATGCTGATCGTAATTAACTAGTAGCAAAAAAAGCTATAAAACTCAATCAAATACTCATTGTCAGGAATGAGATTAGAAACATGATAGAAAATATAGAGTGAGAATTTCAAGGACCTAAGCATGAAGATGAATAATAGGTTCCAGAGGAATAACCTAATGAATAGGAAAAGTATCAAGATTAGGAGCATGAAGAAGGTCAACAATTAGCTAGAGATCAAGTAACTTTAGAGCTTGCATATGATATAAATAAAGTGAACCCACCCAAGTTTGATGGTATGGTATTAGGTGATGGAGATGAAGCTTAGATTACTTAAATGGAAAATATTTATAGATTCAAAATTATTCTGAGGTGACTAAGGTTGTGTGGGGAACTTACCAAATGGCTAGTGAAACAGTAACTTGGTGGTCTAATAAGAAGCTTGTAATGAACCTTGATTCCACTATCACCATTTGGGAATAGTCTGTGTCTCTTTTTAGGTAAAAATGGATACCTTAGATGTATTTTTATTATATATTAAAATATTTATATAATTTAAAGCAAGGGGATTTATTGATAAATGAATATTGGGATAAATTCATAAAGCTCTTAAAGTATGTTTTGCAGTATCATAAAGATGAATGTTTTTGGATCAAGAAGTTCATTATGGGATTAAACCCCCCAATTAGATCTAAAGTGTATGTGCATGGACCATTCACTATGGAACAGGTCTTTGAGAGGGAAATTAAGAAAGAACAAAAGCTGAAATCACTTACTGAGGTCATAAAAAATAAAAAATAAGTTTAGAAATTTCAAGACATCCTTCAAGAAAAAGAATTGGAAATTAAATGGGAATTCCAATAATTGATTTAATAATTATAATGTAAAATTTAGTAATGCTTCAAGGATCATGAAAATAGGAGGTAGTTGCAGATAAGGATTCAAGGGTGCTAATTAATATATAAGGAAAGGACCACTTGGTAGATTATTTACATGTGAATGAGATCATTATGATAAGGACTATCCTTGATGTAATGTAGATGGTAGAAATAAGAATTCATCCACCTCTACATCACATTAGGGAATCTTTCAGTAGTGTATTCACACAATAGTTGACAATTGTCAAATAGAATTTCAAGCTTCTCTAACTAAAGTATTAGGTAATTTATTTGGGCATCTTATTTCTATTTTGATATATACAAGATCCAATAAATATTTTATCTCTCCTAAAATGTTAAGTAAATTATCTAGGAAAGCTAGTTTTATATAAAATGCTTGGTCAATGTAGTATGGGAATGATTTTAAGATCAAGGTTAATAGATGTCTTATTGAGGATGAAATAAAATTGATAAAATTCACCATGGTTGTTTATATTTATGCAACACCATGAGGATAATATGATGTGATACTAGGAGTGAATTGGATCACTAAACACAAATTCAAAGTTGATTGTTTTCTTAAGAAGGTTGAGTGTTTAGACAATTTGGGAAATCAAACCCAAATTCAAGGAGATTAAAGAGAGTTGAAACTAAGATAAATTTTAGACATTCAAGTAAAAAAGGATTAATGAAAAGGATGTCAAGAATTCCTAGTCAAAATGGATGAAATTGGTGAATCTAAGGAACCCTCTTTAGAAGTAATTTTCAATATCAAGTAGTAAAGTTATCACCTAGAGTTGAATTATATGAATAGGATAAGAAAGAATTGGCTAAGAAATCTCAGGATCAAAGATACCATGGTTTTTAATTTAAGAATGATGGACATTTAGGTATAATGGTATAATATATGTGCCTGATAAAGAAAAATTTAGGAATATTATGCTAAATAAATTGCACAGTGCCCTATATTTAGGACATCCTAGAGTGACTAACTATTAGCAAATTTAACGCCATTGTATTTCTAGAAGGGAATAAAAATGGATGTAGTAGACTTTGTATCTAAATGATTGGAGTGTCAATGAGTTAAGACTGAACATGTGCATCTTGTTAGGTTTTTGTAACCACATTCTGTACCTAAATGGAAGTGTAAATTTATTAGCATGGACTTTGTTTAAAGATTGCCTATGTCAAAAAATCATCATGAAATGATTTTGGTAATTTTGGATAAAATTACCAAGGTAGCTCACTTCATTCCAAGTAGTTTAATAGGTGATGAATTAATGCTCACCAAATAGATTTTGAAAGAGGTTTATAGATTTCATGGGTTTCCATAAAAGATAATTTTGGATAAAGACTCTAGGATGACCTCAAGGTTTTGGAAAACTCTCAATTTAGGTTTGGGCACATAGCCAAACTTCAGTACAACTTACCATCTAAAAATCATGGGAAAATAGAGAGAATTAATTAGGTTGTAGAGGATATTTTAGGGATGTATTGCATAGACCAACAATACAAATGTGTGGAATACCTACGATTAGTTGAATTTACTTATAAAACTCATAGCAATTAGATTTGAAAAATGTCTCTTTTTGAGGAATTAGATGGTAAGAAGGGTAGAACACCAAATACTTGGGATAAATTAGATGATAGAGTGGTCTTTGGACCTGATATGCTTATAGAAATGGAAGGATAACTAAGTTTAATAAGGTAAATATTGGCTGAAGCTAATGATAGGTATAAAAGTTATGATGATCTAAAAAGAACAAAAAAATAATTCTCAGTTGGAGATAAAGTTTTTTTACAAGTTAAACTCGATAAAACTACTAGTAAGTTTGGGAAATCAATAAAGTTATCATAGATATATGTGGTACCTTTCAAGGTTTTATAAGTGATTAATATTATTTGTGTATATACTTTCATTTCCTCTAGATTTATCTCAAATACAAATATTTTTCATGTATCTTATCTTAAGAAATATATTGCTGATCATACACATGGTTTAGAATGAAATGCATTATAGGTTCAGGATCCATTGATGGTTATAGTAGAACCAATTAGAATAATTGATACTCAAAATATTATCTTGCATAACAGATAAGTATCATAATACAAGGTCTAATGGGATTGATATTATTAGTATAGTGCTATATGGGAGTATTATGAAGAATTATTGAGGTTGTTTCCTCATTTTTTTAAATGATATTTTTATTGAACATTATTTTTATTTTTTCAAATATTATTTAGAATAAATGTCATCAGGAAAATGATCTATTTTATGGGGAAAGGATGTCACATATTGTCCCACTCTACAAAAAATATAAAACATTAGTAATGGATTATGAAACTAATGATTTGTAGTTATGATTTTTATGTCTAATCTAGGTATGTATGTTATATGATCAACAGTCATATTGTTGTTTTGTGATTAATTACTATGTTGGATAACATTTTCATTTGTTTAAACTATTTTCTATGATAATATTGACTATGATTTCATTTTTATATGATTTACATTACAGCATTTTGTTGATGCTTATATATTTATTATTGTTATAATATTGGACTAACTACCCATTATTAGATTAAGGTAGTTGCAAGACTATTCTACCCTCACAGGTAGTATAGAGGGAGAGTATAATAATATATTTGGGTGTAGATAGTAGCATTAGGTATTTAAATAATTAAGCTAAACCCATACACACCTAATTCTAGTTTTCCTTAGTGAAATGAATATTTCTTGCATTATTTGTTCTAGTAGAAGATGAGTCATGTTTGCATTGTTTGAGTTCATCGCTTATCATGATTTTCATAGTATGTGAATTATATGATTTGATTAAAATTATATTTATGTTGGATGTCTTGATTTCATTAAAATATCTTCATGAATTAGTTTATGTTGTATTATGTATAATATAAATCAATTGTGTTTTTAACACTAGGAGAGTGTTGATTGCTTATTTGATCTTATTTTAATTGGTCACATTATTCCCATTTTTGGTGTTATAGTTTGGGGGGGGGGAATAAACTAAAAAATAATTTAATTAAAAGGAAATTTCATGACTTTAAATATATTATGGTTATTTTTATTGGAAAATGGCACAAAGTTGAATGGTAATGAAATTTAGGTTATTTAGAAAATTTGAGAAAGGAATTAGGGCTATTTTTATTTATTTATATGATGATGGGAGTTTAATTTTTCATTTGGGATATGAGGGTTTCATGCAAATTATATTCCCATAGATAGGGTGAATGAATCAAGCTAACGATAAAATGGATGAGTTTGAGCATTGATTAATTCAAGTTCTGTGATGGCAAACTCTTAGGATAATAGATGTTTAACAATAAAATGAAATCTATTGTATATTTTGACTTTAATTTTAAGTTTAATAATATAAAAATGAAATGGTACAAGGATGATAATCATATCTATAATAAGACAATTAAATTCTAAACTTAGTTATAAGCATACACTAAATTTATTATGTTGAGATAGTCTAAATATGAAAAACACAACTAGGATAGATATAAAAATGACAAAAAATATAAGTACTTAGCTTGTTATGATGATAATGTAGTTTTGGATCTAGAATAGCATAAAAGTATGAGGGAAAATAGTCCTAGAATAATTTTCATATTTTGGATTTGGTACCTCTAGGTATTTGGAGAGTTGCATCATCCCTAGATGGTTATGTTGATAGTATTATCTAAGTCTGAAGATAGTGTCCTATATAGAATATCTAGTGAAATAGGATGTGATCACATGGATGCTTCTATGTTTGGATTCACTTTTTCTATGGTGCATTCAAATTTGGGTTATGGATAATCATTCCTTGTGTAATAGTAAAACCCTAAATTTCCATCTTTAATGTGACCTTGGGGAAAATGGGTTAGTGGGCACAAGGTGTCGAACAAACCCTAATGATCCTAATATAAAAATACACTACATGTTGGATTGTGTGTGAATCATGTAATGTGTGTAAATCAAGTAAAATAGTGACCTAGCTTATAACTTGGAAAATCAAGATCTTAGGATATATCTTTAGTGTATTTTTGGATTAAAAAGAGGACTAGTTCAAGAATTAATCTTGAAAAACACAAAATAATGCATAATAACTAATAATCTAGGCCATCCTATTCAATGGGGTTTTCAAATGACAATAAAAAGCAATTAAAAGAAAACACATATGCATATTACCTTCCCAAGCGATTCCACCATCCAAAAGTGGATCCAAGCATATTTTCACCCATTGATTTTATTTTCTTCTCTTTATCAATAATTGATGTTAAGCTTCTCCATCATCTCAAGATCATCATGCATAATCTAGGCTCAAGATAAGAAATTAAATCTATGCCTATCAAAATGAAACTATCTTATTGAAAATAAAACACAATAATAAACACAAAAAAAGATTGTGGATATAATCATGCATTATAATTTTACACAATTTAATCTTTAAAATGATGTTCTATACCCTTTTATTTATATATTTTTCAAATGGTTTAGCATCAACCATGATTTTCCATCTCAAGATTGAGATGTGGCTAAAAATTAATCTAATATTATATAATAAATCTATAAATATCTTCATAAATATTTGGGAGGAAGAGGCATTAATTAAGCATGAGTGCCCATAAACCTAATATTTATTACATTTATGGCTTATGGATGCCACCCCATTGATCATGTCATTAGGTGATGCATATATTCAAAATCAATATCCGATAAAATATTCAATTTTCTCCATGGAATTCTTACTTAAGCTCATAATTTTGTTTAATTTGCCTAAGTAAGATTAATCAATTTTAATGAATTTTTTTGAAAATTGGTACACAATTAATCAAAATGGTCAAAAAGTCATATTACTGGGTTGTAATTTGACTCAAGAGGAATTGGCAGGTGATGTTAGATGCATACATACCGTGATCCTATTTAGGATGTTGCCAACATAAAATAACTTAGGTACATGATGTGTACTAATGAATTACAATAGAAGTGTGATTTAGAGTACCAAAATGCAAAATTAACATTTTGACTTGTAATGATTTAAGAAAACTTAAGAATCACATAAAATGCATTGCCCCATTTATGGATATATTAGCTTAAATTGACACTTGTATATGATAAATTTGAACCATTTAGTGTGTTTAAGTGATTTTGGCCTAAATTATGCATTTAAGTATAATTCAAGTAAGATTAATAATTTCAACATAAATAGTGTTAGGAATTGGATGTCTACATTTTGCCCCTATTTGAGATGGTATAATGAGACATTCATGCAAAGTAACATCTTTTTAAAGAAAAGAGTTGTCAAGAAGAAATTGAAAGTGACACATGATTCCTCCTCGAGAGGACATACAAGGATGAACTCTCAAGAAGGATGAGAGAGAAAGTGAAACAAACCCATGGAATAGAGTAAATTTAGATGAGTTAATACTTACACATGTTGATTATATTAGTGATCAAAATATAATTAGAATACAATGGGACCCAAATATGGGGGGAATGGGAAGGATATAATCTAAAAATATAAGTGACACACTTTATACACACCCAAAGCTAGGGTATGAGCTACACACTTTAGAATTGATCAATCTTGAAACAAGTTGCACAAAAGAATATTTTCATAAGGGGCAAAAGTGCAGAGAGCTTAGAATTAGAAGAATAGGAGAAGTGTGGTCTCCAAATATATAAGAAATAGTAATGTGCTCCATTAGATTAAATATGATCATGATATATACTTATGCCCTAATAGGGCTGATTTTGATCACTGATAAATAATAATGGCTTTCCCCTATAGGGTTGATTTAGATTTGTGAACTGGGCCAAATGTTATGCCCTTGTAGGGAAAATTGACAAGTAATGGCTCAAGGATATAACCTGTGACATAGATTAAAGATGATCAAGTGCAAACATAGATGTGATGGTACAATGGCTATAAAAGACACAAAAAAACCAAGCATATGAGAATGCACAAAGTGATAAAATAAATGAAAATAAGAATGAAGATAGCTAAGATGACTTGAGATACATCTAATATCCAAGCATTACCTACATAGTCCAAATAGACCTCATGCTAATGTAGTTTAACTAGAATTAGGAGAGAATGGAATGATGAAAATTGACCAATTTTTTTATAAGACTCATGATATATTCTAAGAGATGCATGTCTAAGCATTGAGTCAAAGTTTTAAACCTATTGAGCCTAGTTTATGCATAGTGATCTTGAGAACTGTTCATTAGAGATATATTGACATTAAGATTTGAATCCAAAGCACAACGTGCTTGCTATATAAAAATAAATTCAAAATCATATGTATGAATAACTTATGAGGACATGTCATTTCAATTTCACAGAGCCAGTTCAAATGTGAATACCTATAACTAAGGATAATGGTAAAAAAATGACCAAAACCAGAGTTACAACTATTTACACTTAAATAAAAAATCACAGACAAAGAAAAAGCAAAACATAAATGAACCTAACTTAAAATCAAGATATGAACAATCAGGATCTAAGTAAGAACAAGAATGTTTAAAAATAAAATAATAACAACTTAAATCATGAGACAAAGAAATAAATAATCTAGATCCATGTGGACCATCAAGATGTTTTTAGAAAAAGGAAACAAAGAAGCAAGACCAAATAGGAAAATAAAAGACCAAGGAGAGATAAGAAGTAATAAAAAGAATAAATAACCAAAGGAAAGAAATAAAATGAAGAGACAAGAAAGCACAATAAAACACTAAGAAAATACAACAAAACACCAATAAAACTAAAATAAATACACAAACAAAAACCAAGTTAGTACAGTTTATAACTAATCATTTAGGAATGTGCAGTAGAGGAATTACTTTCCATAAATACATATCAAGAACAAGGACACAAGTTTCTTCCAAGTAATAGGGAAACAACATGAAAGAAATGGGGGGAAAGAATAAAAGGAAGGGGTTGGCCGAGTTGACTCTAAATGTATAAGATAAGTGGATGTTGCCTACATAGTTCCATGGATGTATGTTTCAACATGAAATTTAAGCCCAATGTAGTTCTCCCAGGAAGTGGGATAGAAGAAAAGGTGATAACTATAAAAACTTGATTAATGTTGTATAAGAGAAGGGAAAAAGGTATCACAAAATGGCAAGAGTATATAAATCATAATGGTCTTACAATATGATAAGTGCATAGGATAAGATAATTGTAAAATGACAAGAGCATGGGAGATCATAGCATTAAGACAATTTTTATGTTCTTTTGTGGATCATTTTCTAATGTTTTTTATATTTTTGGGATAAAATACATACAAAGGGTAAACCAAATAATCAAGGAGATGCTCATCTAAGAGTATAAGTTCCAATAACAACAAAAGCCAATTGAAATGATGCATGCTCACAAATTGACAAGAGTGAGGATCATTATAAGGTAACAATGCTACCAAGCAACAACAAAATAATATAACAATGTGTTGTAGTAGATAAAATCTGAAGAACCATGTATCAAACAAAAACCATACACTATGGTATTCATGTTCACTCATTTATTAAAGAAACTACAAAATACTATCCATGCTGATTTGCTTTGTAGAGCTGGCATTGAATGTGATCATAATGCCAAAGATTCATAATTAGGATCATAATTGATCAAGGGATAAAAGTGTTTAGGTTACAACAACCTTGGAATATGAAAATAATATGGTTCTCAAAGAGAATAGTCTAGGATGAATATGGTCTAAAAGAGGGTAGTCCAGGGTGATATAAAATGTGTTTAGAGTCATAATAGTCCAAAACCCTTCACTATCTAGAGTCATGAAAGTAATATGGTTCTGAAAATAATGATCTGTGGTAGGTCAAAATAATATTGTCCATGAGAGGACTGTCTAGGATAAAATGGTAAAATACTTTATCATAAGTTACCCCGAAATAAGGGGTCTTTGTTGACAATGGTTTGAAGTTGTTAAGTGTAGAACCTCTTTAGGTGTATAATGTTCATGGGCTCTAGAAGTTTTTTACCATTTTGAGTAGCTAGTCAATATGTCCCTAATCTATAGTTCACTATGATAACATATGGTACTAATCAATTAAGTTAGAACTTACCTTTTTTTATTTCATTTAACATTTGTATTCTTTTGGTTCACTTTCAAGACCAAATCACCAATCTCAAACTCTCAAGGGAGAATGTGCTTATTATAGCTTCTTCACAATCTATTTTGATAGGGTTTCAAGTTTTCTAGGGTATCTAAACACTTTTCATTAAGAAGTTATAGTTATTGAAACCTTGAAGATCTATATTCTTTGTCATCCTCAATATGCTCCAAAGATACTAATAATAAAGGCAACTCGATCTTAGTCGAGATAATAGATTCTATGCCATAAGGAAGGGAGTATGGAGTGGCTCCTATATGGGTTTGATGTCTAATTTGATAAGCCCAAAGCATAGGAAATATTTTCAAGTCCCAATTATGACCAACATCATTGACAATATTATTTAAAATGGTTACAATGGTTTTGTTTGATGCCTCAGATTGTCCATTACCTTGTGGGTTATATGGTGTGGATTTATTGTGCTTGATTTGGAAGATTTCACAAATTTTTTTAACATCTCTATTTACAAAGGATCCACCATCATCAAATATAGTGCATGATAGAATTCCATATCAATAGATGATATGATAATGAATGAATTTAGCTATCTGATTTTTAGTAATATGAGAGGAATGGCCTCAATCCACTTATTAAAGTACTTGGTAGTAGTTAAAATATGTTTATGGCCATCTGAAGATGTTGGGTTTATTTTTACGATGAGATCAAGGCCCCAAGTAGAGAATGACCATGGTGGTGTGATTAGCTATAGCAGTAAGGAAGGTGCATGTATCAAATTTCCATATTGTTGACAAGGAACACACTTCATCACATAATTTCAAGTATATGTATCCATTTTTTGCCAATAATAATCTATTCTAAGGAGATTCTTAGCTAAGACTACACTATTGGTGTGGGCCCCACACATTCCTTCATGAACCTCTTTTAGCACTAGCTTAGATTCTACCAAAGATAAAAAACAAAGTAGAGTTCCATCATAGCATGCTTCTAAAGAGGGTATAATGGGCTAGGTGGTGATGCAATAATTTTTGTTGGTTGTTAGATAGGTTAGGTAGAAAAATGTGAGCATGGGAGTAGTTATAATAGGTTTGATACCAAGGAAGTTCAAGTGGGGGATTGGAACCAACAATGGCACATATCCTTTCTAAATCTAGCATAATATGTAAAAGCTAAATAAGTTTTTCAATAAAAAATTGATACTCTTTAGCCCCACCATCAATCTATATCAATTAACCCAATTATTTCTATTACATTAGTAGATCTATTATTAGCCCTTGGTACTTATATAAACAATAGAGATTTAAAATGAACCTTGAGATTATCCATAATTTGCTTGTGAGGATCAAGCTTGTCATCTCTAGTTTGATACTAATTAGTGGTTTGATTGATGATCAATTAGGAATCACTGTAGACTAATAAATTCTAAATATCCCACTAAATTATAAGACAAAGTCCTGTGATAAGTTCCTCATACTCAAACATATTGTTTGTACAATGAAAATTAATGCAGAATGATTTGGGAATCAAATCCCCTTATAGTATAACCAATAATATGCCAGCTTTAAATCCACAAGAAGTGAAGGAACCATCAAAATAAAGCTTCCATTACTCGGGTTCATGCTAAAATTCTTCCACTGCCATGATAAAATCATCTTAAAAGTCTAATTTGTGTGGTTGAGTGTCTATAATAGGGGCCTCTATAATTTAATCAACAATAACTTTCCCCTTGTACTTTCTAATTTTGATACTCAGCATCAAACTCTCTAAGGAGCAATACCCATTTAGCCATACATCCTTTGAGGGATGCTTTGGATAATAAAAATTTGAGAGGATCCACCTTGGTGATAACAATATTTTTGTTATTCAACATATAATGTTGTAACTTTGAGGAAGAAAAAACCATATCTAGACATGCCTTCTCTATAGGTGTATAATTATGTTCATAAGCCACTAGTGTGTGGCTCAAATAATAGACTCTATGTTCTTTACCTTGATCATCATGTTGGGCCAAAAGTTCCCCCAGTGTATGCTTAGTTATTTATATGTAGAGAAACAGTGGTTGTCTAGGTGTTGGTGGTCTCAAAACTAGCAGGTTGGCCAAATATATCTTGAGATTCACAAAGGCTAACTGATAGTATTCATCCCATTGAAATGTGATCCCTTTCTTTAAGAGATGGGTAAATGGGTGACCTTTATCTACTAGTTGATAAATTAACCCATGGATTGACTTGATCTTTCCTTGCAAGATTTAGAGTTGTTTAAGATTTGAAGGTGGAGGCATTTCAATGATGGACTTAACCTTAGTAGGGTCAAATTCAATCCCTCTTTATGATATAATAAAACATAGCAATTTCCCTGAAGTGACTCCAAAGACACACTTATTAGAATTCAGGTGGACTTTATATTCATGAAGCTTCTCAAAGAGTTTTTGTAGAATTTCATGATGTCCAACACATGTTCTTGATTTTCATAGTATGTCATCAACATAGTCCTCAATAATACCATGCATCATGTCATGGAGATGACAGTCATGGCACACTGATATGTGGTTCCAACATTCTTCAATCCAAATGACATGACTTGGTAATAGAATGTTCCCCATAGATTGGTGAACATAGTCTTGTGTTGATCTTATTGGGCTATCTTGATCTGATTGTATCCAAAAAATCCATCTATGAGGGACAAAATCTTGTACCCAGTAGTGGAATCAACAATCATGTCAATGTTGGGTAGAGGAAAATCATCTTTTGGGCATGCTTTGTTGATATATTTGAAATCTATATAAAGATGTATTCCGTATGGATTTTTACTAATTGTAACTATGTTAGATATCATTTTAGAATAGTCCAATGGTCTGATGAAGCCTACTCCTAATAACTTCTTCAATTCATATTTTACTAAGAGGGTGATGCATGGATGCATATTCCTCAATTTCTACTTAGCTGGTTTGGCATTTGGATGAACAACAAGTTGATGCATTACCAAGTGTGGGTCTAAGATTGGCATGTCTAAATATTCCCATGCAAATATTTCAATGAAATCTATCAAAATGGATATAATACATTCACATTCTACTTTAGTAAGGGAAGCTCCAAGATAAACAATTTTGGGATCATCGTATGTTCGCAAGTTGACTTCAACTATGTTTTGTACAAGAAGTATGGATCTATATTATAGAATAGTAGGTAAGGTGTGATCTTGATCATCTTCTTCTACCACATCTTCTTAATATTCCTCCCAAAGCTTTGGATATTGTGATGAATTGGAATCTTCCATCTCAAGTATTGGCCAAGTACTAAAAAGATCTAGAAATTGAAGAGTGAGATGATCAAACATTTATTATTGTTATGAAGAGATGCTTGTAATGGATATGTAGCTAGTACTTGATGGAACTTCTACATCCTAAGGAAATAAGCAAGCTTTCCTACCTAAGAGTGCTTGAAATAGGTTTTCACTCAAGGGCTTATCTTTTTTGTTACTTTTTCCCTAATCAATGAGTGCCTTAAAGAGGTTTTCACCCAAATATCTTGATGTTTTATCTTTATTGTGACCAAAAAATTTTGCCTTCTCTCTAAAGTAGGCAAAAGGATCTAATGAAAAATCAAATCCTTGTTTGTGATCACTAATGGGCAATCCATATCATAGGCCCATGTATTCTATAATTGATTCTTCATTCTAAAACTCATCAAAGTGTATGACTAAATTTTTCTAGTCCCAATCAATGACTTTAGGATGGCAAAGGAATAGGGAACAATGAGGTTATGCTTCAGTAAGGGAAGCTACAATAAAATAGGTTTTTGATTTAGAATGGGAAACTCTAATGACATAGGGTTTTTATTTAATAAGGGAAGATCTAATGGTGGAATGGGATCTTACTTCAGGATGGGAAGATCCAATAAGATAAATAGGTGTTATGGTCATAATGGTGTTTTGATCAAATAAATCCAAGTCAATGATATCATTGAAAAGGCTATAATGGGATGCTAAATCACTATGAAGAGCTTTGTCAATAGTTAATTTAGAATAATAACTCTAAATAGTCATGAGGTCACCCCTAAGAGATATAAATCTTAGACCATGATTTAAATTAGGTACACTAGTTGATAAAGGTTCCAAGATTCCTTGTGCTTGTGGGTTAAGGCTACTTTTTGTATAATCAATATGATCCATGATCTGATTAGGGATCAAATATTTTGGATTATGAAATCAATTAGCAATGTCATTAGAATATAACCAATCTCATTCTATATAATCCACTTGATCCTATTTTGGCAAAATAATAGGTACAAATACCATAGGTGCTTCTCATTGATGTTTATTCTATTGCTATATCAAGGTGGGTTCATTTGGGTTCTTGGAAGTTTTTGGATTCAAAAAATTTTTAGGATATTTTAAGAACTTTGTAACATGTAATGCATCCTTAATATCATATGTGAAAATTCCCACATCTTCAATAATAACCTATTTTACAAGAGTTGTAGGAAATGGATTAGCCAAAGTGGATGCAAGGTCACTAGGTTTGATATAATTTGATAGAGGTGGAGGTGAAACTATTTCCTTGTTCTTATTTGTAACAAATTTAGAACTAGGATAATAGTTATAATTATGAAACTCAACCTATAGATTTTTTTAATATTGATAAGGCTGTTGATCTACAAGAATATTAACCTTGATCCCATTGTGGGAAAACTTAAGGCATTGATGTAAGGTAGATGGAATAGTCTATACTTCATGGATCCAAGGAAGACTAATAAGTATGTTATAAGGTAGATTAATGTATGTAATATGAAGTAATGTGTGATGTGAAATAGACCCAATAATGATTGACAAATGAATGGTTCTAGAAGACTCCCTCTCAACATTGTCATAAGCCTTTATGGTGATCATCTTTGGCTAGATGTCCTTTATAGTGTAGCCCAATATTTGTACCAATTTGAGGGATATTATGTTTAGCTTTGAACCATTGTATACAATAATTCACTTGATCTTATGGTTTTCAATTATTACCTCAATATACAGTGGGTTTTTATGGTTCAGACCTAGGGTGGACATGTCCTTTTTATCAAATGTGAGATGATGAAATGAAGACAAGTATCCAACTAGTGTTTGGAATCGTTCAAGATTTATATCTTTAGGAATAGTTGGTTCTTGTAAAAAAAAAATTATAATAGTTCTATAGACTTTGGATGTGTGCAAGAGATCTAAAATGGAAATATACATAGGGGTTTTGCTTAGTTAGTCTGATAGACTATAAGGTTTCTCAACATTAGGATGAGATGGCTTGGCCTTATATAGAACAATATTAGGCTTTGAATCAAAAGGGCCAATGTTCAAATTAGGTTCTATGTAAGAAGAGGGAAAAGGCCTTGAAGATTAACTCATAAGTATCTAATTATGATTGCATAACTTAGAGGTGGCAAGGAGCCAATATAATCAGAAGATAAAGGCAAAGGGCATTGGAGGGTGATTCGAAGGCATCTAGTTACATTGCTACAAATTTGAGTTGATGAGGAGCCATGTAATTATAATAAGGTTTTTATCTAAAATAGTAACACATGTAAATGGATTCATAATTTTTTTTATGTAAACTCAACATGGTATTACTAGAGGGAGAGGGTGTTGGACCTATAATATTGGGTCTCATACTATGAAGATCACAAGATAGTTTACAAGTTTTTATAGTAATAATGGTAATATGGTGCATAGAAATGCATCCCATGGTGTTTTTATAGTCGTAAGGCATGTTGTTATAACCCAAATTATTAGTATGGGTATTATGATCTAGATTATGATCATGCTGATTATGATTTTGACCCTAATTTTGGTTTTAATTCTACCTCTAGTTCTTTCCTTAGTTTTATTGTTCATTTCTTGGTGGTGGTAAATTATGTTGAGGGAATGGATCTTGGTAGATTCACATATCCTGATTAGTGCATTATGGGGCCAATTTTATCTCAACTTCACCACTCTCAATCAGATCTTTAATTGGGTACCATAATTAGATGTACCAATATGCACTGTGTCCAAAAACATGATGGAAATTGAACCATTCATTCTCCTTGTACCAATCTAGTTTTGGTTGATCTTGAGGAAATAGCCTTGGTACTGGTCATATAAATAGTTTAACTACTATGAGATTTTGGAATATTATCTTAATAGGTTATCCCAATTTGATGAATACTTTGTATTGATTGTGAAATTTCCTTTATGGAGGGTGTTTTTACAAATTAGTTGATGGATTAGGTGGAGATAATTTTACATTGGGGTTGGTGGGGCCTACATCATTTATACATGTCTTGTTTTAGTCACACTATTTCCCACCACATTCTTATTCTTATTGAAATACTTAGGTTTCTCTTGTACCACTATTGGACTAGAATATTGGGTTGGATTTGATGTTTGACCCTATGTGAAAATCTTGACAAGGCCCTTATCAATAAAGGCCTTCTCAATCTGCACCCCTTTATCGATAATTTTCTTAAATGAGTTAGCACACATAATTCATATATCATGCATGACCTTGAGATGCAAGTTATGTGCAAATATGTCTACCAACTATTTGTCTAGCAAATTTTGTTTAAAGTGACCTATTAATGCTCTCCATCTCTTTAGATATGTGGTGAAGCTTTCTCCATCACATTGTTTGGCTTTAAAAAATTCAACAATGGTCAATTCATGCTCAATGTTGTATGAGAAACATTTGATGAAATTTTTAGATAAGTCATTACAATCTATAATTGATCCCTTATTTAACTTAAGTAGCTAGTCTAAAGCTTTCCTTGCTAAACTTTGTGGGAACAATCAAAGTAAGTAAACACTAATATATGTAACCTCTTGGCATAATACAAAAAATGCCTAAATTAGTTCATTAGGATCACCCTTTCCTTTGTATTTATCAAATTTAGGTGCCTCAAATAAATCAAATGGATATGGGCATATCTCATCAAATTCTTACTTCTTGACTCTATTATTCATCTCCAATCATGTCATAATCTCTTTCATAGAGTTCCTATTTTGATTATTGGTACATTCATGGGTGGAACATAATTTTGTTGGGGTGGAATGTGCTCCTTCTCCTACTATTGGGGTGGTATGTACCCTTATTGTTGCATGGATTTGGTAGGGATGTACACCCTATGATCCTTGACTTGGTTTTGGTTCACTACTTGAGTTGAGTAAGGGGCCAATTCCTAGGAATCTATTGCCTCAAATTAACCATGTTATATTGATTTTGGGGAGTTCTTTGTCCATTAACCATTGTATGTGTTGGTTAATATGAACTAGCCAAATTATTTTGTATAATTTATTCAATACATATTGAATGTTTGGGTCTTTGGTTTTGAAAAAGAATAAGAGGTTATTGATGATTGAAAAATGTGTGATCCATGTATAAAAGATCATGTTAAGGAACCTCTTGGGATTTAGGTTGTTCTATTGAGACATGTTGATCTATCATTTTTGTTTTCTCAACCAGATTTTTTATTGGTTCAACCACATTTCCTTGTTCCTTGGAAGCATCATTATGGATTGATGTATTACTAAAGAGTCTATTAACTCCATGATAAGTTGGTATGTGTTAGAGGTATAATCACCAAGGGGTGAATCAGTGAGCCTAGATAATTTCAACTACTATTTCAATTCCTTCATACTCTTAATCATTCAATACATACATCATTCATAGTAATGAACAAGAAAGACAATGCAAGATCAAGCACATAACACATGTCATATGTGGGAAACCCTCTTAGGGAATAAAAAACACTATAACCTACAATTGGAATACTATCCTATAATAACAAGATCCAATTTATGTCAGGGATGTGAAACACCAGAAGCATACAATTGATTACCAAATACCAAGCAACTATAATATGCGGAAATAACCAGATTCACCAAGTAACTAGAATTCAGAATAACACAGCATATGAGAGACAATACACAACTTGTATTAACACTTTATATAGAAAAGAATACAATAGAGAATATCCCACATCTTCTCCACCACCTTACAGAGGTTTCCCACACCTCAAGTGAACAGTAAATCTTCTCCCCAAAGCTCTCCCTCTCACAGGTCCCAACACCCAACTCAAATACAGAGTTTTCACCTCCCGTGCTCCACGCACACCACAAGTGCTCCACGCACTCCACGAGTACTCAAGGTACTTCAAGATCTCCCATGAACCTGCAATAACTTGCACTTCAACAGACCATACTTATGGAAGGAACTCCCTTGCCTTCCTCTTGCTCTATCCGAGTACACACCTGTACTCCAAGTAGATCCTGCCTGATACTGCTCCCTATTGTGATGCTGTCTATATGACCTTGCACACTTGCAAATCAAACAACGGTTCTGCTCACCTGTGAACCTCGACCTTGCACACACATACACCTGTAGATCAATGATCTTACTTACCATGTAGATCTCCTATATAGGCCATGCAACTGTGACCAAGATCCTACACTCCTAAAGAATCCAGCTGACTCTCCAATCCAGCACCAACACACCTGGTACTGTGGCACTAGGAGGAACGCACCATTGCTCTACCTCACACACAGAAGGAGCTTATAATTATGCTCTCTTACTCCCTAGCACACTTTTCCAATACAACCATGAGTCTATTATATAGATCTCATCCAAACAATAATTAGACATCTAATTACAATAATTAGATCCGCAGCTCTCAGTCTAAAAATAGATCTCTTCATGCAAACACTTGGTTCGTTAGCTAACTGCCCGTAATAAATGCAGTCTAAACCACACAGGTGACTGACACTGGTCCCTGTCCGCCTGGGGGTCGCCGATGCCGGCCGATCTCTGACCGACGTCTTTTGCCTTTCTACCCTATACTGCCGACATCAATTGGCCTGACCGACGCCGGTGTCTCTGACACTCAGCAACTCTCTTGCAACCTCCTCTGTGTCTGCATCAGTGAAGCTTTTAGGTCCACAATCCTAACAATCTCCCACTTGGAGATAAATAGCTGCACTGTACCTGTACCTATACTCCATCTAATCTATTTCCTGGTTTGTATCCCTCTTCAAGCTCCCACCTGAAGACAACCCACCACACATCCCGTGGTGTATCCCCTGTCACCCAAGTACCCTACCACATCCGAACCTACAACACCTGTAGTGAAGTCCTAACCCTGCATAGCAACACCTGCTGCCGGTCCCTCTCAAAAAATTGAGAACCCACTTCCCCGAATTGGCTCCTAACTCTGACAGCTCCCACTGCATGGGAATACTCAGGTCTATACCAGACCTCATGTGATTTTAGACACTGTACCTGTCCAGCCCTTAGTGTGCTCCAGTTCTGCATCCCGAACCTTGCCAACACCTAATTCACATTAGCTCCCACTCGAGACAAAATCAACCTGTGATCTCCATGCCTCCCATGTCAAAGAATTCCGCTGCTCCAAACTCCTCATGACATGCCACTGAACTAATTTTACCCTTAGCTCAGCAAAACCCTGTATGTACACCCCTGCTAGCTAGCATACTATCCACATACAGCAATAGAATGATGTTGCAATCATCATCCCCTTGGTAAGTCAAACTACAGTAGTTACCCTGACACTGACTAGAGTCATGCTCTGTCCTCCACCTGTCAAAACCTGTACCACTGTCCTACAGCTCCTCAAGACCATATACCTGGTCTTCCGTCTCACGTATCCGTTCTCTCTATTCTTCTACTAAGGCATCCATTCGTCTCTATGCTTTCATCCAGATGACAAACCTACCAAATCTCTCGCTTGGTTCTGCATCATAATCCTGCCTAGCTCCCACCTGTTTCCTGAATCCTTCCTGCTTTACAATCAACAACAAGTATAAAGAAGAGGAACAACGAATTTGAGGGCCTACTTACACCTTCAGTCCTCCGTATGGGTGTTTGAGACTCCTTGACAACATGCTGTCCACCCAAAATTCGTTACAGTGACCGACCTCGGTCACTCCATAGTCTGCATCCGATCGACGTCGGTTACCATGCGTCTGTCCCTGACTACCAACCTGCCAGTGCTGGTGTCCCTGCTGCCGATGTCGGTCCTCCTGACTGACATCGGTCTTACATACTGCCGACATCGGTCCTATGACCGACGTCGGTCTTACCCAGCTCGACATCACCGGCTTCGGTCTGCACATGACCGACATCGGCAACTGTCTGTTCGACGTCGGTTCCTCCTGACCGACGCTGATACCTATGTTCGCCTGTGAGTGATGACTTTTTACCCGCGAGCTCCTTTGAATCAATCTCCATGTCCAAACTGCTCTGCTCAGAAGTATCCAGCCTCATCCACTGAACTCTGTCTGCCATCTCCTCCAAGAACACCAAGGCTTTCCAGTTCTTAAGCCTATCAAATATATCTATCTTCCGCTTAAGAACATGCATCTCCTTCCTGCTCATGTGACCAAGCCTACGAAGCCACGTCTCTGAAACAGAAGAAGAATCAGTAATATAAACAAGTAGATAAAGTATACCTATTTTCTTACCACCAGCTAATTCAAGTGCTACCGCTGTGAGAGTTCTTGTGCATCTCTCATCACCCAATCTTTCTGAAGAAATTAGCCATATCTCCAAACCTAGGACCTGCATGACCTTCATCAACACCTGTGTGTTGGCCGCCTGCAATTTTAGCCTCACTTCCCCTTTGCCAATTCTTTGGCAAGGCTTACCAGCTCCTCTACCTGGGGCTGCATGGAAAGAGGCAACCGAATCTTTTATCCAAGATTCAACTTTATCGAAGAAACCTGCAAACACATCCTGTGCAACACCTGCAACATCTGTATCTTTAGTTTCTTCATGCTGATTTGCTACAAACCAACAATATCCTTTTACCTGCTCTTTCTTTCCATCAGACCGTGAGTAACCATCTGTGCTTTTCAACTCCTCCATTCTTAGCTTACTTTCATCTGCCATTGCTCTACTCCCACTCGATCAGAAACCCCTGAGAGTGACCTATAACCAAACACAACCCTGCTTCCTGCAACCTTAGCTCTGATACCACTTGTCAGGGATGCGAAACACCAGAAGCATACAATTGATTACCAAATACCAAGCAACTATAATATGCAGAAATAACCAGATTCACCAAGTAACTAGAATTCAGAATAACACAGCATATGAGAGACAATACACAACTTGTATTAACACTTTATACAGAAAATAATACAATAGAGAATATCCCACATCTTCTCCACCACCTTACAGAGGTTTCCCACACCTCAAGTGAATAGTAAATCTTCTCCCCAAAGCTCTCCCTCTCACAGGTCCCAACACCCAACTCAAATACAGAGTTGGTGTTCACCTCCCATGCTCCACGCACACCACAAGTGCTCCACGCACTCCACGAGTACTCAAGGTACTTCAAGTAGATCTCCCATGAACCTGCAATAACCTGCACTTTAACAGACCATACTTATGGAAGGAACTCCCTTGCCTTCCTCTTGCTCTATCTGAGTACACACCTGTACTCCAAGTAGATCCTGCCTGATACTGCTCCCTGTTGTGTTGCTGTCTATATGACCTTACACACCTGCAAATCAAATAACGGTTCTGCTCACCTGTGAACCTCGACCTTGCACACACATACACCTGCAGATCAACGATCTTACTTACCATGTAGATCTCCTATATAGGCCATGCAACTGTGACCAAGATCCTACACTCTTGAAGAATCCAGCTGACTCTCCAATCCAGCACCAACACACCTGGTACTGTGGCACTTGGAGGAACGCACCATTGCTCTACCTCACACACAGAAGGAGCTTATAATTATGCTCTCTTACTCCCTAGCACACTTTTCCAATACAACCATGAGTCTATTATATAGATCTCATCCAAACAATAATTAGACATCTAATTACAATAATTAGATCCGCAGCTCTCAGTCTAAAAATAGATCTCTTCATGCAAACACTTGGTTCGTTAGCTAACTGCCCGTAATGAATGCAGTCTGAACCACACAGGTGACCGACGTCGGTCCCTGTCTGCCTGGGGGTCGCCGACACCGGCCGATCTCTGACCGACGTCGGTTGCCTTCCTGCCCTATACTACCAACGTCGGTTGGCCTGACCGACGCCGGTGTCTCTGACACTCAGCAACTCTCCTTTAACCTCCTCTGTGTTTGCATCAGTGAAGCTTTTAGCTCCATAATCCTAACAATTTAGACCAACAAACAATTGACCAAGGAATAACCATTCCTAATTTTAGTGAGACTGTAATCTCACAAGGAACCACCACACCTATCTAGATGAACACCCATAACAACTATAATTTTAAAAAGTTTGACCTTACGAAGAGGATGAAACCACCTTAGATGCTAAGAAGATACAACACCTATGAACACATCCACATTTTCACTGATGTCTTCTACACTTGATGATGGACCTCTACTTATCACTCTTCACCTTCTCTCATACTCAAACAACAAGATCACTATCTTTCCAATATAATTATGACCAAAAGGTCATACAAATAGTCCTCAAACTAATATTATCATCAACTCATCCATAGGGAACTCTACCCCTCCTTCACTTCCCAATTCACACACACAAGCTTCTCTCAAAACTCTCCCAAGGCTCTTTCACAAAGTCTGGAAATCACCATCTTTGATTTCACTATTTATAGAGCAAACTTGAGAATCAATACCTTGGTTGGCCATTAGGCGTGCCTTAGCCTATAAGTCATATTTCACATGAAGACATGGCTAAAAAAAAATTTCATAGGTTGGCCATAGAATATATGGGTCACCCTTAAGAAGTTACACCTTTTAATAAGGCCCTTGTAGCTCTTATAGGTCTCATAGAGACCTATTCACCCATTTAGGACATCATCAAATAAAATAAGAATATAAGACCATTTCCAAATGTATGGGTTCACCCCTTATGTCCCATTTGACATCTTCAAATGAACATAGTCATATTTCTCACCTATTCATATGCTCAAACAACTCAAACACTAACTTGGTGCACATGAACATTATGAATGAAAACATAGTCAACTTCTCAAACATTTTTCATACTCAAGATATATTGATCACACCTACAAAAACCATAAATAGCATCCTCATGGAGTCTACAACACTGCCTAGTAGCCAATTTATCAAGAGACATTGAAATAATATCTATATAAGCTCAATTACTATTCTTGAGTCATTTGTAGAACAAGCACAACACACAATTAACTTTTAACACTAATATCTTTGATTGTACACACTTCTAAATCTTTAAATTAGGTTCATTAGATGTGCCATGGAGTCCTCTTAATCTTTTCTTTTTACAACACCAATAAATTCAAATTCTATATAAAGATATGGATAAAATATAGATCTCTAGTTTTTCCCTTTGTTAAATTCAAATATTCGAATGGCAATGGTCATAGTTAAACTTCAAACATAATGATCGCATCTTGTGTCCTCTCAGCTTTGGATAAATCATGTAAAATTGATCTTGTCTAAAATTTAAAGCATAGTTTTCCAAATCCAAACATTAAACATCTGATATTTGACCTCATCTCATGTATTATAAAAAAATTGACTCAATGCACTCCATCAATCTCTGTAGATTAGTTAGGTCTTTATCAATCAACACTCACCATTCGATCAATCTATATGAACACCAACTCGCTATTATATCCTCATCATTTACCTTTACTCAATTGTCAAACATCGTGAACCTATCCTCATCTTAATACTTCCTAACTTCTTGGAGCAATGCACACCATTGATTTTACTTGAACATTAATTTTTGAAAAAATGACTAAGTATGATTACCCTTTCAATATGCCTATAAGGCCAACTTTGGACAAATATACCTATTTATGATCAATTTTAGGTTCCATAAATTACACCATATGTTCTCCTTTTAAAGAGGAATCCAACCATGTACCAAAATACTCCTAAAACCTTCATGCATGTGAGATATAACATCATTAAAATGCCTTCTCAAAATCTTCTATCATAGATCCAACTATGTCAAAAACTTACTTGGGAAGCCAAATTTAAACAAGCATATCTTTTGATGTGCTACATCACATGATCAAAATTTTAGCACAAATCAACTAGGATCAAAACTAAATAAAAAAATATGATCAATTTATCTTTACACATTTACACATGTAATATATAACATCATCAAAATGCCTACTTAGCTTTTCTTGTCACATGCAAATTTGGCTATGTATGAAAAAACATAGTCAAACTACCTAGGATACCAACTTTGCATATGCATATCTTTTGATGCACTTCATCGCGTGAACTAAAGTTTAAAAAAAAAATTAGGCATAAAAATGAACAAACCCATATGATCATTTTATCTTGACACCTTCATGTGTGTGAATTTTGACCTCATCAACATGCTTACTTAGCCTTGTTTGAGCCCTATTTCAAATTTAGCTAAGTATGGGAACATAGTGAATTCTATCTGAGTATCCAAATTTTCATCCTCATATCTTTGACTAAGGTTCATTACATGATTTTAGCTATGGTACATAAAAACTAGGGACTATTATGATCACAACCATATGACCAACTCCCCTTGAGTCATTCCCATGTGGCAATGGTGATGTCATCAAACTGCCTACTCAAATTTTTTACCACTAGACCAAAATGTCTAGATGAATACAATGAAGAACCATATTAATACCACTCATGCACATAATATCTCAAAGCATATAACACTTCTTATGGGACCTCTTTCACATGTTCAATACTTTAGACTCATCCCTAAACATCTTAAAGCAAGCAAACTCTGAAGATCAACCAAGCCTTATTCAAGTGTACTAGGACAAACATATTTCAAACTTTGTCATTGCCACATAGGCTATAAAATCACTTCATCCACTCACCAAGATATCTCCATGATGTCACCATCACATCACTGAAAAATCTCCAACAATCTCCCCCTTTGTCATTGATGTCAACAAACATCATATATAGAAATATATAACTCACCTTCTCTCTCTTCAAGCACTCCCATAATAGTAACTTTCTCCCCCTTTGACACAATGACAAAGTGGGTACCAAATAATCTTAAGGACCTGAAAATGACTATCAAATAGGAAAGGGCCATCTTATAAATATGATACAAACTCCCCTTTACCTTGAGCCTACTTCAGATTTCCTTGACAACATCCTCTTACTCCATGCCAACACTCTCTTCAATCAATAACTGCAACCAATGAAGAAAGAACACACAAAACCATATAAATCTAATTAAACACATCAAGAAACATTTGAGAGGAAACCACCCTAAGACCTCTGATCAATTGCACCTTCTAAGCATATTTATATCTACATACACCATAAGAACCACAAAAAAAAATTCATGCCACTCACCAAATAGGAAACATGCTCTCAACCAACTTGAAAAATTTCCTTGATACAAACATACCTTGATCTTTTGGAGAAACTAAGCAAAAATCACTCTTCTTCAAACTAGGCTTGTCCAGCCTCCTTATAACCCTACCTAAAACTTGCAGAGCTAACAATTTTTAGTATATACATATTTAGGACCTAAAAATTAATATCTATATCACTCTCATATGCCCCCTTAATAACAAAAATTTTCATCTCCAAGATCATCCTCTACAACATACTTCCTTTATAAACCTACAAGCCAATTATCCTTCCATATTGGCAAAAACTTTAATAACTTGAGAACCACAAAGCTTCAAATCTATGTGAAGCTTGATTTGAAAAACCATTTAGACCATTCAACTTATTAGGAAACCCTATATATCAACTCACAAGGCAAACCACTTTTCTATTAGATCCCCAAACCCTATAATCTCAAAACAATCAATGTCAACAAACATCCTTATAATCTATGCACACCTATGAAATTTATTTCACACCTGGAGACACCTATCACACACTTTTGGACCAATATTTGAGCTTCCATACTATTAGGAACATAGACTTCCTATAACCCATTTCAGGCCTATTTATCCTTAAGCCAAAAATTGAGAAAACTGAGAGCACTAAAAAAAACTTAAATTGGCACAAACATACCTTCATACCACAAAAGCACCTAGATCACATCACAAAGAAGTGTATATAATTTTATGATCATCAAACTCTTCTTGATATTTACATCAATCTCATTAATCCACTTGGAACCACCCATTCTGACTCTATACTACAACTCCTTCACAAACATCTAAAATAGGCTCATGAACTTGTTGTTCCCCCTTAACCAAAGACCTTCTTTGATTGACATTATCAACTTGAGCACATACTATTTCTTCTCCATTGCAAGGATTCTATTAATAATAATAGACAAAGACCTCCTTTACACCATAATTCTCTACCATGATGTGAAACTAGGAGTTTCCCATAACTCCTCGTATTTCTTCTCCTCCTTAGTCATTTAATACTTATAGTTATTCTTCTTCTTTGGCTTAGGAGAAATAAATTACTCATCCACTACAAAATTATCCTTTTATTCTATGATTGGATTGATAATACATGGAGATAACACAAACTCATTACATACCTTTTCATCTAAAAGATCCACCTTGTAGTTTGGAACATCATTACTAGGCACAGATAATTGATGTTCTTCTCATGATACATGCTCAATAATAGTGGGATGTTCAATTGGATACATACATACATACATACCTAAGGACTAGCTTCAACTAACACCTTGGTTTTCTCTTTGATCTTGATATCTTCATTCTTAACATGAGCAGATAATGAGAGCCCTTAGCACTCTTCAACTTTTGAAGCATTCTCCACCATAGAAAATAGATTACTTGGACCTGTAGCCTCATCATGACTCACACTTGTCACCTTTAGCTTCCATGTGTTAACATGCCTTCTTTCTTACACTCTAAGAGCCTGATTAAACTCATTTTGACTTGATGGACATTATTTTTAGAATCTAGCAGTGTGACCTCTCTATTCACAATTGTAGCACACCATACTCCTTGATGGAGACACTATTTTTCTTAATGTGTTTGGATAGAAAATTTCCATGTCCTTTGTCATGACAAATAAAATAATCTCCGTTTTTTGAAGAGGACTCACCTTATCTAATCTTATGTGGACAATGGTTTACAAAGTGTCCCACACAAATATAGTTAAAGTACTTAAATTTCCTCACTCCTCTTGAGTAATGACCCCCATCATAGTCCCATACAAACTCATTTATAATAGGTCTCTTTCATTATCTATCCCTATAACCAAATTGATTACATGTATAATAGTGACCATTGAATCTTGCATACCTCATGGCATTTAGATATCTAATCTAATTTATCGTCATTCTACTAGCACCTTCAATTCCTGTCTAATAATTTGTCTTCAAAGTATGATTATCTTGGTTCACATTAGTCTTCATCATGTCTTGAGTAACATTGATTTATTCTTCTTCATATCCAAAACCAGTTCTATCACTAGCATGATTTTGACCATTCAAAATGTTGTCTAGATCATGAGCTCTTTTCAAATCTCAAAAATTACTTCACCTTACTAGATGTCTTCTCTAACTTAGATTTTTAAAAATCATTTTTAGAAACATACCTTGAACATTCTTCTTCTTTGGCTCTTAGACTTTTAGACATACATTCCAACATAGAATTTAAAAAAATGACAACACCTTCATATTCCCTAGAGTTTTCAATCAATCTTGCCTCAAATACACTAAATTACTTCTCATAGTCCTTGAGCTTATATTTCATCTTCTTATTTATCTTCTTCTCAATCTTTAGTTCTTTAAGATCATTTATCAATATAGTGCCATAGTCCACCTCATCTTCATCATTATCTGAATCACTCCAAGTAGACACCTTCTGATGTGAGAAAATTCATTCCTCAACCATGAATAGAGCTTCATCTTTAGTATGACCATCATCTTCATGATCATATTCTGAGTCACTATCTTCAATCTCATTTCATGAGCTACAATCTTCTTTGCTATAGAGATCCTTCTTGTTTTTAAAGCACTTCTTATTGTTAAATTTTATGAATCCTTTCTTCTTGTATGTCTTCTTGTCATCATCTTAGACTTCACCATGCTATTCATCATATTTATTCTCATGCTTATGAGAGAACTTACAATAAAAATGCCCTTTCTCTCTTTAATTGAAACATTTGAAGGGTATTTTACCCTTATACTTCCCTGATCATGTGTTCAATTTCCTAGTAATCAAAGCAATTATTTCATCCTCATCAATGTCAAATATGTCATCCTCTTTAGATTTATTACCTTGGAAATTATTCTCAGGATTCATCTCTATTTTGAATTCAGCTTCCTTTTTTGGTGGTAAATCATCATTTATTCTCATCTCATATGTAGTAAGGGTGCCATGCAATTGATCCATCTTCAACTAAGTAAGATCATGATTCTCTTCTATATCAGATACTTTTGGATCAAACTTGAGAGATAGAGACCTTAATACCATTTAGACTATAGTTTACTCTTCAATATTCTCTCTAAGACCTTTGATGATGTTCACAGTCTCATCAACTCTTTGAAGAAAGGATGATACAAAATATTCTTCCTTCATCTTAAGACTTTCAAACTGCCTTCTATGAGTCTACAACTTAACAAGCTTGACCTTTGAGTCTCATTCAAAAATGATCTACATTTTGTCCCATATCTTTTTACTAGATGTATAATGGATAGCCTTGGTATATTTAGTCTATGAAAGACCAAAAGTGATATCATTCATCGCCTTGGAATTGTTCTCAAAAAACTTCTTATCTGCAACACTAGATATGGAGTAATAGGATCAACATAACCATACCAAACAAATTTGGCATACATTAAACCCTAGGGACATAATATATGTCCTAATCTTTGCACTCCAAAAAGAATAATTCTATCCCTTTAACATTAGTTCTTTCTTAGTAGAGAAACCTCTTTGATGACTACCCATATTGTACCTTGGATCACCTTTAAGTTTTTAAGCCTTTATCAAAGGACCTGCTCTAATACTAATTGTTAGAGGCACAATCATTAAGAGGGGGGTGAATTAGTGATCTTGGATAATTTTAAATTCATTTCAATTCCTTCAAACTCTTAATCATTCAATACATACATTCATGAGGCATACATCATTCATAGAAATGAATAAGAAATATAATTAAAGATCAAGTACACAACACATGTCATATGTGGGAAACCTGTTGAACACACATATCTACTAAGATGGGGGTGAATTAGTAGATCTCAAAAAATGGTTACTTACAACTTTCAAGATGAATGTTAAACAAATGCAAACTTAAACAAATCAAAGAAAGATATCACATGCATAGAAGCACAACACATAACACCTAATTTATACGTGGAAACTCAAAGGGAAAAACCATGATGAGAATGCTACTAGAATATATTGTTCTAATCTAGGCTCAAAAAGTTTGTTTCACCAATTGAACCTCAATGGTTACATTTAAGGACACCCATCCCAAGGAGACACCAATCCCTTGACTTTAAGAACACAAACTCTAAGGAAGCACCCACTCCCTATATTGAGCACCAACCTAGTTCAGTCTAAAGGCACCAACCAATCAGATACTTGAATTACAATTCAAGTTAATGAATTAAATTCATAAAATAATCCAAGACTCTTTTCTTTTTTGTAGGTCCAATTTGCAACTACTCATTTCTCCTTAAACACACTTTTGTGTATCCTTCACTCTTCTTTCACCCTTTCTCTATGTCTAAATTTATCTATTTGACACTCATATATTCTCCAATTTGACACTACTCCTCCATGCTTAGATGAGTTTCATATTTCTTCACCTATGGATCAAACTCCTCTCATTCCAAAAAATGAATATGACTATTTGTCTTCTCTGTTATTTATCACTTTGGAATTTTGCATCACATCACTTTGTTTACAGCATTTGAAATATATAGTTGACTAAAAAGAATAATTATTTTTACAAGAACCAATTAAAATTCCTTAAACCGTCATGCTAGAATTTTTAAACTGACTTACTTCATCAAGTTCTTGAAGATGCATAACTTAACCAAGTTAGACGTTAACCTTTGGTAGATTTGATTTCATCTCGCTTTCTATTGTATTCATGAAATATTTTACTTCATTCGATTATCTCAGATATGTTCAATCTTTAGCCTTCTATTGTGCCATTCCATCGATCACCTTTATTTTACTAACTCTACCTTACTTTTTTGGATCTCTCTAATCATTATTTTGGTATGCTATTTGATCTCTAAATAAGTACAATCTTTATCTTATCTTTGGTCATTAAACTTTGGCATGTTGATCTCATCTCATTTTTTTTGCTTCTTTGAGATGATTTCGCTCTTTCAATCTCTTCAGACTTGCTTGAATTTTAACTTGAATTAAATATTCTTCTGAGTTACCCTTCAAAGACATGTAATGGTCCTTTGAGACTTTTATTTATGGCACATAC
This sequence comes from Torreya grandis, assembly GCA_037957365.1. NCBI lineage: Eukaryota > Viridiplantae > Streptophyta > Pinopsida > Cupressales > Taxaceae > Torreya > Torreya grandis. The sequence continues at coordinate 3,549,432 of JARHVA010000538.1, read as the reverse complement.
CCTTTAGAGCATATCCTTCATAATAATTATTTTGATTTTTTTGTCTCAGACAATTTTCTTAACAAAATGCTTCAGGACAATTTTCTCAAAAAAATGCTTTGGGATAACTTCCTCGATGAAATGTCCTCAAAACATTTGGCATGTACTCTTCAGAGTATTTCACAAGGATCTTTCAAAAAAATTCAAGTGTCCATATACCCTTCAAGTTTTTTATAACAATCCCTTTGAAAGTCTTGAATGGTCCTCATACGCTTCAAACTTTTTGAAATGATCCTTTCAAAATTCTTGAATGGTCCACTTGCTCTTTAGATTTCTTGAAATGATCCCTTCATATTTTTGAATGGTCCACTTTCCCTTTGTATTTTTTGAAATTATCCCTTCAAATTTTTGAAATGATCCACTTACCCTTCAGACTTCTTGAAAATATCCCTTCAGCATCTTTGGAACGGTCCACTTACCCTTTAAAAACTTTGTTCAGGTTCACTTGCCCTTTGAAATGTTTGCAATGACCCCTTTAAAAATTTTGTTCATGATAATTTTTCTGAAAAAGACAACCATTTTTCTAAAATAATTCTTCCAAAATAAGTATTCTAAAAGAATTATTTCAAGACCATTTAGGGTTCTCCATATTGATTGACTTATAATTTTGAAAAAAGTTAAGTCATTCTATAACCCTAATTAAATTCATTAGACCCATTTGGGTTCTTGAGGTTGCTCAACTCATAAACATGAAATAAGTAGAGTCATTACATAAACCTAATTAACTCACCTAGACCCATTCAGGTTCTCAAATTTGCTCAAATTATAAAAATGAATGAAGTAAAGTCATTCTATAACCCCGATTAAATCTTCCTTGACCCATTAAAATTCTTCATATTGCTTGACTTATAAAGATGAGAGTAGTAAATTCATTTTGGAAACCTAATTTACTCCACATGACCAAGTTAGGTTCTCTATATTGCTTTACTTATTTTATAAGTAAAATCACTTCACAAACCTGATTTACACCACAACTTATTCAACTCAACCTTTTCACAAGCCCAATTTACACCATAAGTTGTTCATCTCAACCTTTGACATTAATTCATGATGGCACATACTACCTTTGACATCAATGCCAATTCTTTAGACCTAAAAGACTATGTCCAACAATCTCCCCCTTTGTCATTGATGGCAACTCATCACTCATCATCATAATGCCTTGAATATTTTATCTCCATTATAATTTCTCCCCCTTTGACATTAATGACAAAGAGTCTCTACCATAATCTATCGAACAATCTACTCCTTTCTTGGTATTTTGGTTATTCTGATCCTTGGGCCTGACAAGCGAGAATACTTTGTGAGGAACTCCCCCTTAGGCATTGGTACATTAGATCCCCTTTGTCACCTCCTTTATCATCAACTAGCAAAGGGGCTATAACTTTCTCAATAGGCTACCTTTTCTCTTAATCCAAGAGGCAATAATGTTTCTTTATTACTCCCCTTAGATTCATGCCCTATCACTAGAAACTAGTGATGTGGTGTGGGAGCCACTACTCCCAACCACTGTCTCAGATATTAAAATTGGTCCTTAGATAGAGGTTTATTGAATATATCTATAATTTTATCTTATGTTGGTACATATTCCATTGTAACCTCTTGATCAACAACCTTCTATTTCAAAAAATGATACTTAATTGATATATGCTTTGTCTTAGAATACATCACTAGATTCTTGGATATATTTATGGCACGTGAATTGTCACATAGAATGTGAATTGGTCCTTTGAACTCCACCTCCATGTCTTTTAGTGTCTGTTTCATCCACAACACTTGTGTGCAACATGCCACTGCTGCAACATATCCTGCTTCTATGGTAGATAGAGTAATTGACTCTTATTTTTTGCTCAACCATGAGACAAGTCTGTTACCTAAGAAGAATGCACGACCACTAGTGCTTCTTTTATCATCTATGATTCTATCCCAATCAGCATCGATGTATGCTGACAAGGTGAAATCATCACTTGAAAGGTACCATAAACCATAGTCTATTATACCTTTGATATATCTAACAATTCTCTTTATTAAATTTACATGTGTTTCTTTTGCAGTAGCTTAGAATCTGGAAAATATGCATACAACTTACATAATGTCTAGTCTTTTAGTAGTAAGATATAACAAAATACCAATCATTGACCTATACAGTGTATGTTTCACTTTAGGTGATTCATCACCTTTACTCAATTTACATCCAATTATCATGGGAGTGTTAATTGGTCTATTGTCCTCTATACTGAATTTATTGAGCATCTCCTTTACATACTTGGTTTGAGATATAAATATCCCTTCTTTGGATTGTGTAACCTGTAGGCCAATAAGAAATGATAGTTCTCCCAGCATGGACATTTCAATATAGTTTTGGCTTTCAATAAAGGTAGCTCCACCTACTAATAGGAAAATTTGTCCTTTGACTATTGATGAAAAATGTCTATTTGTCCCTTGACAAATTTTCATGCCAACAAGACCAAAATAGGCAGCATAACGATGTTATTTAGAAACAAAGGCACAAATTGGCTTTGATCTTTCTTTGGCCAAGGTAAATGGTTTGGGTGATTTTGGTAGCATAATACTTATTTGTATAAATTATGTATGTAACATGTGATTTTTTTATGTTTTGGACTTTGTTTTATTTTGTGAAAAGTGATTTTAGACTCAAAATGCAATTAAATAAGAAGAAACACCTAAGTGCATGTTCCTAAGCTAAACTAACATAAGGTGTGAATAGTATCCACCAATTTTTATTTGATATGACATTTCTTTAAATGAATTAATTATTAATCCAATAGATAAATAGTGCATGAAGGTAGAGTTTTTAATCACAACTCTATTTTTCAAGAACTTGTATGTGGCATGGAACTTAGAACACTAAAGTAACTTGACATTGGTGGGATAATTCATGATAAGTGGGGTCAATTAATCTAAAAAATTTGATTAGCTTTTCTATATGCTCCATTAGTGCCTAAAAATACTTGGGGATAATAAATATTGATAAATGGATTCAAACCATATATCTTGTTATGAAAGGGTCTTATTATTTTCACAACCACTTCAATTATGTATTGCTTAGTGAAGTACGATGTCTAGACCTTTGCATGACTTGAGACCCTTTTTGGTTGGTCAAGTTAACCATTCAACCTCTTTCCTAATGGAAAGTACACTTAATTTGTATACCCCACTAGATAAGTGGGGTTGGAATGATGTTAGGAGATGGAATTCTAGGTCAACATCGACCTGAAGAACTTGAAAAGAGGTGATGAACTCCTACTCATAAGCTAAAAAATAAAAATATAAAGAAGTTAGTCATTTTTATAAATCCAAGTCCCTAGGAATAAGGTGACAACATACACGACATTACTTTGGGTAGACTCAAACAAACAAGTAAAATAATGCATTTTCAATCACCCAAATTCCATAAAGGGGATAAGGGGGAGCATAGGTGCAAGGTCTTACTAAAATGAAATTAAACTAGTGCTTTGCTAAAAAAAAAATGAAAGTGCACTTAAGAGCTCTTAGTCTAAATGTGAATGTTCTTTTTAAGCACCTATTGGAAACATGATTGAAATGTGGCCTTTGTTTGAAACTTTGAAATGATAAAAAGGAAAGTTGTTTGCAAAATTGTTTTAAACACCAAAAGAAAGATGTTTGCAAAAAAAATTTAAACACCAAAAGAAATATGTGAAGTGAGTTTTAAAACAAAAAAAGATAATGTGAAATGGCCTTGTTAATGACTTATATTTTTTCCCTTTTTCTTTATACCCTACAATAAACATTAGAGGATTGAATTGTGCTTGATTAAATTGCATAAACCAAGCAAAATTATGAATTTTGAAAGTCTCAAGTTTTTGGTCTCAAGGCACATTCACCATTTAATAGAATTATTTTGTTGTTTTTAGGAACCTACACATAGAATAGACAGCAAAAAAAAAACATACATAGATGATTTTGTCAATTAAAAGGATGATTTCACTGATTATTAGACAATTTTAATATTATTATGATAAATTCACTAAATAGAGTGATAATTTTTTTAAAAATAAAACAAATTTTCCAATAGGTATAAAATCAAACCTAGAACATTTTTACCAAAGTGCATAGCATTTTGGTCAAAGTGTAGAACATTTTTTCCAAAGTACAGAATGTTTTGACCCAAGTGTAGAGTGTTTTCACCAAAGAATAAGTTAACACAACCAAGAAGGTAATGTGAAAGTTTTTTTTGAAACTTAGGAAATGGATTGTGTTTAATAGAGAACAAATTTGTCAAAAGTTCTAATGATTTTGCTGAAGTCTAGGATAAATTCATTAAAATAATGAAGAATTTCACTGATGGGAAAAACCTAAAACAAAACAGAAGAGAACAGAGATGATTTCATAGCTTATAGAGACATTTCATTAATTAGTAGAATAAAAAGATGATTTTTTAATTCTCAAGGATGAAGTTGTTGATATATAGGAAAATAAAAATATGGCATTATTTAGCAAAAAAGGCTAAAAATAAGGTCAATAGTGGCTTTTCTTGATTTTGAAGGGTCCCAAAATAATCCTAATATGAGTGTGTGGTTTTGGTCCCATCAAGCATGCCAATATGTAATGTAAAATTAAAAAGATGTTATAAAACTCTTGTTAGTAATTTAAACCAAAAAAAATCAATGATAACTATCATTCTAAGCCTAAGTACTAGGGTGAGCAAGTAACAAAAAAAAGAAAGATAATGAGAAGACAAAATCAAGCACTTTTACCTTGATGATTCAAATCACTGGCATGAGATTTAGATTATGTTCAGTATGGTGAAAAAATGGTATTTTTTTATGCTTGATGCTTTGTGGGTAGAACCTCCTCTTCTCCCCTTGTAAGTTAGCTCTTGGCTTGTGTTGGCTATGAAGTTTCCTAGAAAATTTTTGGCATTATTGGTTTGCCCTCAAAATCTTATTTTATATTGCTCATGGCACTTATATTTATAGGTTTTGAACTAACTCTAACCCAAGTGTAGTTAGGCTAAGATTAGTGTTGGGAGTCCAAATACTATAAATGATAGCTTTAATAATGCATTTATGGAAGCATGCCTCAATATTTATTAATTTTATGGAATTTATAATGATATTTTATAATTTTTGACTTTGAGGATGATGGCATCATGATTAAATAGCATCAAGCACACAAACAACATTTTTAGTTATTAAAAACTCATATGCTAGTTAGGGGTCATAAATGATCCATTTTAGGATATAAGTGTGCGTGAAGGATCTTATAGGGTCCATTTGTTGTCTTTAGAGTTATCATGAGTCATAAGGAGTGTTTTTTTAATGTATTAGAGTTTTCCCTCTAAAATTGAAAGTTTGAAAATTTAAATTCTAGACATAAGCATAGAAGGACCATGGGCATAGTATGAAGTGAGTAGGTGAGAGAATGTTTGTAAAAGGGTCCTAGGACTTATAAGAGTCTAATGAGTTGTCAAAGAGATAATTAAGTTGTGAGGTAGTCTAAAAATGTCTTAAATAGGTGATTGTATGAAAAATACTATGTTTAGAAAAGGTGGTGGAAGAGTCTTAGTTGTAACCACCCAAAACCAATGAAAATATGTCATGAGAATGGGAGTTTTAACATGAGAGGAGAGTATGAGTATGGAGAGAAATATATCCAAAGGGTGAGAGGAGAAGAAACCAAGAAAATAAGAGCATAGACTCTCCAAGAAGATGGTAGAGTCCAAGAATGGACTGTATATGTAGAAGTTGATGGTGCATGCTAATAAAGAAGAGTTGTTTGTGAATGTTTAATCTCTCATACTAGGTAAATGAATTTTTATTCATTATATATTTTCTTGAAAATACATTGAGGTTTTATATAGATCATTATTTGTGTTTTTGTAAGTATTGATCAAAGAATACAAGGTGGTAGTCTAAAAAGAGAGTGAGGTTGCAGTCAGCAAGAAGAAAACTTGATTTGTATGGGAGTTGTTGACATATGACAATAGTGTGTATTAAATTTAAAGAGGTATATACACCATTTAAATCCTAAATATGGTAATTTTTGGTTCTATAAATAAGAGAACTTAGGAAAATTTGGTTTCTATCCTTAAACCATGTGCACGTCTGAGACAGTCAAGAAATGATTAGTTTTGATAGATTAAGGGATGATCGATGCAAGAATAAATAGGGAATGGTTATATCAAATTTATATAGGTGTTAAGACATTAATTATGGTGTTATTAAATTCATTTAAATTGAGACATTAAAGATCAAAGTACTCAATCCTTTGGAATTCTGTGTGTATGTCATAATTGGCATACTAAGGAAATAAGGTGGTTTAAATCCTCTCAAGAGATTTTAGAGTTTGAATTATAAGTGGATGTTGTCATTAATTTTATAGGGTTTATTTTAATTCCTAAACCTAATGTTAAATATTAAGTTTATTTGTAATCTTTAAAACTTCATTACTCTGTCGATACCTTGTCTTGAAGTAGATAGTCATGTTGAAAAGAGAGGTAGAATCCTTTTTATTCCAAAGAAGTGAATGCCATTTCCTATTATAGGTTCAATATGACATTCACATATTAAATAAATGTGTGTAAATTTTATGAATTTATTTAATATTATTCAAACTTAGACAATCCTCAAATATTGTTGATATAGTCCTACAAAAGGACTCATAGTTTTGTGTTTCACTTATTGTAAACCATAACAGGTCTGTATATGTATAAATATATATTTATAAATATGTAAATTGTTGGCACAGACCTTGGAAAGGTCTCAAACTTTTTTTAAATGAGCTTAATCCAAAAATATGGCATTTTAACCTCTCTCAGCCTGTACATGCCTGCCAAAACAAGAAGTTAGGGTTTTATATTTCAAAGACCTATAACTATTGAATGAACTAGTGAAATTCCTTTAAATTTTAAAATTTGTTGTTAATAAATTCCCTCTATATTATTATTTATTTTTTTAGTTGGTCCCACATTTGTATGGTATGAAACTAGCACTGTGAGTGCATTTTAGGACTAAGACGTCTAATTAGCCAAGGGTGATGATTAAAAAGTGAGTTTATCTATAGAATGAGAACTTGTAACTTATTTTTGAGTTTTAAAATGTAAAAGGGTATTTAAATCTAGTCTTAGACCATCTGGTGGACTTTTAAAACTTTCTAACCAAGGATGTTTGTGAAAAAAAGGCTACAAGGAAATAGCCTCACTATTAAGATTGAAGTGTGTAATTGGACATTGGATAGTAAATGAGAGGTAGAAAGAGGTCAAAGCATGTATGTTATGATTAGGAAAGGTCATCCATGGTGGCAGATTGCATTCATGAGGTCTAAAATAAGATTTGAGATTTCTAGCCTTAAGTTGTGAATTTATGTGAAGCTAGAGAGTGAGTTAAGTGAAAAGAGATGAATCAATGAAAGGAATGAGTTGAGACAATGAATGAAAGGTTTATGAAAGGTATAATAATATTAATAAAATGACTCAAATAATTTTATTAAATAGGGTCAAATAAGAGGAGGCTATTAAGCCTAGGGAAAGTTGAAAGACTATTATTGAAGCCTGAAGCTTAAGGACAAAGCAAAACATTATAAGTTGGGACCAAAGATTTAAGACCAGAGCCAAGAAAGGTGAGTTTGAATTTTTTCTCATAACCCTTTTCATCATTTGGTATCAGATCAAGGTAAGCTCTTGGTTTAATTATATTTTGAGTTATTAAAGATTATTAGTTTGAAATTGGCGAAGAATGCTATGAAGATTGAATGAGATAGAATTGTAGAGGTATTAGGGGAAAAGAGTGTGGTTCATGTATGACCTATTTAGGTCAATATAGAGAAGTAAAATATTGGTGAAGAGAGAATTTAAGTTCCCTATGTCCCATGTGAAGGACTTTAAACTAGTCAAGAGAGATCTAGAAAAGGTAGAGTTGAAAAAGCATTGAGGTTCAAGAGAGAGAAGAGGAAGACTCCAAGTGAGAGTCAAGAGAGATAAGATAATACCTAGACAAAGTATTAGATAAAGAGAATAATATACATGGGACATCTAAGAGGTAAGTATGTAAGCTTTCTAAGAGATAGGTGTAAGTAAAGCCTTAGAAAGTGAAGAAAAGAGAGAAGATGGATGTAGAAGAAGAAGTGAAAAAGATAAGAAGAGAATTAGGGTAAAGTTTTAAGAATATATAGCTCATGTTGAAGTTCATGAAGGATCAATAAATCCAATGGTTTGGTTGTAATGTGTGGAAGAGAGTGAAGTGGCTAATAGATCTACTCATGAGAGAAAAAAGGCATAAAACAAATGCCTTAAGGAAAGATAAGAATAAAGAGAGCATGGCCCATAGAGGTATGAATAATGAATAATTTCCAAGAGATCAACATGAAAGAGAAGTTGAGAAAATATTTCTCATTTACAAGAACATAGAGAGAGAAGTACCAAGAAAATCACTTGAGGAAGAAGAGAAAAATAGGATAATGTCTATGAAAGAGATATTCATGGAGACAATGTGGTCTCTTTTTTATTATTCTAACATTGAATTTGAGTGTGTGTATTAGGTGTAAATCAAGGATGGATGAAATTCAATAATGAGACCTTAAATCTTGTGATAAATGGATCAAGCAGAGCACCCATTAAAAAATATGAATATGACTAAGGAAGAGGACAAGTTGTATAAAACAACATGATGAACATTGAAGATTATTAGCATGCCAAAGATGAGATATAAGAAGAGTTCCATGATGATTTTACAAGTATTGTAGCTAAAACAAGAGAGGAAGTTCACAAGGAAGATGTGAAAGCAAACCATGAAGACATGAGAGAGGAGATGACCATGCAACAATCCTTAAATGAGGTAAATGAATGCTTAGGACTTGAATTTGAGCGTGAATATAATAAGGAAGAATATAATATATAGGTTTGAAAAGTGAAGAGTAATGTACAACCCTCAAGGAGAGTAAAAGAGCATGGGTATGTAGTGCCTAAGTGGCTCAAGGCATCAGTTGGTGAGATGAAGAAGGTAAACCTCAAACAAGAGATCATTCAAACCAAGAATACAAGTGGAACACAAGAGCAAGCATGGAGAAAATAAATAAATGGAAGGTTACATCAAGTTAACATGATAGGATATCAAGTAAAAATCCATGAAGAAGTTAAGACAAGAAACCAATCTCAACCCAAGAATGTGCAAGGAAGAAAATGGGTTATGAAGAGCATGGAAAAGATACAAAAAGATAGAATTATAGGTACACTCAAATAAATCATAAAGAAAGAGGAAATTTGAAAACTCAAGAATCAAGAAGACATGGTGGAAGGAAATAAAGACAAAGAGATGAAGATGTAGCTGAGTAGTTAAATGAGGAAACAAGATGACGAATGTGAAGAGGCTAAGTGGTCTCAAGGTTTGATTTATAATACTATTTTTTATTATTAATATGAAGATAATTCAAATAGTGAAGATGTTTTATACATAAAAGCAATGTAATTGATGGATAGGCTTGTGAAAAGTCAAGATTAATATGAAACACCTCATAGAGTGCATAAAAAACTTAATATGCAACAAAAGAAGGAGAGTGATTCAAGTCTAATGAGAGAAGGAGTCCAAGGATAGATTATGGATCAATATTCCCAAGGAGATAAAGATGAACTTGTAGGCCATATGAGAGTATAAAATCAAAATCAAGTGATGAATTACAACCTAAAATATAGACAAAAATTGGTACAATATGAAACAAGTAAGGTGAAAAATCAATAAAGGTTGAGTATGGAGTCTAATGATTTGCTTCCATCACAATAATGTGTAGATAAGGCAAAAATTAAATAATAGAGGATAGTAAAACATGATAATTAACTAAAGAAGATGAGGGAGTAGATAGTGAAGCACAAGGATTTATAGAAGCAAAGCTACAAGCAAGCAAACTAAAAAGAAAAAAATTAAAGCATGAGAAATTTAAGAAAGTAATATATTTAAGGGATGAAGTTACAACTAAGTTGTTTATTTATATGCTTGATGATGGTAAGACAATAAGATTCCAAATAATATTATACCATGATGAAGGTGAATTGGTTAAAAATGTATTATTACAAGATGAACAAGGTTATGTGAAGACGCATCAAGAGGTGGAGAAGTGTAATGAAGAAGCATCAAAAGAGAGACTTCTTAAAAAATGGACAAAGGTTTATATGCCTATGAGTCCATTAGAGTACAAATATTAGGAACTAGCATTGCCAAGGAGTAAAGACAACTAAGGAAGCAAGAACAAAGTGAGATAAATGAAGGAAACCATGGAGCAAGAGTAAGAATGAAGAGTGAGAATTATATATTAGAATTAGAGTATGATGAAGGAAAAAATAATTTGGAAAAGGTATAAAATATATATAACAAAGAGTTGTAATAGGTGGTGCATCTCATAGAGGTAGAGGATGAGTTGTCAAGCAAACTATGCAAGGCAGGAAGTATAAATACAAGAGTCTAATGAGGAGAAAGGAGCAAAAAAGGAGGAGCAATAGTAAGGTGAGCATCAAATATCCTCAAAGAATAAATTGGAAGGAAAGAAATAATAATATTGTGTTAGCACTTAATTTTTCTCCCTTTTAGGGAGTATGATGCAGGAGCCTCTAGTAAGCAAATACCATTTTCAGTTGTTGAAGACTCATATGCTAGTTAGGGGTCATAGATGATCCATTTTGGGATGTAGATGTGTGTGAATGATACTATAGTGTCCATTTTTTGTCTTAGAGTCATCATGAGTCATAAGTAGTGAGTTTTATATGTATATGGAGTTTTCTCTCCAAAAACAAAAGTTTAAAAACTCAAATCCTAGACCTAAACATAGAAGGACCATGGGCATAGTATGAAGTGAGTAGGTGAGAGAACGTTTGTAAAAGGGTCCTAGGATTCATAAGATTCTAATGGGATGTAAAATTGATAAGTAAGTTATGAGGTAGTCTAAAATTTAAATATGTAGGTGATTGTATGAAAAATACTATGTTTAGAAAAGGTGGTGGAATTATCTTGGTTGTAACCACCCAAAACCATTGAAGATGTGGCATGAGAATGGGGGTTGTAACATGAAAGGAGAGTAGGTTGATGGAGAGATAGAGAGAGAGATATATATCTATAATGTGAGAGGATAATAAACTAATAAAGTAATAATATATACTCTCCAAGAAGATGGCAGAGTCCAAGAATGGATGGTATATGTAAAAGTTGATGGTGTATGCTAATAAAGAAGAGTTGTTTGTGAATGTTTACTCTCTCATGATAGGTAAATGAATTTTTATTAATTATATACTATATTTAAAATCCCTTGAGGTTTTAGATATAGATTTCTTTTTTTTTAGGTATTGATCAAAGAATACATGGTGACAATCCAAAAAGAGAGTGAGGTTGTAGTCAGCAAGAAGAAAACTTAAATTGTATGGGAGTTGTTGATATATGAAAACCATGTGTATTGAATTTAAAGAGGTATATACACTATATAAATCCTTATTATGGTCATTTTTTGTGCTATAAATAATATAACTCAAGAAAAATTGGTCTTTGTCCTTAAACCCTATGCACGTCTGAGACAGTCAAGAAATGATTGGTTTTAATAGCTTAGAGTATGATCATTGCAAGTAGAAATAGGTTATGATTGTCTTAAATATATATAGGTGTTAGGACATTCATTATGGTTTTATTCCTTTAATTTAAAGGGAGACATTAAATATAAAATAACTCAGTCCTTTAGAATTCTGTATATGTATGTCACAATTGACATACTAAGGAAACAAGGTGGTTTAACTCCTCTTAAGAGCTTTTAGAGTTTTAATTAGAAGTGGTTAATATTAATGATGAAAAGGGTTATGAGAACATCATAATTTCACCATTCCTAGATCTGATCTTGGGCATTAATCTCAAACTTTCAAATTTTGTGCTTTATTCTCAAGCTTCAATCTTCTTACATTAGTCTTTCAACTCCACACTAGTTTTATAGCCTCCTCTACTTTGACCCTATGTACTAATCACATTTGAGTCATTTCTTATTGTCATTAGACATTGCATAAACCTCTCACGCATCCCATCAAATCATTCCATTCATTGAATGTATGACCTTCCTTGATCATAATACACTTGTCTCAACCCCTTTGAACCTCTCAATCACTCTCTAATATTCACTGACACACGTCAAGCTCAATAGTGAGGTTATTTCCTTGTAGCCTTTTTTCCACTAATTTCCTTAGTTTTAACATTATATAAGTTATATAAAATATATTCCCATATTTTGGCACCCTCTATCTTCTTACAACCTTCCAATAAGTTTTATCTCTTGTGTAGATACTCTTTCCTTTGTAACCTCCTTGCCAATTAGGCCTTCTAGCCCTTCTTGCACTTAATCAGACTAAAATCCTTACCATATGGTACTTTACCAATTATAAACCTCTTAAATCCTTTTCCCCATGGAATAACACATGTTTTTACAAAGTTTCACCTTTTTCCCATAGTTAAAACTAAATTTATTGGGGTTTTTGTTGCAAAACCCTAGTTAGGCTAATGGGGTTGATGGTGTAAGCTGAGAAAGGTCAAAAATATATATCTTTGGTTTGATCTCATTTAAAATAGATCTGAGACCTTCCTAATACATGTGCTATTAATTTACACCTTGATAAATATATTAGGATCCTTAATCAATCCTATGATGTTTATAATAATGAAAAATATAGAACTTTGCATTCTCTTGGAGGACTGTGTAAGGGTTTTAGTAGTCTGTCTGCATTTCAAATAACTTACCAAAATTAAAAATGGAAATTTTCAAAACATGTTCCCCTTCCACTCATACCAATACTTAACTAACTTAACAACCACTCACTTTCTCAACACATACATTCCTTCTTTGTCATTTGATTATGCAAACAGGGTTTCTGAGTATGTAAACAGGGTTCCTTCTTACATGTACACCATGCATTAGAGATTTTCATATATCTTGTATTAAAAACACATAATTTACCATCCCATAAATAAGACTCTTACCTACATACCATCATCTCAATCATAACTATAATCTATACTTCAAGAAACATTAACTCATCTTCATTTTTGATTGTTAGAGTCCACAACAAGATTTCCTCTCCAATAGCTTTTCTTTTAGGTTATTTATTTTTTAAATACAACAAATAATACAATTATACTTGGCATGATTTATATTTACATTTTATATTATTAAACCAATGTTCAATTTTTTACCCCAACACTCATCAACTCCATTAAATCTTTCTTTTTATTGATTGTAACCTGTAATCTTTTACTCAGACCTGTAACCAACATAAAACATGATATTTTCATAGCCTCAAGGTATTTACAAGGCAATATATAATCAATAACAACCCATATACTTTTCATGGGAGAGTAAAGACAACAAAATAACTCTTATTTATTCATATGAACCATCAACTATTACATATTTAGTCCATTCATGGACTCTGCCATCTTCTTGGAGGGTATACAATATTATAATCTTTGTTTCTTCTCTCTCCTTCTTGGATCTCTCTCCTCTCTTCCTAATCTCATCCTACAACTTCTATTTTCCTCCACATCTACATTGGTTTTATGTGGTTACAACCAAGACTCTTCCACCACCTTTTTCTCATGACATGGCATTTACAAGTAGTTACTGCATACCACATTCTTAGATTACCTCACAACTAACTTATCTCTTTGACATCCCATTAGACTCTTATTACCCCTAAGACCCTTTTTTACAAACATTCTCTCACCTACTCACTTTATACTATGCCCATGGTCCTTTTATGCTTAGGTCTAGAATTTGAATCTTTAAACTTTTGATTTTGGAGGGAAAATTGCAATATATTAAAAACACACTCCTTATGACTCATAATGACTCTAAATACAACAAATGTACCCTATAGGATCCTTCACACACACCTATATCCCAAAATGTATCATCTATGACCCCTAACTAGCATATGAGTTTTCAACAACTAAGAATGATGTTTGTGTGCTTGTCATACTCCCCAAGAGGGATAAAACTTGAGGGTTAACACAATATTATTTTTTATTTCCTTCCAATTCATTCTTTGAGGATCTTCCATGCTCACTTTACTACTACTCTTCCTTTCTTGCTCCTTTTTCCTCATTAGACTCTTGTATTTCTACTTCCTTGCTTTGGCTATTCTCCTTGACAACTCGTCCTTCACCTCTATGAGGTTTACCAACTACTATAACTCTTACTTTTCTACATTCTATACCTTTTTCAAATTAGTTTTTGCTTCATCATACTCTTCTTATAATATATGGTTCTCACTCTTCATTCTTGATCTTGCTCCATGGCTTCCTTGTTCATTGATCTCACTTGGTTCCCACTTCCTTAGTTGTCTTTGCTCCTTGGAAATATTGGTTCCTTATTCCTTGTGCTCTAATGGCCTCATAAGAATCTTAACCTTTGTCACTTGTTCAAGAAGGCACTCTTTTTCTACCTCTTCATTACACTTCTCCATCTCTTGATGTGTCTTCACATAACCTTGCTAATCTTGCAAGAATAACTTCTTAACCAATTCATCTTCCTCATGGTACAATATTTTTGGCATCTTCTTGTCTTACCACAATCATGCATATCAATGAATAACTCAGCTATAAATTCACCCATTTAACATATTAACTTTTTAAATTTTGCATGCTTCAATTGTTTGCTTTCTAATTTTCTTACTTGTAGCTTTGTTTCCATAAATACCATGCTACTCCCTCATCTTCTTGAGTTCATCATCATGTTTACCTATCCTATGTTCTTTACTTGGTGCCTTATCTACCCATACTTGTACTAAAATCAACTCATTAGATTGCATACTCAACCATATTTGGTTTTTCATATTAATTACATCATCTTGTACCAATTTTTGTCCATCTTTGGGGTTGTAACTCATCATTGGATTTTGATTTTCTACTGTCATATGATCTAAAAGTTCATCTTCATCTCATTGAGAATCTTGATCCATAACCTATACTTCGACTCCTCTCTCATTAGATTTAAATAAATCTCCTTTTTATGATGCATATCAATTTTTTTAATCACTCTAGGAGGTTATTTGTTTTCATCTTGACTTTTCACAAGCATATCCATCAATACCATTGTTTCTCTCTACAAAACATGTTCACTATTAAATTATATTAATATGCATAATCAAAAATAGCATTAGAAATAAAAAATTTAGATAACTTAGCCTCTTCACTTTTGTCATCTTATTTACTCATTTGACTACTCAGTTGTATCTTCATATATTTGTCCTTGATTAGTTCTACTATGTCTTCTATTTGCTTCTTAGACTTGAAATTTTTCTCATTCTTCATGATTTGTTAGAGTTACCTATAATACTATCTTTATATACTATTTACATGCTCTTCATAACTTATTTTATGCCTTGCACCTTCTTAGACTGTTCTTGACTCACCTAAATTCTTGGCTTAAATGATCCCTTGCTTAAGGTTTACCTTCATCATCTCACCAAATGATGCCTTGAGACACTTAGGCCAAACATAACCATGCTCTTATACTCTATTAGAGGGATATAATTTGCTATTCACTTTCCCCACCTATATATTATCTTTTTCCTTCTCATATGCACAATCAAGTTCAATTCCTAAGTAATCATTTACCTCATTGAAGGATTGATACATGGTTATCACCTCTTTCATGTCTTCATGGTTTGCATTCATGTCATCCTTGTGAGCTTACTCTCTTGTTTCAATTTTAATTCTTTTAAAAGTATCATATGACTCTTCTTCTATCTCATGCTTATCATGTTGAGAATCTTTAATGTTCACCATGTTAACTTATACAACCTGTTCTTTTCTCTTATCATCTTCTTTCATCTTGATGGGTGATTCACTTGACCCATTTCTCACAAGCTTCAATGTCTCATTATTTACCTTCATACAAATTTTATTTACACCTACATACACACACTTAAATTCAATGTTATAATAATAAAAATGATACCACATTGTCTCCATGAATGTCTCTTTCATAGACATTTTCCTCTTTTTCTTGTCTTCTTCCTCAAGTGATTCTATGGGCACTTCTCTATTCATGTTCTCCTCAATGAGAAATATTTTCACCACTTCCCTTTCATGTTGATCTCTTGGAAACTCTTCATCCTTAATATTTTTGTACCCAACATCCCTCTTTTTTCTTCTTTAAGAAATGGGGACCCACTTTTTCAGATTTTGACCTTGTTTGTTGAGCCTTTCTTCTATATGTTTGTGCAAATTCTTGAATGGATTAATCCTTAATCTTTATACTTAGAAGAATCAAGCATGGTATTATATATTTTATGGACTAACTCTATTAATGTATTTTTCAAGAGTTTTTTGAACTTTGTAGGTTTTTAGGACTCGATTAATTTAGAGAAATTTATTCAGAGACTTATTCATCGAGCCTTTAATCTAGGCACTTTTTTTAGACATTTTATTCAAAAAATTTGGTCTTCAAATTTTTTGTATCAATTTTTCTGTCCAAAATCTTAGTCGGCATTTTTTCATCAACATTTGTTCATCAAGATTTATGTAAAATACTTATTCAGCATTTATGTATCGATCCCTTTTATTGGGACTTTTTGGTCTTTAGAAACTTTTGTTTTGAATATGATTTGGTCTTCAAAATTTTTGCAGTAGACATTTTGTCCAAAATAATTATCTAAAATGACTTATCTTTCATCAAAAATTATATCTTTGAGCTTTTTTGTTTGGAACATTTATTCTAAACATATTTGACCTTTGGATTTTTTGTATCAGACAAATTTTCCAAAAGATCATAAGCTTTATATACACTTTAGAGATTTTGCTCTTTGGACTTTTTGTTCAAACATTTTATCTGATGCATACTGGTCTTTGGGATTTTTAGTTTGAGCTTTATGTTTGGAAGATTTGTTTAAATCTTTTGTAAAGCTTGGTCCCAACATAAAACCCAACTACTAAATGTTGAAAGCTTATTATACTTAGCAAATAAAGAAAAATACTTCCTAATACTTGTTAAAGATACTTGCTAACTAAAACTAACAAGATTTGAATTATGAAAAAAATATAAAATAGGTAAACATTGGGAATTTATAACACATAAACTAGAAGTCAATGCTAAAAGATATATAGTGACGTGCAGATATTGAAGTCTTAATTTCTTAAAAACAAACTTGAACTTAAATTTGATTGTTATCCTATGCAAGAAAAGCCCTAGCTACCTATGATATTATTGTGAGCAAACCAGTGACTAACAGAAAGGAGAATTGTTCACAAAGCACATAAGAAGATTGTAAGCACTTTCAATTCTAAGTAATAGCAATGGCATCTTCATCCAAGCCATTGAGGGGAGCACTATCGCCATCACCATTTTCTATCAAGGACTCAACAAAATTCATAGATACTATCTTTGATGTCACCATTTTCAATAATAGGTATGCAAATTACTCTAAATTATGGGATGCTATCAATTTTATTGACATATTTTCATTATATGTAAATATATCTCCCTTAGAGCAACTATTCATCATAGACTTGCTAGAAATTAAGAGGCAAGGATTCCATTTGGTTACGGCCAAGCCCAAGGTAATGCCATGCATTGACCTCCTTTGAGACCTATTCTTTGCAAGCAAAGTTATGCAAGATGATTTTGTGCACCATATGGATAACCAAATATTCATAGCATGTATTTCTAGAGCATATTTTTAGAGGTATTTACCATTACCGACCCTAAATGCTTATTTTGATAAACACAAGCTAGTTTCATGGAATTAGGATAATTCTATGGAAAAGGTGTTGGATTCATGGCTTCTCCCCAAAAAAACCATGACATAAAAATGTAATAATAATATTCCTATCAAAAAATTTAGGATGGAAGTATGAATTAGCATGGCACTGCTCAATAGGATCTACAAGATGCCCAACATCTATTCCTCAATATGGACTAGGTACCATTGTTGCATATGATGCTGACAAGTGACGTCGTGTTCACCTTGGGAGAAATTATAGGCTACTAGCTGAGAGAACAGGTCATTCATAAGGACAAATGGCCCACTCTAGTAGGCCATTTCTATATGATGTCATATCTTTTAGATGTTGTCATAGGAACAGTGTATAAAGTTCTCGATGAGCTATGGAGCCCGACCACCAACTGCATCAAGAATCAAATTTGTGATCATTTATAATGTTTGCATATTTATGCTTATACTAAGAATATGGTGAGGACTATTTAGGATTTTTATCCTCAAGTTTGGCAAGTAATGCATGGGTCTCCCATGCCCAGAGTCAAAGCAAGCATCATGAATACATTAGCTGGAAGAGGTAATTATTTTTTGTATCTTAACTACAATATTATCATGATTCCTAGATACAAGGTCAATCCTTTGAGCCTTCCAAAATATGTGCTTGATAAATTGGTTGAGCAAGAAATTATTTTCTAGCTCTAGTGGAGTATTAAGGAGGACATAATAAAAAATAAGAAGAGCATGTTCTATGGCCACCATATGTTTATTGGTAGAATGGTTTATACAATGAGGAATCATTTTGGATATGTGGGAAAAAAGGAAGAGTTACCATTTTCCCACAATACCACATAGGGATTGAGATCCTCACAACTACATTTAAAAACACATTTAATGCCTTGGTATCCCCTACCAACACATCCATTATGGTTATGATTTCTTATTCATAAATACACAGAATAATGATGAAGTATTGAAAAGGGCAAGGTTTGTTGGTTTAAAGGAGGATCATCTAAGGGTTATCCAACATGAACCTTGAATCACTATGAAGGAATTGCATAATAAGATGTCATTCTTTATAGGATAAACATACTCAAAATTTTGGAAGGACCAAACCATAGAGTAGTCCAAGGAATAAGGAGATCCATCATAGTATCTTCCTTTCAAGTTCAAGGTTGTTAAGAAGGAACCATGGGTGAGTGAACCTGACCCTAAGGGAGATCTAGAAAACCCCATCAATATATATTCCTTTGATGGGGAAGAAAAAGAAAAAGAGCCCCTAGCTGATAGTGTAATTCAAATACCTATAACTACCCCTCAAATATAAGAATATGCATCTCTAGGGGTAGTCATAGATGAATCAACTACCTCAATTTATTAAGGATCCTCCTCATAGCCTAAGACCACCATCTACTACAATAAGAAGCCTAAGACTTCCCTTACAAGTAATCCTATCATTGAATAATCATAAAGCTTTCCTACCATGTATCAATAATTAGAAGAGGAGGAAGCATTGGAGGAGGAAGAAGAAGAAGATTCTGATGAAGAAGCAGAATTAGAGAAGGCTAAGGCTTTGAGTTTCAAGGGTGATAAGGGGAAAGCACTGATTATGGGGGAAACCATAGGTATAAAGGCTTTAGAGACCACTTCCTTCTTTTATTCCCATTTTTGGTTTTGTATCAATTTCACCTATCTTGAAAAATCTTAAGGTGGAAGTAGTCACATCCACCTCTAATGATCCATTCAACTCCTCATCTTTCTTGCATTTTCCCCTAGTCACCCTAAAATTTGAAAAGGATGGTTCCACTACTACTTTATCTTCCACCCCCATGCCATTCAATTCCATCATGGCCACTTCTAGTATTCCTTATATCACCATCACAATCATATCATTGAAGAGGAAAAGGCCATCTAGGAAGATTGAGGCTGCCATGGCCACTCCCTAGATCCATGTCCAATCCACCCAAATCACTCTCCCTATGCCATCTACCACTCAATCCCATGAGACCATTATTACCAACCTAGGTAAGGGAGAGAAGGCAAAGACACAAATTTTAAAATTCCATCCACTCCCCCAATATGGAGGTTTAGATTGGTTTAAGATTATTTGGCCTTCCTTGCCTAACACAATTATCAAGGCAACAAAGAAGCAATAATTAGTTGATGTTGAAAAAGAGGAAGTTGTGGTAAAAAATGAGATATACCATAACTAGTTAATAATTTATCTATGGGATATTGAATTAAGATCCAAAACATCTCAAATTCCCAGCTTCAAAATAACAGAGCTCCTGTCTATCATGACTATGTTTGACAAACCATCTGGGAGTATTCAGAGGGTAAGGAAAAGGAAGCTAGAAGATGATGTTGGTCAGGAATTAATTTTTTAAGAAAGGAAAGAGGTATTCTCCTTGATAAAAGATAAAATAGACAATTGGGGTAATCCCCTTATAATTAAGACTTTATATCTCTGGTCGAATCATAAAAGGATGCCATGGTGCCAATTCATGAAGGCATAGAGCTAGCTAAATAGGAACTAGAGGCAAAATTAGAGAAACTAAAATAATAACAAAAGATGGTACATATACCATATGGCATTGAAGGTAAGGTCTAAATGGTAGCTTAAAAGTGTTATAATTCTTTGGAAGCATTAGAATTTATGCAGGTTGAATTTGCCCCTCATGTTACTAGTACTCATGAATTATTTAATTCTTTGAAATTAGATGGTAATAAATTGAAACTGCTAATTTTTTACACCACTAATAAGGCTTATAGCCACTTGGATCTCATGACACCACTAAAAGCATCCAATGTACTCAACCTAGTGGTCATCAGAATAGAAGAGGCTAGGGAGTGGTTAACAACCATTGGGACTTTGTTCCCCAAGTATCAAGAGCACAAGGCCCTCATTCTTCAAATTTTAAATGATTTGAAATTGTCCAAAGTAAAATATGCTATAGTAAAGTTGATTAATAAGATTAAATTCAATCATCTTATTCAAGAGGCTTCAAAAATTTTAAAACAAAGTTTAAAAGGATTGTTATTAAAGGATATTGAGGTAGAATTGAGCTTTGCTAGAAAGAAAGTGATTGAAGGTGAGGTCCTTAAGATCAACTTCCAGATGACTAAAATAGAGCATACAAAGCTTCTAAGATAGGCCATAGGGTATATAGACCTCCTATTTTAAACATAGACATAATTTTGTAGTAGCATGATGTATCACATAAGTGATGGCTTGAGATAAAGGCAAAGAAGAAGCAGGCTTTAGCTGCTACTTTCAGTTCCATGTCAATAGTTACAATCACTACACTGACTAAAGTCCATATAACCATGTAGACATCAACACAACCATAAAAGGCCAAGATTTTTTCATGTATATTTTTGTAGTAATGTATACTTAATATTTATAGTTTTATTAAATATTTGAACATATTTTAATGTCGCCTAATTCATTTTTGTAAACATGCACATGTTGCATAATTTTGTAAAGGCCAACTCAAACTATTAACAACTGTAAGTTAACTTTATACAATTTTAACCACATTTAGAACTAAATTTATAGCTATGAAATGTAATCTATATTTCATGTACTTGGAGTATGAGGCAACCCCTTCCCTAAGACTATTTAATCACATATAACCCATAGTTTTGAGGGTCACATAATTTTCAATATATGGGAGCAAAAGCAAGTTTGGTTGTCAACTCATGTGTTTGTGTATTTTCTTTCCAATGTTTGTGTAATTAGGCTTATTTCTTTGGTTGTATGATTCAATAACTCTTAGTGTTCAAAATTTTTGAATGATTTCTTTATTGTATTGATTGATATGCTAGTCTTAAATGTGAAATATCTATTTAAGGATTAGTAAATTACATTGATTATTAGAAATTAAGTTGATTTCTTCATATTCTTAAGTGTGTAGAAGTGACTTCATTCAATATAATTTTTTATGTGTGTATAATAGCTACCTTAGAGACCTCACTAAGCCAAATCCATAATCTCTTAATTAAGAGTGTGCAATAGCTACCCTAAAAGGATCAACCTTTGACTGAGGCCTATGAGTTTCCTATATCAAGATTATCCTAGACTACTTGAACATGTCTGACTATGTGTGTATAATAGCTACTAGCAGTAGGCTTAGGTTTTCAAAGAACTTGTCCACTTAGAAACCATCTAGAGAGGTGATTCATGAATCCACATAATATTTCTTTTTTAATCTACCCTTCCCTCCTTTTTGAGTTTATTTTGAGGCCTTCCCACTCTAGATTAGTAAACATCTAGCCATCAATTCATCTAGATTTTACATCCTTTTAGAAACCACCCCTCTATCCCCAAAACCTTGTTAACAACCTACATGCCTTGTCTTCTATTTCATCAATTTGTTGTTAAGACCAAATACTTGTAACTCTTTCCCTAGAGTGGAGTTCACCTCCATTGAGATCCTAAAACATTAGAGGTTACCTCATTACAAAATTGGTGTGAATAAAACCCACATCAACACACTCTTTCTGGTGCTAGAAAGAGGGCTAGTACCTTTAATAAAAGAGGTTCATTTCTACATAGAGTTACACTAGAGTCACCCAAGAAAGTGACCAGATCTAATTCTCAAGTTGGTCTTCTAGTCTTACCCTTGTCAAATCATAGGAGACCTAGAGTTGTACCAACTATCCCTAATATACCTAGGACTCCTTCTCCAGTAAGGATCCCTTCCCCTGTTAATAATCTAATAGATCAACCACCCTAGTTATTTTGATCTACTATTATCATCCTAAGAAATGTGCATGATTTACCTAGGAACCCTAAAAAGTACCTACCATCCTTTTCTCCTTCAAGAGCAAGAATGACAGAGGAACATATAAAATATTTTAAAGCTACTTTGAGATTAATGAATATGTTGCATGAAAGTTGTTCCCTTTTATGGTAATGGGCACTACTTATGATTTGTATCTAAATCTAATGGAAAATTCCATCACTTCTTGAGATGCATGTCAAGCAGCTTTTCTCACATAATTTGGAAAAGTCATTAGCCCTGGTTTGATAGATCAGCACTTCACTAACATGAATAGATAGCCTAATGATCCAATCTACACTTTCAATACAAGGTTTAAAAATATTTATACATGTTTAATGCCAAGGTATAAACCAGAAGAAGCATTAGCATTGGAGATGTACAAGAATGTTTTATACCCAATTACTATGATGTTTTTGAGAAGAAAATTTCCTTCTAAAAATTGGCATTAGCATACAAAGAGGCCATTAGATTGATAGGAAACTCAATACTTATGTTCATATACCCAATTACTATGATTTTCTTTAGAAAATCAACTACTACCATGAACTTAGCATTAGCATATGAAGAGGCCATCGGCATTGATAGGTAACTCAATCCTCATGTGCCTAGCACATCTAACATCAATAATGGCTTCCCAACACTAAATCTAGTACCATATGTAAAGAATAACATTCTTACATTCAATCATAACTAGTTATACACACTACCTCCTTTGACATAGATAACACAAGCAAAGTCTAATTTCTTGAACAACCATGAATAAGGAAATGGTTACCAACATAATCAATAATTGACCACATCTTCTGATTCTATGCTCTAGGACACTAAATATATAAAGGTGGAGATGGATGATATTCAAAAGATGGTTCAAAAGCTAAGCAATGACTTCCTTAATATGAAAATAAATATGGGTAATGCTAATGTTTCAAGTGATAATCAAAATTATGGGTTTCAGAGGTATAATAGAAAATTTAATAGGCTTGCAAATAATATAGAGTAGCCTAGCAAGCTTTTAGAGATCAACATAGTAGAGACATCTCTACCTAACTAATACATAACACTTATCATCATGATGAGCTTGATTATGTTAAATTTTTTATAGCATTTGAAATCTTTCAAATAAAAGTACTAAGGTAGGACTAGATGCATAATCCACCAGGATCCTAGCCCTTCAAACATTGTCATGTTCTTTGAGACTCATGAGTTTCCCTTTCTAAGTGAGGATGAAAATGTACTAGAAGAAAATAGCAATGAGATTCACAATTTCCAATAGTTCTAGAAAGGTGGTTATAATCTAAGGAATAGGCAACCATTCACAATACCTATTCCTCCAAAAAACACAACTATTCTACCCAGTCCTAAAACTAACAGCAATCCACCTCCCCCAAGACGGAATGATCAGCCTTAAAATAAGGAGAAACAAATCAAAGGAGTATTCAACAGCATTAAAGACATTTAAAAAATCAAAACCAATATTACTCTTCATGAATTAGCTCATATCATTGAATAGAAGGAGCTACTATAGAAGTCAATCATAGGGAATACCCCTACGGAAAGGACCAAAGCATCTATAGATAAAGCAAAACCTACTGACATCAATGTCATCTATAAAATCAAGCCATAAGTTCCACCCATTTTTCTGACTATTAGGGCATTTGGTAAGAATATTAATAATTTTTTAATTGATTCTAGAGCCTTAGAAACTATTATGCCTACTTCTATATGTCAAAATCTTAGTCTAACTCCAAGCCCTTCAAAGAGAAAAATTTCACAAATTGGATAAAATGGTGGTACTAATAGTTAGAGAATTAAAAAATGTAAAAATTTAAGTATCATCTAAACCACGATTCTAGGTGACTATTTATATCCTTAAAGTATACATACCTAAACGCTATGATCTATTACTAATTAGGTACTAGTCCAAAACACTCAATAGATATCACTTTATAGACTTCTCTTACATTTGGCTACCATGGAGAGGCATTGCAAATCAAATCCAGATCAATAGGGAACTAAGGATGAAATATCCTATCATAGAGTATAATGTGAAGAATGAAGAAGTGAGTTATGAATATCCTAGCCTTGGTATTTACACTTTTACTACAATAAATCAAATACAAGAGCTAGAATCCAAAGGTTCCAGTCAGCTATGGACTTTACACTTTGATGGTTTCAAATCCAAACAAGGATAGGGCATAGGAATTAAACTAATTGATCCATAGGGGAATAATTTATTGGGATAATATAGGTTGAAATTCCCTTGTACTAATAATAGGGCTAAGTATGAATCTCTAATTCTAGGATTATAATTTGTACTCAAGAACAATGTAAAGTAGGTGCTAGTGTTTGGTGACTTAGAGATGGTAGTTAATTAGGTCATAAACAAATATCAATACAAGATGTATTATTTGAGAAGGTATAAACATAGAGCATGGGACCTGATTAAGAGTTTTTAAGATTTCAATATAGTAGTAATTCCCTACGAGCATAGTCAATCTATATACTCACTATTAGCTACTACTACTACCAAATTGGATCCTCTCCAAAAATCCAAGGTAAAGATATTCTCCATTGAGTTAGTGATTTATCCTTATATTCTCAAAAATATAGAAAATTTCCAAGTCTTTGATGATGATTAGTAGATCATTCAATTTCTAACCAATTCAAGGTAATTTGAGTCCTAAATCATCAATGATAAGGAAGTTAATCATCTTTGTCAAGAGGAGTCAGACAAGGAAGGTATTCTCCAGCTCAAATAGAATTGTATCCCAACTAGGTTGGTCTCCTTAAAAATATCATTTGACATAGATCCTCAAGCTCAGCAACTAAGGCAACCCAACGTCAACAAATTTGAATTCAAAAGGGAGAATTTATTATATGAACATAGCCAATGCTATGTTAACATTGGCCTTAGCTATACTCAAGGAGAAAGATAACAAGTGAAGGATTTAATCACTTGATACAAAGATGTGATTTCTTAGACATATGAATACTTGAAGGTTTAAGACCTTAAGGTCATTACTCATACAATTCCTCTAAAGCTAGACCATAAGTCATTTAGACATAGACATAGACCAGTGAATCATATCTAGGAGCCTCTCATCCAAAGAGAAGTGAAAAAGTTATTGTGTGCAAGAATAGTCTTCCCAATCAGACATTCCACTTGGGTGGCCAATTTGGTCACAGTTGTGATCAAGGAATTTGACTCAAGAGAGGAGGTTAGTATAGTGTTAGTTTCAAAAAAAAAGAAATCAATACACTAACAAGATAACATCTCTAGGCCTAGATCATGCGGGGAGCTTAGTGAATAAACCAATTAAAAACACAACTAAAATGAAAATAAATGACAACTTCCTTATCTTCCTTGATTATTTTAAGAGATTTATTCTTTGGCTTGCTCAAATTGTGCTCAAAAGGTCCTCAATAATGGTGCTTGGCTATCTCCATCTCCTCTTGGTACCATGGTTGTCTTGATGGCTTGGCTTGATTTTGGCATTATAACACTATGCATTTGCTTCATAAATCAAATCTAGCATTATAACTCTACTATGTTCCAAGCTCTCTAAATGAAGAGCTCTAGGCTCTCTTTTATAGGATTTGAAATGACTTGAATGGGTTAAATATTAACCTTGGTTGGTGTAGTTAACCCCAATAGAGTTAAAAGGTGTCCAAAATATCATGATTAACATGGAATATGTGTGCTTGGAGATATTTTTCATTTGGACAACTCATAAAAGGCAATGATTAGCTTTTTAAGATATTTATGGATATTTGAATTTTCATTTTTGATAATTGATTTATTTGCTCATGGATGAATTCAATTAGGATTTGATGTTAATTAATCCTTTTTAGGCATTTGAACATTTGTGTAAGATTTTATTTAATTGATTTGGTCATTTGCTCTATTTAATTAATTTTTGGGATAAATCAATTTAATTACATGTTATGAAGCCAAATTTGAGATATTTAAACATTATTATGATAGATGTTCAATGATTGGTAATAATTGGTTTAAAGTCATGTAAAAATCCATTGGTGGCCAATTTTAGATGTCTACAGTTTGCCCCTATTTGGGAAAATGCTACAAACCATATGCATAGCAATGTCTTCTCAAATAATGATAAAAAATCTATATGCTTGAAAGAAGATTATGATTGAAGAAAAAAGATCCAAATAAATGTTTATGAAGCCTATAATGATGCCCCCTCAAAGGATTGGTTGTCACATTTGTGGATGAATGGTCCCTTGAGGGAGTGGCTGTCACATTTGTGGATGGATGATCCCTTGAGGAAAGGTGGAATTAACCCATGGGTGAGATTAATCCAAATTACAAAATGTTTTCATGCATTAATTTGATAAAAATTACCCAAAGGCAGTTATAATTAGTAATAAAAGTTAAAATAATGATTTTCCCAAAGACAGTTATAAGCATTAGGATGACCTGGATTTAATAAAGATGTTTGATTGATTATGGCCCATTAGGGTGTATTAGCAAGCATAACTCAAGGATATAACTTGTTTCACATTTAAAATTTGAGTGGGTACAAACATAGATGCATTGGTCTAATGACTAAATAGGCCACAAATAATTAGGCACATGAGGATGCACAAAGTGATAAAAAAAGATGAATAGAAGAATAAGAATTGATAAATGTAAATGATTTATTTGTACCTTATAATGAGGAAATACTCATCCTAATTAGCACGTATACAACTAGAATGGTCAATGTGTTGATTTGATCAAGATGGGAGGGAGGCTTTTTCAAGGTACCATGGAGATACTTCTCTACCGCTCCATTGTTTGTAAGACTTCCTGAGCTTATTTTTGTTGTAGCACATGACAATATGCCTCATGATATAAAACACCATGAGAACATAGCCAAATTGTGCATAAATATTTACTCTCAATCCAATAAATAATTAAAAATAATATGCTAATGATAAAAACCATGATGATAATGTTGAAATATGAATATGGATGGACTTAAGAATAATGTGAAAGGAATCACCCAATAAACACATATAAACTCAGTCAAGGTAAAAGTGTTGAAAGCAAATAAACAAGAAATCAAATAGGAAACAAACAAAAAGGAAAACAAACAAACAAATAGAAAGCTTGAAAATAAAAGCAATAGAAAGCATCCTATAATAGATTTTCCCTAGTAGGGTGAATCGAAGATAACTAACTAGGCTTATATAGCACAAATGTTTTTGGAATTTGAAATTTTATGAAATTTTTGAAGCATCTTGACTAGATCAAGAATGATGAGGTACTAAATGGTTCAATCTCATAAAACAGTGAGAGTGTGGCTAACTTAAAATGGTTTTTCTCAAAACACTAAGAGTATAGTGAAAAGGGGGACTGAGATGACCTCAACATGAATTGAGCACAACCCACATAGTCCCAAAATGGCCCTAGGTCACAGTAGTTCCACCTTATAGTGGAGGAATATAACTAGTGTAGTAGCCAATTCTAACAAAACAAACATAGTTGGTATGATGGCATAGTATGGCATAGGAATAGCTAGTTGATATGTCAAGGCATAATAAACAAACATTTCCCCTAGTTTTCCCATAGGTGGTTATAACTAAGATATAATGGATCAGATCAATGACACTAATTTTCCCATAGGTGGTTATAACTAGTAACAAGACCAGTGAAACACTTATTTGCCCCTATAGGTGGAAATAATTAGGTTTACACAAACAAGATTGATATAATAATGGAATGAGAGATGGAGGATGCAACTACCAAACTTTTGTCATACTGCTCCAAAATGTTGTCTTTGTTTGGATTTCTTGAAACAACTATTGAAATTGATCTAATTCATCATGTTGAAAACATGAAACCAATTGATGAACCAAGGTCAAATGGGTTAGGTATGTAGTGATAAAAACATGTTAGGTTGATAGGTCATAATGGTAGAACTGATATGATGCAGATCTAATCAATTTATCTATCAAACTCTATCTTTTCCTTTGATTTATGTTTCTCCTTTATTCATTAATCATTCCCTATAGTCCTTATGGACAACATGCAAACATGATACTAGGGTTCCTAAAAAATTATTCGTGTCTATTGACACCTTATATAAACTCATAAGATTCATTCAAGTTCCTTTTATCAATTCACAACCTACTATGAAACATCAACTCATTCTTGCACAACTCTGTCCACTTGATAAATAGTGCTTGTAACCATATTTTTTGGCTCTCTAGCTTGGTACAGATTTGTGCCTTCACCAAATTAACAAATGAAACTAAATTAAAACACCCTTCTCCCTTCAATCATCTTTCAAGTTTCAAGTTACAACTCAAACTTTAAGTCACCCTTTTAGGCCTTTCTTTGGTCCTAATTAGGTATGTTAGGTCTTTTTTCCTATCTTAGACACTCAGTCCTTAATATAAATATGGAAACTTAATGATATGTCTTGAAAAATATTTAATCACTTTTAAAATATCATCCCTTAGCTACATACCAAATTTCATAGGATTTTATCAGTTAGATCTATCTAAAATGTACAAAGCCTAGTTTTAGGGTTTTTTAAGCCTATCTCAGCCCGAGACCTCTCTAAATTCCACTATTGGAATTTTAAAGTTTTTTAATTCCTAAAAATAGGTTTTTTAGGTCTATCTAGACCTAATTAAAATCATGCAATCTAGATATTCCACCAATCAACCCATTGTTATGCATTTTCACCCTAAAATTCATTTCATTGTGTCAAAGAATGTTAGTTATAAGTCTAAGTTTATTTTAATCCCACACATTAACACACCAATTAATGTTTCAATAAATATTCACACATGTTCAAGGAACATATCAACACATACCAAGACTCATTCTAAGCACACTCTATTCATCTCTAGCATGGGATTTTACACAAGCTATGTGAAGAAAATAAGATACAGGAAACACTTATTCTACTAATAAACTTGTGTTATTCTTAAGCTATAATGGAATCCATATTGTAAAATCATTCAACATAATTAATACTTATCTCCAGGAACATGTATAAATACCAATTCAATATTATTTATTCCTTAACCACACCAAATAGTTTGTACATAGAGAATAATTTGTTAAATAGGGGTCTACCTATCAATGATCTTAAACAACATATGCTTATATTGATACTCCTTAAAAATTGTGCTCTCAAAACACATTAAATAATCCTTAAAATATGAATAAAACTATAATCAAGTACCATTTGATCATTAATTATGAAATAATAGTCTGAAACCCATACACAAGTGCTTAAATAGGGGTCTCTTAAAACCCTTACACATGGTCTGTTAATGCAAAATTATGATTACCAGATGCTTAATCACTATTAATTTCATTTCATAATCTCAATACACATTCAAAAAAAACCTTCAATAATTTAAAGAGCCATGATAAAATTCCATTTATCACCTATATTACAAATACAGTCTGAAAGCAAGAAAACTAGATAATAACCAAACTGTGGTCTGTATGATAACTTTAAATAATATAGGTCTACATTAATCCTTCATTAAACAAATATTTCATATACATTACTAGATTAAATTTTATCCATCACCATTATATTTATATGAATCTTTAGTTCATTTCACAAATATGGACTTACATAGTCTTATTTACCATCTTGGTTTTGGCAAACCTTCCTCCAACATTGTCTACCCTGTACTATCCTTTTGCTCGTCCTTCAAGCCATTAAACTACCTATTCAAACTAGACTCTTAAAACATAACAAAATAACTATTCTTGAATCAAGAAAATTCTATCAACTCCAAGACCCATGTAGGTTTGTGACCTTATAACTACCGCCTCACTCTTTCAACTTGACATAATGACTTAATCCATTCTTAAGACCTTTTTTAAGACCATAAGGTCTATTACATCATTGTGTAACAATTACATAACACCAAAAATCATTTAGGTGAACTAAACTACTCTCAATCCCTCATTAGACATTTGAAAATTCAAATTAGGAAAAAGGTGGGAAAAACTCTAAAGAATTCAAATTCAAATTTCACTCACATCCAAATTCACTTTTGGGCATTCCTAAGATGCCCCTGCATCATACTCCTAAGGGGAGAAAAGAAATTGAATCTAATGTTATTCTTCATTCAGGTTATCATATAAATGTGTGTGCTCCTTAGTGTTGCACCTATGCCTCTACTTCTTCATCTATGTGGTCTGTTATTCTCTCTCTTGCTACTGCTCATATTGTTGCTTGTACCTACAATCGCTCTTCTTTCTTTGCTTTCTCTCATGATCTTCTTCAATATTCATGGCATTGAGCATGAATTTCCATTCCCTTAATATCAATTTCTTTATCATTTCCTTTTATTTATCATACATACTCCATATCCTACTATCTTCCTCTTTTAACCATTCCAAGGTCTCTTACTTGTTCATAAGCTTATCTTCATCATCTTCTATCCTGTTATCCTTCATCACAGCTACTCCGTCCTTGATTGTCCAACTAGTCATCTCTTCACCATGTATCTTCTTGTCATAGACTATTTCTTCAATCTCATCTTCTCTTACATGTCCACTACTTTTCTCAAGCACTTCATGTGCTTCTTGCTTCTTAGTTGATCATATGAACTCTTTAAATAATCATATAGTGTCTTGATACAACACATCATATTCATCTTTAAAATAATCATAAAAAATAACTCACACTTCATTACCTATTATGTCTTTGCTTTGTCTATTACCTATTTTTTGAGTTCTTCTCTCCACTCCTCTCCATCAAATAGTTCTCCATCTTCAGGTTGATAAAATGCTTCACCTTTCATTGTACCTACACTTTTCCATTAATCAATTTCTTCTTCTTTATGGACTATTGTCCATTCATCTTCTTCATGCCAATCATACTCTTAACCATCCACTTATTTACCTACATTAAACCATGATAATTCATTTTTATTTTTAAAACTTTGAGTCTCTATTGCCTCTCTATCCTCTTCCATGGAAATTTGTGTTTTCATCTCCTTCAGCTACCTTTCCAAATATTCCATCACTTGTTGGTTTGCTTTCTCTTGAATCCTTTTTATGAAGATACACTTGATTCTTTTCCTAATATTGAGTCCACATTTCAAACTATACACATTCCACATCCTCAATAGCTCTCTTTCCATTCTTTCCAATGTATTCTTCATCTCCTTTATCTCTTTTTCCATCTCTCTTTCACTGTGGTTGTCATATTCAACCTTGTCCTTCACTATTCTTTCTACCTCTTCCTTCATCTTCATATTAAGTACCTCACTTGGGTACATGCTTCTCTCTTCTTTTTTTTTTCTCACTTGAACCATTTCATTTGGTTCACACTTCGAACCTTCTATTTCAAACCACACTTGGGCCTTTCAACTTCTTATCCTTCACTCTAGGACTGTCTTCTCTTTCTTGAGCTATATTTATGAGCTTACTTCCTCTTGAGCTTGTTAATATCTCTTCTTGATTAAAATATTCCACCATAATAATTACTAATTTATATCAGTCATACATTCTAATCAATAAATCAAGCATAAAATATATCATACCTTTCTCAAATTGCCTTCCTACTCTATCCTCCAACAAGTCTCCTTACTTGCTTACCTGTAGTTTCCTACAACATGCACTATGAGCCAGATATTCATAAATTTATATACCTTTATATAAATTCCTAGAGCATCAATATGTATTTGCTACCAAATGATGCATATCTAATCCACTTATCTATCAAACTCTACCTTTTCCTTTGATTCAAGTTTCTCCTTTCTTCATTACTCATTTCCTATAGTCCTTATCGACAACATTTAACCATGACACTAGGGTTCCTAAAAAATTATTATTATCTATTTATAACTTATAAAAACTCATAAAATTCATTCAAGGTCTTTTTATCAATTCACAACCTATTATGAAACATCAACTCACTCTTGCACAACTCTATCCACTTGACAAATAGTCCTTATAGCCCTATTTTTGGGATTTCTAGATTGGTATGGATTTTTACTTCACCAAATTTAAAAATTACACTAAATTCAAACACCCTTTTCCCTTATTCAACCTTATTTCAAGTTTCAAGATCCAACTCAAACTTTAAGTCACCTTTTTAGGCTTTTTTATCTTCATTAGGTCTACTAGGTCTTTTCTCCTATCTTAGACACTCAATCCTTAATATCAGTATGTAAAATTAATTATATGTCCTAAAAAACCTTTAATAACTTGTAAAATATCATTCCCTAGCTACAGACCAAATTTCATAGGATTTTATTGGTTAGAACTGTCTAAAATTCACAAACCCTAGTTTTAGGGTTTTTTAAGCATGTCTCAATCTGAGACCTCTCTAAATTCCAATATTAGAATTTGATAGAATTTAAAAGCCTTAAAATAGTTTTTTTAGGTTTGTCTAGACCTAATTCAAATCATCTAATCTAGATATTCCACCAATCAAGCCACTATTATGCATTTTCACCCCAAAATCTATTTTACTGTGTTAAAGAATGGTAGTTACATGTCTGAGTTTCTTTATTTTAATCCCACACATTACCACACCAAATAATGTTTCAATAAATCTTCACAAACATTTAAATAAAATATAAACACATACTATGACTTGTGCTAAGCATGTTTTGTTCATATCTATCATGGGATTTTACACAAGTGTGAAGAAAATAAGATATAGGAAACACTTATTCTTCCAACAAATGTGTGTTGTTCTTAAGCTATAATATAAGACCTATTATAAACTCATTAAACATAATGAATAATTATCTACATGCATGTTTATTAATACCAATTCAATAATTTTTATTCCTTAACCACACCAAATAGTCTATACATAGAGAATAATTTGCTAAACAGGGGTCTGCCTGTCAATGATCTTAAACAACAGATGCTTATATTGATACTCCTTACAAATTGTGCTCTCAAAAAATATTTAATAATCATTAAAATATTAATAAAAATATTATCACGTAACATTTTATCACTAATTATGAAATAACAGTCTGTAACCCATACATAAATGCTCAAAGAGGGGTCTTCTTCTCAAAACCCTTACATAGGGTCTGTTCATGTAAAAATATAATTACCAAATGCTTAATAGCTATTCCTTGCATTTCATAATCTTAATACACATTCAAACACAACCTTAAATAATGTAAATAACCATGATAAAATTCCATTGATCACCTCTATTGCAAATATAATCTATAAGCAAGGAAATTAGACAATAACTAAATAGTGGTCTATATGCTAACTTTTAATAATAGAGGCATAAATTAATCCTTAATTCAAAAAATATTTCATATAGATTATTGAATTCAATTTTATCCATCACCATTATATTTATATGAAGCTTTAGTTCATTACACAAATATGGACCTACACAGTCATGTTTACCAGTTTGGTTTTGGTACACCTTCCTCCAACATTGTCTACCTTGTATTATCCTTTTACTCCTCCTTCGATCCACAAAACTACCTATTCAAACTAGACTCTTAAAACATAACAAAAAAACTATTCTTGAATCAAGAAAATTCTATCAACTCCAAGACCCATGTAGGGTGATGACCATTATAACTACCACCTCACTCTTTCAACTTGACACAAGGATTTAATCCATTCTTAACACCTTTTCTAAGACCATAAGATCTATTACATCATTGTGTAACAATTACATAAAACCAAAACTCATTTAGACCCACTAAACCACTCTTAATCCTTCATTAGACATTTGAAAAATTAAATTAGGAAAAAGTTAGGAAAACCTCTAAAGGATTCAAATTAAAATTTCACTCACATCCAAGTTCATTTTTGGGCATTCCTAAGATGCCCCTACATCATGATAAGTGATAGGTAAAGTGATTGGATGGTAGGCTAATAGGGTGATAAGAGGGTTTCCCCCAAGTGATGAGGTAAACGATCAAGGTATGTGATAATGACAAAAGGAATGGTAAATGAAAATAGCATGGTACATGTTATTGGGTGATGATGGTTATTAGTGTTTGGATGTGTTTGGTCTGGGCATGGTTTTGTACTTGGTTGTTCTTATTGATGGGGAGATGCATGTCTTGATCAACATATGATACAACTAGAATAGTCAATCATGTAAATTGATAGCCCATACCTCATCTAAATAACTACTATATTAAGACCCTAATATAGATTTGGATGCCAAGAATGTTGTTGTGATCTTCAATGGTCATTGATTTTATTTCCTTCAAATGTCATGACAAGGTATATTTGTAGCCTATATAAAGGAAAGTGTGGCTAAGGATGGTAAATAGGGATAAATTTTGCATGATAGGTTTGATTGGGAAACGGAATGGTGTTTAATAATGGTATGGATGATGGTTGGGAAATAAATGAAGATCAAGATTTTTAGGCACACATAATGTTGTTAATTCTAAGTTTAGCATAAATTTGGATGCAGTGGGACCGAAGACTTCTAAATATTCTCTTAATAGGACCACCAAATTTTATATTATTTGGGCTTGAGAGTAGTTACCATCTGATTAGGCTGTAGATTGGAAGCTATTTTTATTTTATCTTTGATAATGTCTTCATCAAGTACTGAAGAACTTTTGTGCTTAGATATTGGTGCCTCAAAAAGGTTTCTACCAATTAATTTGTCTTGATTGTCCCATAGTGCCTCTAAGAATGTTTCACTAAGGAATGTTGACTTTTGACTTTTATTGTCTTCTAATGCCTCCAAAAAGGTTTCACTAGAAGATGTTGAGTTTGAACTTTGATTATCACCTAGCACCTCTAAAAAGGTTTCACTAGGAGAGTGTTTTTTTTTCATGATTTTAGTCTTGGCCTTCTTGATGTTCTTATTCAATTGATATGTTTCCACGGATGCAAGTTAAAAAGGTGTGATTCTGTTAGTCCCAATCAATACTTGTAGGATATAGCAGGTCAATATAATGGTTATGTTGGTTGATGGTAATATCCTATGGAATGGTGATGAAATGGGGGTGGGCTGCATAATCCTTGTAAAATATACTAGGAGAACTTGTATTGAAACTGAAGTAGCCACCATAAAAAACCATGGCATATGAATCTAAATTTGAGTGTGACTCCATGGACTCTAAACCTAATGTCGAGACTAATATTGACTCTACTACTAATGCTAAATCTAATATCAGTTCAAAAATAGAACCTAAATCTAATGTTGATTCTTCATCTGATGTGGATATTATTATAAAGATGTCTTGTTCAATGCTTGGTTGACTCTACTATTGATGTTTTGATTAGCTTGATTGGATAGGTATTGATTAGCTCAATTGAGGTAC
Organism: Torreya grandis; assembly: GCA_037957365.1. Classification (NCBI taxonomy): domain Eukaryota; kingdom Viridiplantae; phylum Streptophyta; class Pinopsida; order Cupressales; family Taxaceae; genus Torreya; species Torreya grandis. Next base: position 3,513,621 of record JARHVA010000538.1, on the reverse strand, counting down.
TGATTAAATCAGTTGAGGTTATGATTGGATTGGTTGGGTTATTGATTGGATTAGTTGAGGTACTTATTGGATTGGTTGAGGTTGTGATCAAATTGGTTGGGGTGGTGATACTAATTGGATTAGTTGAGGCTATGACTATATTACCTAGATAGGTAATGATTGGCTTGATTAAGGTTTTGATTGGATTAGTTGAGGTTTTAATTGGATTAGTTAGGGTTGTGATTAGATCAATTGGGGTTTCGATTGGATTAGTTAGGGTTGTAATTGGATTGGTTGGTATTTTTTGAAATGGGGAATGATTGGCACTAGATTAGGAATGATCAGTGGTTGGGTAATGGGTAGACATTGTGAAGCTTGATTATTTGCACAAGACACAAGAAGAAGTCCTGAAATGGTAGTAATAGGGTGTTATAGAACTTGATTGCTCACACAAGCCAAAGGATGAGATCTTAGAATGATAATCTTGGGGTATTTTGGAGCTTGGTTGCTCACACAAGCCAAATGATGAGGTCCTGGAATGAGAAGCCTAGGGCATTATAGAGCCTGATTTCTTGCACAAGCAAAAGGATGAGGTCCTAGAATAGAAATGGTATGACATTATGGAGCTTGATTGCTCACATAATCCAAATGATAAGTCATAAAATATAAATGTTAAGGCATCACGGAGCTTGGTTTCTCACACAAGCCAAAACATCCAAGTCCTCCTTAAAAACCATGTCATCCTAGTTGGTAGCTTTATTTGGATCATAAAAAGCTTTTGAATTTGTTCCTTAAATAGGTCATGATTATAGTCAATTTATGTGGCCATTCTATCATAAATTGGATTATACATTACTCCACCATAATTGTAGCTAGACATATCTGCATCAATGAAGAAAGATCCAAAATAAAGAGGTTCTAGAGTTCTACAAACTTTAAAAAATAATGTCCAAAAGATAAAAGGTTTAAACTTGGTCTAACATGGTCAAAAAAGAGGGGTGGAGCTATATCTCCAACCAATGGTCAAAAAATAGAGTTCTATCTCCAAAATGGTCTATGTTAAAACTTGGCATAAAATAGTCTAACTTCAAATGTCATACACAAAATGTCAAGCATCTAAATAAAAACTAGCATGTCAAACTTTATGTCCAAAGTGTTCTAAGCAGGTCTAAACTAGGAAAGGGAAATGTTGTTAGGTCTTTTATCCAAATGCAAAGTCAAAAACTAGGCACAAACAAGATGTTCTAGGAATTTTTTCCAAACACACCATCAAAAGATAGACTTTAAATAAATATGATGATGAGATTTTAATCTAACAAGCTTGAAACACTTTGATATAAACCTGACACATGAAATCAAACATAAACATGATTAGTTCGTATAAGACACAAGGCAAAAGGCACCTAGAGAAAGTTGTGTTCTACCAAATAAAAGCAAAAACAATGATGATGATAGGCTCTATGAATAAACAAATAATAGTTTTCAAATTTGGGTAATCAATTAACCTAATTTATGCAACTCAAAAGAGAAAGATATGTTTATTAGCCCCTGTGAAATGAGACTTAAACAAAAATCAATCAATGTTTGAATTCAAACTTTTCAAAGTTAATTAAAAACTCAAATGTTGAAAATGAGGCTATAGTTGACCAAACAAGCTAGACAAATTTTAATAACATGACTATGCTAAACAAATATCCAACAAGGCTCAAATGATTAGTTTTTAAATAATGATAGTTGAGACACAGGTCAAGACAAGTCTTTTGAAACAATTTGGGAAATGTAATGACATTATCACTTCTTAAAATATGTGATCAATATTTTGTTTCAAATACTTGTAAATGAGAAGACTTGGAATGATTTGGGCAGCGCAATGGCACCCATTTCAAACAAGTGATACTCACATAAACAAGTTTAGAAAAAGTCTAAGACAAATGTGTGTGATAAAATGAGCAGCATAATGCCTACATAAACAAAGGAATGACATATAAACAAACTTGATTGGATGTGTTTTAAACAAACAAAAAAAATTTAGTCTCAAAACACCAAGTAATAAAAGAATAAATGACCAAAATAGAACTAAGTATAATCATCCTAGATCATATCAAGGTGTGGCAAAGTGGGGTTGACTAAAACCTACAAATTTTTTACTGTCTAGATTGATCCCATATGTACACACTTTCACATATTCACACAATATAATCAACACATCAATTGAGTCTGCATTAATTATCTTGTCATGAAAAGGTCTTATCCTTTTCATAACCACTACATTTGTCAATTACTCAGTGTAGTACAATGTCTATATTGATCATATGTCACAAGCTTAGCTTTCCACTAATGAATATGATTTAACCACTCAAACCACCATCCTAATAAGGTGATCCTAATTTATATACCCCCTCCATAGAGAGGGGTTGAAACATTTCTGGAAGATGAAGCCCCAAGTCAATACTTCCCTAAATAACTCATGAGAGGCAATGACACCATCTTCACAAGCCAAAATGCATGAAAATAAAAGACAAGTAAAAATAATTTAGGATTGCTTTTAGATCACCCAATACTATGTGAGTTTGGGAAGAGCCTAGTAAAGTTTATTTCTATGCCTTAGACTAGCCACCAAATGCAATGGAAATGCACTTTTGATCTCATGAGTTCCCTATAGGGGATGGGGGGAGAGCATACATGAACTATCCCTTTTTTGAAACAAACAATCAATAAACAAACATGGCATAAACGTGAATGTGCTCAAAATCATGAAAACTACATGTTTTAATGTTCATTTTAAGGCACCAAAAGTGAAATGTGTTGTGAAGTTTGGCCCCTTTGGCATTCATGGAAACTTACTAAATGTTGAAAAGCATATAAGGCATAAAAAAATGAACTAAGTTCTTTTTAAACACCAAAAGATGATGTGAGCAAGATTGACAACATGTTTAAATTTTATTAGGTTCATTTTTATGCACCAATTTCAATATTTTGATTAGGTTCATGGCCCATTGGCTTAAGTGCAAAAAATTGAAAGAATATTTGCATAAAAGACCAAATTAAGAAAGACCATCTAGTTTATTTTAAACCCAAAGTCTAAGTGTTCAATATTTATCTAAAGTTTGTTTTAAAACACCAATTTGAAATGTTCAAGATTTAAACAAGTGTTTTAAGCACCAAATTTGAAATTCTTCTAAGACTTAGCCTATTAGATTCATTTTTAGGCACCAAATACCAAATGTGTGAAAGCTTAACATGTTCATTTTAGACCCAAATTGAAATGTGCAAGATTTGACTAATTCCTTTTAAAATCCCAAAATGAAATGTTTGGTTAGTCAAAATAAGAAAAAAATATGTTTAACTCAATATTTTAACCAATAATTATTAGATAATAATAACCTGCTTTGAAGCACTTTCTTGATTGGGCAAATGAAGTTTGAATTTGAGCTCTCATGTTTTTATTTTAATACACATATTGATCATGGACAATCATAGATGACCATCGATGGATTTGAATAAATTTTGATGGTGGGTTAGTAGGTAACCACCACTAGTTAAGTAAAATCACTATTGATTGATAAAAACCATCAATGATGACCTGTAAACCCAAAGGCAAAACCACAAAGGATGAAATGTGTTAGGTTAGGCTTGCTTAGATGAAATTTGATAAAAATTTGCAAGGTAAAACTTAGTTGATAGATTTAAATGATATTGAAACCTAGAAATCAAGGAATGAAATGATAAGAATCAAAATGCAATCTTCAGGTTTATTTCTCCCCTATAGCTAGACTATCAGTGATCTCATAAAATCAGTGGTAGTTAGGCAAAACCATGAGAAATTTAGGCTACACCATCACTAGTTGAACCTAATCATCACCGATCTTTCTGTAGATTTGAGAGATAAAATTAAATTAAAATATGACCAAAATAAGGTTATAAAATCAATTTTAGATAACTTCAAGCATCCAAATGAAGATTCAAAAGCTTCATATTGATGTCCTTGGTACATGGGATGCATTAGGTCCCATTGGGCATGTTATTGATCAAGGAATTTGACTCAAGAGAGGAGGTTAGTATAGTGTTAGTTATAAAAATAATGAAATCAACACACTAAAAATCTAACATATATAGGCCTACATCATGGGGGGAGCTTAGTGAATAAACCAATTGAAAACACAACTAAAATGCAAATAAATGACAACTTCCTTACCTTCCTTGATTGCTCCAAGAGATTTCTTCTTTGGCTTGCTTGAATTATGCTCAAAAGGTCTTCATCAATGGTGATTGGCTATCTCCATCTCCTCTTATCACCATGGTTGGCTTCATGACTTGGCTTGACTTTGGCATTATACAACTATGCATTTTCTTCAGGAATCAAATCTAGCATTATAACTCTACTATGTTCCAAGCTCTCCAAATGAAGAGATCTAAGCTTATTTTTATAGGATTTGAAATGATTTAGATTGGGTTAAATCCTAATCTTAGTTAGTTATTTAACCCCAATAAGGTTAAAAGGTTTCCAAAATCTTATGATTAGCATTGAATAGGTGTGCTTTGAGATATTTTGCATTTGGACAACTCACAAAAGGCAATGATTAGCTTTTTAGGATATTTGTGGATATTTGAATTTCATTTTTTGATAATTGATTTATTTGATCATGGATTAATTCAATTAGGATTTGATTAAGATTTGATGTTAAAAAATATTTGTTAAGCATTAGAACATTTGTGTAAGATTTGATTTAATTGATTTGGTCATTTTTTATATTTAATTGATTTTTGGGTTAAATTAATTTAATTGTATTTGATGAAGCCAAATTCAAGATGTTTATAAATTCTTAGGCTAGATGTTTAATGATTGGTAATAATTGGTATAAAGTTGGGTAAAAATCCATTGGTGGCCAATTTTAGATGTCTACACCAGTCAAAAAGAAGAGTGGTGAGATCAAGTTACATGTTGATTTCAAAAACTTGAACAAAGCTTTTGAAAAGGACAAATATCCCTTCCCTTCCTTGGATGAGGTGATACAAATAATCAATGATTCTAGAATGATGTCCTTCTTGGATGGATTTTCAAGCTATAATCAAGTACTGGTATAGTCAAAAGATATAATGAAGATTGTATTTACTATAAAATGGGGTGCTTATGCATATAGGAGGATATTATTTGGCTTAATAAACATGGGAGCCACCTTTCAACAAGCCATGGATCATGCATTTAAGGTATTAATAGGTAAGTGAAGAATAATCTATATGGATGATCTTACTATGTTTTCTAATAATAGGAATGACTAGGTAGGCCATCTATAGTCAATATTCAAAAGATGTAGAAGGTTTGGCATCTCACTAAATCTAAAGAAGAGCATATTTGGAGTAACTGAAGGCAAGCTCTTAGGACACTTCATGACCAAGGAAGGAATCATCATTGATCTAGATAGAATTCAAAGAATTTCCAAGATTATACCACCAAATAACAAGAAGGAGCTCAAGTCATTCTTAGGGAAGATTAATTTTGTAAGGAAATTTATCTCAGGATTTACAAAGATTGTTAGACCCTTGAATGCAATGCTGAGTAGGATGCCAAAATAGATTAGAAAACTGAGGCCCAAAAGTCTTTTTAAGGCATTAAATATGTAATATCTTAGACCCCAATGCTAATTAGTCTAGATTTTACAAATGATTTCTGCTTATACTCATTTGCTTTAGAACATATAATTATTGATGTCATAACATAGAAGAAAGATGAGACTAAGCATCAAATTGCATTTATGAGCACAAATGTGAAGGATGCAGAACTCAGGTACTCCATGATTGATAAACATATTTTTGCTCTTGTCAAGGTAGTGAAGAAATTTTAACACTACATATTGAGGAATAAGACTACTGCCATTGTGCCTGATCTTGCTATCAAGCACACCTTATCATAGAATTCATTAGGAGAATACATAGGCAATTAGATGGAAAAGCTATAGGAATTTGACATAGAAATCAAACCTAGTAAGATTCTTTGGGGTCAAGGCATCATTCAACTCATGACTAGACCTGATCTATGTATCATTATTGAAGAGGTATGTGAATCCCAAGTATATAAAGGAAAATGATATATTGACATAATATAATATTTGATTATATGTACTTATTCCCTAAAGCTTTATAGAGAATGAAGGAGAGTTTTGAGGCTCAAAGTTTCTCATTAAATGATCAAGAAATGGGTTCTCTATATAAGAAACTATGAAGGCATCTATGTTATATGTGTGTCTACAAAGGAAACTAAAGAGATTCCAAAAAAATTGCATCAGAAGATAGACATTGGTCATCCTTCTAGGAGTACCACAACCCTCAAGATCTTCAGAATGGGCTATTACTGGACAATAGTTTTCAAGGATGCTCATGCTCATGTGAGAACATGCCATGAATTCCAAGGTTTAGCTAAGATAAAAGTGCATGAAACGATGCCCTTGTAACTTATTGTTGAAGGAAGGCCATTTTCCCAATGGGTTTTAGACTTCATCAGTGTCATAAACCCAAATTCCTCAATAGGCCATAAGTTTGTACTCACTTCCACAAACTATTATACTAGATGGACTGAGGTTGTGGCCACAAAGAATTCCAAAGCACAATATGTGATTTGTTTCTTAGAGGAACACAACACAACTAGTATTGGAACCCCCATTTCTCTAGTTTATGGTAATGGACTAGCATTCATATCAACTAAATTTATTAAATGGGTTCATGACAACCAGATCACTCTCAGGTCATCTTTTAACCATTACCCTCAAGGAAATGGACTGGCTAAATCAATGAATAAGAACCTGATAGATGAAATTAAGAAATCAACTGGAGATAAGCTTAGGGACTATCAAAATCTATTAAAGTATGCTTTTTAGGTAGACTAAACAAGATACAAATAAGCCCTTAAAGATTCATCTTATCTATTGTTATATAGATGCAAGTAAGTATTCCCAATCATGCTAAAACTACTAACTTATCATTTCATGCAATATTACATAGAATTGAATGGTAAAGTAGAGTCTTGACTACTAGACATAATAGATATGGAAGAATCAAGGACTAAAGCTTTACAAACCTTCAACAAACATCAAGATGTAGTTAGGAGGTGGTTTGATAAGAGAATAAAGGTCAAAGCATTTAGGATCTCAGATCTAGTGATTCTTTGGGATAAAGCCCATGAAAATAAATGACAACATGAAAAAATTTCCCTACTATGGATTGGACCATACTAGATTTCAGATATCCTAAGCAATAATGCATTATGTCTAAAAGACTTATAGGGTAATGAACTCACATATCCCATCAAGAGTTAGTTTTTGAATCACTACGTCATGGATGTTCCATTTGAAAGTACCCCCAATTTATGAAAAATCATGGTAGAGGTAGGATTAGATTAGATTTATTGCTTTCTTAGATTAGATTTCCTACTTTTTTAGATTAGACTTCCTACTTTCCTAGAATGGATTTATTGATTTCCTAGGTTAGATTTATTGCTTTCTTAGGATAGATTTCCAGCTTTCTTAGTGTATTTTTCCTATTTTTTAGATTAGTTGTTTTGTTGTTTCTTGTGACAACCTAAATTGTTTTTGTTTTGGCATAACCAAACTAAATTCAACCAGATGAGCCCCTTATATTATGCTTAAATAGACTTATAATAGAAAGGGAAAATTGAAAAAAGATTCACAACTTGGGACCTATTCATAAATTGGGTATATTTTTGTGTTTAGACTCTTCAAGATGTAGGCATGTAATCATGAACCATTCTAGATTGTGGCAATATTGAATATTTCTACTAGGTATGCAAAATTTGCTCTCAAGTACTTCATATGAATTTTTAAAAAAATCTTATTTCACTAGATCAAGCACACTTATTGCATTAAATACTTGTTGGAAATGATAAATTACTGGTGTAGGTGTAACTGGCAGGGATGTTCTGGTAAATCCTTTTGTTTTATAACCATACCAGATCACAGGGGTTCTAACTCTCCTATTTCCATTCAAATAAAAGAAAAATAAAATTAAAAAAAATAACCCATGAGTTCAAAAGAGTAATCAATAAATCCAAGGGAATATCTAAACAAAATTAAAAGGATTGCATGATGAAATAAGTTTAATTTACCATGCATCATGATCAAGAAAATAAAGGAAAGAGAAGAAAAGGAACCTGTAGAGTAAAATACTCTACATTTTTTTTTGAGTTTCAATTGTGTGCTCTAGTTTGGTCCTTGCACGTTTCAATTTCAAGGCAATGAGGGTTTTGACACAAAGCACAGGTGCAGGTTTTCATTTTGTCTAAGTCTCAAAGTCACGCAGAACATGCCAAGTGTCATTAGTCGGGACACATTATAATTTCTATAAATTGTGTGGAACATGCCACGTGTCTTGTTATATACCTATGGAGATCGACAAGTGTTGACATCCATGTTTCAGTTTCTTATAAGTTTCAAAAGCTTTTTTGAAAAAGATTCTCTCAAAGTCCTGTGGAAGGAACCAAGTTGCAACTGCATAAGGTTTTAATATGTTTCTCTAAATGCAATGAAAAGTGCCATGTGTCCCTTGTTAAAGCTTGATGGAGACTGCCAAGTGTCAACATCTGTAGTTTCTTACTTTTGTTTCATTATTGAGTAAAGACTATGGTGGGCCCCAAGTGTCATCAATTGTGTGAATCTAAATGAGTCCCAAATGTTTCTATGGTGTTTTTAAAGCTCAGCAGAAGCCACCATGTGTCATCCTCCACAAGATTCTTAAAAGGTATCTAAAGCTTATATAGACAAGCAGAAGTTACCACGTGTCACTTGTTAAGACTAGCGGATGCTGCCAAGTGTCCTCACCTGTTTCATAGTGGGAAATGTCATGAGTATTTGTTTCAACCAATGAACTTGTAGAGAGGCTAACCATTTCAAATCTAAAAGATCTCTTCTATCAGACACTTCCAATTAAGTTCAAATTTGGTTAGACCATTAGGATTTGATCATGCAAACAATCTTGAGCCAGTCCTATGCTATAAATATGGGTTCAAATTATAGGTCTAGGCACCAAAAAAAGAGATAGAAGAAATAAGAAAGGAAAGGAAGAGAATTTTTTGGATATAGATTATCAGAGATTTACAAGGAGTTTTTGAGACTTTCTTGTTGTGACCAGTATATCATTTGCCTTTGTTCTATTTTCTTAATTTAGAAAGTTTGTATAACTGAGCATGTATTAGTGCCTTTTATGTGACTGGAAAATTAATAAGACTGAGTTCTGTGCCTTTGCTAATATTTTCTATGTTATTACAAAATCGTCTAAGTTGTGAGCCTTTGATTCTATTTGTTTTCATCTTTTACATTGATCATGCATTGTTTGCTCTTTAATGTAATTGAATCCTAAAGATAGATTCACTATGCTTAGTATTAAGGAACAAATCATATTCAGGCACATCACCATAGTTAATTTTCTTTCGTTACATTAGTGATTCTGTTTAATTTTTATCTTTTTTTCCCACAATACATTTGAGATAAAGAAGAGCCAACTTCTTTAAAATTAGGAGGTCGTTTCAAGTCGCAAGTCCCACATTCCTAAAACTTCCCATTGTTGGTGTTGGAAATAGTGAAATTTTAAGCATCAATAGTTTTTTGGCACACCCAATGGGACAATCTCTTAAAGTTTCTTTCAAGACTGTATGAACCAGAGAGCTACAAGGAGTTAGAGCTATGGACTAGTAATAAGAGCTCAATCTACTGTGAACCCATGTATTCTTTTACCACCATTGATAACTAATTTAAGAAGAAGGTTTAATCACTTTACAGCAACACCAAGAGCAAACATGGGAGCACCTATAGCCCTAAGGAATTATGCAATTTGGAACACTAGTAGTGCTCTAATTCTCTCAGTACCACCAACCACTTGGGATCCTATTCCAGTAAATGCCCTGAAAGCTCTACCCAAATTCAGTGGGGAATATTTCAAAATGCCTGAAGAACATCTACATGATGTGTCTGATGTCTATGCAATATATGTGATCACACAGCAGAATGTGGCTATAAGATTGTTAGCAGCTTATTTTAAGGGGAAGGCTCTAGACTGGTACAGATCTTTACCCCCAAATACAATATCTACATGGGATCAGCTTGGAGATGCTTTCTTTGTAATATTTGAAAAAAAGGGTGATAAATCTTCTTTGTTGCAATAATTGATTAATATCAAAAGGGCACCACAAGAAGCAATGACTGATTTCAATTCAATATTTTAAAAGACTTGGGAAAGAATTCTTGCTATAGCAAGACCATTACCAGGTTTGGCTATAGTATTTTATCTTTAAGCCTTAAATTTAGATATATCAGTAATGATTCAGTCACTTCAAGGTCAGACTCTGCCAGAATCCTATGACTATGCAGTCAGAGCTAAAAATAACTTAATAGATGCTAGAAAGTTGCCCCCAAGGCCTCCCATGCCCATGTTTCTTGAGATTACCTTACCTTTGCCTCAAGAAGCCCCTAATCCCATATCCCCACTTGTGTCTATGTATACATTTCCTCAACAACCTGGTAAAGTAGATGTATCTGTCCAATCATCTAAGATGGATGATGTCAAGAACATCTTAAGGACATTTTCTAATGAGATAATTAACCTAAAAAAATAGTAGAATCCTTATCTTAGACCCCAATATCAAGGTTACCAAGGAAATAGACCTCCACAATAGCCAAATCAGTATCAGGGTCCTCAAAGGCAAACTAACCCTTAGCCATTGAACCAATTAGTTACAGTTCCTACACCCTCACAAACTGTTCTCCCTAATCCAAATAGGGAGATTATTCTAGGATAGAATAATTATGTAGATGGCACTAATGCCTGGTGTTTACCTTGTAATAATGCTCATATGCCTAGAGATTATCCCATGGGTAATCGACAACAAAAGATAGTAGAGCAAAGAAGAATGGATGGACAATTTGCAAATACTTCTAACACTCAACCCTACTAATCCCCTAGTATGCAAAATTTAGTCCTAGTGGCTCAAATGCAAGGGATGTCCTTATAATAAGAAGAATAAATAGCCCCTGAGCATGCTTTGTTTTCATGGGTTAAAGATGAAGAGTCAGTATTCTTAAATGAAGCTTCTACTTCTAAGAAGCCATTGGTACAATTAGATTACTACACCAGAGCCAAGAGAAGGATGATGGAATGGCCTGAAGTCACAAATAATGAAATTATGGGGATTCCTCCATTTTAAGGTCATCAAAACATAACTGCTAGACAAGAAATACCTCAGCAATGTAGAACCAAGTAACTTCTGGACAAGTTCAAGAAAAAGCAAGGTACCCTTATTATCCAAGAACTGAAACACTAGGACCAGTGAATGTGGTGCATCAGCTGAAGAGGACCCCAGCACATGTGTCAATATGGGCCATGTTAGCTATTCTTGAGAAAAAGACACTATTTCAAGAAGCTCTGTAGGGCCAAATAGTAGTGCCTAAACATACTGGTACCAAATGAGGACTTGATGATAAGGAAAATCTCAAAGACATGGTTCCTCTACAGACAATAGCCCTTTTGAATAATGCACCAAAGGTAAGCAAATCCAAACCAGAGCCCCTCTATTTGACTTTGATAGTTGGAAAGAAATTGTTACATAATGCAATGATAGACTCAAGGGCCAGTACTATATTAATGCCTAAATAAATAGTAGAATCTTTAAAAATAAAGTATGAGCCACTAACTAGAGGAGTTATGTAGCTGGATGGGAAATCGGTGCAAATAATAAGGAAAATTAAACAACTCTCATTGCAATTGTATACTTGCCCTAATATAATTATCAATCAGGATGTGGTAGTCATAGATATACCCCCTGTATTTGGCCTATGTTTATCTAGAGATTTCACAGCCAAGATAGGAGGTTATATGTCACTTGATTGGTCTCACCTCATCCTAAGAACCAAATATGGTACAAAAATGAAAATACTATCTGAGTCACTATCTAAGGATCACATCACCAATGAACCAACCCCAAAATTAGAGGTAGCTCATGCTATGCATAATAAGGAAGAAAGGATCTTTGTTGAAGAGTTAGGTGACTGGACTGAACATGACCAAGAGGAGGAAAATAATCAATTGTTAACCATGATGCAAAGTGACCCATGTGGAAATTATGACTCTACTGGTTTGGGCACTTATGTCATATTTGATGAAGACCATGAAATCCCAAATGTTTTAAGGGAAGAAATGCCAAAGACTCAAGAATTTGAAAAGGACTCAAAAACCTAGACCTTAAATTTTGATGGGGCTAGAAGTAAAAATGGTGCTGGAGCAGGAATTCATCTTGTTGCTCCAAATGGTGAGAAAATTTTAAGAGCTATCCGTTTCCAATTTTCTTGTACTAATAATGATGTTGAATATGAATCCTTAGTACATGGGCTCATGTTAGCCAATAAAAATGGAGTAAAGAATATGATAGTAAAAGAAGATTCAAAACTAGTGGTGAAACAAATCAAAGAAAAGGCAATAGCCAAAAATGTAAGGATGAGATCCTATAGACACAAAATTTGGGACTTAATGGATTATTTTAAAGATTTAAATATTGAATTAGTTCCTAGAACTCAAAATTCTAAATTAGATAGGATGGCACAGATTGGATCACAGTTTGACCCAGTAACTAATCTATTAGTCAACAATAAGTTAGTCAAAGTTATAGTAAGGTCAACTATCCTAGACAATGATGGAAATTGGCAAGTCTTTGAAAATGATTTTTAGGTACTCTCATTTTTGCAATAGTTAGGGGAATTTTTTGATCAATTACAACCCAAAATTGAAGAAGTATATGGAGACCAAATTATTCAATTAAAGACCAATAAGCTTTCCAAAGGCTTGATTACTTTAGAAAACCTATTTGATCCAGAAGATGTAAGCCTAGAGAAGAAAAGGTTTCAAGCAAATAAAATAGATTATTCTGAGATACAAGTGAGTGAAGGGAGAAAACTAAATATTGGAAATTCTGCAACCCAAGAGGAAAGGGAAAGACTAATTGACTTGTGTGAAAGATATGATAGAGTAATAGCCTAGACCTATGAAGACCTTCATGGCTATAACAGAGACATCATTCAACACACCATAGAACTGATTGAAGGATCTAAGCTAGTTAGATAGAAGTAGAGGCCATTGAATCCAAGGATTGAACCTCTAATGGTGGATGAGTTACAAAAAATCTTAGAATCTAAAATAATTTTTCCAATCAAACACTCAACCTAGGCATCCAATCTAGTACTAGTCAGAAAAAAGAATGGTGACATAAGTCTCTATGTGGATTTCAGAGACCTAAATAGAGCATCTTTGAAATATCATTATCCCCTACCCTCTATGGAACAAATTTTATAGACTGTGGGTAGATCAGAGATATTTTCCTTACTAGATGGTTTCTCTGGATACAATCAAATTTGGTTGGTTGATGAAGACCAACACAAGACTGCATTTACTACCAAATGGGGAATGTTTGCATATGCCAAGATGCCATTTAGCTTGTCAAATGCTGGAGCCACTTTTTAAAGAGCAATGGATGTAGGATTTGGAGAACTCATAAATAAAATCATTCTGATTTATCTTGATGATCTCACTATTTTTTCAAAGAATGTTGTTGATCATTTTGATCATCTGGAATCTATTTTTAAGAAGTGTCAAGAGTTTGGAATATCCCTAAATCGTAAGAAGTGTATCTTTGTAGTACCTCAAGGCAAACTACTGGGACATATAGTATCCAAAGAAGGATTCTCTATAGATCTAGAGAGAATCACAGCCATAATGAACTTGTCCCTGCCAGTAAATAAGAAAGCAATTCAGTCCTTTTTGGGAAAGATTAATTTTGTCAGTCAGTTCATATCAAACTTTGTAGGCCTAATGAGACTAGTAACACTCTTATTGAAGAAATACCTGGTGTTCAAGAGGACTACAGAAGGAAGACAAGTTTTTTAGGAGGTCAAGAAAGTAATTTCAACAGCCCCAGTACTTAGTAACCCAAACTTCTCTAAGTCTTTTATAATGTATGTTTATGGAAGAGAGTTCAGTGTTGTTGCTATCCTAACACAGAAAGATTATCAACAAGAGAGAGAACACCCAATAGCATTTTTCTCAAGGACTCTTCGGGAATATGAAGCTAGATACAACTTTGTGGAGAAATAGGCATATGCTATGGTAAAAGCCCTCAAGAAATTCAGGCATTTGGTATCAGGAAATAAGATTCTGATACTTGTGGCTCATCTTAGTGTTAGAGAATACATTATGGAAGGTGAAATTATTGAAAAAAGAGTAAACTAGATAACAAAGATCCTTGAGTATGATGTATAGGTCAGACCCACTAAGCTGGTCAAAGGTAGGGGTTGTGCCAATACATAGCTCAAGATATGGAAAAGATGATAACTGAAGAAATAGAAAAGGAAAATGTATTGAGGATACAATAAATTGATCAGAACTCTTGGGTCACAAATAGAATACATTTTATGAAACATGGGATTTTCCCAAAAGAGCTCTCTCAGGACAAGAGGAGATACTATAGGCAGCAAGGGGTCCATTTTGTTTTAATTGACCAAGTTCTTTTTAGAAGAAATACTGATGGCATACTTTTAAGATGCATAGAGAAATATGAGGCTCAAAAAATACTACATGAAATGCACCATGGAGTCTCAGGTGGACATTTTTTTGCAAGAACCATAGCTATAAAGATAAGTTAGGTAGGTTATTTCTGGCCCACTTTATTTACAGACTTTTATCAACTGGTCAAAAAGTGCCAATCTTATCAGTATTATATGGGGAAGAGAAGGAATGCAGAAATGCCCCTTAGTCCTATAATTGTTGATGAACCCTTTGCTTAATGGGGTCTTGACTTCATTGAAATGATCAATCTAGTATCAAGTATGGGACACAAATGGATTCTAATTACCATAGATTATTTTACCAGATGGAGTGAGGCAGTGCCACTCAAAGAAGCAACAGAAAAGGTGATCCTAGACTTTTTGGGGGATATCACTACTCACTTTGGGCCTCCTCGTACCATAATTTCAAATAATGCTAAGGCATTTTTAGGGGAAAAAATATCTAACTTTGTACTAAATTATGGAATCTATCTGAAAACTTCCTCAAATTATTACCCTCAAGGTAATGGTTTGGCAGAACCAACCAACAAGAACTTGATTAGACTTATTAGGAGAATAGGGGCTGATCATCACAAAGAGTGGCATAAAGTGCTTAATATAGCATTGTGGGCTGATAGAATTATGCCTAAACACATGAAAAAGATGTCCCCATATGAATTGGTCTATGGTAAGCCTACTTTAATGCCCCTGAGCTTGGAGATTCCTGCTCTCTAGTTATTAAAATAGATTGAAATTGTGGAGAATGGCCACATGCAGGTCAGATTTTTTGAGCTCCTGAAAGTTCAAGAAAAGAGGGATACAACACATGAATCATTAATGAAGCATCAGAAAATAATCAAAGACTACTTCGATAAGAAGACTTCAAACCCCCATTTTGAAGTAGGATCAGTTGTTTTGAAATAGGATGTGAGAGCTGCCAAGCCGGGTCGATACAATAAATTTGAGGCATTGTGGACTGGCCCCTATAAGATTCATACATGTAAACATCAAAATTCATTTGAGCTTAAAATGATGGAGGGTGAACTTGAAGATATTCTTATGAATGGGATCTACCTAAAATGTTTCATTTAAGAAGTGTCTCCCATGTATTATAGCCCATGTATTATAGTTAGATAGTTTCCCTTTCTTTGTTGCTCTATTTTCCCTTTTTCCCCCACTCTTTCTTTTAATAAGTGTTTTATGAACACGTGGCCGCAGCTCAAAGTCTTTTCAAAAAATTTGAAACTATCACATTCACTAAATCTCTCTCAAATTCTCAAAATTCCCTAAGGTACCTTTACGCAACCAATTTTATGACGTGTCTGACACTCTATCCCATGCAAATTTAATAAGATTTACTAATGGTTATCTAGTTTTAATGTCATTTTTTAGACTTGATGTGTCATTAAATACCCCAATAACAAGAGTTAAGGCTTAATAGTGTCTCATCCATTCCTACATCTGCTAAGAAAATCCCTGTTACCTGCATTTAAATTCATAGCAAAAACTGCTTAGTAAAAGTGCCTTCCCTGTTGCAAAGCTTCCATACTTGTTACATAAGTTTAGTAATTCCTAGTATAGACATAGATATGGAGGAGGCATAGTATTCACAATAGGGGCTTGGGATTTACAAATCCATTAATAAGCTTCTCACTAGCAAATCATATGCTTTGGCCCCTGCACAACCCTTAAGGACCTATCCAAGGACTAAAGTCCCCAAAGTTGGTAATGTGATTGACCCAGCAAAGATGAAGGATTTTGCAGATGAAATCACAGACCCAACCCTTCAAAAGTTTGGCAAAGATCTATGAGAAGGGGCACACCAAAAATGTATCCAGAGGGCCAAGGCTAGACAATCCAAAACATTTGGGATGAGGATATGGACTTCTCAATTAGAATAATTCATTGTCCCAGGTGTATATCTATGCCCCGACTTAGTTGAAATATGCACAAAATTATTTCATACACCCTCAAACACCATACAATAGGGTTAATTCATGGTGAAAATTACACTGAAGGACATTAGGGAAATGTTGGCCCTATATCATGACAAAATAGCCACATTTCCCACCATTGCCAAAATGCAAAAAATGTGGGCAAATGTTAATAATCAATTGAGGTTTCTCATAACAGAATTGCAATTAAGGGATGATGATACCATTGTGCCAGTGTTGCCAATAAGAAAGGCACAATTTACATAGGCCAGTCAAGAGGCATTATCCATGATGGAATTTATTTTTGGAATGAAGGAGGACATAACTGTCTATGATTGACAAATGGCCATTCTCTTTAGATTAAAAATTGTAGACAAGTCTCAGGAGTATCGGCTAGATTTCTCAAAGCAAATTGCCTATTCAATTGTTGACCAACTCACCCATTTCAAATCTAAAGGGGTTTTCAAGTATTCTTCTTATCTGTTTCACCTCATATTATATCAAAACTCTAGCATCTTTTCACAATATATGCATCTGAATATGTATGACCCAAGTTTCAGTCATAATAGGACCATTCATGTGTTTGCATGGACACATATCTTATCCAAAACATCTAACCCATATGAATTTTGGGAATTTTTTGTTGCCCCTGCCTTTTGTCACCTAAGCCTAGTGCCTGTTGAAAATAGATTAACTCCAAGTGTCAGAGGCCTCATGACAAATTGCATTATTCCCTATGACTACTTTTTTGGATCTCATCATACCATCATTAGGGTCCATGGTTTTAATGGAGAACCAGTGTTGCTACCCAAGATTTTGACTCCTAGGTTAGCATTCTTAAAGGTCACTTAGCAAGTGTTTGTGGTTGGTAATGACTATGGCACTGGGAAGAAGAAAAATAAAATGTATGATATTCCATGGGTAACAGAAAACATGGCCTTAGAGGTCAGAGATGCTGAGCACTTATTGCTGAGAAAGCTACCTATCCTGGGTTTCTTTCTGATTGAAGATAAATGGAGATATAACCCAAGCAGTTTCATAACCTTATGAATCAAGAATAACAAGGTTGGTGCTAAAATTGTGCATGAGGGCGATCCCTTTTGGGAAGACAAAAGAAATCATAAGGAAGATATTCTTGATTTGTATGTAGAATTGACAGATTTGCCCTTTCAAGGGGCCAAGCCATGGGAGACCTTTTATGTTAAGAAAAAGGTTTTTAACTCTAAAATTAGAATGACTTCTAGTTTAAAAAGAGCATTGAAAAACAAAGAATAGAAACCTGAGAAAATAGAAGCCTATTGGAAGTATAGGCAGGAGATTTGTGAGACAACTCACTCTTTTGGTAATATAAACTCAGATGAGAAATGGGAGGAAATATAGGATGAATGGCATCCATCTCTTATTTTTAGCCCTGATACAAGCAAACTATAGACACAGGGTGGAGAGTCAGAGGGGGAAGCAAAATCCACTCGTACAGTGTAGGCCTTAGGATAAATTATCTGGCCCCAATCTCTCAGTACCATAAAAAAAAACAAAAGAATGTGGTATCCTCACCACCTAGAGCTTCTTCATTAGTGTCAACCTTTGGGGTTCCTAGTTCTGTGTAATCACCACTAGCAGTAGTGGTAAACATTGAAGAGATAGAAGCACAACAAGAAGAAAGGCCAAGGAAACATAAGAAGCTAAAACTTTAGCCTGATTCAGAGGAGGAGGTAGAGCCCTCACAGCATCAACCACTGAGTAAATCTATTGCTCCTCAGGTATGTGTTATTTCTTCTTCTTCTTCTTAGTCTTTTTCTTCTTCTATAGGGGTGGCAATCCCATTTGGCCAAATATTATCCCCTGCCACCTCTGTTGTGCCAATTTCCCAATTTGCCCCACCTATTACTACTTAGGCCATGTCATCACAGGCCACATCATTGCCTCCCTTTTCCCCCTCTATCCCAAAAACAATACGTCCCCAGATTCCCCCTAACCAACATTTGACTATTCCCTATGGATTTCCACAGGGTTATCCTTTTGTGGGTGGGTATATTGCCTCTCCCTCTACCTTCCAAGCTCAAGCAAACATTGCTAAGAAGGCTAGGGAAGCCCAGATGGATAAAAAGAGGAAGAAAGATAATAAATCTCTAGATACACCACACATGAGGTCACTTTTTGACCCAATCTAGTAGCAGCTAACTGTGACTCATTTGTCACCTGATGTAGTCAGGCCAAATGAGTAAATGTAGCCTTAAGATTATCTAATGAGTGTAGTGGCTATGGATATGTCACTTTTCAAACCACAGGACAAGGTTGATCTACTGAATGAAACCACTTCTATTATAGCTACTAATTATTTTAAAGTATCAAAGAAGCTACAGAAGATGGAGATTGATCTGGCTCAAGAGAAAGCAAATGGTAGCAATCTGGCTACAAAAATCAAAACAAAGAATGATGAAATAGAGAGTCTCAATAAATAGTTCCAAGATACTATTTCTTGTTAGATTCACCAGGCTATTCAAGCCTTAAATTTTTATTTTAAAGAAGAGCTAACATAAGAGAAGCTGCAGTGATAGCCCTAAGGTAGGAAAAGGCAACACTACAAAAAAATGTTAGGAAAACCTGCAACATGTCACTCAATTCCAACAGAAGCTGTTGAATGAGCAAAAAAATACCACTGCCATATAGACCCAACTTCAAGCTAAGTAACAAATAACAAAATACTTGATGCTTGAGTTGGGTAATAGGCCAAAAAATGTAGGAGTTCTGAACCTGGTCAAGGAGCTATATGTATCAATATAGAAAAGAATCCCTGAGGAGATTACTCAACTCAGACCCTCTATAACTTTCCTACTAAATGCACAAAAATTGTGTAAAAAGGTGGAGACTTCAATCCAAGCCACTCTATCCACTATCTCTTTGAGAGTGTTTGATTCTCAAATGCTACTGAAAAATCTATATGACACAACTAATGAAACGTTATCAACAGCAGGGATTAGTGATAGAATGATTGCTACAAAAAGGGTGAACGAAGTTCTCAGTTACAACTTTACAACAATTAATTGCAAAGAGCTCCTATATGTGGTAAAAGAGGGAGTAAAAGACATGAAGAATCATATTGAAGATCTGGTGAAATTGGGTCTTCCCTCCCCTTTTCTTGATAGCAACACTATGTTAATGGTTGATGAGATTAAGCCTTTGTTGTTAGTCAGACAAAATGATCAGTTAATCTTTTAGGGTTTAACAGATGCTTCATCAGTGCTAGAAGTGGAAGTTGTCTTGATCCCCATGGCCTAGCTTGATTTCCAATTGAAGGCTATAGTTCATATTTTTTAGAGTTTTTCACACAAGGACATCATCAACCTTGATTTAGCCTTCCAATATTTGCAAAATAAACAAGGACTATTTGATGCTAAATGGTCTGTTTATCAAATAGCCTTATAAAATTTGTGATTTTTGCTACATTTTTTATGTATTATTTGGGTTCTTTTTTGTCTAGGCTCAAAAGTCCTCAAGGTCACCAAGAACTGTAGAGTAAAATACTCTACATTTTGTTTCAAGTTTCAGTTGTGCACACTAGTTTTGTCCCTGTGCATTTCAGTTTTGAGGCAGTGAGGGTTTTGACACAGAGCACGAGCACAAGTTTTTATTATGCCTAAGTTTTGTCTAAGTCTCAAATTCGCATGAAACATGCCAAGTGTCATTAGCTAGGACACATTATAATTTCTATAAGTTGTGTAAAGCATGCCACGTGTCTTGTTATATACCTATGGAGCTCAACAAGTGTTGGCATCTACATTTCAGTTTCTTATAAGTTTCAAAAGCTTCTTTCAATAAGCTTATCTCAGAGTCCCATAAAGGGTGCCAAGTGGAAACTATGGAAGGTTTTAATATGTTTCTCTAAATGCAGTGGAAAGTGCCACGTGTCCCTTGTTAAAGCTTGGTGGAGACCACCAAGTGTCAACATCCGCAGTTTCTTCCTTTTGTTTCATTATTGAGTAAGGACTATGGTGGGCCCTGGGTGAGTTTATAAAGTAAGTGAAGCATGCCAAGTGTCATCATCCGTGTGAATCTAAATGAGTCCTAAATGTTTCTATGGTGTTTCTAAAGCTTAGTGGAATCCACCATGTGTCATCCTTTGCAAGATTCTCAAAAGGTATCTAAAGCTTCTATAGACAAGCAAAAGTCACCACGTGTCACTTGTTAAGACTAGCAGATGCTGCCAAGTGTCCTCACCTATTTCATAGTGGGAAATGTCATGAGTATCTATTTCAGCCAATGAACTTGCAGAGAGGCTAACTGTTTCATATCTAAAAGATATCTTCTATCAAACACTTCCAGTTAAGCTCAAATTCAGTTAGACCATTGGGATTTGATCATGCAAACAACCTTGAGCCAGTCCTATGCTATAAATATGGGTTCAAATCATAGGTCTAGGCACCAAAAAAAAGAGATAAAAGAAAGAAGAAAGGAAAGGGAGAGAATTTTCTAGATATAGATTATCAGAGATTTACAAGAAGTTTTTGAGACTTTCTTGCTGTGACCAGTAATATCATTTGCCTTTGTTCTATTTTCTTAATTCAAAAATTTTGTATAACTGTGCATGTATCAGTGCCTTTTATGTGACTAGAAAATTAATAAGAAGACTGAGTTATGCGCCTTTGCTGATATTTTTTGTGTTATTGCAAAACCATCGAAGTTGTGAGCCTTTGATTCTATTTGTTTTCATCTTTTACATTGATCATGCATTGTTTGCTCTTTAATGTAATTGAATCCTAAAGATATCTTAATTGTGCTTAGTATTAAGGAATGAATCATATTCAGGTACATCACCATAGTTAAATTTTCTTTCATTGCATTGGTGATTTCATTTAATTTTTATCCCTTTTTCCCACAATACATTTGAGATAAAGAAGAGCTAGCTTTTTTAAAATATGGAGGTCATTTCAGGTCACAAGTCCCACATTCATGAAACTTCCCATTGTTGGTGTTGGAAATAGCCCAATTTTAAGCATCAACAGAACCCAAGGTATCTCTTTCTAAGCTATGGATATATGACTGGTAGTAGAGCAATGCCTAAGCTTCCCTTGATTTAATAAGCTCTAAGAGAAACTAGAATGAAACCTACAGCTTCATCAATCCTTTATAAAGCTCATCACAACAAGGGTTAAATAAAATTCACTTGTAGCACACATAGATATATGGATAAGGAGGCAAGTATGTTGTGTGAATATGATTAGGAGTTTCTTTCATATTTCTAATTTTAATATTTTTTATGTGGCATATTTTATATTTATATTACTAACAAAGTTCTAGGTTCTTGAATACTTGGGATTATTCCCCCTGTAAGTTTCCATTTGTTGTAACTATTGACCAAATTTGGCCTACATAAGGATCTTTTGCCTAGAAATGGTTTGAATAGATGAACAGAGTTATGGATGGAATGAGTGGTCCAAAGATAAAAAGTCACTCACAAAGCTTTTGAAACACTTTAAGCAAGCTTAAAGTGTGTTTTATTGATCTTTAAGAAGCAAGTCTTGAAATAGGTCTAGAGTTGTAAAGTAAAGAAGACCAGTAGGTTTCCATGGTGTTTCAATCATTCAAGAACATGAATCAGGTTGCACAAAGTCCTATAAATTCATTAAAAGCCTTGTAAAAAGACAAAAGTTTCTTACACAAGTTCCAAACAACTAGACCATCATGAGCACGTCATGTAGAAATGGACTAGTCAACTTGATTTTATATTTAATAAGTATGATTAGAAATCCTCTCAGAGCTAAAAACCACATGGACATGAATTTATTCATGCCTAGATCATCCTCTGTAAATTTCATAACTTGATGAGTTGTCTATCTTAAGTTATAAAGCTTCAAAGTTAGAATTTCAGATTGAAACATGTGCAAGGACGTTAATTTTAATCTTCATGAAATAGCCATTGAATTCAAAAATCCCAAGGTTGAATGTGGAACTAACAAGTCTCCAAATATCAGGATTTAAGATCAAGATATAATGGTGAATGGGTAATCTACGATGTCAATGGGTCCTAAATATCTAATGGATAATATTTGATCGTGTATCAAAGATCAATGGTGAGCATTAAGTCAAAAAGTTAGCATAAATGAGAAGCCTACAAGTGTTAAGATCTTAGGTACCTAATCAAAGATCTAATGATACACATCGACTGATAGGGTTAATGGATCCAGGAAGATCAATGGTATGTGTTCACTCGTATAATTAGATCAATGGTAAGCAACAAATAAAAAGGTCAAAGGATCTTCAGGGTGAATATGCAAGTAACAAGTGTCTCAACCACATTAGACTAGTAGAAGATATATGTCTCACATTTAATCATATAAAAGAAGATCAATAATGTATGAGAGGTCAAAGAGTTGATAGGATCTTATAGAACAAATGCAAAGATAACAATAAACATGATACAAGAAGTACAGATTGAGATCGATGGCCAATAATGAAGGTCAAAGGAGTCATAAATTTAAATCCTAGATCAAGATTGATGGTCGATATCAAAGGTTGAGGTTATGAGATTTTGACTAGAGGTCAAAACATGATCTAAGCTAAACTAGAGTGGACTTTTCAAGATCAAACATCCCTATTGAATCCAAGTAGAGGTAGAATAGGTATTTTAAGGCCTAATACAAAGATTAAAGATGGACTAGTAGTTATTGAAGTAAGAATAAACATATATGGATCTTGTTGATATATTGACTATATGAAAACAAATAATTTGGATTAGTGTTCAAATATATAGTAAAGATCTATATTTAGGTTAGAGTAGGGGTAGATGTGTAATCATGGAGAAGTGTCTCATCTATCAACATGGCTATATCCTCGATAAAGTAGGTACTTACCACCACTAAAATTAGACTTAGGCATGGCTTTGTCAAGTTTATGGATATAAGAACTTTTCCCTCATAATAAAACAAGTGGAGATGGCATGGAGTTCTAAGATAGGGATATGGTGGTCAGAGAAAGCAGTTATAGAATTTAATAGATTTTTAGGGTGCCTAAGGGTTTTCCTTCATAAGCAGGATCATGACTCACCACCTTTAGCAAATATTGTCTTCTAGTGCATTTTTCTCAACCAATTAGAATATTTTAGGGATATTGGGAAAAATAAAAAGTTAAACTTCCAATAGAGAATTAGTGATGATTTAATAAAAAAGGTGGTAGCTAAATTAATTAATTTTATACTCATGCTCCCTATTCTCTCTCCCTTTCTCATATATTACCCATTCTTTTCCATTTTTCAAGCTCTCTCTTAGTTTTTATAAGAATGACTCTCTCACTTCTGATAGGAACTCTCTCTCATTTGATAAGGCTAGACCCTATCAAAACTTGTATGAAAGACCTCTTAAAGATAATAAATATTTTCTTTATCTATCTCTTACTTTTGAATTGTGTTTAGTAAGCTTGTGCATGATGCCATTGTGAAGGAGAATCTTCATGCCCATTGTCCTTCTTTCTTGACTATTTTAGGGTGTTTTTTAGTTGATTGTATGTCTACATTTGCATTTTTTTTGCCATTAATGTAAGCTTGGTGTGAGTCTTAGAATTCCTCTTAGCTTCATTCATTGCTTCTTGAACCTAGTAGATGAAATAATTAAGCAATTAGATAGAATTTGAGATTGTGTGAGCTAGTACTATCTTATGCTTCTTTAGTGGATATTTTATGCTTATGTGAGTTCTCATGTAATTTGGTACATCACCCTTTTAACCTCCTTAAGAGCCCTTTACCCCTTATCTAACCCTTTTCTCAGTGCAAATATTAGTATAGGTGATCCATCAAGAGTAAGTTAGCCTTCTCTAGAGGTTCAACCCCACCATAGGTGACCCCTAGCCTAGGGTTATGCCCATAGTGTAGCTCAATTAGAAAGGGCCTGAAGAACCCTCTCCAAGGGTGAAAATTGATGCTACAATAGTTTTTGGCACACTATTAATGTAAAAGGTTTATCTTCATGTCTAGTACCTTTTTGGGGTCTTTTTCTCACTTTCCAATGTGAAAAGGGTTATTCCCCTAACTAGTTCCATCACTTAGACCTTTTCACACTTAAGTTTACTTTGGGGTTTTTTTATCTTTTATCCCACATTTCATGTGATTTTAGTCTCTTAGGTGGTATATCTTATATATACTCACCTCTTGCTCTCATTTTATATAAAGAAGCATGTGAAAGCTTTGTATTAGCATTCCCGTTGAATAGAATATAGTTTATTCTATCAATTTTGGTTTCCTTATTATGCTTTCCTTCTAGTCATTTTGATTCTTGGGTGGCTTTTCAACAAAATATTACATGGTACCAAAGTAGTTGTGAGTTGTAGGATAAATTTTTAGCATATTTGAGAGTATAGATCTATTATTTTTTGTATCAACCGAGTATGCTTGCTCTTCTCTTGCATCTTTGAATGATCTAGAGAATCATAAAGTTGTGAAATAAATCCTAGATTCTGAGGGAGTTTCTCTATCTACTTTCCAGTTGTAGGTGATTTTTTAAGCATCATGGAGCAAATTTGGAGCTTACCACAACAATCTAATCATCTAAGGAAGATATTAGTGCTTCTAGTTTTGTTTCAATTGAACATTGAAGGCTCTATCTACATGCAATTTTGTAGTGGTTCTACATGAATTTGGAGAGGTTTGAAGCAAATTTGAAGTTTTTTTTCAAAATATCTTTTAATCTTCAAGAGAAAATATAAGTATTTAATTACATTTAAGGTGTATGAGAAGTTAGATCTAGCTCTTGTTTTGTCCAAGTTGGACACTTAAAGCCAGATTTAAGTTTTTTTATTCAAAAAAATGTTTTTTCTTCTTAATATAGATCTCTAACTATAATTAATCACTCAAAATACTTTCTAAGTTTTTTAGCATCTTACTCTCAACTTTCCAGAACTTCTTGAATTTTTAAATTTCTTTGAGCAACAAAGAAGTTATCATTGTTTTATTGACTACTATTTTTTTTAGAAAAATTATGGTAGTGTTGTCCCCACTAAATTTGGTGGCTCTTTTGGTGGTCCCACCAAATCTGGTGGTTCACTAATTCAGGTAGCAAGTTTAGTCATTACTAAATTTAGTCATAAATTAATTTAGTTAGCAACAACTAAATCTAGTGTGTCAGGATCTACACAGATAGCTCTGATACCACTTGTTAGGACCTTAGAGTATAATTGATTACTTTTGTATAAGCAACTAAACACAGAATTAAACTAGAAGTAATAAATAACTAGAAATCAAAAACAACAAAGAATAGGAGATACAAGAAACAACCAATTTGTATTAAACTCTTCCAGAAGGAAATACAATGAAGAAATCTCTTTCTCCCTCACACCTCGTAGATGTACAATAACTCTCCTCCAAGAGTTCTCTCTCTCTCAATCAATTAGAATCAACTCAAACACTGAGTTTTTCCTTCCAGTGAAAATCAACCCAATGGTTGTTATTGCCTACTTTCCAAGTGACAATCAACTCAACTGTTGTTGCCTCCTTATTCACAGATCTTCTTGATCTTGCACCTTGCAGATCTAATTGATCTTGCTCACTTGTGTTGCAGATCTTCTTGATCTTGCTACCCCGTAGATCTAATTGATCTCGCACACATTACAATACAGCCCCATGGGTCTCTTAAATAAAACCCAAAGCAAAAAATAATTAGAAAAGTGAACTCATGACTAAAATTAGTCTTTACGTGTGTTGGGTGAATATTTTGTCGTCAACTGACTGAGGACAAAATGGGTATGTCAACCATAGCATAAGAAGATTTACACCACGAAAAGTGTGGGTTTACCAGATCTGGATGAGGTAAATCTCTCCTCTCATCAAGGGGAGGTTCCCTAAGAATATTTATATGCTATGTGTATATATAATTAAGCAGAAAATAATACTTGGGGTGGTAAAATAGCATCTACCTCTCTTTTTTTAGAAGTGATGTCCAAGGAACAAGAGAGAGAAATCTTGGTCATTGGCCAACAACATTCCTCTTTTTTTAGTATCCAGCGTAGAGCAGAAAAACACCTGAAGTAACAAAGTTCACAAGGGAACTCATGTAAGCACAAAGTCTTTCGTAGCCTCCTTCACTGATTCGAAACAAACGTAACCGTAGAGTGAAATGAAGCACAAAGTCTTTGCCTAAAACTACAAAAGATAAAAGGATCACAAAGATAAAAGTAGCTCAAAGTCTCTCTTCTATCTTTTATAAATGCCCTCAGATAATATCAACACACCCATTTTGCTTATTAAATCAAACAAATAAGAGATTATTAGGAAATATGACATAAGAACTGTTCCCTAAATAACATAGATAAATTCAACACAAAGTCTGAAATAAAGCTACTTCTCATTCATTTAACAAAATATGATTTACAAATTGAGCCCAAAGTCTCAAGAAGTGTCTCAATTTCAGTAGAGTTTTTGCTCTCAATTATCAGAGATATATTTACAAAATAGGTCTCCACTATATATAGGGAGAAACTCTCAAAAACTAGAAAATAATAAAATATAAAAATATCTTAGTCAAAGATGACTCATCTTTGACTTTGAGATATTTTTCTAGACTTTTTACATGTAATTATACATTATAAAATTCCATGCACTTTTTTCATGACAAAAGTGTATAAAGAAAGAAGAAAGAAGGGGAAAAAGTTTCAGCTCTTGCCATCAGACTTCTTCAGATGAGCATCGTACATAGTAATGGATGCCTAAATTCATATACTATCTAGCACAATTGTGTTCTTGAAGATGACCCTGGCTCTAATTAAAGTATCTTTCAATGCTGTGATTGCCTTAGCATGACTAGTTAACCTGGATCTTAGATTATCTAGAGTTAATTGAGTATCCAAAATGTTATCCATGGAAGTCATTGAGAAGGTTTTCCCTTCAAAATCTCTTTGAATCATACCCTTGAAACCTTGGATCATTTTTTTGCCTGAGAGAAATTGGTTATCCTTGGAAGTGAGGTCGCAAGGTAGTGCTTCCAGTCTATTCAACAGGCCTGTGTCACTCTTCTCACTAGCATCCTTGGAAGATTTGA
Source organism: Torreya grandis (assembly GCA_037957365.1). Taxonomy (NCBI): domain Eukaryota; kingdom Viridiplantae; phylum Streptophyta; class Pinopsida; order Cupressales; family Taxaceae; genus Torreya; species Torreya grandis. Next base: position 3,486,096 of record JARHVA010000538.1, on the reverse strand, counting down.
GATCTTCAATCAACTCCTTGAGTACCTGTATTCAGTATATCAGTGACTCCATCTCAACATAGGAATCTTTGCTAAAAATGATGTCGATAGATATTAAGGTGCTTTTCTTTAGATCCTTCATCTCCCTCCACTTGTTAAGATATTTTTATATACTGTCAATGTCCTGAGAGATAAGAGAGACAAGGTCATCTAAATTTGCCCTCACCTTCTTCATCTTGTCTATCTTTTCTGCAACCTTCATAAGTAAGAAAACTCCCTGAGTATGCATATTTTCAATGTAATCCTCCAGTACTTTCCCTTTCAATTAGGTTTTCTCTGCCTTTTGAATGACATGGTCATCTATAGAGAAGGCCTTTGGAGTTGCTGCTTCAGGGGGAAGAGTGAATTTCTTTATTACTGTCATTAATTGCTTCGTCTTGGCCTTATAGTAGTCTTTCATCTCTTTTTCTCTCTCAAATTTTTGGACCATGATGTCCATTGCAAACTGTAGATCACTTTTTGCACCTTCATGAGTAACTTTGCCAAGTTCAACACAAGAGATGGAATAGCTACTCATGTCAAAACCCTCAAGAGTTGCATCCTGTGGAGGCTTAGCTATTTCCAAAAATTTATGCCCCTTTTCCTCAACCAATTTTGAGAGGATCCTTGGCCTCTTGGGAGCCTTAGCTTTCATCGGCACTATCTTGCTCAAATCAAAGTCATCTAGAGAGATGGTTAACTTCTTTATTTTAGGCATGAATGCTAATATCCAAGGTGGGAGAGGAGTACTTACTATGGCAATAGTTCTTGCAGCTAGTGTTACCATGGTAACATCTACACTGCTAGTGGTAACAGTGGTTGTAGTAGGAGTAACAGGCAAAATTATACTAGCCATTGATTGATTAAGGGCAAAACTTTCTCCTAGATTAAAGGAAAGAGATGCCAAACTAGGAATAGATCTATAGGAGCGAAGAGTATCTCCAGAAGCACCCTAAGGATCACCAAATATAACTCTAAAAAGAGAGGCAGCTCCAAAAGAAAAAACGTTGATAGGAGATAAAGGTGAAGGAGATGCCATAGGAGACTGAGGTGGAGAAGGAGAGATGTCTATAAGTGGCTGTGACCTTTCCTGGAAAGGTAGAGGCTCAGTCCTTTGTTGTTCTGAGGGTCCTTCATCTGTCTCTATTTGCTGAGTTACTTGCTCTTGGGAGCTTTGTTTTTCAACTCCCTTAGCCATTGATTTTGGCTCTTCAATAACCTTTGATTTTTTAGAAACAAAGATGATTCTAAGCTTGTGAGGCCTAGATGGGGAAGGAACATCACCTTTGTTCTTGGTCTTGTTTTCTGCCTTCTTCCTCATTTTTACTTGAAACTCAGCCTCTGATCCTAAAATAAACTCTTTCAGTATGATCCCTTTGGTTGCTAACCAATATTGGCTCAAATCTCTTCCTCAGAGAAGTTAGCTCTTTTTGAGACCACTAAATTAGAGGAAGAGGGGAGTCAGCAATCTTCTTGACCAAGTACCTACTGTTGATAATGCTTCTATCATCGACTAGATTAGAGGGAATCTCTGTAAGCCCCAAATATTTGATTTGCTCTAGGGTCAGCCTGTTATAGTCCATCCTCCTGATTTCTTCAGCTATTCTCAGGTCTACCCAGATGTCTTCAATCATAAGCTCATGAAATTGAGTCTTTCATTTGATCATGTCCTTGACACCCCTATATTCAAATTTGTCCCTTCTCTTGAATTGTTTCATAATGACCAGTTGCATCTCTATTTCTATGACTTTGGCTTTAGCTGCTGTCAAGATAGAGTATCTACCAATTTTAATTAGAAAATTGAAACCTTATTTTTTCAGGTCCATCTACCTAGTATGTACGATAGCCATTTGTCTACATAGCTCCATCAAAACTAACTTGTCAAAAAAAACCTGGGGAGCATATAGGGATAGCCTTGGAAAAATCCAACCCAAAGATAATAAAAGGTGGGAAATTGAAGGAACATACGACCATAGTCATTGACTACCATCTAAGCCTCATCAAATACTCTCTTCTGTTTGAGCTGAGGGTCGAAAAGGTATAAAAATATGGCAAAGAAAGCATCATTTACCCTTTTAAAATGGTAGATTGATCCTTGAAGCATTAACTGGGGGTAATATGAGTAGACTGGGGTGGCCTTTCTGTCCCCTTCAGTTGTCAAACCTAGAAAGGTTCGCATCGAGGCAGTTATGTACACAAGGTATGAAGTCATATAGAACTTTAAAGAATTTTATATCTTAGTCAGTTGCTCGTGAAGGGCATTGCTGATCTATTTACCCCAAAAGATGACCTGCTTACCCTGGAGGATGATCTTAATAAATAGGTACATCCACTCGTGGAACTGTGAGGAAGATGGGAGGCCTCGCACTCTGCTGAGAAGGGTGATCAAGTCACCAACTTCTTCAATAAAATCATTCCTTGAAAAGTTTTGCGGCCATCTGGATAAATTAGTTTTGGGGGCCTTCAGCCACCTTTTATTTATTACTTTTTTTCCCTCTCAAGATCCTTGTCATACTCCTTTTATGATTTTATGAAGTCAATCTTCAACACTTCGGTAGTAGGAGGGTACATGAAGACTTTGTCAATAAATTCAGGATCTAGCCAAATTATTACGTTGCCACTGGCATCTGAGACTGATTTGGTCTCTTTGTTATAAAATCGAGTGCACTAGAGGATGAACTCCGTATGATGTGCTGCCAATGGCAAAGCGGCAACCAGATGAATGTTACTTTTGATGATTCTCTTCATTTTATAACTTGGGTTCATTTCCTTAGTTTTGGTCATGAACTTGGCCATATCCACGTGGCCATTTTCTGTATCTCTAATATCATCAACATTAGAGGTGATCGAAGTGATCAGAAAGATGCCTTGATACTGGTACTTCATTACTTTTGAATTTTTTAGAGAAGTTTCAGGCATCAAAACTGGCCTTAGTTGAATGGGTGCTGATGAGCAAGAATCTTTTGAAAGTACTATAGTCATGATTGTGCAATTAGGGAAAAGTGGGAAAATTGTGGAATTCACACATTAAGTGGTCATGACCAAGGAAGGGCACTTAACACGGCTGGGTCAAAAATTGGGGGAAAAAAAGGAGGAGAAGAAAGATATGGAAAAGGGGAAAATTTCTCCAGAGTTAGAGAAATTTGGGTGAGAAATATATGGGCGGCAAAATTTTCTGCCCCTGCATTATTAAATAGAAGAAAAGCATATAGGTGGCAAATTTTGACACCCCTACAGGAAAAGTCTGCACGAGCAGCTAATTTCACCACCCCTATAAGGAAAGTCTACACAGGCGATGAATTTCACCACCCTTATAGGGAAAGTCTGCATGGGCATGTGGGTGGCAAAATTTGACACCCGTATAAAGAAGCTAAAGAGTCAAGTGCACACAAAATTCACTGCCCATGAATCTTGGGGAAAGACAAGAAGCATGAGAAAACTATGGGCAAGAAAGGACGACACTTAAGGGAGAGAAAAGGGAGTGGGCCGACTGGCCCAAGGGAAAAATGAGAACAAAAAACCCCAACTTAGAAAATCATAATAGAAAAAAGAAAACAAATGCAAAAAACACAACCTACCTGGAGAACCACACGAACTGCAAACATAAATCCACAAAAATGCCCTTTAACCTGTTCACTGGATCATCTAGAGGCAGAGGCTAGGAGGAGGAGAGGAGGAATGAAATAAAAGAGGGTTAAAATCAAATTATACGGGGCAAAAATTGACCCCAACAACATAATGCATGTGGCAATAAATGCCACACACAAAAAATGAGGTGATGTAGGGGTGGAAAAATTCACCACCCTTGCAGGTGTGATGGAAAAAATGCATGGGCGGAAAATTTTGTTGCCCTTGCATGTCAAGATGCATGGGCAAAAAAAATTTCTGCCCTTGCATCTCAAAGGCAAACTGCACTAGCGGCAAAAATTGTTGCCCATGCATAAAAATGAAAGAAAAGAAACACTAACTCTAAAAGAGGCAGGTTTTGGTCTCCTAGTTGCATCAAGATCGTAACGACCTTCACATTTTGGATAAGATGTAATAAAAATACATTATGAATTTTGAAAGGTGTAGTTGGACCAAGACAAGAATGAAAAAAACTCGTCTCAAAAATAAACTTAGAGAGATGAAAGAGGAAATGGACAAGTTTTGTAGGGGGTTGTTCCCAAAAATGAGCTAAGCTGATTTTGAAAATAACAATTAGCTCTTATTGGGGAACTTTCATTAATCAAATCAATCAATGGGAGTAGAAACCAGTCTCTAAGTGCCTTCATCCAAGCCATTAGGCTACGGAGTCAAGCTAAAATTAAAAAAAAATAGACAAAATGTAAAAACTGTGCATATATAAAAATAGACCCATCTAAGCTTTAAGGATTGAACAACTTTAGATGTTACCCACTGTGGGGTAGTTTAAATGGTATTCCATCCTAGTATTCCAAAAAAAGCTAGCCTCATCACAGAGCTATTGAATGATGAACGGGCCTCTCCATAAGGAGTCAAATTTGTTGTGCATTTCCTTCAGTTCTCGCCTCTGTCCCATAACAAGACTTGATCTCTGACTTGGAATTTGTGAACCTTAGATTTTTATCAAAAAGTTCCTTCACTTGGTTCTAATGCATTGTAATCTGATCCACCACCATGGTTCGATGTTCATTCAGTTTGATTAGACACATGATTCTTTTGTTGACCAAATTTTTGAAGGTTGAGTCTTCGATTGCTTTAGTTAACCTGAGCGCTAGTAGTTCAAAAGTGATGAGGATATCCGCATTCAAGCCATATAGAAGTTGGAAAAGTGACATACCTATAGCCTTTTTGGGTGTTATCCTATCTACCCATAAAGCATCATATAATGCTTTGTGCCATGTTCTCTGATTGTCATCTACCAACTTCCTGATAATATTGACCAGGTTCTTATTACTCGATTCTGCTTGGCCATTTTCTTGAGGGAAATAATCTGAAGTGTGGGATAGGGTAATCCCATAATAAAAACAAAACTGATTAATTTCATGCGATGAAAAATAGGCTACATTATCTGTTACAATCTTGAGTGGGACCCCAAATCGAGAGATGATATTTTTCTTGAGAAAATTACACACTACTTCAGACGTAGCATGCTTGGTTGGGATGACCTCCACCCACTTGGTAAAGTAATCCGTTGCCGTGAGGACATAATCATGTCTGGCACTTGAAGATGGGTTGAATGTGCCAATGAAGTCAATACCCCACTATTGGAAAGGCTCTTCGATTATTACTGGCTTGAGAGGTAATGCAGCCAGTTTAGGCTTCCCAACGAATTGTTGATATAATTCACACCTACGAACCCATTTGTAGGCATCTTGGAACAATGTGGGCTAATAATATCTTGCTCACAAAATCTTGTGTGCTGTCACCAGTGCAAAAAAATGCCCTCCATAGGCCAAATTGTGGAAAGACTAAGATTTTTTCTTGTTGCACCTTATCAACACAATGAAAAAATGCTCCGTCCAGGTTCCTTTTGTATAAACCATTATCCCATAAAACATAACTAACCACTTTTAATTTAACATTCCTTTTCTCTTTATAAGAAAGATGAGTGGGACACTCACCATATGTCAAAAAATGGGCAATGTCAGAATACCACTCATCAGTAGTGGCAACAAAGAGGACCGTAGGCACGCCTTCGATCTCTATTTCTTCACTTTTTGCTTCATCTAGAATGTTGTTGGTGATCAACTAGCAAAGACCCTTTCCCCACATGAGTTTGGTAGGTTTGATGTCTAGATCAAACTCCTAAATCTTGGTGATCCAATTACCCCTCTTCGTACCAAACTCCTGCTAAGTCAAAATGGACTTCACTATTGTATTAGATACGAGAACTTCGGTGTGTGAGTTCAGGAAATAGAACCTGAAATGCTTGACCACTTTGACCACTGCATATGCATGCTTTTCCATGTTGAAATATTTTAGCTCATGAACCTTAAGTGGAAAACTCATGAAAGAGATAGGAGATTCTACGCCTTCTTGATTCAGTTGAATTAAAATGGCTGAGAGTGTATGTTCAGAAGCATAACTATAGATTTTGAAACTTTTAGTGTAATTTGGGCAAATCAGGACTGGTGCACGAGCGATTGCTTCTCTGATCTCCTTGAATGCTGATTTGCCCTCTGCAATCCACCTGAAGGTAGCATTGCCTTTCATCATATCGACGATGTGGCGGGTCTTCTCAGCGAACTTAGGGATGAATCTTTAGAGAAAATTCACCTTTTTGAAGAAAGAGTGAATCACAGTTTTGTTGGTAGGCAGAGTAAGTTCCTGGATGGACTTGACTCTTTCTAAGTCAATCTTAATACCTTCTTGAGACACAATGTGTTTGAGAAGTTTTCCTTTAGTTATCTTGAAAATGGATTTCTTTGGATTTAAAGAAATACCATTCTGATGACAGCGTTCCAGTATTCTTTGCAAATGGTGGACATGGTCAGAATGATGCTTTAAAAATACTGTCAAATGATCTAGGTACACTATAATGAACTTGCCCATATCATCTTTGAAAGTGAGATCTATCGCTCTTTAAAATGTGGCCCCTACATTTATCAGACTGAAAGGCATCCTTCGATAGGTGAATGTGCCCCAAGGTGTGGTGAAGGTCGTCTTATGCTGATCCGCCTTTTCAACTTTGACCTGATTGTACCCCAAGAAATCATTTAGTATTGATAACATTTTTTAACCTATTACCATTAGAAGGACTTGATCCATGATAGGGAGGGGGTAGTTATCTTTTAATGATAACTGATTCAAGTTCTTGAATCCATGCATATTCGAATTTCAACATTTTTCTTTCTAACAGGCACTATGTTAGCAATCCATGTGGGGTGATGGATTGAGAAAATTATTTGGGCATCAAGCATTTTTTGTATCTCAGCTAAAATAGTACCTAAAATTTTTGGATTATATTGCCTGGACTTTTGCTTGTAAGGTACGGAGTTTGCCTTTAGAGGAATGTCGTGGCGAAATCATAGGAATAAGCCAAGACATCTATATATTGGTGAAGTAAATTAGCAAGCCTATATCTCTCCTCAAGAGTGTATAATTTCTCAATGTTTACCATCTTAGGATCTCCCTTGGTTCATAGGTTTACCTGATCAAAATCTTGAGAGGAGTTTGAATCTATTCGCTGTTGTTTAATAAACCTGTCATGGTTATCAAACAATTTCTCTAGGGAAACCAGGCCTTTGAGAATTTTTTTCCCTTAAGCTGAAGGAAATGTTCATCTATGTTCGGGATTCAGAGGTTGCTTCACATTCTTAAAGTTCACTGCCTTCAAAATGTAGTTGTTTAAAACTATCTTTTTGCTCCAAGAAGGTGATGATTTGATCATCATTATTGAATACTTGCCAATGACCGGCATTTATCAGGTACACTTGGTCGAAAGACTAGTTTAATAGTGTACTTATCTCCCTTAAAGTCTAGGTGGGGAACCAAGAGAGTAGCAGAGACAGTCAATGCATCCACTCGATCATTGAATTCTCATGGAACGACAGAGATGCTAAAAGCATCAAAAAAATTTATTTGATCCCAGACAAGATTGTGATAGTGGCGCAATCTTTCATTTTTAGTTTGATAGAGGTTCCTTACCTGGTAAACTACCAATTCAGCATCCCATTTAGCATGGAGTAGCCTAATGCCTTTTTCTCTGGCAGCCTGTAATCCAAGTAATAGGGATTCGTACTCAGCCATGTTGTTGGTGTTGTTGAACTACAACTTGTAGGACAAAGGAACAATGTCTCTTTGAGGAGATACCAACACAACCCTGGCTCTCAAACTAGTAGAAGAGCAACTGCCATCAAATTTTAAGGTCTACACCTCATTAGTCACCACTTTTCCTTCAAAAATTCTTTTGCTTGGGAGAAGAGATTCTTTCATGTGTTCATTTTGCTTTGTCGATTCTCCCATTGTGTCAACTAAACACAATCCCAAGTTGTTACCTTTAGGAGTTTCATCAAATGCCTCTTGGATCTCATCCATAGATAGGAAATAGTTTCCCATGCCTGAAGACTCAAATAAAATTTGAGCTTTCGGTGCTGATGATCCAGTGAGTACATACCTTGCCTCTTTATCAGGAAGCAACTTCTTCATAACACCTTGAATTGGGATCCTTGCTTCTAACAAGTCCATACTTAGCTCACCTCCAACATCTTTGCAAAAACTATGCCCAAGAAGAATGTCGTAAGATATTGGAACATCGGCCATTAGAACCGTCATTTTTATTCTCTTTTTTAGAAAAGTTATGAAAGCAAATTGGGCATCTTTTATCTGACCAAGGAGTGGAACTTGCTTGTTTTCCATAGAAAAACACCTCCCAAAAGTTTTGGTCAAAGTTAGTCCAAGGGAATCTACCACCTTGGCGGGCATGACATTATCTGAGTCTCCAGAGTCTATTATGCAATTACTCAATTTGTAACCATTTATTAGCAGGGAAACATAAAAAGGTTTTTATCTTTTTAGGAGCAATAGGAGGGGTCACGACAAGATTATTTTGGGTAGATTTATCTTTGGGGGGATCATGAACAGACTTTGAAGAATTTTGTCCTACAAAAATGGCTTTATTTTTCACATATTCTGCCAACCTATCAAATTGTTCTGGGTTAGCTCTCAAATATTCAATTTCTATCATTTAGATTTTATTTTTTCTAGCATGATCAATTATATCAAATAATTGAAAAGAATTTAAAATAGAGGAAGAGATTCCCTCATCTGGGTCTATATTAGGTGTGGTACTGGTCTAAGCAATAGAGGTGGAAGGTATGGAGTGGTTGGAGGTACTTACTTTCTGGGGAGTTACCTGACCTTTTGATTGAGGAGGCAATGGAGTTCCTCATTTAGCGATGGAAACCATTAGTAGAGTTCTTCTTCTACTTTCCTTTTATCAGCTTGTGGAGCTGACTGGTTTTGAGATCTAGTAAAAATAGCATAGGATCCATACAACCCTTCTCCTTTACCTCCAGCTTCATCCTTGTAATCCAAGAAACCAATATTGGAGTCACCAGCTAATTCTTCTTCTTACTCATCGAAGAGATTAGTGTCATCTTGTTGGTCCAACTAAGGTTGGAGTGAATAGTTGTGTTCAGCCTCTAGGTAACCAACCACTGAATTGGTAGGTGTTACTTTAATGGCTAATTTCCCTGAAGGGGGAGGTAGGTGATTTGATTTCCCTTGGTTCCGGGAAGCATTACCCTAATATTGCTGATTTTGGATTGTTCTCCTGGGCATATCTCGATAAGTGGGAGCAGATGTACCTTGGGCTATTTGCCTCTTCAAAACTATCAGTTTATTTGTCAATTTTTGTACCATAAGATCTATAGTGCCTGTAGAAGAGCTTTCAGTAGATGAGGAGAATCTATTTTTACTAGGGTCTTTTCTAATCTTACCTGTCAGGATAAGATCATCCTCAATTTTAGTAGCCAAATTTTGAGCCAATGCTAGATCCATAGGGCCAGCTCGCCTCAACAAAAAACTTACTTCAAGAAGCTACGAGTTGATAAAAAAGCACTTGAGATTCTCTGGTGTGGGCTGAGCAACAATTGGAATTTGATTCCTTAACTTGTTGAATTTAGCTATGAAATCTCTCATGGGTTCCTGGGATTCTTTTTTCATCTGTGTTAGCTATGCTAACAAAGCATGTGCATCTTCAGTAGGTTTAAAGCTAGCTTCAAATTTGGCTTTAAGAGTGTCCTAGTCAATCACTGACCCAGCCTACAGGTGGTAGAACCAATCTATGGCAGCGTCTTGTAGGGTTTCCATAAAAAGTCTCACTACTGCATCCTCAAATTCCACACCGATTATGCCACATGCTATGGAGAAAGTGGCAATATGCTCGTTGGGATGAACCTTTCCATCACCAAAAAATTAGGAATTTTTTTCTAGAACTATGAGGTAGTTTATGCAAGGGTGGGGTCAAATTAAGAAGACCAAAGGAATTGCCCCACAGACCTTGAGCCATTATGATAAGAGGATTAAATGGTGGGATAACGAACTTTGGTAGGGTATTTATAGACATGGCACTATTAACAGCAGGAAAAGAAGCTCTACCTTGCGTTGGTGACTTGATAAGGCCAGGAAGAAGACTCCTAGATCATTGGAAAAAAGGTGGAGGAAACAAATCAAAATTGCTCTGCTGTGCCAACTCAAACATGGGGTTAAAAACACCCTTGGCTCTCTGGCTTATTGTGTAGCGTGGAGTTACTAGATTTTAAAACAAAAATGGAAAAGAGCAAGATCTGCTTTAGTTTGAGGTTTGGGACTTCAAACTACACGCTCTTCCCCAGCAGAGTAACCAAAAATTATTGGGTGAATATTTTGTAGTCAACTAACTGAGAACAAAATAGGTATATCAACCATAGCACAGGGATATTTACACCATAAAAAGTGTGGATTTACTAGATTTGGATGAGGTAAATCTCTCCTCTCATCAAAGGGAGGTTCCCTAAGAATATTTATATGCTATGTGTATATATAATTAAGTATAAAATAATACTTGGGGTGGTAAAACAACATCTACCTCTCTTTTTTCAAAAGTGATGTCCAAGGAACAAGAGAGAGAAAACCTAGTCATTGGCCAACAACATTCCTCTTTTTTTAGGAATGATATCCAGCGTAGAGCAAAAGATCACCTGAAGTAACAAAGTTCACAAGGGAACTCACGTAAGCACAAAGTCTTCTGTAGCGTCTTTCACTGATTCGAAATAAATGTAATCGTAGAGTGAAACGAAGCATAAAGTCTTCGCCTAAAACTACAAAAGATAAAAAGATCACAAAGATAAAAGTAGCTCAAAGTCTCTCTTCTATCTTTTAGAAATGCCCTCAGATAATATCAACATACCCACTTTTCTTATTAAATCAAACAAATAAGAGATTATTAGGAAATAAGACATAAGAACTGTTTCTTAAATAACACAGATAAATTCAACACAAAGTCTGAAATAAACCTACTTTTCATTCATTTAAAAAAATATGATTTACAAATTGAGCCCAAAGTCTCAAGAAGTGTCTCAATTTTAGTAGAGTTTTTGCTCTCAATTATCAGAGATATATTTACAAAAGAGGTCTCCATTATATATTAGGAGAAACTCTAAAAAACTAGAAAATAATAAAATATAAAAATATCTTAGTCAAAGATGACTCATTTTTTACTTTGAGATATTTTTTTGGATTTTTTACATGTAATTACACATTACAAAATTGCATGCACTTTTTTCCTGACAAAAGTGCATAAGAAAAGAAGAAACAAGGGGAAAAAGTTTCAGCTCTTGCCGCCAGACTTCTTCAGATAAGCATCGTACATAGCAATGGATGCCTAAATTCCTATATTGTCTGGTGCAACTGTGTTCTTGAAAATGACCTTGGCTCTAATTAAAGCATCTTTCAATGCTGTGATTGCCTTAGCATGACTAGTTAACCTAGATCTTATATTATCTAGAGTTAACTGAGTATTCAAAATGTTATCCACATAAGTCATTGAGAAGGTTTTCTCTTCAAAATCTCTTTGAATCATACCCTTGAAACTTTAAATCATTTCTTCAGCTGAGAGAAATTGGTTATCCCTAGAAGTGAGGTCGCAAGGTAGTTCTTCCAGTCTATTCAGTAGGCCTGTGTCGCTCTTCTCACTAACATTCTTGGAAGATTTGAGATCTTCAATCAACTCTTTGAGTACCTATATTATGTATATCAGTGACTCCTTGATCTCAACATAGGAATCTTTGCTAGAAATGACGTCGATAAATATCAAGGTGATTTTTTTAGATCTTTCATCTCCCTCCACTTGCTAAGATATTTTTTTATACTGTCAATGTCCTGAGAGATAAGAGAGACAAGGTCATCTAAATCTGCCCTCACCTTCTTCATCTTGTCTGTCTTTTCTGCAACCTCCGTAAGTAAAGAAACTCCCTGAGTATGCATCTTTTCAACATAATACTCCAGCACTTTCCCTTTCAAGTAGGTTTTCTCTACCTTTTGAATGATAGGGTCATCTATAGAGAAGGCCTCTGGAGTTGCCGCTTCAGGGGGAAGAGTGAATTTCCTTATTACTGTCATTAATTGCTTTGTCTTGGCCTTATAGTAGTCTTTCATCTCCTTTTCTCTATCAAATTTTTGGATCATGATGTCTATTGTAGACTGTAGATCACTTTTCGCACCTTCGTGAGTAACTTTGCCAAGTTCAACACAAGAGATGGAATAACTGCTCATGTCAAAACCCTCAAGGGTTGCATCCTGTAGAGGCTTAGCTATTTCTAAAAATTTATGCCCCTTTTCCTCAACCAATTTTGAGAGGATCCTTGGCCTCTTGGGAGCCTTAGCTTTCACCGACACTATCTTGCTAAAATCAAAGTCATCTAGAGAGATGGCTAACTTCTTTCTTTTAGGCATGAATGCTGACATCCAAGGCATGAGATGAGTACTTACTGTGGCAATAGTTCCCGCAACTGGTGTTACCATGGTAACGTCTGCACTGCTAATAGTAACAGTGGTTGTAGTAAGAGTAACAGGGGAAATTATACTAGATGTTGATTGATCAAAGGCAAAACTTTCTCCTAGATTGAAAGAAGGAGATGCCAAACTAGGAATATATCTAGAAGATTGAAGAGTATCTCCAGAAGTGCCCTGAGAATCACCAAATATAACTCTAGAAGAAGAGGCAGCTCCAGAAGAAGGAACACTGATAGGAGATAGAGGTGAAGGAGATGCCATAGAAGACTGAGGTGGAGAAGGAGAGACGTCCGTAAGTGGCCATGCCCTTTTTTGAGAAGGTAGAGGCTCAGTCTTTTGTTGCTCTAAAGGTCCTTCATCCATCTCCATTTGTTGAGCTGCCTACTCTTGGGAGCTTTGTTTTTCAACTCCCTTAGCCGTTGATTCTAGCTCTTCAATAACCTTTGATTTTCTAGAAACAAAAATGATTCTAGGCTTGTGAATCCTAGATGGGGAAGGAACATCACCTTTGTTCTTGATCCTATTTTATGCCTTCTTTCTCATTTTTGCTTGAAAATCAGCCTCTAATCTTGTAATAAACTCTTTCAGTATGATCCCTTTGCCTGCTAACCAATCACTGGTGTTAGCCAATATTGGCTCAAATCTCTTCCTCAAAGAAGTTAGCTCTTTCTGAGACCATTGAATTTGAGGAAGAGGGGAGTCAGCAATCTTCTCGGCTAGGTACTTGTTATTGATAATGCTCCTATCATCGACTAGATTGGGGGGAATCTTTGTAAGCCCCAAATATTTGATCTACTCTAGGGTCAGCCTGCTGTAGTCCATCCTCTTAATTTCTTCAGCTATTCTCAATTCTACCCAGATGTCTTCAATCATAGGCTCATGAAATTGACACCCCTATAGTCAAATTTGTCCCTTCTCTTGAATTATTTCATAGTGACTAGTTGCATCTCTATTTCTATGACTTTGGCTTTAGCTGCTATCAAGATAGAGTATCTGTCAATTACAATTAGAAACCTAAAACCTAGCTTTTTCAGCTCCATCTACCTAATATGTACGACAGCCATTTGTCTACATAGCTCTATTAGAACTAACTTGTCAGAAGGAAATCTAGGGAGCATATAGGGATAGGCTTGGTAAAATCCAACTCGAAGATAATAGAAGGTGGGAAATTGAAGGAACATACAACCATATTCATTGACTACCATCCAAGCCTCATCAGATACTCTCTTTTGTTTGAGTTAAGGGTCAAAGAGGCATAAAAATATGCCAAAAAAAGTATCATTTATCTTTTTAAAATGGCAGATTGATCTTTGAAGCATTAACTGGGGGTAATATGAGTAGACTGGGGTGGTCTTTCTATCCCCTTTAGTTGTCAAACTTGGAAAGGTTCACATCGAGATAGCTATGTACACAAGGTATAAAGTCATATAGAACTTTGAAGAAGTTTGTACCTTAGTCAGTTGCTCGTAAAGGGCATTGCTGATCTGTTCACCCCAAAAGATGACCTGCTTACTCTAGAGGATGATCTTAATAAATGGGTACATCCACTCATGGAACTGTGAGGAAGACGGGAGGCCTCACACTCTGTTGAGAAGGGTGATCAAGTCACCAACTTCTTCAATAAAATTGTTCCTTAGGAAGTTCCACAGCCATCTGGATAAATTAGTTCTAGGGGCCTTTAGCCACCTCTTATTTATTACTTTCTTTGCCCTCTCAGGGTCCTTGTCATACTCCTTCTGTGCTTTTATGAAGTCAATCTTCAACACTTCGATAGTAGGAGGGCACATGAAGACTTTGTCAATAAATTTAAGATCTAACTAAATTATTACATTGCAACTAGCATCTGAGACTGATCTGGTCTCTTTGTTATAGAATCGAGCGCACTAGAGTACAAACTCCATATGATGTGTTGCCACTGGGAAAGTGGCAACCAGATGAATGTTGCTTTCAACAATTCTCTTCATTTCAGAACTCAAGTTCGTTGCCTTGGTTTTGGTCATAAACTCGGCCATATCCATGTGGCCAATTTCTATATCTCTAATGTCATCAACATTAGAGGTGACCGAAGTGATCAAAAAGATGCCTTGATACCAGTACTTCATTGATTTTGACTTTTTTAGAGAAGTTTCAGACATCAAAATTGACCTCGATTAAATGAGTGCTAACGAGCAAGAATCTTTTGGAAGTACTGTAGTCATGATCGTGCAATTAGGGAAAAGTGGGCAAATTGAAGAATTCACACATTAAGTGGTCATGACCAAGGAAGGGCACTTAATAGGGCTGGGTGTAGACACCAAAATCATGTCTACTCCCTTGGTCATCCTCCTCATCCTCTCCCCCCTTGGTCCCTTTCGTCCACTTCGACACTCCTAACCCATGTCTTATTAATTTGAAATAATTATCTTATTTTAAGTTAATAATTCTCTCTCCCTTACCACCTCACCACCCTAGGATGCCCTTCTTTGGATTCCCTTCATCCCCCCATGACCCATTTATGACCCCCATTTCATTCTCCCATGCCTATTTAGACCCTCTCGACCATTTTCCCACGGCCTTTTGACCCGACGACATGCAAGAATGGGCAGAAGGCTAAAATTAGCCTCTGTCCCCATTCTGCAGCCGTCAACATCGGTCATTATTTGACTGATGTTGATGGTTCTACTGGCATTGACAGCATTCAAGACTGCATTCCACCTCTGGAATGTGAATGCTCTCCTTCAACCTCTAATCAATTAGACCTTTCAATCTTCAGCAATCCATTCCTTCACTCCGCCACTCTGCCAATCTTCAAACCAAACCTCTCATTTTCTCTCTCACAGGGCTTCTACACCAGCAATAGCAATAGCAGGCACTCTACATCAGTGAGATACATCAACAACGGGGACAAGTATCAGCAACTCTCCTTCTTTAGCAGGTATGAGCTCCTTTATTTCATTTCAATAATCTAGAAATGTATTAGTTGTTAGCTCCCATTCAGCACTTCCTATCACCAGACCAGACCAACCCTGAATCTTTATCTCCCTGCCTCCATTTTGCCTTTGTCTTCTATTTGGTCCCTCTTTCAGACCATTCTTTCTACCTGAAAAGACCCTGTATAGAGCATTCAACCAGAGTCTCAGATTCAGACACCTAGACCATTCAACTAGGTCTAAACTCCGTCTCAGACCCATCCACAGACCAAAAACTTATCCAGACCTCATCCATAGACTACTGCCCCGACCGATGCCGGCCGTAAAAACCACTGCCCAAACCGATGTCGGCAGACTAACCGACATTGACAGACCTTGACAACCAACACCGGTAGGACCACCGATGTTGGAGACTGTGACCAGGCTGACAGCAACATTTAGGTAAGCATTTGCTTCTATTTCCTTTTCAGTCTTTAATCATTTCAGTCTTTTATCATTCTAGCTTTTATCAGACATTACTTTTATCAATCAGTGGGTTGACATCCCTCAAGCTTTTACTTCTGGGATCAAGCTTTTGCTTGGCAACCCACCATCTCCTCATCTAACGCCTTCTTTGTCTTAGTCTCTTTCTTTTGCAGGTGTCATCCTCCACAACCAAAGAGGAGTTCTCACGATGTCTAGATAACGGTGTGCACGACTTCATCCAGGTACACACAAGCCTTAGACCATTCTTCTTAGTTTCTTATTTCTCTCTTTGAATGTAGAAAGCAAAAATAGCATAGAAACATTCTGGCACGCCCGGTGGGACCCTAGGGTCTTCCTTGGGTCCATTTTCTTTTTGTTCATATAGGTGCATTAGGTTTCTCCCTTTTCACCTCTTTCTTCTCTTCTAAACAACATCATAAGCAGGATTAAAAAGAACTTTTCTTTCTTTTCTTGCATTTCAAACTAGTCAAAAGTCATGTTCTTCAACCCTTTCTCCATTTGTCTTCATACAAACTCAACATTTTGACTTGGGCTTAAAACACATTGCATATCATTTTTACTTGC
Organism: Torreya grandis; assembly: GCA_037957365.1. Lineage (NCBI taxonomy): Eukaryota > Viridiplantae > Streptophyta > Pinopsida > Cupressales > Taxaceae > Torreya > Torreya grandis. Next base: position 3,469,660 of record JARHVA010000538.1, on the reverse strand, counting down.
TTGCATTTCTTAGTCCACACCTAGTAATTAACAAACCGCATCATGAATTAATTGTAGTCCACTTTATGTTACATAACCAAACCACTTGCACCAAATCAAACATCAAAACTCACCTGAGACAAGGCCCGACTGGGATTTCATCACCCAGCGGATACCTTACCCATCCCAGCAATCCCACTTGGATTTCATCACCAAGGGGAAAGCCCACTCTATTCTCTGGCAGAGTCTAATCTCTAGGGAAAGTATATTTTAGCTAAGCGAGACCAGCTTATCATTGGGCTCGTAAAGTGAGGGGAGATTGCTTGTTAGCACCAAGCCATGTACAGAACCTAACCCAGACTCTTGAGTGCCTAAAAAAACCTGAAACCATCCATAGACTACCTCTTTTAAGACCCATTCTAACAGCCAGCCTCCCAAACATCACTTTTAGGCATAAGCCAACATGATTCTAAAAGTTGATTCTTAGGATTTAATGCTTAGGACCTGCTTGTGTTCTTCTATTTTTCTATTCCCATCTGCTTGTTTGAGCTAGTGAGGACGTTCTTCTTCCTTTTTTTCCAAGAATCTTCAAATTTTTTGAGTTTTTGGAAACCACAGTCACCGGCATCAGCTTTACCACTGACGTCGGCCATCTTACCTCTCTGACATCGATTATCTAACTGACATTAGCCATCTTTCCCATCGACATCAGTTTTTAAACTGACGTCGATCACTGTCACAGTCCTTTTTCAAAATAGTAGCCTAAAACCCGACCCTCTTTCTGCCAAAACACCACATTCTGAGTTTTTGAAACTAAAAAAACACAGTTTTTAGAACTTGACCCCCTTCTTGCCTTGAATGGTTTTGACACACAATCAAACCAAGGCTCTTCTTGACCACGTGAGGCATCAATTGCTTCTGCCTTCCCCATCCCTAACCAGTCCCATAATGGAGTTCCACTCAGAGACTGAAAGAACTCCTACTCGACCGACCCCAACTCAGACCCCCATTTTCCCTGAAGGGGACCAAATTTTGAGAGATTCTTGGACCTTAATGTCGAAGCCCTCCAAAACTATCTCGCAAGAAACCCAATGCGAGACCTTTCGGGTGTAGCGGCGATGACATCAACACCACCCGCTACCTAGCCTTTTGCCTCAACCATTAACCCAACCATGGCCAATATGCAAAGTTTGGCCTCCCCATCTATTTTTAGACCGACCTCCATCAGGATTCCATTACCCCCTCAACCACAGGCAATTCAACCAAGTTTTACATCATACCAGAACTTGATTGTCTCAACCCCTCACACTCTTGCACCTATAAATTTAGGAGTGTCTACCTCCTCTTTTACCAATGCCACCATGCAACCACCTTTAGCGATATCTAGTAAACTTATGCCTTCTAATTTCATAACCCAACCACCTTTGGCCTGCACTTCTGTCCCTGTGACTAGTTACACATATGTTGCACCCCTACAAGCGCAACTGACTATGTCGTATGCCCCTTTTAGCACCTTTCAAATGCCCTACAACCTAGGGGTTACCCCATCTGCCAATCTGTTAGTAGATCTCATCAAGGTACTGATGGATAAAATGTCCAGTCTCGAGACCTCCATTTTTGGTTCACGCAATGCTCTCTCATATGAGAAAATTTGTAATGAACCCATCCATCCCTCTGTCCTGATCCGACCATACCCCAACCAGTGGGATCTTCCTAAATTTACCCATTTTCAGAGTAAGGAAGACCTGCAACAACATCTACGGGCATTCAAACATGCTTGTTATCTCATAGCGCATGACGATACGTTACTTTTACGCACGTTCTCCATGTCACTTTTTGGCCCCGCCCTTGACTGGTATAGCTCTCTTACCAGACATTATATCTTTTCATTCATTCAACTTGCCTAATTATTTCTCGACCATTTTTCTATCAATATCACCAAGCAAGTCTCAATCACAGACCTCTACTCCATCAGGCAATTTGACGACTAATCAATAGTCAATTTTGTTGCCCATTGGAGAGGCTTGATTAACCAGCTCTCCTTCTCCTTGCCTCAACCTGAGCTCATCGAGCTCTTTTCTCGAGCATGTGCCAGGCACATCTCTTCTACCTTGTGGATTCAAACATTCCACACTTTTGACGAAGCTTTCATCATGGCCCAAAAGCTCAAACTCCGTGCCATTGAAGAGGATAAGGTCAAATTGCGTAATACTAATGCAAGAACTACTGACCCTTCTTATTCCAGACTTTCTTCTTCCCACTCCAAACCCAAAGGAGTGGCTAACACTGTGGTCATTAGATCACCATCCTCGATGACAACTAATCACTCTTAACCTTCTACATCTCTAAGCATCACCAAATAATTCTAATAATGGTACATCCAGCATTCATACACTCCGCTTAGAGAATCATACGCTTCCATTTTGGAAAAACTCGTCAAGCAGAGGGTCCTCAATCTCCCTCTAATCTGACCACCTCAATTTGACCCTTCAAAATCCCTCCCTACATGGTATAAGGAGGCCGACTTCTGTCACTTTCATCACATCCACGGCCATGACATCGACAATTGCCGAACCTTCAAAAACATAGTCCAAGACATGATCGACAAGGGGGATCTTTTTTTGGATAACCCAAATGCCCCACCCAACCAACACAATGATATCTTCAATCAACCCTTACCTAATCATCTGCCTACCCAAAACAATGTCCAAACCATGGCAGATAGCTCCCATGAGCATGACATACACACGGTCAACACGGTCTCGCCTCTTTTCCCCGACCAACCTCCTTCACAGGTGGAAGAGTCTTCTTTTCCTATTCATCCATCACAGGTAGAAGAACCCTCTTCTCTCGTTAGTCTTCCATCGACCTCTCTTATACTGGAGGATGCCTTGACCATACCTATGCCGTTAGCCCCACCTTCATCTTTCCTCCTACCAATGGAGGACCCTACCTTGCCTACTCCTCAAGCACAAGTAGAAGGCACCATCATCCCTACCTTCTGCCCTCTTGAGGAGCCGCACTCTCCTATTTCTTCTCCACCAAGAGAAGACCCAGTCTCTCCACCCATTTCGATCGAGGAAGACCCAGTCACGGTTTCCTCTTGCCTTTTGCCAGAGATTGATACATCTCACTCACCTCTGTCCACATCTGAACCCAAATCCGCATCTAACCTCACCTCGCACAAAGGTGGCCCTCAACCCAAACCAAAGAAGGCCACTAAACCACACCGGAGGACTCCTCCCCCACCTTCATCATTACCTTCAATCTTGGGCCTGCATCTATCCACTTTAATAGGAGTGCTTCCCACTCCCATACTTCATAGAGGCAAGTCACCTCCATTACTCTATCAACCCATCAGACATATATCTCCTCCAATCCATCAACCAACACCTCCTAAACTAAATTCATCAACCCCCATTGCAACAAGACACACAGACCCATTAGTAGGTTCTTATGCCTTGCTGTTATGGCAATTATTGCAGTCTTCTTGCATCAATCTCCCGCCTCTTAAATCATATCAATCTCTCAGACCAAAACCACCCTGGTTCGATGACACTCAGATTTGTGCATATCATCGCATGCCTGGGCATGACACTAAGCATTGTTATGCCCTCAAGGTTGTCATTCACCAATATCTAGGGAATGACACCCTTCTTCTCGACCATGTTATCAACAAACCTTCAACACCGCTCCACTCATCAACTCTCGGATCAAGACCATCTTGGTTTGACAACTCTAAATTTTGCCACTATCATCACACTCTGGGACATGACACTGAGTGTTATTGCGCTCTTAAAGCTGTCACTCATCAACATCAAAAAAAGGATTCCCTTCTCATCAAGGATCCTCTTGACCTCCCCTTTGATAAAACATCAACACCGGCCCATGCTTCTCATACCTCATCACTTAAATCTGGATCTCCACACCAGACTATGGTCCCTTTGCTGCCTTTAACCCCCTTATTTGACATTAACACAGTCAATCTGACCACCAAGCCTCAACCAACCTTGACCAATCTATCAAACATTCTCCCTAGCCGCTGGGGGAATTCAACTTTCATCCAAGCCTCGACCAACCTTTCGACCCAGTCTCGACCAAATATCAATCACTCTTTTAATCCCAAACCTCAACTACACATTCAACCCAGCCTCGACCAATCTCAACCAAATCAATCAACCAAGCTTCAACCCAGTCTCGACCAAATATCAATCACTCTTTTAATACCAAACCTCGACTACACATTCAATCCAGACCTCAACCAAACCTCGATCATGACATTGACCAAGACCTCAACCAAATCTCAACCAAGACATTGACCAGACATTCATCCAGACATTGACCATGACCAAAAATTGACCATGACATTGACCAAACCATCAACCAGACACTAACCAATCATCAATCATGACCTCGATCAATCCTCAACCAAATATTCAACCAACTTTTTTATCAAAACATTCAACTAGTCTCAACCAATCAATGACCATATCAACTAGCTTCACATCCAACATCAATACGTGACCAATCTTAAAGAGGCAAATGGGGAAAATCTACTCCTAATTGACTCAAACCTTATCATAACGCACAAGCATGGCCAAGGGACTTATCAGAACTTGAGCCCTTAAATGCCTTGCATCTGTGACCATTCTACTATTAGTCGAGTACTCAATCACTTGACATTTTACCTGAGCTCATCCCTTGAGCAACCCCCTGTCATTGTCATTCCTATTCCTTTCAACCCTATTTCCCAACATTCGTCAACCCTTTTGTCAAGTAGTAATGCTTTGTCCTAGTAAAAGGGAACCCTTAAACCTCTAAAGGCTCATCCATGGCTAAAAACTTTAGTCAACAAAACATATTAAAAATGGGATACCTATCATATCAAAGGTCATAAACTCTAAATGTAGACTACTCCCTCGAAGGACAGCTACATAGTTGTTGTATTACTAGACTGCTCCCTTCAAGGATAGCTAGGCCAAGTCATATCAAAATCATGCAAAGCAAAAATATATACCACTCCCTTGAAGGATGGCTATGACTAAATATTGCTACAGACAGCACTCTTTCTAAAGCTTCTCGCATCGATTAGCTTCACATATATGACCACCAAGCAAAAAAACATCCCTACATGGACTTCTCGCATTGATCATTCCACCATCAAAAAAAAAATGACTGACAAGCTATCAAGTCATGGACATGCGTATAGTCGTTCTTGGGTCACCTATAAAAGGGGCAAGGTTCTTCCTGCCACAAAAGGGTTATCCCATCCTGTCGTATCACATATCCTACCTATCACCCCAACATACTCAAGGAATTTCAAGCTCACTTAACGTCAAGTGATTCAATTACCGCTCTAACACAACCCACTGGTCAATGACGTGATGCATAAATGGGGCTTTTATTCTAACAACCCCTATCCATGCTGTCATTCCAGTCCTTGTCAATGAAAGAGCGATTCACCTTTCGCTTATCTTTCACACTTTGGTCACATTCAACCAAACCTTTTTCTACCCAACCAAGCCAACCCAACATTTTCAGACCAACAACATGACATCATGACATTACACATCATCCTAGTCCTTTTCACATAGTTTCTATGGACACCAATACACATGGAAACTATCGACCAGACACCATTTATGTTAAGCATAAACCAATACTTGTTGAAGCATAAATGGACCTCAATTCATTTTTAGCATACATCCATCACGAATATGGAAAATTACTAGGGATGAAAGACCCTTGACCAATGTTACAGAATACACCACATGGAAAAGGTTGTAACATCTTTTTCTCCTCATCATTTTGACACATGACCAAACCAACCTATCGACCAACTTGTCAACCAGTCTGAACTACATTGGTCTGAGGCCCTAAGACCGAGGCTATGTAGGCAGCACTCAGATGACATGACATCTTCTGGGGTTAGCTCGACCACCCTCATTTGTTCATCTCTCTGATGGACAAACCTTCCTTCTTTTAACCATGACCTTGACCTCGACCAAGACCAATCCATACCTTTGACCATTCCTCCCTTTTAGGGAGAACTACATTGGCCTGAGGCCCTTCCACAAGGGCTATGTAGGTAGCACTCAGTCTTCTGAGGTTAGCTCAACCACATTTTTTCATTCATCTATCCACCTTGACCAGACCTTGGAGATCATGACCATCTCCTCTGACCCCAACCACGTCCAAGACAATGTTGCCTTGGTTGTTTTTGCATGTATGCTACCTCATGACTAGTTAGCAAAATTGTGTGTAGCCCATATTTTGACCCTCACAAGTATAAGATCGCAAGCTGGTTGATCCCCACTACTTGTGACATTTTCATGTTTTTAGGAGCACTTCCTGAGCCTGGGATACCTGGAACACGATGACCATTAGAGCTTCAGCTAAGATTGAATAACCCGATCAACTACGACCAAATTTTGGGGCTCAATTATTTCAATTTTGGCACTCCTCAACCCTTGACCTATGACAATTTGACCTGACCATCTCGTGAAGTGGTATACGCACAATCATGACTTTTGCAGCGTTCACACTCCATCTTCACCATCTTCATCCACTCTTTGTCAAATCAGCACCTAATTTCAAGTTCCCTTTTCTTGACTCCTACTTTGAGGGGGAATACCTAATCTCACATCGAGGTAACCAACCCTCCTATTTTTGTCTTGCAGTTCACTTGAACAACCAACAAGACAAAATCAACCTTATCCCACACCTGGGGTAAGCAACTCCTATTTTTGTCTTGCAGTTTATCTAGAACAACCAACAAGACAAAAAATGGCAAATGTAGACACCGAAATTGTGTCTACTCCCTTGGTCATCCTCCTCGTCCTCTCCCCCATTGGTCCCCTTCGTCCACTTCGACACTCCTAACCCATGTCTTATTAATTTGAAATAATTATCTTATTTTAAGTTAATAATTCTCTCTCCCTTGCCACCTCACCACCCTAGGATGCCCTTCTTTGGATTCCCTTCATCCCCCCATGACCCATTTATGACCCCCATTTCATTCTCCCACACCTATTTAGACCCTCTCGACCGTTTTCCCATGGCCCTTTGACCCAACGACGTGCAAGAATGGGCAGAAGGCTAAAATTAGCCTCTATCCCCATTCTACAGCCACTGATGTCAGTCATTATTCAGTCGACATTGACGGTTCTACCAGCGTCAGTAGCATTCAAAACTGCATTCCACCTCAGGAACACGGATGCTCTCCTTCAACCTTTAATCAATCAAACCTTTCAATCTTCAGCAATCCATTCCTTTACTCTGCCACTCTGCCAATCTTCAAACCAGACCTCTCATTCTCTCTCTCATAGGGCTTCTGCACCAGCGACAGCAACAACAGGGACTCTACATCAGCGAGTTACATCAACAACGGGGACAAGTATCAGTAACTCTCCTTCTTCAGCAAGTATGAGCTCCTTTATTTCATTTCAATAATCTAGAAATGTATTAGTTATTAGTTCCCATTTAGCACTTCCTATCACTAGACCAGACTAGCCCTGAATCTTTATCTCCCTGCCTCCCTGTTGTCTTTGTCTTCTATTTGGTCCCTCTTTCAGACCATTCTTTCTGCCTGCAAAGACCCTGTACAGAGCATTCAGCCAGAGTCTCAGACCCAGACCCCCAGACCATACAACCAGGCCCAAACTCCATCTCAGACCTGTCTACAGACCAAAAACTCATCCAGACCTCATCCACAAACTATTGTCCTGACTGATGCCGGCCATAGAGACCACTGCCCAAACCAACATCGGCAAACTAACCGACGTCGGTAGACCTTGACAACCGATGCTGGTAGGACCACCGATGTCGATGACTATGACCAGGCTGATAGCAACATTCAGGTAAGCATTTGCTTCCATTTCCTTTTCAGTCTTTAATCATTTTAGTCTTTTATCATTCTAACTTTTATCAGACATTACTTTTATCAATCAGTGGGTTGACATCCCTCAAGCTTTTGCTTCTGGGATCAATCTTTTGCTTGGCAACCCACCATCTCCTCATCTAACGCCTTCTTTGTCTTAGTCTCTTTATTTTGCAGGTGTCATCCTCCACAACCAAAGAGGAGTTCTCATGACATTTAGATAACGGTGTGCACAACTTCATCTAGGTACACACAAGCCTTAGACCATTCTTCTTATTTTTTTATTTCTCTCTTTGAATTTAGAAAGCGAAAATAGCATAGAAACACTAGGTCAGAAACCGGGGGAAAAAAGGGAGGAAAGGAAAGAGATGGAAAAGGGGAAATTTTCTCTACAGTTAGATAAATTTGGGTGAGAAATATATGGGTGGTAAAATTCACCATCCCTACATATTTAAATAGAATAAAAGCATATGAGCGGTGAATTTCACCGCCCCTACCGGGAAAGTCTGCATGGGCGGTGAATTTCACCACCCCTACAGGGAAAGTCTACACGGGTGGCAAATTTTGCCACCCCTATAGGGAAAGTCTACATGGGCATGCAGGTAGTGAAATTCACCACCCGTGTAGAGAAGTCAGGGAGTCAAGGGCATGCAAAATTTTCCACCCATGAATCTTGGGGAAAGACAAGAAGCACGGGAAAATTGTGGGCAAGAAGCGATGACACTTAAGGGAGAGAAAAGGGAGTGGGCCGACTGGCCCAAGGGAAAAAATGGGAATAAAAAACCCCAACTTAGAAAATCATAATAGAAAAAAGAAAACAAATGCAAAAAACACAACCTACCTAGAGAACCACACGCACCATGAGCACAAATCTGAAAAAATGCCTTTTAACCCGTTCACTAGATCATCCAGAGGCAGAGGCTAGGAGGAGGAGAGGAGGAATAAAACAAAAGAGGGTTAAAATTGGATTATATGGGGCAAAAATTGACCCCAATAACCCAGCGTGCACAAAAATAAATGATGCACATAGAAAACAAGGTGATGCAGGGGTGGCAAAATTCGCCACCCTTGCAAGTGTGATGGAAAAAATGCATGGGCAACAAATTTTTCCACCCTTGCATGTCAAGATGCATGGGCAGCAAAATTTTCTGCCCTTACATCTCAAAGGCAAACTGCACTAGCAGCAAAAATTGCTGCCCGTGCACAAAAATGGAAGAAAAGAAACACTAACTCTAAAAGAGGTAGGTTTTGGTCTCCTAATCGCATCGAGACCGTAACGACCTTCACGTTTTAGGGAAGACGTAATAAAAAGACATTATGAATTTTGAAAGGTATAGTTGGACCAAAATGAGAATGAGAAAACCCCATCTCAAAAATAGACTTAGAGAGACGAAAGATGAAACGGATAAGTTTCATAGGGGGTTGTTCCCAAAAATGAGCTAAGCTAATTTTGGAAACAATAACATGCAAACTAACTATTCATCTAAAATTAGAATAGTTTTGGAAACACACAGGTGACAGATGTCGGTTCCTGTCTGACTAATGCCGATCGACCATAACTGATGTTGGTTATTGTATAGCTAAAGATAACTGATGTCAGTCGACCCCTAATCGATGTCAGTTGGCTCTGATTAATGTCAGTTATTGTGTAATCCAGCAACCTCCACATTTGCACATTCAGTGAAGCTTTTAGCTCCACAATTTAACAATCTTCTACTTGGAGATAAATAGCTACACCTGTACCTCTACAACAACATCCTCTAATTTGTTTCTGGCTTATTTCTCCATCTTTAAGTTCAATCTTGAAGACCAACAAAATTTGAATGAAGATTCAACTTCTCCTTTGCTACTGGCTTTGTTAACATATCAGCAGGGTTCTTTTTCATATGGATCTTTTCCAGCTTCAACTAACCATCCTCCAATACCTGTCTAATGAAGTGGTATCTAAGCTGTATATGTTTGGTGCTTGAATGAAAGGCTGAATTCTTTGCCAAATGAATTGCACTTTGACTATCACTATACAATCTGCAACTCTCTTGCTCCTTTCCCAACTCTTTTATGAACCGTGTCATCCATATCATTTCCTTGCTAGCCTCTGTGACTACAATGTATTCTACCTCTATAGTAGACAGGGCAACAACCTTCTACAACTTTGAAATCCAGCTAACCGTTGTTCCACCAACAGTGAACACATATCTTGTGGTGCTTCTCCTGCCATCCAAGTCACCTGCCATATCCGAATCTACATACCCATGTAGAGAAGTGTTTGACCCTCCATAGCATAAATGCCTACTATTGGTCCCTCTCAGATATCTGAGAATCCACTGAATTGCTTTCCAATGCTCCTTTCCTAGATTGGCCATAAATTTGTTGACAACTCCCACTGCTTGGGCAATATCAAGTCTAGTACATACCAAGTACTCAACCTCATCATGTGATTTAGGACACTATTCTTTGCTTAGCTTGAATTGTCCAGCCATAGGTGTGCTTACTAATTTTGCATCCTGCAAATTGAACCTCGCTAACACCTTATTCACATAATCCTCTTGAGACAAAATCAAACTGTGATTTTTCCTGTCTCTAGAAATACTCATGCTAAGGATTTTCACTCTTAAATCCTTCATGGCAAATGTCTGAGCTAATTTTACCTTTAACTCAGTAATTCCCTACATGTGTGAACCTACAATAAGCATATCATCTACATACAATAATAAGATAATGTAGCTACTATTATCCAATCTGGGAAAATAAACACAATGGTCAGATTGACATTGACTAAAGCCATGCTCTGTCATAAACCTATCAAACCTCAAATAACATTGTCTTGGAGCTTGCTCAAGACCATATAACTTGGCCTTATGTCTCACTTGTCCATTCTCTCCTTCCTTTAACCTGTAAACCTATTTGTTTTTCAATGCTTTCTTTCTGGCTGGCAACTCAACCAAATCCCATGTATGGTTCTCTTCTAAGGAATTAATTTCCTCATTCATGCCATGCTCCCATTATTTCTTAGATTCTACTTGCATTGCCTCTTCAAAACTTCTTGGTTTTCCACCATTAGTGAGCAACAAGTAGTATAAAGAAAGGGAATAATGAATTTGAGGTTTACTTACCCTTTTAGACCTCCTCATGGGTGTTTGAGACTCATTCACAACTTGCTGTCTGCCCAAATTTCCTTCTGAAAGTGACCGATCTCAGTCATCTCTCAGTCTGCACCTGATCAATGTTAGTTCCACCTGACCGACCTGACTGATGTCAGTTGCCATCTAACTGATGTCAGTTTCCACCTACCTGACATCACTAACTTTGGTCTTCACCTGACTGACATTAGTTCCTACCTGATCAACGTCAGTCTCTGCCTGACCAACGTCAGTGTTTGTGTTTTCCTGTGAGTGATGATTTTTACCCATGAGCTCATTTTAGAACATAACCTTTTCCAAGTCAAGATTTCCCTGCTCAAAATTATTCAGCCTCTTGAGCTGGTCACTATTTATCACCTTCTCCTTGAAAACCAAGGCTTTCTATTTCTTAAATGTGTCAAAAACATCAGATTTCCTCTTTATGCAATAAACCCATACCTTTCTTGTAGCATCATCAATTAAAAAAACATAATACTATGATCCTCAAATAGAAGCTCCTTGAGCTAGTCCCCACACGTATGTGTGAACAAGCTCCAACTTGTGCTTCTTCTTTGTTGACCCAGTCTTGAGAAACCTCACTTTCTCATATTTCCCAAAAATGCAATGCTCACAGATATCTAGATCTATCAAATCTAAAAGCTTACCTTTTGACTTAAGAATATCCATTCCCTTCTCACTCATGTGACTGAGCCTACAGTGCCACACCTCTACATCTACATCTAAAGTAGATAAAATAGTAAGAGAATAAGTAATACAAGTAGATAGATAAAGTGTACCTACTTTTTTACCTCTAGCTAATATAAGTGCATCCTTGGAAACTTTCCAAGATTCAGTTGTGAGAGTTACTATGTAACCCTCATCACTCAACTTTCCTATAGAAATCAGATTCCTCTTCAAGATGGGTACATGCATGACATCCTTCAACACCCATGTGTTGCCATTCTGCAATTTCAGCTACACTTTTCCTTTGCCAACAATTTGACAAGGCTCACCATCCCCTAAATAAACTTTTCCAAAGTCTCCATGGACAAAATCATTGAAAATTTCTCTATTTGGGGTTGCATGGAAAGAAGCACCAGAATCTAAAACCCATGACTCTACCTGACTATCCAAAGAAAACATAAGAGCATCTTGTGCAACAATACCTGCATCATTTACTTCTTTATTACCTTCATGCTGATCTTCTTTCAACCAACAATCTTTCTTTGCATGTCCTTTCTTTCCACAATTCCAATAGGTTATTCTTCCATTTCTAGATTTGGATCTACTGCCTATCTTTGACCTTGATTTCCCTTGCTTGCCCTTCTCTCTTTTCCATCTCCTACTTTCAACACTTAAAGCATTACCTAATGTTTCCCCTATGCTCTTCCTATGAATTTTTTCATTCAAGATTACACTAACAACATCATCAACTTTCAAGATATTTGAAGCAGATGCAGTATTACTAACTGCCATTACCAAGCTATCCCAACTTTTAGGTAAAGAGCATAAGATTAAGAGAGCCTTAATTTCATCATCAAAAACTATTTTGATTGAAATTAACTGATTTACTAATCCATGGAAATCATTAAGATGACTAGATACTGATCCACCTTCCTGCATTTGCAAATTAAGTAATTGCTTCATAAGATATACCTTATTTGAAACTAAGGATTTTTCATATAAATTGGCCAAAGTATCCATTAACTCTACCGTTGTCTTTGATTGTGATAAGTTGAAAATCACAAATGATGCCAGGCTCAACCTTATAGATCCAAGAGCCTTTCTATCAAGAACATTTCATTCTTCATCTTGCATATATGTGGGTTTTCTTAAAATCCCACCCAACAGTAAGTACAAATCTTTCTAATATAGATAATCTTCTATCTACATCCTCCATAATTGATAATTCTTGCCATTGAATTTTTCCATTCTTAGTTTACTTTCTTCTACCATTGCTTTACTCCCAATCAAATAGAAACCCCTGTGAGTGAACCTGTAATCAACAAACACTAACCCGCTCTGATGAACCTGGCTCTGATACCACTTGTCAGGATCTACACAGATAGCTCTGATACCACTTGTTAGGACCTTAGAGTACAATTGATTACTTTTGTATAAGCAACTAAACATGGAATTAAAATAGAAGTAATAAGTAACTAAAAATCAAAAACATCAAAGAATAGGAGATACAAGAAATAACCAATCTATATTAAACTCTTCCAGAAGGAAATACAATGAAGAAATCTCTTTCTCCCTCACACCTCATAGATGTATAGTAATTCTCCTCCAAGAGTTCTCTCTCTCAATCAATTATAATAAACTCAAACACTGAGTTGTTCCCTCCAGTGACAATCAACCCAATGGTTGTTGTTGCCTACTTTCCAAGTGACAATCAACTCAACCGTTGTTGCCTCCTTATCTGCAGATCTTCTTGATCTTGCACTTTGCAGATCTAATTGATCTTGCTCACTTGTGTTGCAGATCTTCTTGATCTTGCTACTCCATAGATCTAATTGATCTTGCACACATTACAATACAGCCCCATGGATCTCTTAAATATAACTCAAAGCAAACAATAATTAGAAAAGCGGACTCAAGACTAAAATTAGTCTTTACATGCAAACTAATTATACGTCTAAAATTAGAATAGTTCTAGAAACACACAGGTGACCAATGTTGGTTCTTGTCTGACTGATGCCAGTTGACCATAACCAATGCCAATTATTGTATAGCTGAAGATAACCGATGTCAGTCGACCTCTAACCGATGTCGATTGGCTCTAACTGATGTTGGTTACTGTGTAACCCAGCAACCTCCACATTTGCACATTCAGTGAAGCTTTTAGCTCCACAACTCAACATGGTGGTGACCTTAAAATTGGTGGTAGTTCTACCAAATTTTGTAGATGACATCATTCTAACCTCAGCATAAAATTTTTGGATATTTACCCCTTCACCATTGCATGCTTTTGAATTTGCAGTTCAACTTCAGAGGTTAATATCTTGAGCGTACAGGCTCCTTTTTCAACACAATTTTTTATTATTTAAAGTATAATTTCATGCTTTATGTAGTGGTTTGATAATATTTTCCTCATGTTATTCTAATTTTACATACAATCAGTTTTCTCATCAGATCTGATAGATAATCATAGTTTTTTGACCTTCAAATACTTGTAACTTTCACATACAACTTCAGATCGAGGTGATTCTTTTTTTGAAAGTGAATCTTTATTTTATATCTACATATTAGTACCAATTTTAAGTTATAATTCTATAATTTATTTTTACTTTCAGTTTTGGGGTCCATTTTGGACTTTGTAAAACTCTGGAAAAACAAACTCCAACATTGTAAATGCACTGAATTATAAAGTGCCAAAATCATTATTTTCTTGGGGGATTCTTGATTGAGTGAATCAAGGGGGTGTCTCTTGTGACTGTGCATTTTATCTCTACATTTGATTTCATGTTTTTCTTTTTCCTACACATATGGGTAATCCTAAGTTTCCCTTGTTAAATCCATGTAATTATTTAACTTGGAAATAGAATGCATAGAATGCCTTGATGAATCAAGAGTATACACCCTATGTTAAGGTAATAGTTCTTGAACCTCTTGATGCTAAGGAAAAAAATTTATGGATGCTTGAAAACACTAAATCACTTGGATGTTTAAGAATTTTTGTGTCTTTAGATATACTATTTCATAGTGAATCATGTATAATTCCCAAAGAAGCATGGGAAAAATTCAAGGCACTCTGTGGTAAAATTGATGAAGTTAGAGGCTATCAAATTGATAATTAATTGATGAGTCTTGATCCATAGAACTTTGACAACATTCAAAAATACATTACAAAATTTAATGACCTAAAAGCATATCTCATAGATTGTCGCATTGATAAAAAGGACATTTAATTGATCCATAATATAATGAACATATTAGGTCCTGAATATGGAGCCTTTGTTTCAAGTTTTTATACTCATGAGTTGACTATGGGTTCTACCTATGTGATTCCTTCATTTGACACATTTTCACAAATATTGATGCATGAACAAGGCAAGATTCTCACCATGGGTCTCCTAAAGACATCATAGTCTTAAGCCTTATTGGTTGGTCAGCCCAAAGGATAGAAATAGTTAGGTAGATTTGATAAGAAATATAAGTGCTCCAAGCATAAACCATAACTAGATCAATTACAGTCCTCCTATGCCTCCAAGGTAGATTTTAATTCCTCTTCATCAAAGGGAAACTTATAGAAGAAGGAATGACTAACTTGTGCCTATTACAAAAAGGTTGGTCATCATGAGCATTAGTGTCATGTAAATAAAATTGACGAACTCACTCATCTTCTCAAGAATAATCACATCAATTTTCCTTCTTCATCTGCACCATAGTCTCTAACTACTTCTTTAAAATCAAGTAAAGGGAAAGCAACTGCACTTGTTGCTTTAGTAGATTCTTCCAAGTAGTGGATTCTTGACTCAGGTGCTTTGCATCACATGGGTTCCAATCAAGAATAGTTTTCATTATTGGAGCCATGTTCTATGCCACATATTCTCATTGGTGATGACTCTCCAATGGAAGTCATTGGGAAGCGATTGGTAGAAGTTGGTGATGGCATATTTAAAGATGTTCTTTGTGTGCCTAAATTATCAGCCAACCTCTTTTTCATCTATCAGATCACCCATCTTGGGAATGGAAAAAAGGTTAAATTCACTTCAAATTCTATTATCATTAGGGATCTTGAAGATAATTCTCTACTTGTAATTGGAAAGGCCGATCATCATTCTCAGCTCTATGCCTTCTCTCACTTTGTGATTGATGCACCTTCTATTGCATTGCTCACCCATTCAGATTCAGTGAGCAAACTATGACATGAGCAATTTGGCCATCTCAACTGCTACTACCTTCAATAGCTCAAAAAATAGGATATGGTCAAAGGTCTTCCATAGATCAATTTTTTAGATAACATCTATTAGGGTTGTGTCTTGGGAAAGCATCTTGAAGATAAATTCAAAAAAGGGAAGCTTGGAGGGCTTTAGTAGTCCTTGAGCTAGTTCACAGTGATCTTGTAGGTCCATTCCCAACCTTGTCGTTTAGCAAGGCTTGCTATGTGCTCACATTCATTGATGATTTTTCCAGGTTCACATGGGTCTACTTTCTTTGATAGAAAAGTGAAGTCTTTGATCAATTTTTGGAATTCAAGGCTCATGCAGAGAAACATATTAGAAATTCTGTCAAGATTCTTTGCTCAAACAATGGTAGAGAATATGTGAACCAACATTTTGAGCAATATTTCACTCTTAAATGGATTGATATTGAACATTATGTTGTTTATACACCTCATCAAAATGGTGTATTATAATGGAAAAATAGATCTCTAAAAGAGATGGTTGGTTGTATGATCCATGCTCATTCCCTTCCACCAGCATATTGGGCCAAAGCCATCAACTATGTTACACACATCCAAAATAGGGTTGCTCATAAGACCTTGAAGGGAGTCACTCCCTTTTAATCCTGGTGTGGTTGTAAACCTATTGTGTGACACTTCAAAGTCTTTGGTTATTTTGCTTGGTCTCGCATACCTTCTGAGAAACATAGAACTTTGGAACCTCAAATTCAGCATTATATCTTTGTTAGATATCTTGATGGAATCAAAAGATACAAGCTCTTAGATCTTGACATTCATGATCTCTTCATTGAGTGAAGTGTTATTTTTTAAGAAATCTCTCTTAGCTCATCCTCTCTTACTCTTCCTTCTTCCACCATGGACTCAAATGATAGTGATACAAAGGAATTTCCATCAACTTCTTCTATCCACAAGGATGATCATGAGGTTCCACCTCCACATTCATTGGGTGCCACTTAAGAGGCTAAATATTTTCTTCCTCCATCCCCTTCTACTTTTATGCCTCAATGGGCTCAAAAAACTCTCCAGTCTATCATCACTCTTGTTGGGGATCCTTTTGAAACTTAAAGGACATAGTCACAACACCAAGAACTCCCACATTCTTATATTACCATAGCTTCTAATCCATAATATTTTTTGGAAGCTTCAGGTATTTTAGAATGGGATTTAGCTATGGAGGAAGAATATAACTCAT
The DNA here is from genome assembly GCA_037957365.1 of Torreya grandis. NCBI lineage: Eukaryota > Viridiplantae > Streptophyta > Pinopsida > Cupressales > Taxaceae > Torreya > Torreya grandis. The sequence continues at coordinate 3,452,582 of JARHVA010000538.1, read as the reverse complement.
TGATACAGAACAACACTTAGGAGCTTGTTCCACTTCCTAAGAGAAGAAAACTAGTTTGATATAAGTGGATCTATCAAACTAAATTTGTAGTGGATGGATCAATTGACAAGTTCAAAGCATAGCTTGTGGCCAAAGGTTTCTCTCAAGTTCTTGGTATTAACTACACAGAGATTTTTTCCCTTATTTCTAAGATGAACTCCATTCACTTGACACTTGTCATTGTTGCAGCTCATGATTAGGATGTACATCAGATGGATGTGAAGAGTGCCTTTCTTCATGGGGATCTATAAGAGGAGATTTACATGGAGTAGCCACTTGTTTCATTCAGGACTCTTCTTTGGTTTGAAAATTATGGAAGTCTATCTATGGACTCAAACAATCCCCTTGCACTTGGAATGCCAAGATAGACTCCTTTCTTCTCTCCATTGGATTCTCATGGTGTCACTTAGATCCAAATGTATACATTCTTTAGTAAGATGACTCTCACCTAATTCTTGTAATCTATGTTGATGACTTGATTCTTACTAGGAGCACCTCATCCATCATTGGTGATGTCAAATATACTCTACACTAATGGTTTGCCATGACTGACTTGGGCCCATTACACTATTTTCTCAGGATTGAGATCACTCAGTCCTCTTTTAAAATTACACTTGCTCAACCCAAGTATGCTTTTGATCTACTTGCTCGATTTAAAATGGTTGATTTTAAGCCTACAATGACTCCTTTTTTGTCTAGGTTCAAGCTTTTGGTAAAGTTTTCCACTCCTCTTGTTGATGTCACTTTATATCATTAGCTCATCAGTAACCTTATCTACCTGACTCATACTCACCCTAATATTTCTTTTACAGTTGACATAATTTCACACTACATGTAGGAGCCTTATGAGCTTCATTTGAAAGCAAAAAAATTCATACTTCATTACATCTAGGGCACTCATCAACATAGGATTCATTATACAATAGTACTAGACTGAACTTGGTTGGCTACATAGATTATGATTAGGCTAGTGATCTTAACGATCAAAATTCCACCTTTGGATATAGTTTCCTTCTTGGTTCTGGCCCCATTTGTTGGCAAATAAAAAAGAAACATGCTATTGCTCTCTCCTTGACTAAGGCTGAATATCAAGGGGCTATAAATGTAGCTACTAAGCCTATTTAGCTTTAGAATATCTTCACTAAGTTTAGCTTCACTATTCCTTGACCATCTATTATATATCATGATAACCAAAGTGTGATTCAAATATCAAAGAACCCAGTTCATCATCATCAGACCAAGCACATCAAGATCCATATGCACTTTATTTAGGAGTTGATACATAAGCAAGTCATTGACTTACATTATTTTTTGACAATAGAGAAAATTGTAGATATCTTCACCAAACCCTTTATAGAAAGAAAATATCTCCATCTTTGAGATCTCTTAGGTGTATGGGCTATCACTTTTGTAGAGGGGGTCACCTGACCTTCTCCTTCATCCTCTCATGGGGGGAGTTTTTCCCACTGTGTTTTTCTTTCTCTTATTTTTTGAGGGGTTTTTGCATTATACATGGGTACCTTATCAAGTCTAGTTGTCAGGACCCATTCTTGTTTGCTTTTGTAGGCTTTTCCCCCAAGTTTCACTTAAGGGGGGTGTTAACGTAAAAGGTTTATCTTCATGTTTGGTACCTTTTCAAGGTCTTTTCTCACTTTTCAGTGTAAAAAGGATTATTCCCCTAACTGGTTCCATCACTTATACCTTTCCACACTTACTTAAGCTTACTTTGGGGTTTTTTAATCTTTTATCTCACATTTCATGTGTTTTTAGTCTCTTAGGTGATATATCCTATATATACTCACCTCTTACTCTCATTTTATATAAAGAAGCATGTGAAGGCTTTGTATTAGCAATCATGTTGAATATAATACAATTTATTCTATCAATTTTGGTTTCCTTGTTATGTTTTCCTTTCACTCATTTTGATTCTTGGGTGGTTTTTTATCCAAATCTTACACATGCTCAAGGGGACTATAGTTTAAATATTATTGGTCAAAGTTTGATGTTGATTTGATCAATTTCTAGCAGTTATAGCTTCCAAGTAACAACATCTAGAGACTCAAAAAGAAGATTCAACATTCTGATAGCAGACCAGTGACTACATCTCATGCCAAAGGTGATTAAAGGTTAGATTATAAATGTCTTCCCTTTGAATTCATTGTATTGCCTTTAAATTTAGTTAAAACATTAAGGCTTGCTAATACACACCCATATAAAGGCAACTTTATTCCTAAGCTAATTTTATGGCCTACCCCTATAAGAATATTTTTGTTAAACCCTTTCATTGCCATGGTAGCCCCTAGAGTTTTCCCCTTTGCAGTTTTTAATGTCCAAAATCCTTTGGACCTCCCCCAATATGATCCTATTCTAGTAGCATCTCTCAAAAGTGTCCCTTATTTTACTAGAGACTAAACTACAACCCCTTCTGAACACCTCATGGATATAGCCAACTTCTACAACATTCATGATATCAATGAGGAAAATGTAGCAATTAGGTTATTAGACATCTTTTTCAAAGGTAAAGCCTTATATTGGTATAAAAGCCTTGATACTAACTCTATTACATCATGGGATAAATTAGGGGATGCATTGTGTAAGATATTTAAAGACAAAAGTGACCATTTGTCACTTGCAGAGTAGTTAACCACAATTAAAAGAGCCCCTCATGAAGTCATTCAAGACTTCAATACAAAGTTATAAAAAACTTGGGATAGAATCCTAGTATCTATTAGGCTTACCCCTGACTTTGTCTTTATTTACTATTTAAAGGCCTTGAATAGTGACATTGAAGTAATGATCCAATCTATGGGAGGAAACACATTGTCAAATGTATATGAGGTGGCAATCAAAGTAGAAAATTATCTCATGCAGGATGGCAAGCTTACACCTAAACCACTAATGCATTTTTTCCATGAGATCAGACCACTCCCTATTTTGATTCCTCTCCTTGATGTCATTCCTCTTATGCCTGAAATTACTACTATACCCTTACTTAAGCAAGAAAAGGGCTCCATTAGTCAATTTAGTGATTCCTAAGAACAAAAGAACTTTTAAAAGCTTAAGAACATGTTCCAATCCTTGGGAAATGAACTAATGAATGTTAAGAGGCATAAAGATTTTAATAGGCCTTACCAAGCCTCATATCAATCTCAACAATAATTTTATCAAGAAAATAGACCACCCTACAAAGGAAACTTCCAAGGCTAAGGTCAAAACCAGGGACAAGGGTAGCCTAACTATAATAGATAAAGCAACTATAATCAAAATGTTATAAACACTTCCAATACATAGGTCCCTATTAAAAATAATGTTACTAAAAGTTGAGGGGGCCATGCCCTAAAATCAATCTTTTAGGTAATCCATTGTCCCAAACACTGATTTCAACCAATCTTTCAATGATTAATGGAAACAGGCTACCAATTATGGGTATAATCAATCTCTTATGGCTCAAAAGAGGTACCCATGATGATAAAACTAGAAGATCCTCAATAATGTCAAATCCCTGATCAAAGAAAAAGTTAGTTGGGTGTTCCAATGGTGAATTATGAGAAATAAGAGTGTTATGCACTCAATCAGTAGGCTTGTTCAAGTTAGTCATACATTCCAGTGGTAGAAAATATAAGGTTTAAAAGAAGAAAAATGGATGGTAGTCAAGCAATAGCCAAGGAGCCTCCTACTACTACTCCACAATTTTCAAAGCCACATGAACTTGTTTTTCTAAAGGTTCTAATAGCTCCAAGGAATCAAAATCATAGGAATGCCTTTATTCCCCAAAACTTGCAAACTCAAGGTGCAATTATGGATCCCAAAGCACAACCAAAGGTTGATGGTTCACCCATCAACATTATATAACAAATGAGAAGGTCCAATGTGAATGTTCTACTGTGGGATATGCTCTCCATGCCTATTCAAGTAGACATCCTCCAAGAAGGGTTATCAATAATCAATGTTTCTGAGAAACCACCAGTCAAGGAGAATGTGGTTTTCACAAATGCAACCAAAGGACCAAATGAAAGACAACTAGGTAAGGTGGTCAAACCTCCCCCCTTCTATATTTTAGTAATAATTGGTGACTCTTTAGTGAATAATTACTTGGTAGAGAGTGGGGCTAGCACCTCAATAATGTCAAAGTCTATAGTAGACCAGCTTGGTCTAAAATATGAGCCCTAATCTAAGGGAGTGTTTTAGCTAGATGGATCTTCCACCAAGCCATCTGGTATCATTAATCACCTCAACTTAACCCTACATGATTGTCTTAGTATCTCAGTGATTTAAGATGTGTTGATCTTTGATGTGCCTCCTCATTTTTCCCTATGCTTATCTAGGGAATTCATTACATATATTAGAGGTTATCTTGTGATAGATTGGTCATGCATGGAATTTAGAACAAGATATGGGACCAAGGTATCTATTAAGGATGATCCCATAGCATAATTTCACATAAAGCCTTATGGACCAGATAGCATAAACCTAAACTGCACCATTCTTGATGAGGATGAACATATGGTTGGTCAAGAATTAAACACTCACCCTGAGGAGATACCAGACATGTTCTTAGATTAACTATGGAATGACAATAAGTCAATTGATCCCTTGGAAGGAGTTAAAGGAAGATACATGGGTGTCTACTTCTTACATAAAGAGAATCAATCTATGGCATCCCTCATTAGACCTCAAAAAGATCCTAGTGGATTATGTAAATTGTTCTTTGATGGTTCAAGGAGAAAACATGGAGTGGGTGCAAGTTCAATGTTGGTATCCCCCTCAAATGACAATTATTTTGCTTCTTATAGGTTCTAATTCAGTTGCTCTTACAATGTATTATAATATGAAGGTCTTATCCATGGCCTTCAATGGGCTAAGAAGAGAGGAATCAAATAATTACAAGTTTATGGAGATAGTGAATTGATAGTGCACTAGGTTAGAGACTAGAATATCATCAAGAACACTTGATGAAATCTTAAAAACATAGAGTGTGAGACCTAATTGAGGATTTTGAGGCCTTTAACATCTAAGTAGAGCCAAATAACCAAAATTAGTGTGTTGATAGATTGGTAACTGTGGAAGCTCAATTTGATACCTCAAATGAGCTAAAAAAGACCAAGGTGCAACCACATGTCAAATTGGTGGTAAGATCATTAGTGCCAAATAATGAATATCATTAGTAGGTCTTTTAGAATGACAATAAAATTATTTATTTCTTGTAGCAGGAAGCAGAGTTCTCCTCCATAAACCAAGAAAAGTTCCAATATTAGTATGAGGGGTAAATTATTTAGTTGAAATCCAATAATATTCTTAAAAGGTTGGTCACCCTTGAAGTTATTTTCCATGAAGGAGATAATATGAGAAAAGATAAGGCAATGATGTCAACCAATGAAGAGAACTATGAAAGAGTCATTATCTTCAATAACAAGCTCCTCAAGCTTAGAAAGGTAAGTTGTAAAGTTGAGCAGCATGTTTTCATAGAAATTTGTAAAGAATATGTAGAGATATTTGCTTGGGAATATAGTGACCTGAGAGGCTTTGATCCCAAGCTGGACCAACACACTATAGAACTAGAGGTTAATTTCAAACCTATTAGGTAGAAGCAAAGGCCTATAAACCTTAAAATTGAAGAGCTTATGAAGAAAGAATTGATCAAGTTAATTGAATCCAAAATCATCTTTCCCATAAAGCACTCCTCATGGGTATCCAATTTGGTGCCTATCAAGAAGAAGAGTGGGGAGATCAGATTATGTGTTGACATCAAGGACCTAATTAGGTTCTTCTTAAAGGATCACTATCCTTTACTATCCATGGAACAACTTCTTCAAATAGTTGTGGTTTCAGAATGCTTATCCCTTTTGGATGGATATTTAGGTTACAACCAAGTAAGGGTAAGAGAATAATATCAATATAAGACTTCCTTCACCACAAAGTGGGGCATATATGCTTACCAAAAGATGCCTTTTGGATTGTAGAATGTTGGGGCAACCTTTCAAAGAGCAATGGACATGGCTTTCCAAGGGTTTTTAATCTAATTTTATTTATTTAAAGATTCCTTTATTTTTAATGACTTTATTTTTGATTTAATATTCTTTTATGTTCTATTTTAATATTTTCAAAATAATTCCTTTTATATATATATATATATATATGAAATACCTGATTTCATATTAAACTTAATTTAGCATTTAATTCTATTTAAGTAATTTAATGTCAAATTCCAAAATTCATAATTAGTAGCCCATATATTAATTTTACCTACTAAATAAATCAATACTCTTAATAAACACCAAAAGCAATCATTTTAAAATGCATTTTCTACCATGAGTAATTATTGTGGTGTGTGGAGGGTTTTACTAGTTATCTGTCGACCAACGATGTCTCCATCTACATCATCCTCTCTGATAATGCTCTCCCTCTAGTACATTCAAGGGAATAATTCTCTTGCATTCACCTCACAACATTTAGGTAATGATATCTTTTCACATGATAATCATAAGCAACAATATATAACTGAATCAATACATTAATATGCTTAAAAATGTAATTGCATACATCATCTAGTTCAATATAAGCAATCATGTATTATCGTCTAACTAAGAAATATTTTATTATCTCAAAATAGCATAAATCTCAATCTTGTTAAAAATATAACCAAGTTTGAATTTTTTAATTACAGATATCCATAGATAAACTATCAAGTTTGTCTAGTGAGGAATCAGGATGTAACATCCTTCCCCGCTAAAGGTAGTCATCATCCCTAATGACTCTAATTCAAATATAAGTTTTCAATCAAAAAAATTCATAGATAAGTAAAAACATGATTTACAATGTCAAACTAACAAAATAAATGGAAAATTACCTATAGAACTCACTGAAGTTCCTCCAAATTTCACTATTTATAGAGTATTGGTCCCATAAGACCCTATTAAAAAATATCTCTCAACTAAACAAACTTAGTTATGAGTGTCATTTACTCTAATTGATTCTGTCATGACCACTCTAGAGTCTAAAATCATCGAGACAAGCCTATATATTATAAGATTGACCACTTTTGTTACCTTAAAGGGTTCCACATGTCTTAATGAAAGTTTCACTGACTTCCTTAAGAGCTCACAAGATCATCATGCAAGCCAAAATAATTAACCAGGGAGAGTTTCAAAAAATATTCTATCCCTCAACACATCTCTCTATCTTAGAGAGTGTTTTTCTCATTTTGGAGAAAAGTACTTAGGGAATCTAGTAAGAATAATGTGTAGAAGTTAATACGATTATTACTCCACGTAGCTCCAGATAAGTATAACATATCAATATTGTCATTTACTCAATCAGAGCTCCTAAAAAGTATAATGATGAATAGTAATGGTAAATATAAGGTATACAAAAATCATAGAATACTCATCCATATGGAATCTCTATCAATTTTATATGTGTGTATGGCCATACAACTGAATTTGATAAGTTTTGCCTATCAAATCTTAGATTTAACAAGTATGTTTGTTGATTCAACTCAGTACCAACAATCCAAGTTAATGTGAGGCTAAGTAGGATACCATCCTATCACTTAGATATCATATTCTTAATTCACCACTCTTCACTTAGGTCTCCATAACCTTATAATCTCCAAAATGTGCACAATAGATTGCAAATAATCATAATTTTATGCTAAGGATCATTGAAAGAAAAGATATGTTAGGACTTGTTCTAGAGTCTTAACTTAGTTTAATTTTTTTTGGTAAGTTAATTGAATAAATGTAATGGGGCATGCTTCTTTTTATAAAGACACCCTCATAAATAAATTAACTTAGGTTAGTTTTATATTTGTGTTAAATAAATTAGAATTCCTTTTGGGTGGAATTCCCTTGAGAGTTGGTTAATAAGTTAATTGTTTTTACTGGTCATGAGTAAAACTTATATATACATGTTATTCAATGTAAAAGGGTTAACAGCTTATAGAAACCCTTCTATATGTACTTGTTTTTTGAAAATTAATAAAATTCTTGTGACCTGCACATAGTGGATACAAGATTCAACCTAATTGGTTCATGTGTTATTAGTGGTATCAAAGCTTAGTAATCAAGAGCACGAGGAATTTCGGTGAAAACAAGGTGAAAATCTAATTCACAAGGAAAATAAGCCTCATGTGAAATCAATTTCAAATATTGGTTCGTACAAGGTATGCCCTCTTATATTATTTTTTAAAGTATAAGCGCTTTAATACTTGGATTAATGTTAAAATTTTGAAAAATTATTAAAATATTTTAATTTTTCAAATATTTTACATTAATTTTTTATAAAGTATAAGGTGAAAATAAGCTTGTACTAGTTTTGTATAGTTTTCTCTCCCTGGTTTTGATCTCCATAGCTCTTAGACTCGATTTTTAACATTGAAGATTGGATTTTAGACCTAGAAAATGACCCAAACATTGTTTTTCAAACCCTAAATCTATTAAAATGCCATTTGTATGGCCTCCTACACTCTAAAAATATTTGTGCATGAGAAGTACCACTACCATTTTTTCTAGCTCATTCTACTCAGTTTTTGGTCTAATTCAAGCTTTTAAATGTCAAAAATCACAACTAGAAGCATTTAATATCACATTTAGGCTATTTTTTTCACTGTATGGCCCATTTTTTCCTTGGTACAACCTCCTAGCATTAAAATACTTCCCAAATCTACTATAGCTCATTAAAATTCTTCAAATCAAGTTCAAATTGTTCCAAATTGTTTGTTGTATGGCCCTGTATAGATTTGTATGGCCTTGTATAGATTTGTATGGCCTAGTAGAGGACAAAGAGAGTTGTGAATTTTTTTAGGTTAACCATGGCATCCATATGGTGTTTTCTTGGATTAAGTTTTAAATTTCCTACATGCTATAATTTAAGGTTTTTTGGTGGGTCCTAGTGAAGCCAAGACTAAGCATAGAAAATTTACCAAGTTTTTAATTCATGGATAAATTATTTCCATGCCCAAGTAATTTTTTTTATTCCACACATAGAAAAAATCAAGTTCATAGATATATTTCTGTGTTTAAGACTTGTAAATGCTCTTAGAGCAAGTGGATGGGCTACTTTTATGGAATTCTTTGAAAGGGAGAGGTCAAGGGTTCCAATATTGCTTTGGAATAATCTTTTTAAACTTGGTATATGTTTTTTGAAGGGAATATTTTTTTTGTATGTTTTTCTAATATGCTTTACAAGTTGTAAAAAGCACATATGATTGTAAAAACATGAAAAATAGTTGAAAAAATGCAATAAAATTGTATTTATTTTACTTGTGGTGAAATAAGGGTGTACTTGGTGAAATAAGGTTGTATTTTGGAGAAATATATTTAATTTTTTTTGTGAGGTTAAATGTAAAACCCATCAAAAATCTCTTTTTTTCTCTATGTGGAGGTTAAGTGAAAAACCTCATAGAAGCAGTGTCTTGTACAAAGTGATATCAGTGAGTGTGGTGTTTCTTTGCTTTGTTACATTTCTTTTACATCATGTCACTCTTACTTTTATTTTTTACACTTACATTTCTTTCAAAATGCCAAAAATTTAGAATTTGCTTTCAAATGGTGATAGATTAATGATTTCTAATTATTTAGATTAAAAACATTTGATGGAAGCTTCAATAGTTTTTAATGAGTTATGGGATGTTGTAAAGGATGAAAATCCTACTTTACCCATAGAATAGACTAAGCTTGATGCATTTAATCTACATGATTCTAAGGCCCTAGCTTTAATCAAATATTTTTATGCTCAAAATACTTATATCCATATTGAAAATTCTCCTCATAGTTACACTACTTGGAAAACCTTGTCTAATTTGTATGAGAAGAAACTGAAGCATAAGAAGATAGACATCCACATGAAGTTGTTTACTTTGTCATCAGAGGAAGATGGGGATATGGTAGAATACATGTCTATGTTAAAGAATATTGCTACTGAGTACACTAAGGCTGGGTTTGGAAAACTAGATGATGATCTCATAGTTACTGTTGCATTGAAAGGACTACTTGGGTCCTATAAGAACTTTGGATAAATGGTGTATGTCTCTAACAAGATTATAGGCAACACTTTTGATAAATTGGCTGAGTTTCTTATTCAAGATAACCTCTCTCTACCTAAGAAATCTATGAAAAATGAGGAAGCCCATGTTTTAGAGTCTAAGCCTAGTTCATCTTCTTCTAGTCAACAAAATAATAGAAGGAATAGTTATAGAGGGAGTCAAGGTTTAGAGGAGGCAAATACCAAAACTAAGGTAGAGGTTATTCAAATCAAAAATCTAATCATTCTCATTCAAATGAAATGAGTGATAGAGGGCATTGTCATCACTCTTATAGAGGTAGAGGTCGAGGTAGATCAGACATTCAGTGTCATAGATGTGGGAAATTTGGTCACATTGCCTCTTAGTATAGGATTCCTTTTGATAAAATTTAGATGCCAAAAAAATTTACTAAGTCTAACTCTAATCAATATGTTGACCATGATTATTATGATTCTAGCAATGTTCCTCATGAATCTGTATTCACTGTTTTAGGACACATTGATTATATAGAATATGAGGCTAGAGATGAGCTCATAGATGTATGGGTTTTAGATACAAAATCAACCAAACACATGACATTTATGTGAGACTTCTTTTGGAATTTTAAATAATATTCTCTCTCTGATATCCTTGGTAGATAAGTCTTTGCATACTCCATAAGGTCTTGGGTTAATTCAGATTATCCTTCTTAATGGATCAATCAAATACTTAGAGAATGTTTGGTATGTTCCCACATTACAAAAAAATCTTCTTTCCTTGGTAACTATTTGAAAGAAATGTTATCAAACTATCCTTGAAAATGGGCTCATTTATATAAATTCATTAAAGGATGGATATAAAACCATGTATATGGGATACGAGGATGGAAATTTGGTTATATTGCATTGTAAAGTGCTTCCTCCCATAGTAGAACTTGTGTTAGTTGTTGATATAGGTATAGGTACTATGTCTACACAACGGTTATGGCATCTCTACTATGGACATTTTAATGTTCACTCTTTAGTGGACTTCCAGAGATATGGTATGGTGAGTGGGTTACCCAATTTTCATAAAGATAATATTCTTTGTGAATCTTTTTTTTTTGGCAAATAGAATCAAGAAAATTTTCCTAAGTTTTCTTCATGGAGAGCTAACAGATTCTTTAGTTAGTTCATAGTGATGTATGTGACATGAATAAGTCATCCATTGGAGGGTGTAGATATTTTGTGTTGTTTATTGATGATTTTTTTAGAATGACTTGGGTATTTTTCATGAAAAAAATCAAAAGTTTTCACTATGTTTTTTGATTGGTTACACTTGTTTGAAAAAGAAACAAGTTCACACTTAGCCACTCTTCATTTAGACAATGGTGATGAGTATACTCCATAGTAAAATGGAGTATCTGAATGAATGAATAGAACTTTAGATGGCACAACATGAGCTATGTTGCACTATAAATAACTTGATGATAAGTTTTGATCCAAAGCAATTAGTACTGCAGTGTATTTGAGAAATAGGTCCCCCATAGTTGCACTTTTGGGACAAACTCCATATGAGGCTTGGTATGGGTTTAAACCAAAATTTAAACACTTGAAAGTTTTTGAATGCCTTTATTTTTCTTTAGTTCCCACTAAACATAGAACTAAGTTGGAACCACAAAGTTGAAAATGTATATTTATTGGATATTTAGAAAATAAAAAGGCGTATCGTTTACTTACACAGGACATAGGAAAATTCATAGTGAGTCAGGATGTGGTATTTGATGAATTTGATACTATGAATATTGTAGATATTGATTCTTAATTTGATGGGTTAGAGAGGAAAATTGCAAAACATGATAAGGGACTTAATAATGAGGGAAATTCTTAGAGTTTTTGGTATGATACTAATATCCCTTCAATTTCCTCTCCTTCATCTACTAATTCACAGGTTGATGACTTAGAAAATGTTGAAAATTCTCTAATTCTTCCTTTTAATGGTGCACATGATGAGAATTATGGTGTTCCTAGTTTGAATAATTTGAATAAGTATCTAAAATGGGCTCAAAGTACTTTTTCTAACTTGAAAGTAAATGAAGTTGTTCTAGTAAGTCCTAGGAGTTATCATAAATAGGTGAACTATGTAATGGTTTTACTACTTCTTCCACTGAGCCATCTACTTTTGAGGAGGCCTATACTAAACATGTTTGGCAATAGGCAATGCAAAGTGAGTATGATGCAATACTTAACAATAATACTAGGGTTTTGGTTAATCCTCCACATGTTTAACCCATAAGATGCAAATGGGTTTATAGGACATAAATATGTGTACATTCATCCAATATTAAAACTTCTCTTTCACCAAGAGAAGAAAACATTATCCCATAAATTTCAAGGGAGAACAGTCAAACAACATTCTAAAACAATTCCCATTTAAGAGAACATTAAAATAACATCTTCACACTATCAAAATAGAAAATGATAATAAAAATTCACCCCTATGCTAACTAAAGAGATGACACTTCTTCAAAATCCACATGCCTTAAGAGTACAAATTCCATAAACAAACTCCTAACACAAAGGAATTATCAAGCAATACAATAACACTTTACTAAGAAGATTTCCACCACCCTAGGTGGTACTAAAAGCAAAATGGTCTTATAAGATTTCCCACTCCTAGGTTTAGTAAATAAAAGACACAAAATCTAAATCAAAAAAATTTAAATTAAAATCATCCCAAGCTTATCAAACACTCACAAAACTCAATAATAAAGATGACTTGATATTCAAGAATGACATAATCATACTCGAGGTATCTGATCTAAGTGATCAAACTATGGTAGAAAACTTTTTTTCATAACTCATGAACTATGTTATATACACATCTACCCATACCTCAAATACAACCATCACCAATGGACACTCAATAAACCAATCCCCTAAACAAATCAAAGGGGTACAAGTGCTCTTAAGGCTCACACACAAAGACTATACCATACTTACAAAAGTCACTAGGCTACACAGGTGGGTCTACTAAGTCTGAAAAAATCTAACCATAGAGTAATATAGTTCTACACTGAGACACCACAAGTGCAAATACTAGTGCAAAACTTCATGTCACTAAGCCATGAAAATTCTAATAGACTCATTATGTCTTAGAGTTTGAGCCATAGCTCTGATACCACATGTAACATCCCTACTGGGATCTAACTAAAAATATGCAAAAAAAAATTAAAACAAACACATATGCAAAAGTAGACTATATCTCAAGAGTCTAACAGAGATAATAATAGTATTCACATGAAAAAATGACATCAAATCATATTACAACATAAAATATGGATGTCTAATATCATGCAAGATAGTCAACTCAATATCAAAAGTGGTTATAACATTTTGAACACAACTTATCTAAATAAACAATTACCACTTCAATATGCATCAAAGTATAATTACAACTCTTCATGACTACTTTAAAATAGAAAGTACAATATAATACAATGTAAAAATAAGATACTTGGCTACCCTAGAGCATAGTTCCTGAACTTCAAGTTATGTGGTAATCTCAAGTGTCATCTCAATAAGTAGTACTATTGTGGGGAGGGAGAGCATCATTCAAGTGTTTTTCCACACCATGGACCAATAATCCCCTACACTATCCCATCAAGGAATGGCCCTCCCTTCATGGATGGGTAGATAATGACAGTATGAGAATCCAAATAGACTAGCAAGTACACATGTGCTATATGATTTCTAGCTAACTAAACATCCAGTGTATCATAGAAAAATTGATCTATTGTAAGATATTGCACATACATGTAAATCATACTCATGAAATGATAATGCCTCACTCTACATACTTTGGCCCAGATTTTTATGAATAATAAATAATAATGTTTCAGATCAATCTATTTCATATGCACCATTTGATCAGATTGCCTTCATCTAACATTGCAATGCCAATAAGCTAGTGAAGTCCATCTCACTCCTTTCTCTACATTAACAATTCAAATTGGTCAAATATAATTCAACTATAAGATTCATCAACTTGCATACTATTAGCAATGCATCACATAACATTTTATACATAGGAGTAATAGCAACATACATTTAGTCTATCAAACATATGCATGAATCTTTCATTATCTTCTATCCCATACTAAAAATAATTATTACAAATATACCACCTAGAAAAACATATAATTTTAATAATATAATTGGTTTCCAGTTATCTACACCAAATATCAACCCATATTACCACAGACCAATGTTCCAATACTTAACTACCAATTTCCCACAATCAAACATATGAAGTAGTCTCAAATATATAGAAACACAAGCATTGTACAAGTAACTATATATAACAAGTCATTATTCCCATGGAACACAATAAAATTCTAACGCAACATTTTCTAAACTCTACAAGTCTTACCAACTATAATAACACACACTATCCATAGTAATAACCAACATGTATTTAGAAAATAGTCAGATGTAGACATGAGTTTAGATACAATAATTGTAGTAAGTACCACCCAGATACAATATACTTCTATACCATATTACCCTATGATATCCCATACTATCACATGTTCCTAACTATATGATGGGGAATCCAGAACAACACACCTATTCTGATCCCACTTGTCAAGATCTAGCTCCTTAGAAAGAGCACAATATGATTACCACATACAAGCAATTAAACATGCAGAATTAACCAGAAGTAATAAGTAACTAGAATTCACAAATGACACAGAATATGAGAGACAACACAATATGTATTAATACTCATTCAGAAAGAAAATACAATAAAGAGACGCCACACTCTTCCACACCTTTCAGGCTTCCCACACCAAGTGTACAGTAATTCTCCTCAAGAGTTCACTCCCCTACCAAAAATGGTCCAAACACACAACTCACACAGAATTGGTGTTCACATCTAACCAGTCAATAATAACCCTGCCAGTACACAAGTACTCAAAGTACTTCAAGTAGATCTCCAATGATCTTACTTACACATGTAGATCTTCAAATGTGGCCTTACACACCTGCTGACCAAGATCCTACAACTAGAAGAAATCCTTTTCTTGCCTTAATTACAATACATGCCAATGGATCTATAATAGATCCCAAACTAAACAATAACTTAGACTCTTAATTTAGACACGCAGCTCAAGACTCAAAATTAGCCCTTAACATGCAAACACTCAGTTCAACGAACTAACTATCCATGCAACGAATAGTTTTGGAACTGCCACAAGTGATTGACATCGGTCCCTGTCTGCCTAGAGGTGACCAACGTTGACCGACCTCCTACCGATGCTAGTTGTCTTTATTTCATACCTGCTAATGCCGGTTGCCTTCTGCACTATACTCTACTGATGCCACTCTCCCTAGAACTCAGCAACCTCCTCCATGTCTGCAATAGTTGAAACTTTTAGCTCCATAACCTAACAATCTCCCACTTGGAGATAAACAGTTACAACTATACCTATACCTGTACACCATCTAGTTTGTTCCCTTGGCTTTATATCCCTCTTTAATATCACTCTTGAAGACCAACCATCACAAATCTTGTGGTGCACCTCCTATCATCCAAATCACCTGCCACATCTGTATCTACAAACCATGTAGAAAAGAACTTGACCCTGCATAGCATGTCGCCCTGCTGCTGGTCCCTCTAAGAAACCATTGAACTGCCCTCCAGTGCTTCTTTCTCGAATTGGCTCAAAACATGTGACAACTCCCACTGCTTGGGAAAACTCAAGTCTAGTACATACCATGCACTTAACCTCATTATGTGAATTAGGCCCCTATTCTGTGAACTATCTAACCATCAGCGTGCTAACCAGTATCACATAATCATCCTGAAACAAAGTCAATATGTGACCTTCTATGTCCCTAGAACACACTCATGCCAAAGAATCTTGTTGCTCCTAGATTCTTCATGACACACCTCTGAACTAGCTTTACCTTTAGTTTAGCAACTCCCTATATATGTAACCTTGCAACAAGCACATCATATAGTAACAAGATAATGTAGCTAATATTATCCAACCTGGTAAAGAGAAACACAATGGTCAAACCTCCATTGTCCTGTAGCTTACTCAAGACCATATACCCTGGCCTTCCGTCTCACATGTCCATTCCTACTCTTCTTTATCCTAAACATCCATTCGTCTCTCAGTGCTTCCTTCCAGCTGGCAACTCCACCAAAAAACCTTGGTTTGGTTCTCCTCCAAAGAATCACATCCTTCATCCATGCCAAGCTCCCACTATTTCCTGGATCTACCTGCTCTGCTTCTTTAATAACTTCCTAGTTATTTACGATCAGTGAGCAACAAGTAGTGTAAAGAAGGGAAATGACAAATTTGAGGCTTACTTACCCTTTAAGTCCTCCATATGGGCACTTGAGACTCCCTAACAGCTTGATGTCTGCCCAAAATTTGTCTCAGTGATCGATGCCTATCACATCTCAGTCTGCACTTGACTGATGTCAATTCCATGCAACTGCCTCATCACTGACGTCAATTCCCATTGATCAATGCCAGTGTTTATCTATCCCTGAGTCACCAACGTCAGGCTACACATAGCCAATGTCGGTCCCTATCTGGATGTCGATGCCAGTTTTCTAACCGACATTGGTCTCTATGTTTTACTTGTGAGCGATGAGTTCTACCCATGAGCTCCTTTTAGATCAAACCCTTATCCAAATCACCCTTACTTTGCTCATAATTCTTTAGCCCCTTTCGCTGATCTCTATCCGTCACCTTCTCCTTGAAAACCAAGACTTTCTTGTTCTTGTCACGAATATCAGATTCCTCAAGAAATGTTACCTTCTTCTTCTGCATATAGAAATCTCGATTCATGCTTTTCAAATTTGAAAACATACCCTTTGACTCAAGAACATGCATCTCCTTCTTATTCATGTGACCAAGCCTATTAAGCCACATCTTCGAATCTACAGCTAAAGTAGATAACCCAGAAAGAGAATCAGTAATACAAGTAGATAGATAAAGCGTACCTACTTTCTTACCTCTTGCTACAACAAGTGAACCCTTGGTAACCTTCCAAGGGTCCGCTATGAGAGTTACTGTGCAACCCTCATCACTCAAACTTCTAACAGAAATCAAATTCTGCTCTAGAACTGGGATATGCATGACCTCCTTCAACACCCATGTGTTCCCTGTCTGCAATTTTAGCTTCACTTTCCCTTTGCCAACCATTTACAAGGCTTACCATCCCCTAAAAAAATTTCTCCAAAGTCTCCCTGGACATATTCATGAAAAAATTCCCTATTTGGGGATGCATGAAAAGAGGCACCAAAATCTAAAACCCAAGATTCTACTTTATCTAAGGAACATACCAGAGCATCCTATGCAACAACACTTGCAACAATACTTGCAACACCTACTTCTTTATGTCTTTCATGCTGATCTTCATCTGACCTACAATCTCTCTTTAAGTACCCTTGCTTTCCACATTTCCAATAAGTTATTCTGCCATACCTAGACTTGGATCTCATGCCTATCTTTGGCCTTGATCTCCCACGCTTGATCTTCTCTCTTTGCCTTCCCCTACTTTCCACACTCAAAGCATTCCCTGATGATTCACCTGTGCTTTTCCTGTGAATCTCTTCATTCAAGATTACACTCACAACATCATCCACTTTTAAGATTTTTGAAGCAGATGTAGTATTACTAACTCCCATTACCAAATTCTTCCAACTTTCAGGTAATGAACATAAGATTAAGAGAGCCTTAATTTCATCATCAAAAACAATATTGACTGAATTTAACTGGTTTACCAAACCATGGAAATCACTAAGATGACTATGTACAGATCCACCTTCCAACATTTGCAAATTAAATAATTGATTCATAAGAAATACCTTATTCGATGCTGAGGGTTTTTCATATAAATTTGCCAAAGATTCCATTAACTCTACCATTGTCTTAGCGTGTGATAAGTTGGAAATCATAGACAATGCAAGACTCAACCTTATAGATCCCAGAGCCTTCCGATCAAGAACCTCTCATTCTTCATCCTTCATATCTCGGGGCTTGCAATCAACCCCACCCAACAATAAGTACAAAGCTTTTTGATAAAGATAATCTTCAATCTGCATCCTCCATAATTGATAGTTCTTGCCATTAAACTTCTCCATTCGTAACTTACTTTCTTCTGCCATTGATATACTCCCACTCAAACAGAAACCCCTGTGAGTAACCTGTAATCAACAAACACTAACCAGATCTAATCTAACCTGTTAGTATCCCAAACAAAATCTCTGATACCAATTGATGGGGAATCCAAAACAACAGACCTGTTCTGATCCCACTTGTCAGGATCTTGCTCCTCAAAAAGAGCACAATATGATTACCACATACAAGTAATTAAACATGTGGAATTAACCAGAAGCAATAAGTAGCTAGAATTCACAAATGACATAGAATATGAGAGACAACACAATATGTATTAATACTCATTCAGAAAGAAAATACAATAAAGAGATGCCACACTCTTCCACACCTTTCAGGCTTCCCACACCAAGTGTATAGTAATTCTCCTCAAGAGTTCACTCCCCTACCAAAAATGGTCCCAACACACAACTCACACACAAAATTGGTTTTCACCTCCAACCAGTCAGTAATAACCCTGCCAGTACACAAGTACTCAAAGTACTTCAAGTAGATCTCCAATGATCTTACTTACACATGTAGATCTTCAAACCTAGCCTTGCACACCTGCTGACCAAGATCCTACAACTGTAAGAAATCCTTTTCTTGCCTTAATTACAATACATGCCAATGGGTCTATAAATAGATCTTAGACTAAACAATAACTTAGACTCTTAATTTAGACACGCAGCTCAAGACATGAAATTAGCCCTTAACATGCAAACACTTAGTTCAACAAACTATCTGTGTAAAGAATAGTTCTAGAACTACCACAGGTGACCAACGTCGATCCCTGTCTGCATGGAGGTGACTGATGTTGGTTGACCTCCTACCGATGTCGGTTGTCTTTAGTTCACACCTATCGATGTTGATTGCCTTCTGCACTATACTCTATCGACGCCGATCTCCTTGGAACTCAGCAACCTCCTCTATGTCTGCAATAATTGAAGCTTTTAGCTCCACAACCTAACAATCTCCTACTTAGAGATAAACAGCTGCAACTGTACCTATACCTGTACACCATCTAGTTTGTTCCCTTAGCTTTGTATCCCTCTTCAAGATCACTCTTGAAGACCAACCACCACAAATCTTGTGGTGCACCTCATGTCATCCAAATCACCTGCCACATCTGTATCTACAAACCATGTAGAAAAGAACTTGACCCTGCATAGCATGTCGACCTACTGCTGGTCCCTCTAAGAATCCACTGAACTGCCCTCTAGTGCTTCTTTCCCAAATTGGCTCCAAACTTGTGACAACTCTCACTGCTTGGGAAAACTCAGGTCTAGTACATACCATGCACTTAACCTCATTATGTGAATTAGGCCCCTATTCTGTGAACTGTCCAACCATCAGCGTGCTAATCAGTATCACACAATCATCCTGAAACAAAGTCAACCTGTGACCTTTTATGTCCCTAGAACACACTCATGCCAAAGAATCTTGCTGCTCCCCGATTCCTCATGACACACCTCTGAACTAGCTTTACCTTTAGTTTAGCAACTCCTTGTATATGTAACCCTACAACAAGCACATCATATAGTAACAAGATAATGTAGCTAATATTATCCAACCTGGTAAAGAGAAACACAATGGTCAAACCTCCATTGTCCTGTAGCCTACTCAAGACCATACACCCTGGCCTTCCGTCTCACATGTCCATTCCCACTCTTCTTTATCCTAAACATCTATTCGTCTCTTAGTGCTTCCTTCCAACTAGAAACTCCACCAAAAAACCCCAGTTTAGTTCTCCTCTAAGGAATCACATCCTTCATCCATGCCAAGCTCCCACTGTTTCCTAGATCTACCTACTCTGCTTCTTTAATAACTTCTTGGTTCTTTACCATCAGTGAGAAACAAGTAGTATAAAGAAGGGAAATGATGAATTTGAGGCTTACTTATCCTTTAAGTCCTCCATATGGGTGCTTGAGACTCCCTGACAGCTTGTTATCTGCCCAAAATTTCTCTCAATGGACGATGCCAGTTACATCTCAATTTGCACCTGACCGACATCAGTTCCATGCGATTGCCTCATCACCGACATCGGTTCCTACTAACTGATGCTGGTGTTTATCTATCCTTGAGTCATCAATGTCAGGCTGCACATAGCTGATGTCAGTCCCTATCTGGATGTCGATGCTAATTTTCTAACCAACGTTGGTCTCTGTGTTTTACTTGTGAGTGATGACTTCTACTCGTGAGCTCCTTTTGGATCAAACCCTTGTCCAAATCACCCTTGCTTTGCTCAAAATTCTTTAGCCCCTTCTGCTGACCTCTATCCATCACCTTCTCCTTAAAAACCAAGACTTTCTTGTTCTTGTCACGAACATCAGATTTCTTAAGAAACATTACCTTCTTCTTCTGCATATAGAAATCTCGATTCATGCTTTTCAAATTTGAAAACATACCCTTTGACTCAAGAACATGCATCTCCTTCTTATTCATGTGACCAAGCCTATTAAGCCACATCTTCAAATCTATAGCTAAAGTAGATAACCCAAAAAGAGAATCAGTAATACAAGTAGATAGATAAAGCGTACCTACTTTCTTACCTCTTGTTACAATAAGTGCACCCTTGGTAACCTTCCAAGAGTCCACTGTGAGAGTTACTATGCAACCCTCATCACCCAAACTTCTAACAAAAATCAAATTCCACTCCAAAATTGGGATATGCATGACCTCCTTCAAAACCCATGTGTTCTTTGTCTGTAATTTTAGCTTGACTTTCCCTTTGCCAACCATCTGACAAGGCTTACCATCCCCTAAAAAAATTTCTCCAAAGTCTCCCTGGACATATTCATGAAAAAGTTACCTATTTGGGGATGCATGAAAAGAGGCACCAGAATCTAAAACACAAGATTCTACTTTATCTAAGGAACATACCAGAGCATCCTGTGCAACAACACTTGCAACAATACCTGCTTCTTCATTTCCTTCATGCTGATCTTCATCCGACTTGCAATCTATCTTTAAGTGCCCTTGCTTTCCACATTTTTAGCAGGTTATTCTATCATACCTAGACTTGGATCTCCTACCTATCTTTGACCTTTATCTCCCACACTCAATCTTCTCTCTTTGGCTTCCCCTACTTTCCACACTCAAAGCATTCCCTGATCATTCACCTGTGCTTTTCCTGCAAATCTCTTCATTCAAGATTACACTCACAACATCATCCACTTTTAAGATTTTTAAAGCAGACGCAGTATTACTAACTGCCATTACCAAATTCTCCCAACTTTCAGGGAATGAACATAAGATTAAGAGAGCCTAGATTTTATCATCAAAAACAATATTGACTAAATTTAACTGGTTTACCAAACCATGGAAATCACTAAGATGACTATGTACAGATCCACCTTCCAACATTTGCAAATTAAATAATTACTTCATAAGAAATACCTTATTCAAAGCTGAGGGTTTTTCATATAAATTTGCCAAAGATTCCATCAACTCTACCATTGTCTTAGCGTGTGATAGTTGGAAATCACAAACGATGCAAGACTCAACCTTATAGATCCCAGAGCCTTCTGATCAAGAACCTCCCATTCTTCATCCTTCATATCCCAGGGCTTGCAATCAACCCCACCCAATAATAAGTACAAATCTTTCTGATACAGATAATCTTTAATCTGCATCCTCCATAATTGATAGTTCTTGCCATTAAACTTCTCCATTTGTAGCTTACTTTTTTCTACCATTGCTATACTCCCACTCAAATAGAAACCCCTGTGAGTAACCTGTAATCAACACACACTAACCAGATCTAATCCAACTTGTTAGTATCCCAACCAAAAGCTCTGATACCAATTGATGGGGAATCCAAAACAACACACTTGTTCTAATCCCACTTGTCAGGATCTTGCTCCTCAGAAAGATCACAATATGATTACCACAGACAAGCAATTAAACATGCAAAATTAACCAAAAGCAATAAGTAACTAGAATTCACAAATGACATAGAATATGAGAGACAACACAATATGTATTAATACTCATTCAGAAAGAAAATACAATAAAGAGATGCCACACTCTTCCACACCTTTCAGGTTTCCCACACCAAGTGAATAGTAATTCTCCTCAAGAGTTCACTCCCCTACCAAAAATGGTCCCAACACACAACTCACACACAGAATTGGTGTTCACCTCCAACCAGTCAGTAATAACCCTGCCAGTACACAAGTACTCAAAGTACTTCAAGTAGATCTCCAATGATCTTACTTACACATGTAGATCTTCAAACGTGGCCTTGCACACCTGCTGACCAAAATCCTACAATTGGAAGAAATCCTTTTCTTGCCTTAATTACAATACATGCCAATGGGTCTATAAATAGATCTTAGACTAAATAATAACTTAGACTCTTAATTTAGACACGCAGCTCAGATTCAAAATTAGCCCTTAACATGCAAACACTTGGTTCAACAAACTAATTGTCTGTGCAATGAACAGTTTTGGAATCACCATATGTGACCGATGTCAGTCCCTGTCTGCTTGGAGGTGACTGACGTTAGCCGACCTCCTATTGATGCTGGTTGTCTTCAGTTCACACCTGCCGATGTCAGTTGCCTTTTGCACTATACTCTATCGATGCCGGTCTCCCTAGAACTCAGCAACCTCCTCCATGTCTACAATAGTTGAAGCTTTTAGCTCCACAACCTAACACTATATAGAGACTCATACACCAAACTTATGTTTTCATGACTCAATCGATTCATGCAGATATTAACAAGCAAACAATAAGGAATTATACCATCTAAGTATATCTTTAATTAAACTGCATACTATCACACCAAGTATCATTGCATATAGACATGCATCATGATGTACCATTACGTACTAAGTATAAGAAAACATTTATACATATTAGCACACTCACTGTATGTAATGCACACAAATATTCCATATTGAATATACATGATTAACAATCATTCATAGTGATTTAGATAATTCATAAATCCATTATGAATTTACATCCTATCGACTCATTTACTTATAGGAGCTTGATCCAAAGGTTATGGTTCCTAATTCTTAATGACTTATTCAAATCATCCAATGAACTATAGGTATAATCCCTATAAACTAGCACTTGCATATCCTAATGTGCACCACATGTGGTTATTCTTATTGTTATGCAATTTTTAAACCACATTTTATTGTTTTAATCATAATCATTAGGCATAGAAATTGACTACTAAAGTAGTTATACATGGAACACACTCATTATAACAACTAGAAAAACCCAAACTTCATTTTCCCCAAACATAAGTAATCTATCCTAGCATTGTTTTACATTTAGAGATCTATAAATAGATGCATGTTAGTTTATTTATAAGTAATTCTTTTATTTTGGCTAATAATCCACCCAAGGAATACAATTACAAGAGTACATTATTTTTTTCTTAAGTATGATATCAAGCATATTTTCACTCATTTCCATAAATGAACATTCTGATATTTATATCATAACTACATATCTTGTTATGATGTTATGCTCCTTGTGATAGATCTTGTACCATAAAGTACATATATTGACTTATGGAACTATAATTTTTGGTTAAGAAATATTTTTCAAATATATGAAATTCTACCAATTATGTCATCCTATGATGATAAATTAAGCAATGGTTATACCTAATCATAACATTTACGGTTATATATAAATGAATAGTTTCCTAGAAGGTAACATCCCTTCTATCTTGTGGTGAAAACCATTCAGAGTAATTGTTCTGAGCTTAAATAAAATAGTCAATTCACCTCCAAGAATTCATTAGCTTACTATGAAAACTAAGCTAAGCATTTATATATAAATCTCTAAAATGAAGATTTATTTCACCTAGACTCTCTCATGCTAACTTCAATTTCTTTAAAGGTTGCTAAATACCATGATTACAAAATAGTGTCTTCAATTATCCAAAAACAAGATTGATTAAATATATGGTCCTTTTACACTCGGCCTATTCCCAAAGTACTTGAACACATATTAATAGTTTTATAATACAATTTTCTAAAAATACAAATAAACTCATGTTCAAATTTGGTGATATTATAAATTGATGCATTGTATAATCTTATATTAATACGACTCTTGAAAATCACACCATGGTTTATTCTTATTTTTTTTGCCACTTGCAAGCATATTTACCTATATGTATACAAATTACAATCTTATATTTATGTAATCTGCTATTGTCAAATAATACTATTTACATTCTTTTCTTAATAAACAAATCTTTATTATATAATCTTGTTAAAAGACATAATCTAGGTTTTATCAGAATATAATATTCTTGCAAAATATGGTATATCGCCCCTTTTTTTTAGATTGTTAAACAATATTTGGAATTTCAATGGGTCAATGCTAGACATTAAATAAAATCCTTTTTATAGTAGGGTGATGCCTACCCTTAGCTAATAAGTCAATATTTTGATTTCATTACATTCACTTTAACCTGACTAAGAATCCTTATTAGCTATTACTTAACTTATGGTAAGTTGATATGTAATCATTAGTTTGACTCATTATGTAATAATTATTGTTACAAGCAAAAAATCATTACCCATTATTAGTAACTTTAAATTGTTTGATGAAAAGCTAATAATGGGTATATGGGTATATTAAACCCAGATTTGATTTCATTCACTATTTGACTCCATCACCTAGATTTGGAGCAATCTGACACCCTACACCATATAGTTGGTTGGAAGAATTAATAAATGGTAACCAAAATTTGGGTGCCCAGTAGTGAATAACAATTCTATTAATAAAATATCATATCAATGCTAAGATTACTTGTTGGAGGGACAACAAATAAGACTTAAACTAAGATTACTCATGTTTCCTAACCATACAACACCATAATATAACAAATTGTGTAAAATGTAATATTCCATTGGGTGATTTCAGTTGGTGTGGTGCTATTATATTAGGATTATTTAAATAATCAAACCATATGATGCCCAATTTGCTATTATATATGGTTGAAAAGTATATAAATAAAATTCAGTTGGTCACCACCTTTTCTAGTAAAGTTTGGTTAAAGAAGAAAAATCCAATTCTATTTTATACAATATATACTAATATGTGTTTATACCTATGTTATTATTCTATAGCACATTAAATATCTTTAACTAATAAAAATAATTACTCCCTAAAAAAAGACCCATCACTACATATAGTATTTATACTCATATTTGGAGATTCACTCTTTTCGGTGGTGGTTTGAACTCATTTATGATAAGATATCATTGTATAATTGCTAATTTAGTAAAGAGTTCAATGTAAGCAATTTAATTATGTATAGCTATATATTCACTAATAAATCAAAGTATAAATTATTTTATATTTGATGGAGGTAAAAGATGATTGAGAAGGGGGGTGAATCAATAATCTAATAATGTATATTCAATTTCATTGACATTCCATTGAAACATGAAGCAAGATAGCATAAACAAACTAACACATGAGCAAGAATAATAAAAATCAATATATAAGTACACCTCATGTATGTGGGAAACCCCCATGGGGAATGAAACCCACTCTCAAGCCTACAACCAATGGAATACTTGTCCTATAAGATAGAGCAAACAAGAGACCTTTTATGAAGCACCAAATCCACAAGGAGCACCAACCCCTCAATATTTGTCTAGATCCAACTAGCAAGGAGGATAAAACCCCTTAAGTATTTAATCACCCACTTAAACACCTAATATATAATTTCTACCACTTTTATAATCTCTTATAAACCTAATGATGACCTTCTCTTGCTCTAACACCTATAATCCCCTTCATAATCCTTTCGCTCAACCAAGTCACACCTTAGACTGTTAGGTCTAATGACTTGCTAGCTCATGAACCTAATTATATTAATGAATAATCCTTAACAACCTTTGATGGTCCTTAATTACCTACTCCTTCTCTTTCAAATTCTCTTCTTCCTTACTCTATTCCATCATTCACACACACACAAAATAGGCCAAATAAGCCTTGCCTTTATAGCTTTCACTTCAACTAACCCATCTTGGTCAGATAATATGCTTCACTTACATGGATCACACCAAAAATAGGTTATTACACACATTACATATGATAACCAAAAATCCATAGGTCAGCCAATACCCTTAGGACCCAAAACCTCTATTAGGCCTAATTGAGACCTAAAGCAATTAGGTCTATTCATGCACATATTACAAATTGGATTCCTTAAACCACATTAAACCTTAAAAAATAGGTGAAACACATCAAACCTAACTCCAATAGATCATTTATTACTCCCTTATAATTCCATAACATCTATAACTCCAACTCATACCTTAAACCAAGCCTTTTAGACTACTTGTTAATTAGACCTTCACGCAATGAAAATACTATCTTACACATCTAAAGTGTATGCTTAATTATTCCACATAAAAATATGAATAAATAAAATTAATTTATCCTATATGACCTAAAAAAACACCATAAAATCCATTTGGAACCTTCACATATCTCACACAGGTCCAAACCAACTCAAAGAAACTGATTACTCGAACTGGTCAAGTACTTCAAAAACATAGTCAAATAAATTTGAATTTCCACATCTGATTAGGGACAAAATAATACAACCAATGAATTTTAATCAATATTTTAGAATTGTATGACATCTCCATACTCATTTTTTACTTCAAATATATTCAAACAACTTCAAACTTACTTCTTTAAACAGACCACTCAAACTACATGTAGCCTTCAGGAACATAGTCATAAACAAGTTCTTGTTTAACACCTATAAGTGTGTTTCCAAGACATATAATAAATATTTATTAATAATTTTTAATCCCTTTGTCAAAATCCAATATTTATTTCTCATTTACAACCAACTTTCATTGGTCTAACAGACTAATTCCTTAGGTTACTATCTCATAGTCTTAACACGGAAAAGTCTACCATGATCAATGGTCAAAAAAGAACACTTACAAATATTTTAAACCTCTCATAATGGATATTAATGCAACTAGGATACTTATAATTCAATCCCATATACATTTGATATCTCAAATCATCTTGAATCACTTCAGACGAGCCTTACCAAAAAGGCTACTTCAGACTGTTATTTTCTCCTTTAGGCCTCTAACGACTAGGAAACTTTGAAATTTTAGAAATTTGACATATAAATATGAATATAATTTAAAATTTACATATAATTTTTTTTTAATTCATAATATTTATAACACACCCATTATTTCCCCTGATCATATTCAAAAATCTCTCACAATATCAAAATTACTGTTAAGAAGCACTTTTATATGGACCCACAAATAGTCAAGATTATAAAAACACATATTAAAGAACCTATAAGAGTCCTATACAACCTCCAATAATCATATTTTATCACCCAGTCCATTTTTATCTCAAACCATCAAGATCTTCTCTATTAGGTCTAAGACTAGGATTTTTGCACACAAAAACCTACTTACCTTCTTAACAATCATTCATAAATAATAGAGCCTTAACCCCTAAATTAATTATTGTATAATATTATTAAATACCCTATCCAAAATATATAAAAGTATCATCTCCCAATGTATACCCTTCACATGCCAATGAACACAAGAAAGTCCTTCTCGGGCTCACTAGACACCTTTCTAGCACCTCTTAAAGCCATAGGATCCTTTTTATGACTTCTTACTTCAAAATTTGACCTCTAACTTGTTAAATGAAATTTAACACTCCTCTATTTTCATCTCCCATGTATATATAATCTTAATCACTTTTAAATCACTCTTTAACCCTTCACAAAGCCTCAATAGCCCATCTAGGTCAACTAGGTCAATAGCTAACCTATCATATAGATCACTTGCCACCTCTTAAAAACCATAAACCTAAAATTTTATCACTATAAACATGTCTAAAATTAATATTCTAAGCATATTTATCTCATTACCATGTCACACAAGCCATAGTGCTCAAAACCCCATAGGCAACCATACATGATCAAGGCCTATAAGACACACAATGTCATGCATACTTCATAGAAACCCCATGAAGTCAACATTTAATCTTAGAAAACATCAAGAACATGTCAACCATTTTCATATTAGGCTCCAATATATCCATTTAGGTCATCCATGTAATCTACACATTGTACTAAGTACACTATGCCACCATACTCTATTTCACTAACATCACAGACCACTTTGTCATCGCTAATGCCTCAATGACATAAATTAAAACACTTAACATCAAATACCCAATAATCTCCCCCTTTTTCATTGATGGAAACATACCAAATCCTTCTCCCCCTTTGCCAAAATGATAAAGTGGGCTCACAATGATGAAGCAAAGAATCTAAAAAATGTTTTCAAAGCTAACATCATGCAAGACTCACCTTTTGAATATAATAAGGAAGGATCCTCTTGTGATCTTTGAATTGAAGTACTCATTGAACACCATTAAACTACTTGCCAATCATGAAAAATACTCATACTAGATTACAAGCTATCAAGATCCTTAGACCTATCATCAATTTGCAAGGCACCATAGCTCCCCCTAGGACCCTAATCCATTTTTAAGGCTCCCCCTTTGTCTACATAACCAATGCACACCTACAAGATCTTCAAGAACTGCTACCATCAACTCAAACAATAACATGAGTAATAAAGCACTATGTAGGCTCACTTACCATCATTCTCAAGGCACCATACAGAATAGTAGAGGCTTTTCAAGCATATCATCATACCTAAAATTCACTTAGAATAGGCCAACATGATAAATAGGAACCAGACATTCCTTATTTATTTGGAGATATTTCTCAAAAACCTTCATTTTCTTCACTAGGCCTACTTAGACCCCTTATACCCCTATCTAGCCAGTGTAGACCTCATAAATATCTACCCTGATCACTTAAATCCATGAAATTTTATATTTGAATACCACTATCATTCCCCCTTAGTCATGCTAAGAATGAGCCTCCAACACATTCTCCTTAGCATACTTCCTTCTTTAGCCTATAAGCCAATTAGACCTCCTAATGAGCAAAAACTTGAATAAAATGAATTATACTTACTTCCAGACCACTGTAAAAGTTTATTTAGATACCCATTTGTCCCATTCAACTACTTTTGAATCTTCTAGCCTCCAACTCCAAATTTTGACCACTTTTCCAAACATGCCCAAATCACTAGGCCTTCAAAGCAACAATTGGTCAAAAGTCAACCTCTAATCAATACAGACACTTGAGATAGATACCACACCTAGAGACCATCAAAACTCGCTTCCATGCAAAATTTAAATCCTCCACACCTTTGGGATCCATGACTTCCTTTATGCCACCAAACAATTGCTCTTGGGAAAAGAGCTCAGAACCACTCAGAACACTCCACCTGGCACAAATGGATTGAACAACTTATGAAATCACCTAGAACATGTATTAAACATAGGTTAAAACCTTCTTGATCATATAATACTTTATGATACATATCCAACCTTCATATAACCCTTAAAACCAAGCATTTTTGGCATACAAAGTCATCATCTACAATAGACACCTTGACCAAATGGTCAAAATCACACTTGGGCATCTTAGGAGTAACTCCAATCTATCTACCCTTATTTTACATGAAAAAACCAACTTGAATCATCTATTATTTACCTTATATCCACCTTGGAATACTCTAAGTGCTATATTAGCACCTTCTAGGCAGTCATCATTGCCAAAAATGGTCAACTTAGTTTTTTCACCATATAACTCACATCTGAGCTCATCAAATACTTAGATCACCTGGGAATGACTCATGAAAATCTTCCTTAAGACCTTAAAAAAACTAATCCACCTTTCTCCTTCAAATCACTACTCAACCAAGGCATCAAAAATTGGCCAAAAATGCACTTTAGGACCAGGAGACCTAAACATACCTCTTGAATAATCATCCTTACTTCTTTCTCTTCACTGACCTTTAGGATCAAGTAGACCTCCTCAAGTAAGCTTTAACATCTTCACAACATGTAAAAATAGATTTTCAAGCATTCTTCAAACAACACAAGCCATTAAGACTCAAATCACATATCAACTTCTTCTTATGGAGAAACTCAACCTCATGATTAAGGATAACTAGATAACTCTATATGCCATAATCTTCAACCTCTGTCTTCATACAAACAAGACCTATCCTGATAGCTCAGAATTATATGCATATTTGGATTATACACAATATATTTATATGTCTTTTTTAAGACCTTATGAGGTCACCAAAACACCAAGAGACTACTACAAATCAAAACACATCCTTCATGAATACATATGTAGACTTCTCTTCAAGAATATAAGAACCTTGTGATGTTACAAGCCATACTCATCTTTAGAATATTTTTAACTCCTTCATGATTATTAAATTATGGAAATAATACCTCTTATACCATAGAACTCTTCTTGAAGACTCTTCATATATACTCAAAGAATCAACTTCAGCAAGCACTATCTGGATTTGATAAGAAACTCAGAACTTGTCATCTATAGAACACTAAAACCCTCTTTATGATATCAACAACATGAAAACACATTATTTCATGACCTTTTGGGGTTATTTATATATCAAAATAACATTTTCATACACTTTGATCAGTCACCTTGAGAGTCTAAGATTACCATTTAGCTCAACAAGTCACACAGTCCATCAATTTTGAAACACAATCAACTTCTATGGATATTTTCTTACAAAGACACACTTCCAAATATTTCTCAATGAACCATAATTTTTTTTTCATGTATGATTCTTCTCTATGCCTAAAAAACCTTTCTCTCTTACCTAGAAAGCTTTTTTAGCTCTCATACTCTCATTAGGTCTCATGGAGACCTAAAATAAATAGGACTATCTTTCAAAATGTCTTCAAGTCTATCAACATAAGTTTGATCTTGGACTTAACTTCAACATAATCCTTATTCATTTCCATATGCCTTCTTTTACAAACCCCTATGCTTAAAGAACCACATGTAATAGCAAACAACTCACCTTGGCTTGAGTGAAGAACAATCCCTACCTTAACATCCTTTTCCATCTTAGAGAAACCTTCAAAATTCATCAATTTTAGAAGCATAAATTTGACAACATGAAGAACCATGACATCAACCAAGCTTCCATACTGATCATCACCAATTCTAACAATAAGTTGATTAGACTCATAAGATCACCTCTAATCCTACTAACAATAAGCTACTTAGGATCACCTATATGTTTTTAATCCTCTTTTAAAGGTCTAGCTCTGATACCAATTAATGGAGGTATAAGATGACTGAGAGGGGGTGAATTAGTCATCTAACAATGTATATTCGATTTCATTACCATTCTATTCAAGCATGAAGCAAGATAGCATAATAAAACTAACACAAGATCAAGAATAAGAACAATCAATACAAGTACACCTCATGTATGTGGGAAACCCCCATGGGGAATAAAACCCACTCTTAATCCTGTAACTAATGGATTACTTGTCCTATAAGATAGAGAAAATAAGATTTGTGACGCACCAACTCCACAAGGAGCACCAACCCCTCAATTTTTAGCTAACTCTAACTAGTAAAGAGGTTAAAACCCCTTGGGTTATTAAGCACCCACTTAACTACCTTAGCTCTGATGTCCACCACTACTCTGATGTCTTATACACCTGATGATGACCTTCTCTTGCTCTAACACCTGCAATCCCTTTCACAAGCCTTTCACTCAACCAAGTCACGCTTTAAAATGTTAGGTCTAATGACTTCATAGCTCATGAACCTAATTAGTCAATCATGACTAATCCTAAACAACCTCTAATGGTCCTCAATGAATTTCTCCTTCTCTTTCAAATGCTCTTCTTCTTCACTCTATTCCATCATTCACACACACACAAAATAGGCCAAATAAGCCTTGCCTTTATAGCTTTCACTTCAACTAACCCATCTTGGTCAGCCAAGATGATTCAATTACATGTATCATACCAAAAATAGGTTCTTACACACATTACATATGAGAAACAAACATTCCATATGTTATTCAATACCCTTAGGATGTAAAACCTCCATTAGGCCTAATTGAGACCTAAAACAATTAGGTCTATTCATGCACATGTTACAACTTGGATTCCTTAGACCACTTTCAACCTTCACCAATAGGTGAAACACATCAAACCTACCTAAAATATATCATTTATCACTCCCTTATAAGTCCATAACATTTTTACCTTTAACTCATACCTTATACCAAGCCTTTTAGACTACTCACTATTAGACCTTCACACAGTGAAAACACTATCTTACACATCTGTACGCTCAATTATTACACATAAACATATGAATAAATCACATTAATCATTCCTCCATGACCTAAAAAAAAAACACAAAATACATTTGTAACCTTCACATTGTTCCAAACCAACTCAAACAAACTGATTACTTGAACTAGTCAAGTACGTCAAAAACATAGTCAAAGAACTTTGACTTTCCACATCTGATTAGGGACAAACTAAGACAACCAATGCATTTTCATCAATATTTTAGAATTTTATAACATCTCCATACTCATTTTTTACTTCAACTCTATTTAACCAACTTCCAACTTACTTATTCAAATAGACCACTCAAACTGTTTGTAACCTTTAGGAATACAATCATAAACAAGTTCTTGTTTAACACCTATATGTGTGTTTCTAAGACATATAATACATATGTTTGAATCTTTTATCATCTATATGTAAAACTCCAATATATATTTCTCATTTACAACCAACTTATATTGGTCTAACATACCAATTCCAATAGTCACTATCTCACAGTCTTAACATAGTAAAGTCTGCTATGATCAATGGTCAAAAAAGAACACTTGCAAATATTTTAAACCTCTCCTAATGGATAATAATTAAACTATGAGACCTATAATTCATCCCCATATTCTTTTTATATCTCAAATTATCTTTAATCACTTCAAACTAGCCTTACCAAAAAGGCTACTTTAGACTGTTGTTTTCTCCTTTAGGCCTCCAGTGACTAGGCAAATTTGAACGTCTAAAACTTTGACACAGAAAGATGAATCTCAATAAAAATTTCCATATCCATTTATTAAAATTCATAATATTATCACACACCCATTATTTCCCCTAATCATATTCAAAAATCTTTCATAATATCAAAATTACTATTAAAAAGCACTTTTATATGGGACCCACAAATAGTCAAGATTAAAAAAATACATATTCAATAACCTAGAAGAGTACTCTACAACATATAATAATAATATTTTATCACCCAATCCATTATGTGTCCAAACCATCAAGATCTTCTCTATCAGGTCTAAGACAATGGGTTTTTACACATAAAAACCTGCTTACCTTCTTAATAATCATTAATAAATAATAGAGCCTTAACCTAGAAATGAATGCTTAGATAATCTTATTATAGACCCTCCCTAACATCTCCAAAAGTCTAAATTCCCCATGCAGACCCTACATGTGCCAAATAACATAAGAAAGTCCTTTTCAAGCTCACTAGACACCTTTCTAGCACCTCTTGAAGTCATAGGATCCTTTTTTGAATTTTTACTTAAACCTTTGAAATTTGACTTGGTCAATGCACTTGACCACTCCTCTTTGATCACATAATATGCAGATATAAGCCTAACCACTCTGAAATCACTCTTTGACCCTTCACAAAGCCTCACTAGCCTACCTAGGCCAACTAGGCCAATAGCCAAGTTGTCATTCAGATCACTTTCCACCTCTTTAAAACCATACACCTAACCTCTTAGCACCATATACATATATAAAATGCATATTCCAAGCATACTGAGCTCCTTACCATGTCACACAAACCATAGTGCTCAAAACCCCATAGGCAACCATACATGATCAAGGCCTATAAGACACACAATGTCTTGCATACTTCATAGAAACCACATGAATTCAAACTTTGAGATTATAATTCATTAGTAACATGTCAACCATCTTCATATTAGGCTCTAATATATCCATCTGGGTCATCCATGCAAGCTACATACTGTACTAAGCACACTATGCCACCATGCTCCATTTCACTAACATCATAGACCACTTTGTCATTACTAATGCCTCAATTAAATCAATGAAAACACTTAACATTAAATACCCAACAATATTTTCATATTTTAGACACCTGAAAATAGCCAATGATAACCTCTAATTAGGATTTAGGCTAGTTTCCATCTAAAATACACAAATTAGCCTAAAAACATGTAAACACACTAAATTATGTGAAACTAACATATTCAAGTGCTGATTTTGGGCAGGGTATCCCTAAATGGGGAAATAAAATTTATGGGATATCTAACTTTGATCAGTTCATTTCGAGTAAAAATGCCAATTTTGCACCCATGTGCTCTAGACTGCTCTTTCTTATCAAATGTTTTACACAAGACTTGTGCCTTTGTTATTTGTTATTGGCAACATTCTAAATGGGAATACACATCCAACACATCTGACGTGGACTTCCAATTCAAATCTAGTCAAATTTAGGACAATAACAAGGCATTCTGATCAATTTGGGTAATTTGTGCACAATGTGTTTAATCATGCCTAAGAGCTAATTAACCCAAATCAAGGCCTAATCAAAAAATCAATGGAAACTTGTTGAATAATTTTTTTTGGAAATGAATATTGAATATCTGCATAATCAAGTGACCTCATTTATTTGGAATACATCCCTAGGCCATAAATGCCATAAATATTAGGATTCATGCCCTCCATGCCTCATCATTGCCTTTCATGATGCCCTTCATGCCTCTTGATTACCCCTTCTTACAATGCCATGATGAGGATAATTACAAACTTAATTCCAAAAATTTAATTAATCCTCAACCACACATTTCAATCTTGAGATGGATGGTTGAGGTTGATTCTAATCAAATCCAAAAATCTATAAATAGGAGGCCTCACAACATCATTTCTAAGCTTAATTTGTGCAAAGTTATAATGTAGGATTGGTTCCAAAAAGCTTTAAGCAACTAGTGGTATAATTCCAAATTGATTCCAAGCCAAGCCAAGCCAAAACCACAAGGTGCCAAGAGGAGTTGAAGGTAGCCACACTCCATTGAAGAAGACCTCTTGAATCACAAGCTAAGCAAGCCACCATCACAAATGCATTTAGAGCATCCAAAGAAGGTGAAAGGAATTCTTGTGTTTTCATTCCTTGCTTTTTAGTTATGCTTGTCACTTTCTTTTGTTAACTAAGCTCTCCCTAGTGTCTAGGCCTAGAGATGTTATGTTATTAGTGTGTTTATTTCATTTTTTTTTTCATTTTAGAACTAACACCATACTAACCATCCTCTCTTGAGTCAAATTCCTAGATCACATAATGGCACACCCAATGGGAATAAATGCATCCTACACATGAAGGAGATCCTTTTTCAACCTTAAAAAACTTATTTGAGCTTTTAAAAGTCTTGTAAATTGATTTTCTAACTTTATTTTGACATTTTTAGTTGCCATAATTTTTACATAGTAACCAACATTGATAGAAATGCTGACATCAATTACCTGACTTAACCGATGTCAATCAGCAAAACCGACATCAGTTAGATCTTGATTGCCCATAATAGGCATCAGCGGTATTGATCGATGTCATTCACTATGTTTTTCCAAAAAATACAGACCTGAGAGCTATGTTTTAAAAGTTTATTATTTCAAACTCAAAAGAGGTTCAAAGCTAAAATAAATGCTACAAATTTTATTGCAGGACCAAGTGGGGTATTTGCTCAAAACATGTTTATATCACTTTTGCATGCTTAAATTTTGATTAGGAACTTTGTTTTGGATGTTTAACAAAGAATTTAGGTGTTTTTGATGAATGTTTTTCAAAGTTTACAACTACGACCAAGGGGTCAAATGAACACCACCAAACATTTCATTTAGGTTTTAAAATTGAACACACTTGTCAATTTTTGCTTGCAATAGTTGTTTAGTTGGATTTTGTTTGGAAAAAAGAGGAATATTGCATGTATTCTCTTCCATTTGTCCCCTTTAGGGAACCCTTGGAATCAAATGTGTCATTCCTATTGTAAAGTAGCCTAGTCCAAGGCTTAGAAAGAAAGTCATCTAAAGCACTCCCCAAAAACTCATCAAATTCGGGTGATCTTGAAAATGACCCTAAGGTCTTTCTACTTTAATGATTTATTTATAATTATGCATCTTGGCTTGTGAGGGGGACTTCATCACCTCTCAAAAGTTCTTTAGGAAAGCTTTGACCCAGGGTTTCATCTCTTGGCATTAACTTTATTTGGCTTCTTTGGAATTGCACATGGGATATAGTAGCACTTTGGGCATTGTACTATATTAAGCAAATAGCAGGATGTAGTGGTTGTAAAAAATATTAGACCTTTTTGTAATAAGCTGAGTCATATGGACCCAAAATATATGCTTTTATTTTTCATTTTTTGGCATGAAATTCATTATGTAATTGATTCCCCTAGTGATGTTTGAAACTTGATAGTTTAGTCAACCCCACATGCCATACCCTTGTTAGGATTTGGATGATTATACTTAGTGTATTTTTGGTTCCTTTTTGTTTGATATGTTTTGAGACTAAAACTTTTTTGTTTATTCATAAATCCATGTCAAAACCAATTTGTCTATAAATCATTTTTTTTTATCTAAAGAGGCGTTATGCTGTCTATTTTACACCACACTTATACCTTGAAATTATTGCTAAACTTGTTTGTATGTATGTCATTTAAGTTGCAGAGGGTAGTGTTATGCTGCCCAAATCATGTCAAAACATTTGTGCCTTTTAGTCTTTAAAACATAACATTGACCACATTATTCAAGCATGCTTACACCATTAGGCTACTTAATTTGTTTCAAGACTTGTTTACCATTGTATCAAAACCATTTATTTCAAACTATTTTGTGTATACCATTTAGCCCTTTGTCTTATGTTGTCATGTTATCCAGTCTTGTTTAGCTTGTTTAGTAAAATCTTAGTTTTCATCATTGAGTTTTCAATTAGCCTTATCAAGTTTAGATCCAAACATTGATTGATTTTTTTTAGGCCTCAATTCATGGGGTTGATACATAGATATTTCTCTTTTGGGTTGTATAACTTCGGTTAATCAGTTGCCCAAATTTGAAAACTATTGATAGTCTATTTGTTTAATGCCTATCCTCATCATTATTTGTGTTTTTATTTGAGAGAAAATGGGTTTTTGCAAAGAGCCTTTTATCTTATGCCTTATACCAACTGATCATGTTTATGTTTAATTTCATGTGCTGGATCTATGTCAAAGTTATTTCTAGACTTGTTAGATTAAATCAAATCACATTAGCCTTTGTTTCAAGTCTAGATTTTGATGCCATTTAGCCAAAATTCCTAGCACATGCATATTTGTTTAAGCCTAGCTTTTGACTCCATGTTTGGAAAAAATACCTAGTAACTCAACTTTTCCCTTTCTAGTTTAGACATTGTTTGGAACACTTTGACCTAAACCTTTGACATGTCAGTTTTCATTCAAATGCTTGACCTTTTGTGCATTTGACATTTGATGTTAGACCTTTGATGTTAGGTTTTTTTATGCCAAGTCTTAGCACAAACCATTTTGGGAGATACCACTCCACTTTTAGATCATTTTGTAGATACGGCTCCACCCTTTTGACCAAGTTAGACCAAGTTTGAACCATTTGTCCTTTGGACATAGTTTTTAAGAGTTTGTAGAACTTTGAGACCTTTTATTTTTGGATCTTTCATCATTTACGTGGATATGTCTAACTACACTTATGGTGGAGTCACATATAATTCAACTTATGATAGAATGGCCACACAAAATGACTTTTATTGTTTTTGTCAAGACCCTAATGATATTAATATGGTTTGTGAGATAGATTTCTATCTACCTTATATTAATCATTCATGGGAATAAAGTCATGAAGCAACTTACAATCCAACTCAAGACCTTGATTGGTATAAAGAGGCTTGTGAAGAGGACTTTGAAGACCCAAATATAGATAATATTGTTTGGGATACAAATCCATACCCTCTTTCCAATAATCAGTATATGGAAGTCAAGAACTAGCTGATCATCCAACTCATGATTGGAATAATTTAGTTTATGAGGAAGACTTGGATTCTTTTGCTTATGTAAATAATCAATTTTCATGATGTCCTTTTGTTATCCAATCATCGACTACCCCTAACCCTCTAGATTATAGGAGCTATCAAACTTTGCAGTATCTATGTAATACCATTCTTAGACCTAGTCCTTTAGCTTGTGTGAGCAATCAAGCTCCACAATGCCCCGTCATCATACTAAGACCTAGTCCTTTGGCTTGTGCAAGCAATCATGCTTCATAATGCCCTATTGTTACCATATTAGTACTTTTTCCTTTGGCTCATATGAGCAATCATGACCCCCAAGGACCTACCATTATCTAACTATGAGCCATTCCTCATCCAATACCAATCCCAACCAAACCTCAACTGATCCAATCCTTCAAAGACCAAGCTATGTTCAAAACTAGTATTTTCCAAATCATTAGAAACCAAGGCCAAGAGAACTAACCAATCTGAGATGTTTTTATTGAATCAACCAATTTGTGATAAGTCAACCTATGATAAATTACATATTGATCCTATATTAGTTGTCAAAGAGTTTCACTCTGATGAGTTAGTCTTTGTTGAGTCACTTCTTAATGATTATAATTGCCTTTGGGCAAATCATTACCTTGACCATGTGCCTATTTTTCAAGAGCCTCCTATTGGCAAGCCAATCTTTAAGGAATTGTCTCTTGACCTTTTTTCCATCCTAAAGGAGTCTCACTTTAACAAACCAATTTTTGTGGAGCCCATTGTGCCATCATAGGCCATTACTTGTCCAAAACCAAATATTCAACAAGGCATCATTGTAACAAAGTACCCATCAAATGAATAATTAGAGTTAGAGTCAGGTTCTATTCTTGAACTGATATCAAATTTAGCATTAGAATTAGAATCAACATCAATTGTGACATTAGATTCAAATTCCCTTGCTTTAGAATCAAATTCAGAAGAAGAATATGTTCATGACTATTACAACATTGGTTATGCATTCCTCATAGATCAATTTGAATACATTTGTGATCTTTCTATAATTTTTGAGGATGAGTAATTCAACATCGACACAACTTATCCTAGTATCTTTTATGAGGATCATGTAGCCAATGCCCATTCCATTACCATTCCACATACCATTACCATCAACCAAGATAGCCATATTATTGACATTCCATCTCCCATAACTATCAATTAGGATTGATAGAATCACACTTTATTGAACTGCATCCATGGTGACATAGTAGTTGAAGAAGAGCAAGGAGGCCAAGACAACATTTATGTAGTAAAAGAACACTCTTCTAGTGAAACCTTTTTTAAGGTAATAGGGGATAAGAAAAGATCAAACTCAACCCCTTTTAGTGACACTTTTTTGGAAGTGCTAAAATATAATCAAATTCAAAATCCAATGTTCATTAGTGAAACCTTCTCAAAGGTGCTATGGGATAATCAAGACAACCTCATTGGTGAAAACCTCATTGAGGCACTAATAGCTAAGCATAAAATTTCAAAATATCATCTAATCTATAGCCTAATCAAATGATAGCTACTCTCAAGATCAAACAATAGAAAAATCTGGTTGACCTACTGAGAGAAAGTCTTTATCCCTACCACAACCAAAATTATGTTGAATCTGGCATCAACAAGATTACATGTGACTAAAAGTCATGATCTTCATTTGTTTCCCCACCATTCCACATTCCATTATCATTTGCCATTCCATTTCATAATCAAACCTACCATCCATTATTTGTCCTTGTTTACCATCTATGGCCATACTTTCCTTTATAAAGGCTACAAAGATACCTTGTCTCGATTCTTGAAGGAATCAGAATCAACAACCAACAAAGATCACAAAAGCATTCCCAGTAACTAAATTTGTAGGCTATTCTTGATAGAGAAGTTATTCAGATGAGGTGTAGGATAACAATCAACATGATCGAGTATTCTATTTGTATCATTTATTTATTTATTAGGATGATCATCTCCCCATCAACAAGAATAATAGAATCAAAAACCACACCCAGGCCAAAAACATGTACCATACCATTTCATATTCCATTGCCATTATTAGATATGCTTATTTACCATTATTGTAGATCCTAGCCATTTACCCCTGCCACTTGGGGACAACCCTACTACCATTTTATCTAATCTATCTAGACCATCATTATCCTTAGCAATGCCATTCCATTCTTATCTAGACCAAAGCCTATTTTTAGTCATCCTACCCAATCCTATTTTGATCTTGGTTTATTTGGTTCTTCCCACACCTTTTGTGAGATTTTTTTGATCAAATTTCAATAATAAATCTAATTTATGTTTTAATGATAGTCTATGAAAGTAGTGTGACAGTTGATCTAGCAAGATATCTTTCATCCTTTATCCATGTTTATTTATGTAAACCTGATTATAACCACCTATGGGCAAATCAGTGTCTCACTAGTCTTGCTACTAATTATAACTACCTATGGGCAAATTAGTATCATTGACCTATGTTGTATCTTAGTTATAACCACCTATGCACAAACTAAGGGCAACACATATTTATCATGCATTGTCACATCACCTTGCCTTCATTATTTTCATTTGACTGGCCATTTATCAGATTTGAGAACTTGTTGGGACCTATTTGGTTTTTCCCTACCTTTTATGTGGATGGAATTACTATGACTTAAGGTCATTTCAAGACTATGTAGGGCATGCTCAATTCATGTTGAGGTGACCTTAGTCCCCCTTTCTATATACTCTCACTATTTTGTGAGAAACCTAAGCCAAATGTTCTCATTGTTTTATGAGCAGGTATCTTATCATTATCTAACGAGTTAAGATACCTCAAAATTCCAAAAACATTCATAACATTTCAAAAATCTAAAAATATTTGTCCTGTCTAAGCCTAGTCAGTTATCCTTGATCCACCTTACTGGGGCATTGTCATTGTTATGATGCTTTCTTTCACTTTTGTTTTCAGGCTTTCTTTTTGTTTATTTATTAACTTGCCTATTTGTTTGCTTTCAACACTATTGCCTTGACTCAGTCTATATGTGTTCATTGGGTGATTTCTTATGCACAAAATTCTTGAGTTCATCCATATTCATCTATTAACATTATCATCATGGTTTTTATCATTGGTGCATTGTTTTCTATTGAGTATTGGATTACGAGAGTTAGTTCTCATGGATATTTTGGCCAAGTATTTATGGTATTCTATTATAAAGCCTACCATCACATGCTACAACAAAAATTAGCTTCAATAAGGTCTACAATCAATGGAGCTATAGAAGTTTAAACTTGCACTTGAATCCATCCCTATTCATATGTTTACATTATCATCATGGGTTTTATAATTGGTGCATTTTTTTGTATTGAGTATTGGATTATGGGAGTCAATCCTCATGCATATTTTGGTCAAGTCTTTATGGTGTTCTATCATAAAGCCTACCATCACATGCTACAACAAAAATCAGCTTCAATAAGGTCTACCATCCTCTCTTGAGTCAAATTCCTAGATCACACATATAAGTCCATAGTATCACATAACCAACACAAAATTATATATAAATATATAGATTCATAAAGAATCACCTACCTGGTATTTTTGCATCTCTTTTATCTTTTTTACCAGCTTATTTTCCTAACCTTCTTCTCCAATTCCCCAAAATTCATATCATCATTTCTCTTTAGACAAATCCTCTTGATAAATAGGAGAAGTGCAGCTTTAAAACATAACTTTAATTGTTTTAAAGATTTGATTTTTTTTTCTCGATATTTAATTTTTATTCCTTTTTCTATTTTTTATGTTTTTAATATGATTTTTTTATTTAAATATTCCTTTGTTTTTCATGACTTTATTTTTTCTTTAATATGCTTTTATGTTTTATTTTAATATTTTCAAAATAATTCCTTTTTTATATATATTTTAATATGAAACACCCTATTTCATATTAAACTTAATTTAGCATTTAATTCTATTTAAGGAATTTATTTCCAAATTACAAAATTCATAATTAGTAGCCCATATATTAATTTTACCTACTAAGAAAATCATAAAAATCAATACTCTCAACAAACACCAAAAGCTATCATTTTAAAATGTATTTTCTACCATGAC
Source organism: Torreya grandis (assembly GCA_037957365.1). Taxonomy (NCBI): domain Eukaryota; kingdom Viridiplantae; phylum Streptophyta; class Pinopsida; order Cupressales; family Taxaceae; genus Torreya; species Torreya grandis. The sequence goes on along the minus strand of JARHVA010000538.1, from coordinate 3,410,220 downwards.
TAATTATCATGGTGTGTGCGGGGTTTCACTAGTTATCTATTGACTAGCTATGTCTCCATCTACATCATCCTCTTCGATGTTGCTCTCCTTCTAGTATGCTTGAGGGAAGAATTCTCTTGCATTCACCTCATAATATGCAGGTCATTAGATATTTTCACATGATAATCATAAGCAACAATATACAACTAAATCAGTACATTAATATGCTTAAAAATATAATCACATACATCATCTAGGTCAATATAAGTAGTGATGTATTATCATCTAACTAAGAAATATTATATTATCCTAAAATAGCATAAATCTCAAGCTTATCAAAAATATAACCAAGTCTAAATTTGTTAATTTTAGATATCTATAGATAATCTATTAAATTTGTCCAGTGAGGAATCAAGATGTAACAGATGGAATGTGAAATGGTAATGGAATGGGGGAAGGAAACACAATCCTCATAGAAGATACTAGGAGATCTTGTGTCAATGTTGAATTAATCATCTTCAAAAACCATAGAAGGATCATAAATGTGGTCAAATTGATCTATAAGGCATACGTAACCAATATTATAACATCCATGAACATATTATGATTCTAAATCTAATTATAATTCAATGGACTCTTAATCTAATGTCGAGACCAATGTTGATTCTTCTTTTGATGCTAAATTTGATGTTGATTCAAGAACAAAGCTTGACGCTAACTCTAATTCTTCATCTAATGGGTACTCTATTATAATGATATCTTATTGAATGTTTAGTATTGGATAAGTAACGGCCTATTATGGTATGGTGGGTTACATAGAGATTAATCTGTCAAAGTCAGCCTTCTTAACAATAGGTAAAAGGTCAAGAGATAACTATTTAAAGACTAGTTTTTTAGAGGGAGGCTCATGATAAATAGGCATATGGTCGAGATAATAATTTTCCCAAAGGCAGTTATAATCATTTAGAAGTGACTCAGCAAAGACTGACTCATTAGAGTGAGACTTCTTGACAATAGGTATAGGATTTAAAGGTGCTTCATCATAGGTTGACTTATCACAAATTATTGGTTCAACATAAACATCTTGGATTAGTTGGTTCTCTTGGCCTTGGTTTTCAATGAGTTGGAAAATACTAGTTTAGAACACAGCTTGGTCTTTAAATGGTTGGTCAATTAAGGGATTGATTGGATTGGTCAAGGTTTTCTAAAGTGGGGAATACATGGAAAAATTTCAATAATGGTCGGTGGTTGGATACTAGTAGGGAATTTTGGAGCTTGACTACTCACACAATCTAAAGGATGAAGTCCTAAAATGGTAACAACAGGGCGGTGTGGAGGTTGATTGATTTCACAAGCCAAAAGATAGGTATTTAAATGATGAATGGGCATTGTGGAGCTTGATTTCTCATAAAATCCAAAGGAAAAGGTTCTAGTATAGAAATGGTATGGTATTGTGGATCTTGGTTGCTCACACTAGCCAAAGGACGAGGTCCTGTTATATAAATAGTATGACATTGTGGAGCCTAATTGCTTACATAATCCAAAGCATCCAAGTGTTCCTCATAAACCATATCATCCTAGTCAGGGTTCTGAGTTGGATTGTAAGTTGGTTATTGACTTTGTTCCCCATATGGAGTATTATAGGGAGAATTATAAAACTCCTTACAAAATCTAACCCCATAGGGGTTTCTAATTGACTTTTGAGCAGCCATTCTATCATAAGTTGGATTGTACATGACTCCACCATAAATGTAGCAAGACATATCCGTATAAATGATGAAAGCTCCAAAAAAAATAGGTTAGGGTTATACAAACTCTTAAAAACTATGTCCAAAGGATAAATGGTTTAAACATGATATAGCTTGGTCAAAGGTGGAGTTGTATCTCTAACGTGATTAAAAGTGGAGTTGTATCTCCAAATTGGTTTGTGCTAAAACTTGGTATCAAATTGTCTAATGTCAAATATCATACACAAAATTAGGTCAAGCATCTAAATAAAAATTGGCATGTCAAAAGTCTAGGCCAAAGTGTTCTAAACAAGGTCTAAACTAGGAAAAGGAAAAGAGTCACTAGTTATTTTATCCAAATGCTAGGCTCAATCAGGCTATACTAAGACTTTTGGCTAAATGATGTCAAAATCTAGGCTTGAACAAAAGGATGATGTGATTTGATTTAGTTTAACAAGTTTGGAAACAACTTTGACATAAACCCAGCACATAGAATCAAACATAAACATGATCAATTGGTAAGGCATAAGACAAAAGGCTATTGGAGAAAGGTTGTGTTCTCCCAAACAAAAGGTATAAATAATGATGATGATAATCTCTATGAATAAACAAACAATAATTTCCAAATTTGGGTAATCAATTAACCAAAGTTACGCAACATAAAAGAGAAAGATCTATGTATCGGCCTCTATAAAGTGAGGCCTAAACAAAAATCAATCAATGTTTGAATCCAAACTTTGATAAGGTTAATTAAAAACTCAACATTGAAGACTAGGATTTAACCAAATAAGCTAGACAATATTAGATAGCATGACAACACATGAACAAGGTCCAAATGACATATGTGACAAGGTTTTAAATAATGGTTTTGGTATAATTCAAATGAGTCTTGAAATAATTTGAGTAGCATAACGATGTATGCATGCTCTAATGATGTGATCAATGTTATGTTTCAAAACCTCAAGGGCACAAACTTAATAAATGATTTAGGCAGCATAATGATATGCATTTTGATCAAGTGACACACACACAAACATGTTTAGCAAAAATTTCAAGGCACAAGTGTGGTGTAAGATGGCCAGCATAATGCCTCCATGACAAGGGAGTGGTGTATAAACAAACTTGTTTTTAATATGGTTATAAAAAAACACATAAGTTTAAGTCTTAAAACACCAAGTAAGAAAAAGATAAATGATCAAAATATAATTAAGTATAATCATCCTAAATCTTATCAAGGTTGTGGTAAAGTGGGGTTGACTAAAATTAATCAGTTTTTGATTATCTAGATATATCTCATGTCTACCAACTTTCACATTAGCAAACAAGAGAAGTAGCATGTCATTTGGGTATGTGTCATATGGCTTGTTATAAAAAAGCCTTGCCATTTTTATAACCACTACATCTGTCACTCACTCAGTGTAGTGTGATGTCCAATATGCTCAAATATCTTAATCTTAGCCTCTACTAATGGAGATGGTTTGACTACTAAAACCATCATCCCATTGAGGGGATCCTAATTTATATACCCCCCATGGAGAAGGGTTAAAGACAATGTCGGGAGGTAAATTCTCGAGTCAAGGCTCCCCTATAGAACTTATGAGAGGTGATGAAATCCCCCTCATAAGATAATATGTGTATGAAATAAAAACTAAGTAAGAAAGCTTTATGGTTTTTTTCTAGATCACCCAATCCATGTGGGTCTTAGGGAGATCCTTCATAACATTTCTTTTACACCTTTAGACTAAGACAATTTGTAATAAAAATAGCATTTTTGATCCCACAAGTTTCCTAGAAGGGATGGGGGGAGAGGATACATGCACAACTTCCTTTTTGCACAAGCAAATCTATCTAAGTAAATAATGATTAACTTGCACAAAACAAAACTTTAAAGTGAGTTCAATTTTAAATCACTAGAATGAAAGAGTTGGTGGTATTTTTTGGCCTCTTGGCCTTAAGTTGTAAAACTTTAAAAGAACAACAATAAAACTATCCAAATAAACACCCTAAAATTTTATTTAAGCACCAAATGAAAGATTCTAATTCTTTTTAAGCATCCAAAAGAGGTTTAAAAAGACTTAATAAGACATGATTTGGTCACTTTGTAAATAGGGCCTACAATAAAATTATTAGATTTTTATTTTGCCTTAAAGTTCTTTTTCAAGTGAGACAAGGCACTTTGGTTTAAGTGCTCTTAGGTTTGTGTTTTTAGAAAACACAGTGACCATCGATGGTCGCTATTTGACCATCGATTATTCCTTTCTGACCATCAGTGGTTGATTATTTACCAACCATTAGTGGTTGAAACCAAACCACCAACGGTTACTTGACAACCCAAAAGCATCAACATACTTGGCCAAAAAGAGTAATTTTTAACTTGTTAGAATAAAAATATTTAAAAATAAATATTTTAAATCATGAAATAAAACTAGATTGAATACTTAGACATCCAAACTATTAGCAACAAGTTGATTAAGATCTCAAAAATGAAATTTTTTAAATGAGTTTTCTTCTATCACCCAACCATCAATGGTTGCACATGATTGTCAATAGTTGCACCTGACTATTGGTAGTCCCTGTATAAATTTGTGAAGATGAAAACAAAGTTATAAAATCAATTTAAAAATGTTTCAAGCCTCTAAATCTCAATTTAATACCTACATATTTATTTTCTTGATATGTTGGATGCATTTTGTTCTATTAGGCATGCCATTTGTGAACATAGGAATCTAATAAGAGGAAATTAGTATCGTGTTAGTGTAGGAAATCAAATCCAAAAATAAACACACTAATTAACTAACACCTTATGCCTAGATATTTGGGGGATCTTAATAAAAAACATGCATATGAAAATAATAACTAAAACATGAAATAAACATTCTTTCACCTTCCTTGGAGTTTCTAAATGGCTCATAGAGTGGTTTGCTCAAATTATGCTTCAAAGGCCTTTGGCAATAGAGATTTGGATATCTCCACATCCTCTTGGCATCATTTGGCTTGTGGCTTTGGATTGTGAATATTTTATTAACAATTTGGCATACTAACACTAATATCAAATTGCTTTTGAAATCATTTAAGCATTATAACTCTAAACCAAGAAAGCTTGAAATTATGAGTGTGAGGCCTTATATTTATAGATTTTCCCATTTAGTCAAAATGAACCTGAACCATCTATCTCAAGATGAAAATGTATGGCTAAAAATATATTTAATTTTGGAGGCTAAAATCAATAAATTCTCTCATAAATATTTGGGATAAAGAGGCATTAAAAAGGCATGGGAGGGTTTAATCAGATATTTGTGGCATTTATGGATTATGGATGCCATCCCATAGAATGATGTCTTAGATGATGTAGTTATTCAATATCAATTTCCATTAATGAAATATTCAACAAGTTCCATGTAAAATTAGCTTAAGCTCTTGATTCAAATGAATTAGCCTTAAACATGATTTATCAATTTTGGTGCAAATCTTGGTAATTAGTGCATAAATTAATCAAACTAGTTAAAATATCATATTATTAGATCAAATTTCGACTAGATTAGAATTAGAAGGTGATATTAGATGCATTGGAACCATTATCCCATTTAGGATGTTTCCAACACAAAATAACAAGGGCATGTGTCTCATGTAAGAAATTTGGTAGAAAAGAGAAATCCAAAATATCTGGGTATGAAAATGTCATTTTAACTCAAAATTATCTAATCAAAGTTAGCTATTTCATAACATGCATTACCTCATTTAGGGATACATTGGCCAAAATAAGCACTTGTCTATGATAGATTCAACTCATTTAACATGTTTTTATATTTTTAACCTAAATTATGATATTTATAAAAATTAGTCTGAAGCTTGGTTGGCGGTTATTGGTGACTAGTTTTAGGTGTCTACAAGATGACATCATAATTTTCTCCAAGAAATCTAGTGAACACATGAACCATCTAAGTTTGATCTTCCAAAGATGTAGAGAGTATGGGATCTCTTTAAATCCTTAGAAATGTGTGTTTGTTGTTCATGAAGGCAAACTTTTGGGTCACATTATCTCAAAGGAGGTATTATCCATTGACCCTGATAGAATAAGTGTTAGTTTAGCACTATCTCTACCCAAGCATAAAAAAGGAATCTAGAGCTTCTTTGGGAAAACAAAATTTTAGAGAAGTTTTATACTTAGTTTTGAAAATCTAGTCAAACCCATCACCACCATGTTGAAGAAGATCCAAGTGTTTACTTGGTTAAATGAAGGTAAATCAGCATTTGAGGTCATCAATCAAGCCATTGCCCCAGCACCCTCACTCATGAATCTTGATTTCTCAAATGATTTTGTATTGTACAGCTTTGCCAATGTTGACATCATATCAGCTATGCTGATGCAGAAGAATGGTGAAGGACTTGAGCAGCCAATTGGCTTTTTAAGTCAAGGGTAGGAAGGGTATGAGATAAGGTATACTTTCATAAAAAATTAGGTTCTTTCAGCTTTGAGGAGCCTAAAGAAGTTTAGACCAATTATCTCTAACGCTAAGATTCATCTTATGGTGTGTCATCTAGGAGTGAGGGACTTTCTCCTCAATAAGGATTGTAGGCTAGATTACCAAGGTCATGGAGTATGATGTGGAAATCAAAGTCACCAAGATGATAAGAGGAAAAGCATTGTATGATCATATGGTGGATGACCTTAAAAAATATAAAGAGGTTGTTTTAATGACATAAGACAACTCACAATCAGATGCACCTCCACTTCATAATAGATGGATCTAAGATATGCCACACTTCTTGATGATAAGAGAATGCCTTTAAGGTTTGGACATAGAAAAAAGATAATATTTCAAGATTCATTCCATACCTTATGCATTAGTTGATGGTATTATTTATAGAAAGGACCTCAATGGGGTACTTCTTAGGTGCATTGATGATAATCAAGTGACAAATCTCTTAGAGCAGTTTCATGATAAACCTGTAGGAGGCCATTTTATACCAAGAACAACTTCAATAAAGGTAATGAAAGATGGATATTATTATCTTATCATTTTAAAATATGCCAATGAATGGGTCATAAAATGTTAAAAGAGTGTTCTATTTGTAGAAAAGCAGAGATTAGTAGCTCTTCCACTCAACTCAATCTAGGTGGATCAACCCTTCATGCAATAGGGGATAAACTTCATAACAATGATAAATCCACATTCAAGTATATGACATAAATGGGTACTCACTAGAAATAACTACTTAATCAAGTTTTTGGAAGTAATTACTTTGAAAGAAGCTAATGAAACAATAGTATGACTTATATGATAGCATAGTGACTAGGTTTGGCGTCCCGACTACTATAATTTTAGATAATGCCTTGGCATTTATTGGTATGAAGATAATTGAATGGGTATTCAAGATAGGAATCTACCTCAACACATCCTTCAATTACTACCCCTAATGTAATGGATTGACAGAGTCCACAAATAAGAACTTGCTAAGGATTATCAAGAGGACCATAGAAGAGAATCAAAGAGTGTGGCATACAAAGCTAAGGACAACCTATGGGCTGATAGAGTAACTCCCAAAGCTACCATTATTAATTAACCATATGTCTTTTTCTATATAATGGAATCCAAATTTCCCATTTATCTTGAATTTCCAACATTAGAGTTAGCCCATCAGCTTGATTTGATGTAAAATGAGCCTATGAGCATGAGGATGGTAGAGCTCATAGAGCTTGAAGAAACTAGGGACCTTGAAATGTAGACATTAAAGTCACATCAAGCTCAAATCAAGAAAGCCTTTGACAAGATATCCATAGAAAGGGACTTTAAGGGAGGGGACCTAGTCCTCAAATGGAACTCAAATAAGTCCAAGCTAGGAAATCATACCAAGTTTGATAGCTTATGGAGTGGTTCTTATTTGATCCATGAATGCAAATAACATAATGCTTTTTAGCTTGCCCAACTATGACAGGACCTAAGTTCCCTAAAGCTCTGACACAACTTGTTAGATTTAATAGCACACTTGATTACCAATGTATAAGCAATTAAACATGTAGAATTACATAGAAGTACAAGTAACTATCAATGAAAAATAGCACAGAATATGAGAGGCAACACGCAATTATATTCAACTCATTACATAAGGAAATTACAACAAAGAGATCACACTCTTTCTTCCACTTCATGGGCTTACAGTAATCTTCCCTCAAGAGTAATCTTCTCTCAATACAGGTCACAACACACAGCTAACACAAGCTATTGTTCACCTCATTGTACTGCTAGTACAACCGAGTACGAACCGGTACTCCAAGTAGATCTCACCATGATCTTGCTCCTTGATGTATTGCTATCACCTTAGATCTTGCTCCCCTAAAGATCTCATTTTGACCCTCGCATATACACACCCCTATAGACCAACCTGATCTTACTTATCACATGTAGATCTCCACCATGATCTTGCAACACCCTGCAGACCAAACCTGATCTTACATACCTGGAAGAACCCCTGTGATTCTTCCAGGGGAAGAACTCTCTAAGTTCTACACTTAACAATATAGCCCATGAGTCTATTATATAGATCTCATGCATATAATGATTAGACTTGCGGCTCAAGACTCGACTCAGTCTTTAACATGCAAACTACCCATTCAACTAACTGACTGTTTGTCAACAACCAGTTTTGAACCGCATAGGCGACCAACATTGGTCCCTATCTGATTGGAGGTGACCGACATCAGCTGACTACTGTCAAGGTCAGTTGCCTTTACACTGATCCCCTAACTAACATTAGTTGTGGCCTATCGACATCAGTGACTATCATACTCAGCAACCTCCATGTTTGCATCAAGGTGAAGCTTTTAGCTCCACAACCTAACAATATCCCACTTGGAGATAAACAGCTGCACCTGTACCTATAATAGTACATTGTCTAATCTGCATCCTGGCTTGTATTCCTCTTCAAAATCAATCTTGAAAACTACCCACCACACTCCTTATAGTGTTAATCATGTGCCTAAATTTCTCCATTCTTAGCTTACCTTCTTCTGCCATTGTTATACTCCCACTCAAATAAAAACCCCTATGAGTAACCTGTAATCAAAAAACCACTAACCAGATCTGGGCCATCTGTTAGTCAAACTCACTCTAAGAATGTCCAACCTCGATCTGATACCAATTGATAGGACCTAAGTTCCCTAAAGCTCTGACACAACTTGTCAGATTTAAGAGCACACTTGATTACCAATGTATAAGCAATTAAACATGCAGAATTACATAAAAGTACAAGTAACTATCAATGAGAAATAGCACAGAATATGAGAGGCAACACACAATTGTATTCAACTCATTACAGAAGTAAATTACAACAAAGAGATCACACTCTTTCTTCCACTTCGTGGGCTTACAGTAATCTTCCCTCAAGAGTAATCTTCTCTCAAGACAGGTCATAACACACAGCTAACACAAGCTGTTGTTCACCTCATTGTACTACCAGTACAACCGAGTACAAACTGGTACTCCAAGTAGATCTCACCATGATCTTTCTCCTTAATGTATTATTGTCACCTTGGATCTTTCTCCCCCATAGATCTCCTTTTAACCCTTGCATACACACACCCCTACAGACCAACCTGATCTTACTTATCACATGTAGATATCCACCATGATCTTGCAACACCCTGCAGACCAAACCTGATCTTACATACCTGGAAGAACCCCTGTGATTCTTCCAAGGGAAGAAATCTCTAAGTTCTACACTTAACAATAAAGCCCATGAGTCTATTATATAGATCTCATGCATATAATGATTAGACTTGCAGCTCAAGACTCGACTCAGTCTTTAACATACAAACTACCAGTTCAACTAACTGTTCATCAACAACTAGTTCTAAACCACACAGGCAACTGACGTCAGTCCCTATCTGACTAGAGAAGATCAAAATTGGCTGACTACTATCGAGGTTAGTTGCCTTTACACTGATCCCTTGACCGATGTCAGTTGTGGCCTGCCGATGTCAGCAACTGTCATACTCAGCAACCTCCATGTTTGCATCAAGGTGAAGCTTTTAGCTCCACAACCTAACAAACTAGATGGAGAGGTATTACCCATCCCATTCAATGGCATTAATTTAAACCCTTGTTATTAAAAGAGTTTGTAGCTATTATAAGATATTATAGCATTTTAGAGTAGTTTTCTATACTTTCTTCTAAGTACCTCATGCACCTTTCCTTTAAGTTGTGTTTCCCTTTCAATAAGTGCCTTGAGCATAGTTATTTATTTTGCTCTTTTGTTCCTTTTTGATTCAAGAGGAAGTTTCAAAAAGGTTTAGCCTTGAGTTAGTCTCACATCAATTGAGAGGAAATATTTTGACCCCATATACCCAATGAATTAGTTTAAGTCCACTATTTCTTTGCATAACAGGCATGTAACCCCAAGATGTTTCCAAAAATGTTGGCCAAATTTGGCCCACATAAGGATGTTTGGCCTAAAAATGGTTTGAATAGATGAATAGAGTTATAGATGGAATGAGTATTCTAAAGATCAAAAGTCACTTACAAAGCTTTTGAAACACTTTAAGCAAACTTAAATTGTGTTTTATTGATCTTTGAGAAGCAAGTCTTGAAACAGGTCTAGAGTTGTAAAGTAAAGAAGACCAGCAAGCTTTCATGGTGTTTTAAGCATTCAAGAGCTTGAATTAGGTTGAAAAAAGTCTTATAAATTCATTAGAAGCCTTTTAAAAAGACAAAATTTTCTTTCACAAGTTCATCAGAAATAGATAGTCATGAGCACATCATATAGAAATTAACTAGTCAGCTTGATTGTGCATTTAATAAGTATGTTTAGAAAGCCTCTCAGGGCTAAAATACCACATGGACATGAATTCCTTCATGTCTAAATCATCCTTTGAAATTTTCATAACTTGATGAGTTATATATCTCAAATTATAAAGCTTCAAATTTAGACTTGTAGAGTGAAACGTGCATGGGGATGCTAAGTTTAAGCTTCATGAAATAGCCATTTGAATTCAAAAATCCCAAGGTTGAATGTGAAGCTAACAAGTGTCCAAATCTTGGGAGCTAAGATAAAGATCTAATTGTGAGTAGGAAATTTGTGATGTTAGTGGGTCCCAAAGATCTAATGGAACATATTTGATTATGTATCAAAGATCAATAGTGAGCATTAAGTCAAAAATTTATAATAAATGAGAAGTTAACAAGTGTCAAGATCTTGATTACCTGATCAGATATCTAATGGTATTCATCAATTGATAGGGTCAGTGGGTCTAGGAAGATCAATTATACATGTTTACTCATACAAATTAGATTAATGATGAGTAATAAATCAAAAGGTCAAAGGATCTCTAGGGTAAATACACAAGTGACAAGTGTCTCAATCATGTTAGACTGGTAGAAGATTTATGGCTCACATTTAATTGTACAAAAGAAGATAAATGGTGCATGAGAGGTTAAAGAGTTAGTAGGATCTTAAAAAATAAATACATAGTTGATAGTTGAAATGATATGAAAATCCTAGATCAAGATCGATGGCCAATAATGAAGGTCGAAGGTGTCATAATTTTAAAGCCCAGATCAAGATCAATGGTTGATATCAAAGGTCAAAGTTATGAGATTTTGACTAGAGGTCAAAACATGATCCAAGTTGAACTAGAGTGGATTTTTTAGGATCAAACATCACCATTAAAGCTTAGTAGAGGCATAATATGTTTTTTAGGGCCTAATATAGAGATTAAATATGGACTAGCAGTTGTTGAAGCAAGACTAAACATTTGTAGATCTCGTTGATATATTGACTATACAAAAACCAATAATTTGGATTAGTTTTTAAATATATAGTAAAGATATATATGTAGGTTGGAGTAAGGATATATGTGTAATCATGGAGAAGTGTCTCATCTATTGATATGGCTATATCCTTGACAAAGTAGGTACTTACCACTATTAAAATTAGACTTAGATATGGCTTTGTCAAGTCCATGGATATAAGGACCTTGCCCTCATAATAAAGCAAGTGGAGATGGCATATAGTTACAAGATAGGTATCTAGTGGTTGAAGAAAGCAACTGTAACATTTATTATATTTTTAGGGTGCATAAGGTTTTTCCTTCATAAGTAGGATCATGACACACCACCTTAGGCAACTATTTTCTTCTAGTGTATTTTTCTCAGCCAATGAGAAGATTCAAGGGTTATTGGGACAAATAAAAAGTTAACTTATCAATAGATAATTGGTGCTAATTTGATAAAAAAAGGTGGCACCTCAATTAATGATTTATGTACTCATGTTCCCTCTTCTCTCTCTCCCTTTCTCATATATTACCCATTCTTTTCCATTTTTCAAGCTCTCTCTCAGTTTTAGAAGAAAGACTCTCTCACTTCTAATAGGAAATCTCTCTCAATCATGGAAGAGTAGAGAGTCTCATTTGATAAGGATAGACCCTATAAAAACTTGTATGGAAGATGACCTCTTGAATCTAATAAATATTTTTTTTACCTATCTCTTGATTTTGAACTATGTTTAGTAAGCTTGTGCATGATGACATTGTGAAGGAGAATATTCCATGCCCATTTTCCTTCTTTCTTGACTATTTTAGGATGTTTTATAGTTGATTGGAGGTCTAAATTTGTGTTCTTTATTCCATTAATGTAATCTTGGTGTGAGAATTAGAATTCCTCTTAGCTTCATTCATTGCTTCCTAAACCTATTGTATGAAATACTTATGCAATTAGTTAGATTTTGAGATTGTGTGATCTATTAATATCTTATGCTTCTTCAGTTTATATTTCATGCTTGTGTGAGTTTTCATTTAATTTTGTGCATCAACCTTTTAGCCTTCTTAGGATCCCTTTACCCCTTCTCTAACCCTTTTCTCAGTGTAAACATTAGTATAGATGATCCATCAAGAGGAAGCCAATTTTCTCTAGAGGTTCAACCCCGCCATAAGTGATCCATAGCCTAGGGTTATTCCCATAGTGTAGCTTAATTGGAAATGTCCTAAATAACCCTCTCCAGGGGTGAAAATTGATGCTACAATAGTAACCAACATCCCCTTTTTTCTTCTTGAAGAAATGGGGACCCACTTTTTCATATTTTGGCCTTATTTATTAAGCCTTTCTTATATATGTTTGTGAAAATTATTGATCAGATTAATCCTTAATATTTATACTTAGAAGAATCGAGTATGGTATTATATATTTTATGGGTTAACTCTATTAATGTCTATTTGGGGAGTTTTTTGTACTATGTAGTTTTTTAGGACTAAGTTTATTATGAGATTTATTTATTAGGCTTTTTGTTTGAACATTTTGTCCGACAAATTTGGTATTCAAGTTTTTTATATTAGGTTTTATGTCTAGAAACTTGGCATTTTTTCATCAACATTTATTCATTAGGATTTATGTAAAACATGTATTCAAAATTTATGCATAAGGCACTTTTATCAAGTCTTTTTGGTCTTCAAAAACTTTTGTTCCAAATAAGATTTGGTCTTCAGATTTTTTATAATGGACATTATGTCTGAAACAATTATTCTGTAATGAATGATCTTTCATCAAAAATTAGATCTTTAGACTTTTTTATTCGAAACATTTGTTTCAAATAGATTTGATCTTTAGGTTTTTTGTATTAGACAAATTATTCGATGGATAATAAGCTTTATATACACTTCAAAGATTTTTATCTTCAAAGTTCTTATTCAAGCATCTTGTTCAGACATTTTATTTGACAAATTTTGGTCTTCAACCTTTTTTTTGGGATTTATGTTCAAAATATTGGTTCTAATCTTTTGTAAAGCTCGATCCCAACACAAAACCTAACTCTTGAATGTTGAAAGCTTGCTATACTTAGAAAATAAAGCAAAATACTTCCTAATACTTGTTAAAGCTACCTGTCAACTAAAACTAACAAGATTTGAACTATGCATAAAATACAAAATAGGTGAACATTGGGCATTTATAACACATGAACTAGATTTTCAATGTTTAAATATATATACACGATTAATAGCTATTGAAGTCTTTATTACTTGCAAATTAACTTGAACTTGAATTTGGATGTTATCCTACATGAGAAAATCCCTAGCTACCTGCAAGATTATTGTGAGTAAACTAGTGACTAGTGAAGGATAATTATTCATAAAGCACATAGAGAAGACTATAAAAACTTCCAATTCTAAATAATAATAATGGTGTCTTCATTTCAGGGGAGTATTGCTGCCATCACCATTTTCTATCAAGGACTTAATAGAATTCACAAACATTATCTTTGATGTCACCATTTTTGACAACAGTATGTGAATTACTCTAAATTATGAGATGTTATCAATTATGTTGACATATTTTCATTATATGGAAATATATCACCCTCATAGTGACTATTCATCACAAATTTGTTAGCAATTAAGAGGCAAGGATTGCATTTAGTTACGACTAAGCCCAAGGTAATGTCATTCATCAACCTCCTCTAAGACCTATTATTTGTAGGTAAAGTTATGCAAGATGATTTTTTGTACCATATATGTAACCAACAGTCATAACATGCATATCTAGAGTAGATTTTTAGAGGTATTTGTCATTATCAGCCATAGATGCTTATTTTGACAAACACAGGCTAGTTTCTTAGGATGAGGATAATTCTATGGAAAAGGTGTTGGTTTCATGGCTTCTACCCAAAAAAACCATGACATATAAAGGTAATAATTCTACTCCTATCATAAAATTTAAGATGGGAGTATAGATTGGCATGGAACTACTCAATGGGCTCTATGAGATGCCCAATATCCATTTCTTCAATCTGAATGGGGTACCATTATTGCATATGATGACCAGTGATGTAACATTTGCCTTAGGAGAAACTATAAGCTACTAGCTAAGATAATAGGTCATTCATAAGGACAAGCAGTTCACTTTGATGGTCTATTTCTATATCATGTCATATCTTTTAGATGTTATCATGGGAATAGTGTATAAAGTCCTTGACAATATATGGAGCCCATCCACTTACTACATCAAGAATCAAATTTGTAATCATTTCCATTTTTTATATATTTATGATTATATAAAAATTATGGTGAAGATGATTGATGATTTTTATCCTCAAGTCTGACAAGCAATATATGGGTCTCTTATGCCCAGAGTCAGAGCAAGCATCATGAAGATGCTAACTAGAAGAGGTGATTATTTTTTATATCATGACTACACCATCATCATGATTTTCAGACACAAGGTCAATCCTTTGAGTCTTCCAAAATATGTGTCTGATAGATTGGTTGAGTAAGAAATTTTTTTATAGCTCTAGTGGAGCATTGAGGAGGACTTGATCAAAAATAAAAAGAGCACATTCTATGGCCACCATATGTTTATTGGTAGAATGGTTTACATAATGAAGAAGTATTTTGGAGATGTGGGCATCAAAAGGAAGATTTACATTTGCTGATATTACCACATAGGGATTTATATCCTCATGGCTACATCCAATAACACATTCAAGGCCTTACTAGCCCCTACTAACACATCCATTGTGATTGTGATTTTTTATTCATGAATGCACATAATGATGATGAGGTCTTGGAAAGGGAAAGGGTTACTAGCTTAAAGGAGGATCATCTACGGGTTATCTAATAGGAACCTTTAATCACTTTAAAGGAATTGCATAATAGGATGCCACTCTTTACAGGATGGACATCCTCAAAAAATTTGAAGGACCATCACATAGAGCAGCTCAAGGAATAAGGAGATCCATCATAAGATCTTCCTTTAAAGTTCAAGGTTGTTAATAAGGAAGCAAGGGTGAGTTAACTTGACCCTAGGGGTTCTCTAAGAGACCCCATCAATATATATTCCTCTAATGAGAAAGAGAAAGGACAAGATCCCCCAACTGCTAGTGTAATTCAAACACCTATAACTACCTCTCAAACATAAGAATCTACATCTCTAGGGGTATCCATAGATGAATTAGCTTCCTTAGTTTAGCAAGGTTCCTCCTCACATCCTAAGACTACAATCTACTACAAGAGGAATCTTAGGACTTCACTTACAGGTAATCCTATCATTAAACAATCACAAAGTTTTCTTGTCATGTCTCAATAAGTAGAAGAGGAGGAAGAAGAAGAAGATTTTGTTGAAGAAGTAGAATTAGAAAAGGCCAATGCTCTGATCCTTGAGGGAGATAAGGGGAAATTAATGACTATGGAGGATACCATAGGTATAAAGGATTTACAGACCACTTCCTTGCTCTCTTATTCTATTCTAATTTTTATTTATGTATCAATTTCATCTATCTTGAAAATCTTAAGGTGGAAGCAATCACGTCCACCTTCGATGATCCATTCAACTCCTCTTCTCTCTTTAATTTTCCCCTACTCACCCTCAAAGTTGAGAAGGATGTTTCTACTACTACTCCATCTTTCACCCCCATGCTATCCACTTCCATCATGGCCACTTTAAGTATTCCTTTTATCACTGTCATAGTTAGATCATTGAATGGGAAAAGGGCATCCAAGAAGATTGAGACTCTTATGGCCACTCTCCAACTCCATGTCTAATCCACCCAAACCACTCTCCCCATGCTAATCACCATTCCATCCCATGATACCATTATTACCAGCTCAGGGAAGGGAAAGAAGGTAAAGACATAAGTAATCATATTTTATCCACTCCCCTAAATGGAGGTTTGGATTGGTTAAGATTATTTGGCCTTCCTTGCCTGACATAATTGTTAAGGCAGAAAAGAAGCAACAATTAGCTAAGCATATTGAAGAAAAGGAAGCTATGGTCAAAACTACAAAGGAGATAGACCCCAATCAATTAAAAATTCTTCTTTGGGCCATTAACTTAAGATCCAAAACTTTTCAAATGCCCAACTTCAAAATAATAGAGCTCCCATCTATCATGATTATGTTTGATAAACCATCTAGGAGTATTCAGAGGGTAAGGAAAAGGAAGCTGGAAGATGATACTGGTTGGGAATTAATTTTTGAAGGGAGGAAAGAAGTCCTCTCCTTGACCAAAAGATATAATAGACAAGTAGGGTAATCCCCCTATAATTAATACATTAGATCTCTATCCAAAGCATAAAAGGATGTCATGGTGGTAATTCACAAAGGCACAGAGCTAGCCAAACAAGAACTAGAGGTAGAATCAGAGCACCTAAAAGAGAAATAGAAGATGGTGCATATACCAGCTGGTATTGAAGCTAAGGTCTAAGAGGCAGTTTTAAAGTGATATAATATTATGGAAGCATTAGAGTTTATGAGAGCTAAATTTGTTGCCCATGTTATTAGTACTCATGAATTATTTAATTCTTTGAATTCAAATGGCAATAAATTGAAAATGCTAATTGTTTACACCACTAATAAGGCTTATATCCATTTGGATCTCACGACACCATTAGAGGCATCCAATACACTCAACCTGGTGGTCATCATAAAGAAGAGGCTAGGGAGTGGTTAACAACTTTTGGGGATTTTCTCCCCAAGTATCAAAATAAATTTTAAATTTTAAATGATTTGAAATTGTCCAAAGTAAAATATGCTACAAAAAAGTTCATTAATAATATTAACTTCGATTAGCTTATTCAAGAGGCCTCAAAAAAATTCAAACAAAGTATACAAGGGTTGTCATTAAAATACATTGAGGTGGAATTGAGCTTTGATAGAAAGAAAGTGACTAAAGTTGAGGTCTTTAAAATCAATTTCTAGATGACTAAAATAGAGCATGCAAAGCTCCTAGGATAAGTTAGCAAGGTAAATAGACCCCCTCTTTTAAACATGGACATAATTTATCAGTAGTATGATGTATCACATAAGTGTTGGCTCAAGGTAGAGGTGAAGAAGAGGTAGGTTCAAGCTGTTACTTCCAATTCTACAACAACAACTATAGTCACTACACCAACTAAAGTCCATACAGCTATACATACATCAACACAGCCATGAAAGGCCAAAAAAATTTCATGTACATTTATATAGTAGTGTATAATTTATATTTATAGTTTTCTTATAGTTTAAACATATTTTAAAATTTCCTAATTCATTTTTATAAGCATGCACACATTGTATAATTTTGTAAAGGCTAACTTGAACTATTAACAATTATAAGTTGACTTTATACGGTTTTAACCATAGTTAAAACTAAAGTTATAAATATGACATGTAATCTATCTTTCATGCACTTGAAATATGAGGTGACACCTTCCCCAAGACTATTTAAACACATGTAACCCATAGTTTTGAGGGGTCAGAGAATTTTCAATATACATGAGTAGAAGAAATTTTGATTATCAACTCATATGTTTGTGTATTTTCTTTCCAATGTTTGTGTAATTAGGATTATTTATTTCTTTGTATGATTCAATAACTCTTAGTGTGCAAAATATTTAAATGATTTCTTTATTATCTTGATTGATATGCTAGTCTTATATGTGCAACAACTATTGAAGGATTAGTAAATTACATTGATTATTGGTACTTAAGTTGATTGATTCATATTTTTAAGTGTGTAGAAGTGCTTTCATTCGATATATTTTTATATGTTTGTGCAATAGATACCTTAGATGCCTCACTAAGATTGATCCATAATCTCTTGATTAAGAGTGTAAGATGAAATTTGAGCTCATTAGATTAAATTATGCAATTCAATCAACTCAAATATCAAACTACTAGGTAAAGTGATAGAGCTATTAGAATCACAATGAAATGTATGAATAAAAAATTAAAAACAACATTATAATCCTAAATATAAATTCTCTACACCATGATTAAACATATGCAAAATAAGAGGATTGGATTGGATTTCTTTTGACTCAAAATTTTGACATGGTGATGATGCTTGATCAATGATGTTGGATGCTTGGATGGTTATACATGGATTTTTTCCTCACTTGCTAGATATACATAGAGGCTTTATGATTTTCCAAGATGATCTTCCATTGAAGAATGGAGTGGTTAAATAGAGGAGGAAGAAGGATTTTCCAATGAAGTAAAAATCCATTGGAACCTTCTACATAAGAAGACTCTAAAGAAAAAAGAGGGAATTCTAAGGAATTTAAAATCCCATAGAATTCTATAGAGAGAGAACTCTCTAGAGAAGGAGAAGGGTGGTGGAGAATTATAGATTCCCTTAGGGAATCTAATGGTGATTATGGGATGATTAGACTAGGTTAATAAAGTGATGATGTCATGGCTAGTGGGTAAGTTTGTAGAGAAGCCTAGGAATAGGTGTGATTTTATGAATTTAAAATTCACAAGTGGGCATAAGATAGTTTTAGGTAATAAATGGGATGTTAATAATAAATAATAAGGGAATAAATTTTAGATGGTAAATATGAATTTTAATATATATATATATACATAATGGGGATTATATTATTGACTATGGGGAATAAGTATGAAAGGTATTAATTAGTGAATCATTAAGTAGAATTAGTGACACAATTAACAAGCCAGAATAGGTGAGAAAATTTAGATGCATACAATTTTCCCCTCTTTGAAATGGAATTATGAGTGAAGAAAATTAAAAGGAATAATGGTCTTTCAAAAAAAAACCATGTCATGGACAGATGTTAGTAGATGATGTTAGTGGATGTGATGCCCCCTCGAGGGGACATGCAAGGAAGAATAAGATGGATGGACACACAAAATAATAAATAAAGGGTGGGAGGAGATGAATAGATAAGGGGATGCAATATGTTTAAAGAGATGAAGAATATGGACTTGACTTTGAGAAATGAGCTACAAATTAATGATGTCCCTAGAAAAACTATATACACAAGAAGTAAATATGATGGGTGTCATGGTTGTTGGCACATCCCAATGGGGAATCAATCATTACATAACGATGATAATATTAAATGGCCACAATATTTATACATATCCCAATAAAGGACACATTAAATGGAGAGATATAGGCTAGGATAAGACTAATTTGAGAAGACTAATTATGGGTGCATCTCAAAGCTAAAGTTGATCAATATGATGAAGAGGATAAGAGAATAAATTATATGATACAGTGACCAAAAGACTGGGAGATGACAATGGATGAGAGAGATAGTGGCTGAGCTATTTTTTGGCATTGAAACATGGCCAAATACTACCTATATAGTCTAAAAATACCTTAGGATAATTAAGTTCTAACTAGAGGATAGATGATAATGATTGATTAGAGGATGAAGATGATGACTATGATTAGTGATTAGAGGATATGATTTGGATGATGAGGTGAGGATGTTAGTTGGTTGGGTTAAGAGGTTTGGATTAATGATAGGGAGAGGGATGATTAGATAAATGATGAGGGTGTAGGTGATCAATCCATCATAGCTATCAAAATTTTCATTATAGTCTAAGCAATCCATTAAATAAGGCACTTGGTAGTAGTCCAAATGATATGGAAATGACCAAGAGGATGTTGTGCCAAAGTGCATTAGCAAGTAGCAAAATATACATCCTTGAGGGCACTTTTGGTGTCCTCATAACATCCCTATTCATTTCCAAATAGATAAAAAGACATGATGAAAATAAGACATGACACATAGGATATAGACATGATAAAAGACATGCAAACAAGTAACACAAATGAGTATCTACATGTAGTGTCCCAATGTCTTATCTATTGATGGGATGAGTGACTAGGTGATGGGTTGGATGATCATGATGTGATTGTGGACTTAGGATGGACTTATATTTGGATAGGGTGATCATGATTAGGATTATGCTAATATGTTACCCCTAGTTGAGGATAGAAAGATGGGGGATGAGAGAAGGTCTTTGAATATTTATTTGGTCTTGAATTGAATTGAAAAATGGACAAAGAAGGTGATTTAGAAAAGTGATGACCAAGGATTACCAACAAAAAAGGCCTTGCAAGAGTCTAATTTAGCAATGAGACTAGGAGATGATGGGATCAAATATCCTCCATACTAGCAAAGTGGTTTGATAGGTGCTAGGTATGAAGAGGCAATGATAAGGAAAGTGATGGGTGCCAGACTAAATTCTTTGATAAGGTGATGCATGTTACTAATACTTATCCAAAAGGATGATGAAGATATGATGTGATGGGTGACCACTCTGACTTGGGTTCCAGACCAAACATAGTGTCTAAAGATGATAACTGGGATGATATGACATGGATGAATATGACTAGGGGACTTAAGATAAAATAAGACATTATGGATAATTTTTGGATTTTTCAAGTTTTTATGATTTTTAGGGTTTTTGACATTTTTCAAAAAAAATTAGGGATTTTTGGAATATGTATGTACACTATAAAAATGGGGTTACTAGCAAAGAGAATACAAAGTCTAGCAACCAATAAAAAGATGATGGAATGATGGACGATGGTGACAAAATGATGAGGGGATGGGGATGGAGGAAGAATGAACTAAGCATTTCCAATGACCACATCATGAGGGAAATAGGTGTTTAGTTTCCTAAATATTCATTAGAGGATATGCCAAGATGATTCAAGAACAATTCTCAAAACACCTTCCATTCCTTATGAAGTTCAAGATGGGAAGGAATGCGATATGATGGAAGATGATGGATAGGAACAATGGACTACGGGATAAGATGGATAAATATTATGTGGATGGGTTTTACCCCCAAATTTTGAGGTATAATGTGAACAATAGATTATTTTACCACGATGCCAAAAATCAATTTTCATCATGGTACTTGCCCAAGGCATCAAAAGACTAGTTTTCACCATTAGATGAATAATTTATTATTTCACTTTTTACTCTCTTTTTTTAAGACTCTTTTGGCATCTCAATTTATTATAAAAGGGTGAGATACAGAATGCAAAAACTAGCTAAATCTTTAGCGAACACCTGTTATGGGGATATGTGATTCCAGGATAATGTTGTCATTTCTAGATGTATGGGGGTCTATGTGACCTTTGATGTTTCTTGATTGTGATCCCTCTAGATATCTAGACTAGGTGTCTTTGTAGCCCTTAGGAGAGATAATGTTGCTCAAGAAAGTGATGGGAGGAATGTATTCGATGAGATCTTGATAAGGATGTATGAGACTTGAATGGATGATAGGACTTAATGGGATTATGGGTTCATGATAGGATGGTGTGATAGGTGATGGAGAATTAGGACTAAAATGAATGATAGGATCATGATAGTATGGGGTGATGGAGGATAGAGGATTAGGACTAGTAGTCACATACATCATTGGATATGTAGGGCATGTTTCATTTGAGTGGTGGTAATTAACAAAATATCATAGGATATCCAAGACACTTTGACTTTGTGATTCATTTTTAATCTGATCACTTGATGGATGATCAACCATGCTATTGACATTATTTAGATTCTAACTACCCTCTGGTGCCTAATTTTTGGCTTCACTAGGGGAGATTAATTTTTGACTTGATAAATGATGATTTTGACTTTCGCATGCCCTTACTGCCATATTTTTGGATTAGGCCAATGATTTGATTCTTCTTGATTTTGACTGATGGGATCAAAAATGACTTGATTATTATGATTAACTTCTAAAACATTATCTTGGACCTTTGTATTTATGGCACACATTGTATTATTCAAATAAAGATCTAATAATATATGTGTAGGAATTTGGAAATGCATCATGTCTATGAATTAATCCTGGATCAGATAAGATAGATCATACCTACACTTCTGATTGGGGTACACTTGTTCAACGAGAGCATGACCAATATGGGGATCCACTAGACCCGATTAGGGTATCACTTGTCACAACATATCATGTTAGGAAGGGTTCTAAAGCCTACAGTCTAACATAATTACACAACAACCCTAATGGAGTCCTAAGGTTTAAAATAGTCACTCTATTCTAATAACAAGAAATCAAAATCTAATCTAATGCACACCAAATATTATGGCACAAAGTGGGGGTTAGAAGCAATCAAACAAATATGTATAGGGAACTTTAATTAAAATAAGTATGAGTAACACCCTAATACATGAAATATGAAAGATAGTGCTATTCAAGCCAACACGTATGCTACTTCTATCTACTAAAAGAGAGGAGAACAAGGTTAGAATATACTTACCTAAATGTGAACCTATTGAGACTCAATATCTCCCTTGGCCAAAGGGGCTTCATAAGAGGTTGTTGTTGTTTGTAAGTATCACTAAGAAATGCCAAAGCATCCAAGACTTATCCACAAGACTAGATTATCCAAAATAAGAAACCTAAGATAAGTCTCCTCCAGTAGAATGGTGTAAGAGTAGATTGTGAAGAAGTATGAGCAAATAATAAATCTTGATTGCACATCTGAATAATGACTAAAATGATATTGTATTTATAATCGAATCTTACCCTAAATCCTTTTAGGAACATTAGTTGTACAAGGGTGACCCAGTCAACCCAATGTGTTTTTTGGGACAATTTACTAGGTCTAAATTGGGTTGGCCAAAAGGCTAACAAGCTAAGAAAGTAAAGAGTACCCCTAAACTATATTGGATCGACCCAGTATAGCCAATAGTCAAAAAGACATTTAATATAAGAAAGGAGGGATAGAAAGAGGAAAAATTATAGGAATACTCAAGGGAGGATAAATAGCTTAGGTAATAATTTTAAGAACTGGTTGGATTGGTAATAATGTGGTAAAAAGGGACAACAATCATGCAAAGCACCAAAGGTCTGCTCACCCCTTTCTCAGTGTACCCCTTAGGGTGTGCACTCAGAGAAATTGAGTCTCAATGGGTTATTTCAAGATATAAAGCATTAATATTTGATAAAATTTAAAAATATTATATGTATATATATATATATATATATATATATATGCCGCACTCGAATCTCATCATGTGTCACTAAGGTGTAATAGGGGATAGTGTTTTGATAAAGAACATAGTAACACACAACACTGATACTAAAAAAAATTCAATATTTTAAAAGCATAAAATAAATAAAAGTAAATGATTTAAAGGGAAACTAATATAAGAAAGTAAATGACTACAAAGTAAGTAACTAAAAAGTAAATTAAATACATACCTTGACTTACCTTTATCATAGGATATTTATCTATTATGTTAATATTTTTTATTGTGTAAGGTACAGAGACTACTTTCAACAAACCCAAGAGTACAAAACTAAAGAGAAAAAACAAATAAATGCAAGAAAACCCAATATAGTTGGTGCTATAAGGATGGGATGTACTTGGAAAATTTGGTAAGCTAGGGTGATAGGTGCTATGTTAAACCAAATGACCAAGTCAAAAATAAGAGTAAATCAAGTAACCAAAAATCCAAGGCTACTAAAAACCAAAAAACTAAAACAAGCTATCCTTAAGTAAGAAAGGTAAACTCACCAAATCAAACCAAGGATACATGTCAAATAGGATGCTAAATTAAAATGAAAACAAAACAATGGTAAATGACTAAACAAAAATGGTAAAACAACATTGATGAGTGAGTAGTAACAATCCACATCTCACTCAATAATGGAAAAAGGATGCATAAAAGGGAAAACAACATTGTCAAGTGAGAAGTAACAAGCCAACCACACTCAACAATAGAAAAAGGGTATGAACTCAGGTGTTCATAACATTAGGACAGCAAAACAATGATAAATGGAAAAAATAAGGTAAATTAAGTGTAGTAAATGTAATTCTATGGTGTAAAATAAATGATAAATCCAAAGTTACTCAAACATTTTGTTTCACTTTCAAGGATAGATAAAATTGAAACAAAGTAGTGCTAGCATATTTTTAAGAGGTGAATAAGAAGGAATTAAAGAAGAGGGAAAACAAATTTGGAATCATAATCTATCTATCAAGGGGGTAAAATGAAATGAGTAGAGGGGATAATGAAGGAAAAATCAAGGTAGAGTAAATCTTTATTAAAGTAAAGACACTCAAATTAGGTTTGTCAAAACAAGATGACATTTGACCTTAAGGACTATGAATAACTTCTCTTAGCCACACAAGTCTTAGGTCAAAAAAGGAATTATATAGATCATCACGTGAAGGCTATATGCATGAAAATTAAAATGGACCTACCTCCCCACAATGTGTTCCCCATTCTTCAAGACCCCTTATAGAGCTATCAATCTACTACAAATATTGGGTACTTGTATGAAAAAGTAGGTAGTACCATAAATATTTTTAAAATCCCTTATTCCAATCTACTAGCCAATCGTACCCCAAAGGACTTCAACTCAATTTGAATCTAACTATGGAATTTGAGCTTTAATTGGAGATAGGAGATGTGCTTGTAATCACATCTTTTTAGGTGTATATTTAAATTTTGAGATTTGTATGTTGCCTATTAGATATCATTACCTTTTATTTCAAATGATTTGGCTTTTAACTTTCTTGATGGCTACTTTTTTTTTTAAGATTCATCATCCATACGGATTTGGAAAACCAAACATGGGTGCTAAAGATGACTTTCATTTGAAAACTTGGGACAAGGTTGCTAAGAGATATAAACTTCAAAGAGCATGGGGTCTAAGAGTCTCATAAATCAAGGTGAAATAAAAGTGCTATCTTGACTTTAACCTTATTTCATCCAATGTAGAGATGAAAAAAAGGGGAAATCAAGAGGAGTGACACATGGAACAATTTAAATTACTTCAAATTTTAAAAAATGTGATAAAGGGAAAAAAGAGGGATACAATAACAGTAAATTGTGATTCCTTATCATAAGAAAAAGGGAAATAGAGGAATACATACTAACATAGATTATTGTGCATATTTCATCTAGCAAAAGAAGCAAAAACTAAAGTTGAGAATAAGGATCAAGAACATGAAAAGGAGGTAATTTTATGGGGAGGTTTGGGTCCTATCCACAGTCTTACAAAGCAACTCATAAAATAAAAACCCATGAGGGTACCGAAAATCAGATGAAAGATAAGCAAAGAGATGGTAGTTTTGTGAGGGATGTTGGGTCCTATCTGTGGTCTTATAAAACAATTCACAAAAGAAGAACCCAAAGGATGCCAAAACAACATTGTCAAGTAGCAACAATAAAAAGAAAAAATGATTAAAATGTGGTGGTTTTATGAGGGATGTTAGGTCCTATCCATGGTCTTACAAAGCAAATCACAAAATAAAAACCCAAGGAGTGCCAAAATAGCATTGGTAAGTAGCAATAAGAAAAATAAAAAATGATTAAATTATGGTTGTTTTTTTAGGGATTATGGATCTTATCCATGGTCTTACAAAGAAACTCACAAAATAAAAACCCAAGGGGTATCAAAAACAAGATAAAAAATACAAGAAGATAAAGAAGACTATGGTATATCAAGAAACTAAAAAACCAAAAGGTAGGACTAAATGTTTGTCAAAAAAAGGGCACCATTGTAGAGGGAGACACCCATACTTAAGTAACCTACAAAAAGTGTTAGATAGATGTAGATAGAAATCATGACAAGAGAGAAATATTTAGGCAAAGTACTTTTTGAGGAATTATGCATTGGTGGGCTCTTTGAAAACATGGCCTTCATTAGTTTGAAGATAATAAGTACTTGGACCAAGAATATCTTTAACTAAATATTGGCCCCACCATTTTTGGGTGTATTTACCTTATTTATCATGGGTGAAGTCTAATTTAAGGACAAGATCACCAACATTAAAAGTGCAAACTTTCACACATTTATTATGTTATCAAGCGATATGAGCCTTATATTGGTGGTTATGTTGCAAGGCAAAAAGACAACGTTCATCAAGAAGATCAAGGGAATGAAAGTGAGCTTCACATAATTTTTCATCAAGAATAATACCATGAAGATAAGAAATCTCAACTTCTAAAGGAAGAACTGACTCAAAACCATAGACTCACGAAAATGGATTTCCCCTAATGGTAGTGTGTATGCTAGTCGAATAGGCCCAAAGTGTAGGGTAAAGATGAATATGACAATTTGTGTGGGTTTCACAAATTATATTTTGGAGGATTTTATTAATAATTTTAGTGGTGACCTCAGCTTAACCATTACATGCAGATGATAAGGCATGGAAAACTTGTGATTAATTTTAAATTTGTTGCAAAGTTGTTTAACATGCTTATTTTTGAAATTACCACCATTATTGGAAATGATGGTATGTGGAATGCTAAAATGGAAAATAATCTAGTTAAGATTAAATTTGGAAATGGTAAGATTGGTGACATTAACAAGGGGCATAACTTATACCCACTTGGTAAGATATTCGATAGTGGTGATGATAAAGACATGCCCATCTTAGGAGTGAGAAAATTTACCAATGAGATTGAATCCCCATGTGGAAAATGGACAAGGAGATTTGATAGTTTAAATCTCAGAAGGAGTTGATTGGATAAGATCATTATGAAACTGACAAGGAATAAACTATTTAGCATATTCGATTGCATCATTTTCAAGAGTAGGCTAAAAGTAACCCATATGTAGGCATTTGCATGTTGTATCATCTCCACTATAGTGACCACCACAAATGCCCCCATGTGCTTATTCAAGAAGATGAGGGACCTCATCTTACATAACACAACAGAGCAAGGTACCTTTAGCATTGTGATAGTAAAGGATGTTGTGTCGAAATACATACTTAAAAGCTTATTTATGAATGCATGTATTTTTATGAGAGACTAAATTAAGAGGATAAGTTTGGTGTTCTAAGAATTTAATTATGTCTTGGTACCAAGGAATTTGTCAAATAGTAACATCCTTGATATGATAAATAAGTGAATCCAGTGGTTGATTTAAATATGGAGATTTTTTTATTTGAATAAGGAAAGAAGGATCTAAAAGAACTTTATGTGGATGAAAGAGAGAAGCTGAAAAGGCAAGAGAATCAACAATGTAATTTTGATCTCTAAGAATAGGCTCAATAGTGAAAGAGATAAAATCCTTAGCAAGAGTGGTTTAAATTTGATGATAGGTAATGAGGTTCTCGCTTTTACATTAATAATCACCACTAAGTTGATGGAAAATAAGTTTAGAATCACCTAAAACATGAAGATATTGAATATCTAAATCAAGAGCAGCCCTCATGCCTAAGATTCTTAAGAGCTTCATATTTGGCCATATTATTGGTGACATCAAAGGTGAAATGAAAGGCTAAAGGAATGATCTTATTAAGAGGACTTGTGAGAATGAAACTTGCCTTAGCTCCATGAAGTCATTTAGCACCATCAAATTGAAGGGTCCAAGTACCCTCATGCAAGTCAACGTTGATTTTAGGAAGCTATTCAATAACTACCTTTGGTTTAGTAGTACCAGTGGGAGTGGAAGATTCTTCAAGATTATTGGCTTCAAGATCAGTGGTAAGGCTATGAAATTAATCTTGAAGAGAGATAGCTTGATTAAGACCTTCAATGTAAAGGATATTATCATTGAGAAGGTCATCTTGTAAGGAAGAAGCGATCAGAATGGAAGCTGTATCAAGTTGGTCAGCTATGACTTGTCCTTTAATAGGGTTTTGTGTGATGATGCAAAGATCAAATTCCATAAGTAAGACTATCCATTTGCCAATTATGTCTCTAAGAAGAAAGGCTTTGGAGAAGAAAGGATGAAGGGGGTCAGAATAAATGATGACATAAGTATTTTAGTAAAGCATTTAGTGACAAAGCTTTTTAGTCATGAAATAGATGGCGAGGTAATCACGCTCAATTTTGGTATAACATGTTTCATAATCGATGAGGCATCATCTAATGTAGTAGATAGCATACTCTCTTCCCATATCATCTTGTTGGGAAAGCATTTCCCCAACTAAAATAGGTGTGGAATAAGTAGATATAATCAAAGGTTTATCTTTGGAAGGAAGATGAAGTGTAGGTGGATGAATAAATGACTCTTTCATGTTATCAAAGGATTTTTAACATGGATCCATCCATTCTAAAGTAGTACTTTTCTTGAGAAATGAATTGATGGAGTGAATTTGAAAAGCCATTTTGGGGATGAATCATATAATTTCCCTAAGCTTGCCTAGATAAGTATGAACGTCAAGAATAGAACAAGGAATAGGCATGTTGATGACAGCACTAATTTTGGTAGGATCAACATCAATGCCATGAAGAGAGACTAAGAATCCTAAGAATTTTTTAGATGTGACTCCAAAGACACATTTGTAAGGATTAAGTCTAACTTTATATTTGAAGAGATGATTAAAGATGATAGTAAAATCAGAAAGATGATTCTTATGATGATTTGATTTAGCAATAAGATCATCCACATAGGTTTCAACAATTTTGTGAATGAGATCATGAAATATGTGAGTCATTGAACATTTATAAGTGGCTTCACCATTTTTGAGATTGAAGGGCATTTTGACATAGCAATAGGTGCCCCATTCCATGGTGAAGGTAGTCTTATGTTGGTCCTCGAGAGAGATATGAATCTGATTGTATCCTAGGAAACCATCCATAAGAGAGAACATTTTATAACCAGTCATGGAATCGATGATGACATCTATTGAAGGTAAGGTAATATTATCCTTGGGACAAGCAAGATTAAGATTATGAAAATAAATGCAAATGTGAATGACCATAGTGACTTTCTTTTGAATGGGAATAATGTTAGAAACCCATTCATAATAATCCACCAGTTTAATAAATTTAGAATCAAGTAATTTGATGATTTCTTTATGACATAGAGTTGAAATTTTAGGTGGAAATTTTCTTTACTTTTGATGCATAGGCTTGGCATCAGGATAAGTAATGATGTTATGTACCATAATGCTAGGGTTAATGCCAGGCATGTCATTGTAGGACCAAGAGAAAGTTTTGTGATATTTGTTAAATAATAAGCTAAATTTATCATATTCTATAAGTAAAATCTCTCAAAAAATTCTAATCGGTCAAGGACAAGATGGGGTACCATATTCGATGCAAATGGTCTCTTTAATAAGCATGGCATCATTGTCTTGAAATTGGTATTGTATATTAAGTAATGCTGAAATTAGATTTGTTTTAGGATCAATGCTAGTGATGAAGTTGTTGAAGCAAACAGTTTTAGTCTAGAAATTTCTAAGTTTATGATGTTGCCAAGGAAGTTGAGGTTCTCGAGCATGAAGTAACTCAAGAATAGCTTCATCACTAGGAAAGGTAGGAAGAGGACCATAATAATTGACATCTACTTCAAGATCTA
Organism: Torreya grandis; assembly: GCA_037957365.1. Taxonomy (NCBI): domain Eukaryota; kingdom Viridiplantae; phylum Streptophyta; class Pinopsida; order Cupressales; family Taxaceae; genus Torreya; species Torreya grandis. Next base: position 3,380,487 of record JARHVA010000538.1, on the reverse strand, counting down.
TAATTTGATTGCCATGGTGATCATATTCAAAATGAATTTGATAGACATTGATTGCCTTGGCATCAAGTGTAATTTTAGGAGTAGGTGAAGTAGATGGAATTGAAGAAATTAGAATATCGGTGGATTCAATGATGGGAGAAAAAATTTAAGGAATGATAGAATCCAAAGGTGTAGGAACTTCTGGAGGTTTAGAAGGCATAATTTATTCTACCACCCAAGGAGTATCAATAATAGGAGGATTGACATGAGGCACATGACCCTCAAGATCTAAATTATGATCTACAAAAATGGTATGTACATCCTAATTAAAATTATGAATTTAGGCTAAAGCTTTTTGGTAATGCTAGACATCCAAGTCTCTATATTGGGCTTGGGCCATGATATAGTTGTCATCATATGTTAGAGAAATTGAACATGCTTGAGAATCAAGGGGAGTTATGGAAGGTGAAATACCAATATTGTTAAATGTACGAGGAGACATGATGAGAGGATCCTAAAACAATTTATCTAGTCCAAAATCATTGCAAGTAAAGACATCTTCTGGTAAATAAGGCTCCTAAACATTGTAAGGAGGGGTAAAGTTAGTAATCTCATCCATGAGAGGAATAGTATGGTCCCTTGGTAATAGAGGAGGAAGCCATTGTGAAATATATAGAGATAACTTGGTAGTATTACAAGTATGTTGCAACTCATTAGGCTCATCATCATCAGAATCCATGATAGTAACTTGTAAATTAGGACTCATGTTGATGAACTCAGGTAAAGGAGCATTATTAATTTTAGGATTCATGGGAATATGATATTGAGGTTTAGGATTAGGAATTTGAATGCTCCATGGATTGGGATTGACTTCATGTTTGTATCATTTCCTATTATGTAATAATTTAATAAATTGACTACCAAAAGAAGCGGTGGCCCTCATTCGATGGGTCCATGGATGACCAACAAGCATGTTATAAGATAAAGGTAGATCAAGGACCATAAACATGGTTCGAATGGTCTTATCTCCTATGGTTAATGAAAGCTAGTTATAACCAACTGGTTTTTTATTAGTCTTATCAAAACCATGGTAAGTGAGATGGGTTTATTTGAGATGATCCTTGTTATAACTAAGTTATTGAATAAGCCACAAAGATGTTACATTAATTCCAGAGCCTTCATCAACTAAGACTTTATGGATAAGAGTGGTTTTAATGGCTACTTTAATAAAGAGTGGTGGATCAACAACATGAAAAAGAATTTCATCATTAATCATGTCCACTTCAAGAAATTTAATAAAAGGTTTGGAAGACGGACACGAGCTTTCAATGGTATTAAAATTAATAGGTTGAGAATAAATAAAAGGTGGCTATTCATTTATGGAGGACGGATCTTTAATTTCTTGAAGTTGTTGCATAAGAAATTTATGATGATAGGATGAAGTGTGAACCAACTCCATGAGAGGAATATTTCAAGGCATAGAGTTGAGTTCTTCAAGAAATTTCCAATGAGATTTAGAAGAACTAGCACAATGTTTAGAAGTTAAATTAGTTTTGGAAGGTATAAATGTGGTTGTAGGATCTAAAGGAAGAATTTGTTCTTTAGGTGCTTTCAAATAAACATTAGGGGTGGTAGTATCTTTAAGAATTTGTTCTTCTAAATATGGCTTTTTAGGCTTGGTAATGAGACCTTTGTGAGTCAGTTCATGACAATAATTAACCTTGGTAGTATTGACATATTGAGAGTTGTTATAGTATTGGTAATAATTGACATCGATGGCACAAACATCATTGACATTTACTTGATTATTTGAATAATATTTTTGGTTATTAGACGTCGAAGATTTAAAATTTTTTAATTTTTGAAAAGTGACAGTGTATTCTTGATGACGAAGATTGATCATAGCTTCATGATTGAATGAATCACCAAGTATATAGGAAACAAAAAAATTATTGAACCCTCTAAATGATTCATGAGAATGCCCAATGTCAGCATGGAACCAGTAAAATAAATTGGGGTCATACCACTTAGGAGGAGGATTGGGATAGATGAAAGTTTTCTAGGGTAGTAAAAATTATTTCATTTGTTGAACCGAAAGAGGTGTATGAGAAGGTAAAGGAATATCAGTATTGACAACTCCTTGTTTGGTTTACAAAGTATTAATAGAGATAGCATTATATATTTAGAAATATCCCTTAAGAAGTTTAGGATTAGGTTTGAATTGCTTTATAATAAAGTTTTGATGCTTAACTTGATCAAGATCTTCATTAAGTATTTGAGGAGCAAAGGTTCAAACCTTATATTAAAGATTAGGATTTAAAGCCATGATATAGAGCTTTAATAGGGTATCATCAGTCATGTTATGGTCAGCTTTATGAGCTAAATATTTCCATATTTTAAAAAAGTCATGATCTGATTTCATAGAGATTGCTTAAAATTGATGAAATGAGTAAGACAATTTTTGGGAAGATCATTATGTTGAAACTCTTTAACCAAAGGATTGAATAAATCTTTAAGTTACCAAATAGAATGTTGAGGAAGTTGATTATACCATTCTAATACATCACCAATGAAAGTTTTGACTAAGAGTTTAGTAGTGGTGAAGGTATTAGTTTAGATCCACTCTTTGTAAAGGTTTCCAAAGGCTTTAAGAAATGAGGTGGGATCTTTAGTTCCATCATATTTGATAGTTGGGAATATGTTACTATTATCAATGAAAATAATGAATGGAGCTAAAGGCTCATTTTGAATAGTTTGAATAATCTTGTTATTCATTATGGGTTGAGGAATAACATTACCTAAGGCATCCCTTAGAGGTGGAGGAATGAAATCAGGATTAGCTTGAAGATGAATAATTAGAGGTTGAATAGCCAATTGATTAAGTGTTGTTGAAGTTGCATCATTTGGTTGGTGTTAAAATTTTACATAATGTTCATTTTTTGAATAACTTAGGCTAACAGTTGAGTTGTATCAGGAGGTAGGTTGGTGTTGGTAGGAGCACTCCTTAAATTGGTATTAGGGAGAGGATTAGAGGAAGATGGATTATTAGTGGGATTGTTAAGTAAACTTGTATCAATCACTCCCACATTAATTTGAATATTTTGAGAAGTTTTTTTGTAAGTATAGAAAGGATCAAATCCATCAACTTCATCTTGAGGTATTATTTGCACCATATTATAGTTCATAGATGAAGGATGAGAATAGGTGCCCCAAGAGTGATGGTGCTCTTGGGAAGGAAAAAAGAGGAAAAAATGAACATCCCATATCATACCTAAATGGATTAAAGATATCCAAGAATATTCTAATAAGAGATTTCATTTTGATTGTAGAGAGATAAATAGAATGCAAAATTTAAGGATAAGGAATTAAATTGACAAATAGGGAAAGCAAGAAATAGTATAAGGTTAATTGGGTCGATTTAGTATAGAAAATAAGGCCTGTAAATTGTATAGGGTCGATTGGGTTGATCCAATATAGTGAATAGAGGTAGAAAAATAGATGGAGAAAGAGTTACAAACTATGTAGGGTTGACTACATCGACCTATTATGATGAATAGAGGTTAAAAAAGATACAAGGTTGACTGGGTCAATCTAGTATAGCAGACAGGAAGAAAGATCAAGATGATAACAAGTTATGAATTGAAATAAGATAATTTTTGTAGCTAATCTAGGAAAGTAAGAGTTAAAAAGAAACAAACAATCAATTGGATTAATGTTAGCCAATCAAATTAAGGAACTCAAAACAAAACATGGCACTAAAGTTGGCTAATGTAAGTTTTTACACACATAATTGAATAAAGAACAAGTAAACAACTTGAAAATTAAAGCTAACTAGTTGGTCAACCTGATTGTTTATTAGATTATTAAGATGTGATTTTTAATGTGATTAGACGTTTAGATATAAACAAGGTACTAGATAGCAATTTAAGGATGGTTTTAGGTAGTTTGGGATAAAAGATAATGTAGTGGTAATGATATAGGCTTGGTATTGGGTCCTACCCTCTCACCTCACACACCAAAGTGATAAGGGTGTTAGGTGCTTAGCCAAAGTATGCCATTAACCATGCTTTATACTTGACCAGAGCATCAAGTCGACTTCCCTCTTAGTGATGAAATCTAAGTAGTTTGGCCTAAGGTAGACAAAATGTTAAAGTGATTATTTATGTTATGTGATTTGGCCATGTGTGCATAAAATAGAAATATTGAAACTAAGTGATATATTGAAAAAAACCCTAATTAAACTATGTAAACTATTATAAGCATGAAAATAACAAGAAAAGAGATGTGTGAGCTAATTACTAACAAATATAAGGTTAATTCCAACTTTGAAACAAGGTATAGTGTTAAAACTATATGTAAAAAATATAGAATAGGGTCAATAGGGTCGAACCTATATCATAAAATTAAGGTTTGAAAATGAACTAGGTCGACAGTGTCGATCTAGTTATTTCAAATAGCACACAAAACACAAAATTGGGTTGATAGTGTCAATCTAATTGACTATGAAAGGGTAGTTTTGAAGACTAAAAACTATGCAAAGAAAGATAGTAAAAGAGAGATAGAGAGGTAAAAAGGAACTTTGGTAGATCAAATATGTAATGAATAAGATTGTTGGTCTAGAACCTATAAGTATGCTTGAGAAACCTACAAACTGGGTCGATGGTATTGATCAAGTTGTACAAGAACCTCTTAAAAAGTGTTAAAACTATAAGGGGTAAACTAGGTTGAATTGGTAGGTTAATCCAGATGTTTTAAAGGCTAAAAATATATATTAGGTTTACTTGGTTGATCCAAATACCTATTCCTAAAACTTGTGCACAAATAAAAATAGTTGGGTCGATAGAATTGATCTAGAATGTCAAAAATATATGATAAAAATGATGATAAAATGAATAAAATAAATGAAGTAAAAGTGAACAAATATTACAAGGGTTAGTTCATGTTGGGTTCATCAAAATTTATACAATTGTAAATGTATCATTTCTATGAATCAATCCTAGATCAGATAATATTGATCACACCTACACTTTTGATTAGGATACACTTGTTAAGCAGGAGCATGACCAATATGAGGATTTTTTAGACCCAATTAGGGGATCACTATCACAACATATCACACTAGGAATGGTTCTAAAACCTATAGTCTAACATAATTGCACAACAACCCTAATAGAGTCCTAAGGTTTAAAATGTTCACACTATTCTAATAACAAGAAAGCAAAATCTAATCTAGAGCACACCAAAGCTTGTGGCACAAAGTGGAGTTTAAAAGTAATAAGAAAAATATGTATAGGGAACTTTAATTAAAATAAGTATGAGTAACACCTTAATACATGAAATATGAAAGATAGTAATATTCGAGCCAACACTTATGCTACTTCTATCTACTAAAAGAGAGAACAAAGTTAGAATATACTTACCTGAATGTGAACCCATCAAGACTCAATCTCTCCCTTGGCAAAAGGTTTTTTAAAAGAGGTTGTTTTGGTTTGTAAGGATCACTAAGAAAGGCCAAAGCATCCAAGACTTATCCATAAAACTAAATTCTCCAAAATAAGAAACCTAAGCTAAGTCTTCTCAAGTAGAATGGTAGAAGAGCAGATTATGAAGAATCATGAAAAAATAATAACTCTTGATTACACATATGAATAATGATAGAAATTATCTTGTATTTTTAGGTAGATATTTCCATAAATCCTTCTAGGAATGTTGGTTATACAAGGTTGACCCAATCGACCTAGTGTGTTTTTTAGGATAATTTACTAGGTCTAAGTTGGGCTAACCAAAGGGCTAACAAGCTAAGAAAGTAAAGAATACCCCTAAAATGTACTGGGTCAACCCAATCGACCCAGTACAATTGATATTCAAAAATGAGTTTAAGACAAGAAAGGAGGGATAAAAAGAGGGAAATTCTAGAGGAATACTCAAGGGAGGAGAAATAGTTTAGGTAATGCTTTTTCGAACTATTTAGATTGGTAATAATGTGGAAAAAAGGGATAACAATCATGTGAAGCACCAAACGTCTACCCACCCCTTTCTTGATGCACCCCTTAGGGCATGCACTCAAAAATATTGAGTCTTGATAGGTTTCTACAAGATGTAAAACATCAATATTTGATAAAAGTTAAAAATATTATGTGTATACAATATGCTCCTATTTGTCCCTATGAAAGGAGGTGATTAAATGATCATTGATGGGAAGAAAGGGATTTATGATGGATGGAGGTGGTGGAGATGGTGTGATGAGGTCAATGACTGGTGATGGGGTAGCATGGTCTTCATAAGGGTTCCTAGAAGACCTAGTTTTGACATCAAAGAAAATCTCCTCAAGATCAGTAAAAGGATCACTAGGACTAGCTATAGTAAATGAATCCAAAATAAGATCAAATTCATTTTGATAATCATCAATAGATAAATGTTACAATAACTTTTTTATGACTTCATCATCTTGATTGGGATCCAAAGGTATGCCTAGTGATGTAGTGGAGGTGTCTAGATTAGAGGTAGCCTAAAAAAGATAGGCATTATTGGCATCGATGAGGGATGATGTTTTTGATGAGGAATCTAATATTGGTATTGAATATGATGTTGGAAATATTTTCATTGATGTCAAAGGTCTAGCATTATTGGTGATAAAGGACCCATTGCATTTAATGGTGTTTTTAATATTCATATATTGTCTAATGTGTGTTAATATTTATTTAATATTAATGAATATATTTTTGGTTACATATAAATCAAAAGAGGGCCCATGGAGAAGTCAAAGAGTCACAAGGTAAAAGATTAAAGAGGAATGGGACACATTTTCTCATGAAGAGTCATCTTGAGGAATTCCAAGAGTCACCATGTGAAGACAAAAGAGGTATGGCACATTTTTCCATGAAGGGACACTTTGAGGCATATGAAAAGTCACCAAGATAAAGACAAAAGAGGAAAGGATGCTTTTGCTTATGAAGGGTCACAATATGACTTTTCAAATGCAAGGATATGAAGGGTCATACAAGTTTGGCACCATTTTTCATGAGGATTGAAGGGTCACAAAGGGTGAATTCCAAAGCTCATTTGGAAAGCTATAAATAAAGGCTTGAGAAGCCATTTATAATATGCAAGAGAGTGCATGGTTTGTATTTATTTTTTAAGAGAGAAAATCAGGAGATATTTTAGAGTTCTATCATTTGTTGAGTAAGCAACATTGAGAGACAGTTATGTTTTATACACAAGAGGGGTTGGTGCTCCTATGGGTTGTTGCTCACAAATAGTTGTTGTGTTGGTACTCAACAAAGGGGTTGGTTCTCCTACAAGTTGGCACTTACGAACTTTGTATTTTGAGTTGTTGCTCATTCATATACTTGAGATTATTTTCCATGTTTTTTTCCACTTTAGGTTTCCACTTAAAAATATGGTCTCTCTCTCTCTCTCTCTCTCTCTCTCTCTCTCTCTCTCTCTCTCTCTCTCTCTCGTGTGGTGAAAATTATTATTTTAATTTTATTGCATATCTTGAATATATGATTCAGTGGTTAAAGAAAATAAATTAGATTAATAAAAGGATATATAATATACTGATTCACCCCCCTCTTAGTATATTTCATGCTTAAAAATATGTATCAGAGTAGGTTCCTTTTGAAAAACATTTTATAGCTTGAAGGAAGATTAGGAAAGCACGATGGCTAGATCACATGAAGGATTTTCTACAAATAAGGCACCTTTGTTTGATGGGATGAATTATATTTTTTAAAGCATAAGGATGAAGACTTATTTGATGACCCTTGGATTCGACATATGGTAAGTAGTGGTGGAGGAATATGAAGAGCCACAGACACTTGTAACTATTCTGATAGAAAAGAAGGCAAGTGAAAATAATACTAAAGCTTTTAATGCTATTTTATGTGGTTTATGTGAATCTAAATTTATTAAAGTTATGCAATGTAAATCTGCTCATAAAACTTGGGTAAAACTTGATAATATTTATAAAGGTGATGGAAAGGTTCAACAAGCTTAGCTTCATACTTTTAGAAGACAGCTTGAGAGTTTGAAGATGGAAGGAGAAGAAGAAAATATAGTAAGTTATCTCTTTTGATCAAATAGTTAATCAGATTCAAGGTCTTAGAGAAAATTTAGAAGAATCAACTGTGGTTAAAAAGGTTTTGAGATCTCTATCATTGAGATATGATGAAAAAGTTTTGTTAATTAAAGAGATGAAGAATTTAGCCAAGCTAAAGATGGATGAGCTTCATGGTATTCTTACGGCATATGAGATACAGACTAAACAAGATAAATCCTCAAAGAGAGAAGTGGTCTTCAACAAATCAAAGAAAGATAAGGCTAAAATTCAAGAATCAAATGATAATTCTAGCGATGATGAAGATGACAATGGATCTCTATTCATTTGCAAGCCGAAAAAGGGTACAGGTAAATATCAAGGAAAATTACCTTTTAAATGTTTTAATTATGAAAGGATTGGAAATTTTGTAGCTAAATACCTAAATAAGGGTAATGATGGCAATGAAGAAGGAAGGTTTACATACAAAAATAATTTCAAAGGCAAATTCAAGAAGAAGAGTCTGTAATCTAAAGATCCTAGCTCAGCTGAAGATAGTGGAGTTAGAGACTCAGAAGAAGAAGAGACTCTATTTATGGCCAAACATGAAGATGCCTCCATAATAAAAAGTATAGATGATCAAGAAGAAGAATAGGATGAAGCTAAAGTGAATCTAGAAGGAGAACTCATTTGTGCCTTAGAAGAGTTAAAATTTCTTGAAAAGAAGAATCAAAGATTTGATCTATAAACTACACTGATAAACTCAAAGTGAAGTTTTAAAAATATAGATTTTGAATTTCTCAAATTGATAAAAATTCTTGAAATACTCAAAAGAACTTGAAATTTTTTTGGCAAAAGTGTTCTCGATTATCGAATTAGATTGGAACTATCACCAGACTTTTCACTTCCATTCACCAATTAAACCAGTTTTTATTTTTAAATCAAATGTCATAAATTGTCATTTTATAAAACTTACATATGTTCATGAATAATTAAAAATCAAAAAACTAAATTTAAAACATGCAATAAATGACAAATTACCACATGAAATTGATAACAGAGTTTGGCATCTCATGCCTATGTCTCTGAGTCTGCCCAATAGTGAGGACCATTTCTATTAAATTTGCACAACAAATGGGTTACAAATTTATTGAAACATTACACAACTTCCCTCAGGCCCGATCTCTATCCAATAATTCCACCTTCACTAATACACTCAAGCTTGGCAACACAGAATCCTTCCTCAGTCTTCAACCCCTTCCAAAGGTGCACTAGTCCCTGTACTTAACTATTGTTCTATTCAAAATAATAATTATAATATTCTCTTTTTAATTACAAAATATAATTAAAAAGGCTACCCTATGTATATAGGTTAGAAATTGGATTATAATCTACTTGTTAAAGCTATCTCCAAGATTCCATCTAGCTCTCGGCCTCTAAAATAATTACACAATTGGCTAAATGCTTCAATTCAAATACAAGTTCATAGCTTTCATATTGTTTGTGAACCCATAGCTCAAGTGGTCAAGGCCTATCCGTTTTACATGGGAGGTCATGGGTTCAAGTCTTATCCCTTCTTTTTGGGTGCTTAGACTTATCTTGATTTAAAATGGTTGGCGGTCTCCTTCAATACAGTCGATGCCCCTTTTGGTGGGCTTGAGGTGATAAATATAGCATGGGTTTGTTAGTTTAGTGTTCTAACTTAGCTTATATGCTAATCTTCGTGTCCTTTTCTCACATTCCATGAGCTAATCAGATGTGGCAAGCATTTTGGTGACCCATTTTCAAGTTCCTAACTCAGCATATGACATGGTACTGTGGCATACATTTCTCACAGTCTCCAAACCAGCATGTAATCTCAAGCTTGACTTGGAAAGTTAGTTAAAAGGCATGGCAAGTGTGGGTTCTCCCATGTCGCATAATGGGGTGTGGTAAAATTCAATTTCCAAGGAAATATTACAAAATGTTTAAAATAATTATCCCACATTGGTGGGGTTTTCTATGGACTTTGCAAATTCAAATACAATGAGGTTTTCTATGGACTTTGTGTTTTAAATGCAAATCAAATACATGCATTGTCTAATATGTACACGTTGTCAAAGATGAAAATTAATTAAAACAAAATTTTTGGACTCCCATTGACTTCCATGTGTCACCACCTGATTGACCACTTGGCATGTCCACATTACACCACGTCATCTTGCGACACCACATTATTTCCCTGTTGCAAAAAAACTTCAGCAAGTTATATCTTGAGCATACGGTGTCTATTTTGCAAACTGCAAAAATCATCAAAAATGTCTCAATTATCTCTATGCTATGAAATTGGTTTCATCACAACTTGGAACCTTTTTCCAAACTTATCTCTAGATCACACCTCCCTACAAAAGAGGCTTTTGGTCTCTAAAAGTCTACTATCTCTTGAAAATTGATAACTAGTCTACTGCATCACATCAAATAGAACCCAATAATAGCAAGAGATAAACATTGGAAAAATAAATGATTCATAACTCAACTATAAATTCCTACACATGGCATGAGTAAAGGAATCTGTAACTGCCAATAACTTGATCACAACATACCAAAACTATCTGCCCATGTCACATCCTGTAAAGCGGTGAACTGTCAATAAACTAAAATAATTCCCAATGTAACTAAAAAACAAGTTTGTTAATACTGAAAACATACAATAAATGTTGTGGACATGTTACAATACAATGCCCTAGTATGGGACTTATATGCTAAGCAAATGTAAACAACACAAAGTGTATATTGCCTAACATCCAAACATGCCCATAGGGTCTTACAATGCATCTATACATCCATATGCCAATAATAGATACATTCTTAAAATAGCAATAAAATATGAGACAAGTTTTTTAAGGTATTAACTCAACCTACAACATGCATTCTGCTATTATCTCCAATTGATCAAATGAGTTCAAGTCCTCTAGACAACTCACACAGCATAAATAGGAGTTTCCAAAACATAGAGATATTAAAAATAAGGTGAGAATTGAAATACTTCAAATGATAAACCCATCTTGAAGTGTTCTCACAAACTCTACTAATGCATCATCAAAGTTTGTTCTTTCCCTTAACAGAATTCTTAATAATGCTTTGAAAACAAGTGCATTATTAATCCACTTAATCAAATTTTATGCCTAGTTAACTTGATTTCCTTAGTGGATTCCTTAACATCATTATGAATTGATTTAACTTGATTGACCTTATTAATAGGTTGATAAATCATCTTAGTTTTACCATGTCTAGTATGATAAAATGATTGAAGTTTAAAATAATGATCAATCTGATGTCCACTCATATGGCAATGAGTGCATAAAACCTTCTTAGGTGTGGTCTCCCTTTTACCTCTTCTCACTTTGCCATGACGAGAATGGTTATTAACACCTGAAATATGCTTAATCATAGCATGTATCTTCCAACAAAATGCAACACTGTGGTTATGCATTCCACAAAAAGTGCAAGGAAATGATTGCATCATCTTCTGAATGTTAAATCTAAATTTCTTAAACATACAAAGTGGATCAGAAGATTTAGTGCTAACTCTAGTGTAGAAAATAGGAGGTGGAATATCAATACCTCTTCTACCTTCCTTCTTACACCATACATTCTCTACTAGTGGCCTTGATCCTTTGCTATTAGAAGCTTGTCTTCCTTTAGCCATGGAAGAAGTTTCTCCAATTTCCACCTGCGCACTAGTGTAACCCAAACCTACATGAGGAGATCTATACTCCACCTATATTGGGTTATTAATTCCTTGGCCATCTCAACCAAGACCTCTTCCATTAAATCCCATTTTCATTAATAATTTGGATCCTATACCCTTAGTGTGTTGTTCAAAACTTCCAAAAGCATCATTACTTGAATCTAAATCTAAATGGAAAGAAAAAGATAAATTACTTGGTGAATAACTTATAGTGCACTCAGTTCATAGTCTTTGCATCTGAAGTAGAAGGTATGGCCTTCTTTGGTTCACCACACTACAATTTTATCAAGAGCTCATCCTTAGATTCAAGCTCAGATTTCAAACTTGCAATCTCCTCATCCAAGAGTACAATATTACTCTCAAGAAAGCATTCTCTTCCTGGATCTGTTGGTTATATACTTCAAGCTCATCAATCTTAGATCTGTTTGACAACTTTCCCATTGCACCTATCAAATCACAAAAATCAAAACAAATGTTGAAATAGAAGCAAAAACAACAACCAACTATTAAATCCCATTGATCAACTGCTCTCATACCAATTTGATCTGTAAACTACACTGATAAATTCAAAGTAAAGTTTTAAAACTATAGATTCTAAATTTCTCAAACAAATACAAATTCTTGAAATACTCAAAATAACTTGCAAATTTTTGGCAAAAGTGTTCTCGGTTATCAAATTGGATTGGAACCATCACCAAACTTTTCACTTCCATTCACCAATTAAACTAGTTTTTGTTTTTAAATCAAATGTCATAAATTGTCATTTTATAAAACTTGCATATGTTCATGAATAATTAAAAATCAGAAAACTAAATTTAAAACATATAATGACAAATTACCACATGAAATTGATAATGGAGTTCAGCATCTCATGCCTACGTCTCTGGGTCCACCCAATAGTGAGGACCATTTCTATTAAATTTGCACAATAAATGGCTAATAAATTTATTGAAATGTTACACAACTTCCCTCAAGCCTGATCTCTATCCAAGAATTCCACCTTCACTGATACACTCAATCTTAGCAACACAGAATCCTTCCTTAGTCTTCAACCCCTTCTGAAGGTGCACTAGTCGCTGTACTTAACTATTGGTCTATCCAAAATAATAATACATAGACCTGTGAAGCTTACCTTCAATTTGATGAAGCTAAAGTGAATCTAGAAGGAGAACTCATTTATGACTTAAAAGAGTTAAAATCTCTTGAAAATAAGAATCAAAGATTAAATCTCTAGATCGAGAAAAATGAAAAGGAGTCAAAGGAAATAATTGAAGATCAACAAGCACACTTTGAAGAAGCCAAAAAGAATGAATAAGATCTAATGGCACAGTTGAAAATACTAAGTAAATAATGTGAAAGGTATGTTATTGAAATTGATTCTTTAAAAGTAGATCTTGAGAAAACAAATAAAGCAATCAATGATAGAGAAGCCAATAATTCAAAATTTGTGAATAACACTAATATGTTGAATAATATATTAGAAAATCAAATATCAATGTCAGATAAGACAGGTATTGGATTTGAAAAAGAGAAAGAGGAGGTCACTAATTTCACAAACAAGGAAAAAATAAAGAGCTATGTTGAAGCTCTTACAAAAGAAGAAATAAAAAGGGAAGGAGTTAAGAATATAGAGGACATCTCAAACAAATAAGGCTGGAGATAATAGAGATACAAAAGGAAATCAGGTCAGAGATACATAAAGAGGTCCTATTTTTATGGTTACTATTTTTATTTTAATGGATATGGTCATAAGATATTAGAATGTCGAAAAAGAGCTAACAGTTTTAGAAATAAGGAGAAGGAAAGTCATGCAGAGTCAAGCAGAAGCCACAATTCTTTTGCTCCTCTATTAGGCTTTAATGAAGAGCCCATAATATGTTACAAGTGCAATAAATTTAGACACATAGCTTGATATTGTAGAAGTGTGTTCGAGTCATTCAAAAAGGGCTGGAGTTTCAAGGCTACATTCATCAAAAAGAAAGTTTAGACAGGTTCATGGCAAAAGAAACAACCTAAAAAATCTCTGTTGATGCAGATAGCTTTGCATGCAAGAAATGAAGAAAAGCCATGGTTCATTGATAGTGTATGTTCAAGGCACATGATAGGAGACAAGAGTAAGTTCATAACCTTGAAGAAGAACAATGGTGGCACAATGAAATTCAAAGATAATACTACTACTAGAATTGTTGGAAAAGGTACATTAAGTTTGGATAATGGTAGAACTAAAATTGAAAATGTTTTGTATGTAGAAGGTCTTAAGCATAATATTTTGAGTTTAATTCAAATGTGTGATCAGGGGCACACACTAAAGTTTTATTCAAAAATTTATGAAATTAGAAGAAAAGATTCAGATATGTTGGTTGCAGATGCTTAGAGAATAGACAATAATTTATATATGTTATCAGACATCAAAGGTCAAAGATGTTATTTGAGTTAAATTGAATAAAGTTGGCTATGGCACAGGAGAATGGGACACATAAATTTTAGAAATATTGTCAACATAAGTAAGAAGCAAGCAGTCAGAAATCTTCCAAAGATTAAAAATCTATTTGACACACTTTGTGAACCTTGTCAGCATGGGAAGTAAGCTAGAAGGCGGTTTAAAACAAAAGAGTACTCAACTACTCAGATACTAGAGCTTGTTCACACTAATCTGTGTAGACCTATGAGAACTCAAAGTACTCAAGGTGAGAATTATTTCATGTTGCTTATTGATTATTTTTCACGTATGACTTGGGTAATGTTTTTAAAGAAAAAATCAAAAGCTTTCAAACATTTCAAAGCATTCAAATCATTAGTTGAGAATGAAACCAATTTGAAGATTAAGTGTCTAAGATCAAATTGAGGAGGAAAATTCATGTCAAATTAATTTATTCAATTTTGTGAAGACCATGGAATAAAGAGACATTATTCAGTAGCCAAAACTCCATAGCAAAATGGAGTAGTTAAATAGAAAAATAGAATAGTTTAGGAGATGGTGAGGATAATGCTAAATGAATCCAAGATAGCAGATAAATATTGGAGAGAGGTGGTTGCCATAGTAGTGCATATTTACAATAGAGAATTATTGAGAGTCAATAGTGATAAGACTCCTTATGAGTTATGGAAAGACAAACTACCAACAATTGATTATTTCAGAGTTTTCGGTAGCAGATGTTTCATAAATAAAATTGATAAAAAACTTGGTAAGTTTGAATCTAGAGTAGATGCAGTTATATTTCTTGGTTATTCTTTCAAAAGTAAATCTTATAAATTTTATAACAAAAGAACCAAGAAAATTATTGAAAGTGCAAGTGTCAAGATAGAATAAGATGGAACACAAAGAATCAGTGATCCAGTAGACATTCCTAAAATCATTGAAGAGGAAGGTTTTGAAGAATCAGATGAAGATGAGAAGGAGAAAAAGGGCACCAAAACACCATCCAAATATGTTCAAAGAAATCATAATGAAAGTGACATCATCAGGGACATAAATGAAGGAATTCACACTAGAAGAATGATGGTAAGTGAATCTGAGCAAGTTAATTTTTTTTTGTTATCCAAAATTGAGCCTAAAACTTTTTTAGAAGCTACACATGATAAGCATTGGGTTAAGGCTATGGATGAAGAATTAAACTAGATAGAAAAGAATAACACTTGGGAATTAAAGCCTAGACCAAAAGATCACAATGTAATAGGAATAAAATGGGTTTATAGAAATAAGTTAAATGAAAATGGAGAAGTGACTAGAAATAAAGCAAAATTAGTATGTAAAGCGTATGCTCAGATTGAGGGAATAGATTTTAAAGAAACTTTTGTACCAGTGGCAAGGTTAGAGGCTATTATAATGTTTCTTGCATATGCAATGTTTCAAAATTTCAAAGTGTTTGAGATGGATGTCAAATCTACCTTCCTGAATGGGAATCTAGAAGAAGTCTAAATTGAGCAGGCTGAGGGATTTATTCTCTCAAATATTAGTAGCCATGTATGTAGATTGAAGAAGCATTGTATGGATTGAAAAAAGCTCCCATATCTTGGTATGCAAGACTTGATAAGTACCTATAGGATCAAGGTTTCAAGAGAGGATTTGTTGATAGTAATCTCTATATCAAAACAAAAGGTGAGCATCAATTGATTATTGTGGTATATGTTGATGATATCATTTTTGGAGGAAATATTGAAAATATGACAAAAGAATTTTTTGATAATATGCAAAAATAATTTGAGATGTCTATGCTTAAAAAATTGTCATTTTTCTCAAAATTGTAAATATTTCAATCAAATAAAGGAATTTTCATATCTCAAAGTAAATATGCCAAGGAAATGTTGAAGAAATTTGGTTTTGAGGATTATGCACCAATTGGCACACCAATGTGTACAAGAAATAAGGTGAGCAAGGATGAAGCTTCACCTATTATAGATCAATCTTTGTATAGATCTATGATTGGTAGTCTTTTATATTTGACAGCATCGAGGATATACATCATTCATGCAGTAGGTATGGCTGCAAGATATTAGTCATCTCCAAAAGATAGTCATGTTTAGTTGGTGAAGAGAATATTTAGATATATCAAGGGGACATTATATTATGGATTATGTTATCCCATAGGTAGAGATTTCACTTTGGTTACTTATACAGATTCAGATTGGCCAAGGTACTTGGATGATAGAAAGAGTACAAGTGAAGGATTTTTCTTTCTTGGTGATAGCTTAGTATCATGGCTAAGTAAGAAGCAGAATTCAATATCACTTTTTATAGCTGAAGCATAATATACTGCAGCAGTATTGTGTTGTACTCAAGTGCTTTGGATGAAGCAAACTTTGGAAGATATCAAGGTAAAGTATGATGAACCTATTTATATTTTTTGTGATAACACAAGTGCTATAAATATTTTGAAGAATCTAGTGATGCATTCAAGAAAAAAGCATATTCTCATTAGATATCACTTCTTGAGAGAGCAGGTTGTAGATCAATAGGTTAAAATGGAGTATATCAGTACTACAGAGCACATTGTAGATATTTTTACAAAGGCACTAACAAAATACATATTTGAGTATCTATGAGAGAAGTTGGGAGTAATTTATGTTACTTCCTACCATTGAGGTTCAACATCAGTTGAGGGGGAGCTAAGTGTTAGCTCTAGGTAGGCCCTTTGCCATTGATGTCAAAGAGGGAGAATAATAGGTATAGGTACAGGTGTATAAATAGGTACATGTTTCTATAGTAAAGGAGAGTTATTTTATGTTTTTCATATGATAATATGTGCAAGTTTCAGGATGTGGCAGTTTTAGTTTGAGGTTGCCATCAATAACAAAGGGGGAGATTATTGTAAATACTATCATTGATGTCAAAGGTCTAGCATTATTGGTGATAAAAGCCCCATTGCATTTAATGGTGTTTTTAATATTCATATCTTGGCTAATATGTGTTAATATTTATTTAATATTAATGAATATATTTTTGGTTGTATATAAGTCAAAAGAGGGCCCATGGAGAAGTCAAAGAGTCATGGGGTAAAAGACAAAAGAGGAATGAGATGAATTTTCTCATGAATAGTCATCTTGAGGAATTTCAAGAGTCACCATGTGAAGACAAAAGAGGTATGGCACATTTTTCCATGAAGGGACACTTTGAGGAATATGAAAAGTCACCAAGATAAAGATAAAAGAGGAAAGGTTGCTTTTACTTATGAAGGGTCACCATATGACTTTTCAAATACAAGGATATGAAGGGTCATGTAAGTTTGGCATCATTTTCCATGAGGATTGAAGGGTCACAAAGGGTGAATGCCAAAGGTCATTTGGAAAGCTATAAATAAAAGCTTGAGAAGCCATTTGTAATATGTAAGAGAGTACATGGTTTGTATTTTTTTTTTGAACAGAGAAAAGTAGGAGATATTGTAGAGTTTTATCATTTGTTGAGTAAGAAATATTGAGAGATAGTAGTGTTTTATACACAAGAGGGGTTGGTGCTCCTATGGGTTGCTGCTCATGAATCTTTCTAAGGGGTTGGTGCTCCTGTGGGTTGGTGATGACAAATAGTTGTTGTGTTGGTGCTCAGTAAAGGGGTTGGTGCTCCTACAAGTTGGTACTTACAAACTTTATATTTTGAGTTGGTGCTCATTCATATACTTGAGATTGTTCTCCATGGTTTTTCTCACTTTGGGTTTTCACGTAAAAATCTGGTGTCTCTCTCTCTCTCTTGTGTGGTGAAAATTATTATTTCAATTTTATTGCATATCTTGAATATATGATTGAGTGGTTAAAGAAAAGAAATAATATTAAGAAAAAGATATCTAATATATTGATTCACCCCCCTATCTTAGTATATTTCATGCTTAACATATGATTTGGATGTAAATAATACTTTTGAGGCTAAATTTTGTGTACATGATGTAATGTTTCTAATAGAAGAATGATTATCCATGATTAACCTTTCAACAAGGGGTATCTAATGTGATGGTGGAGAGGGAGATGGTGGATGGATGATAGGCCCATGGAAGGAGTTACGAGAGATGGGAGGACTAGGCTTATGGGGAAGAGGCTCATCTTCGATGGATGATTTTTTGAAGATGAGGGGATCACAGAGGAGGGGTATGGTCTCTTAACCTTAGCTTAGAAGGGGAAGGGATTGATCAGGAATGGAATCTTGACACTCCTCTTTTTATTTATTCAAGAATATAGACTCATCTAGCTCATCCATAATTACTATGTCACCATGGTTAATGAGGTCTTGGATAAAGTCTTGAAAGTCATGACATTGATTAATGGTATGCCCCCAGGTTTGGTGATATGTACAAAATTGATCATCTTTATACTAAGAGGGTTTAGGCATGGTGGGATTAAGATGTCGAATAGGCAGATAAACTAACATTTTAATGATGACTAGTTTTTTGAAAAGGCCTTATAATTACATAAGAAATGGAGTATAAGGACCCACTTCACATTGTGAATTAGATGTGGAAGTATTGGACTTATGATCATATGGTTGTTGATGTGGCTGGGTGGATGGACTATTAGTGGCCAAGATTGGATTCCCTTTTCTAGTATATGAAGGAATAGATGATTGGCTAGGACTAATAGATGAGGGGATTGTGTTGGAGGATATGAAGGGGTGGATGATTGGTTATGATTAGGAGATGGAGGATTGGTATGATACTCACATTAAGGGGATTATATAGGATTTTTAATGATTTAAATGGGATCAACACCTTCAAGAATTGGTATACCCATCAAAATGAACTTCAATAGGATCTCATCCTTATGGGAAGCTATGTATTAGTCTATGAAGGAAAGGTCTAGCTCCATGGTGATGGTTGATAGGTTATAAAGGATGAAGGTAGGTTAAGAATTAAGGATGGTTCCTTGAACAAAGTGGGTCTAAATGACTGAGCTAGTATGATTTATGAGGATGGAGATGAGATAGACTAATGGATAAAAGACTATGACCATATTTCAGACTAATAGTGAAATAGATGTTAATGTCCTATCAATAATGCCTAGTTGTCAAGCTAGCAAAAATATTAAGGATTTGATGGGTGCCTCGATTCAAACTAGTAAGAGGATGATATGATGGGTGATAGTTATGAGTAGGCAAGAATAATAGAGACTATATTAATGATGATGGGTTTGCTAGATTGAAATTGATAAAGTGACAAGATGCAACAAGATATTGACTAGGTATGAAATATGACCAAGGAATGAGTGATAGTGGATTAGAATGATAGGATAATGTGGATGATAAAAGGACTAGATCGATCCTTAAAACCAATTTTCCCAAGATGGAGATTGGATAAGATTATGGGATGAAGGTGATTATGATAATAATATAAGGACAAGTATGATAATAGGTGATGGTGAAAAGATAACAGGGTAAGATGAATGAGGTGGGGATGGCTTAGACCCATATGTGACGAAAAAAGCCAACTAGGATAAGATAAGATGAGGTTAAATTAGATGGGTGATGAAGACAAGGTCAATACAAGTGATGGGGTATGGACTTAAGACAAGATGTAGATGGTGATATAATATGTGATTAGGATAGGTATGGGTGAGACTAATGATGTGGGAGACTAGGACAGGATTTGACTAGAAGGATGTACAAGAGAAAGAAGATATATACAAGAGGGTGATGAGATAAGGATGTACAAGACAAGGTATAGGTGATGGTGAGGATTGGATAAGGACAAGTATGATGAAATTATGGTGTGATAATATGAGATAGGGATATTTTAGACTCTAAAGAGCCAACTCAGATAAGATGAGGATGAGGTTAGACTAGATGGGTGATAATTGTCTAGGAGGGACTTGATGAAGATGATATGTGATTATGGTATGTAACGGGGTATGACTAATGATGAGGGAGACTAGGATAGGAAGTGACTAGAAATATGTACAAGAGAATAAATTATATACAAGGGTATGATAAGATATAGGATGTATAAGATAAGATATAGATGGCAGGGATATGACTAATGAGGTGTGAGTATGACTAACCTAGGATAGGATGAATATAATATGGTGGATGGGATAAGGATATAAGATGATGATATGTACAAGAGGATGGTGATAGCATGTTCAAGATGAAAGGATATACAATATTATGTTTAGGATATACATATGATGGGTAGGTCTAGTGATAGGATATGACTAGAAGGGTTTATAAGAGAATAAAAATATGTATAAGAGGGTAAGACAAGGATATACAAGATGATTTAAGGATATACAAGTGATGGTATGATTTATAATGAGGGGTGGATATGGTTAGATTAGGAGTATATTAAGATAAGGTGGTGATAGGAGATAGTATGAGATGTGTAAGAGACAATATGTACAATGGGATGATGACTAGGATATACAATGTGTGATTAGGATATGTGATGGAGTATGACTAATGACTAGTGAGACTAGAATAGAATGTGATTTTTAAAGGATGAATGATTTACATGGGGATTATTATAAGGATTTACAAGATGTGATTGGGATATAGTCAATGATGAGTGGATATAACTAGACTAGGATGGGATTAAGATAAGGTGGGAGATGGGATAAAGATATACGAAGGCAATGATGAGATAAAGATGAGGTAGGATAATATGGGGGTGATTAGATTAAGATGAGATAAAGACAAGATGGGATAGGGGAAATGATATACAAAGATAATATTGACAAAAGGATGATGACTAGGATCTATAAGATGATAATGAAGAAAAAATATGATGGGATAAGGATGTATAATATGATAGAGTGATGAGAAAATGATACACAAGATGGAGATATAGGTACAAAGGATAAGGATGTATAAAATGGGTTATGCAAAGACCTAGATAGGTGTGTAGGTTGGGGTGAAATTTGACTCAACTCACAAATAGCATTAGTTTAGCATGACACACACCCAAGTAAGCAAACTATAAAACCTATGATTAGAAAACTCAAGGGTGTGTAACCCAATGCTCGCACTATCCAATGGATTTATGGGTGAAGCTCTAGGTTTATGACCCATTATGGAATTAAATGAACCCTCTTGACCCCATTTGCACGTGATGGCTACTTAGGAGCTGATACTGACTCCAGTAGTAAGGTACCTATTACGACTAAAGGATCCCATGATAGGTTTACATGGGCTCTCTAGGTGCATCCCCTATATATGTGAAGGTATAGTGGGTCTTGAGTCTATATAGGATGCTCTCTAACTACCTTATATCTTAGAGTTTAACTACCTCTCACTCTATGAAACCCTTAATGGGGAATTCCACTTAGGCACGTAACAATAGTTGTCCTAATTTTTAGACTCCACAAGAAAATGGAGTTTGGACTAGTGCATGGTGGTGAAATATTCAGTCACTAGACCCATAAAAAAATAAAAATGGAATGGGGTTTATAGGTGGTTTTTGATCCCCCAAGAATCACCGCAAGGATGCAAGGGGGAGAGCATACACCAACTGTAGCCTTTGGGATATAAACAAGCAGCCAAAAAGGAGATTAATTAACTAATTAAGATTAAGTATGTGGTATATTTATAAGATGAAAGAAAAGAATATACAAGACAAGGAAAAATATACAAGATGAAACAAGGAAAATGATATATACAAAGCAAGATGATTAAAATGATTTGAAATGATTTTTTTTTAAAGTGCCAAAAGAGTTCTTTGACTGGCGGCCTACAAGCACATGGTTAGTAGTTTGACTTTGGCATTGAAAAGAGGTAACTTACAAGACAAGATGTAATTAGTTTCGATAATTTTCCTCTAAAAATCATGTTACCTTCAAACACACATAAATTATGTCAAAAATAAAAATTAGATAAATGATTTAAAAATGATATTTTTATTCGGCTCCAAAATTGATCAATCTACAAAATAGATTATTAATATGTTTAATCAATTTTAATCTTTTAACAATTGTCCCATGGAATACTCAAGGCAACCTTCAAAAAAAAGTGTTAGTAATTTGAATAAATTTAATTCTTGTGATGTTGATAATTACACACTTTGTGTATGATTGTTATTTTAATATTAATATGACTAAATTATCACATTCTAAAAGAGATAACTAAAAAGTAATATTCAAATAAACATGGCTATTCGAATGTCATTATATATACAAAGGACACTTTTGCAATCTAGTTGACTATATAATAGTACAAACTATAATTAAAAGGAAAATTTTAGTCACTTACTATGCATACCTATATAATTTGAATTCAAATCAATATTTAAAATGGTGCTCAAAGTCAAGACACAAAATTTAAAACTTCAACTTGGCACCATGAAACTCACAAAACTTGAGATCTTAAAATTTTTTACTATGATCTCCATGCAGATTTAGTAAATCTATAATCTTAAGGACTCAATGGTCTATCCTTGGGTTTTGATTTTCTAATAAATGGGTTAATGAGCAATCCAAGATGGAAGAGGTACAACTGATAGCCAGCGTAGATGAGATAAGATGGATAGTAGGCTCAAGGCATGGTGTGTTGAGGGGAGTTCAATTGGTGAATTCAAGCTATAGCCATTAGGAGAGATGGATCATGGGTAGCAGACCAAATGGTAATGTAGATCTAAGAAGAGAACATCAATAAAGTATGGATTAGCCCATAGAATGAGTGGGAGCTAGTCACACCAAAGGATGGCCATCTACTAAGCTTGATACAGTTTTCTCTCTTTTTATGGGAGCATTAGAAAAGTTGATAAAACCCTTAGTTACATGAAAGGGGCATGGCATTTATGGTGATGGATGACTCGAAAACTAGTTTTTAAGCTCAACACGGATCTTAAAATTCAAACACCCTATCAATTGTCTACAAACAACCAAGCTCCAAATCATATTCCACTCTTGACTTTTAATATGTGTCATTACAAAAACTACAAGGAATATATATAAAGCTGACAAAACCTGATTTAACCCTAAATCCAAAAGCCCAAAAAAAAGTGGAATAAGTTTAAAACAATAGAAATACCAAACCATAAATTGGCTTAGAGTTCAAAGGATCGGCCATTTTTAACAAAAATTGAAGGATCAATTACTACATTTTGCACTTCATTTACCCCAACTTACCCACTATTTCATATGATGTGAGTAAATGCTCCATAGATGAACAACCCCTGTAAGAGAATTCAAACACATCCACAATTCATTGTAGGCAAATCCCCTTTAAAAAATTTAATAATAAATACATTGTCTCTCGCACTGTTATTCAAACTTCTGGATGATGAGAGGGGAAAAAATTATGAGTAACAAAGACTTTGAAAAGATCAAATTTGTAATGGATCAGATCATATCAACCCATTATTTGGGATAAATTTTTGCCAATTTTATGATATTGTAGACTATATTAAAAACATCAATAAAACCAGACCTAAAGAAAATTGGAAGCTGTTAGAAGATGAGTGAATATACGTCATGTTGAAGGTCAGAATCCACCACCAATGGAGCAAATCCCACACCAGTAAAAGCCATTACTAAGCATTCAAATTTCTCTATCAAAAATAAGGATAATAACATATAAATCACATTATATATACTTGTAAAATTAATTACTCATTTTTACTAATGCAAATAATAGTCCAAAATTAAATTTACAATGACAATGGCAGCCAACATTAAGAACAATAGTATTACAAATCAAAGTTGCTACCTATAAAGTATTGGGTATGATTATAAACTAAACACTACATAAACAAGACTATTAACAAAATTGTGACTAAATTAACAATATTGCTATTCACCATCATCCCACCATGGTTTCCAGTTATAAGATAAAATTTGAGCTCAATAGATTAAATTATGCAATTCAATCAACTCAAATATCAAACTACTAGGTAAAGTGATAGAGCCATTATAATCATAATGCAATGGATGAATAAATAATTCAAAATAACATTATAAATTCTAAAGCTAAAATCTCTACACCATGATTAAATAGATGCAAAATAAGAGGATTCGATTGGATTACCTTTGACTCAGAATTTTTACATGGTGATGTTGTTTAATCAATGATGTTAGATGCTTAGATGGTTGGACATGGATTTGTTCCTCACTTGCTAGTTGGACATGGAGGCTTTATAATTTTCCAAGATGATCTTCCATGGAGGAATGGAGTGTTTAAATCGAGGAGGAATAAGGATTTTCCAATGAATTAAAAATCCATTAGAGGCTTCTAGATAAGAAGACTCTAGAGAGAAAGGAGGGAATTCTAAGGAATTTAAAATTCCTTAGAATTATCTAGAGAAAGAGAAGGGTGGTGGTGAATTCTAGATTCCCTTAGGGAATTTAATGGTGATTAGGGGATGATTATACTAGGTTAATAAATTGATGATGTCATGGATAGTGGGTAAGCTTGTAGAGAAGTCTAGGAATAGGTGTGATTTTGTGAATTTAAAATTCACAAGTGGGCATAAGATAGTTTTAGGTTATAAATGGGATGTTAATAATAAATAATAAGGGTATTAATTTTAGATGGGAAATATGAATGTTAATATAGATATATAAAGGGGATTAGATTATTGATAAGGGAGAGTAATGATGAAAGGGATTAATTAGTGAATCATTAGGCAAAATTAGCGACACAATTATTAAGTCATAATAGGTAAACAAATTTAGATAAATATAAAGAGTTTACAACATCTACCATAAAAGGAACAACCTTTGACTGAGGCCTATGATTTTCTTATATGAATATTATCCTAGATTTCTTGACCATGTTTGACTGTGTGTGCAATAGCTACTATCAACAGGCATAGGTTTTGAAAGCACATGTCCACTTAGAAACTAGCTAGAGAGGTGATTCCTAAAGCCACAAAACCTTTATTTTCTGCTCTACCTTCCCTCCTTTTTAAGTTTATTTTAAGGCTTGCCCACTCTATATTAGTAACCATCTAGCCACCAACTCATCTAGATTTTACTTCCTTTTAGAGACCACCCCTCCATCCACAAAACCTTGTTAACAACCTACATCCCCTACCTACTATTTCATCAACTGGTTGTTAAGATTGCATACCTACAACTCATGCCCTAGAGTGGATTTAACCTCCATTAAGATTGTAAAACATTAGAAGTTACCTCATTATGAGATTGGTGTGCATAAAACCCATATCAACACACACCTCTATGGGTTTTACTCTCTTTATTCTTCTATTTCCTTAAGTCATTCATCTCATGCATTTTTTCTCTCATAAGTAGCTCTATTAGATACTTCACTTTCTTCCTCACATTAAATTCAATCCATTGGATTTCTTGATCCTTAATTAGATTCACCATGAGATCTATCTTCTTAAAAATTTACCCCAACTCTCTTCTTATCTCTTTCACTTCCTCTTCTACATCCTTCTTCTCCCTTTTTCTTCACTTTCTAGGCCTTGCTTAGAACTATCTCTTAGCAAGATTACCTAATTATCTCTTATAACTCTCTTGGATCTTATTCTCTTTCTCTATTCCTTTGCCTAAGACCTATCTTATCTCTATTGACTCTCACTTGGAGTCTTCCTCTTCTCCTTCTTGAGCTTCAATACTCTTTCCACTCTATCTTCTCTATATCTCTCTTAACTAGTTTCAACTCCTTCACATTGGACTTAGGGGATTTATCTTCTCTCTTCACTAATCTATTATTTCTCTAAACTGACCTAAATAGGTCATACCTACACCACACTCTTTTCCCACAATACCTCTACAATTTCACTTCATGAAATCCTCATAACATTCTTTGCCTATCTAAAATCAACAATATTTAAGAACTCAAAATAGAATTAAACCAAGAGTTTACCTTGATTTTATACCACATTATGCAAAGGGTTATGAGAAAAACCTCAATCTCACCACAATTTTCTTTGATCTTGACCATTGAACTCAACTTGCAAATGCATTGCTCTCTTTTTAAGCTTCAATCTGCAACAAAAGTCTTACAACCTCTCACTAACTTGATAGCATCCTCTTCTTTGACCTTGTTTACTAAAATTATTTGATTTTTTCTCTTAATTTCATTATACATTTCATAAACCTCTCATTCATCCCCTCAACTCATTCCTTTCATTGATTCATCTCCTTTCACTTAACTCACTCTCTAGCTTCACATAAGTTCACAACTTAAGGCTAAAAACCTCAAATCTTGTTTTAGACCTAATTAATACAACCTACCATAACGGATGGCCTTTCCTAATCATAACATACTTGCCTAAATCTCTATCTACCTCTCATTCACTATCCAAAATCCACTTACACATTTCAAGCTCAATAGTGAGGCTATTTCCTTATAGTCTTTTTTTCAACAAATCTCATTGGTTAGAAAGTTTTGAAAGCCCACCAAAAGTTATAATCTTATATTTAGATACCCTTTTCCATATTATAAATCCACAAGAAGTTACAAGTCCTCATTCCGTATATAAACTCACTTTTTAATCATCACCCTTGGTTAATTAGGACTCCTAATCCTAAAACACACCCACAGTGCTAGTTTTATATTGTACAAATGTGGGACAAACTCAAAACCTAAATAATATTATATATGGAATCGAATAATAATAGATTATAAAATTTCAAGGAATTTCGTTAATTCATTCAATAGTTATAGGTCTTTGAAATATAAAACCCTAGCTTCTTATTTTGGTAGGCTTGTATAGGCTAAGAGAGGTTAAAATACCATATTGTTGGATTAAGCTCATTTAAAATAATTTTTAGACCTTTCCAAGGTATGTTCCAATAATTTACATCTTTATAAATAGCTATTTATGCATACTCAACCCTGTTATGGTTTACAATAAGTGAAATACAGAACTCTGAGTCCTCTTAAAAGACTGTTAATAACATTTGAGGATTGTTTGAGTTTGAAGACTTTTAAATAACTTCCTAAACTTTCCACACTTTTATTTCACCTATGTAAATAATATTTAACCTTTATTAGGTAATGCCATCCACTTTTTTGGAATAAAAATTAATCTACCTCTCTTTTCAATGTGATTGTCTATTTCAAGATAGGGTACAAATAGAGTAATAAAGTTATGAAGATTGTATAAAGTGAAATTATAGAGGTATTTTGGGAAAAGAGTGTGGTGTAGGTATGACCTATTTATTTTAGCATAGATAAATAATATATTGGTGAAGAAATAAGCTAAATCCCCTATTTCCAATGTGAAGGACTTAAAACTAGTCAAGAGAGATCTAAAGAATGTAGAGTGGAAAGAGCATTGAAGCTCAAGAGAGAGAAGAGTAAGACTCTAAGTGAGAGTCAATAAATATAAGATAAGTCATCAGAGCATAAAGAAGAAGGAACTATCATTTCCAAGGAGCAAATACAACTAAGGAATCAAGAACCAAGTGTGATCAATGAAGAAGGAAGCCATAAAGCAAGAGTAAGAATGAAGAGTGACAACCATATATTATAAGCAAAGTATGATGAAGGAAAAATTGATTATGAAAAGATATAAAATATAGAGAACAAATATTTACAGTAGGTGTTACACCTTATAGAGGTATAGGATGAGTTATCAAGTAGAATAGACAATAAAGTAGAAATAACAGAGTCTAATGAGGAGAAAGGAGTAAGAAAAGAGGAGCAGTAGTAAGGTGAGCATGGAAGATCATCAAAGAATGAATTGGAAGGAAATAAATAATAATATTGTGTTATCACTTAATTTTTCTCCCTCTTAAGGAGTATGATATAGGAGCATCTAATACACAAACATTATTTTCAATTATTGAAGATTCATAATCTAGATATGGGTCATAGATGATCCATTTTGGGATATCGTTGTGTTTGAAGTATCATCTAGTGTCAATTTTTTGTCTTAGAGTCATCACCAGTCATAATGAGTGATTTTTATATGTACTCAAAGTTTTCCCTCCAAAAGTGTAAGTTTAAAAATTCAAATCCTAAACCTAAGCATAGAAGGACCATGGGCATAATATGAGGTGAGTAGGTAAGAGAATGTTTGTAAAATGTTCCAAGGAGTCATTCCAAGAATGTTTGAAGACATTTTATGTCTAAGTTCTTAAGGTCTTGAAAATCAAGAGTCATGTTAAAAGAGTAATTGCCACTCATACATTGAGTTTTCCATGTAAGAGAGTCTTGCATAAAGATTACCAAGATAGTAGGAAAGATGGAAAGATGAAATCAATAAAAGTTGTAATGTAGTTAGGGAGAGGTGTAGGATATTTGGATGAGGAGAGATAACTTTGAAGATGAGAAGGGGAAGTAATAAAATAGACTATATATTCTCCAAGAAGATGATAGAGTCTATGAATGGCCTGAATATGTAATGGTTGATGATTCATATTGATAAATAAGATATTATTGTGTGTGTTTTACTCTCCCTTAAAAGTATATGGATTATTATTTTTTATTTTATTTTAATAAAATCCCTTGAGGCTATAGATAGACCTTTTTATGTGTGGTTGTAGGGCTGAGTAAGAGACTGTAGGTTACAATCAAACAAGATAAGGATTTAAATGAGTTGATGACTATTGGCATAGGAAAGAACATTGGTTTAATCATATAAATGTTTATCCAAATCATACTAAGTTTCATGTTTTCATTTGATGTATTCCAAAAAGTAAGGACTAAAAAAAAAGCTCTATGAGATGAAACCTTGTTATGGACTGTAACAATCAAAAAATGTGGTGTTTTGATGTTTCTTGAAGTATTCCTTATGATAAATATTGTGGTGCTGATTGAAATAGTCTACCTATAAACAATGTTCAATATGGAAATTTAAATATCTAGGTTTGAATTTAAAACAATTGGTAAATGTAAAATATACAGTTAATTTGAAGGTTAACCCTATTTACATAGTCCATACCCCTATTTTACTTAGTCAAATGCCAAGGAAGGAGTGTATGTGTTGATAAAGTAAGTAGTTTATAATTTGGTTGAGTAATTATACAATTAGTAGGAGAACATGTTTTTAAAACAGCCCTTTTGAAGTCTAGGAACTTCTTTGAAATGAAAACATATTACTAAACCCTTACACAGTCCCCTAAGTTAGTAGAGTTCTATGTTTTGATTATTATAAGACAATTAGGATTGAATAAGGTTCCTTAACTATTTGGATAGGTTTAAAATGTTATTATATACCTTTTTAAGGTCTTATGTTTAGTTTTAAATGTTCCTAATCCCAAAATATGGCATTTAAACCCCTCTCAGCCTATACAGTCCACTAGCTAGGGTTTTAGAACAAAAACCCCAATAACTTTGGTTCTAATCATGGAAAAAGGTGAAACTATATAAACATGTATATTTTTTCATGGAAAAAAGGATTCAAGATTTTTTGGCCTGGTATAGTACCAT
Source organism: Torreya grandis (assembly GCA_037957365.1). NCBI lineage: Eukaryota > Viridiplantae > Streptophyta > Pinopsida > Cupressales > Taxaceae > Torreya > Torreya grandis. The sequence continues at coordinate 3,350,985 of JARHVA010000538.1, read as the reverse complement.
ATGGTATGGATTTGAAGTCTAAGCAAGTGCAAGGAGGGCTATAAGGCTTAATTGGCAAGAAGCTTGCAAGGGAAAGAGTATTTACATAAAAATTTTGGTGATGAAACTTATTAATAAGTAATAAGAAGATAGAGGGTGACCAAATTTAATATTATATATTTTAAATGACTTGCATAAAAATTAAATTAAGGATATTTGTGTAAAAAAATCTACAAGGAAATAGCCACACTATTGAGCTTCAAGTGTGTAAATGAATATTGGAGAGTGATTGATACATGATTCGAATGTGCTTGGTAAACCAAGTCATGCAAGGGGATGTCAAAGAGATAATAAGAGAGTTGGGTCAAAGTTTTAAGAAGATAGAGCTCATGGTGAAGCTCATGAAGGATCAAGAAAGCTAATGGCTTGGTTGTAATGTGAGGAAGTAAGTGAAGTGGACAATAGAGATACTTATGAGAGAAAAAAGGATGAGATGAATGCCTTGAGGAAAGAGAAGAATAAATAGAGTAAAACCCATAAAGGTGTGAAGGATGAATATTTTCCAAGAGATCAACATGAAAGGGAAGTGGTGAAAAGAGTTCTAATTGAGGAAAATAGGGAGAGAGAAGTGATAAAAGAAGAACTTGACAGAGAAGACAAGAAGAAGAGGAATATATCTATAAAAGAAACATTCACAATGTGGTCTCTTGTTTATTAGTATAACATTGACTTTAAGTGTGTGTATGTAGGTTTAAATCAAATTTGGATGAAGGTAAATAATGAGACCTTAAAGCTTATGATAAATGGGTCAAGTGAATCACCTATCAAGATGAAAGAAGATGATAAGGAAAAAGAACAGGTTGTAGAAGTCAATATGGTGAACATTGAAAAATTATCAGCATGTTAAAGATGAGATAGAAAAAGAGTTATATGATGTTGTGATAAACATTGTAGCTAAAGAAAGAGAATAATCTCATAAGGAATACATGAATTCAAACTATGAAGACATGAAAGAGGAGATAACCATGCAGCAGTCCTTTAATGAGGTAAATGAATGCTTAGGACTTGAATTTGATTGCACATATGAGAAGGAAGAAGCTAATATATAGGTTAGATAAGTGAAGACCAAAGCACATCCCTCAAGGATGGTAAAATAGCATGGTTATGTATTACCTAAGTGTCTCAAGGCATTAATTGATGAGATGGAAAAGAAAAACCTCAAGCAAGGGGTCATTCAAGTCAAGAATTTAGGTAAGATAAGTAGCAAATCTCAGTCTCAGAAGGAGCAAAGTAGAAAATGGGTCATGAAGAGCATGGAAAGAGTACAGAAAGATAGTATTATAAGTACACTCCAATAAATCATGAAGAAAGAGGAAAATTATAAGGCTAAGAATCAAATAGAAGACATGGTGGAACTAATCAAGGACAAAAGGATGATGTTGCAACTAAGTAACCCAATTAGGAAACAAGATGAGGAGTGTGAAGAGGCTAATTGGTCTCAAGGTTTGATTTCTAATTATATTTTTGATGAGCACATGAATATAATTCAAATATTAAAGATGTTTTGTATAGAGAAACAATGGAATTGATGGATAGACTTGTGCAAAGTCAAAATGAAGATGAAACACCTTATAGAGTGCTTAAAACACTTGATATGCAGCAGAAGAAGGAGATTGATTTGACTCTCATGAGAAATTAATTCCAAGGATAGGTTATGAATCAAGATGCCCAAGGAGATGAAGATAAACTTGTATATCATATGAGAGCATAAAATCAGAATTCAGTGATGAGTTACAGCCCAAGAGATGGATAAAAAATGGTACAAGATGATGCAATTAAGATGATAAACTAATGAAGGTTGAATATAGAATCTAATGAGTTGATTTTAGTACAATTATGGGTAGATAAGGAAATAATTAAAGAATAGATGATAGGAAAACATGATGATGCTATCAAGAAGATGAAGGAGCTGTATAATGAAGCACAAGAATTTATTTAAGCAAAGCTACAAGCAAGCAAACAATTAAAGCATGAACAAGAGGTTACAGAGGAAAGAGTATCTTCATGAAGAGTTAAGTTATGAAACTTCATGGAAATTATTATGATGATAGATGGTACCCAAATCTAGGCTTAGATGTTCTGGTGGACTTCTATAATATTCTAAGGAGATTTGTCAAAAAAAAGGCTACAAGCAAGTAGGCTCCCTATTGAGTTTGAGGTGTGTAAGTGATTATTGGAGAGTGAGTAAGAAGTTAAAATAGGTTGAGGTAAGTGTGTTTATAGCATATGAATTTATCCATGGTGAAATATTCTATTCATGAACTATAAAACAAGATTTGATGTTTTAAGCCTTGAGGATATTAACTAGTATGAAGCTAGTGAGTGAGTTAGTGAAAGGAGATGAATAAATAAATGGAATGAGTTGAGGGCATGAATGAGAGATTTATGTAGGGTCTAATGATAGATATAAAGGACTCAAATGTGATTTAAATAAGGTCATGTAATAAGAGGATGATATCAATTTAGCGATAAGTTGTAAGAATTTTATTGCAGATTGAAGCTTAAGAAGAGAGCAATGCATTTGTAAGTTGAGTTCAATGGTCAAGATCAGAGCCAAAAATGGTGAGTGTGAGGTTTTTCTCATAACCTCTACATCATTTGGTATCATAAAAAGGTAAACTCTTGGTTTAATTATGTTTTGAGTTGTTAAAGATTATTAATTTGAGATTGGCAACAATGTTATGAAGATTGTATAAAGTAAAATTGCAAAGGTATTATGGAAAAAGAGTGTGGTGCAGGTATGACTTATTGAGGTCAGCATATAGAAATAATATATTGGTGAAGATACAATATAAAAACCCTAATTATAATGCGAATTAATTGAAACTATTCAATAAAGATCTAGATAAGGTAGAGTGGAAAGAGCATTAAAGCTCAAGAGAGAGAGAGAGAATAAGATACAATAGAAGTCTAAGAGGCAAGTAGGTAAGCTTGCTAAGTGATAGGTCCAAGTAAGGCTTATAAAGTGAAGGAAAATGGAGAATATGGATGTATAAGAAGAAGTGAAAGAGATGAGAATATATATGGGGTAAATTTTTAATAATATAGACCTCATGGTGAAGCTCATGAAGGATAAAGAAAGCCAATGGCTTGGTTTTAATATGAGGAAGAAAGTGAAGTGGCTAAAAGAGATACTTATGAGAGAGAAAAGGCATAAGATAAATGCCTTTGAAAAATATAATAACAAAGAGAGTAAAACCCATAGAGGTATGAAGGATGAAGATTTGCCAAGAGAGCAACATGATAGAAAAGTTGAGAAAAGAGTTCTCATTGAGGAGAAAATGGAGAGAGAAGTGCCAAAAGAAGAACTTAAGGGAGAAGACAAGAAAAAGAGGTGAATATCCAAGAAGGAGACATTTATAGAGATAATGTCATCTCTTTTTTATTATTCTAACATTGTATTTAAGTGTGTGTATGCAGGTATAAAGCAAAGTTGGATGAAGGTCAAGAATGAGACCTTGAAGCTTGTGAGAAATGGGCCAAGTGAATCACCCATCAAGATGAAATAAGATGATAAGGGAAAATAATAGGTTGTAGAAGTCAACATGGTGAACAATTAAAATTCTCAGCATGCTAAGGATGAGATAGAAGAAGATTTTCATGGTACTTTGAATAGCATTGTAACTAAAGGAAGAGAAGAAGCTCACAAAGAAGACATGAGTGCAAACCATGAAGATATGAAAGAGGAAATAACCATGCAACAGTCTTACAATGAGGTAAACGAATTTTTAGGACTTGAATTTGATTGTGCATATGATAAAAAAGATAGAAATTTACAAGTTAGAAAAGTGAAGAACAAAGTACAACCCTTAAAGAGAGTAAAAGAGCTTGGGTATGTAGTGCCTACATGGTTCAAGTCATTAGTTGGAGAAAAGAAGAAGGTAAAGCTCAAGTAAGAGGTCATTCAAGCCAAGAATTCAAGTGAGACAAGAATAAAATCTCAATCCAATAATACGCAAGGCATAAAATAGGTTATGAACAACATGAAAATGGTATAGAAAGATATTATTGTAGGTACACTCTAAGAAAGAATAAAAAAGAGGAAAAATGCAAGTCTAAGAAGCAAATAGAAGACATAGTGGAACCAATCAAGGACATAGAGATGAAGATGCAGCTAAGTAGCCAAATGAGGAAACAAGATGATGAGTGTGAAGAGGCTAAATGGTATCAAGCTTTGATTTCTAATGTTATTTTTGATGATGCATATGAATATAATTCAAATATTGAAGATGTTTTGTATAGAGAAATAATGGCATTGATGGATAGGCTTGTGTAAGGTCAAGATGAAGATGAAGCACCTGATAGAGTGCTTAAAACACATGATATGTAACATAATAAAGAGTTTTATTTAACTCTAATAAGAGAGGGAGTCCAAGGATAGGTTATAGATCAAGATGCCCAAGGAGATGAATATGAACTTTTAGGTCATATGAGAGAAGAAAATCAAAACTAAATGATGAGTTACAGCCCAAGAGATAGACAAAAATTGGTACAATATGATGCGATTAAGATGATAAACCAAGGAAGGTTGATTATAGAGTCTAATGAGTTAATTTAAGTACAAGTATGGGCATATAGGGAAATAAGTAAAGAACAAAGGATAGGCAAACATGATGATGAACTCAAGAAGATGAGGGATCAACATAGTAAAGTACACGGATTTATAGAAGACAAGCTATAAGAAAGTAAAATAAAAAGCAAATAATTGAAGAATGAGTAAGTTAAGAAAGTAATATATTCAATGGGTGAAATTACAACTATGTTGTTTGTTGATATGTATGATGACAGAAAGACAAGAAGATGCCAAACAATATTATACCATGATGAAGGTGAATTGGTTAAGAAGTTATTCTTGAAAGATGAATAAGGTTATGTAAAGACACATCAAGAGGTGGAGAAGTGTAATGAAGAGGCAGAAAAATAGAGCCTTTTTGAGCAAGTCACAAAGGTTGAGATGCCTATGAGGCCTTTAGAGTATAATAAATAAAGAATCAGCATTACCAAGGATCAAAGACAACTAAGGAAGTAGGAAGCAAGTGTGATCACTGAACACGAAAGCCATGGAGGAAGAGTGAGAACCATTTGTTAGAATTAAAGTATGATGAAGGAGAAACTGAGTTGTAAAATGTAGAAAATGTATAGAACAAAGAGTTACAGTAGGTGGTACACCTCATAAAGATAGAGAATGAGTTGTCAATAAAAATAGACAAGGCAAGGAAGAAAAAATATAGGAGTTTAATGAGGAGAAATGAGCAAGAAAGGAGGAGAAATAGTAAGGTAAGCATGGAAGATACTCAAATAATGAAATGAAAGTCAAGAAAAAATAATATTGTTGTAGCCCTCAATTTTTCTCCCTCTTAGGGAGTAAAATATAGGAACATCAAGCACACAAACATCATTTTTAGCTATTGAAAATTCATATGATATTTAGGGGTCATAGATGATCCATTTTTGGATATAGGTGTGTGTGAAGGATCCTATAGGATCCATTTGTTGTGTTTAGATTCATCATGAGTCATAAGGAGTGTGTTTTGAATGTATTGGAATTTTCCCTCCAAAAGTGAAAGTTTGAAAATTCAAATTATAAACCTAAGCATAAAAGGACCATGGGCATAGTATGAAGTGAGTAGGTGAGATATTGTTTGTAAAAGGGTCTTAGGGGTCATAAGAGTCTAATGGGATGTCAAAGAGATAATTTAGATATGAGGTAATCTAAGAATGTGATATGTAGTAACCATGTGTAAATGTCATGTCATGAGAAAAAGTGGTAGAAGAGTTTTAATTGTAACCACCCAAAACCAACGTAGATGTGGATGAAAATAAAAGTTGTAGCATGAGACTAGGAAGAGAGGATATATCTCCAAGAATGAGAGAAAAGAAACAAAGATTAGAATATTGTATATTATCTAAGAAGATGACAGAATCCATGAAAGGACTGAATATGTAATGGTTGATGATTCATATTAATAAAAAAGAGATAGTTGTGTGTGTTTTACTCTCCCTTAAAATGATATCAATTTTTATTGTTCATTTGTTGTTTTAAAAAAGTCCTTTAGGCTATAGAAAAACCTTTTTATGTGTTGTTGTAGGTCTGAATAAGAGACTTGTTTTATTCTTTTTCAGAATTAGGTGTTTGATTCCTAAGCAAATAAAGGTCTAAGTAAATGTAAATCAATAAATAAATGTGTCTCAATTAGCCTATTAATTTGTGTAAATAGATATGTATTCTACCTTTTCTAAAAATAGTAATAAGTGTAAATTAATCAAACTTAGCTTGTTCTGGGCTGAAATAGATGATTTGGGATCTAGAAATTATTGTGCAGGGATAGCAGACTATTGCAAACAAGACCCAAAACTTTGTTTCTAGATTGGATAAGAGCGTCAAACTCTAGACACCCTACTACTTGGTGATGTAGTCCACTTTTTGGATTTTTAATCCCTTTTCAGAGCTATTGTCCACTTTTGACACTATTATCCTGGTGGTCTAGTTTTTATGGGTTTTACTTGGTAGGCTTGTAACACCTTGGTAGTGAAATATCAAAGCATGATTTTGTGTAGAGATTACTATGTGTTTGATTCAATCTTCCAAACCCTTAGGATCTCCTGGTATTTACACTTTTAAATCAAACTTGAGAAAGAGAGAAAAGGTTAGTGTGTAAAGGATATGCTAGACACACTTCACACCCCGTGTGTGGGCACGTTGCTTACATACCAATACTCTAAAGAGGGATCAAGCTAATGTAGTTCTCCCATTTAAAGTTCTTGGTATAATTATGTGATGTATACAACTAGATAAAAAATTATAATGTAGTTTAGATGACTAGGGACTGGTATGAATGCTTGAATAGGCTTGAATTGGTCTTGAAAGGCTATATGCAAAGAATAGGGAAGAGTGCTTGAGTGCACTTTCTTGTATTCTTTCTATTTTCTTGTGAATGAGTGTCAACCCTTCTAAATGTACATTGAATGGCTTTTTATAAGGAAACTAATGATCGTGGGTTGCATGAACTTGTATTAGGCCAATAGGGAAAAATATAAGGATTTGGGAAAATCTTACCATTAGAGATAAAGATAAACTTGGACAGTAGCGTCAAAAAAAAGACACCCCTAAATTCTAGCACTCCTATCCAAATTAGGTGTTATTTTCCAAGGAAGATGAGCCCTATGGGGTGGATTTGGGTCTAAGAGTGCTACCTAGGTCTCTAAAACCTATGTTAGAGAAGTTATGAGTGACTAAGAATCAGTGAAAGTATAATCGAGAAGGGTTGACTGAGTAAGAAAGAGGACCTATAGGTTAGGTGATATTAGCCATACCTAAGTCATCCAATTTCTTATTTTATATGATTACATTTCACCCCATTTATTCTAGTGATGTAGTAAAGTGAAATATTGGGATAAAAGACAAATAGAAAGCATACCTAAACTTACCTGTAAGAAAAAAGCTCATGAAGTTGTGTGATATTAGATGTGTGTAAAGAGAGCATGTTATGACGTGTGAATTTGTAAATAAAAACATGAAGTAGATTAGTTCTTAATAAATACTATGTATCTAAAATAAAAATGTACTAAATTTGAGTAGAGGAAGAGAGAGGAATGAATACACCTCATATAGTACATAAACCAATACTAAACCTTTTATGATGTTGGATTGTGTTGAGAATGTGTTGAATCAAGAGTAATATCATGAACAAAACTGAGTGCTTAATTCCCCAGAATGTGGATTAAGAATGCAAAGGGTAGCCTTTTGGCTCCATCATCTCTAATTAAGTGAATTTAATGAATCATGCATGTCTTAATCAATGTCTGGACTATGTGTCTAATCCCTCTAAATAGGTGGCTCAAGAATACAAAGGTTGGCCCTTTGGCTCCATTGTATCCCCATGAAGTGAAGCTATGAAGTGATACTAGTATAGAATAGATGTCATATTAGATGGCTCATGGAGCCCATGATTGTGATATAAATTTGACACTGTGGCATGGATAGTTGAATGTGTGCTAGAAACTAAGCCACTCTTAGCCATTTCAAAAGATGGAGATTAGTCTTGTATGAAAGCCACTCTAAAACTGACATACTAAGATTATATGAAAGCTAACTTGGGAACTCAGGTACTCAAAAAGATAAACTTGTATGAAATTTTAACTCAAATGTGATGCCAACCACCTATAGATAGAATAAGGAATGTAACTACTAAGAATGTCTGAAATAAACTAAACTTAGAAACAAAAGAAGATCAATGTGTCACGTACATTACCCCCACTCACTGATGTCTAGAACATGGATTCTAATCTAGAAGTTATGGTAATTTCCCAATCTAAATTGAAAGTGAGAACCATCATGTTGTGCATGATAACCCCCTATATCTGAGAAAACTATATTGAAACTACTGAATCTCCCTGATTTGGAAGTGCAAAAACTATCCCTGAACTGAACTTTTTACCTATTTCTAGAAACCTTGAGTGTTTTCTTGCCTAGATAGGAGCACCAAAATATGGACACCCTTATTTTTGGTGCTACTATCTCATTTCTAGTGCTACTATCCATTTTTTTCACTACTATCCATTTTTGGGACTATTATTCAGTGTAAAAATTGATTATTGATATGAGACTATTCCTATTTTTCTACTCTAATTTGACTAGTTTGACCTCTAGATTTTGTGCTGATTAAATTGAATGCCACTATTTTTATTTCTAGGAGGTTTTATCTCTATCATAAATCCCATGTTGGATGCCCCCTCTTCTGAGGGTAGGAATGATGAACCTACAATGACTACCCTTAGAAGAAAAAATCCATGTAAGTGTGTTAATTCTAAAAAGATATATGATATAGCATTTGATGTTTGTCAAGATATAGAAATGTTGTACCAAGAGATTTTAGATCAATAGGGGTATGCCTAGATATATATAACAATATGAAAGTATGTGCATGATACTAAACTGGACTAGAAATGTTAAATGTTAGTTTTTAGTTGGACGGATGGAGCATGATGTCCATCATGGCATCCAAGAAATAAAATAAAATACATGATATTAATCATGGTATTACACACATTCGATAATCAACAAGCAAAAAAGTAACAAGCAGGAAGCATATTAGATGGGCCAAGGGGCCATTCAAATAAGGGACATGGGCACATGTCACTCAAACTAGAAACAAGCATGGAATGCATGTTCAAATTACGCATACATATATAAGTGAAAGAAACAAATTTAGCACAAGGGCCACAAGCACATAAAAGAGTAAAAATAGAGGACATTGGCAAATGTCCTAAGGCACACACATGAAGATGAGAAAGAGCTAAAAAGTACAATCACACAAGCTATGCTAATCAAGGAATGAAAGCAAATGTAAGAACTAGAAGATACAAACACATCTAACTAATTAAATAAAATGTGAGAGTATGTAAAACATGTGTAGTACAAGACTAGGTAGATGCTAAGAAATACACAAGTGCTAAATACTAGTGAGATGTTGATATAGTATTCTGTGTAAGCTATAAATTAATATACATCAGCATGATAACTTAGAGTGTGTGGTGTATAAATGACATAACCTAGATGGTGTAATCATGTAGAATATGCCCCTAGTGGGTATATATACCAATGTGTGTTTTGAATGTATAAGTAAGAGTGCTCCCTCTATGAGTAAAATGAAGCAATCAAAGAGTTGGATGTCACTATGCACACTCAAGAAGATCAAGTGAAGCATGGTAATGTAGATAATCGATAAAAAATATCATATAACAACAAATGTAAGTCTAACATAGTATTATAAATGTAAAACATGGTTGATGCATACAATCGAAATGTTTTTGGTATTTGACATTGTTGGATTTTTTTATATTTTGAAATATTTGAACTATGTACAATCAATCAGGAGAGACTATTTACAAGAAATTAAAAGGGAACTATTTACAATCAAGAAAAATGAATCTATGTACAATTAATACTATGAAGAAAGGATACTAATCGATGAGTCTCATGGGAGACTCCCTCTCATGTTTTTTGATATCAAGAAGGATCGTGCATGATCATGAAGCATGATGGAAATGTTGAGACTGTGCCTCTGAAAGATATATATGTTGTAAATGCTCTGAAATATCTATAGTGGAAACCAAGTGTTGGGTCCCCTTGTAACTTGAAGTGAATGAAACTATAGGGCTCTTAGGGAACCATCTAATAATAGGATAAGCTCTTTGAATATATGCTCTATGTGTAGATGCATGAGATTTCAATGATACTACCCTAGGTGTGACTATGGTTATTGAAATTTGTCTAGAATATTAAAGCTATGTCAGTGTATAAACTCTCTGTACTAGCTATGAAGGTCTTGACTATAGTTGAATCTGGACTAGAGGAAGAACTATAATAGGTCAAGGAGCTGAAAATAGATCGAAAGGGGTGCTAACCTGAGTGACAAAGCTATAACCATGGGTGTAATCAACGTGCCTATATTTCTAAACATGGGTGATATCGTGTACCACATAATCTACTATAGGCATAGAGCTAGTAGTAGGTGTGGGATAAAATCTAGATAAACCAAGTTTGAAGAGAGGAGGGATAGATATAACCACTAGTGTTTGCTTGTGTCTAGTAGTAATATGGAAATACTTTAAATTAGCCAAAGAGTTAGATACATCTAAGTATAAACCATGTATAGCAATATGTTTATAAATAAAATTACACATGATAGATAGAAAATAAGGGATAAAGAACATGGAATTGTGCATTAATGCATAGAAGTCTTTGACTTGAATCAAGACATTTCTAATATGTTTTGCAAGATAGTCTTCAAAAAATTTCCTTATGAGAGAGAGAAAGTATGTAAAAGAGAGCATGACATTGTGCATGAATACCTTTAGAATTTTGATATGTGATATGACATTTCTAATGTTTTTATCATGATAAACTTGAAATTTTTTCCACATGAGGAATAGAAAGCAAAGGATAGAGAACATGAATTTTTGCATAAAGACATAAAATTTTGATATACAACATGATATTTCAAATGCATTTAGCCAAATGTATTTATTAATTGTTCCATATCAACAAAAGAGAATATGCAAAAAGAATTTTGGAATCTTGTGCATGTTTGACAATGAATTTTTTAATATCATCTCATATAATGAAAAAAAAAACTTGAAATGCAAAGGATGAAACTTTTTACTAACATATGATAGACTTCATCACTCATGTACATGATAGGGCCCATTATGGTTTCCTTATTATTTGCCAGAAAAGTAAGAAAAGGTTGTAAATAATTGAGCAATATTTTTGCAATTTGAGTATGGATGTAAGGTGATACCTCAAGAAACAAAGTAGGAGCTAGTAAATGCAACTAGGGATTTGTAAAAAATATTTTTTTAAAATACTGTGAACTTTTGAATTTGAAATTTGATTTTTGATTTAAATATGTATCTACAATTCAGAAATTTGAGGGAATAGTACTTGATTTATTGGGACCTAGTAGGTGCAACTAGGGTTTTGAGAAAAATAAAAGTTTTGAATTTACTATGAATTTTTCAAATTTGAATTAATTTTTTCATTTAGATATTCAACTAAAAATGTATAAAAATGATTAGAAAATACTTGGAAATTAATTGGGAACTAATCGATGCAACTAGGGTTTGAAAAGATGTTTTTTCAAAATTAGTATAATAATTTGAAAAAAAATTTATGAATTTGTAGAATTTAACTTGAAAAATTTATGAAAATTTTAAAAATACTTTTAAAATTAACAATATACTTTTCCTAGTGGTTTGAAAGTGTTTGTATGCAAATAGGACCTAGTATGTGCAAACTAGGGTTTGGGTGAATTTATTGAAAATATTTCAATTAATTTGTAGTTTTTTATTTTTAAATTCAAAAAAAATTAGGAAAATATTGAAAAAAATAAAAAATAATTAGCCTTAGGGTTTATATGGTTTTTGTGCAAAAATTTGAAGTCGGGTTCACCAAATGTTTTATTCTATTTGGGAATTAGGTGTTTAATTCCTAAGCAAATAAGGGTCTGAGTAAATGTAAATCAGTAAATAAATGTGTCTAAATTAGCCTAATAATTTGTGTAAATATATATGTTTTATGCCTTTTCTAAAAATAATAAGAAGCATAAATAAATCAAACTTAGCTTGTTCTAGGCTAAAACGAATGATTCGGGATCTAGAAATTATTGTGTAGGGATAGCAGACAATTGAAAATAGGACCCAAAACTTTGTTTTTAGATTGGATAAGAGTGCCAAACTTAGGACACCCTACTACTTATCACTATAGTCCACATTTTAGAACTATTATCCCTTTTCAAAGTTGTTGTCCACTTCTAATGGTGTTGTCCTAGTGGTCTTATTTTTCTAGGCTTTGCTTAGCAGGCCTGTAACACCTTGGAAATGAAATATCAAAGCCTAATTTAATACAGAGCTCACTATGTGTCTGATTCAATCTTCCAAACCCTTAGGACCTCTTAGTACTTAAACTTATATATAAAACTTGGGAAAGAGAGAAGGGGTTAGTGTGTAAAGGATACACTAGATGCACTTCACACCCCGTCTGTGGGCATGTTTCCTACATACCAATACTCTGAAGAGGGATAAAGCTAATGTAGTTCTCCCATTTGAAGTTCTTGGTTCAATTGTGTGATGTATGCAACTAAATGTGAAACTAAAATTTAATTTGGATGACTAGGGACTAGTATGAATGCTCGAATAGGCTTGAATTAGTCTTGGAAGGCTATATGCAAAGAATAGGGAAGAGTGATTGAGTGCACTTACTTGTATTCTTACTCTTTTCTTGTGAATGAGTGTCAAACATTATAAATGGAAATTTAATGGCCTTTTATAGGGAAACTAATTATTATGGGTTAAAGGAACTTGTATTAGGCTAACAGGGAAAGAGATAATGATTCAAGAAAATCTGATCATTAGAGGTAAAGATAAACTTGGACAATAGTGGCAGAAATAGGACACCCCTAAATTATGGTGATCCTATCCAAATTGGGCACTATTGTCTAAGGAGGATGAGCCTTAGGGGGATGGATCTAGGTCTAAGAGTGTTGCTTAAGTCTCCAAAAGCTAATTCCAAGAAGCTATGGGTGACTTAGAATTAGTAAGAGTCTAGTCAAGAAGGGTTGAGTGAGCAAGAAAGAGGATCTATAGGTTGGGTGCTATTAGCCATTCCTAAGTCATCTAATTTTTCATTTTATATGATTATAAGACTGTAAGTTATAATCAAGCAAGACAAATATTTAAAAGAGTTGATGATTATTGGCATAGGAAAGAACATTAGTTTAATAATCTAAAGGTTTATCCAAATCATACTAAGTTTCATGTTGTCAGTTGATGTATTCAAAAAAGGAAGGACTAAAAATAAAATCTCTATGAGATGAAACCCTGTTGTGGACTATAATAGTCAAGGAATATGGTGTGTTGATATTTATTAAAGTATTCCTTATGATAAAGATTATGGTGGTCCTTGAAATGGTCTATCTAAAATAATGTTCAATATGGAAATTTATATATCTAGGTTTGAATGTAAAACAATTGGTAAATGTATAATAAATAGTCAATTTGAAGGTTAACTTTACATAGTCAGTACCCCTATTTTGCTCAATCAAACACCAAGAAAGGAGCATATGTGTTGAGAAAATGAGTGGTTGATAAGTTGGTTGAGTATTAATATAAGTGGTAGGATAATAGGTTTTGAAAATATCCCTTTTGAAGTCTAGGAACTTCTTTGAAATGCAGATAGACTATTAAAACCCTTACATTGTCCTTCAAGAGCATGCAGAGTTTTGTATTTTGCATGGTTATAAGAATAATAGGATTGATTAAGGGTCCTAAACTATTTGTAAAGGTGGAAATTATTAACACAGACCTTAGTAAGGTCTTAGATCTATTTTAAATGAGATCAAACCAAAGATATTGCTTTCTGACCTCTCTTAGCCTACACAGTCAACCCCATTAGCCTAGCTAGGGTTTTTCAACAAAAACACCAATAACTTTAGTTTTAACTATGGGAAAAAGGTGAAACCTTGTAAACAAATGTATTTATACATGGGGAAAAAGATTCAAGAGGTTTTGACCTAGTACAGTACCGTACCATATAGATTTGAAGTTTGAGCAAGTGCAAGAAGGGCTAGAAGGCCTAATTGGCAAGGAAGTTACAAAGGAAAGAGTATTTTCATGAAGACTTAAGTTATGAAACTTCATGGGAAGTAGTATGATGATAAAGGGCCCAAATATAGGCTTATATATTTTTATGGACTTTCATAACGTTTTAACTAAGGAAATTTGTGGAAAAAATGCTACAAGCAAGTAGGCTCCCTATTGAGTTTGAGGTGTGTAAGTAATTACTGGAGATGGAGTAAGAGGTTAAAAGGGGTTGAGGAAAGTGTGTTATGACTAGATTAAGTCATCTATTTTGTAATTTTTTTTTCATGAACTCTAAAACAATATTTGATGTTTTAAGCCTTGAGGAGATTAACTAGTGTGAAGCTAGTGAGTGAGTTAGTGAAAGGAAATGAATCAATGAATGGAATGAGTTGATGGGATAAATGTGAGATTTATACAGGGTCAAATGATAGAGAGAAAGGAATCAAATGAAATTTAAACATGTTCATGTAAGAAGAGGATGTTATCAAGTTAGTTATAGGTTGTAATACTTTTATTGTAGATTGAAGCTTAAGAAGAGAGCAATACATCTGCAAGTTGAATTCAATGGTCAATATGAAAGCCAATGATGGTGAGTTTGAGGTTTTTCTCATAACCCTCTACATCACATTGTCATGACCTCATATTATATGGATAAATATTTTTTATAAAATACATATTCACTAATTCAACATGTAAGTTTTACTTAAGCATTTAATTTAATTTTCTTGGTTAATTAATTTTGCTTAGTCTTTTGATCATTTCAAGAATTGGGTTAAGTGCCCTACTTAATTATTCTAAAATACTAGTTTGCTTAGTTAAAATATGACTAGGGATGAATATGTTGAGAGCTTATCATTGTGTATATGGTAATACCCCAAATAGGAATGCCTTAACATAATTGTAGGCACTTACGTCCAATGTGCGAATGAATTTAGGACATTCAGTGATTTCTAGTCTTAATTTACATAGTCTGGTAGAAATCAGTCTGAAGTCTATTTACACATGTAAGTGGTCAAAAAGGAGTGTTTATAATTAGTAACCATGGAAGGCACTAGTATGAAATATCCCAAAAAAATTAAAGAATATTTGGTGAGGTACTAGGATGATATGTTAAATCATGATAATGGGGGAATCAAGAAGACCAAGAATCCTTCTAGAGATAAATCCCTCAATTGGTCATAGAGACAAATAATCAAAACCTAATGGAGGATATCTATATTGAAATCTTAATGAAAAAACTAAGAGAGTGATCTTTGATATGGCAATATATCAATCTTTGGGCTTGGATGTATTTCCTACTCTCTTCTTTCAAAACTCATGGGATCTCATAGGGGAATAAATTAGGGAAGTGGTACAGGAATATAATGAATCTCAAGGAATGTTGAAATCATTCAATTCGACATTCCTTGTTCTCATCTCTAAAAAATTAGAAAGAAAAACCATGGAAGATTTTTGATTGATTTCTCTGTTCAATACTATCTATAAAATCATTGTTAACCAGCTACAAAGAATCCTTCCTAAGCTTATCTTAAGAAAACAAGGAGGCTTCATCAAGGGAAGATAAATTATAGATGGCATTGTCATTTCCCATGAAATCATCTACTCCGTTAACACTAGTAAGAGACAAGGAATGTTGATTAAGTTGGATATATATAAGGCATATGATAAAGTGAATTGGTCCTCCTAGATGGAATGCTCCAAAAGTTCAAGTTTAGTCTAGAATTAAGATGGATTTAGAGCTATTACTCCTCTAAGTTATTAGTGATAGGTCTATTTAGACTATGTAGGTAATACTCAACTTCTGAGGTTAGATCGGCCAACCTTATTTCATGCTCTCATCATTTTATGAGAATTTTAAGCCACATTTTTATTATTTTGTAAGTATTTTAATCCACACTCTCATCATTTTACAAGTTCAACCATTCTACATATCATTATCCTCCATTGATTTGAGATGACAAAAACCTAAAAATGTTTAAAACCCTAAAAATACCTATTTTTTTTAAAAGGCTTACAATCTCTAGGAGAGATATAAAGTCACAAAATCCTAAAAATTAGAAAAAGGGCTTAATATCTCTAATAGAGATAAAAAGTTGTAAAATTCATAAACATTTATCTTGTCCTAAATCCATTCATTATCCTAGATTTATCATTGATAACACTATCTAATAGGCCCTCCTTATGGCCAAAATCAAAATATCATCCACCATTAGCATCACATCATGAACAGCATCCACATCAAAGTCAGAATTGTTAAGCATTATCATGGATTGTTAAGTTTTAGCATTGGTGTTATCATTGATGTCAAAGGTTCTTGTAAAGGTGCATGGTCAAGTAAGCCTTGAGGTATGTTTATTATAATTTTGAATGCTAGCATAGTGAGTGTCATTGCTTTGAGAGAGAGTGTAATCATGGTGAATGAGGTTGATGTCAAGTAGTTGTTTTTAGACTGGTGTCTAGGTGAGAGCAAGGTTAGTTCAGTTGGCAATGAGTTATGTCAAGGCACATAAGAGTGTTGCATTAATGAGAATTGTCATAAGTGGTGTGAGCATGGAAGGCACAAGTAAAGGTGTTAAAGGTGTTTAAATGCATTAGAGGCTTGAGTCTAGTCATGGCATGGTAGAAGTATGAGTTTAGTGATATGAGTGTGTTATGAGTGTTCTTATGTCAGCTTGAGTGACATCTTCAAAGTGAGATTATTAAGCATTGTATTTTCTATTGATTAGTGATCAAGATTGATATCAAGGAGCATCTTGTTAAGATGAATCTTGCATATGATGGATGTCAAAGGTGAATAGAGATAGTTGGTAGAGTACAGTTGGCAGTGACTAGGTGTATGGAAGAGTTGTCATAAGTGAGGTTATTCATGAAAGAAAGAATTATTTTCATGAGAGAGAAATGTGTAGTCATGAGATAGAAGAGTGTTTTTGGTGGTGTGATATGTGACAAGGTGATCATGTACATATTAAAATTATGTGATGTGACCAAGTCATTTTTGAAAGAGGTAATTTGAAGATAAATAATGTCTCAAATCATTGATACAGGTCAAGCATGGAAGGTATAGTGCATAGCAAGCATAGTCATGTAATGAAGAGGAATGTGCATAATGAGCATGAAGATGTATGTGTAGAGGTATGACATTGTTTGAGGATAATGTAAGGTATGTGAGAAATGTGTAAAGGCATCAAAGAGAGTTTTAAGGTGAGCCTATAGGGGTAAGACCTTCAGTCCAAGTCTGTAATTAGACAAGTCCTAGAACTTTCTTGGCCTAATGAGGTATCATGATTTGTTGTCAAGGCATGTGAAGTATGTATGGAAATTTTTAAGCATTATATAGGTTATATGGCATTAGAGTGAGATATTGAGCATGATAGTGAGGTGTTGAGAGCATGAAAAGAGGCATAGAGGTCAAGTGCTTAAGTAACCTAAGACTAGTCATGGCATGTAAAGTTTTTTTGAGAAGGTATGAGTATGGTGACTTGGTAATAAGGATAAATAGAGGCATGAAATGTTGTATGAGGTTACTTGATCATGTGTATGAGGTGTAGAATGCATTGATAGTGGCATGAAGGTGTGTTTCCAAGTCTAATGTACCATGAAGACCATGATGTAGAGAGAGTATCGCCTAATGGGGTATGAGGTTATATTTCCAAAGAAATTATGGATATGTGAGTGTTTTCAAAGTGTGTCATGTTATTTCAAGTATTTTGACCAAGTTTGAGGTCATGGTTTACAGGAAAAGTCATGAAAATGTGTTTGAAGGTCTCTTGAGTTGTAGAATGGAGGATTCTCAACCTAAGAATGATTTTCTTATGTTTTTTAGGTCATCAAACCTTTGAAATGGAACATGAGCTATCCATGGTATATTTTTAAGGGTTCTAGCTCAAAATTCTAGGCATTTATTTTTGGATTAAGGGGTTATGCCTTATGAATGATTGTTAAGAATGGAAATAGGTGTACACCCTTTTAGAACCATAATAAGGAATTGATGTTGAATATGTTGATCAAAAGTACCCAAAATGGATTGGTATGCTCAAGTAAGCTATTGGAGGTTATATTAAACTCTCTTAGGCACCTCCAGGTGTGATTGAATTGTCAGGTGTATGAGTAAACCCTAAAAAAAGAAAGTGTTAATTTCTCATAGATTTGTTGTAGTAGTCAAAGTATGAAAATAGATGGAGTATGAAGGTTGAAACATGTATTTTATGTACATGAATGTTTATAGATAGGTTAAATGCTTTAGGTCTGCAAATTTTGTGTTCTAATTTGGACAATCGCTAACAAGCCTAATGGTGCAAAATGTGAAAAACCTAGGCAGTGATGAGAAGATGCTTGTTGATGTGTTTTCATGAAAGAGTGATGGATTGAAGTGCATGAAAAAAAAATTTGTAACTTTTAAGTCCTATTAATTCTTGGTATAGGGTTTTTAATTTAGGTACAAAGGTTGAAATTTTGAATCCAAAACGGCTTATCTAGTTTTGGTGTGACTGTGGGGAGAGAGGTCAAAATATTGGTCTGCAAGACTAATATTTGACATTATACCATATTTATTTTTTATTTGAATATGGTTTGTAAATTTCAAAGAATCATGTTCATATATTTTAAGTATTTTAATATCCCTATATAGGTGTTAGAAGTTAAAGTTTTAATAATTGTGTTTTTGATAGTTCTAGTAGTTCCAAGTAAGCAAGTTGTAGAAGAGTTCTTGAGCCTTTATGTTATGAGTTCAAGTGTTTAAATCATATGTTAATGACCCTGAGATCATTTAGTTTTTTTATATGTTATTTATTTCCATGGTTGTTTATCTAATTTGTGTTTGGTCTTCAATAGTTCAAGATAAACTTTATGTGTATATGAAGGCCTAATTGTGAATAGTATGAATGGTGTGCTTCAAGTGGTGGTTGGATGTAAATAGTGTTATGGAGCCTAGAAGAGATTAGTTATGGTATATTTGAGTGATATATAAATTTTTCATATCATGTGTGAGATAAAAATTTGTTGAAATAATAACATAAGGTAATGTGTCCTAAAGAAGGCCTAATGGAATTAGGTCTCCATGAGACCTAAAGAAGGATTTGGTCTATTTGAGTTATGGTCAACCTAATGTAATGATTTATTCATGTTATTATAATTTCCTAAGGCATATTTTGTGACAAATCTAAGTGTTCAAGTGTTTTTTATTGACCAAGAGGTGTATGATCAAGATCCTAGTATAAGAACAAGGCTAATTAGACTTATTTGAAAAAGTTAAAGGAATGGATGAATGAGTGAATGAAATAGAATATTGAAGAATATGAGGTATTTTATACCATTATATGGGTTATATAAACTATCACGAAGATAAAATAGGGCCATTTTAGATGAATATCAAGTTTATACGACCTAATTTATCTTGAAGAGACCTAGTTGAGCGAAGAAACCTAAAAGGCAGTTTGAGAGAGATAGAAGAGTGAGAAGAGATAAATAAGGTGATCATCATCTATTGTGTGAGAAACAAGGTTTTTTAAAGGTGATCAAAAATTTTAGGTGGTTGAGTTGGTGTTGAGTCATCTAGGAGTTTGGTGCCTCCTTGTAGGTTGGTGCTTTTTAAAGCCTAGTTGAGTGGGTACTTGACTAGTTGCGGTCAGTGTTCCATGCAGAGTTGGTACTTCACTAAATATTGTTTTTTTAATTATATGTAATATATTCCATTTTTATATTTCATTTTTTTTTATTCCCCTTGAGGGTTTCCTACATATGTAATGTGTTATCTTGTTTCATGATCTTGTATGGTGGCATATGCCTTGCTAGATGTTCAGGTTTGTATGAATGGTTCATTTGTGCTTAAGTGAAATTGAATGAATGTTTTTAATAAAATAATTGACCCACCCCCCCACTCTTAGTGATTGTTCTTCCAAAATTTAGTATCATAGCTTGGTCATTTAAATCAAATCTAATAACTTGAAGGTGATCCTTAAAAGCACAAGATGTCTAGGGATAAAAAAGAAGAAGACAACATGTATGATGAAGAATTATACTATTAAAGTGAAGATGGATAAGATAAATTATACCTTGAAGATGAACTCATAAGTTCCCAATATGATTTGAAGCATTAAAAGAAGACTATCAAGGATCGTAGGAATTAATTAAAAGGTGTCAATACAAAGTTTAGATCAAAATAAGATGAGTATGATCAGTTCAAGATAGAGATAGATTCTTTAAAGGTTGAGCATGAGTAGCTCATAAATAATATGAAGACCTATGAGAAGTTTGAAAAGAGAAATAAGGATCTAGATGAAATTTTGAGTAGTCAAACAAAAATTAATGATAAGGTAGGTCTTGGTTTCAAAGTAGCTAAAAAGGAGAACAAGGAAAATGCTAATGTGAACAAGAAGGTCAACTTCAAGAACAATATGAAGACAAATTCTATTAGACAACATAATACCATAAGGTATGCAAATTCATTCAATGGTTATTGTTTATCATTTTGTTAGTTTGGTCATAGAACAAGAGAGTGTAGAAGATCCTCCAAGAATGAGTTATCATAGGACCATGGGAGACAGAATGATCAATCAAGAGGTAAGAATAGTAATGATGTTTTCTGTAGTTATCATAATGTGGGACACATTGCAATATTATATTATAATAGAGTTAGAAGGCCCTCAATACATAACAAGGTATATGGAACTACTAGAGTGCATGAGAAGGGTCAAGCATTTATATGGAAACCAAAGATAGCCAAGGTGAGTCATGATCAATCTACTAGTCAAAATGGTCTATTTGATAAGGTAGAGCAAGGATCATATGTGAAGGAATGTCATGAACATGTGTTATTTGCATATAAAGACAAGAATAAGGATGACAATGTGGATGAGACAAATGCTTCAGTCAAACCTAAGTGGATTCTAAAAAGAGACTATCAATCTCATGATTGCAAGATGGTTGAGAAGAGTGGATTGGAGATGTAGGAATCTCCTGAGTTCATGGTGTTTTAGTTCCCTATGAAAAGAGGTGGCTCCATTACTATTTATGGATACATTCTTCTATAAATATAAGCATTAGGTTTGAAGTGTAGTAGGTAGCATGATGATAAATCTAAGGTTAACATTAGGTATCAGAGGTCAAAGTGCAGTCAATTTGTATATGAGAGGTAAGCTTTTGGTATTTATTTGTGTGAGTATTTGAGCTTGATCTATGTTAAGAAGGGCGATCTTGGTATCTCTAAGTTCATTAGCTCAAAGTGTAGGAGAGTAATGCTAAGTAGGTATGTATGGAGATAGGGGGATCATGTTTGTATGATGACTCATAAACTCATAGTTATATATGTTGAGTGTTTTGGTTGCAAGGAGTGTGATTCCAGTAGTTTTAGGTGACCCTTTGTAATTAATGTTAAAGGGAGAGAAAGATCATAAAGGGTGAGAAAAGGTAATAGATATATTTGAGAGATGGTTACCATTAAGAGTGATTGCCATAGTTTTTTGAGTGTGTTTTCCATCAATGACAAAGGGGGAGATTGTTGAGCATTGTCATTGATTGTTATTTTTTAGCATTGATATTGTCATTGATGTCAAAGGTTCATATAAAGGTGCATGGTCAGGTAATCTTTGAGGTATATGTATGATGAATTTTTATGCCAACATAGTGAGTGTTGTTTTTTTAAGAGAGTGTAATCATGGTGAATTAGGTTGATGTCAAATAGTTATTTTAAGACTAGTGTCTAGGTGAGAGCAAGGTTAGTTCAATTTTAAATGATTTATGTCAAGGCACATAAGAGTGTTGCATTGATGAGAATTATCATAAGTGGTATGAGCATAGAAGTCACAAGTCAAGGTGTTAAAGGTGTTCAGGTGCATTGGAGGCTCGAGTCTAGTCATGGCATGGAAAAAGTATGAGATAAGTGATATGAGTGTGTTATGAGTGTTCTTATGTCAGCTTGAGTGATATCTTCAAGGTGATATTATTGATCATTATCTTCTCTATTGATTAAGGATCAAGATTGATATTAAGGAGAATGTTGTGAAGATGCATCTTGCATAAGGTGGATGTCAAACATGAATAGAGATAGTTGGTAGAGTAAATTTGGTAGTGACTAGGTGCATTGAAAAGTCATCATGAGTGAGGTCATTCATGAAATAAAGAGTGTTTCTATGAGTGTTTCCATGAGAGAGAAGTGTGTGGTCTTCAGAGAAAAGAGTGTTGTTAGTGGTGTGAAATGTGACAAGGTGATCAAGTACATATTGATAGTATGTGATGTGACTAGGTCATTTCTAAAAGAGATAATTTGAACACAATGGATGTCTTATATCATTAGTACAGGTCAATCATGGAAGGTACAGTGCATAATAAGCATAATCATGTCATGAAGAGGCATGTGCATGGTGAGCATAAAGATGTATGTGTATAGGTATGTCCAAAGGTATGACATTGTTTAAGGAGCATGTAAGGTATTTAAACAAGGTGTAGAGGCATGAAAAAGAGATTCAAGGTGAGCCTACAGTGGTAAGACCTTTAGTCCAAGTCTGCAACTAGATAAGTCCTAGACCCTGTCTGGCCTAATGAGGTATCATGATCTATTATCAAGGCATGTGAAGGATGTATGGAAGTGTTTAAGCATGAGAGAGGTTATATGTCATGAGAATGAGATGTTGAGCATGACAATGAGGTGTTGAGAGCATGAAAAGAGGCATGGAGGTCAAGTGCTTAAGTATCCTAAGACTAAACAAGGTATGTAAAGTCCTTATGAGAAGGTATGAATATGGTGACTTGGTAATAAGGATACACAGAGGCATGAGAGTTTGTATGAGGTTGCTTGATCATGTGTATGAGGTGAAGAGTGCATTGATAGTGACATGAATGTGTGTTTCTAGGTCTAATTTAGCATGATGATCATGATGTAGAGATGAGTATGGCCTAATGGGTATGAGGTTTTATTTACAAGGAAAGTATGGACATATGAGTCTTTTAGAAGTGTGGCATGTTTTTTCAAGTATGTTTACTAATTTTTAGGTCGTGGTTTGTAGGAAAAGTCATGAAAATGTGTTTGGAGGTCTCTTAAGTGTGCAAAATGAAGGATTCTCAACCTGATAAGGATTTTCTTGTGTTTGTTAGCTCGTAAAACCTATGCATTGTAAAATAAGCTATTCATGGTATATTGGAAAGGGTCTTAGCTCAAAATTATAAGAATTTGTTTTTTTATTAAGGGGATATGCTTTTTGAATGATTGTTAAGAATGTAAATAGGTTTAAACACTCTTAGAACCCTAATAAGGACCTGATGTTGAAGATGTTGATAAAAACTACCTAGAATGGATTGGTATGCTCAAGTAAGATATTTGAGGTTATATTAAACTCTCCCAAGCACCTCCAAGTGTGATTTATTTTTTAGGTGTGTGAGTAGACCCTACATGAAAGTGATAATTTCTTAGAGATTTATTGTAGCAATCAGAGTTGACCAAGTCAAAATATGCAAATGATTAGAGCATGAAGCTTGATGCATGTAGTTTATTTTCATGAATTTTTATATATAGGTTATAATATTTAGTATTGCAAATTTGGTGTTTCAATTTGGCCAGTCACTAATAGGCCTAATGGTGTAAAATGTGCAAAACCCAAGCAGTGATGAGAAGATGATTATTGATGTGTTTTCATGAAAGAGTGATGGATTAAAGTGAATGAAAATGTTTTTTGGAAATTATATGTCCTATTAATTCTTGGTATATGGTTTTTAACTCAATTATAAAGTTTGAAAAGTTGAAGCCAAAATGGCTTATCTGGTTTTGGTGTGACTATGAGGAGAGAGGTCAAAAGATTGGTTTGGAAGACCAATATTTGAGATTAGACCATATTGATTTTGTATTTTAAGATGGTCTATAAATGTTATATAATCATTTTCATATATTGGAAGTCTTTTAATCTCCCTATACAGGTGTTAGAAGTTCAATTTTTTATAACTATGTTTTTGATAGTTCTGGTAGTTCAAACTATACAAGTTGCAAGAGAGTTCTTGAGCCTTTATGTTCTGAGATGAAGTGTTTCAATCATATGGTGATGATCCTAAGGTCATGTATATTGTATATATTTTATTTATTTCCATGGTTTTTTATCTAATTTTTGTTTAATCTTTATTAGTTCAAGACAAACTTTTTGTATATATGAAGGCCTAATTGTGAACAGTAGTAATGGTGTGCTTCAAGTGGTTGTTGGATCTAAAAAGTGTTATGGAGACTAGATGAGATTATTAAGGGTATATTTGAGTGATATATAAAATTTTCATATTTTGAGTGAAATAAAAAAAATTGAGAGAAGAACATAAGGTAACATGTCCTAAAGAAGGCCTAATGGAATTAGGTCTCCATGAGACCTAAAGAAGGATTTGGTTTATTTAAGTTATGGCCAACCTAATGTAATGATTTATTCATGTTTATATCATTTCTTAAGGCCTATTTTTTTTATAAATATAAGTGTTCAAGTTTCTTTTTCGTACCAAGAGGTGTATGATCAAGATCTTAGTATAAGAACAAGGCTAATTAAGCCTATTTGAAAAAGTTAAAGGAATGGATGAATGAGTGAATGAAAGAGAAGATTGAAGATTGAAGAACAAAAGGAGGTATTTTATACCATTACATGGTTGTATATAAACTATCATGAATATATAATAGGGTTAATATATATGACTATCAATTTCATATTACCTAATCTATTTTGAAGAGACCTAGTTGAGCAAAGAAGCCTAGAAAGCAGTTTGAGAGGGATAGAAGACTAAGAAGAGATAAAGAATGTGATCATCATCTATTGTGTGAGAAACAAGGTTTTATAAAGGTGATTAAAAATTTAGGTGGTTGAGTTGGTGCTGAGTCATCTAGGGGGTTGGTGGCTCTTTGTAGGTTGGTGTTTGCTAAAGCCTAGTTGAGTGGGTGTTTGACTAGTTGGGGTTGGTGCTCCATGCGAAGCTAGTGCTTCACTAAATATTGGTTTTTATCTTATATTACTATATTCCATTTTTATTTATCATTGGGTTTTCTTCCCCTTGAGGGTTTCCCATATATGTAATGTGTTATCTTGTTTCATGATCATGTATGGTTACATATGCCTTGTTTTATGTTCATGTTTATATGAATGGTTCATGTATGCTTAAGTGGAATTGAATGAATGTTTTGGAGACACTAGTTCACCTCCCCACTCTTAGTGATTTTTCTTCCAAGAATACTTTGTCTCATTTGCATCATAATTAAATCCATATGAATCTATATTATATTTCATGTCAGAATCATCATCCCTTATAGATGACAAAGATCATGTTAACCCATGCTTCTTTGATGACACCTCTATTTCAAATATCAACCAACATAAAGTCATGTTTCTTTATTTATGTCAAGATGATGATGTTATAATAAATTTTATGAAACTTCAAGATGCTTCATCAGTAGATGATCATTAGAGTGGCTTTGATCTTGCTTGGTAAGTTTGTCCTACATGTTAATGCAAAATATTTAGTGATTCTTATATAAGTCTTGAGGAGGTTTTCTCTAATGTCAAAGCTAGGTATCCTAGGAACCTCTATTAAGATCACTATTCTCATTATCCACTCACTAATCCATCCCTTCCACCTTCATCCATCATTCATCTTCTTGTTAACAATCACTTCATCACCATCCTTAATGGGAATAAACAAAAACATGCATCGTTGGACTCTTTTCAATGCAAAATATCACATGCTTAATTTATAAATATCCAAGATGATAATCTAAAAATCAAGTAAATTCATGAAGTTGACTTTGATCCAATTATAAATCAAAGTCAAGATAAGTCAAAACATCAGCTAAGTCT
Source organism: Torreya grandis (assembly GCA_037957365.1). NCBI lineage: Eukaryota > Viridiplantae > Streptophyta > Pinopsida > Cupressales > Taxaceae > Torreya > Torreya grandis. Next base: position 3,325,000 of record JARHVA010000538.1, on the reverse strand, counting down.
AAAAGAATCTTCCCCTAGTGAAAACCTCTTGGAGGTGTTATGGGATTGTCAAAGTAAAAAAAAATCATCAATCAAGTTAAAAATCACATATATTTAGTGAAACCTTATTCAAGGCATGAAAGGGAAATCAAATTAAAAACTCATAAAATCAACAAATCCATAAATCAACATCAAAATCAATATAGTTGATAACCTTCCAAATATTCAGATCAAATAATATAAAAATTCAAAAATTATTGGATCCATTAATATCTCTTGTCATATGGCACAAAACATAAATGTGTATGTGAATATCAATCCTAATTTCTAGTACCCTGATAATTACACCTCCCATCATGATTGTATCATTCATCCAATTCAAATACACCACCATCAAATCTAATTCATATCATGCATCATCTCCCTGAGAAATAAATTCCCTTGTAGAGGCTACAAAGATACATGTTTAAGATGTCTATAGGAATCAAGATCAAGAGTAAAGAAAGGCACAACAATTTTCCAAGATTAGCTTTGCTTGTAGATCAACATTGTCAACATCACATATCTCTCACATTTCCAACATGAAGAGATGAAATCAAAACTTCCCAATTCTTGTATATATTTATACATAGTTAAAAAATTAAAAAGTTTAAAAAATAAGAAATGAAAAATGAAATAATTAAAAAATAATAATTTATCCAATGGTGAAAACTAGTTTTTTGGTGCCTTGGGAAAGTACCATGATGAAAATTAGTTTCAAACATCATTTTAAAATAATATATTATCTGAAAGTACCTCAAAACTTGGGGGAAAATTACACTTCTTCCCTAAAATAATATCCTAAAAATCCCTTTTTGAAACCCATTTGCATTGTCCTTATCTATCTTATCCATCTGCCTGCCATTCCCACCTATCCTATCTATCATGTTCCATCCTTATCCATTATGTTTTACATCTTATTGCATCCATATTTTTTTCCCATCTTGACCTTGATAAATTATTGAAATAATTCTTGATACATGCTCGGGGAACATCTTGGCATATACTCCACACAGCGTTTGGGTGACCAGATAGTTGGTTCTCACAAAATGTGATCCTTAGATATACATAGTCCGTTCCTTATCATCCCTCATCCCCTTTGAGCATCACCCAAATCCTTTCATCATTCCATATTCCATCATTACCCACCCTAGTTTCTAGGCTTTGTTTCCCCTTTGCTATTATCCCCATGTTTGTACATACATAATCCAAAAAAACCTTAAAAATTATAATTTACACAAAATCCAAAAAAATAATAAAATATAAGACATCATAGTTGTCTTGTCCTACATCCTACAAAAAAATCCATATCCCTATTTAAAATATAGATCCTAATCCAAATTTACATCATAACCATCACTTTGTTATTAATGTCCCATTTCAACCTCATAAGACTTAATCTAACTAATTTATTATCACAATCCTATAAGCTTGATTAATTGTCAAATCATAGTCACCCTTTTTTCATCATTCAACCTCAATATCAAATCACATTATCAACCCTACCATTGTCAACCAATCCAAAATTAAGCAAATCCCATGCCCTAGTCAAACCTAATAAAATCTAATATTTCGTAGTTTAAAAAACCTATCACTCATCAAATTATTATCTTTGATCTCCCCATCCAAGTCAACAAAAGGCAAACTTAGGGTTACATCACCCTAACCTATCTTAATCAAACTAGCTCTCATACTTAGGTCAAATTTGCTCAAGCACACCTTGTATAAATATCATTACCCATCACATTTCAAGTTAAAACTTTGATCAATGCAAGATTATTAGTTCCTTATATAACATGTAATCTAATCATCCCTCAAATTTAGCCTCATGTCTCATATCATTGTCACTTTGAATCATAACCTATCCACTCATTTTGTAGGCCTTTTGTTAAGATAACAGACAAGACATTGATCACATAATAACTATACGTGTAGATACATGTGTGTTATTTATTGATGTATGATTTGTTTGAATATCTTTTATCATGGATATATCTATGTCTACTCATTTATGTTTGTCTACTTGTCTGCATCTATTTAGTTTCATGTCTTTACTTAGACATTTTTTAAATATATCTGTATGTATTTTTGTCTTACCATTTTTCATTTTATCATTTGTGCAATAACATACAAAAAACATGTCATCTTTGTTCCTTATACCAATGGTGCATTATGTTATGTGCTACTTGTACATTTTGTCTTTGATCTGTGTGTCTTTTGTGCTAGTCCCACATGCACTATGATAAAATGTCATCATAGTCATAAAAATATCATGGTGCATACTCCCTAGTGCTACATCAAAAGGGTTATTACGACTATGATAATCAACAACTTGTTACAATAATGAAAAATATATGGATGCTTGAAAATAATAAACATCAATATCATTTAATCAATAATTTATCATCTATCTAAGCAACAACACCCAAATCAACTATCAATCAAATCATCAAATCTAATAGCTAACATCTCTAACAAATCCATCATCATCATCCTCTAATTTATCTGATCATCTGTCACCCTTTCCCTCTAATTTTAGGATAACTACATTAGCCTAAGGTCTTTTGAGACTATATAGGCAACACTCATTCACCTCAAGTGTCTGAGGTCAGGTTGGCCAAAATCATATCATTTTATATGATTATCCATCCTCTTCACACTCTCATCTTTCACAATCATTTGCACTCATGTTAATCTAGTAAATTATCCACTCTTCCACCCAATATAGTTCATGCTATCAAATCCTTCATCATCAACATTCATCATCATTAGTTCATGTATGCATCAAATACCTTAGCTAAAATATCAATCATCATTCAAATAATTATTTAATTCAATTGATGTTCTTAACTCTCCCCGACATGTGTGCTTGCCTAGGATATGTCTAAATAGTGTGATATCATTCAACAAATCAATACACTGAAACTCTTTTGGTGTGCATCCTTGCCTGGGATACATCCAAATCTTACATATTTACGTATCAATCTATCCCAAGTTTATGTCTCTCCCCTTTTATATGTCATTGATTGGGGCATGTCCAAGGCTGTAACTTTATCATCTATCACTTCCATGTATATGTATTTTCTTGGGGTATTATCAATATCAATCACATTATAGCTCATCGATTAGTATCAATGCAACACATCCATCACTATCAATCACATCCTTTTCATCCATTCATAATTTATTCTCTTATCATCACCTTCTGTCATTCCTCTTATCATCAATTGTTTTTCCCATCTAACTCCTTTATAGGGAGAACTACATCGACCTAAGGTCTTCTGAGATTATGTAGGCAATGCTCAATCATTTCAAAGTGCTTGAAGATAGCTTAACTGCATGAACCAATCCTTCCCCTTTGTCACTTGGTCATTCAATCGTATTGTTTCTCATACAAGTTCTCATCATCACTTGCCAAATGGTTTGAGATACACCCATCCAATCTTCAATTAATCTTATCAAATATTTGTCTTATTTTGATTGAAGTTATCCCTGACATGTTTCCTTACCTAAGATAGGTCTAAATATTTTAGCCAATCACCCAATCTAAGTTTTCATCTCTCCTTAGAATGAATCCTTCCTTATGATACATATAAAGCTCATAGCATTTTATCATCATCCCATTACAACTTGTTTCCATTTGGGGCATGTCTAAATCTATGAAACCATCATTTTCACTTACTCACATGTCTTTGGTTGAGGCATAATTAATTTTTAGCTCATTTATTGTATCAATATCATTCCTCATCCATCATCTTCATAACATCCCAACCCCTTTTCTCTATTCACACATCCCACCCTTATTTCCTCTTTTGAGTGGCCATCTATCTCATCCCTCCCCACATGTCCCTTTGAGGGGACATTATCCATCCTAACTCACTAACATTTATCCATAACTATCTTTCTTATTTGAAAGACCATTACTTATTCTAGTCATAATGCCATTTCAAAGAGGGGAAAATGTATACATCTAAATTTATTTACTCCATCACACTAATTTCATCTAATTTATCCTACCATTAATCTATTGTAGTCCCCTAATCACTAGTCTATCATTTCTAACATTTCTCTTGTCATACATCAACCTTATATCATCCCATGATAATTAATCTTGCTATTAATAATCCCTCACTTATCCATTATTTTTGAATTTTTAATTCTAATCCTACCTACACAAAATTTCTCCAAAAATCATATATCTAATCACTATCTCATCTTCTTATAATCACCATTAGTTCTCTTATTGGATTTTAGAGTCTTATACACTCTAAAATCCTCCACACTCTTCGTACTCTATAATTCTCTAAGGAATTTTAAATTCATTGTAAATTCTCTCCATTCCTCTATAAAAGCATGCACACCCCCATGCACACACTAAAAACTTCAATGGTAAATCCTTCATGTTAAGAGATCTTCATTGATAAATCCTTCATGCTATCATTTTGTCTATTGTCTTCAAGTATCCATATAATCTATAGCCAAAATGTTGTCCAAGTCCTAAGTCACAAGATAATCCAACATTCAAGCTATAAAGTGCAATCATTTTGTCAAATTGGGGCACATCCTTGTTTTGGAGGTAAAATTATTGCATTATTTGAGGTATATATATTATGTTTCAATTGTTGCATTGCATTTATTTTATCTTCCTTACCCAATCAGGTGTTTAGAGTAGGTTTTAGATTAGTTTTCAGTCACTTGGCATGTTATTTGGTGTCATTGGCATTTCATTATTGATTTCAAATTTATCCTAATACACATACATTACAACATGCCAAAAGACATCAAAATATTATTTTTTGTTTTTTAAGATGCAAGGATTTTTTCCCCCTATTTTAGATATGTATAGTTGTGATTTTTAATTTGAATATGTGTTTCATGTCGAAAGGCATTCTACAATGGCTTCTAGGGGATGGTGGTGGGTTGTAATGTAGTGACTATGTTCACTTTTAATACCAATCTTAAGTTTGATGTCCATTTTACCATCACTTAAATTTTTTCATTTTACAAAAATTTGACTGACAATATTATACCATATTATTTTTTTTTTTAAATATATTTTTATGAATGGAAACTATCATAAGTTAAAACTTAAGCAACATTATTATACCATATTATTTTTAATTAAAAATATAATTTTACGAGTGGACACTATTATAATTTAAGAACTTAAAAACATGTATTTTTAATTTCAACCCACCCTCCACCTAATGATCAAAATAGAACCCATCGTAACTCTTCTAAAGGGTTCAAAACTACTGTAAAAAATAATTCAAATATTATAAAGTATATGACAAAGAAGAAATGTATTTTCTATTGAAAATGAAAAAACAAGGGTTATACAAAAAATGTCCATCATAGGATATTAAAATATACATGTTTAATTTTATGCAACCCCTATTATAAAATTTTATAGATGTAACTGACATTTGATAGTAGTGAGTTGGTGACGCATCCTTAAAACATAAATGGTAGTTATGGCACATAATCTATGAACAAATGGGTGATATCAAGACTTAGAAGTTGGTAGTTGGCACTATTGCACTTGTTTAATTCTCTTAGACTATGGAATGTTATCAAGGCATTAAAAGAGAATATGACTTATATCTGGGTTGGCTCTACAATGTGCCCCACCATTCATATTTTAGACTCATTACCATGAATATTTTAGACCCATTACTTGTGATCCCATTAAATTATAAATACCTCCACTTAATATTTGATGATATGTTTTATATCATTGCATTTACTTACAAGTTGTTAATGTTTGTGTGGATGGTATTTTAGAATATGCCTACACATTGAAAGTGGATGAGAAAAGTGGCATGTATAGTTTTGACATAGCTCTAATTGGGTTAATAACCAAGAAGAAGCTAGTGGGTGACTTTGGTGATGACATAGACATTATTCAGTCGATGAATAAGATGAAAAATACTATGAGAGAAGGCATTACAAATATTCTAGATGGTAGGCTGAGTAACATCCCTTTAGAGGAGGCATTACATATTTTCTTCATGGTAATGTTGTGTCAAGAAGAATAAAATGTGCAAAGGCTAACCATGTAGGAGGTAGTTCAAATGCTTACAGACCATCCAAATACCAAACCCACCCATAAATTTTTTCCCTATCAAAACACTAAGGAACGCTAAGAACCTAGCTTTGATTCACACCTAAAATCTACTCACCAAGTAATTTTTATTGTTAACATCCATAAAGACATTTTAAAGTGAAATTTGTGTATTTGATACTTTTTATAGGGTTTGTCTAGTTTCACTCAACGTGAAAATGGGTCAAAGAAGTTGGCATCTCCATGATAGAGGCTTAGATGTATGGTGCACAGTAGCAAAGACACTCGACTCTTACCACCCAAGTTTTATACTTTCCAGCTATTTATATTACCTAATTATAATTCATAGAAGGTTTGGGTTAGGTATTTGACATGCTATGTTTGAAAATCATTATCCATAAATTGGGAGACTTAGATAAGCTATAATTTTGGTATAGAGATTATTGATTTATCTCAGGCCTATCCATCCAAAAATTAATTCTATGGTGTTCAACCAAAGGACATATGCACATTTTTAACCTTAAGAGAGATAAAATTTTCTAGCTCAAAACAAGAAGAGGTGAAGAAAATTTTGGATATGTAAACTATATGGCATATTCCTTAAGAATGATTAGGGTTAATAATTTGGGGTTGAGGGAAACCCATAAATTACATTATCTAGACATGTTAGTGGGGTTGGGAGTTTGGGGGAAAATGAACTCTATGATTCATACCATAGATTCCATCTAAAGAATATTGGGTTAGAGAGGAGATTTTGGGTTTACTTCGTTGGTGAAACATGTGGGGGAACCATTAATCCTCAATCTTGATGGCCACAATTGTTATTTCCCTTGATTTGTAACACTTCCTATTATAGATACCAAAATCCAATTTATATAGCATTTTGGTCTTGTATACTTGACAAATACCTATCAGGGCTCTACCCTTTAGTTCTAAACCTCCCTAATATTGAAAGGCTCATATTTTCCATCTCATTATGTGTAATTGTTAGCTTATAGTTAAACCATATCATTTCTAGTGACCCAGATCTCTTGCATTACATAAAAAGCATAAAGCATGATATATATCCTTTAGTGTCAATTTCAGATCCTCAATAACTTCTTAGCATGTTATACAATTATGTCCTACATAGGGACATCTAGATTCTTATTAAGTGTCTAGCCCTCAAAATTCATATAATTTGAAAATCTTTCGAATCCTATGGATCAACCCATTTGTTTTATTTAACCCTTTTGTGAGATATTTTTAAAAGGTGTGGTATAAATACAAATAAAATCCAACTCATTATTCATCTAGAAAATACCAAGCAAGCACCTATTCAATCTCACTCAATCAATTTCACAATTGAGTTATACTTCCCTATTTTCATATCAGTCATAAGAGCAACCATATTACAAGTTTGAAACACTCAAAGAATAATCCATGAGAAATATTTATCAAGCTATAAGCTAGATCATTGCATGCCCTTACATATAGTATATTACACCTTTATGCACACACAATCCAACACCTAGGGGAGAACTACATAATTCTAAGGCCCTCCTTGGATTATTGACTATGTAGGCAATGCTCATTGACAAAGGGGTCCTTAGGTTAACTCAAAACTGTGATCCCACTAACCCATTTTTGTAATGGTATAAAGACCTAAGGTGAAGAGCTAGGGTTTGATCTACATACAGTCATTGACAACCTATGTGCATGAATAAAAAACATCAACAAAAAGGTGGGAGAAAACCTAGAAGGCTCTAGGTGGTCACTTCATAATATAATGAATATTCCATACATGATAGTTGCTTTGAGATCAAGACAAGCATTAATTCAAGTGTCCACAGGTCAATGCAAGTGTCCATACTTCCATAAATAATATTTTTATAATCTAAAAATTGAATCCTAATCTTTTCTTTACTTATTTTCCTATGTATTTCTCATATTTACCTGTGTATTTGTAGATAAACTAAGTTATGATATCTTCTTCATGTTTATGCAACTAAATTATTATTTTGAGTGGAATTTTTATATTTAACATAACTTGGCACTTTAATTTAAAATATTCATTTATCTATGTTTTTAATTAATTTACTTACTATAGAACATATTTATTCATCCTTATGTATAGGCTATTCTACCCCTTTAACCCTATATAACCTAAAAAAGAGTTAAACATTTTGTGAACCTAACCACTATGTATTCTCATGCAACTCCTAGTTTTCTCTAGGTTTTTTAGCCTCCTAAGGTTTCTACTTGTTGTACTTATTCACATTTCTTTTATCATTTGTATGGAACCTAGGCGTGGTCCTAGATTAGGCAGTATTCATATTGAATATCTTAAGCTACCCCTTGGACCACCTAAAATTTCTCAAGCTAATACCATGTCAAATTCTACTAATAATGAGAGAGCCAATAATAGCAATAATCCACATACATTAAAAAAAATCATAGAAGATGAATATGATCATGAGGATACAAAAATACACAAGCATAATAAAAATGACTAGGTTGACCAAGAGCAAGTAAAATATATTACATTATTTCAAGAGTGCATTCATGCAAATCCTAAAGATCTTCACAAGATCCTAAAAATTATATTAGAAACTCAAAAAGTAAAAGGTGTTAGTGAACAATCATTACTCTCTAATGATACAAATGTTGGGGCTACTGGATATGCCTCTCACACATCCATTCCAATTTCCCTCCCCTTGAGCACAAAATTGATTAAAACATCAAGTGGGGGCATGGGACATGTTTTTAAACCATTGCTCCTAAAAAATCAACTGACTATTACTATATCTTCCATGGGATAATAAATACATCAAGCCAATTATTGGTTTCAATGCCTACATCAACACAAGTGTTTTCATCCCCTTTGGTGACTTCTTAAGTATTTAATCTCAATCCTAATGGGTCTAAAATACAAACTCTTATCCAAGTTATTAAAACTTTGGAAGCTAAGGTTACCAACATTAAACAAAATGCTTTGAAATCAATTCATACTATTAATTCACAAGATGTATTACATAATCTACTAGCACTTGAGATATCTTTGAACCCTTTGCCAACTAGTTTTATTGCACCCAAGTTCACATTTTATGATGGTAAGGGTGATCCTGAACATCATCTCCTATCTTTCTATGTAACATTCCTTGACTATGCTTCAAATTATAAACTTTTGACTAATTTTTTCCAAGGAGCCTAAAGGACTATGCTTTAAGATGGTTTTAAGACTTACCAATCTAATTAGTGAAGGTATTCAAACCCATAGCAGATTAATTTATAGCACATTTCTCTATCAACAACATTAAGATCAAACACAAATTTATAAGATCAAATAAGGAACAAATGAACCTATCAATGAATATGATTTAAGAGGCAAAATAATGTTGGCCAAAATGATAAATCCAATGGTAGATAAAGAGTTTGAAGACAACTTTAAGCAAAGTTTTCTTACCCTGTTACATGAGTTCATTATTTGCAATAAGTTCAAATATTTTGATGAATTATGTCATATTATTCAAGATCATGAAATGAAACTTGTTTCCTTGAACAAGCTTAAACATATAGCAAACACACTGACTACATCTACTACCAAGTTTCATATCAAACTAAGCTACAAGGCAAAACCTACATAATCTAAAATGAAAACAGTCATAATGGTTAATGAAGTGTCATAATAACCTAATCGACTCATCTTATCAAATGCAACTAAGAGACAATTTTCATAATTACCTAAGTCTCCAGCTTTGATACTTAAGAATCTTATGGAGTGCCATCTCATATATATCCCTCCTCCCATCGAGGTTGATATGATTTGACCTCTAACAAAAGGATATGATGTTAATGCATATTATGACTATCACCAAGGCCCTAAGCATTCTAAAAACATATGTTATACCTTGAAACATAAGATGCAAGATCTTCTTGATACCCAACAAATTAACTTTGGTGATCCTCCAAAAGATTTAAGTTCACAACCTAGTGACCATCAAAACCAAAAGATATTTAACAATACATTACAAGATTATTCCAAGAAAGATCCATAATTACAAATGGAATATAATGCACATATTCATCAATCACATTATGGGCACCCATTAGATGGGATTATTTACATTCATACACGTATAGTACCTCCTATGGTTTAGAGACATTATATTTCATTTGATGACATTCATATTGTAGATGATGACTAAAATATTCATTCATTATTTATTTGACCATACATTGATCATCATCATATACATAGTGTTATAATTGATAATAGCCCTAGTGAGAATATATATACTATGACATTACTTACACCCTTGGGATATACATATGATGATTTATAACCTTCAACAAAAATGATCACAACATTCAATGGGACATCACAACACATTATTAGTGAGTTAGATTTACCTTTACAAGTCGTCCAACACATGCAGTCACTACCTTTTCAATTATACCATATACGAGAGTCTTTGATATGTTGTTGGGATAATCCTAGATACATAAAATCCATGCAGTTCTTTCCACATTACATGGGTAAATTAAATACATTCATACCAACAAGGTAGTCATAATTTCTAGAATTTCATATGAGCATCCACTTGAATAAGAAAATTTTATTCCTAGACAATTAATTATACAACCTCCTAAAGTTAATCCTCTGTGAAAGGATAAGCAACATGAAATCCACTTTTCAAAGAGGCCTAAACTTGAGAGATCATTGCACCATAGATGCATAATGGATTCCAAAGAATCCTCATCTACTCCTACACTATCTACCCAGTTTATAAGAGCAATTAAACATGTTCAAATTATTATTGCATCGTAGAAACCACAAAGAAATAAATAATGGGTTCCATGAACCCTTACTCCTTTTATTACTTCTTCACAACCATAAATTCTTATGAGACATATCTAGAGTACCCTAAATTATACAGTGACATATATGACACCTATACATGCTCCTTAGCAGTGTCACCACTTTGGTGTAACATAATCCAAGTTTGGAGCTACTTGTGAGCATCCCTTCGATGGGATCATAGGTTAAACATTTTTCCTTTCCAAACATTCCAATTTTTATGTATGTATGTATGTATATGTATATGTATATTTGTGTGTGTGTGTGTGTGTGTGTGTGTGTGTGTGTGTGTGTGTGTGTGTGTGTGTGTGTGTGTGTGTGTGTGTGTGTGTGTGTATTTATGTATGTATGTATGTATATTTGTATATGTGTGTGTGTGTGTGTGTTTAAGAAAATACAAAACATTCAAATAAATTTAGAAATATAAAAATATTTAACATACATATGTTTACTAGGTCACTAGCATAAATGTTGTTTATTTTATGTTAGTAGATAGCATATGATTTTTATACACATGTTTCACACATACTTGAGTGTGATACAAGCATACATTATACCCATGATACTTGAAAATATAGATGTTGGATCTCTCATTATCTCATGTGATACACTACATTGTGGGCATTTGCTTCCTTGATCATGATTGTTACAAGTTATATTATTTTATGATCACCTTTCCATTATCATGTTGAGCTTATATACTAATGCTTACACATTCCTATACTCATGCTTAAATATTTCGAAGTGTACTTGATATGCCATCTTACATGACATTTTGGATAACACATACATGTAGGGACTAGTATGATATGCTAATGTTGGTTACTTAAACTTTATTCACATTGTCACTTCCTTGAGTGTATTTGTCTTGCTTGTTATTGTCTTGCTTGTAAGATATTTAAATATTTTCCTTGCTTGTTGGCCTATGTACCATTGTATGTTACTTTTTTTTCTATTTGGACATTTGAATATGTCATTCCTTTAAGTGTGCAACATTTAAACATGCCCCTTGTTTGCAATCTCCTTAGACCCCTTTTGTGTGACATAAAGTGTTTTTGTGTGTGTGCTTGATTATTTTTTGATCTTTTACTATTAATTTTTAGACATTACCATGATACATATCATGCATCTTAGGGCTTGTTGTGATCACATACTACAAGCTTCATTGATATATCTACTAGGATATATTACTCTTGTATGCTACATGATTCATTAATAGATTATATAGTTATCTTATCATTTTGAGTTAAGGTAACTACCATATTGCATTTCCCTCACCTCAAAATGGGGGCATATCAGTAGGGGCATGTCATAGAGACATGACTTTTACACTTATACAATTATCATAATATTCATAATTTCATTACAATTTACATGATTCAAATATACACTTGGGTCAGAATTCTATATATTGCATCAATTTTTTACAAGTTTGGGAAAAAGTTTCTCAAATTTTAGACCGATATTATACATAATTATAGATTAAAAGTCACATTTTGATAGACACTTAAATTTGAGACACATTATAGGTACATATGCCATGCAAGTTTATAAAAAATTACAAATACATATTTAAATGTATTTAAACATGTTTAAAAAGAAGCATTGATACTTTACCAAGAAGCACCATTTTGAGTCTTACCTATCTACAGTAGTTACTTCCCTTTAGTAGAGTGGTTGACATTCAATAACCTCAATAACCTTATTTCACTCAAATTTTTCTATTATTTAGAAGAAGGTAATAAAACTAAAAATATGAGTTGTAGTAGGAATACCTGATAAAAAGTGCACGTGTTGTGTCATAATATTATGGAGAGATCCTCTTTGGCTTGGGAAGATGACCTGCATGTAAGAAATCACTAAATAAAACTAGTTGGTTAGACAAGTAGTTGGGTGGATTACCTAGCGTTAGCTAGATCCCAGAAGTGACAAATTCTTTAGGGGCTATCAATCTACCATTTTAAAGAAAATAAGTTGATAAAATAGAAAGAAAGTGCATGCATCAATAATCAAATGGTAATAAAAATGATAATAAGAATTTATTGATAAAGAGATATGCTAGAATGATCAAATTAGTAATAATAATAAACTAATTAGTGCTAGTGCTAATGGGTCAAGGTATGGCTTAGAAGGTCTAAAAGCGGTCTATGAACAATCAAAAACTCAAAAGAGTAGATTCATATAAGTGTAAGTGGATCAAGGTAGATTGATGGTTCTTTCTACCATAGGTGACCATTGATGGTTGGGTTGATCGTCAATGGTTATGCCTGACTGTCGATAGTTATGCTGACTATCTGTGGTTGACTGTGCCAAAATTGGATTTGATCAGTAGTATATTGATAGGATTCATATATGAATTAAATGGGTTAGGCAAAGGCTAAATTAATTGTGAAATAGAAATAAAGCACATGAATAGTAAAAAATAAGGGCTTGTCTTACCATAAGTGAGTTAGATGAGTAATTGATGTAGTTGGCCTATAGGTGGGATCTGGCTTGATCTCAGTAGAGTAACAATACTTAGAAGCTTGGTTAAGAGGTGATGGGAAGTTAGCTCTTGATGTTGTAGATGATGTTGGTATGATTGTTGGATTGCTAAAGCACTTGATTGGCCTATAAATGGGGACTCTAAATGCCTAAGCTCTTGATAATAATTATAGATGCATTGGACCTCTCAGGCCTCTCTTTCTTATGGGCACAAGCAAGAGGTGTAAGGGAAGGTGTAACTAGGGATTCTAAATATAATTCATGCATGCAAAAGGCTCGTAACATGAATTAGAGAAAGTTATATTTAGAAAATCTAAGGTAGTAGTTTGCATGATGTTTGCATGCTTGACTAAGATGGTGGATCCTGACCATCAATGGTTAGGGTCTAGAGGGAAAGGGGACCTGATTGTCAAGTTTGCCCTATTTGGTGAAATAGGGTGCAAGTAAGTGGGTTAGGCCTGAGAGGTATTAGATGGTCCGAAAATGGGTTTTAGGGGTCCAAGGGTAACTTAAACATTTAAAATCATTGGTGTGCATATTTTCAATGTCTACATTTTGCCCTTTTTTGTTGTGTTGCTCTTGTGAATAAGAGGTAAAATAAAAATGGAGTATAGGTAGGAGTTGGTGAGGTGAAGCTGAACCAAGTACAAGTTTGATAAAGGGTAAATGTGGAGTCATAAGGTGGTGACTCAAGGTTGAGCATGTGAGGCACAAATGTGTGCACAAAATGTGATAAAAGGTATGATAGCTAATATTGTGCAAAGACATATTGCCAATGTTAATGAAAATAAGGTTAGTGTGAAGAAGACAAGTGACCAATGTATCACGTGTGTTGGGTGAGCATTTTGTCAATCAACTAACTGAAGAGAAAAATAGGTCATATCAACCACAACAAAGGAGATTGGTCGACTAGATGTGCAATTTTACCACATCAAAAGGGGACAAATCTCTCCTCTCATCAAGGGGAGGTTCCCTGTTAATTATGAGGAGGCTATATACTATATATATAAGCAAAAAATAACACTCAAGGGTAGGATAACACCATCCATCTCTCTTTTTTTAGAGATAATGTTTAAAGACAAAGGAGAAAATCTTGATGAAAATGTTGAAGGCACTTCTCTTCTTTCAGAAGTGATCTTACAAGAAATAGTAGGAGTTCTTTCAGGCAGTGACAAGTGACTAGTAACCAAGTGCGTAGTAACCAGCAGGATAAAGTGTAATACAAAGTCTACACCTCAACTACCCAAAAAGTGAAAAACAAAGGATAATGGGGGCACAAAGCCATCCCAAGATCTTTCACACAGAAATAGAAAATAGATAAATAGACTAAAGGCAATTACAGACAGCACAAAGTCTTCCCACAGTTGGCTTTAGGACACCTTCCTGATTACTTCCAATAGTTTTGCCTATTTCATTAACTGGACAAGAATACATTCAAAAGATAGACATAAGAACAATCTCCTAAATGACACAAGCTATAACAACACAAAGTCTGAAACTAACTTGTTTTCTCATTCAATAAAGAAATATGATGAACAATCTGAGCTCAAAGTCTCAGTAATCACCTCTCAATTTTGGTAGAGAGTTGCTTCTATAATGGAAAAGTCTCCTTTTTACATAAGACAAGAGATTACAATATATGGCACCAAGAAAAGCTTAGAACTTTGTTCCATGGAACGGCCCATGCTACGGTCAATGCATTGAATGCATTTTTAGTTTTGTCGAGGGACCATGCTTGGAACAGTGTATCAGCCTTAACTATGGTGTGCCCATTCATCTAATATGTCTCCTCAAAAGTATAGACTATGTTGGGTGAATATTTTGTCAATCAGCTAACTGATGATCAAAATAGTTCTCTTCAACCACAGCATAGGGAAATTGGTCAGCCAAATGTGTAGGTTTACTACATCAAAAGGGGATAAATCTCTCCTCTTATCAAGGGGAGGTTCCCTGTAGATATGCAGGAGCTATATACTATATATATAAATAGAAAATAACACTCAGGGGTAGGATAAACCATCCATCTCTCTTTTTTAGAGATGATGTTCACAAATCAAAGAACTCTTCATGAAATGATAGAAGGCACTCCTCTTCTTTCAGAAGTTTTATTCAGCAGACAAAAGGAACTTTTCAGGTGGTGACAAGTAACTGTAACAGGGCACAGTAACACAGCAGGATGAAATGTAGCACAAAGTCTCCATCTCAACTGCCAAAGAGAGAAATATGAAAGACAATGAGGGCACAAAGTCCTCCCAAGGTCCTTTACATAGAAATAGAATGCAAAGGATAATGAGGGCACAAAGTCATCCCAAGATCCTTTACATAGGAATAGAAATAAAACACACTAAAGGCAATTGTGGGGGCACAAAGTCTCTCCACAGCTGGCTTCAGGACACCTTCTTGATTACTTTCACTAATTTTGCTTATTTAATTAAATGGACAAAAAATGTATTAAGGAAACAGACATAAGAACAATTTCTCCAACAACCAAGTTATTTCAGCACAAAGTCTAAAAAGTCACATGTTTTCTTATTCAAATAACGAAATATGATCAACAATCTGAGCTCAAAGTCTCAGTAATGCCTTTCAATTTGGCAGAGTTTTGTTTTTGATAATAGAGAGAGATCCCCTAAAACAATAAGAGAGAGTCCAATATATAGTGCTCCAAGAAAGACTTGGGTGCTTTATTTCATAAAAATGGCTCATAATGCATTCAATGCCTTTAATGCATTTTAAATTCTGTCTATAGGCTATTCTGGAATCGAGCATCAGTTTTAAATATGGGCTGCTTGATGTGTTTCTTTATGTGTGCACAACTGTTCGCTCTACTCAATGCAAAAAAATAGGCCGCACCATTGAATGTTCGCGCTCTTTCGATGTCCACCTGGTGGGCTGCTATACCTTCTAGAAACATATCCTATACACAGATATTTTTTATCCTTCTTCATCATTCCCCCTTTCTTGGCTATATTTTGCCCTTTTTTATGTAATCTTAACAAGTGACACGTGGCACATTCCACTGTGAAACAGACGAGGACACATGGCAGCATCCACTTAACTTAAAGAGGCTTTAGATGTCTTTTGAGAGTCCCATGGAGGATGACACGTGGTAGCTTTCACTAAGTTTATAGAAGCACTATAGAAACATTTGGGACTCTTTTGGATCTACGTGGACTATGACACGTGGTGTGTTCTGCTTGAGTTTAGCCACTCACCTGAGACCCACCACAGTCTTTACTCAATAAAAGGAAGTTGTGGATGTTGCCACTTGGCAGCCTTTGATGAGCTTTGTAGATGACACATGGCACATTTTGCTACTTTAAGAGTTACTAAAAATTGTGTCCTGATAGACAACACATGGCAGCTACTGCTTCGACTTTATAAGGTACCCGTGGCAGCTTCTGCTACACTTTGAGGTTTGATCTTTATCGAAGGGAACTTGCCCTTCGAGGTTTTGAGAAATGGTCCACTTTCCTTAACAAGAACCTCCCACAAGGGTATCTACGCTTTGGGCGGTCTTGGGATGGCCTTTGGGCTTTAAATTTCTCAGTGGGCTTTTGTTGCTCTTTTCCTTCGGACAAAAAGTCCAAAGGAAATCTTCCTTCACTTTGCCTTAGTCAATTTTTCGCAGGGTTCTTGCTTTCAGGCTTTCTTCCTGAGTGAATTCCTTTAGACAAAAAAATTGAAGGACTTTTGCCTTAACCATTTTTCCACATTCTTTTCCCGAAAGAGAACTGTGCCCTCCGTAAAGACTTGTTCAAGCCCAGAACTATCCTTCGGGCTTTTGCAACGGTCCATCTGCTCCTCACCTGCCCTTCACAAGGGTTGTTTGTCCTTGGTTCACTTTTCTGAAGGAATTCTCTTTGTTCACTTTTGCTCATTGCCCTCTGCAAGGGCACTTGGCTTGGTTCATTGCCCTCTGCAAGGAAACTTTTTCCTTTGGCTTTGGGGTAGCCCCTTGAACCTGCCAATTGAACTGACCAATTGAACCAACTTTGGTTCAACAGTTTAATCTTTAAATTGAAACCATCTTTTTGTCTAAGTCTTTTGATCACTTTAAACTAATTGAACCCATTGAACCTGTTGAACCTTGTTGGTTCAAGGTTCAATGGTTCAATGGGTCAATCATTTTCTTGTGTTCCACTCATTCACTTGACCGCTTGAACTAAATTGTGTTGAACCATATGCTTTGAACCAAACAGCGTCAAACCAAATGCTTTGAAACTTTTGAACTATTGAACCTATTGAACCTTTGAACCAAAATGGTTCAATGGTTCAACAGTTCAATGGTTCAAGCCTTCTTCTCTTTGATAAGTGTTTTGAAGCCGTTGAACTTTGAACTTTGACAAATGCGCTTAACTCTTGTTGATGATGTTGAACCTTTGAACCCATTGAACCCTTGAACCTTTCTGGTTCAAGTTTCAATAGTTCAATGTTTTAATGGTTTAAACACTGAATAGAAGCTTGTTGATGAACTCTTTTGGTTAAACCAAGGCATTAAACCAATCCTGAAAATGACTAACTGTTGGAAACTTATTCTTTTGATTGAACTCATCTGTAGAAGCCTTTGAACCTGTTGAACCTACTGATTTCAAGTATGTTGAGTCCGTAGATTCATATCTACAGAACCTGTTGAACCTGTTGAAACATATCTGTAGAGTTCATAGATTCCTTCCTGTGAACTCCGTAGAATAGAGTCCATAAATTTAAGCCTATAGAGTTCATAGAACTGAGTCCGTAGAATAGAGTTTGTAGAACTTATCCTACAAAATCCATAGAACTAAGTCCGTAGAACTTGAAAAAGCTTGAAAAATGGAGAATTTGAATGCCTAGAACAACTTTTGAGAAGGGGAGAGAGGATTTTGGTCTTGTTGTCCCCTAAAAAATATCACTCATTTTTGGGACAATATTTGAACTATTTTGGTCCTATAAACCAAAATTGTCTCTTCCTTTTTTGAAATTTGTCCTGGGCATTCAAATTCCTCATTTCTCAAGCTTCTCAAAAATCTACAGACTCTGTAGGCTTAAATCTATGGACTCTGTAGGAAGAGAAATCTACGGACTCTGCAGGAAAAGAAAATCTACGGACTCTGCAAGCCAAGTTCAATGGGTTTTATAGGTTGATTTCTACAGACTCTTTCAAGGTTAGAGAAAACTATAGACTTGGTTTCTATGGACTCTGTAGGCAAGTTCATTTCTACAGGTTTAAAGGCTTCCACAGGTAGGTTCAATCAAAAGAATCAATTTCCAACACTTAGCCATTTTTGGGATTGGTTCAGCACCTTGGTTCAATCAAAAATGTCCATCGGCAAGCATCTAAGCAAGGATCCAACCATTGAACCATTGAACCGTTGAACCTTAAACCATTTTGGTTCAACGGTTTCAACAAATTCAAAGGTTCAACATCATTGGCAAGAGTTAAGCACTTCATCAAGGTTCAAAGTTCAATTGCTTCAAGGTTCAATGGCTTCAAAACACTTATCAAAGAGAAGAAGGCTTGAACCATTAAATCGTTGAATCATTGAACCACTTTGGTTCAAACGTTCAATGGGTTCAACACATTTGGTTCAATGAGGATCAAAAGGACTTAGCCAAATCAAAGGGATCATCGACTTGGTTTAAAGCTTGGTTCATCGACATGGTTCAAAGCTTGGTTCATCT
The DNA here is from genome assembly GCA_037957365.1 of Torreya grandis. Taxonomy (NCBI): domain Eukaryota; kingdom Viridiplantae; phylum Streptophyta; class Pinopsida; order Cupressales; family Taxaceae; genus Torreya; species Torreya grandis. Next base: position 3,305,933 of record JARHVA010000538.1, on the reverse strand, counting down.
GCTTGGTTTAAAGCTTGGTTCATCGGCTTGGTTCAACCAAAGGGATCATCAGCTTGGTTCAAAGCTTGGTTCAAAGCGTGGTTCAAAGCTTGGTTCAATGGTTGCTTCAAAGGAGTGGTTCAATTTAAAAGTTTAAAAAAACCTCCCACAGGATAAGTGCCCTTGCGGAGGGCACTTGGTCGACAAAAGCACCATTCAAAAGGGTCATTTTCAAAGAAGCCGTAAAGGTAAGTTCTTTCAAAATTTTGTTTAAGGCAGCCGAAAGACAAATGGATTTCCTTCAAGAAAAAGACTAAGGCATAATTCCTTTAGAAATTTTGTCTGAAGGAATTCCTTTGAACAAAAAGTCTGAAAGAATTCAAAAAGACTGCAGGAGGAAAGCTCGAAGGAGTTTCTCAAAGACAAAGTGATCGAAATAATTCTCGCAAACTTTTTGTCTGCAGGAAAATATCCGTAGACTTTTTCTCTGTGGAAATTGTCCGCTGGAAATGTCTGCAGGAAAATTTTTTAAAGGACTCCAAAAAAAGGCCACCGAAGGACCTCAAAAGGCAAGTACCCTTTTGGGGGACTCTTAGCTGCCAACTTAAAGGACACTTTCCCAAAGCCGAAGGGTCACCTTCCCTTCGAGAGGATGCAAAACAGAGGACTTAGCGACCCATCAAAATAAAGAAGCCCAAGGCCATTCAAAGACCATCCAAAGGGTAGATACCCTTGCGAGGAGCTCTTCCCAACCCAAAGCAGATCATTTCTTAAGGCTTAAAAGGCAGGTCCCCTCTGGGAAAGCTCAAATGACAAAACTAAAGGAATTGCTGAGGAAAGTGGCAGGTGTGCGAACATCAATTTCAAGGCTTATAAAATAGCTGTTGATCCTTGTAGGTTTAAATCTATGGACCCAAATTCATTCACAAGTTTTGAGACCAAAACCAACAGGAAGAGACTAAGGAACAGAACATCAAATTGAATCCAGGACCCGATTCAATTAACTAGAAAAGGAGGAATGATGAAGAAGGATCAAATCGCCAGGTGGACATTGAAATGTTAGGAATCTGGAACAACAAACATGCTCTGATCCCACTTGTCAGGATGCAAAACCAGAAACATACAATTGATTACCAAACTTCAAGCAACTAAATATGCGAAAATAAACCAGATTCACCAAGTAACTAGAATTCAGAATAACACAGCATATGAGAGACAATACACAACTTGTATTAACACTTTATATAGAAAAGAATACAATAGAGAATATCCCACATCTTCTCCACCACCTTACAGAGGTTTCCCACACCTCAAGTGAACAGTACTTCTTCTCCCCAAAGCTCTCCCTCTCACAGGTCCCAACACCCAACTCAAATACAGAGTTGGTGTTCACCTCCCATGCTCCACGCACAACACAAGTGCTCCACGCACTCCACAAGCACTCCACGTGCTCCACAAGTACTCAAGGTACTTCAAGTAGATCTCCCATGAATCTGCAACAACCTGCAATTCAACAGACCATACTTATGGAAGGAACTCCCTTGCCTTCCTCTCTTGCTCTATCCGAGTACACACCTGTACTCCAAGTAGATCCTGCCTGATACTGCTCCCTGTTGTGTTGCTGTCTATATGACCTTGCACACCTGCAAATCAAACAATGGTTTTGCTCACCTGTGAACCTCGACCTTGCATACACATACACCTGCAGATCAACGATCTTACTTACCATGTAGATCTCCTATATAGGCCATGCAACTGTGACCAAGATCCTACACTCTTGAAGAACCCAGCTAGCTCTCCAATCCAGCACCAACACACCTGGTACTGAGGCACTAGGAGGAACGCACCATTGCTCTACCTCACACACAGAAGGAGCTTATAATTATGCTCTCTTACTCCCTAGCACGCTTTTCCAATACAACCATGAGTCTATTATATAGATCTCATCCAAACAATAATTAGACATCTAATTACAATAATTAGATCCGCAGCTATGAGTCTAAAATTAGCACTCATCATGCAAACACTTGGTTCGTTAGCTAACTGCCCGTAAATAGCTCGCAGTCGAACCACACAGGCGACCGACGTCGGTCCCTGTCTGCCTGGAGGTGACCGACGTCGGCCGATATAAGACCGACGTCGGTTGTTTTCCTTTGCTATCCTGCCGATGTCAGCTGATCAGACCGACCCCAACTTCTTTGCAACTCAGCAACCTTCAGCAACCTCCTCTCTTGTTTGCATCAGTGAAGCTTTTAGCTCCACAATCCTAACAATCTCCCACTTGGAGATAAACAGCTGCACTGTACCTGTACCTGTACTTTGTCTAATCTGTTTCCTGGTTTGTATCCCTCTTCAAGCTCCAACCTGAAGACAACCCACCACACAACCTGTGATGTACCTCCTATCATCCGAGTACCCTGCCACATCCGAACCTACAACACCTGTAGTGAAGTCCTGACCCTGCATAGCAACACCTGCTGCCGGTCCCTCTCAGAAACCTGAGAACCCACTTCCCCGAATTGGCTCCTAACTCTGACAGCTCCCACTACATGGGAATACTCAGGTCTATACCAGACCTCATGTGATTTCGGACACTGTACCTGTCCAGCCCTTAGTGTGCTCCGGTTCTGCATCCCAAACCTTGCCAACACCTGATTCACATCAGCTCCCACTCGAGACAAAATCAACCTGTGATCTCCATGCCTCCCATGTCAAAGAATTTTGTTGCTCAAAACTCCCCCCTGACATGCCACTGAACTAATCTTACCCTTAGCTCAGAAAACCCTGTATGTACTAACCTGCTATAGCAAAACATACCGTCCACATACAGTAACAGAATGATGTCATGACCATCATCCTCCTGGTAAGTCAAACCATAGTAGTTACCCTGACATCGACTGAAGCCATGCTTCGTCCTCCACCTGTCAAAACCTGTACCACTGTCCTGCAGCTTCCTCAAGACCATATGCCCTGGTCTTCTGTCTCACATATCCGTTCTCTCTATTCTTCTACTAAGGAATCCATTCGTCTCTGTGCTTTCATCCAGCTGGCAAACCTACCAAAACTCCCGTTTGGTTCTGCATCATAATCCTGCCTAGCTCACACCTGTTTCCTGGATCCTTCCTGCTATACAATCAGCAACAAGTATGAAGAAGAGGAACATGAATTTGAGGGCCTACTTACGCCTTCAGTCCTCCATATGGGTGTTTGAGACTCCTTGACAGCATGCTGTCCACCCAAAATTCATTACAGTGACCGACCTCGGTCACTCCACAGTCTACATCCGACCGACGTCGGTTCCATGCATTTGTACCTGACTACCAACCTGCCAGCGCTGGTGTCCGTGCTGCCGACGTCGGTCCTCCTGACCGACATCAGTCTTACATACTGCCGACGTCGGTCCCATGACCGACGTCAGTCTTACTCTGCTCGACATCGCCGGCTTCGGTCTGCACTTGACCGACATCGGCACCTATCTGTTCGACGCCGATTCCTCCTGACCGACGTCGGTACCTGTGTTCACCTGTGAGTGATGACTTTTTACCCGCGAGCTCCTTTGGATCAATCTCCATGTCCAAACTGCCCTGCTCAGATGTATCCAGCCTCATCCACTGAACTCTATCTGCCATCTCCTCCAAGAACACCAAGGCTTTCCAGTTCTTAAGCCTGTCAAATATATCTGTCTTCCGCTTAAGAACATGCATCTCCTTCCTGCTCATGTGACCAAGCCTACGAAGCCACGTCTCCGCAATAGAAGAAGAATCAGTAATATAAACAAGTAGATAAAGTGTACCTGTTTTCTTATCACTAGATAATTCAAGTGCTACCGCTGTGAGAGTTCTTGTGCATCTCTCATCACCCAATCTTTCTGAAGAAATTAGCCATATCTCCAAACTTGGGACCTGCATGACCTTCATCAACACCTGTGTGTTGGCCGCCTGCAATTTCAGCTTCACTTCCCCTTTGCCAATTCTTTGGCAAGGCTTACCAGCTCCTCTACCTGGGGCTGCATGGAAAGAGGCAACTGAATCTTTTATCCAAGATTCAACTTTATCCAAGAAACCTGCAAACACATCCTGTGCAACAACTCTTGCTACATCTGTATCTTCAGTTTCTTCATGCTGATCTGTTACCAACCAACAATGTTCTTTTACCTGCTCTTTCTTTCCATCGGACCGTGAGTAACCGTTTGTGCTTTTCAACTCCTCCATTCTTAGCTTACTTTGATCTGCCGTTGCTCTACTCCCACTCGATCAGAAACCCCTGAGAGTGCCCTGTAACCAAAACACAACCTGCTTCCTGCAACCTTAGCTCTGATACCACTTGTTGGTATCAAGCTCAAGAACCTACAACCAAGGCTCTGATACCACTTGTCAGGAATCTGAAACAACAAACATGCTCTGATCCCACTTGTCAGGATGCAAAACCGGAAACATACAATTGATTACCAAACTTCAAGCAACTAAATATGCAGAAATAAACCAGATTCACCAAGTAACTAGAATTCAGAATAACACAACATATGAGAGACAATACACAACTTGTATTAACACTTTATACAGAAAAGAATACAATAAAGAAGATGCCACTTCTTCTCCACCACCTTACAGAGGTTTCCCACACCTCAAGTGAACAGTACTTCTTCTCCCCAAAGCTCTCCCTCTCACAGGTCCCAACACCCAACTCAAATACAGAGTTGGTGTTCACCTCCCATGCTCCACGCACAACACAAGTGCTCCACGCACTCCACAAGCACTCCACGTGCTCCACAAGTACTCAAGGTACTTCAAGTAGATCTCCCATGAATCTGCAACAACCTGCAATTCAACAGACCATACTTATGGAAGGAACTCCCTTGCCTTCCTCTCTTGCTCTATCCGAGTACACACCTGTACTCCAAGTAGATCCTGCCTGATACTGCTCCCTATTGTGTTGATGTCTATATGACCTTGCACACCTGCAAATCAAACAATGGTTCTGCTCACCTGTGAACCTCGACCTTGCATACACATACACCTGCAGATCAACGATCTTACTTACCATGTAGATCTCCTATATAGGCCATGCAACTGTGACCAAGATCCTACACTCTTGAAGAACCCAACTGGCTCTCCAATCCAGCACCAACACACCTGGTACTGAGGCACTAGGAGGAACGCACCATTGCTCTACCTCACACATAGAAGGAGCTTATAATTATGCTCTCTTACTCCCTAGCACGCTTTTCCAATACAACCATGAGTCTATTATATAGATCTCATCCAAACAATAATTAGACATCTAATTACAATAATTAGATCCGCAGCTATGAGTCTAAAATTAGCACTCATCATGCAAACACTTGGTTCGTTAGCTAACTGCCCGTAAATAGCTCGCAGTCGAACCACACAGGCGACCGACGTCGGTCCCTGTCTGCCTGGAGGTGACCGACGTCGGCCGATATAAGACCGACGTCGGTTGCTTTCCTTTGCTATCCTACCGACGTCGGCTGATCAGATCGACCCCAACTTCTTTGCAACTCAGCAACCTTCAGCAACCTCCTCTCTTGTTTGCATCAGTGAAGCTTTTAACTCCACAATCCTAACATGAAAGATGCAAACTTTCAATAGTGTGACTTTTTTCTCTGCATTGAGAAAAACAAATGGGTAGATGCCCTTAAATTCTAGCCTATCTTCTTAACAAACTTCAATGCACCATGATGTGTTACTATTCCTGAGTCCTTGAAGAGGCTATATAAGGGACTCTCTTTTATTGTAAATATATCTCTCTCTAACAATTAGAAATGAAACTCTGCCCAAATTGGAAGGCATTACTGAGACTTTGAGCTCAGATTGTTGATCATATTTTGTTATTGGAATAAGAAAACAAGTGACTTTTTAGACTTTGTGTTGTGATATCTTTGTTGTTGGGGAAACTGTTCTTATGTCTTTTTCCTTAATATATTTTATGTTCTTTTAATTCAACAAGCAGAATTAGTGAAAGTTGTTAGGAAGGTGTCTTGAATTCAACTGTGGAGAGGCTTTGTGCCCCCATAATTACCTTTAGTGTGTTTTCTTTTCATTTCTGTGTAAAGGACCTTGAGACAACTTTGTGCCCTCATTGTCCTTCATATCTCACTCTTGAGCAATTCAGGTGGAGACTTTGTACTACATCTCGATTTGTTGGTTACTACATCTTTGTTTACATTTTGCAATTACTACCAAGAGTATTCTTGTGGTTTGTTGAATAGTAATTCTAAAAGAAGAGGAGTGCTTTCTGTCATTTCCTTTGAGATTTCTCCTTTGATCCACACGCATCATCTTTGAAAAAAGAGAGATGGATGGTTTGTCCTACCCTTGAGTATTATTTTTTGTTTATATATATAGCATATCTATAGGGAACCTCCCCTACCCTTTTGATGTGGTAAACCTACACATTTGGATGACCAATTTCCTACTTTGGTTGATCAGATCTATTTTGTTTATCAGTACGCTGATTGACAAAATATTCAACCAACAGTTTTTGGTGACTCCGTTGGAGATATACATAATTTTGTGCAATTTAGAACCTCAAGTTTCAGATTGAAACATCACATGTGTCTTACCCATTATCATTATAACCCTTATCCATTATAGATTTTGGTGACTCCATTTCATGTCTTACCCATTATTCATTATAGTCTTACCATTTTCCTTCATCTCTGTTATTTTATCTGATCTACAAAACCAGAGCTGCTGGGAAAGAGTGCACAATTTGAAGCCTCAAGCTGAAGTTGAACCAGTCCTTTTCCATTTTTGTTCTGTAATCTAGCTACTCCATCCAGATTTGTTATCTCTATTTTTCTTAATTAAATTATGGCAGTTCGAGGCCCCTGGGGTAACTCTTTTGGCCCACTCAACTTGACTCCACCTCTGCATGAACTCCCACGTAGTTCAAGAAAGAATTTCCCCAAATTTTTTGGTGATGGAATAGTTCACCCTGATGAACACATTGCAGCCTTTAGCATAGCCTGTGGTGTTATAGGGGTGGAATTTGAAGACGTGGCAGTCAGGCTTTTTATGGAGACACTAAAACGTGTTGCTGCAGACTGGTTTTACCATCTACAAGCTGGATCAGTGACTCATTGGAATACACTCAAAGCCAAGTTCGAAGCAAGGTTCAAGCCCATAGAAGATGCACATGCCTTGTTGGCCCAGCTCACTCAAATGAAAAAAGAGCCTCATGAGCCTATGAGGGATTTCATTGCCAGGTTCGACAAGCTGAGGCACAAGATTCCCTAGTAGCCCAGTTGACACCTTAGAACCTCAAATGCTTCTTCATCAACTCATAGCTACCTGAAGTGAGTTTCCTTTTGACATGTGTTGGTCAAATAGATCTTACTACAGCTCAACTTTTGGCCACTAAGGTAGAAGATGATCTCATCTTAGCAGGGAAGATAAGAAGAGATCCAAATAGAAATAGATCCTCTTCATCTTTTGAAAACTCACCCACAGTCACCACTGACCCAATGGTATAAAAGCTAGGAAATGAATTGCTAGCCTTGAAAAGGCAAATGGCACAAGGTATGTCTTCTACTCCTCTATATAAAGACATACCAAGGAGGACATTACCTAATCAGCCATATCAAGGCAATGCTGGCAGAAGTCAAGGGCAACAAAATTGTCTTTTTCCCCCACAAAGGAACCCTATTCTTGAAGCACCTCCAACCAACTCAGTAGTTAAATATCTATAAATAGAATATGTTTCTTATTTCTAACCTGAGTTTGAGCAAGAAAAAGGCGTTGATCTCTTTAGGGAGGATCTAGAAAAATTAGCTAGTGATTCCCACATTAGTTTCCTGAATTTCCAAGATGAACCCAGAAGTGAAGGTGAAGCAGTCAAAGGATCATATGCAGTATTCACCAAGTCTGAGAATAAATCAGCCCAGCAGGCCAACAAAGAGAAGATAGAGGAGTGACCCCAACCAGTAATTTTAATTGCTGAGCAGAGAACCCCTCTTCCTTTTCAATCAAAGAACCCAATTATTACCAAAGAAGTAAGTACATCGAACATCTATGCACCTTCTACTTCAAATTCACATATCAGTCTTCCCCCTCTCAAAAACCAAAAGGATGAACTCCCATCCTCTCTTCCAAATCAATCTCAGTCATTTGCCATGATTGATCATGTCAAGAAATCCAAAATTCAAATGACTAGGTTTGAATCCCTACAAGCCAATCCTGAACAATTGGACATTGATGGAGAACCAGGTGCAAACCTGTCTGAGGCAAAAATTATGGTCACTCAAACGTCAGCCCCTACAGCTCAAATTTTATTTGAGCCTTCAAGTATGGATAATTACTTCTTAACCATAGAGGATGCTCATGTCTCAGCTGATGAAAGTCTTGTAGCTGACAATCTAGGATTTAATCCAAATAAGGCATCAGAAGAATTAGTAGGGCATAGTACAAATCAAGAAGGATCTTCCATCTTCGATGAAGATAAATTTGATAGAAGATCAACTTTTGATGATGCTTGGATCTTGGAATCTGATGGTAGCATTTCTTCCACAGCTGGATGCGAATCTTTGTTGATCGAATTGAAAATTGCTTAGGGTGAAAAGGTCAAATTCTTTCACATCAAAGGAGATGTTGAGCTGATGGTTTGTCAGGAGTGTGATGCTAACAATCAAAGCATGTGTTAGACTGGACTAGCAGAATAGCAAGCTATGTTGATGGACCATACTGCTATATTCTAAAGTCAGCAAAAGGAACTCTTCATAGGGAGAGCAAGGAGTTATGGTTTTCAGTTTGAAGACTACGTCCTGCCATGGAGCAAGAAGAAGAAAAGACCAAGAGAAAGATGCAAAAAATTGGTTTCCTAGTGGAGATCTCCATTCACCCATCACCATTTCTAGGGGCAAAATGGTTTCCTACTAGTTTACTAAGATGGCACACTATTTTCACTGCCTCTCAAGAACCAACATCTGAAACACTTCAACTCTTGAAGTATCAGATTATTGTATCTATATATATGTATATTTGTATAGTTTTTAATTCTATTTTGTTTTGTTTGTTTCCATTTTTGATGCCTTTCATTTCTGGGTAGCATGACTCCATAGCCCAATGGCATACTTCAAGGCAATAGAGACTCTGGATTCTACTCCCTTCAAAAAAAATTTACAATTGATAAAAGTTCCCCAACTGGAGCCAGTTGTTGTCCCCCAAAAAATATCACTCATTTTTGGGACAACATTTGAACTATTTTGGTCCTATAGACCAAAATTGTCTCTTTCCTTTTCAAAATTTGTCCTAGGCATTCAAATTCCTCATTTTTCAAGCTTCTCAGAAATCTAAGGACTCTGCAGGCTTGAATCTATGGACTCTACAGGAAGAGAAAATCTACGGACTCTGCAAGAAAAACAAGTCTATAGATTCTATAGACCAAGTTTAATGGGCTTTACAGGTTGATTTCTATGGACTCTTTTAAGGTCCATAACTACAGACTTGGTTTCCACAGACTCTACAGGCAATTTCATTTCTACAGGTTCAAAGGCTTCTACAGGTGAGTTCAATCAAAAGAATCAGTTTTCAACACTTAGTAATTTTTGAGATTGGTTTAGTGCCTTAGTTCAATCAAAAATGTCCATCGGCAAGCATCTAAGCAAGGATTGAACCATTGAACCATTGAACCTTGAACCATTTTGGTTCAACGGGTCCAACAAGTTTAAAAATTCAACGTCATCATCAAGAGTTAAGTGCTTCATCAAGGTTCAAAGTTCAATTACTTCAAGGTTCAACAACTTCAAAACACTTATCAAAGAGAAGAAGGCTTGAACCATTAAATCGTTGAACCATTGAACCACTTTGGTTCAAAGGTTCAACGGGTTCAAGGTTCAATAGGTTCAACACATTTGGTTCAACAAGAATCAAAAGGACGTAACCAAATCAAAGGGATCATTAGCTTGGCTCAAAGATTGGTTCAAAGCTTGGTTCATTAGCTTGGTTCAATCAAAGGGATCATCAGCTTGGTTCAAAGCGTGGTTCAAAGCTTAGTTTAATGGTTGGTTCAAAGGAGCGGTTCAATACAAAAGTTCAAAAGAACCTCCTGAAGGACAAGTGCCCTTGTAGAGGGCACTTGGTCGACAAAAGCATCCTTCAGAAGGGTCATTTTTTAAGAAGCTGCAAAGGTAAGTTCTTTCAAAATTTTATTTAAGGCAGTCGAAAGACAAATGGATTTCCTTCAAAAAAAAGACTAAGGCATAATTCCTTCAAACTTTTTATCTGAAGGAATTCCTTCAGACAAAAATTCTAAAGGAATTCAGAAAGACTGTGAGAGGAAATCCCGAAGGAGTTTCTCAAAGACAAAGCGATAAGAATAATTCTCGCAGACTTTTTGTTCGCGGGAAAATATCCGCAGACTTTTTATTCGCAGGAATTGTCTGTGAAAAAAAATTCTAAAGGACTCTAATGAAAAGGCCACCAAAGGACCCTAAAGGGTAGGTACCCTTGTGGGGGACTCTCAACTGCCAACTTAAAGGACACTCCCCCAAAGTCAAAGGGTCACCTTCCCTTCGGGAGGATGCAAAACAAAGGACTTAGTGACCCACTGGAATAAAGAAGCCCTAAGGCAATTTGAAGACCATCTAAAGGGTAGATACCCTTGCAGGGAGCTCTTCTCAACCCAAAGTGGATCATTTCTTAAGGCTTGAAAGGCAAGTCCCCTCTGGGAAAGCTCAAATGACAAAATTGAAGGAATTGCTGAGGAAAGTGATGGGTGCATGAACATCAATTTCAAGGCTCATAAAATAGCCATTGATCCTTGTAGGTTTAAATCTACAGACCCGAATGCATTCATAAGCTTTGAGGCCAAAACCAGTAGGAAGTGACTAAGGAACAGAAAACATCAAATTAAATCCAGGACCTGATTCAATTAACCAAAAAAGGAGGAACGATGAAGAAGGATCAGATCACCAGGTGGACATTGAATGATGCAAACTTTCAATAGCGTGACTTGTTTCTCTGCATTGAGAAAAACAAATGGGTAGATGCCCTTAAATCTAGCCTACCTTCTTAACAAACTTTAATGCAACATGATATGTTACTGTTCCTGAGTCCTTCTTGAAGAGGCTATATAAGGGACTCTCTTTTATTGTAAATATATCTCTCTCTAACAATCAGAAATGAAACTGTGCCCAAATTGGAAGGCATTACTAAGACTTTGAGCTTAAATTATTGATCATATTTTGTTATTGGAATAAGAAAGCAAGTGACTTTTCAGACTTTGTGTTGTGATATCTTTGTTGTTGGGAAAACTGTTCTTATGTCTTTTTCCTTAATATGTTTTCTGTTCCTTTAATTCAACAAGTAGAATTAGTGAAAGTTGTCAGGAAGGTGTCTTGAAATCAACTATGGAGAGACTTTGTGCCCTCATAATTGCCTTTAGTGTGTTTTCTTTTCATTTTTGTGTAAAGGACCTTGGGATGACTTTGTGCCCTCATTGTCCTTCGTATCTCACTCTTGGGCAATTCAGGTGGAGACTTTATGATACATCTCAATTTGTTGGTTACTACGTTCTTGGTTACATTTTTCTTTTACTACTAGGAGTATTCTTGTGATTTGTTGAATAGTAATTCTGAAAGAAGAGGAGTGCTTTCTATTGTTTCCCTTGAGATTTCTCCTTTGATCTGCATGCATCATCTCTGAAAAAAGAGAGATGGATGGTTTGTCCTACCCTTGAGTATTATTTTCTATATATATATATATATATATATATATATATATAAGGGAACCTCCCCTTGATGAGAGGAGAGATTAGTCCCCTTTTGATGTGGTAAACCTACTCATTTGGATGACCAATCTTCCTACTTTGGCTGATCAGACCTATTTTGTTTATCAGTACGTTGATCGACAAAATATTCAACCAATAGGTCTGTTGGACCGAAATTGTTCAAATGTTATCCCAAAAATGAGTGATATTTTTGGAGGACAATAGCTGGCTCCAGTTGGATAACTTCCTTCAATTGAAAACTTAGAATAGTTGAGGGGAGTAGAAACTAGAATCTCCAGTGCCTTGAAGTATGACAGTGGGCAATGGAGTCATGTTACCCACAAAAGAAAGGCGATAAAAATAAAAATGAAAGCACAAAAAATAGAACTAAAGACTATACAAATATACATATGTACAAGCTGATCTTATCTGATACTTCACAAATTGAAGTGCTTCAGATGTTGCTCACTGTGAGGCAATGAAAAAGCTGTACCATCTTGATATTTCAGTAAGAAACTCTTTTCACCATTGAGTTGATGGATAATAAACAGGCACCTCCAAAGGGAGTCAAACTTCCCATGCATCCCCTTCAGTTCTCTTCTTTTGTCCCACAATAGGACTTGATCTCCAACCTAAAAATCATGGTTTTTTGCCTTTTGGTCAAAGAGCTTCTTCACCAGACTTTGATGGGCAGCAATTCAGTCCACCACCATAGTTATCTCCTCATTCAGCTCAATCAAGCACATGATTCTCTTATCAAGGGGGATTTCATATGTCTGATCTTCAATTACCTTAGCCAATTTTAATGCTGGCAATTCCAAGGTGATTGGTATCTCAACATTGATACCATAAAGAAGTTGGAAAGGAGACCTACCAATTGCCCTTTTTGGTGTAATTCTATCTGCCCACAAAGCATCAACCAATGCTTTATGCCATGTCTTTTGGTTGTCATCCACCAGCTTCTTGATGATAGTCATCAGGTTCTTGTTACTTGATTCAGCTTGTCCATTTCTTTGTGGAAAGTAATCAGAAGAGTGAGAGAGGGTGATCCCATAGTAAAATAGAACTGAGTAATCTCCTGGGAAGTGAAACAAGCTGTGTTATCTGTGACAATCTTGGTTGGGACCCCAAACTTGAAAATGATATTTTCCTTGAGGAAATTGCACACTACTTCTGAAGTAGCATGCTTGGTTGGGATAGCTTCCACCCACTTGGTGAACTAGTCAGTTGTTGTAAGGACATAATCATGTCCAGCACTTGAAGATGGGTTTACAGCTCCAATGAAATCAATTCCCCATTGTTAAAATGGCTCTTCTATCACCATTGGCTTGAGAGGCAGGGCAACCAACTTGGGTCTCCCAACAAACTGATGGCATAGTTGACATTTCCTTACCCACTTATATGCATCTTGAAAAAGAGTTGGCCAGTAATACCTAGCTCACAAAATTTTATAGGCAATCACAGGAGTAGAAAAATGTCCTCCACAAGCTAGATTGTGGAAGGATTTTAAAAGTTGGCTTTGTTATTCCTTGTCCACACAGTGAAAGAACACTCCATCAAGGCTCCTCTTATATAGGCCATTGTCCTAGAGGACAAAATTGGTAGCTTTCAGTTTAACAGTCCTCCTTTCTTTATGAGACGGATGGGTAGGACACTCACCATAGGTAAAAAAATGAGCAATACTTGAATACCACTCATTCATGGTGGAGACAAAGAGGACTGTTGGTGTGTCTTCCACTTCTTTTTCTTCATGTCCTGCTTCTTTAGGTTTGTTGTCAGCAATTAATTGACAAAAGCCCCTTCCCTACACTAACTTTGTTGGCTTGATGACTAGATCAAACTCTTGGATCTTTGCAATTCAATTGCCTCTTTTCATCCCAAACTCCTACTGAGTTAGTATGGATTTGACCGTGGTATCAAGAACCAAGGCAGTAGTGTGAGAATTCAAAATGTAGAAGCGAAAATGCTTGACTGCCTTCACCACTGCATAAGCATGCTTCTCCATGTTTGAGTACTTTAATTCATGAGCTTTGAGAGGGCAGCTCATGAAATAAATGGGAGATTCCATACCTTCTTTATTTTGTTGAACCAAAATTGTTAAAAGCATGTGTTCAGAAGCATAATTGTATATAATGAACTCTTTGTTGTAGTTTGGACAAACTAGAATTGGGGCATGGGTAATGGCAGTCTTAATATCCTCAAATGTTGACTTGCCTTCTTTAGTCCAGCTAAAGGTGGCCTTTCCGTTCATCATGTTCACAATGTGTCAAGTATTCTCAACAAACTTGGGGATAAACCTTCATAAGAAATTCACCTTTCCGAAGAAAGAGTGAACAACAATCTTACTTGTAGGCAAGGTAAGCTCTTGGATAGACTTGACTCTATCTAAGTCAATCTTTATGCCTCTTTTAGACATAATGTGTCTGAAGATTTTCCCCTCTGTTACTCCAAAAATTGACTTCTTGGAGTTAAAAAAATGCCATTCTATTAGCAACACTCTAGTACTTGTTGCAAGTGGCATATGTGATCCAAGTGATGCTTAGAAAAGATGGTCAAGTCATCAAGATAAACTATAATGAACATACCCATCTCATCCTTGAAAGCAAGGTCCATTGCTCTCTGAAAAGTGGTGCCAGCATTTATCAAGCTAAAAGGCATCCTTCTATATGCAAATGTGCCCCAAGGTGTGGTGAAGGTTGTCTTGTGTTGGTCTGCTTCACCAACTTCAACTTGATTGTATCTTGAGAAGCCGTCTAGCATTGATAACATTTCTAAGCCGATCACTATCTAAAGTACTTGATCCATGATGGGCAAAGGATAGTTATCCTTTAAAGATGATTGATTCAGATTCCTAAAATCCACACAGATGTGAATTTTGCCATTTTTCTTTCTCACAGGGACTATGTCGGCAATACATGTGGAATGATGGATTGGGAAAATTATCCTAGCATTTAGCATTTTTTATATCTCAAATGGAATAGTACCTGATATTTTTAGATTATATTACCAAGATTTTTGCTTGTAAGGCACCGAACCATCCTTGAGAGGAATTTCATGGTGAATTTTATCAGGCCTAAATGACTTTAGATCATCATAAGAGTATGCCAAAACATCCATGTAATGATGAAGTAGGTCAGTAAATTTGAGTTTTTCCTTCAGAGTATAGCACTTCCCAATGTTCACCTTCTTAGGATTTTCTTTGGTACCCAAATTTATCTGATCAAACCCCTATGAGGAGTTTGAATCCATTTGTTGTTGTTTGATGAACCTGTCGTGCTTGTCAAATAGTTTCTCAAGAGAAACTAGTCCTTTGGAAAATTTATTCCCTTTTAGCTACAGGAATTCTTCACCTGCATCTGAATTCATTTCCAAATTTGATTCAAGTTTTTGGAGCTCACTACCTTCTAGTGAAGATGTTCGAATCTATCTTTTTATTCCAGAAAGGCGATGATTTGGTTGTCACCATTAAACACTTGCCAATGATTAACATTATCATGCACACTTGGTCTAAATATCAATTTGATAGTGTACCTATTTCCTTTGAAGTCTAGATGAGGAACTAAGAGAGTTGTTGAAACAGCTAGTGCATCAGCTCGGTCATTGAATTCCTTGGGTATGGTAGAGATGTTGAAAGCATAAAAGCTTTCAAGTTGGTTCCAGAATAGATTGTGGTAGTGGCGTAATCTCTCATTTTTATTTTGATATAGGTTCTTTATCTGAAAAACCACCAGTTCAACATCTCTTTTGGCATGAAAGAGTTTAATGCCTTTATCTTGAGAAGCCTTCAATCCAAGCAATAGAGATTCGTACTCAGCTGTGTTTTTGGTGTTGCTTAACTGCAACTTGTATGAAGAAGGAAAAATATCTCTTTGAGGAGATATCAACACAATCCTATCCCTTGAGTCGGTAGAAGAATTACTGCCATCAAATTCTAGGATCTAAACATCATCAAAAACTAATCTTTCCTTAGATTTCTCCTTGCTTGGAAGGGGAAATTCTTCTATGTTTGCACTATGCTCACTCACATCTGTTGTTTCATCTAAACCAATTTTCAGACTGTCATTTTTAGAAGTTTTATTAGCTAAAACATGAGTATCCTCTGTGGCCAAGAAATAATTATCCATGTCTGAAGATTCAAATAGAATTTGAGCTTCAAGGGCTGATGTCTGAGTGACAATATATTTTGATTCTTTTTCAAGAAGCAGCCTCTGCATTATGCCTTTGACAAGGATCCTTGCTTCAGATAGGTCCATGCTCAACTCGCCACCAACATCTTTGCAAAAATATTCTCCTAGAAGAATGTCGTATGAGGCTGGGACGTTGGCCACCAGAACTTTCATCTTGATTCTTTTGTCTAGGAATACTGCAAATGCAAATTGGGCATCTTTGATTTGTCCCAGTAGAGGTACTTGTTTGTTCTCCATAGAGAAACATCTTCCAAAGTTTTTGGTCAGCATGAGTCCAAGAGATTTTTCCACTTTGGCTGGCATGACGTTGTCAGATGCACCTGAGTCTATGATGCAATTGCTCAATTTATGACCATTTATCAATAAGGAAACATAGAAAGGCTCTATTTTCCCAAGGGCAGTTGGAGGAGTAATGACAAGATTGTTTGAGATGGATATGTTTCTTGGAAGATCATGAGTTACCTTCTTAGCTTCTTATCCTGCAGGGATGGCTATATTTTTCACACATTGAACTAATCTATTCAATTGCTTGGGATTGGATTGCAAGAATTCAAATTTAGACATTTGAATTTTGGTCTTCTTGACATGGTCAATTATGTCAAATGACTAAAATGGATTAAGAATAAAGGAAGGGAGTTCATCTTTCTAGTTTTTAAGAGGGGTGGTATTGGTTTGTGAAATTAAAGTTGAAGATGGAGGAATGCTTGATGTACTTATTTTTTTATTATTCACTAGGTCCTTTGGCTGGAAAGGTAGAGAAGTTTCTCATTTGGCAATTGAGATTGTAGGCTGAGAACTTTCCTCTATTTTTCCTTTATCAACTTACTGGGCTGACTGATTCTAAGACTGGGTGAACACAACATATGATCCATCAACTGCTTCACCTTTACCTCTGAGTTCATCTTGGTAATTCAAAAAACTAATGTTGGAGTCACCAACTAATTCTTCTTAGCCTTTTGCAAGGAGATCAGTGTCATTTTCTTGGTTCAATTTAAGCTAGAAAGAGAAATCAGATTCTGTTTCGAGATATCCAACTACTGAATTGGTTGGGGGTGCTTCAATGACAAGTTTCCCCTATGGGGGAGGAAGATGATTTGGCTATCCTTGATTTTTAGTAGCATTGCCTTGGTATGACTAATTGGGGATTGTCCTTCTTGGCATATCTCTCTATGAAAGAGCTAAAGATATCCCTTGTGCCATTTGCTTTCTAAGAGCTAGCAACTCAATTGCTAGTTTTTGCACCATTGGATCAGTGGTACCTATAGATGGATATTCAAAAGATGAGAAAGATTTACCTCTGTTAAGATCTCTCCTTATCTTTCCTACCAAGATAAGGTCATCTTCCACCTCAGTGGCCAAATCCTAAGCTACAATAAGGTCTATTTGGCCAACACATCTCCGCAGAAAATTCACTTCAGGCAGCTGAGAGTTGACGAAGAAATATTTGAGGTTTTTAGGTGTTGGCTGAGCAATTGCAAGAATCCTGTTTCTAAGCTTGTCAAACATGGAAATGAAATCCCTCACTGGTTCATGAGGCTCCTTCTTCATTTATGTGAGTTGAGCCAGTAGGACATGTACATCTTCTAGAGGCTTGAATCTGGCTTCAAACTTGGCTTTGAGGGTGTTCCAGTTAGTCACAGTCTGGGCCTGCAGATGATAAAACTAGTTTGTAGCAGCACCTTGTAAAGTTTCCATGAACAGCCTGACTACTACATCTTCATACTCCACTCCTATTACACCATAGGCTATATTTAAGGCTACAATAAGTTCATCAAGATGAACCTTACCATCACCATAGAACTTGGGGAAATTTTTCTTTGAACTACGTGGCAGCTCATGTATAGGTGGAGTTAAATTGAGTGGACCAAAAGAGTTATCTCAAGGACCTTGAACTGCCATAATATGACTATGGAAAGGTGGAATAACAAATCTTAAAAAAGGTAAGTATTGATAAAGCTTTATTAATAGTGGAAATAGACACTTTGCCCAATAATAGAGACTTGACTTTAGTAGGAGGAAAGCTCTTGGTTCGTTGGAGGCAATATAGTGAAGGAAATAGATCAAAATTACTTTGTTATACCAACTCGAATACAAGGTTAACAATACCTTTATCCCTTTGGCTTCACATATACCATGGATCTATTAGATTGTAGAACAAAAATGGGAAAAAACTGGCCCTACTTCAGCTTGAAGCTTGAGGCTTCAAACTATGCGCTCTATCCCAGTTGGCATGGGGGTGGAGAAAGATGGTAAGGCTATAATGATAATGGGTAAGACACATAATGGAGTCACCAGAGTCTATAATGGATAAGGGTAGGGACTACTTCAATCTAAAACTTGAGGCTTCAGATTACACATAAATCTCTATTAGAGTCGCCAAAAACTATTGGGTAAATATTTTGTCAATCAGCTAACTGATGATCAAAATAGGTCTCTTCAACCACAGCATAGGGAAATTGGTTGGCTAGATGTGCAAGTTTACTACATCAAAAGGGGACAAATCTCTTCTCTCATCAAGGGGAGGTTCCCTGTAGATATGCAGGAGCTATATACTATATATATAAATAGAAACTAACACTCAAGGGTAGGATAAACCATCCATTTCTCTTTTTTTAGAGATGATGTTCACAAATTAAAGAAAAAATCTTGATGAAATGACAGAAGGCACTCTTCTTCTTTCAGAAGTGTTGTTCAATAGATAAAAGGAACCTTTCAGGTGGTGACAAGTAACTGTAACAGGGTGCAATAACACAGTAGGATGAAATGTAGCACAAAGTCTCCACCTCAACTACCAAAGAGTGAAATACAAAAGACAATGAGGGCACAAAGTCCTCCCAAGGTCCTTTACACAGAAATAGAATATGAAGGATAATGAGGGCACAAAGTCATCCCACAATCTTTTACACAAGAATAGAAAGAAAACACACTAAAGGCAATTGTGGGGGCACAAAGTCTCTCCACAGCTGGCTTCAGAACACCTTCCTAATTACTTTCACTAATTCTGCTTATTTAATTAAATGGACAAAAAATGTATTAAAGAAATAAACATAAGAACAATTTCTCCAATAACCAAGTTATTCCAACACAAAGTCTGAAAAGTCACTTGTTTTCTTATTCAAATAATGAAATATGATCAACAATCTGAGCTCAAAGTCTCAATAATGCCTTTCAATTTAGGTAGAGTTTTGTTTCTGATAACAGAGAGAGATCCCCTAAAAACAATAAGAGAGAGTCCAATATATAGTGCTCCAAAAAAGACTTGGGCACTTTGTTTCATAAAAATGGCTCACGATGCATTTAATGCCTTTAATGCATTTTAAATTATATCCATGTGCTCTGTTAGAATCGAGCATCAGTTTTAAATATGGGCCGCTTCATGTGTTTTCTTATGTATGCACAACTTTTCACTCTACTCAATGCAAAAAAACAGGCTGTGCCATTAAATGTTCACGCTCTTTCGATGTCCACCTGGGGGGCTACTTTACCTTCTAGAAACATATCCAAGACATAGATATTTTTTATCCTTCTTCATCATTCCCTCTTTCTTGGCCATATTTTTCCCTTTTCTGTGTGATCTTAATAAGTGACACATGGCACGTTCTACTGTGAAACAGGTGAGGACACGTGGCAGCATCCGCTTAACTTAAAGAAGCTTTAGATGTCTTTTGAGAGTCCTACAGAGGATGACATGTGGCAGCTTCTACTAAGTTTATAGAAGCACTGTAGAAACATTCAGGACTCTTTTGGATCCACACGGACTATGACACATGGTGCATTCTGATCAAGTTTAGCCACTCACCTAGGACCCACCACCGTCCTTACTCAATAAAAGGAAGAAGTTGTGGATGTTGCCACTTTCCAGCCTCCACCGAGCTTTGTAGATGACACATGGCACATTTCACTGCTTTAAGAGTTACTAAAAATTGTGTTCTAACAGATGATACTTGGCAACTTCTGCTTTGACTTTATAAGGGACACTTGGCGGCTTTCGTTGCACTTTGAGATTTGATCTTTCCCAGAGGGAACTTGCCCTTTGGGGTTTTGAGAAACGGTCCACTTTCCTTGACAAAAACCTCTTACAAGGGTATATACGCTTCAGGCAATCTTGGGATGCCCTTTGGGCTTTAATTTTCTTGGTGGGATTTTGTTGTTCTTTTCCTTCAGACAAAAATTTTGAAGGAATTCTTTTAGACAGTTTGTCTGAAGGAAATCTTCCTTCACTTTGCCTTAGTCAATTTTCCGCCGAGTTCTTGCTTTCGAGATTTCTTCCTAAGTGAATTCCTTCAGACAAAAAAATCTAAAGGACTCTTGCCTTAACCATTTTACCACGTTCTTTTCCTGAAAGAGAACTGTGCCCTCTGCAAGGACTTGTTCAAGCCCAAAACTATCCTTTAGGCTTTTGCAACGGTCCATCTGCTCCTCGCCTGCCATCTGCAAGGGTTGTTTGTCCTTGGTTCACTTTTCTTAAGGAATTTTCTTTGTCCTCTTTTGCTCACTGCCCTCCACAAGGGTACTTGGCTTGGTTCATTTCCCTCTGCAAGGGCACTTGGCTTGGTTCATTGCCCTCCGCAAGGGCACTTTTTCCTTTGGCTTTGGGGCAGCCCCTTGAACCTGCAGATTGAACCGACTGATTGAACCAACTTTGGTTCAATGGTTCACTATTGCATTTGAAACCATCTTCTTATCTAAGTCTTTTGATCACTTTGAACTGATTGAACCCATTAAACTTTGTTGGTTCAAGGTTCAATGGTTCAATGGGTCAATCATTTTCTTGTGTTTCACTCATTCACTTGACCACTTGAACCAAACTGTGTTGAACCATATGCTTTGAACCAAATGGTGTTAAACTAAACACTTTGAACCTTTTGAACTATTGAACCCATTAAACCTTTGAACCAAATTGGTTCAATGGTTCAAGCCTTCTTCTCTTTGATAAGTGTTTAGAAGCTGTTGAACCTAGAAGTGGTTGAAATTTGAACCTTGACAAATTCACTTAACTCTTGCTGATGACGTTGAACCTTTGAACCCATTGAACCCTTGAACCTTTTTGGTTTAATCAATGGTTCAAACACTGAATAGAAGCTTGTAGATGAACTCTTTTGGTTGAACTAAGGCATTGAACCAATCTTGAAAATGACTAAGTGTTGGAAACTTGTTCTTTTGATTGAACTTGTCTGTCGAAACCTTTGAACCTACTGATTTCAAGCATGTTGAGTCCATAGATTCATATCTACAAAACCTATTGAACCTGTTGAAACATATCTATAGAGTCTATAGATTCCTTCCTATGAAGTCCATAGAATAGAGTCCATAGATTTAAGCCTTTAGAGTTCGTAAAACTGAGTCTATAGAACTTAACCTACAAAGTCTGTAAAACTTGAAAAAGCTTGAAAAATAGAGAATTTGAATGCCTAGAACAACTTTTGAGAAGGGGATAGAGTATTTTGGTCTGTTGGACCAAAATAGTTCAAATGTTGTCCCAAAAATGAGTGATATTTTTGGGGGACAACAAACTATTTGGTCCTTTCCTCCTTAGTTGCATAGCTGTCCATTTTACCTTTACTTCTTGGAAGAAAAATAGGCTGCATCCTTAGTTTGGCATGCTCAGATGACTACTTGGTGAACTATTTCACCTACTGGAAATAACTCCCTTGTAGATATTTCTGATCTTTTTTGTATTGTTCTCTCTTTTCTATAGCAATTTGAGCTCAAGGACTCTCTTTTCTGCTGGACGCTTGGTTCATTTTTCAAATTCTATGCCATATTCAAAAATTAATGGATATTCCATTACCTTAAAATTGACGTCCATGGGGACATCAATGTCTACTGGTTGTTTGAACTATATTGAACCTTGAACCTTTAAACTTGTGAAAGTTCATTGGTTCATTGGTTCGAGTGGCCTTTATCAGTTCCCTGGTTCAATCGCTTCTTGTGTTCATTCAATTCTTTGATTTGTCTGGTTGAAACATCCTTTGAAATGGTCTCTGGAATCATCCGTGTTCTTCCTTTGCTTGGGGTTGTCTTTGCTTTGAACCGTTGAACCTGTGAACCATTAAACTTTGAACTCTTTTGGTTCACATTTTAATCGGTTCATTGGTTCATTCTTTTCTTTGGTTTAATCATTGCTTCCTTTGTTTTTCCAAGTCCCTTTGAAGCCTTTGAAATTTCTTCAGTTCTATGTCCTTGGAATGCCCCGAAGGGAAGGTGTCCCTTCAAGCTTTGAGAAAAGTCCTTTTTGTTGGTGCCGAGAGCCCCCCCACAAGGGTACCTACCCTTCGGGGTCCTTCAGGCAGCCTTTGGGTTTCAATTCTTTCAGGGAGTGTTCAAGTTTCAATTCCTTCAGACAAAATGTCCGAAGGAATTCCTTCAAACATTTTGTCTAAAAGAAATCTTTCCTTGGCTCATCCACTTTCTTTTGGGCTTTTCCTTTAGTTTTTTCTTCAAACAAAAGTCTGAAGGAATTCCTTTAGACTTTTTGTCTGAAGGATTTGCCTTAGTCATCTTTTTGAAGAAATTCCAACTTTCCACCTTGTTCATTTTTTCGAAGAAAATCCTATCAAGGAAATTCTTTCAGTTCCTTTGCTTGGTAATTTCCTCGATAAAAAGTCTGAAGGAAATCTTCCCTTTCAGCCTTTGAACAAATCTAAAGGAATTCCATCTTTTCTGTCTTCTCTTTGATCCTTGAACCAATGCTCCTTGCCCTTCGCAAGGGCACCTGCCTTCAGTTCACTGCCCTCCGTAACGGCACTTGTTCCTTCATCTTTGGGGTAGTCCTTTGAACCAACTATTTAAAACGACCAATTGAACCAACTTTGGTTCAATGGTTCAATCACTTTATCAGAATCCTTTATTTTGGCTAAGTCCTTTGACCGCTTGAACCAATTGATCATGTTGAACTGTTGAACCATTTTGCTTCAAGGTTCAATGGTTCAATGGTTCATTCCTTTATTCTTCGAATCCTTCAAATTCCTCTTAAGTATTTTCACATCGTTGAACCTTTGAACCCATTGAAATTTGAACCTTTTTGGAAGTGGAGTTCAATGGTTCAATGGTTTAATCCTTCTTTTCAAGCTTGTCGATAAACTTTTTTGATTGAACCAAGGCGTTGAACCAATCCTAAAATTGCCTAAGTGTTAGAAACTTGCCCCTTTGAGAGAGCTCACCTGTTGAAGCCATTAAACCTGCCAAATCTGTAGAGTTCGTAGAAATAAGAAACCAACCTATGGAGTTCATAGAAATGAGTCTAAAGGAACCAGCCTGCAGAGTTCGTAGAAACATATTTGCAAAGTCCATAGTTTCAAGCCTGGAGAGTCCATAAAATTTTGAAAAAGCTTGAATAATGAAGAATTCAAATGCTCAGAATATTTTTTGAGAAGGGAAGAGATAATTTTGGCCTACAGGACCAAAATAGTTCATATGTTATCTCAAAAATGAGTGACATTTTTGGGGACAACAGCTGGCTCCAGTTGGAAAACTTCCTTTAGTTGAAAACTTGGAACAACTGAGGGGAGTAGAAACCTGAATCTCCAGTGCCTTGAAGTATGCCATTGGGCTATGGAGTCATGCTACCCAAAAAAAAAGGCACCAAAAATGAAAATGAACAACACAAAATAGAACTAAAGACTATACACATATACATATGTACAGGTGAACTTATCTGATACTTCAAGAATTAAATTGCTTCAGATGCTGCCCATTGTGAGGCAGAGAAAAGGGCGTGCCATCTTAATACTTCAATAGGAAGTTATTTTCGCCATTGAGTTGATGGATTGTGAATGGGCCTCTCCAAAGGGAATCAAATTTCCCATGCATTTCCTTTGGTTCTCTTCTCTTGTCCCATAATAGGACTTGATCTCTAATCTAGAAATCATAGTTTTTTGCTTTCTGGTCGAAGAGCTTCTTCACCAGACTTTGATGCATAGTAATTCAATCCACCACCATAGTTTGTTGCTCATCCAGCTTAGTCAGGCACATGATCCTCTTATCGATGGAGCTTTCATATGTCTGATCTTTAATTGCCTTAGCCAATTTCAATGCTGGCAATTCTAGGGTGATCGGTATCTCAGCGTTGAGACCATAAAGGAGTTGGAAAGGTGACATACCAATTGCCCTCTTGGGTGTAGTTCTATCTACTCATAAAGCATCAACCAATGTTTTATGCCATGTTCATTGGTTGTCATCCACCAGCTTCCTGATGATGGTCACCAAGTTCTTGTTGCTTGATTCAGCTTGATCATTCCCTTGTGGAAAGTAATTAGAAGAGTGGGAGAGGGTAATCCCATAGTAAAATTAGAATTGAGTAATCTCCTGGGAAGAGAAACAAGCTACATTATCTATGACAATCTTGGTTGGGACCCCAAACCTGGAAATGATGTTCTCCTTGAGGAAATTGCACACTAATTTTGAAGTGGCCTACTTGGTTGGAATAGCTTCCACCCACTTGGTGAAGTAATCTGTGGCGGTGAGGACATAATCATGTCCAGCACTTGAAGATGGGTTTATAGCACCAATGAAATCGATTCCCCATTGCTGAAATGGCTTTTCTATCACCACTAGTTTGAGAGGCAGAGCAGCTATCTTGGGTCTTCCAATGAATTGTTGGCATAGTTCACACCTTCGTACCCATTTGTATGTATCTTGAAACAGAGTAGGCCAATAATATCTAGCTCACAAAATCTTATGGGCAGTCATAGGAGCAGAAAAATGTCCTCCACAGGCCAAATCATGGAAGGACTTTAAAATTTGGTTCTACTGCTCTTTATCCATATAATGAAGGAACACTCCATCAAGGCTCCTCTTATACAGGCCGTTGTTCTACAGGACAAAATTCACAGCTTTTAACTTGATAGTCCTCCTTTCTTTATGAGACAGGTGAGCAAGACACTAACCATAAGTAAGGAAATGAGCAATATTTGAATACCACTCATTTCTGGTGGAGACAAAGAGGACTGTTGGAATATCTTCAACTTCTTCTTCTTCATGCTCTGTTTTTTCTGGTCTGTTGTCAGCAATCAATTGGCATAGGCCCTTTCATCGCATCAGCTTCATTGGTTAGATGACTAGATCAAACTCTTGGATTTTAGCAATCCAATTCCCTTTTTTGGTTCTAAACTCCTACTAAGTCAATATGGATTTAACTATGGTGTCAGGAACTAGGGCAGTAGTGTGTGAATTTAGGATGTAGAAGTGGAAACGCTTTACTACCTTTACTACTACATAAGTATGCTTCTCCATATTTGAGTACTTTAGCTCATGAGCTTTGAGAGGACAACTCATGAAAGAAATGGGATATTCCACACCTTATTTATTCTATTAAACTAGGATGGCTGAAAGTATGTGCTCAAAAGCATAACAAACTGTGAAATTCTTGGTATAATCTAGACAAACCAGAATTGGGGCATGGGCAATAGCAGTCTTGATGTCATGGAATGCCAATTTGCTTTCTTCAATCCAACTGAAGGTGGCCTTTTCCTTCATCATGTTTACAATATGGCGATTCTTCTCGACAAACTCAAGGACAAACCTTCGTAAGAAATTCACCTTTCCAAAGAAAGAGTGAACTGTAATCTTACTTATGGGTAGGGTAAGCTCTTGGATGGACTTGATTTTGTCTGAGTCAATTTTTATGCCTTCTCAAGATACAATGTGTCCAATAAGTTTCCCTTCTATCACCCCAAAAATAGACTTCTTGAGATTTAAGGAAATGCCATTCTAGTGGCATCTTTATAGCACTTGTTGCAAATGGTGCACATGATCAAAATGATGCTTGGAAAAAAATGTTAAGTCATCCAAGTATACTATAATGAACTTACCCATTTCATCTTTGAAAATGAGGTCCATTGCTCTCTGAAAAGTGGTGCCAGCATTTATCAGGCCAAATGGCATTCTTTTATAGGTAAAGGTGCCCCAAGGTGTGGTGAAGGCAGTCTTATGCTGGTCTGTTTCACCAACTTCAACTTGATTGTATCCTAAGAAGCCATCCAGCATTGATAACATCTCCAAACCAGTCACTGTCTGAAGCACTTGGTCCATGATTGGTAGAGGATAGTTATCCTTCAAGGATGACTGGTTCAGATTCCTAAAGTCCATACAAAGGCAAATTTTGCCATTTTTCTTCCTCATAAGGACTATGTTGGCAATCCATGCGAAATGATGGATTGGGAAAATTATCCTGGCATTCAACATTTTCTATCCTTCAGATAGAATAGTACTTGATATCTTTAGATTGTAGTATCTGGACTTTTGCTTGTAAGGAACTGAATCACTCTTGAGAGGAATCTCATGGCAGATTTCTTCAAAACTGAGTGACTTCAAATCATCATAAGAGTATGCTAAGACATCCATGTACTGGCGGAGTAGAGCAATGAATTTGAATCTCTCCTTAGGAGTGCAGCATTTCCCAATGTTCACCATCTTGGGATTTTTTTGATACCCAAATTTATTTGATTAAACTCCTGGGAGGAGTTTGAATTTGTTTACTACTATTTGATGAATCTGTCATGCTTGTCAAATAGCTTCTCAAGGGAAACCAGGCCTTTCAAGATTTTATTTCCTTTAAGTTGTAAGAATTCTTCACCTGCGTCTGAACTTGATTCATGGATTGGTTTAAGCTTTTAAGGTTCACTGCCTTCAAAGTGCAGATGTGCAAAGCTGTCTTTTTGTTTCAAGAAGGCAATGATTTGGTTGTCATTATTAAACACCTACCAATGACTAGCATTATCAGGTACACTTAGTTGAAATACCAACTCAATAGTGTACTTGTCTCCTTTTAATCCTGGGTGAGGAACTAAGAGAGTTGCTAAAATAGCCAAAGCATCAGCTCTGTCATTGAATTCTCTGGGTATCGCAGAGATGCTGAAAGTATCAAAACTTTCAATTTGATCCCAGACTAGATTTTAGTAGTGGCACAATCTCTCATTTTTGGTTTGATATAGGTTTCTTACCTGATAAACCATCAGTTCAATGTCACCTTTGACGTGAACGATTTTAACATCATTGTCACGAGCAGCCTTCAATCTAAGCAATAGATATTCATACTTAGTTGTGTTGTTGGTGTTGCTAAACTAAAACTTGTATGAAGAAGGAAAGATATCTCCTTGAGGAGATATCAATATAATCCTAGCTCTTAAACTGGTAGAGGAGTAGCTATTGGGGGAAGGTGGAGGTAAATCCAAGAACAAACACACCTGTTCTAATTCCACCTATTAGGATCTTGCTCCTCAGAAAGAGCACAGTATGATTACCAAATATAAGCAATTGAATATGCAGAAATAACCAGAAACACAAGTAACTAGAATTCACCAATAGCATAGAATATGAGAGGCAATACACTATCTTGTATTAACACTATACAGAAAAGAATACAACAAAGAGCCACCACACTCTTTCACCTTACAGAGGATCGCCACACCTCAAGTGTACAGTAATTCTTCTCACACACACTCTCCTACACAAAAAATGGTCCCAACAACCAACTCACACATAGAATTGGTGTTCACCTCACCAACCAGTCAGTAATAACCCTGCCAGTACACCAAGCACTCTATAGCACTTCAAGCTGATCTCTCATGAACTTGCAACCTGCAATTTAAAGACTAAACTTACATGTAGATCCCCAATGAGCTTGCAACAACCTGCAACTCATAGATCTTACAACTAGAAGAAACTCTTCCTTTCTATCTCATATATATATACAATACATGCCAATGGGTCTATAAATAGATCCCTAACTCAAACACTAACTTAGACTCTTAATTTAGACAATTATCCTCGCAGCCCAAGACTCTAACTGGTCTCAACATGCAAACTCTTCGTTCACTTAACTAACTGTCCGTGAAACGAGCAGTTCTGAAACACACAGGTGACCGACGTCGGTCCCTGCTTGTCTGGTTCTACCGACGTCAGCCGACTTCCTATCGTCGCCAGTGGCCTTCTGCACTGGTCTCTACCGACGTCGGTCCTGCTGCCGACGCCGGTGCTCCTAGATCTCAGCAACCATTGTTCCACAGTTTGCAAAGGGTTGAAGCTTTTAGCTCCACAACCTAACAATCTCCCACTTGGAGATAAACAGCTGCAACCTGTACCTGTACCTGTACTTCGTCTAGTTTGTTCCCTTGGCTATGTATCCATCTTCAAAATCACCCTTGAAGACCAACCACCACAAAATCTGTGGTGCAAAACCTATCATCCAAATTACCTGCCACATCCGCATCTACAACCATGTAGAAAAAGAACTTGACCCTGCATAGCATGTGCACCTGCTGTTGATCCCACTGAACTGCCCTTCAGTATTACTTTCCCAGATTGACTCCAAACTTGTGATAACTCCCACTGCTTGGGAAAACTCAGGTTTAGTACATACCATGCACTCAACCTCATTATGTGAATCAAGACACCTATTTTGTGAACTGTCTAACCATCGGCGTGCTAACCGGTTTCACACAATCATCCTGAAACAAAGTCAACATATGACCTACCATGTCTCTAAAACACACTCATACCAAAGAATCTTGCTGCTCCCAGATTCTCCATGACAAAGACCTGAACTAACTTTACCTTTAGTTCAGCAATACCTATATATGTAACCCTGCAACAAGTACATCATACAAAAATAGGATAGTGTAGCTAATACTATCCAACCTAGTAAAGAGAAACACAATGAACAAACCTCCATTGCCCTGCAGCTAATACAAGACCATATACCCTGATCTTCCATCTCACGTATCCATTTTCGCTCTTCTTTATCCTTAACATCCATTCGTCTCTCAGTGCTTACTTCCAGCTGGCAACACTACCCAAAACACCTGTTTGGTTCTCCTCCAAGGAATCACATCCTCATTCATGCCTAGCTCCCACTGTTTCCTGGATCTACCTGTTCTGCTTCTTCAATAACTTCCTGGTCCTATGCCATAAGTGAGCAACAAGTAGTGTAAAGAAGGGAAATGACGAATTTAAGAACTTACTTACACCTTCAGTCCTCCATATGGGTGCTTGAGACTCCATGACAGCTTGTTGTCCACCCAAAATTCATCTCAGTGACCGATGTCGATCACATCTCAGTCTACAGCCGACCGATGTCAGTTCCCTGCGACTGCCTCCCTACCGACGTCGATTTCCCCTAGCTGACGCTGGTCTCTCTCTGCCCCGAGTCACCGACGTCGGGCTGCACATAGCCGACGTCGGTCCCTGTCTGGACGCCGACGCCAGTTTTCCTGCCGACGTCGGTCTCTATGTTTTTCTTATGAGACCTGACTTTTTCTCGCGAGCTCCTTTTGGATCAAACCCTTGTCCAAATCACCCTTGCTCTACTCAGAATTCATCTGCACCTTGTGCTGAACTCTGTCCGTCACTTTCTCCTTGAAAACCAAGGCTTTCCTGTTCTTGTCACTAACATCAGATTCCTCAAGAAACCTCACCTTCTTCTTTTGCATACAGAAACCACGATCCATGCCTTCCAAATCTGAAAGCATACTCTTTGACTCAAGAACCAGCATCTCCTTCTTATCTATGTGACCAAGCCTATTAAGCCACATCTCTGAATCTACAGCTGAAGTAGATAACCCAAAAAGAGAATCAGTAAAACAAGTAGATAGATAAAGCGTACCTACTTTCTTACCTCTAGCTACAACAAGTGTACCTTTGGTAACCTTCCAAGAGTCCGCTGTGAGAGTTACTGTGCAACCCTCATCACCCAAACTTCTAACAGAAATTAGATTCTGCTTCAGAACTGGGACGTGCATGACCTCATTTAACACCCATGTGTTACCTGTCTGTAGTTTCAGCTTCACTTTCCCTTTGCCAACAATCTGACAAGGCTTACCATCCCCTACACAAATTTCTCCAAAGTCTCCTTGGACATACTCATGAAAAAATTCCCTATGTGGGGATGCATGAAAAGAGGCACCAGAATCTAATACCCAAGATTCTACTTTATCCAAAGAACATACCAGAGCATCCTATGCAACGTAACCTGCAACATCTGCTTCTTCTCCATGTCCTTCATGCTGATCTGCATCTGATCTGCAATCTCTCTTTAAGTGCCCTTGCTTTCCACATTTCCAGTAGGTTATTCTGCCATACCTGGACTTGGATCTCTTGCCCATCTTCGACCTTGATCTCCCACGCTCTATCTTCTCTCTTGGCCTTCCTCTTCCTTCAACACTCAAAGCATCTCCAGATGATTCACTTGTGCTTTTCCTGCGTATCTCTTCGTTCAAGATCACACTCACAACATCATCCACTTTTAAGACTTTTGAAAGAGACACAGTATTAGAAACTGCCATTACCAAACCTTCCCAACTTTCAGGTAATAAACATAAGATTAAGAGAGCTCTAATTTCATCATCAAATACAATATTGACGGAACTTAACTGGTTTATCAAACCGTGGAAATCACTAAGATGGCTATGAACAGATCCACCTTCCAACATTTGCAAATTAAATAAACGCTTCATAAGAAATACCTTATTAGAAGCCGAGGGTTTTTCATACAAATTTGCCAAAGATTTCATCAACTCCACCATTGTCTTACACTGTGATAAGCTAGAAATCACAGATGATTCAAGACTCAATCTAACAGATCCCAGAGCCTTCTGATCAGAAACCTCCCATTCTTCATCTTTCATATCCAAGGGTTTGCTAGCAACCCCACCCAACAGTAAGTACAAATCTTTCTGATACAGATAGTCCTCAATCTGCATCCTCCATAATTGGTAGTTCTTGCCATTAAACTTTTCCATTCGTAGTTGACTGTTTTCTGCCATTGCTCAACTCTCACTCAAACAAAAACCCTGTGAGTAACCTGTAATCAAAACACACTACCCAGATCTACACCAATCTGATAGTATCCCAACCAAAAGCTCTGATACCACTTGTTGGGGGAAGGTGGAGGTAAATCCAAGAACAAACACACCTGTTCTAATTCCACCTGTTAGGATCTTTCTCCTCAGAAAGAGCACAGTATGATTACCAAATATAAGCAATTGAATATGCGGAAATAACCAGAAACACAAGTAACTAAAATTCACCAATAGCACAGAATATGAGAGATAATACACTATCTTGTATTAACACTATACAGAAAAGAATACAACAAAGAGCCGCCACACTCTTTCACCTTACAGAGGATCGCCACACCTCAAGTGTACAGTAATTCTTCTCACACACACTCTCCTACACAAAAAATGGTCCCAACAACCAACTCACACACAGAATTGGTGTTCACCTCACCAACCAGTCAGTAATAACCCTGCCGGTACACCAAGCACTCTATAGCACTTCAAGCTGATCTCTCATGAACCTGCAACCTGCAATTCAAAGACCAAACTTACATGTAGATCCCCAATGAGCTTGCAACAACCTGCAACTCATAGATCTTACAACTAGAAGGAACTCTTCCTTTCTATCTCATATATATATATACAATACATGCCAATGGGTCTATAAATAGATCCCTAACTCAAACACTAACTTAGACTCTTAATTTAGACAATTATCCTCGCAGCCCAAGACTCTAACTGGTCTCAACATGCAAACTCTTCGTTCACTTAACTAACTGTCCGTGAAACGAGCAGTTCTGAAACACACAGGTGACCGATGTCGGTCCCTACTTGTCTGGTTCTGCCGACGTCGGCTGACTTCCTGTCGTCGTCGGTGGCCTTCTGCACTGGTCTCTACCGACGTCGGTCCTGCTGTCGACGCCGGTGCTCCTAGATCTCAGCAACCATTGTTCCACAGTTTGCAAAGGGTTGAAGCTTTTAGCTCCACAACCTAACAGTAGATACCATCGAATTCTAAAATCTATACCTCATTAGACACTAATTTTTTTAAGATTCTTCTTCATTTGGAGGGGGAGATCCTTCTATACTTGCACTGTGCTCCACCAATCTTTTTGTTGTTTCATCTGAACTAATTTTTAAAAGTTTGATCTATTGAAACATGAACATCCTCTATGGTCAAGAAATAATTACCCATCCCTGAAGACTCAAATAAAATTTGAGCTTCAGGCGCTAATGTCTGAGTTACTACGTATTTTGCTTCCTTCTCAGGGAGCAATCTCTACATAACGCCTTTGACTGAGATCCTCACCTTGAATAGGTCCATGCTTAATTCACCACCAACATATTTGAAGAAATTTTTCCCAAGAAGGATGCCATATGATGTTGGGACGTCAGCTACCAAGATAGTCATCTTGATTCTCTTGTCTGGGAATGTTGTAAATGCAAATGGGGCATCCTTGATTTGTCTTAGTAGTGGCACTTATTTGTTCTC
Source organism: Torreya grandis (assembly GCA_037957365.1). Taxonomy (NCBI): domain Eukaryota; kingdom Viridiplantae; phylum Streptophyta; class Pinopsida; order Cupressales; family Taxaceae; genus Torreya; species Torreya grandis. The sequence goes on along the minus strand of JARHVA010000538.1, from coordinate 3,273,771 downwards.
CATGTAGAAACATCTCCTAAATGTCTTGGTCAGTGTGAGACTAAGAGATTATACCACTTTGGCAGGCATGACATTGTCTGAAGCTCTAGAATCAATGATATAATTGCTCAACTTATGACCGTTTATCAACAAAAAAACATAAAAAGGCTCTATTTTCCCAGGGGCAGCTAGAGGAGTAATGACAAGATTGTTTGGAATGGACATATTCCTTAGGGGATCATGAGTTACCTTCTTAGTATCTTGTTTTACAAGGGTGGTTTAGTTCTTTACACATTGAACCAACTTGTCTAACTACTCAGGATGAGATTGAAGGAATTCAAATTTAGACATTTGAATTTTGGTTTTCTTTATATGGTCAATTATGTCAAATGTTTGAAATGAACTAGGAATAGAGGATGGGAGTTCATCCTTTTAGTTTTTGGGAAGGGGAGGACTGGTCTGTGAGTTTGAAGTAGAAGATGTAGGGATGTTTGATGTACTCACCATTTTAGCAGTCACTGGGTCTTTTGGTCGAAAAGGTAGAGTGGTCCCCAGCTTAGCAATTGAAATTGAACGCTGAGTTCATTCCTCTATTTTATTTTTATTAGCTTGTTGGGCTGACTGGTTCTTAGACCAGGTGAATACAGCGTAAGTTTCTTCAACTGCTCCACCTTCACTTCTGGGTTCATCCTGGTAATTCAAGAAACCAATGTTGGAGTCACCAGCTAATTCTTCTTTTTCCTTAGTGAAGAGATTAGCATCATTTTTAAAGTTCAATTCAGGCTGGAAGGAGAAATTTGATTCAGCCTTAAGATATCCAATTGTTGAATTGGTTGGAGGTGCTTCAATGGCAAGGTTCCCCATGGGGGATGAAGATGATTTAGCTTTCCTTGATTCCTAGCAGCATTTTCTTGATATGACTGATTAGAGAATGTCCTCCTTGGTACATCTCTGTATGAAGGAGAAGATGGCATCCCTTGCACCACTTGTTTTCTAAGAGCCAGCAACTCATTTTCTATCTTCTGCATCATTGGATCAGTGGTGACTGTAGGTGAGTATTCAGAAGATGAAGAGGCTTTACCTTTGTTAGGATCTCTCCTTATCTTTCCTACCAAGATAAGGTCATATTCTACCTCAGTAGCTAAATCTTGAGCAGTAGTAAGGTCTATGTGGCCAGCCCATCTCAGTAGAAAACTCACTTCAGGCAGATGTGAGTTGATGAAGAAGCATTTGAGGTTTTCAGGTGTTGGTTGAGCAATAGTAAGAATATAGTTCCTCAACTTGTCAAACTTGGCAATGAAATCCCTCATAGGTTCATGAGGTTCCTTCTTCATCTATGTGAGCTAGGCCAGTAAGGCATGCGCATCTTCTATAGGCATAAACCTAGCTTCAAATTTAGCTTTGAGAGTGTCCCAGTTAGTCACTGACTGAGCCTATAGATGGTAGAACCAGTATGCAACAGTGCTTTGTAGTGTTTCCATAAATAGCCTAACTAATATGTCCTCATACTCCAAGCCTATCATGCCATAGGCTATGCTAAAGGTAGCAATATGTTCATCAAGGTGAACTTTCCCATCACCAAAGAATTTGGGAAAATTCTTCTTTGAACTGCATGGAAGCTCATGCAGAGGTGGAGTAAGATTGAGTGGACCAAAAGAGTTACCCCAGGGGCCTTGAGCTACCATGATTAGATGATGGAAAGGGGAGATAACAAATCTGGGTGGAGTATGTATAGGCAAAGCTCTTCTAATAGCAAAAAAAGAAGCTTTGCCTTGTGTTAGTGACCTGGTACGGGTAAGAGTAACACTCCTGGATCGTTGAACTTGAAGTTGGAGAGGGAACAAATCAAAATTACCTTGCTGCACCAACTCAAAAATAGAGTCAACAACACCTTGGGCTCTGTAGTTTTTAGTATAGTGTGGAGTTGCCAAATTATAGAACAAAAATGGAAAAGAGTTGGCTCTACTTCAGCTTGAAGCTTGAGGCTTCAAATTACATGCTCTTCCCCAGTGGAGTCACCAAAAAGCTATTGGGTGAATATTTTGTCAATCAACTAACTAATGAGAAAAATAGTTTGTATCAACCACAGCAAGGGAGATTGATCGACCAGATGTGCAGTTTTACCACACCAAAAGGGGGCAAATCTCTCCTCTCATCAAGGGGAGGTTCCTTGTTAATTATGAGGAGGCTATATACTATATATATAAGCAAAAAATAACACTTAGGGGTAGGATAACACTATCCATCTCTCTTTTTTTAGAGATGATATTTACAGACAAAGGAGAAAATCTTGATGAAAATGCTAAAGGCACTTCTCTTCATTTAGAAGTGATCTTGCAGGGAACAGCAAGAGTTCTTTTAGGCAGTGACAAGTGACTAGTAACCAAGTGCGCAGTAACCAACAGGGTAAAGTGTAACACAAAGTCTACACCTCAATTGCCCAAAGAGTGAAAAACAAAGGATAATGGGGGCATAAAGTCATCCCAAGATCCTTCACATAGAAATAGAAAATAGACAAATAGACTAAAGGCAATTGCAGACAACACAAAGTCTTTTCACAGTTGGCTTCAGGACACCTTCCTGATTACTTCCACTAGTTCTACTTATTTCATTAACTAGACAAGAACACATTTAGAAGACAGACATAAGAATAATCTCCTAAATGACACAAGCTATAACAGCACAAAGTTTGAAAGTAACTTGCTTTCTCATTCAACAAAGAAATATGATGAACAATCTAAGCTCAAAGTCTCAGTAATCGCCTCTCAATTTTGGCAGAGTTTTTCTTCTATAATGGAAAAGTCTCCTTTTTGCATAAGACAAGAGATTACAATATATGGCACCAAGAAAGGCCTGGCACTTTGTTCCATGGAACGGCCCATGCTGTAGTCAATGCATTGAATGTGTTTTTAGTTCTATCGAGGGACCATGCTTGGAACAGTGTATTGGCCTTAACTGTGGCATGCCCATTCATCTAATATGTCTCCTCCAAAGTATAGACTGTCTGGTCTTTTCTTCCTTAGTTGCATAGCTATCCATTTTGCCTTTACTTCCTAGAAGAAAAATAGGCCACGTCCTTAGTTTGGCATGCTCAGATGACTACTTGGTGAATTGTTTCACCTACTGGAAATAACTTCCTTGTAGATATTTTTGATCTTTTTTGTATTGTTCTCTCTTTTCTATAACAATTTGAGTTCAAGGGCTATCTTTTCAATTGGTCACTTGGTTCATTTTTCAAATTATGTGCCATATTCAAATATTAATGGATATTCCATTACCTTAAAATTGGCGTTCACAGAGATGTCAATGTCTGCTGGTTGTTTGAACTATATTGAACCGTTGAACCTTTGAACTTGTGAAAGTTCATTGGTTCATCAGTTTAGGAAACCTTTATCAGTTCCCTAGTTTAATCACTTCTTGTTTTCATTCATTTCTTTGCTTTGTCTGGTTGAACCATCCTTTGAAATGGTCTCTAGAATCATCTGTGTTCTTCTTTTGCTTGGGGTTGTCTTTGCTTTGAACCGTCGAACCTGTGAACCATTGAACTTTGAACTCTTTTGGTTCACATTTCAATCGGTTCATTGGTTCATTCTTTGCTTTGGTTCAATTGTTGCTTCCTTTGTTTTTCCAAGTCCCTTTGAAGCATTTGAAATTTCTTCAATTTTATGTCCTTAGAACGCCCCAAAGGGAAGGTGTCCCTTCGGGCTTTCAGAAAAGTCCTTTTTGTTGGTGCCAAGAGCCACCCCACAAGGGTACCTACCCTTCAGGGTCCTTCAAGTGGCCTTCAGGCTTCAATTCTTTCGGAGAGTGTTCAAGCTTCAATTCCTTCAGACATTTTATTCGAAGGAAATCTTTCCTTGGCTCATCCACTTTCTTTCAGGCTTTTCCTTTGGGTTTTTTCTTTAGACAAAAGTCTGAAAGAATTCCTTTGGACTTTTTGTCCGAAGGATTTGCCTTAGTCATCTTTCTGAAGAAATTCCAACTTTCTGCCTTGTTCACTTTTTTGAAGAAAATCCTACCAAAGAAATTTTTTTGATTCCTTTGCTTGGTAATTTCCTCAGATAAAAAGTCTAAAGGAAATCTTCCCTTTCATCCTTTGAACAAATATGAAGGAATTCCATCTTTTATGCCTTCTCTTTGATCCTTGAACCAATGTTCCCTGCCCTCCGCAAAGGCATCTACCTTCAGTTCACTACCCTCTGCAAGGGCACTTGTTCCTTCATCTTTGGGGCGGTCCTTTGAACCGACCGATTGAACCAACTTTGGTTCAACAGTTTAATGGTTCAATCACTTTATCGGAATCCTTTGTTTTGGCTAAGTCTATTGACCGATTGAACTAATTGATCCTGTTGAACCCGTTGAACCATTTTGGTTCAAGGTTCAATGGTTCATTCCTTTATTCTTTGAAGCCTTCAAATTCCTCTTAAGTCTTTTCACATCTTTGAACCTTTAAACCCATTAAACTTTTAACCTTTTTGGAAGTGGGGTTCAATGGTTCAATCCTTCCTTTGAAGCTTGCCGATAAACATTTTTGGTTGAACTAAGGCGTTGAACCAATTCTAAAATTGCCTAAGTGTTAGAAACTTGCCCCTTTGAGAGAGCTCGCCTATTGAAGCCATTGAACCTACCAAATCTACAGAGTCCGTAGAAACAAGAAACCAACCTGTGGAGTCTGTAGAAATGAGTCTGAAGGAACCAGCCTGCAGAGTCCATAGAAACATATCTATAGAGTCTGTAGTTTCAAGCCTGCAGAGTCCGTAGAAATATAAAAAAGCTTGAAGAATGAAGAATTCGAATGCTCAGAACAATTTTTGAGAAGGGAAGAGATAATTTTGGCCTGTAAGACCAAAATAGTTCATATGTTGTCCCAAAAATAAGTGACATTTTTGGGGACAACAACGTGAATATTGTAGGTATAGCAGTTAGATACCTTGTTAGTCTCCAAGGCAGATTGGAGTGCTTTGGTGGGTATCCAAGGTAGGAAGTGCTCCCAAAGAAAACACAAATGGGTTAAGTGTCATGAGTATCTAAGGTAGGAAGTGCTCCCAGTGAGACACAAGTGAGTTGTTATGCATGAGGTGGTGCAAAATATAAAAGTTCAACATGGAAATATTATCGTTATGGTAAAAAAAACTATGTAATAAATGGTCACAAAATTATATGCCAGAGGGGCCACGAGAGTCTAACAGTGAGGTGATGAGGTAATTAGTTTGATAGGAGAAAGACATCTTCAAAAGTGGCAAGGGCTTGGTGTGGGTAGATGCTTATTGATATAGGTTTGTTGAAAAAGGGTAAGTGGTCTATAATTAGGGATCCTTGACCATTGATGGTCAAGGTCCCCTAGAAGGTGACCATCGGTGGTCACCTTGACCATCGATGATCAGGGGAAAACCTAAAAATACACCAAGTAAAAAGTTTAAAAAAAACTACTTTAACACATTGTAAATTTTATGCTTGGCCAACTTAGCTCTAGTAATTGCAATGTATGTGGAGAGAGTACTTATTGAGTTGGTGATTACTCATTGGTTGGAGTGTGGGTGCGATCTTTATAGGTCTAAGATATAGGGAGCACATGGATGAGGTCAAGCAACTACTCATGGGCTTAGACCATGGAGGAGGTCACAGAATGAGGAAGGGGGTGCATTTAATTGATAGTTTTGGGTTAAAATTGCTTATTTGAAGTTGCAAGGGTTGGTAAGTGTGAAATTTTGTTAGTTTGACCTAGATGCCCTAAGTGGAGTTTGTTAAAAGGGTAGGTCAAAATGATGGGTTGGGTATGCAGTGGATAGGGTGGGTGGCTGGGATGGGTTGAAAAAAAGTTGGGTAGGGTAGTATTTAGGAAAGAATGTAAATTTTATGTGTTTTAGGTGCCAGGGGGAGCTTAGGGATTGGGGGTTTCGATCAACAAGTGACCGTTAGTGATCAGGTCTAATCGTCGATGGTCGACACTCAAGGAATTAGGGTCTCTAATCATCAGTAGTCAACATGACCATTGGTGGTTAAGTAAGATAGGGCAGCTTTTTGTTTTTATTTATTATTGTTATTACTTTTTTTTTGGAAAAAGAGTGTTGAGGGAAAAATAGGTTATGACCAAAATAAGTTAAGGCAAAATGGTTTAGGGTGAGATTAAGATAAATAGATTAGGTTTAGGTAAAATGGTATAGGGTTGATGGGTAGGTTAAAATGGGTAGGTGTGAGGTCAAATGGGTAATTTTGATCTATCAAAATAGAAGAGTAGTGTGAGATCATGGTTTTGGATATGGTTTAGATGAGTCCAATAAGAGATACTAAGCTGAGAGTATGGTTTGGTGCAAGCTAGGGAGTAGATCTAGATAAGTAATCGCATGTCACATATCTTCCTTAAGCTTCACAAGGGGATGACCATAGAGGACTAGGCCTATATAGAGGATGTAGGGTTTGGTGGGATGAGGCACTATTAGCATGTATCAAGGGACACATTGATGGTAGTAGCACTCATCAAGAGATGGGATCTTACAACTAATACCTTCTTTCTATCGACTGGGGAGATGACAATACTCTTAGAGGATGTATATTGGATTACTCAACTCCCATTATATAGCGAGGCAATATACCAGTTTGAGAAGGAGTGGGATGAGTTTGTTGAGTATCTGTATGAAGATGATAGTGATCAATCCATTAGCACTTTGGAGGATTCAAATACTCAGTGTTGTATGAGAGTGCCCCTAAAGAGAGGCAATTGATGATGATGATGATGATGATCACAGTGACTTGATTTGGGCTCTTGGATTCTAGTAATGGGAGGTTTCCCTATGTTTTGTTGGGTATATTAGTTGAGTTGATACTTGGTAGGATGGTGTTTGGCTAGGTGCCTATTTTATTAGTCTAAATTTATAGGGAGTTATGGGCATTTAGGCACCATAGGAAATACGAGATCAACATGGGGATGGTACCACACTATAGGGCTTATGAGCACATTTGAGTGGTGAGGATGATGGGGTCACCATGGGTAAGATATACACAGGTCAAGTTCCCTATTAATTTTATGAGATGGAGGGATGATTATGCAGGATCAAGTGCAGATGGTATAGCACATGATGTGGATTGGTTTAGAGGTGCACTAGGTGTGCTAGTGGTTAGGTACATCACATGGAGGCCATATCTATAATTTCCACTCTAGTCAAGTTATAGGAGGTAGACCTTTGCCATGCAGAGTTATAGGTAGATAGTGGGTCATCAGGAGGGTGAGGTGGAGTTGATTCCATTTGATCAAGTTTGGCGCTAGTTTGGCTTGTTACAGGGTGTATCAGCTCCACATCCATGATACAGGAGGCATGATTCAGAGGTTTAGTTATCGGTGCCCCAACCTATGCAGATAGTAATAGATGGTGGGCTTGAGGAGCTTCTTGTTAGGGCTTCTATAGATGATGTATGGTACTTAGATGGATGCATGGCTTGGCACTAGCTAATCTATGGAGATGTAAATGTTGGTGGAGATGATAGAGGTGTGAGGTTGATGGTTGTAGATATAGCCATCCAAGAAAGATAGGGGGGCATTAGTTATGGCCCAAGCTTAGATATAGGTTTTATAGGGGTAGGTGGTAGGACTCCAGGGGTAGGTTGGGGTCATGACAGTCAAGAGGGACCAGGTGTGGGCCCAAGTTATCATTTTGTAGGGGCAGGTAGCCAATCTATAAGCCCAAATAGGCACATTACAGGGCAGATTAGTGTGGGTGTGGTAGGTATAGTAGTAGGAAGGCCATCAAATTTAGTGTCACAAACATGGTATCTAGCGACCATATAAGAGCTCAAATACTATGAGGCAATGGTGCTAGATCAATTATCCCATACCATGATATTTGTAGAGTATAGAGCCAATTTGGGTGGTGGGGTTGCACTAGCTACTCCAAAGTAGTGGGATGCTACAGTTGGGTATACAGGGGTCCCAGGGGGACCACCATTAGGTATAGGTATAGATGGGGCCAGTGGTAGTGTTGTAGGTGGTTTGAGTGTTCTAGGGGCCTGATTTTTTATTTTGATATATGATATGTATGAATTTTGATTCTAGCCTATGCATCGATGTAGTGATATGTATATTCTGAGAAAAAGCTTATATTGATTCATTATTACATGTATGATTTTTGACTATTCAATGTATATGATATATGACATTCAGTGTTTTATGTGATGCTCATGTTTGTGATTTATGGTTATGGATGTTCATGGTTATGGTTATTAGTTTAGGCATGCGATGCTTAGAAAGTTGAATTATGGTGTTTTAATTTTGCTCATGGTTAGATAGGATATGTTATGGATGGATACATGTTATGGCTCATGTTTATGGTTATGTGTATTTAATGGTGAATGGTATATGCTATGATGTTTTGCTTATTGATTTTCTTTATGGTGTAATAACATGTTTAGAGGCTTACACGATGTGATGTATAGGTGAATGTTTATGGTTGGCTGCTACATTTTTACATTGTGCTTGGCTCATTGATGGATAGATGATGTTGTTTGTTGTCATAGTTCATGATGTTCATGCCTTTGGTATGATGTTTGTTTCTCATGTTTATAGGCTTACATAGACTTAAAAAAGATAAGAAAAAGAACATGACACCTTTTCATTGGTAAAGACCGACATGAAACCCAAAATTGGATTGGCTTACTAAAAATAAGCCTTTCAAATGTTTCACATTAGCATGCCTAAGTTGATAGATAGGGATCCTGATATCATTGTGTAAAGTAAGCTCATAGTCCCGTGCATGTGATATGTGGAGGGAGAATGGGTGAAACTAGAACCGTTAGCGAGATTAGTATGCCTTTTTTGTAGGTGTCCAAAGAGGTGGTATAAACAAGTCTACATATATATATAAAGTGTAGATTGATCAATGCGAGAAGTCTACTAAAGAGAGATGATTACGGTTTTCCCAATTTTATTGCTATTTAGGAGAGCCAATTGTGGCTTGAAAAAAAAATTCCTTTTGCTCTTTTAATTGCTTTTAACTTTTGCTTGAGGGTCAAGGAAGATTATCAATGTAGGAAGATTCTAAGAAATTACTAGCTTTGACTAATGCTTTATCCAGCCATCCTTTAAGGGAGTGGTCTATATTTACATGTCTAGCTCAAATGCTTTTGATAGATGTCCTTCAAGGGAGTAGTCTACCTTATGTTTTACAATTTTAGAATGAGTTTTCAATAGATTTCCTTCAAGGGAGTAGTTTGTGGATGTTAAGGATGACCCATAGTTTGTTTTTGTCATTTGATATTGCTTTTGGCTTTTATTTGATTTTGCTTGACATAGACTTGCTCATACATGTTCAATGGATTACCTTTGTGAAGGAAAAACTAAGCTGACATGGGGTGCTAGTAGGTGAAAAGGAGGTATAGGTAACAATGACCATAAGAATCGATCTCAAAGAGATGGGAAGTAAATTGAGAATCATGCCATGGATAGAGTCGTGGTATCCATAGTTTGAGATTATACTATGATTGTGATGGATAATCATATGATTCAGTTTTAGTCAGTTGCCCCTAAAAAGAGGGAAATGAATGTGGTTGTAAGGGATGAGCTTAAGTTAGACAAATGATAATTGTGATCCCTATCTCATAATAAAAGGGATGCAGATTCAAACCATTGAGAGGCTCAAGTTTTGGTTTGCCTTTGAGAGAGGACAAATGATAAGCCCCTGATCTATACTTATGGGTAATGATGTAGGGTCCAAGCCAATTGAAGGTAAATTTGCCCCTTTTGTTTTTCTCCATATTAGTGACATATTGGTTTTCCTTAAGGACAAGATCTTTAATGTTGAATTCTCAGACTTTCAAGTTTTGTTATAATCTCATTTTATTCATTCTTGATAGACATGAAGATGGGAAAGGGTTGATAAATGATGATTGTTGAGTAGCTCAAGTTTGGCTAAATATTCTTGACAGTAATCATCTTCTAAGATGAGGTCATGCAAAGATATGTGAAGAGAAGGTATTTGGATTTCAAGAGGCAAGATGAATTTGGCTCGAAAGATTAGAGAAAAGGGTGTAGCACCAGTGGAGGTTTGAATGCTAGTATGATATGCCCATAGGGTGAAGGGGATGTGCAAATGCTAATCTTGACCTGAGGCATTGACCATTTTGGCAAGCATATTGTTGAGGTTTTGTTAGAGGCTTCAGCTTGTCCATTCGCTTGTGGATGATAAGGCGATGAAAAGCTAAGTTTAATACCAAATACATCATAAAGGCCCTAAAATTATTTGTTTTTGAAAAATTTGCCATTATCGATGATGATCTTATGGGGAACACCAAAATGGAAGATGATATGATGGGTGATGAATTTGATAATCTTTTCAACTTTCATCGAGACAAGGGGAATATCCTTCACCCATTTGGTAAAATATTTAGTTATGGTAATGATAGAATGATGTCATTATGAAGAGTGGGGGTTGATTTCACCAATAAGGTCTAGACCCCATTGTGAGAAGGGCCAAAAATTTGTAGACATGCGAAGGCTATTACTAGGTGCATGATGTAAAATAGCATGTTGTTCACACTTGACACACATTTTCATGTAATCACAATAATTTTGGTTAAGGGTGGACCAGTAATAGCCCAAGTGAAGGATACATTTAACCATGGTGAGTCCACTAAAGTGGCCCTCGTAGATACCTTCATGTGTCCCTTTGATAGTGTGAGAGGCTTCTGGGTTAAAAAGGTAATGGAATAGGAGGCCATCCAAACCAAGTTTATAGAGAATTCCTCCCATAATGGTATAATGGGAGGTGATTTGAATAAATACCTGATAGGCATTCCTAGAGAGGATGGAGGGAACTATGCCAAGGTGAAGGTAGTCGAAGGTTTGTTGGTACCAAAGATCAGGCAGAGTTTTCTCCACACAAAAGATGGTTGGAAAGTCTGATTTGGTGTAGGAAGGTTGGGTGAGGTGATGGACAATGATGGATAGTTTGGAGCTTGAGGGTGCTGACAGGATTTGAGAGGTGAGAAAATCCATGGTATCAACAAACTTGTTAGTAAACTGAGGGGTAGTTTGGATATGGTAGTGTTTGAATGAAGCTAAGAGTTTTATGATGAGTTATCTATACATCTACATTGTTTCATTCTTACACTAGTAAATGTCATTGACTTGGTTAACCATAAGCTAGGAGTCCCTAAAAATATTAATTATTTTGACTCTTAGGGCTAGGGAAATTTGGAGACATATCACTAGGGCTTCATACTTGTCCACATTATTGGTGCATTCAAAGTCAAGTTTAAAGGATAAGGGAAGTGGTTCATCGATAAGGGAGATAAGGATAATACCAGCTCCCCCACCATGTTTAACATTTGGAACCATCAAAAAACATGGTTACATGATTGGTGAAATTTGCTTGAGATAGGCTTACGATAGACTCATCTAGAAATGTAAGAGGGAAAGGTTGATTGTTCACTAGGGGTGACTTGACTAGTTGGTCAGTGATTACTTGTCCCTTGATTGACTTTTGCTAGAAAAAATCAAGGTCAAACTCAGCTAGAAGCATGAGCCACTTAGCCATACACTAATTTTGGTATGGTTTGGAGTGCATGTATTTGAGGGGGTCAATATTAGTTATGACAAAAAATTTGTGGTTAAGAAGGTAGTGGAGAAGTTTGGTGGCCACAAAGACTAGGGCTGGACATAATTTATCATCATGCATATATCGAGTCTTGTATTTGACAAGTGTGAGGCTAATGTAATAGATAGCTTGTTCCTTATGTTGTTTGTCCCGATGGGCAAGCATTGCCCCTAAGGAGTGGTTTGTGGTGGAGATATAGAGGTAGAAAGTTTGGTCATCCTTAGGAGGTATAAGGATAGGTGGAGATAGCAGGCACCCTTTGAGTGCATCAAAGGCCTTTTGAAAATCGACATTCCACTTGAAAGAGGCATCCTTTTTCAAGAGGTATAGAAGGGTTGAAACTGATCGGAGAGCTAAGACATGAAGTGATGAATAGATTGAAGTTTCCCATACAAGTTGTCGAGTTGTTTAATAATGGTTCAAGGTAGCATCTCAAGGATGGCTTTGATTTTGGCCAAATCAACTTTGATTCCTTGAAGGTAAATGATGAAGCTAAGAAGTTTACCTGACAAGACTCCAAAGATACATTTCTTGGGATTGAATTAGACATCATAATGGATAATTCACTCAAAGATAATCTTGAGAATGGCTAAATGGTCTTTGTGAAGTTTGGACTTCTTGAGAAAGTCATCCACATAATCTTTGATGATTGTATGGATAACGTCATGAAAAATATAGGTCATGTCATATTGGCAGGTTGCACCAGTGTTTTTAAGAATGAAGGGCATGAATCTATAACAAAAATTCCCCCATGGGGTGATAAAGGTAGTTTTGTGTTGATCTTCAGGGGTAATCAAAATCTGATTATAACTCGAGAATCCATCCATGAGTGACAACATCTCATGGCCTACTATAAGATCGATAAGTTGGTCAATGTTAGGTAGAGGAAAGTCATCCTTTGGGCAAGTGAGGTTGAGGTAAAAAAATTCCACATAGATACATAGTCCCCTATGGCTTTAGTGATAGGTACGATGTTCAAAACCCATTGGGGATAATCAATGGGTTGAATATAGTTGATAGAAAGGAGGCGTTAAAGCTCTTCTTTGACAAGGAGGGCTATGCGAGGGTGCATTCAATGAAGTTTTTATCTGACAATCTTTGAATCATGATTGGTTGTGATGTTGTGAGTGGTAATGTTTGGGTCAATACTAGGCATACTAGCATATGACCGAGTGAATGCAATACAATGGTCTTGGAGGAAGGTAGAGAAGTCTTGTAGTTCCTCAAAGGTGAGAATTTGGCTAAGTTTGATGATGTGGGGGTTATCTAAAGTGCCTATGTCAACATCTATGGTAGATTCATTCAACATGGTTGGGGTTTTTGGAGGTAAATAGTTTTGGATGGAGGAATTCAATGTACCAAAGCAGGTGAGAATTGCATCATCATCTTCACACTAAACAGTGTTAATGGTAGGAGAGTCTTGTCCCATGAGTTTAGGGTGGGTCAAAGGGATGGATATGAATGCCCCTTACTTTTGATAAGTTAGGGGGCTGAGGGTAATCATGTTGATGAAAAAAAAATTTGGGTGGGATGATGTCCTCATCCTCACCCTCGAGTTAAGGGGATGTTGGTAGGGAAGGGCTCTATTCTATAAAAATGGTAGTGATAGGTTTGTTGGATTTCTTCTTATTGGGTAGAATGAATCTCAGGCCATGTTTCTCATGAGGCTTATGAGTCTCGATTAAGGTCAATGTATGTGGGCCATGCTCATATCATCCTAAACCAAATCCCTTCTAAGCACACCTGTGAAGGTATAGTTTTGTGAAGTCAAGTTTATCCAAGTAAGAAAATTTAGAGGTGAATGGTTGAGGTGAAGGGTGGGTAATGGAAACATTAAGTAGCTTATCAATTCCCCCATACATGAAGTGAGTTTGAAATCTTGGAGGTCCTAAAATAATAATGGTTCCAATGTTGGGGTCATAATCTGATTGGTAGTTGAGTTTCCTCTATTCTTGGGGAGTAAGGAGGGCATCCAGGGTGAGGAGATAGTATTCTCCAAGGATGAGGCATTGGAAGGTAGACTCCAAGGGATTAGTGCTAGGTATTTGGTCCACAAAAATAGATGAACTGGTAGATGTTTCCATAGGAAGGGAATCAATGGCTTTGGTGTCCATAAGTGGGTGGTTTTTATGGTGTTTTGGATGGAGGTAGGAGAACATCATTAGGTTGGTAGGTCATATTACATGTTGAAAAAGGGATAGGGTTAGCTTATATGATAACCACCTAACCTTCATGTTCAAACTTGACACAATGATGGAGGATGGAAGGTACACAAGCCATGGCATGGATCTAAGGTCTCCCTAGTAAAACATTATACTATAATTCACCTTTGATCACATAGAAAAGTTTAGGGAGTGTGTGAGGTCCTAGATAATTGTGAAGGAAAATAGTTCCCAAGGTAGTGGTCATAGTTTCATTAAAGTATCTAAAGATGACTGAAGTTGTAGACATTACATTATTGGGTTAATTTGATCATAGGCATGGAAAGAGATGATGTTGATATTGGCTCCCCCATCGATCATAACCTGTTTGATGTGGGTTTGGTTGATATGGGTAGTAATAAAGAGAGGTGGATCTGGGTCTTCAGGGTGGATGGAAGGTATCTCTGATTCCTTGAAGGTAATAAGGTTTGAGAGTCAGAGAACACCCATGAAGGCCTCTATAGGTTGGGAGTCTCCTGGTCTAACCTTAATGGCCTACATAGCCTATATCATGGCCTGACGATGGTGAGGTGAGGTGGAAATGAACTCATAGAGGCTAATATTAGCTAGATTTTGGTTGATTTGCTTAAGAATGACCCTCCTAATGGATTCAGAGGGGTTAAACTTTGATGTGCCTAAGATAGTAACTTTGGGCTTAGTTGTAAGCATGGAGGTTTGGGTCTAGTTGGGTATAGGGTGAGCTGGTGTGTTAAGGTGTGGAGCCTAAAAGCTTCACATATGAGCGCACTTAACAGTTTCGGGTCTACACAGTCACCGGCGTCGGTCAGGAGAGACCGCCATCGGTCCAGTGCAGTTGAATAGACGTCGGCGTCGGCAGAGGATCGACCGATGTCGGTCACAGGCAAGCAAGTAAGAACCGGCGTCGGTTACCTGTGCATCTAGAATGATATTTTTGAGGACAAAAGCGAGTGTTTGCATGATGAGTTTAAGTCTTAGTCTTAAGTTCGCATTTCTATTATTAGCAAGATTATTTTTAGAGCCCTTGTTCAAGAGGCTTAACTGCTGGTTGTAAGTGCATGCGCAAGTTTCCTAATTCTATATGTAGAATTATATCTTCTTAGCTTTGTGTGAATTATTGTAGTAGTTCATTGTATGTGAATGTTGAAGAACAGTACAGAGTTGTATCAATCCAGGTTGTTGGAATTGATTGTACTTGAGAGAGAGAGCTCTTAAGGGATAGAGATCTAGAGAGAGATCTTGTGCATCTGAGAGAGGTGTGGAAGAAAGAAGTTTATTCAATTGTATTCCTTTTGTAAAGAGTTTTAATACAAGTTTTCAGGGTGGTTTCTTGTATCTCTTGTTCGTTGCTATTATTTGATTCTAGCTACTTATCTATCTGATTTAATTATGCGTTTATTGCTTTCATAAGTGTAATCTATTGTTGGTTGATCCCCAACAAGTGGTATCAGAGCCTTGGTTGTAGGTTTAGAGTTTGATATCCAATAATTGGTATCAAAGCTCAGGTTCACTAACAGGTGGTTCAGATCTGTATAGTGTGTATTGATTACAGGTTGCTCACAGGAGTTTTTGCAGGGATTTTTGTTTGAGTGGGAGAAGCAATGGTAGATGAAAGTAAACTGAGAATGGAAAAGTTCAATGGCAAAAACTATCAACATTGGAGAATGCAGATAGAGGACTATCTGTATCAGAAGGATCTATACTTACCGTTAGGTGGGATTGCAAAGAAGCCCAAAGACATGGAGGATGAAGAATGGGAAGTTCTTGACAGAAAGGCTCTTGGGTCTATAAGACTGAGTCTAACATCTACTGTGATATCTAATTTATCACAGGCAAAAACAACGGTAGAGTTGATGACTACTCTAGCAAATTTGTACGAAAAACCCTCATCTTCTAATAAGGTATATCTTATGAAGCAGCTATTTAATTTGCATATGCAGGAAGGTGGATCTATATCTAATCACCTGAATGATTTCCATGGTATTGTAAATCAATTAAGTTCAGTTAAAATTATATTTGATGATGAAATAAAAGCTCTTTTAATATTATGTTCTTTGCCTGAAAGCTGGCATAGCTTAGTAATGGCAGTTAGCAATACTGCATCTGCATCAAATATTTTAAAAGTAGAGGATGTTGTTAGTGTTATCTTGAATGAGGAAATTTGCAGGAAAAACACAAAAGAGACATCTGGGAATGCTTTAAGTTTTGAGAGTAGGGGAAGGCAAAAAGAGAAGAGCAAGAAAGGGAGATCAAGATCCAAGTCTAAGGGGAAAGGCAGTTCTAAATCCAGAAATGGCAGAAGGCCACAATGCTGGAATTGTGGAAAGATGGGGCACATAAGCAGAGATTGCTGGTCAAAGCCTAAGGAGGACAATCAACACGAAGGAAAGGAAGAAGCCAAGGTTGCAAGTATTGCACAAGATGCTTTAATATTCTCTTTGCACAATAATATAGAATCTTGGGTGTTAGATTCTGGTGCATCTTTTCACGCTACCCCCAATAGGGAATATTTTTGTGACTATACCCATGGAGATTTTGGAATAGTGTATCTAGGGGATGATGAACCCTGTAAAATTATTGGCAAAGGTAAAGTGCAGCTGAAAATGCAGAATGGCAACACATGGGTGTTGAGAGAAGTTATGCATGTTCCTAGCTTGAAGAGAAATCTGATTTCTGTAGGAAAGTTAGGGGATGAGGGTTGTACAGTAACTCTCACAGCAGAATCTTGGAAGGTAACCAAGGGTGCACTTGTTATGGCCAGAGGTAAGAGAGTAAGTACTCTCTATTTGTATAATTGTGTTACAAACAATTCTCCTTCTGTATTATCTACTTCAGATGTGGATGCAAAATTGTGGCACTCAAGGCTTGGCCACATGAGTGAGAAGGGGATGTCTATTCTTAAGTCTAAAGGTAAGCTTTTAGATTTGAAAAGCATGGATCTAGAATTTTGTGAGCACTGCATATTTGGAAAATAGAAAAGGGTTAGTTTTCTCAAGACTGGGTCTACAAAGAAGAAGCATAAGTTGCAGCTTGTTCACACAGACGTGTGGGGACCGGCTCAGGTAGCTTATATTGGAGGATCACAGTACTACGTTTCATTCATAGATGATGCTACAAGAAAGGTATGGATCTACTGTATTAAGAAGAAATCTGATGTATTTGAGACTTTTAAGATTTGGAAAGCTATGGTTGAAAATGAAACAGGGAAAATATTAAAGTGCCTGAGATCTGATAATGGTAGAGAGTTCTGCAGTAATAAGTTCAACTGGTATTGTTACATGCATGGGATTCATAGGCAAAGAATGGTTCCAAAGACACCTCAACAGAATGGAATTGCTGAAAGGATGAACAGAACAATCATGGAGCGTGCAAGATGTATGAGATTACATGCTGGTTTGCCTTTAGAGTTTTGGGCAGAAGCTGTTGACACTGCAATGTACCTAATTAACAGAGGACCCTCTACAGATCTGGATGGTGGAATTTCAGAAGAGGCTTGGATAGGTAAAAAGTTAGATCTCTCTTTTCTCAAAGTTTTTGGTTGTGAAGCCTTTGTGCACGTAGATAAGGAAAATAGAAAGAAGCTCGATGCTAAGTCTATGAGGTGCACGTTTATTGGCTATGGCTCAGATGACTTTGGTTTCAAATTTTAGAATCTAGGAACTAACAAGGTAATTAGGAGCCGTGACATTGTTTTCAATGAAAAAGTGATGTACAACGATCAAAAAGAAGCTGAATCAATCTGGGCAGAGCAATAGTGAATTGGACGAGGCGATGGTCCAAAATGAGCTCACAGGAAAAAGAAATAATCACTTGCAGGAAAACACAGAGACCGACATCGGCAGGTTAGGAACCGGCATCGGTAGAACAGAAACCGAGGTCGGTCATACAAAGATCGATGTCGACAGGATAGGAACCGACGTCGGTCAGGCAGAACCGGCATCAGCCAGTAACAGGTCTGGAGGTGATCGAGGTCGGTCACTGTCAGAGATTTTGGGTGGACAGCATGTTTTGAACGAGTCTCAGACACCCATCAAGAGGTCAGAAAGGGTAAGTAAGCCTCTAATTAGATATTCTCCTTCATTATCTTATTTATTGCTAACTGATGGTGGAGAACCAGAGAGTTTTGAAGAAGCAATACAGGTGGATTCCAAGAGTCAGTGGGAGCGTGGCATGGTTGAGGAGATGGAGTCCTTAAGAGAGAACCAAACATGGGATTTGGTTGAGTTGCCAGCAGGTAAGAGAACACTGAAGAATAGATGGACCTACAGGTTGAAAGAAGTTGAGAATGGACAGATGAGATATAAGGCCAGATTGGTAGTAAAAGGATTTTCACAAAAGCCAGGTATTGATTTTGGTGAGATTTTTTTTCCTGTTGTTAAAATGACTTCTATACGGATTGTATTGTCTTTGGTTGCTGTTGAGGATTTGCATCTTGAGTAGCTAGATGTTAAGACATCATTTCTTCATGGAGATTTGGATGAAGAAATTTATATGGAACAACCGGAAGGATTTGAGGTCAAGGGTAAGGAGAAGTTAGTGTGCAGATTGAAGAAAAGCTTGTATGGCCTCAAGCAAGCTCCTAGGCAATGGTATTTGAAATTTAACAGGTTTATGACTGAGCATGGCTACAGTAGGTGTCAATCTGACCATTGTGTGTATTTCAAGAGATTTGATAATGGTAGATACATTATTCTATTGTTGTATGTAGATGATATGCTGGTTGCAGGATCACACATGCAGGATATCTCTGAGCTTAAGGTGAAATTAGCTCAAACGTTTGCTATGAAGGATTTGGGAGCAGCAAAGAAAATCCTTGGCATGAGAATTAAGAGAGACAGGAAAAATCACAGGCTGATATTATCTCAAGAAGATTATGTGGACAAGGTGTTGAAATGGTTCAATATGCAGGATGCTAAACCGGTAAGCACACCTTTGGCTGGACATTTTAAGTTGAGTAAAGAACAATGTCCTAATTCACATGATGAGGTAGAGTACATGAGTAAGGTTCCATATTCTTCCACAGTAGGGAGTTTGATGTATGCAATGGTGTGTACTAGACCGGATATTGCCCAAGCAGTGGGAGTTGTAAGTAAGTATATGGCCAATCCAGGTAAGGAACATTGGAAAGCAGTTCAGTGAATCCTTAGATATCTGAGAGGAACTAGCAGTAGGCACTTGTGCTATGGAGGTTCAGATACTTCTCTACATGGTTATGTAGATTCAGATATGGCAGGTGATTTGGATGGCAGGAGGAGCACTACAGGTTATGTTTTCACTATAGGTGGAACAGCGGTTAGCTGGATATCTAAGTTGTAGAAGGTTGTTGCCTTATCAACTACAGAAGCAGAGTATATTGCAGCCACAGAAGCTAGCAAAGAGATGATATGGATGACACGGTTCATGGAAGAGCTTGGAAGAGAGCATGGGAGTTGCAGATTGTATAGTGACAGTCAGAGTGCAATCCATTTGGCTAAGAATTCAGCCTTTCATTCAAGAACAAAGCACATATAGCTAAGGTACCATTTCATACGACAGGTATTGGAAGATGGTGATTTGAAGCTAGAGAAGATCCATACAGATAGGAATCCTGCTGATATGTTAACCAAGCCAGTTACAAAGGAGAAGTTGAATTTTCATTCAACTTTTGTTGGTCTTCATGATTGAGTTGAAGATGGAGGAGCTAGAAGATGTTGCTGTACAGGTACTGGTGCAGCTGTTTATCTCCAAGTGGGAGATTGTTAAGGTGTGGAGCCTAAAAGATTCACATATGAGTTCACTTAATAGTTTTGGGTCTACACAGTCACCAGCGTCAGTCAGGAAAGACCGTCGTCGGTCCAGTGCAGTTAAATAGACGCTGGCGTCGGCAGAGGATCGGCCGATGTCGGTCACAGGCAAGCAGGCAGGAACCAGCGTCGGTTACCTGTGCGTCCAGAATGTTATTTCTGAGGACAGAAGTGAGTGTTTGCATGATGAGTTTAAGTCTTAGTCTTAAGTTCACATTTCTATTATTAGCAAGATTATTTTTAGAGCCCTTGTTCAAGAGGCTTAACTGCTGGTTGTAAGTGCATGCACAAGTTTCCTAATTCTATATGTAGAATTAGATCTTCTTAGCTTTGTGTGAATTATTGTAGTAGTTCATTGTATGTGAATGTTGAAGAACAGTACAGAGTTGTATCAATCCAGGTTGTTGGAATTGATTGTACTTGAGAGAGAGAGCTCTTAAGGGATAGAGATATAGAGAGAGATCTTGTGCATCTGAGAGAGGTGTGGAAGAAAGAAGTTTATTCAATTGTATTCCTTTTGTAAAGAGTTTTAATACAAGTTTTCAGGGTGGTTTCTTGTATCTCTTGTTCATTGTTATTATTTGATTCTAGCTACTTATCTATCTGATTTAATTCCACATTTATTGCTTTCATAAGTGTAATCTATTGTTGGTTGATCCCCAACATGGTGGTTATGTCCATAGAATGGATGCTTTGGCCTTCCCTTTATCCTTTTTTTATGATCATATGACCACATTAATGGTATGGAGAAAGTGGGAAGGTATGATGGGGGTTGGGTAGATTCTTCATCACTCTAAGGTAAGAGTGGGAGATTAAGAATGTGTGGGTCGCTGGTTGTTGGGTGTAATGGTGAAAGATTGGATGGAAGGTCATCTACCAAAAGGTCGTCCTCATCATAGAGTTGGTGGATAATGGCATACAAAGCTTTGTAATTCTCTGTGTCGTGCCCTAGTGTCCTATGATAGGATCAAATTTGAAGGTCATTATACCAGGTTGGCTTTGAACCAAAAGGATCAAAGGGTCTGATGAGAGGTAATGTGAGGCAAGAGGTTTGTACTAACCTGTGAAGAATGGTTGTAAAGGATTCTACCAAAGTTAAGGAAGGTTTTGGGCTAGTGGTTTTGGTTAGTAAGGTGGGTGTGTAGGTCATAATAGGTTGGGTGAGAGATGACTTGGGTAAGGTGGCTTAGGTAGATGGTTTTAGCCTAGGCACATTGGTAGTTCAAGCAGCCAAATTTGGTGGTCTGATTGGTTATGCTCTAGGAAGGACTGGTGCATCAGATAATAAATGTGTTGGTGTAATCAATAGCAGTGGGCAACATATGTTGAAAGGGGATTTCTTTTTGGGTAAATTTGATGGATGAGGACCCAAGATAGAGGGTAGGGTAGAGGAAGGAAAAACCCTAAGCATGTGGTTATTCAATGGTTTTGCTCTTTTATTTGGTTTGGGTCAAGGTTTGGGTGGAGTTTTAGATGAGATCAATTCTACTTTAAGAGATGGGTAGACCAAACTCCATATGGGGAAGATACCGAGGTTTGTAATAGGTTTATTTATTGGTTTGCTTGTTTGAGGTATGATTACTTCAGTTGGTGGAGAACATGATAGGTTGGTAGAAGTTTTGATTGGTTTAAGAGGTGGTGGAAAGATGATAGATTGGTTGGTTAAAGGTGCACTAGAAGGTTCAGGTTTGTTGATGTAAGGGAGGCTTAAATGTTGCCAAAAAGTGGCTTGATCCACATCTATATTTCAGGGCAAATTCTAATTTTTGCACTAACGTGGAAAAAGGTTTGTGTACTGGTTTTGCTTCATGGGTAGTGGATGTAAGAGATAGACTTGTAGGTTGGGGAGGTTGGTTGGTAAGTTGGTTGATTTTTTGAGGTGAGGGAAGCAAGGTTGAGATAAATAACTTATCCATAGGAGGTCTCAATAAAAATGTTTCATCTTTAAGAACAATATCCATAAGAGTAGTGTTTTGTTGGGTAGTTGGTGGAGGTGGTGAATTAGGAATGTTTACTTATTCAAATGTGCCTATTGGGGTAGAATGTGATGATTCTAAAGATTCTATGAGTGTGTCTAGGGAAAAAGGAACCTCCTCAGGTTGAATCTCTGAAGGAGGGGAAGATGACTCTTCTACCTTTGTAAGTGAGGTGGGGGAAGAGTGGGTAGATTGGTTGATCGGGTCCTCATGGGTAGGTGTATTATGAACCATGTTGACCATGTGGGTATCATGAGAACACTTAGTTTGTGTGTCCTCAGCATTTATAGTGGCATGGTTGGGAAAAGGTTTCCTGAAGATGTCAAGATCTTGATTTTGATGGGCATTGGGATTATCTAACATGAGTTCCCCTTTGTCAATAAGACTCTGAACAATATTCTTGAAATTATTACATCGACTAATGTCATGTCCAATTACCTAATGAAAAGCACATAGATAATTATCATTGTACCAAGTAGGTGTTGGATAAGAAGAATCAAATTGTTGGGGTGGTTTGATAGGTGGAAGTTGTATAAGGTTAACTTTTAGTAGCTCCTCTAGAACTGAGGTGTAAGATTCTCCAAGTGGAGTGAATTATTTTTTGTTGTTTTGGTTTGGGTTTCTTGCATTTGGGTTCGAGGTAATGGGAGAATTTTTTTGGTTGACATTGGGTGGAGGGGAAGTTTTAACGATGATGGCATTCGCGGTTCCCCTAGTCTTGGTTCTAGTATTGGCTTGGTTGCCTGGGTTGGAGGAAGAGGTCTCATTGGTCTTGACGGTAGAGTTCTTGTTTCATAACTTCAATTTAACCTCATCTATAGCCCAATTTCCTATCTTACGTGCCATGGTAAAATCCTCATCGAAGGTCCTAAATCTTTGGACATGTAGTATAGAAGATATATGTTTGGTGCAAGCTTGAGCAAAAAATTCTATAAGTTCAGGTTGAGGCAAGGAAAATGAAAGCTAATTAATCAAGCTTCTCCAATGGGTGACAAAATCAGCAATGGACTTATCGTCGAATTGTTTGATATAATAGAGGTCCATGATAGAGACCTTCTTAGAAATATTAATGGAAAAGTGATCCAATAAGACTTGTGTTAGTTGGGTGAAAGAAAATATGGAATGCTTGGTAAGGGCACTATGCCACTCATGTGTTGGACCGGATAAAGACCTGGGGAAAGTTTAGAGGAGAAGGGCATCATCGTCAGCAATCATGTAGCATGCATGCCTGAAATCCCTAAGGTGTTGTTGGGGGTCCTCCTTGCTTTGAAATTTGGTAAATTTTGGAAACTCCCATTAAGGAGGGTAAGGTCTGAAAGGAACAAAAGGATGAATAGGTTCGTTACAAATTTGATCATAAGATAGGATGTTATGAGCTCCTGAAATGGATGACTCAAGGTTGTTCATTTTATCCATGAGCATTTTCATTAGGTCAGTTTGAGGCAGTATGCCAAAAGGATTGTAAGGTTGATATTATGGTTGAGGCTGGGAAACATATTGATAATTGTTTGGCGGTAGAGAGGTTGCCACATATTGGAATGTGAATTTTAGAGGTTGGGTAGGGTAAGTGGATGATGGTGACTGGGTACTGGGTATATACCCTTGTGGGTTAGGGATGTATCCTAGGTTGGGTGCAATGGGTAATTGTTGAGAAGTCCCTATGGATTGGGGGTGGATGGTAGTTAGGTTGGTGACAAGAGGGGGGGTAGTGATCTTCGTGCTAATGGGTGGTGAGGTAGAAGGGATAGGTACCCCTAAGCTTGGTAAAGAGGTATTAATCGATGGGCTAGGTTTGACAGAGGGGAGGTTGGAAATGTCAGTGGTGGGTACCCCAGATACAAGTGGGACATGATGGGTTAACGGTTGGGTTGTCCCCAAGGTAGAGGTAGAAGGTGTAAGGGTAACGATTAGTTGGATAGGTTGGTTATCAGCCATAACATCAAAAGGGTTAGTAGATGAAGATGCCTGAGTGGTCAAAGGTTGGGTGGTGACTAAAAAAATAGGGATACCCTCCATAAGGTGGGATGGCATGCCATAAGGAGGCTCTTAAGGTGGAGTTGAAACTAGGATATGGTGAGAAGAGGTGTTAAGATAACGCTGAAGGGCCACTAAATTTTCATCTAAAAAGGAGGTAAAATCCATGTCTAGTTAGGGAAATATGCAAGGGAAAGTAGGGATTTCCAATGGATGAGGTGAATCTTCTGCCTTGAAGATGTAATCCATAGGTGAGGAGGTAGAAAAGGTTGATTTAGGTGACGGGTTTTGTTATGCCAGGTCTCTTTGTTGTTGACGAGTGAGAACCATATAAGGAAAGGGGAGAGAAAACAAGAACAATCTCACCACTCAAATAAGTAGAAGACAAGAAAATGATGAAGGCAATCAAGACACACACTATGAAGTATGTCAAACCTATAGGTTAGTTTTAATCTCGCTTTTGGCTTATACCTTAATTTATGAGAATGTGTGATGGAAGTTAGCTTGTAGATCAGGTACCATAGAAGCAGTTTATGGTTGATTTCAGGCTATTTAGGTGCTTAAAATAATCTCTATTGGAATTAATATGTGTCTTGGTATTGGGGCTTACCCCCTCACTTCACAGTCCTACAACGATAAAGGTGTCAGGTGTTTAGCCAATATATATTAATATCCAAAGTTTATACTCAACTAGAGAGCTGAGTTGTTTTTCCTCTTAGTAATAACCTCCAAGTAGGATTGTTGGGAATGGGTAAGTTGACCGTTAAGTGATGAAATCCCAGTTGGGCCTTATCTCAAATTGTTTTGATGTTTGATTGATGAAAGTGGTTTGGCTAGTGTGTGGAACAAAAGTGGTGCTACAATAAGATTAATGTATTTTAATTCAAAGTGAACTATTGTTAAAATCAAGCAATAGATGCAACTGATTTTAAGCCCACAAGTAATTTTAGTTTTAATTATGAGCATAGATAGAGATGAGAGCATACAAATGCAAAATAAAATGTGAGTAAAGACTCTTGGGTCCCATCGGGTGTGCTAGAATGTTTCATTCAAATTTTGCTATTATTCAAAAGAAGGTAGTAAAATTAGAAATATGGGTTGTGGTAAGAATTTTTGATAAAAAGTGTGCATGTTGTGTCAAAATATTGTAGAGAGATCCTCTTTGGCTTGGGATCATGACCTATATGTAAGAACACTAAAGCAAACTGGTTGGTTAGACAAGTAATTTGGTGGATTGCCTAGTGCTAGTTAGATCCTGGAAGTGAGAGCTTCCTTAGGGGTTGTCAATCCACCATTTTAAAATAATTATGTTGATAAAATAGAAATAAAGTGCTTGCATTAATAATCAAAAGATGCTAAAACTGATAATAAGAATTACTTGATAGAGATATGCTATAATGATCAAATTAGTGATAAACTAATTAGTGCTAGTGTTAATGGGTTAAGGTATGGCTCAAAAGGTCTGAAAGGGGTCTGTGAACAATCAAAAACTTAGAAGAGTAAATTCAAATAAGTGTAAGTGGAATAAAGTATTTTGTTGTTTCTTTTTGCCATAGGTGACCATCGATGGTTATGCCAGACCATTGACGGTTATGTTGATCGTTAGTGGTTGACTATGCCAAAATTGGGTTTGATCAGCACAGATTAATGGGATTCACAGATAAATTTTAGGGGTTGGGCAAAGGCTAAACTAATTGTGAAATGGAAATAAAGCACATGAATAGTAACAAACAAGGGTTTGTCTTACCAGAAGTGGGTTGGATGAGTAGTTGATGTAGTTGGCTTGTAGGTGGGATTTGGATTGATCTCGATAGAGTAATAGTACCTATAATCTTAGTTAAGAGGTGATGACAATTTAGCTCTTGATGATGTGGATGACCCTAGTATGATTGTTGGATTGATGAAGCACTTTATTAACCTGCAAAGGGGGACTCTGAGAGCCTAAGCTCCTAATAATAATTACAGATGCATTAGACATCCCAGGCCTCTCTTTCTTATAGACACAAGCAAGAGGTAGAAGGGAAGGTGTAACTAGGGCTTTTAAATATAATTCATGCATGTAAAAGGCTCGCAACATGAATTAGAGAAATTTTTATTTAGAAAAGCTAAGGCAATAGTTTGCATGATGTTTGCATGCTTAATTGAGATGGTGGATCCTGACCATCAATGGTCAAGATGACTATCAATAGTTAGGCTAACCATCGATGGTCAGGGTCCAAAGGGAAAGGGGACCTAATTATCAAGTTTACCCTATTTGGTGAAACAAGGTGCAGGTAAGTGGGTTAGGCCTAAGAGGTATTAAATGGTCCAAAAAGGGGTTATAGGGGGTTCAGGAGTAACTTCAACATTTAGAATCACTAGTGTACAGATTTCCGGTGTCTACAAGCCTAACACTACTTGCATTTTGAATGTTTAGTCCGTTATACCACTTATATTAGATTTTATTATATTGTCACTTGAGTTGTGTGATTGAAATTTAATGATCTCAATGGTCATGCCATAACTCACCCTTACACCATATTGGGGCATAATTACCTTCCAATCTCCCTCTTCAAATCTCTAAGGTTTAATTTTGAACCTCTCTTAGTTCTAATGCTTCATAAGGAAGCATCTTTACCAACTCAAAGTACTAAAGGGCAACATGGTTATGTTGACACATATATGTACTACTTCCTTGCTCTCTTTCTTTTTAAGCATTTCAATTATGTAAAATTTTAGATTATATACGTTGATTTATATTGTAACATGCTCTTGGTTATAGGTCATATACCAAAAAAACACTCTCAAGTAAAGGCAAGGTATGTTATACACACCAAGGTATGCATTTCTTTCCTTTAACTTAGTAATTTCATCTTTATACATTACCAAATTAAAGGGGAGGCAGGAAAATGTAGATACTAAAATATGATTGATATAGCATCTAAGTCTTGTATACTTGACAAATACCTATCAAGGATCTACCCTTTAGTTATAGAACTCCCTACTACTGAAAGGCTCACATTCAACATCTCAGTCTGCCTAATTATTTATCTTATGGTCCAAACATATCATTTTTAATGACACAAATATATTACACTATATAAGAAACTTAAAACCTAATATATATCCTTCATTATTAGTTTCAGATCCTTAGCAGCTTCCTGGCCTGTTAGACACTTACGTCCCACATAGGGACACTTGTGTCGATGCAAGTGTCTAGATTCTTATCAAGTGTCCAGTTCTCAAAAGTCATATAATTTGCAAATATTTCAAATCCTATGGGTCAACCCATTTGTTTTATTTAACCCTTCTGTGACATATTTTTTAAAGGTGTGGTATAAATATAAATTAAAGCCAACTCATTATTCATCTAGAAAATACCAAGCAAACACTTATTCAATATCACTCAATTAATTGCACAAATAAGTTATACTATCCTATTCTTCCCTATTTTCATATAAGTCATAGGAATAGTCATATTATAGGTTGGAAGCACTCAAAAAATAACCCATGAGTAGTATTTGTCAAGTTATAAGCTAGATCATTGGATGCCCTTGCATATAGTATATTACATCCTTGTGCACACATAAGCAAACACCTAGGGGAGAACTACATAAGTTTGAATCCCTCCTTGGAGTATTGGATAATATAGGTAGTGATCATTAACAGAAGGGTCCTTGGGGTCAGCTTGACACTATGATCCCACTAACCCATTCCAGCTAAGGTACAAAGACCTAAGGTGAAGATCTAGGGTTTGATCTAAATACATTCATCAACAGTGTGTGTACACAAATAAAAGACATAAATAGAAAGGTGACTAAAAACCTAGAGGGCTCTAGGTTGTCAATTTACAATATAATGAATATTATGTTGAAGACAGTTACGTCAAAATCATAACAAAAATGTTGATGCAAGTGTCCACAAGTCAAAAAAGTGTCCAAGCCTCCAAAAACAATATTTCCATAATTAGATGACTAGATCCTAATCTTGTCCCTACCTATTTCCACCTCTGTATTTATCAGATTTTCTTGCATATTTATAGATAAAAGAATTATGATCTCTTATTCATGTTTATACAATCAAACTACTATTTTGAGTGTACTTTCTATATTTAGCATAACTTAACACTTTAATTCAAAATATTTATTTATTTGAGTTTTCAATTAATTGGCCTACTCTATAATAGATTTATTCATCCTTGTGTATAGATTCTACCCCATTTAACCCTACACAATATCAAAAGGGTTAAACACGTGCAAGGAGTTGTGAAATTTTCTAATAAGGCTATATAATTCCATTTTTTCCCTTTGATATACCTTAAACATCATTTGAATATCATTATTCATTTGTATTTGAACACCCTAGCATTTACAAAATCTATGGATGTTATTAAAATCCAAAACCATGAGTCTATGGCCACCAAAGTCAATCAAATCCAATTATAAAGCATTGATATATTTGAAAATTAGTGTTCACCCAAGTCAACACCAAGGCTAATGTGACTATTGTATGCTTATTTGTGTGGCTTGGAAAATTTGCACACTAAAAGAGTTAAGGAAGGAACATAAGGAATCTGATTAATGTGGTTATGATAATTAGAAATCCATTTGTTACCAAGTGCATCCTTATTTTTTATTTTGTTTTTCATCAAAGCTTGGCAACGTAAATGAACAAGATGAGTATCACCAACCTTAAATGTTGTCAATGTTTTAACTTTTGTTTATTGGCTTAACTATCCATTCAAACTTTGAGCTGGATTTCAATTAAAAGGAGTTTTTTTTAAGGCAAACATTCCTTTAATTAGACTAGAGAGTGTTAATTAGAACTAGCTCCAAAGTATGGCATTCTCATAGTACTTCAACTTTGGAGTGTTCATTTAGAACTAGCTCTAGAATGTTTATTTAGAACCAATTCTAGAGCAATTCAGCTCTAGATTATAGCATCCCCTAGAGTAATTCAACTCCAAAGTGTTCATTTAGAATTAGTTTTGAAGTGTTTCAACTCCAAAGTATAACATCCCCCAGAGTAATTTATTTCCAAAATATTTCAGCTCAAAATTACTTATATAAGTAGCTTCAGAGAATGTCATGGGTCTCATTTCAAGGCAAATTTACAACACTATATATGTATTGTAGCTTTGGAAGTGTGTTGAGTCCCCTTAATTCTCTTACTTTGAAAGGTTGAGGTAGTTTGAAATAACTTCCAAGTAATTTTGAAAAACTTACTTCACTAAAATATATCTAACCTTGGATTGCCCTTCAAATTTATTCCTAGAAGGGTTGGATGAATAATTTACTCTTGTCAAAATTACTTGG
Source organism: Torreya grandis (assembly GCA_037957365.1). Lineage (NCBI taxonomy): Eukaryota > Viridiplantae > Streptophyta > Pinopsida > Cupressales > Taxaceae > Torreya > Torreya grandis. Next base: position 3,245,000 of record JARHVA010000538.1, on the reverse strand, counting down.
AAGCTCTTGAAAACTACCTCAACCTTTCAAATTAAGAGAAGTAAGAGCACTCAACATACTTCTACAACTACAATATATATAGTTTTGTAAATTTGTTTCAAATTGAGGCCTGTGACATTCTCTGAAGCTACTTGTGTAAGTACTTCAAAGTTGAAAGATTTCAAAGTTAGTTAAATGAGCACTCTAGAGCTGAAGTACTCCAAAGGATGCTATACTTTGGAGTTGAAATACTTTGACTATTTTTCTAAATGAACACACAAGAGTTGAAGTACTCCAAGGGATGTTATACACTGGAGCTGAAATACTCCAGAGCTAGTTCTAAATAAACATTTCAAAGCTAGTTCTAAATGAAGGCTCCAGAGCTGAAGTGAGTTGAGGGATGTTTTACTTTGGAAATGAAATACTCTAGACCTAGTTCTATGAACACTCTCTAGTCTAATTAAAAAAATGATTGCCTTAAAAAAAAAACTCCTAATTCTAATCCAACCTAAAGTTTGAATGGATAGTTAAGCCAATAGACAAAATTTATAACAATAAACATTGACAAGATGAATACTAAGGTTGGTGATACTCATCTTGTCCATTTACACTACCAAGATTTGATGAAAAACAAAACAAAAAAAAGGATGCACTTAGTAACAAATGGATTTCTAATTATCATAGCCACATTAATCAAATTTCTTGTGTTCCTTCTTTCACTCTTTTAGTATGCATATCTTCCAAACCACACAAATAAGCATGCAATAGTCACATTAGACTTGGTGTTGACTTGGGTGAATGCCAAATTTCAGATTGGGCACTGGTTTCTAGTTGGATTTTATTGACTTTAGTGGCCACATACTCATGGTTTTGGATTTTAATAAAATCAACATATTTTGTAACCGCTAGGGTGTTTAAGTACAAATGAATAATTATATCAAAGGAAAAAGAATGGAATAATACAACCATACCAAAAAATTCACAACTACTTGCAGGAAGCATTATAAATCAAGGGCAACAACAATGTGTGACCATTAAGATTGAGGATTAATGTCACCCCCACATGTTGGGCCAACCAAGTACACCCCAAATCTCCTCTCACACCCAACATGCTTTGTATGAAATAATTGGTATGAATCATAGAGATCATTTCCCCCCAAACTCCAAATCCCACTAACATGTCCATATAATAACATATTTTGGTTGCCCTCAACCCTAAATTATGAGCGCTAATCATTCTTGTGGAATCTACCATACAATATCCATATCTAACTTTTCCTTCTCATTATGTCTTAGAAAATTTTATATCTCTCTTGAGGCTACAAATGTGCATATATCAATTAGTTGGACACTGTAGAATGAATTTTTGGACATATAGGTATAAGATAAATCAAACATCTCTCTGCCAAAATTATAGCTTATCTAATTTTCCCAATTTGATGGTCAACGATGTTCAAACATAACATGTTCTATACCTAGCCCAAACCTTCTTTGAATTATCGTCAGGTGATACAAACATTTGGCAAGTACAAAGATTGGGTGACAGGGATTGAGTGACTATGCTACTGCACATTGTGGGTCTAGGCCTTTGGCCTAAAGATGCCAGTTTATTCTTTAACCCATTCTCACGTTGAGCTAACTAACAAAACCCTAGGAAAAGTATCAGATACATGAATTTAACTTTGAAATGTCTTGTATGGATGTTATCAACAAAAATTACCAGGTGAGTAGATTTCAGGTGTGAATCAAAACTAGGTTCTTAGGTTCCTTAGCATTTTGACAAGGTGAAAAATTGTGGGTGAGTTTGGTCTTTGGATGGTCTGCAAGCGTTTGAAATACCTTTTGCATGGTTGGCCTCTGCATGTTTTGTGATTCCATGCACAACATCGCCATGAAGAAAAGATGCATTGCCTCCTCTAAAGGGATGTTGCTCAACTTGTCATCTAGAATATTTGTAAACTTTCTTGTTAGGATTGTGGAGCTAAAAGCTTCACTGATGCAAACAGGAAAGGAGGTTGCTGAAGGTTGCTGAGTTGCAGAGAAATTGGGGTCGGTTTGATCAGCCGACGTCGGCAGGATAGCAAAGGGAAGCAACCGACGTCGGTCATATATCGGCCGACGTCGGTCACCTCCAGGCAGACAGGGACCGACGTCAGTCACCTGTGTGGTTCGACTGTGAGCTATTTACGGGCAGTTAGCTAACGAACCAAGTGTTTGCATGAAGAGATCTATTTTTAGACTGAGAGCTGCGGATCTAATTATTGTAATTAGATGTCTAATTATTGTTTGATGAGATCTATATAATAGACTCATGGTTGTATTGGAAAAGTGTGCTAGGGAGTAAGAGAGCATAATTATAAGCTCCTTCTGTGTGTGAGGTAGAGCAATGGTGCGTTCCTCCTAGTGCCTCAGTACCAGGTGTGTTGGTGCTGGATTGGAGAGCCAGCTGGGTTCTTCAGGAGTGTAGGATCTTGGTCACAGTTGCATGGCCTATATAGGAGATCTACATGGTAAGTAAGATCGTTGATCTGCAGGTGTATGTGTGTGCAAGGTCGAGGTTCACAGGTGAGCAAAACCGTTGTTTGATTTGCAGGTGTGCAAGGTCATACAGACAGCAACACAACAGGGAGCAGTATCAGGCAGAATCTACTTGGAGTACAGGTGTGTACTCGGATAGAGCAAGAGAGGAAGGCAAGAGAGTTCCTTCCATAAGTATGGTCTGTTGAAGTGCAGGTTATTGCAGGTTCATGGGAGATCTACTTGAAGTACTTTGAGTACTTGTGGAGCACGTGGAGTGCTTGTGGAGTGCGTGGAGCACTTGTGTTGTGCGTGGAGCATGGGAGGTGAACACCAACTCTGTATTTGAGTTGGGTGTTGGGACCTGTGAGAGGGAGAGCTTTGGGGAGAAGATTTACTGTTCACTTGAGGTGTGGGAAACCTCTGTAAGGTGGTGGAGAAGATGTGGCATATTCTCTATTGTATTCTTTTCTGTATAAAGTGTTAATACAAGTTGTGTATTGTCTTTCATATGCTGTGTTATTCTGAATTCTAGTTACTTGGTGAATCTGGTTTATTTCCGCATATTAAGTTGCTTGAAGTTTGGTAATCAATTGTATGTTTCCGGTTTCGCATCCTGACAAGTGGGATCAGAGCATGTTTGTTGTTCTAGATTCCTGACAAGTGGTATCAGAGCCAGGTTGCAGGGAGCAGGTTGTGTTTTGGTTACAGGGCACTCTCAGGGGTTTCTGATTGAGTGGGAGTAGAGCAACGGCAGATCAAAGTAAGCTAAGAATGGAGGAGTTGAAAAGCACAGACGGTTACTCACGGTCCGATGGAAAGAAAGAGCAGGTAAAAGAATATTGTTGGTTGGTAACAGATCAGCATGAAGAAACTGAAGATATAGATGTAGCAGGTGTTGTTGCACAGGATGTGTTTACAGGTTTCTTGGATAAAGTTGAATCTTGGATAAAAGATTCGGTTGCCTCTTTCCATGCAGCCCCAGGTAGAGGAGCTGGTAAGCCTTGCCAAAGAATTGGCAAAGGGGAAGTGAAGCTGAAATTGCAGGCGGCCAACACACAGGTGTTGATGAAGGTCATGCAGGTCCCAGGTCTGGAGATATGGCTAATTTCTTCAGAAAGATTGGGTGATGAGAGATGCACAAGAACTCTCACAGCGGTAGCACTTGAATTAGCTGGTGGTAAGAAAATAGGTATACTTTATCTACTTGTTTATATTACTGATTCTTCTTCTGTTGCGGACACGTGGCTTCGTAGGCTTGGTCACATGAGCAGGAAGGAGATGCATGTTCTTAAGCGGAAGACAGATATATTTGACAGGCTTAAGAACTGGAAAGCCTTGGTGTTCTTGGAGGAGATGGCGGACAGAGTTCAGTGGATGAGGCTGGATACATCTGAGCAGGGCAGTTTGGACATGGAGTTTGATCCAAAGGAGCTCGCGGGTAAAAAGTCATCACTCACAGGCGAACACAAGTACCGGCATCGGTCAGGGGGAACCGGCGTCGAACAGACAGGTGCCGATGTCGGTCATGTGCAGACTGAAGCCGGCGATGTCAGGCAGGGTAAGACCGACGTCGGTCATGGGACCGACGTCGGCAGTATGTAAGACCGATGTCGGTCAGGAGGACCGACGTCGGCAGCAGTGACACCAGTGCTGGCAGGCTGGTAGTCAGGTACAGACGCATGGAACCGACGTCGGTCGGATGCAGACTGTGGGGTGACCGAGGTCGGTCACTGTAACGAATTTTGGGTGGACAGCACGCTGTCAAGGAGTCTCAAACACCCATACGGAGGACTGAAGGCGTAAGTAGGCCCTCAAATTCGTGTTCCTCTTCTTCATACTTGTTGCTAATTGTAGAGTAGGAAGGATCCAGGAAACGGGTATGAGCTAGGCAGGATTATGATGCAGAACCAGACGAGTGTTTTGGTAGGTTTGCCAGCTGGATGAAAGCACAGAGACGAATGGATGCCTTAGTAGAAGAATAGAGAGAACGGATACGTGAGACAGAAGACCAGGCATATGGTCTTGAGGAGCAGCAGGACAGTGGTACCAGGTTTGACAGGAGGAGGACGAAGCATGGTTTCAGTCAGTGTCAGGTAACTACTATGGTTTGTCTTACCAGGGGGATGATGAGTCGCGACATCATTCTGTTGCTGTATGTGGATGGTATATTTGCTAGCAGGGTTAGTACATACAGGGTTTTGCTGAGCTAAGGGTAAGATTAGTTCAGTGGCATGTCATGAGGAGTTTGGAGCAGCGGAATTCTTTGACATGGGAGGCATGGAGATCACAGGTTGATTTTGTCTCGAGTGGGAGCTAATGTGAATCAGGTGTTGGCGAGGTTCGGGATGCAGAACCGGAGCACACTAAGGGCTGGACAGGTACAGTGTCCGAAATCACATGAGGTCTGGTATAGACCTGAGTATTCCCATGCAGTGGGAGCTGTCAGAGTTAGGAGCCAATTCGGGGAAGTGGGTTCTCAGGTTTTTTGAGAGGGACCGGCAGCAGGTGTTGCTATGCAGGGTCAGGACTTCACTACAGGTGTTGTAGGTTTGGATGTGGCAGGGTACTCGGATGACAGGTGGTACATCACAGGTTGTGTGGTGGGTTGTCTTTAGGTTGGAGCTTGAAGAGGGATACAAACCAGGAAACAGATTAGACGGAGTACAGGTACAGGTACAGTGCAGCTATTTATCTCCAAGTGGGAGATTGTTAGGATTGTGGAGATAAAAGCTTCACTGATGCAAACAGGAGAGGAGGTTGCTGAAGGTTGCTGAGTTGTAGAGAAGTTGGGGTCGGTCTGATCAGCCGACGTCGGCAGGATAGCAAAGGGAAGCAACCGACGTCGGTCATATATCGGCCGATGTCGGTCACCTCCAGGCAGACAGGGACCGACATCGGTCGCCTGTGTGGTTCGACTGCGAGTTATTTACGGGCAGTTAGCTAACGAACCAAGTGTTTGCATGAAGAGATCTATTTTTAGACTGAGAGCTGCGGATCTAATTATTGTAATTAGATGTCTAATTATCGTTTGATGAGATCTATATAATAGACTCATGGTTGTATTGGAAAAGTGTGCTAGGGAGTAAGAGAGCATAATTATAAGCTCCTTCTGTGTGTGAGGTAGAGCAATGGTGCGTTCCTCCTAGTGCCTCAGTACCAGGTGTGTTGGTGCTGGATTGGAGAGCCAGCTGGGTTCTTCAGGAGTGTAGGATCTTGGTCACAGTTGCATGGCCTATATAGGAGATCTACATGGTAAGTAAGATCGTTGATCTGCAGGTGTATGTGTGTGCAAGGTCGAGGTTCACAGGTGAGCAGAACCGTTGTTTGATTTGCAGGTGTGCAAGGTCATACAAACAGCAACACAACAGGGAGCAGTATCAGGCAGGATCTACTTGGAGTACAGGTGTGTACTCGGATAGAGCAAGAGAGGAAGGCAAGGGAGTTCCTTCCATAAGTATGGTCTGTTGAAGTGCAGGTTATTGCAGGTTCATGGGAGATCTACTTGAAGTACTTTGAGTACTTGTGGAGCACGTGGAGTGCTTGTGGAGTGCGTGGAGCACTTGTGTTGTGCGTGGAGCATGGGAGGTGAACACCAACTCTGTATTTGAGTTGGGTGTTGGGACCTGTGAGAGGGAGAGCTTTGGGGAGAAGATTTACTGTTCACTTGAGGTGTGGGAAACCTCTGTAAGGTGGTGGAGAAGATGTGGCATATTCTCTATTGTATTCTTTTCTGTATAAAGTGTTAATACAAGTTGTGTATTGTCTCTCATATGCTGTGTTATTCTGAATTCTAGTTACTTGGTGAATCTGGTTTATTTCCGCATATTAAGTTGCTTGAAGTTTGGTAATCAATTGTATGTTTCCGGTTTCGCATCCTGACAAGTGGGATCAGAGCATGTTTGTTGTTCTAGATTCCTGACATTTCTCTCGCATAATTGGCCATCTTCTTCATCCACTAAATAATTTTTACGTTGTCACCAAAGTCACCCACTGGCTTCTTCCTAGTTAATAACTCAAGTAGAACTACACTAATATTGTATAAGTCACTCCTCTCGTCCACTTTTAACGTGTAGGCATATTCTAAAACACCATCCATGCAAGCATCAACAACTTGTAAGCAAAGACAATGATATAAAATGTATCATCAACTATGAAATGGAGATGTTCATAATATTTTATGAGATCACAAGCATTGAGTCTAGAGTATTAATGGTGGGGCACGTTGGAGAACCAACCCAGATTCAAGTCATATTCTCTTTTAATGTCCTAATAACATTCCATGATCCAGGAAAATTAACCCAATGCAACATTGCCAACTACCAACTTCCAAGTCTTGATATCATACATTAATTCATAAATTATGTGTCATCACTGCCATTCATTTTTGAAGGATGCACCATTGACTCATAGCTGTAAGATGTCAGTCACATCTATCAAATTTTAATAGGGATTGCATAACATATTATATATATTATGACATGCATTTTTTTTGTATAACCTTATTTTGTTAATTTCAATTAAAAAATACACTTCTTCTTTGTCAAATAATTCATAATATTTGATTTTTTTGATGGCTACATTTTTAGTCACACTTCTCTAACAGGGTTGAACCCCTTGGAAGTGTTATGACGAGTTCAATTTTAATCGTTGACTCTGACATTTAGACAAAGGAAAGTTCGATCAATGCTAGGTATTATATTAGCAGTTGTCATGGAATGTAATGGAACGCCTTGAGGAATGTGGAAATAATATTTTTAAATGTGAAATTGGTGTCAATATTTTAGCCGCAACTATAAGGATAATATAATCAAGAGTATCATTTTCATTGTAAATACTTTTCAAAGGCTCCTAATTAGTAATTGTCATATGAAATCATAAATAAATGTTGGAGGAATGTGGAGTTTAAAAAAAAAATGTAAAATAGGTGTGTATATCAATGACAAGAGGGTCGTTCTCATTGTAAAGATGCTTCAAAGCTAATTAAATATTTTAGAGGCATTGAACCAACTTGAAGACTTTATGTTTAAAAGGTTGCACATTTATGTTCAGAAGTTGAGGAACCCAAATTTAGATAAAGGAGAGTTTGATCAATTCCAGGATTATATTAGCGGTTGTCATGGAATGTGATGGAATGCCTTGAAGAATGTGGAATTATTATTTTTAAATGTGAAATAGGTGCCAATATTTCAACTGCAACTATAAGGATGATATAACCAAGAGCATCATTTTCATTGTAAAGACCTCTCTGAAGCTTCTAATTAGTAGTTGTCTTATAAAACTAAAAAAAATGTTGGAGAAACGTGATTTAAAAACAATTGTAAAATAGGTGTATATATCAACATGTAAAAACACTTCATATCTAATTAAATATTTTATAGGCACTGAACTAACTTGAAGATTTTATATTTAAAAGGTTGCACATTGATGTTAAGAAGTCTAGAGGAACCCAACATTTAGATAAAAGAGAGTTTCATCAATACTAAGTATTATATTAACGATTGTCATAGAATATGATGAAATACCCTAAAAAATGTAGAATTATTAATTTTAAATATGAAATAGGTATTAATATTTAAACTACGATTATAAACATGTTATAACCAAAAATATTATTTTTATTATAAAAACTTTCCAAAAACTCCTAATTAATAATTGTTTTATAAAACTTAAAAAAATAAATTAAAAAAAATAAATTTAATAATAATAAATGTATATATCAACGAGAAGAGAGTCATTCTTACTGTAAAAACGCTTTAAACCTAACTAAATATTTTATGGGTACTAAGCCAACTTGAAGACATTGATGTTAGGAAGTCGAGAAACCCAAGCGATGTTAAAAGTGAAGTCAGTCAACTGACCCGAGGGCTTTCTATAAATTATATTCAAGAGACCAAGGGGGAGGAGGACAGGCCCTCATCGGCTTATGACATGGCAGCGTTATTTCCGTTGGATCTGCTGCAGAGGAATCAATCAACACCACAGATCTCTTCTGCTTTACCAATAACGTAATATTTAGTTCATCTGAGGGAAGCTTGAATTAAACAAAAGTGGAGGTTGGCAGGTTATGTTTTGATCGGAATATGACGTTGACTGCCAATCAGATGCTGGGCATATGTAAACTGATGATGCCTGGTGATGCACAAGCAGCAGCAGGACCAGGAACAAAAACAGAAACAGAAACAGGACTGGTATGGAAAGGAGATGGATAATACCTTTTGCCATTGCCTCTCTTGTCTTCATTTTTCTCTTGTTTCTTACAACACTACTTGTTAGCATATCATTTTCTGAGAGAGCAATATACAACAATTATGCTATGCACCCACTTGGCCTACTAGGCCTAAATGAGGCACAAAATGTGTTTGTGGAGTCTAAGATAATTGGCCCCCATTCTCCATCCCATAATAATAAATCCTCTCCTCCTGCTGCAAGAATTGCTTATCTCATTTCTGGATCCAAAGGTGATGGAAAAAGGCTGAAGAGGACTCTGCTGGCTCTGTATCATCCTCTGAATCAGTATATCCTGCATTTGGACCTGGAGTCATCTCCAAGAGAAAGGGTTAATGTCTCTGAGTATGTGAGGACCCATCCCATTTTTGAAAAAGTGGGCAATGTTCACATGATCAGGAAAGCTAATCTGGTTACTTACAGAGGACCCACTATGATTTCCAATACACTTCATGCTGCAGCAATTCTTTTGAGGAGAAGCAAAGATTGGGACTGGTTTATCAATCTCAGTGCTTCAGATTATCCGCTCATCACTCAGGATGGTATGTTGGACTCAATCAAAATGCAAACTCCAGTTTTTGTTGCATAAAATAAATTTGATAATAAATTCCAAAATGTAGATTTTGTTGCTTAATTTTTTTAATTATCTTAGCCTTTTATCTGTTGACAGATCTGCTTCACACATTTTCCTATTTACCTAGGGACCTTAACTTTATTGGATACACAAGTAACTTGGCCTGGAAAGAGTGAGTAGAGAAAAGCTATATAACTTATTCTGTTGTTGGAGATTGAATACTTGCCCGGATAAAATATTTGTCAGGCATTTATCCATAACCCCATTTTTGCAGGCAGAGAAGAATTAAACCCATCATCATAGATCCTGGTCTTTACAGATTAAAAAAGTCGGATGTTTTTTGGGTCACAGAAAAGAGAAGCATGCCCACTGCATTCAAGTTGTTTACAGGTATATTTCAAGCACCAATTTTATCTTTAGTGGTGGATTCATTTTCTTCAAGCATCGCTTTATTTAAATGAGTTTTTCATTTGCTTGGGTTTTTGGACACACATATTGAAACCACATTTTCAGCTTTCTGTATTCCCTATAATGGCCAATGAACAAGACAAACAGTTTCCTTATAAATTTGAACGACCCTTATTTAACGAAAGTACAATACAGTCTGTAGCCTCATCTCTTAATCTTAAAGAAATATCTTCTTAAATTTTTGGGATTTTATTGACAGCATTTACAGTCGGGCGTAGGGGGGGGACAGGGAGTTCTCCCCTAAATGCATAATGCTTTCTTTGGCACTGGTTTGATGTGCACTGTCTAGATCCATCTTGCAGATTATGTAGGCTAAAGCTTTCAACATTTGAAGACATCCTTTTTCAAGCTCCATTATGCATTCCACTCTCTTCCAGATCAGTCAACTTGAAAAACTGACAAATGATTATTCGGTTTGTTAGAAACCCAGTAAACAATCTCCAAGATATGGGGATTATAAAGAAATGGATTGTTTGTGAATGCTTTCTTCACTGAATGATAGGCCTATTTTATATTTCTGTCTAAAATTTGTTGGTTCCAACTCTCTTGTATTTTAGCATGTAGTTGGTCAACAGTTAATGCTTGGCCCACTGTAGTACTACTACCTGATGCTGCAAGCAAGATTTGCTCAACAAGATCTTGATATTGTGTATAGCATATACTTTTTAACTTTTGATTTTCAATGGGTAACTGCTTTGCCTTTTCCTTTTCCTCGGCCTATTTCTGCTTGTATTTCATTGTCTGCCTCTCTACCCATCATGCACAATGTATTGAACTTGTCTTCAAAATGAGAGTAATTTTGATCTGCATTCCTCACTTCAGTGTCTTAACCTTTGGAGTGACGCTGCTTAGTCTCATCTTCTTTCTCCCCTTCTCAAATTCAACAAGTTTCTCTCGTGTTCAAAATCTTACAATGGGGCGGTCTCGTTCTCTATGGGATCCCATGTGAATGATACAGACACAGTGAGAGATAATTGTTGCGAGGTATTGGTCCTTTCTTTTGTGTAAGAACCCCAGGAAATGAGATTCCAAAGAGATTGTGGACACACCCTTCTTCCAAGCTCTGTTTCAGGTGTTCTTGTTGCCTTCCCTCTATCATGAGAACTTGAGTTTTCGAGGTCCAATTCTATTGCCTGCCCTAGTTCTACCATTTCTCTGCTTGCTTCGATGATGGACTCTTCTTGAGCCCTGGTCTCATTGGATGCCTCAAGAAGGTTTTTCTCATAGGATTACCAATTTAAGCTTCTACATTGTTGTTGCTTGAGATTCAGGCTCTGTCTTAGAGATCCTAACTATTTATTGTGTGTCTACAACAGCTGTCTTATGTTCACCAGAAACCAAATGTCACATGACTTATATTTTGGTGAACATACTACTCTCGGATCTTAGTGCCACCAAGTGCTTTGTGAGCATATTTTTCAAGCATGGTCAGTTCTTCGGACTCATGCGATTGCATCTCCTTACATGTTCTACTTTCTGGGTCTTGACTTTGCACCCTTAACCTTGAATGGGTAGTCTTTTCTCTTTTGATAGTGAAGGTCATGTGCTTGGGTGTGAAGAATTGTTGCTGATTCTTTGAGGAATTTTGGCCTCCGATACCTTAACTGTCTCGACAGCTAAGGATTTCCCAGCCTCAAACATTGTGTCTTGGTAGCCGCTAAAAATCCCGACTGGCTCACTTGCTATAATGGTCAGGCTAGTTGTTTCAGGCTTCAACTTCGTTTGGATGATTGTTAAGAAAATTCCGCACCAGGCTCCATTATTTCTTAGCCTCATTTATCTAAAGATTAAAAGAGATTCATTTATTTTTCCATGTATTTATGTAGCTTAAGTATTAAAAGAGCTAAGTAAGGGAAGCTAGCTTAAAAGGAAAAAGGAGTTATGGATAGCATTAATTTAAAATTAAAAAAAAACATTCCTTTATTAAAATGGGAGTACACGAGCCTAGCTAAAGCTTTAATCAAAGCTACTGTACTTTAAAGGAGCATCCATGGTTATTGGAAAGGTGTGTCCTATTAGAAGATTTTGTTTATTTAAAAGTGAGCTAAAAGTCAACACGAAAGTTTCTACAAGCAAAGCATGTAGGAGAGAGCATGGGAAAAAACATTTGGGCAGATTTCTTGAACCAACAAATAGACAAATCTGGACAGCAAGGACAAATGCAAGCATTTCCATTGAATTCTCCTCTACTTTTGTACAAGGGCAGCTAAATATTGCATTTCTTCTCCTCCTTCTATATATTGTAATAAACTCATTTGAACAAAGTGATCCCAAATTTGGATCCAATTTGTTAGCCATGTGAACTAACTACTTCCACTATTCTCATCTATGTAATAAATGCTTGTAAGACACTTCTTGAAGACAATTTACATAAGAATCTCAGGTAGAAAGGTGCGTGAGGAGTTTCGAGAGTTATAGGAAGTCTTATAATGATACAGACACTTTTGGAGTATCCCTTTGTTTCAGTCTTGACACAGACCTGCTGCCGTGCCTTTTCAAAGAATCCCGTGGCAGGGCTGCAGATTATCAGAAAATTGCGCTACCCGAGTTCAACAAATAATAGTTGCAAGGGTGGCTTGTTTTTGGACTTTCTATGAGTTCAATTCATCTCCTGGGAAATCCCTATACCTCCTTGATGCTGATATTTGTTTAAATACAGGCGTTGGGATTGGCAAAGGAATTAAATGGAAGTTGGGTTTAGCAATGCAGTTGTAAGTCTTGAGTCAATGATTCAGTGTTCCATTGTTCTCCTAGTTAGTGTTGTTTGTTAGGTGTTGTGAATTGTCTGAGAAGAGTTGTAAAAAGTTGCAAAGAATTGTGCAGGTGTTTGAGCAATTGTGAATTGGAATTGTGTCCATGAAGGCCACTTGATGGCAGTAAACCTGTACTTAGAGAACAACATAGTGGAAACAGGAGGGACAAGCACCTTACTCTGTTGGACTTATCTCATATTGACTTTCTCCAGGCTAAATAACTGTGTTATGTGTTTTGTGTGTTCTTTCTACCTGCATTCTGTTTCAATCCATTTCTTTACAACACCTTATATCTCTGTCTGTCAAGAAAAACTAAGGCATAACAATAAGCAAACAACCATGTATGTGTTAGTAGTTGAATAGGATTCATATTGATGAATTATGAGTGGACGATCCTCCAGATTACAGATCACAAGGTGGTGGATTCCTGGACCTAATCCAAGAACCTGCTTTATTTGTAATGTCTAAGCCTTTGTTGCTGTTATGCATGATTTGCTTCGAGACTTTTTGTGTAACCGAATGCTATCTGTGTGTACTCTCTTGCAATCAAAGATAGTCGTCAAAACCAAATGATGCACTAAATATTTTACTGGAGGTTCATTTGGATCAAGAAGAATCATTGACCTGGCTGAAACCAAATGATGCACTTAGTCAATATTTTACCTTTTGGTTCGGTTTAATTTGAATTTCCAATTTTTGACCCACAACTGAAGCGTACTTTATTTTTTCCTTTGAAATTCTTCAAAGTTGGTTCTTATCTCTTCATTGTTAAGGTAGGGGCAGAAGTGGGGGCGGTGGCAAGGGTTGAGGTCAGGGCGCAGGGTGTTGCCTCTTAACCCCACAAGGGGATGCCACCCTTGGATTCCCGTGAGGGGAACATGGGAAAAAGAAGGATGTATTTCTTGCGGCTAACATGTGCCAAAGAAAGTTCTACGTTCAACTACCACTGGATCAACTTTGCAGCCTATGCTTCTGATGGGAATTGTTTTGACACCCAAAAAGAATCACTCAAGCTAGAAGGAGAAATTTCACATTCCAAAAAGGCTTCTACATTGAACTGCCATCGGATCGACTTTGCTCCCTATGTTTCCGGTGGGAAAATGTTTACCCTAGAAAAGGATCACACAAGCTAGCATGAGAAATGACTTTTCCCATTAATGATTGTTTTGGGATCCCTTGTATTTTAGGCTTGTTTCTTCAAGTTTTCACATTTGGGGTGGGCTGTTGGGGCAATGTCAAATTGTGAAGCTTCTTTCTTTGCAACATGAGAGTTGTCTTCTTCTGAGGCATACTAACCCCCTTGTTTTTGATAATCAAGGAAGCATTAGATGAGGATGCCATTGATGGGACATAATATAATGTACCTAGATAGAGGTATAATAGTAGAATAGTGAATAGTATTAATAATCCCACCTGCATAGAATGGTAGAGCGGGATATATTAGAATAGTATAAATAAGAGGGCATAGCCCATTGTAAGATCATCAAAGAAGAAGCATTGTAATTGAGTTTGTTCAAAGGAGGTAGCCCCCTCGAAGTGGCAAGTGATTCAGAGTGATTCCTTCCATAAAAAGATTATGGTGTGTGTAATTAGCATTTTGAGTTCAATATATGTAGTTTATATTGTTATTATGTGAGTGTGAGTATGAGGTTCATGGTGTGTAATTAGCATTTTGAGTTCAATATATGCAATTTATATTGTTATTATGTGTGTGAGTATGAGGTTCCTCTCATTTGGTATACTATTATACCTCTATCTAGGTACATTACACATAAAACAAATATTTATCTGCAAATAGGGAAAATTCCAGAGTGTTGGAAGAACACAAGATAAAGATAAGGTAGGAATGGCATCAACGGCTGCATCCATGACAAGGTGCCTAGAGATAAATCATGAAGATTAAAATTGTGATTACACCAAGCATCTAGTGCCAATATATATAGATTGAGGAGATAAATTGTAATATCCCCTTTTCCTAAAAGAGACATTTGCAGAAGGCCACTAGCCTAGTTAATTCTCATAGGCTAAGTTGGGTGTTATAGAGAAATAATTGTGTGACAGATCACTATTCCCCAGTTATTATTCATTAGCACTATTCACTGCCACTATTCATAATAATGTGGCAGGTGATGAGGCAGCAGATGAGGTCGCTAGTGGATGAGGTGGCTTGGCCCACAAAAAGATATATATATATATATATATAATCTAGTGCATGTGAAGTTGTGTTTGTCATTTGTGACTCACATTAATCTAGTGCATGTGAAGTTGTGTTTGTCATTTGTGACTCACATGCTTAATAAAGATAAGGGTGAATTGTTGGGGCGCCACCCTTGGGAAGATGCTTGATTTGGAAGGTAAGAAGAAATCAAAAGGTGTTTTGGAGTATGCGTGCACATGGGAGGAAGATGCCAAAGATTCTTATTGTTTATTTCTCTCACATTTGTGAGTGAAGTGTCCTTTTTAGAAGCATGTGGAAGGTGGGAGACAAAAACAAAGTAGGGTGGCTGATCATGTGATCCACTTTGACCATTTGCATGTGAGGACAAGCATCACACTATTGTTCTCATGTGTGAAAGTGGGGCGCCAAAGTTGGAGTTACATGAGGTGGCCAATCTTGTCCCCCTTGATGCTCTCCTTTTTGACTCTATCACTTGATGCCAAGCATGCCCAATAGTGTGCAATTTGGCCCACATGGAAATGTGGCGCCACATTTCTCTCTCCTCCATTCACCTCTTTCTCTTTCTCATTTGTAAATTCTATAAGTATGAAGCTCTTCTCTTTTGTAAAAACAATCTTGTTATATGAAAACCCCCATTTGTAAGCTTGAGCCTTTGGTTCATCTTCTTCCTCTCCTAAGGACGAAAACCCTTGGAGTGTAGTTAATCTTAGAGGACAAAAACACTCTCAAGATAACTGGTTTTGGTGGCGAAAGATTCCTCCCTAGCTAGTTGATGGTGGTTGCATGCAGGAACCACATTGGAGCTTCACTGGAGATTGTTGTATGTGACAAGTTGTGTACGCAGTGATTTGTGTTTATTGCTCTATTTTTATATACTCTCAATATTCAAATAATAGTATAGTTGGTGGTTATTCTCAGTTTGGTATCTTTCAATTGTATGGTTGTGTTGGTTTATCTTATATTGTATGCTTTCATCTTGGGTTTTTCGGAAAATCCACTATTAGTGAAAATATCTTGAAAAAGGATATTATAGTGGTATCAGAGCTTGAGTTCATTTTCAGATTTCTCTAATTTATCTAAGAAGGGTTATTACAATGGTATCATAGCTATGTATCATGCCAGCCTATGAGGTTTTATTGAGTTGTTCATCATGAGAGGATTCTTGAGATTTTTAAGTCCAAATGAAATGGTCGATATGCAGAGGAGCCAAGATGGAATTCAAAAGATTCTAGATAGCATGCAAAATTCAGGTCCAACCAACACATCTTAGAAGAAGGAATCTTGGGAGCCCAGCAACAAATGCGGAAACAAAGAAGAGGATGAGTTCAAAGTTACTGAAGTGGATGCCGAAAAGAAGGTGATGGACACTCCAAAACCTCAAGCGAAGAAAGAAAAAGTTGTCCAACAAGAGCATAAAGAGAAGTTAGAAGTTTCCAAAGAGATGGAAGCAGAAGATTTGCAGACAAGTGTGGAAGGATCCATCATCCAAGCAGAAGTTGGAAAAGATTGCTTGTTCAAAAAGCACCCATCAATCTCCCAAAGATTGAGTTCGTTCCATGTGATGCATCTGCTAGCAAAGAGGATGATGAAGACCCAAAATTTCAAGATCAACCAAGAGTCTTCATATACAATAGTGAAAAGCTTCATCAAGAGGTCTTCCTTTCATGGGAAATCAAGAATCGAGAATTACATAAGGCCCATGGTTGGAACAACCAATTGGTTGTTACAATTGCTTGAGATGATGCAACATTATCTTATGGTTCAAGTTCTTAGCTTATGATAATATCATAGTGGTGCAGCAGGAGCCACAAGCAGGATTGAGGATTGGAAATTGCCAATTCCCATAGCTAGTTTGGGATCTAGGTATTTGGATCTATGAAGTTAACTAGATTGCTTAGGGACAAACAATCTTTGGGAAGGGAGGATGTAATGTCCCCTTTCTCTAAAAGAGACATTTGCAAAAGACAACTAGCCTATTTAATTCTCGTAGGCTAAGTTGGGTGTTGTAGGGAAATAATTGTGTGACAGATCACTATTCATTAATTACTATTTACGAGTCATTATTGATGGTGATGTGGCAAGTGATGCAGGTGATGAGGTAGTGGATGAGGTGGCTTGGTCCACAAGAGTATATATATATATATATATATATATATATATATATATAAAATCTAGTGCATGTGAAGTTGTATTTGTCTTTTGTGACTCACATGCTTAATAAATAGAAGGGTGAATAGTTGGGGCGCCACCCTTGGGAAGATGCTTGATTTAGAAGGAAAGAAGAAGTCAAAAGGTGTTTTGGAGTATGTGTGCACATGGGAGGAAGATGCCAAAGTTTCCTATTGCTAATTGCTTTCACATGTGTGAGTGAGGTGTCCTTTTGGAAAGCATGTGAAAGGTGGGAGACAAAGACAAAGTAGGGTGGTTGATCATGTGATCCACTTTGACCATTTGCATGTGAGGACAAGCATCACACTATTGTTCACATGTGTGAAGGTGGGGCGCCAAAGTTGGAGTCACATGGGGTGGCTAATCTTGTACCCCTTGATGTTCTCCTTTTTTACTCTAAGTATGAAGCTCTTCTCCTTTGTAAAAAAAAACCTTGTTATATGAAAACCCCCATTTGTAAGCTTGAGCCTTTGGTTCAGTTTCTTCCTCTCTTAAGTACGAAAACCCTTGAAATGTGGATATCTTGGAGCACAAAAACTCTCACAAGATTCTTGGTTTCGATGGTGAAAGATTCCTTGCTAGCTGGTTATGGTAATTCCATCCAAGAATTATTTTGTGCTACAATTGTGATCACATTGTGATTAGTGTATGTAAGTTGTGTTGAAGATTTAATATCTAAGAGTTGTTGTTCATTAATATTATCTTCAGCGTTATATGTGTATTGTGTTTTGTATTGGAATTATTTATATTTGGAATCATAGAAAAATCATATTTTCATTAATGAGAATATTGCTAAAAATACTCAAAACTATAAAATCTAAACTCAACACTTAAGCTAATAGACTCAAATCTGAAACTGACATCACTCAACACTTAAGCTAATAGACTCAAATCTGAAACTGACATCACTCAACACTTATGCTTGATACCACTATAATATCCCCTAATGGAATATTAGCTAAAAACACTCACATTAACATAATCCAACTCAACACTTATGCGAATAGACTCAAATCTAATATTGCTCTGATATCACTGAAATATCCCCAAATGAGATATTTGCTAAAAACACCCAAAATTATAAAATTCAAACTCAACACTTGAGCTAATAGACTCAAATTTGAAACTGACATCACTCAACACTTATGCTCTGATACCACTGTCATATCACTTTCAGGATATTTTTGAATTACACAAAAACATGCACAACTAAAGCACAACACATTTGCAAATATTGATTATTCATTAAAATTATGAATTACAACATACATACACTGATAAAAAATGTTATCACAATTGTAACACGATGTAATTTCTAGATGGACCATAACCAGCTAGGGAGGAATTTTCCACCATCAAAACTAACAATCTTGAGAGTGTTTCCGTCCTCCAAGATATCCACCCTCCAAGGGTTTTCGTTCTGGGCTACGTTGTTTGGATACGGGTACGGGTACGATTCGGGTACGCGGGTACGTCATTTTTCAAAAACCTTGATTTGGATACGTCGTGGGTATGTCTCTATATATATATTTTTAAAAATATATATATACATATAAATTTAAAAAAAATTTAAAATTAAAAATAAAATTTAAATACTACCTAAAGATATAGTAAATTGTAAATTTAAAATAAAATATAAATTATAATATTAAAAATGTAAAAACTAAATAGAATTTAGTTTAAATTTTTAATACTATTTAAATTTTTAATATTATATTTTATTTTATTTTTAATAGTTATATTATATTAAATGAAAAATTTAAAATTAATTAATTTGATCCCGCTTCGTTTCCACTTATTTCCCAACTCGAGCATCCGGAATTGTTTGCGGGCAAGGGGGGGAACAATATCTTTCCCGTCTTTTCACTTGCTTTCCCGCAAGGGCATTCGAAGAACACCCTCCCCCCATAGTAGTTATAAGTTAAAATCCATGCCACGATTCTCGTAAGGATCCTATTATATTGATCAATCTCATTTTTTCAAGTGCAAATCGCACTGAAAAGGCAACTCCGATAGCGTTCTGAAGGTCCACTCCTGGAACCATACGCAAAGGCGTAAAACTGAACTGGCAAGGGGCAGCTAGATCCGATAGTTTCAGAGAAGAACTCCAGGAACAATCAGAAAGAGCCAAAATACATTTAATCAAGTCTGTTACTGGGTGGGTGAGCTGGGATCCGGGCGTCGATAACCCTAACAATGGCCTAAGGCCAAAGCTCAGATTGAATCGAAAACACCCGATCATAAGCCCGCCACTATTCGCAGAGTTATAAGAGAGAGATTCGAACCAACCGACCGCAATATGGAAATCTGAGGCAAAAATGGGGGTCCACCTGCCGAAATTTTTCGGGGACGCCCCGAAAACGCCCCGGGTACACCCGGAGTCGTCTCGGAGGCACCCGCTGGCCGTTTCCGGCACACCGGCGAGCGCCTCCAGGCGTCCCCGAGACGTTCCCGTGCCGGAGGCGCCTCCGAACAGGAGGCGTCGGGCCAGGGGGTGTACCCCTGCAACACAGGTTCTAGGAGAGGAAGAAGTTAAGCCACAGGCTCAAGCTTACAAATGGGGGTTTTCATATAACAAGATTATTTTACAAAGGAGAAGAGCTACATACTTATAGAATTTACAAGTGAGAAGGAGAAAGAGATGAATGAAGGAGGAGAGAGAAATGTGGTGCCACATTTCAATGTGGGCCAAAATGGCACACTATTGGGCATGCTTAGCATCATGTGATAGAGTCAAAAAAGAGAGCATCAAGGGGGACAAGATTAACCACTTCATGTGACTCCAACTTTGACATCCAACTTTCATACATGTGAACAATAGTGTGATGTTTGTCCTCACATGCAAATGATCAAAGTGGATCATATGATCAACCACCTTACTTTGTCTTTGTCTCCCACCTTCCACATACTTCCAAAAAAGACACTCCACTCACACGTGAGAGGAATTAGTAATAGAAAAATTTGGCATCTTCCTCTCATGTGCACACATACTCCAAAACACCTTTTGACGACTTCTTACCTTCCAAATCAAGCATCTTCGGCGCCTCAACTATTCACCCTTGTCTTTATTAAACATGTGAGTCACAAAAGACAAACACAATTTCACATGCACTAGATTATATATACATCTTCCTCTCATGTGCGCACATACTCCAAAACACCTTTTGATGACTTCTTACCTTCCAAATCAAGCATCTTTGGCACCCCAACTATTCACCCTTGTCTTTATTAAGCATGCGTGTCACAAAAGACAAACACAACTTCATATGCACTAATATATATACTATTCACCTTTGTCTTTATTAAGCATGCGAGTCACAAAAGACAAACACAACTTCACATGCACTAATATATATAATCTAGTTCATGTGAAGTTGTGTTTGTCTTCTGTGACTCACATGCTTAATAAAGACAAGGGTGAATTGCTGGGGCACCAAAAATGCTTGATTTGTAAGGTAAGAAGTCGTCAAAAGGTGTTTTGAAGTATGTGTGCACATGAGAGGAAGATGTATATATAATCTAGTTGTGATGTCCCCTTTTCATATAGTTTTAATAATTAATAAAATTGCCCAAATAGTGATTTTAATCATTCGAAAATAGAAGGCAATTAATTAATTATTAAAATAGAAATATCGTGGATAATTATTCAAATTACAAGAAAAGTGCTTGTAATCATTTTGAAAATTAAGGTAATTTTAATGATTATTCTAAAGGGCTTTATAATTAATAAATTGTTTGAAAAGTGATTTTTATTACTTTAATTATTAGAGCAATTTAATTAATTATTTAAGGACATAATTATTTAATTTGCCAAAAAATAATTTTAATTATTAATTTATTAAGGCAAGCTATTTAATTAATTCAAAAAAGTCTAAAGTGAAATTAAAAAGAATGTCGGCTTGGGAGCTAAAGCAAAAGAAAGGAAAATATATTCTAAAAAAGGCAAGTGAGGTTTATAAGGGATTTTACCTCCCCAAAGTGGTTCGCCCCCCTTTGGAAGGTACAAATACAAGGTGAAGATCACAATTGAAGACATGCTGAATTTTGATAATTGTTCTTCATGCTTGAATAAACTATTAGGATGCATGCCCAATAGGAGTTCGTTGTTTTGGTGTTGATCAATCTACAAAAGGTGTCTTTTGATGCCACTTTTGCTAAAGAGATCTTGTTACTTGCTCTAGAAGTGGGGCGATTTGCTTGGAGTTCTGGTGAAGTTTTCATGAGGGTTTTGAGTTTCATTTCTTGCATATTAAATTTGATTAATATTTGCCCTATTTTTGCAAGTGGAGCGAACTACTTGGGAGACTTGGTTGAGGGTTTGGAGGTCCCTTTTTGGTCCATTTATGCAAATTAAATATTCTGAATTTATTTGCTAATTTTCTGCTTGTTGCCTAAGGTTTTGGAGGAGTTTCGTGGAAGGTTTCATTGGAGATTTTTTTCACTTGAGAAAGGCAAGATTTTGCTCTCTTTTTTTTTATTATTTTTTCTGCACTTGGAAACTTGGGCGATTGGCTTGGAGGGCATTTTTTGACTATTTTTATGTCCTAAGAGGTTCGCTGGAATTTTTTGGTAATTTTTGGGCACTTGTAGTGAATTTTGGCGAGGGTTTGAAGCGAAAAAATATCAAGAACAGTTCTATTTTTGATGAAAAAATAGATTTTTACAACCATCATAAAGTGGCATTTGAGCATCAATAAATTAACCAAAAAGTACTTTAATTTAATTTTTTGATCATTTTTGCAAGTATTCGGATAAATTTAGGATAAGATATTGGCTGAAAATTGTCTACAAAACCTTAGCACTGTGGCGTCTAGGGTTTTTAGGGCATTAACAAGGATTTTTGGAGCATTTATTGCAAACTAAGGTTTGTTGATTTCATTTTCAGAATTTTGGGATTTAGAGGAAAACCTCTTTTGTGTGAAATTGTCCCATTTGGGGACATTAAACTAGTGCATGTGAAGTTGTGTTTGTCTTTTGTGACTCAAATGCTTAATAAAGACAAGGGTGAATAGTTGGGGTGCCGAAAATGCTTGATTTGGAAGGTAAGAACAAATCAAAAGGTGTTTTAAGGTATGTGTGCACATGAGAGGAAGATGCCAAATTTTCTTATTATTAATTTCTCTCATATATATAGATCTATTATATATACATATATCCTCTTGTGGGCCGAGCCACCTCATCCACCAGTCACCTCATCTGCTGCCTCATCACCTATATCACCTGCCACATCACCATGAATAATGACTTGTGAATAGTAATTGGTGAATAGTGATCTAACACACACTTTTTTCCTTAAAACACTCAACTTAGTCTACAGGAATTAAATAGGCTAATGGTCTTCTGTAAATGTCTCATCTAGAGGAAGGGGACATTACATAAATTGTTTACTTGTCTTCCAAGGTGGAATCATATCATTTTAATTAGCCATTCAAATTCAAGATTTGTTAAAAATTTGTATGTAGTCAACTAACATAAATGTAATAGGCATTTAATGCTAGCAATTGGGGCTAACAGTGTGGGAGATTTGTCATTATGGTGGATAAGATTGTTGGGATCATATCATGTCACAATTGTGCAGCATTCCTCAATATTGAATTACTGCTTTGACTGTTAGCTTCGTGGCTGCCAAGTGCCTTTCTTTCTTTGACCAACCTTTTCTTGACATTGGGCAAAGGGAACTGTCAAAATGTTTGTCCTTAAAGGTGTTATTTCCAGGCACTTTGATAACTTGAAATGGTCGAGACTCCATGCCATAACACATCTTGCCTGGATCGTCAAGCCTCTCTTGGGCTTTTGTCCCACATCAATACCTAGTCATCTTCCTCATAGGTTTAGGATGTGGCCTTACTTTTTAAGTACCTTTTTAATGTCTGTTGCATACCTAGACCCAACAATTTTATTATCTTATGTAATGAGCCATTTTGTCATATTAAGTTGTGATCCTAAAGTCCTATGTACTTTGGGTTAGTGCAAATCATGTTGTAAAAGGCCTCACTATGCGAAGTAAGGCCTCAATAACAATTAGTTCCAAGTCTTCATATCACATTCCCCATCTACCACTTCTGAATTACCTATGGCTATCACTTTGGGCATGCTCAATCTGCAGCCAACAGAGTTGTTCGTCTAGCCAGTATTTTTTTTTGGATTGACCTTGAGCTGCATGAGGTTTTTGCTGGTTAAGTCCCTTAATCTCCAGTGGGCAATGCAAACCTTAATAGAATAGTACTCACGATAGAAGGGAAAGTTAACGACCACTGTAGGTGAAGCTGTAATTGGAGGTGGAACAATGTTTTGCTTCCCTTCCTTCAGATTAGTTAACATTGGGTGCTAACAAGGCTTATTTGTGCTGAGAGGCACATATTACACCTCACATCAACTTGGCCTTTTGGTGTGTATGTGCGTGGATGGGTGGTTGCATGGGGAACATTAAAGGCTGATATTGTTATATGTAATTATTAATAATTAAAAAAACAAAAAAAACAAAGAAGGTAGCACATTCAAGCCACAACATGGAATGATATGTGATGAGAGGTATCCTTGAAAGACTCGAGGCGGTAATCCCACCACAACATAAGTGTAAGAACATGGTAATTGGTATCTTGAATCTTTTGGATATGTCTTGGAACATATCAGATCCACGTTAAGATGGGTTTGTTCTAGTTTATTTTCTTCTTAAGACCAATGAGATCTTCCTTATTCTGGATTAGCTTTAGAAGTTCAGCTGATTGTAGAGGCCTCTGTTCTGTGCTAGGAAATTGCAGGGAGTAGAGTTCTGTAAGAAATTCCTACCTCTATCAATTTCCTTTCAGCTTCTTTAAACAGTACATGGATATTTAAATGTAGTAATATTACTATCCTTCAAAATGTCTTAGAGTTGGGATTGATTGTGTTAAAGTAATGGTAGGATACCTGATCATCTGGTAAAACTGCTTGGAAAATTGTAGTCTTCACTCTCTCAAACCTCATGATCTAGGAGGATTCTTTAAAAGCAATTCTAGTGATACCGCCAAGCCAATTCTCATAGCTTGTGGTAATTGCAGATCTTGTTCAACAACCTGCAATACTCTAGAGCCACATCTAGAGGTTCGTGGTACCCATGATCATCAATCCATTTCCACTAGATTCCATACACACTTTTACAGTGGGACAATGCAATATGGACAGATCAGACATGGCACCATCCATGGATGCCCCAAACCTTATGTGGTCTCTGCCAATGGCTTCCTTGGGGTCCTACACACCTACATGCCACACTGCTAAGGTCAACTCACACAACACGGTACTGCCAAATGCCAATAGTATTGTTACATTTGCTCTAGTGGGAGCGGAGCTCCTAATATGAGTTGAGTGGTTCCCCTTGTAAGGTCGAGGGGCAACACCCCTGTGGGGTGCAAGGAAATGCCTTGCGGCCAAAATTTGACCGTCAACTTTTGACACTGTTCAACTCAACCTCAGAAGTGAAGAGTCCCACATGGAAGGTCAACTGTTTTGACTTGCATAATGATTCTTAAAGCCTTCATATCTTTGTAATACATGTATACACATTCGTAGCATTAGATAGCAAGCAAATAGTAGAAGATAGACACCTATACATCTCCCTCGAGAATATGCCATGTACAAAATGTATAGATTGATAAAACTTATTGCTCCAGTTCTACGATCTTCTCCCTTATGATCAACTAAATACTATTTCATATTCCTTCCCCACACTCATGCAACACATCTAGATTCTAATTTAGGGCGTTGTCCACCGAATAGTTCCTGGGATCTAGATCACCTCATTAAATCTTAAGATGGACTCTCCCTCCACAGGTTCGGTTTGTAATATGTGGCTTTGTATATGCTGGTTTATATAGGGTTTAACCCTCTCTTATTAGGTTCTCTTGCTTCCTAGATCCAGGTCTAAATTTAGTTTTGGATATTTTTATCGTCCTTTTGGCATTCGTGATTAGCTATTGTAACTACTAGTCCTTTTCATTCCCAGACTTTGTTAATTCATGGACACAAATATAAAGTTCTTTCTTTCTTTCTACCATGCATACTAGGCAACTCTTGAAGAAGCACAATAGTGTCAAAAGACTTGAACTGGTTTGAAAATTGCGTGCTCATGTTATTCCTATGTGTACTTGGCATTGGGTAGAGATCTGAATCATCGAATTTCTTTGCCTTCCAGTCTTCACAAATAAATTCAGTGCAACCTTCTTAATGCCACTCCAACCGCTATGCAGGTTTTGGAGAAAGCACTTGGTGTTGCGCTGCCTTTGCTTGGGACCTAGTTAACCTTCTGTTTTGATCCATGACAACACAATTCTTGGAAGATGCTCTGATAATAATCAGCACTAGTAATAAAAAATGCAGTAAGACCCCACACAACTAGAGCCATATTTACAGATCTGTACGGACTGAAAGCAAAGAGTATGATATATCAGATTTCTGAGATAAAATCTATCCGGAAATCAGTGTGTATGATATATCTCTAATTGAAGCCTCTTGAAATAGCTTCTAAGTTGCCGATACGGGTACGGGTACGGATATGGGTACGAGAATCGGATACGGGGATTCAGCAATTTTTTTTTGGGGGGTTTGGATACGGCTGTACAAAAATATATATAAAAGATTAAAAAATATAAAAATATAGACATATAAGCAAAATTAACCACATATTATGCATAGAAGAAACATAATAAGTTAAGTAACCACAAAACATACTAATAATTCAATGCCAAATATCATAATATTCAATTGTCGAAACTTAGATTAGTCTTATTTATTATTACAAGTACATAATGCAAATGTTACAACTTACCAGTATGGACAAAAATAAAGACAAAAGAAAATAAAGAAGATACAGATGAATTGATTGAGTCTCACATTTTGAAAACACAGCCAGCCATTGAAACTGCAGATAGGTTTTCATACTTTATTTTGTTTTTAATTGTTTTTTGATGTTCGTGTTTCACTTTTTATCTAAGTTGCCGATACAAGTACGGGTATGGATATGGGGATACAGCGATTTTTTTTGGGTGGTTTGGATCCGGCCGTACAAAAATATATATAAAAAATTAAAAAATATAAAAATATAGACATATAAGCAAAATTAACCACATAATATGAATAGAAGAAATGTAATAAGTACAATTAATAAGTTAAATAACCACAAAACATACTAATAATAACTAATAAGTTAAATAACCACAAAACATACTAATAATTTAATGCCAAATATCATAATATTCAATTATCGAACCAAATAAAAAAATTAAAATATATTATAATCTTGTTTTTGAAATTATAAATAAATATTATAAAGGAAATAAAAAAATTAAATTACATAATAAAAAATAAAAAATTATAAAAAATGAATTAATACAAAATTAAAACAAAATGGAAAAATAAAAAATAAGAAATAAAAAAATTATAATCAAAATAAAATAAATATATATAAAAACAAAACTTTAAAAAACATAAAATAAAATAAATTAAAATAAAATCAAAAATCAAAAATAAAAATATATAAATAAATAAAAACTAAACCTAAATTTCTAACAAAATGCATTAAATAAAATATTTAAAAAAAAAACATAAAACAAAATGCAATTAAAAAAACAAAATAAAGAAACTAAAATGAATAAAAACCCTACCTGTTCTCTGCGGTCGGCGGATGCGTGCATTCGGACCTCTGCTCTTTTGCTCAAACCTAGCGATTTTCTGGTCGACCTGGTGATTTTCTACTTACTGTCACGCGTTTTTTGCTTGCAATTTTTTCCTCGCGCTCCTCCCGCACTCTCGTATTCGGGAGCATTTCCCCACGCTCCTAGGGCCTGGGGGGGCGTATCCAGTAACGTAGCTTTTTATTAGACGAAATTGCAAAAAAATTAAAAAAAACTGCTGGATACGCAAGGGATACGGGCAGGATACGTCCTGCCCCCTGTAGATACATCCGGATACGTCCCAAAACGTATCCGGGCATATCCGCAGAGGGCAGGACGTATCCTACTCGTATCCCCCTGCGTATCGAACCCGTATGCGTATCGGATCTGTACTGTATCCGTATCCGGGACCCTATACAGCAGTATCTGGTAATGTAGAATAGCTTCTATACCAATAATTTGTCTAGCTTAAAGACGACTGTTCTTTGTCCCTAATATGTTCAGCAGTTGTAGTTTAAGACCACACCTCTGCTCTGAAGGGAGCTGAGGTTATTCTCTTTCAACACAGGGACCACTCATAATAGTCAAACAGCCTTTAAAGTCACCTTGAAGGCAGGAATGGTTATATTCAAATAGCCTTCCAACTTGTCTAGCAGGCAGGGGTGGCTAACTTTTTAAATGGGAACAAGCAACTGAATCTCAAGTCTCACGAATATATTAGATGCAATGTATGTGAAGAAGTGTGATGCAAGACAAGACATGCAATACAACGCAGCAGAAAATGTGATGATAGTTAGGAGAACTTTACATGAGTATTTACAAGATATGTACAGACTCACAGGGATTTGACTGATTGATGAAATGTTTTTGAAAATGAATAACCCTGAGAGGATGCATGAAATAAGCAAAGTAAATGTGTAGTTACACGAAATGACATCTGCAGAAAATCAAAGAGCAGATACTTATGCTAATAATAAGCTGTGAAACACAGCATGAATAGAATAACTATAAAGGAAATAGAGAAGCAACTACATTTTGTTTTTCATTTTACCCTTTTCTCTGTTTTTGATAAGCAAAAGAGAAAATTTGTTTTGAAAATAGGAATTAAACTACAAAAAATGTAGTGTTAGAATCCTGCTTTTGCCAAAGTTAATATACTTCCGTCAAACCTAGCTTTAAGATCTGACTGCTGCTAAGTTGGTAACTGTGTCATACATAATTTTTAACAAAAAAGATGGTATTCATTCTGTATCGTTTGTGGGGAGAAATAACTTATGAAAGGTCTGAGACTATGGCAGGGTGCCGGATTCACTGGGCTTCCTTGACAAAGGCTCTGCAAATAGGCACTAATTTGTACCTGAACTTGTTGATGGAGCTCTGTCATGAGCTCAATCCTCAAGGGAACCGCTACTTGAAAGGCCAGGTGAGCAGCATAGAGATGGAAGCCTCTACTCTCTGTTCGATGCTGCTGGATAAACATATTTAGCTTGTTAAAATCATCCAGCAATGCAAGTACTGGAAGGAACTTCAAAATCTTATTCTGAGTTTATTGATTTTTTCTGAATTTGGTGAGCCAACTCTCTCATCTGGCATTCCATCCTTCCACCATGCTTAAACATTTAGCAGACGTGATGCTAGCAAATGTCCTTAGACTCCTTGACAATGTTTGATGTCCACCCCCTTCTCCATGCTCAAACTTTTAGCAGAAGTGATGCTAGTAAATGTACTTAAGACTCCTTGACAATGTTTGATGCCCACACCATCATTCCATACTGCTGCCTGAGGATGATTCAACTCTTGTTTAACACTTTTTCATGGTTAGAAAACTTGAAACAAAGCCTGACTGTTCTAGAAGAAAGAGGCTGATGAGAACAAAAATTTGAAGTTAAATGATTCACAAGTTTACTCCTATGATTCAATTACAGTCTTAGCACCTGGTGGGAAAGAGGTTGCAGGCCATGCCATGCCCATTTTCCTTGGACACTTAAAGCTCAACGATTAAAAGAAAGGGAAACAATTAATGCCCTTAATTAACAGCAATTTAGATTTGCTATATGAATTTTCACTCTCTATCTTAATAAATGGCATGTTACAGAAAATAAAAGAAGCAACAATAAGACAAAATGATAATTTGCCACAAAAGCCCTGTAATTAACTAGATCTGTAATGAAATTACTTCAACAATAAAGTAGAATAGCAGAAATAAATCCAAATATGACTGAAATATATCAGAATATATGATAATAGACAAGCCACTTCGAGGGGGCAACCTCCACAAGTTTCAATAAGAGCAGAATTCACACTATGATGATAAACAATTACCCACTACCTCCTATATATAGTCTATCTAGGCCATGGTTACTCCATAGGCCAACCTACTAACCAAATGAATGCATAGAGAAATGTGATATAGCATCAAAGAGGGATAAGTAAGCCACAAGTCGGCTATTCCTATCCTAATACATGCGATAAGTTAGGGGCGTAGCATGCCCTTCCCCTTCAAACCAACGTTGTCCTCAACGTTGAACAACTCTGGATGTTGTTGCAGAAAATCTTCACCTTCCCAAGTTGCATCTTCACTGCTCAGGTTCTTCCACTTGATCAGATATTCCCTAATCTCTCTGGGTCTCAACCTCTTAGTACGTGTTTGGAGGATTTTCTCTGGTTCCAAAATGACTCATCCTTCTTCATCTAGTTCTGGGAGCTCTGTCTGGGCTGAAAGGTTCTGTCCAATGACCTTCATACAGGAAACATGAAATACTGGGTGTATGCGAGATGAATGAGGTAATTCGAGCTTGTAAGCCACACTTCCAATTTTCTACAGAACCTGATAAGGGCCATAATACTTAGGAGCAAGTTTGTTGTCCTTTTTATATTGCTTCAAGGACATCTGCTTGTAAGGCTGCAAACGTACAAATACCCAGTCACCCACCCCAGAGTTTCACTCACTACGGTGTTGATCTGCTTGTTGCTTCATCATGTTTTGTGCCAAGGCCAAATTCTCTCTCAAATTAGCCAAAACCTCTTGTTGATACTAAATGTGCTCTTCCACATCTCGAACCTTGGTTTCAACCTTTAATGAAGAAGTGATGGAAGGTGGATGGTAACCATATAGTACTAGAAATGGAGACATTTTAAAAGAGGTATGGAAAGATGTGTTATACCACCATTTTGCAAGTGGTAGCCATTTAACCCAATGTTCATGTTTATCTGATACAAAACAACGAAGATACCCCTCTAAACATTTGTTAACCACTTATGTTTGTCCATCAGATTGGGGGTGGTAAGATGAGCTATGAGCTAGCTGAGTACCCAAATAGGAAAATAGTTCAGTCCAGAAATTACTAGTGAAAATAGGATCACAATCACTTACAATTATTTTTGGGGTTCCATATAATTTTAGAACTGCCTCCAGAAAAATAGCTGCTACTATACTTGCTGAAAATAGGTGTGAGAGCACAAAAATGGGCATATTTTGTAACCCTGTCCACAATGACCAAGATAACATTCTTACCTTCAGAACAAGGCAACCCTGTGATGAAATCCATGGAAACCTCCTCCCACCTTTGACCAGGAATTGCTAATGATTGTAACAGACTCGAGGTCTTAACTGTCTCATCTTTATTCTGTTGGCATATCAAGCATTTAGCCACAAACTTTTGTACATATCCTTTGAGTCCTTCCCAAAATAATTCTTTCTTAATTCTATGATAAGTTTTCAAGAACCCTGAGTGTCCCCCAATTGGAGATGCATGCAACTCCGCAAGAGTCTTATGCTTAAGCTCTGAATCTTTGCACAAGTATAACCTACCCTTATACCATAGGACATTACCTTTCCATTCAAATTTGTCAGAGGCTAAAGTACCTTGCTGGAGATTCTGAATCAGAACCTGTGTATCCTTGTCTTGCTCCCATTCTAACTTGGTTTCATCCACCCAATCTGTTTGCAACATGGACATTGCACAAAGTAAATGCTTCTGTGGATGTATCCCGTATGGATAGTGCATCTGCTACTACATTATCTTTACCCTTTTTGTAGATGATTTCAAAATCATAACCCAACATTTGGGTTACCCACTTTTGTTGTTCTTTAGATGATAATCTTTGCTCCAAAAAGTATTTGAGACTATCATGATCCGTTTTCACCTTAAAGTGTCTACCCATCAGATAGGGCCTCCATTGTTTAATTGCATGAAGAATAGCCATCATTTCTTTCTCGTAGACAGGTTTTTGTAGATTCTTACCTTTGAATTGATGACTCTCAAATGCAATGGGTCTTCCTTCCTGTATTAGTACTGCTCCCAACCCGGATCCAGAAGCATCACATTCAATAGTGAATGTCTTTGAGAAGTCTGGAGTAGCCAAAACTGGAGTGGTGCACATAGATACTTTTAGTTTCTCAAATGCTTTGGTGGTGGCATTATTCCAATGGAAGGCATCCTTTAGCAATGCAGTGAGTGGAGCCGCTACGCTGTCATAACCTTTCACAAATCTTCGGTAGTAACCTGTTAGTCCTAGGAACCCTCAGAGGTTTTTGAGAGTTTTTGGCATGGGCCATTCCATCATAGCTTTGATCTTATGGGGATCAACTTTGACACCTTCATGAGAAACAATGTGACCTAGGTACTCTACCTCCTGTACTCCAAAAGCACATTTGGATGGCTTCGCATAAAGCCAATGCTTCTCCAAAACTATCAACCCCTATTTCACATGTTGCAGATGTGCTTCTCATGTTTGACTATAAATCAATATGTCGTCAAATAAAACCAACACAAATTTCCTTAAAAAAGGCCTAAAAACAGTGTTCATCAAGCTTTGAAAAGTAGGTGCATTTGTAAGACCAAAGGGCATTACCAAAAACTCATAATGGTCCTCATGCGTTCTCAAAGCAGTTTTATGAACAATCTTCAACCTTGATTCTAATTTGATGGTACCCCAAGCGAAGATCCAATTTTGTGAAATAATTAGCACCATGCAACTCAAGTAAATCATCAATTACTGGAATATGAAACTTATCTTTGATGGTGTACTTGTTGAGTTCCTTATAATCTGAGCACATCCTCCATGTGTCATCCTTCTTCCGCACCATGAGCACTGGTGATGAATATGTGCTTTCGCTGTGCTTGATGATCCCTGTCTCCAGCATCTCATGGACCATCTTTTTGATTTCACTCTTCTGTGCATATGGATATCTATATGGTCTGATATTTGGTGGTTGACTCCCTAGAAGTAGTTGAATGGCATGATCATGTTCTCTTTTTGGTGGTAGTCCTTTTGGCATGGCCCCAAAAATAGATGGGTGGTCATCAAGAATCATCTGTAGATCAGGATGTGTAGATGCCTGTGTGGGTTGAACTTCTATGGAACATAATCGTGCAATAATTCCCTCTGCCCCCTTTTTTAGCATCTTGGTCATCTGATGTGAACTAATCAATTGTGAAGATTTTACCTATAATCCACGTAGTTCAATTTTCCTATCTTCAGAATGAAAACGCATGAATAGTTCTTGGAAGTTCATCTCAATGGTACCCAAAGTTGAGCCATTGGACTCCCAAAACAATATCTGTGCTACCCATGGGAATAGTAAACATAGGAGAATCGAGATTGTACTCACCCATAGCAAGCTTAATACTATGGCATTTCCCTGAACAATTAATTGCGCCACCATCTGCAATCATGACCTAAAATTTTGGTGCTGAATAGATGAAACAGTTCAATCGAGTGGCCAACTTATGGTTGATGAAGTTATGTGTGCTCCCCGAATCAATCAACACTGCCACCTTCTATTTCTTGAGGAAACCCACCACCTTAAGAGTTTGTGGATTGCCAATACCTACAAGCGCATGACAAGAGATTGTAGATTGGGATTCTTCAGGTACCTCCTCTATTTCTTCCTCATCATTGGAGGCATCATCTTCTTCATCTTCATTGGATCCCTCAATGTAGAATAACTTCTTATCAGCACATCTATGTCATTTGTTCCACTTGTCACAATCGAAACATAATCCTTTTGCACGCTTCTCTTCAATTTGCTGAGGGGTCAATCTGGTAGGTGGAGGAACTGTTGGTGTCGATATGCTACGATCTTTGAAGTGAGTGAATGGCCGCTTCTTGTTGGCTATGAATTTTTCCTCAGCCTTGCGTGCCATGATAATAGAATCAGAAATCTTAAGTGGATTAAACATGTGTACCTCATGTTGAATGTGGTCCTTGAGTCCACCTAAAAATAGGTCATTCAAGTTCTCAGAAATTGTCTCCACATAAGGATAGGTTCTGAAAATGATGAATATAATCTTTGACGAAGCCAGTCTGTCGCAATTTTGCCAATTGACTGAAGTAATTCTTTGTCACACTATTGCCATAGTGTAATTGCAACTCCTCTGTAAAAACTGACCAGGTGACACTGAGAGTCATCTTTTTCTTTTGAGCACACAACCATCGATACCAAATGAATTGATCAGGTTTAAGATACAAGGATGCCATGGTAACCTTCTGTCTACCTGGGATCTGATGCAAATCGAAAAAATTTTCCATTTGGTTGATCCAATTGAGTGGATCTTTTCCATCAAATTTGCGCATATTCACCTCTGGTAACAGGTTCCTCTGCGGCAATGTAGTTGGATTTGAAGTAGACTGGTTGGGAGAACCACCCTGGTGGGGTTGTGCAATAGCGATAGCTAGATGATTTGACTGATTATTTTTCAAAGCCATCATGATATCTACCAAACTATCTTGTATGGATTTCATATTAGATTGTATGCCTTGCACCTCACTTTGAATGCCTTGCACACTATAGTCAAGTTGGCTCACTTTGTGATCTATGTCAGAGAATCCTGGTACAAAGGATCTAGTACATCCGCCTTCTGACTCCATCTCTTCCTTGTTAGGAGTTTTGCCTGGAGTTTCAACACCCTTTCCTTGGCTCCGAGTTTGTGGCCCTGCCATAAAAGGGCTTTACGATGTCGACCCTGATTGGCTCTTTGACCAAGCGATTTTGGACTTATGTCGGCCTCAAATCAAAACATACAAAGAACATACCCTAGCCAAAATTTTCTAAGCTTTCCAAAAATGTAAATAACTCAGAAAAATTCTTTGAATTGTGCACTATAGAGCAATTTTATGAAAAATCATAAAATGGCGATAACTTTTGTAAAACAGAGCCAAATGATTTCTCACCTCCAGTAAAAAAATTGCAGAGAAATTCGCAACCGTTTTTTAGATATAGCCAAATTTTTAAAATTAGGGTTTCGTCCACAAGATTGCCCAAATCGCAGCTCTGGTACCACTTGTAATGAAATTACTTCAACAATAAAGTAGAATAGCAGAAATAGATCAAAATATGACTGAAATATATTAGAATATATGATAATAGACAAGCCACTTCGAGGGGGCAACCTCCACAAGTTTTAATAAGCGCATAATTCACACTATTATGATAAACAATTACCCACTACCTCCTACATATAGTCTATCTAGGCCATGGTTACTCCATAGGCCAACCAACTAACCAAATGAATGCATAAAGACATGTGATATAGCATCAAAGAGGGATAAGTAAGCCACAAGTCGGCTATTCCTATCCTAATACATGCAATAGGTTAGGGGCGTAGCAAGATCTTCCATTAATCTAATAGAGTATAAAACAAGGCTCCCAAAGAAAAGGCCCAGTAGGATATATGCTCTTAACTTATACACAGATTAAACTGAGAGAGTAAATGACAAATATACTTTAGATCTGTGAAAGTAATTGAACTGGAAAGTAGGGCTCTACCGGTTCACCAACAAAAAGTTCAAATCGAATGTCCATCAATCCAAGCGAGATCTAGACTCAATGACCCAAGTAATCGTGCATATATTTCTTACAAATCAGAAAACTATCCCCACTTTTGGGCTGTTGCTGGCAAAACTATTACGTTATAGATTGCCTCTCAATTATCATCATAGGAGGTAATATCCCTGATCATTTTGGCCGTCTTGTTAGCTTAAAATGAGTTTTTGCTACACAGAGAAAGCTTCATTGTTACGCATGTGACCTGCTTATCCTCAATAGATTGTTCCATGTATTTTTATCGATGGCCTTTTCAGAAGTAATAGAAGAAATGTTATGTGTCGTAAATTCTGCAAGCCCTTTATTCATTACTAAGATTTTTGAAAATTTTGAAATTGGCTCTTTGCTAAGCTGGAATAGTATATGCATTAAAGGGAGTTAGGTATTTTAATCTACCATAGAAAAGTAGTATGTGGTGTTAGCCAATTTTCATACTCAATTTTGCAATTTCCTTTGGCTAAGTTCAGCATCTCTTGTCTGTTTTCAATTAAATGGTGAAAGACTCGTGAAGAAACTGGTTGTTTTCTCTTCTTCGAAAGCTTTGTTTCAGCGTTGTTCAAGTGGTTTTTCCCCCTTTTTGCCCAAGTGTTGTCTCTTTTGGAAAGGTCTTTCTCTTCATTTGTCTTTTCCTTTCAAAGTTTGCCCTTCGGAACTTTTCCGAAGGGTCTCTCTTCAGATTGCCCTTCGGAAAGTTCTGAAGGGTCTTTTCTTTCCTCCAAAGGGCCCTTTGGAAAGTTTTGAAGGGTCACTTTTTCGTCCAAAGTGCCCTTCGGAACTTTTCCGAAGGGTCACTTTTTTTCCAAAGCGCCCTTCGAAACTTTTCCGAAAGGTCAATTTCTTCCAAAGTGCCCTTCGAAACTTCTTCGAAGGGTCACTTTTCCGTCCAAAGTGCCCTTCATAACTTTTCTGAAGGGTCACTTTCCTTTCCAAAGTGCCCTTCGAAACTTTTCTGAAGGGTCACTTTCCCTTCCAAGTGCCCTTCGGAAAGTTCCGAGGGGTCACTTCCCAAGCCATAAGCAGGTAAGCTCGAAGGAACAAGCAAGAGGAAAAGGTCGACAGATAGTCCAAAGGAATTCCTTTAGACAAATTGTCTGAAAGAATTCCTTCGGGAGAAAAGCCCGAAGGAAAGAGCTTGCAAAAAGCCCGAAATAATTCTTCTCGAAAAAATGTCCAGTGACGTGTAGGCGGATGTCAATTTCAGAGCAAGGAACTAGCCGTTGGAAGTAATCGGGTTTGAAAACCCCGAAGACTTGGAGCTCAGAAAGTCCGAAGTTGAGAAGGTCAGAAAACCCAAATGGGTTTGTACAGTGCAAATCGGGATTATCTAAAGACTTTACTTATAAACTTTATAAGTCAAGTAGCCAAGAAAGCTCAAAAAGGTCTTGACAGTGCAAATCGGGTTTTCAAGACTACTTAACTTATAAGCTTGATCCAACAGCTGATCCGTGACAGGCAGATCGACGGTGCAAATCAATGATCCGGGTCATTCTAGATGGCCAATGGAAAGATCAATCAATGAGCACACAGATCCCCAGCGATGCCTCTCCAAGGCAAAACAAAATGAAAGTGACTCCTTTCCACGCCATTGCACATATCGACAAGCCAAGGAGAAGCGGTTGGGCACCAAAACAGATTTCTAACAGGTGGCTCCTTTGACAGCAACCATTTTAACGCCACTCCAAATATCTCGATTTGGTTGAGCAGCCGTTGGAGAAGCATCTTCAAGACGGCAAGCCAAGGGCGTTCAAGAGGTTGACATGGATCAATCACAGTGCGCTAATGAGCATCATTGGCAAAGTCAGTGGCATTTGAAGACGGAGACTTCCAACAGAATTGATTCCTCTCCTTGGCGCCAAAAGTTTTCCTCTCTCTCTTCCTTTTGGCTATATATACAGCACCTTTGCTAGTGAAAAAAGGAGACCACGCAGTGTATGGCGAAGCCCTGCTGGAATGATTCAAGTTCTGCCTTTAAACATTTAGCATAAATTTGTTTCCTTAAAGCTTTTTCTAGATTTTTTTGGTCTGAGTGTGCAAGAGATGTATAGTGGCAGCATGTGATGATTTTCCATCTTTTTGCCCACTTTATCCTTCATACCTGAACAAGAGTTCTTAGTCTAACTGGTCACACAGTGTGTATCCAAGTGTATTGAATTTTTGTATGTGTATTACTGTCTTGAATGTGCAAAGTTTGCCTTTCAGCGCATTTACCTTGTGTCATTTTTTACACATCTCACCTCTGTGTTGAAATATTGTTGTTAGAATCTTTAGAGTTTGGGAATGGTTTGTGCTTTCGCTGTATTGTGCACTAGAATCTGACATTCATGCGGAAAATAGTTTTGGTGTATCACCATTCTTAGAATAGGATTTCTTTTTCTGTAAATTTCTAGCTCTTTTCCCTTTAAACAAGCTGGTTTCGCAGAGATTGTCTTGTAGAGACATATACAGGGAGCTAACCCTTTCAATCTAGAGGTAAATTTCCTCCATAGGCATACCCACAAGCCTGGAAATGTTCCAACATTGCCCAAATCTGGGAGAGGACTGAACATTCTCTTCTAGGGTGCAAGATTTGGAGACAACATGTGGTTTATTGGCATAGTGGATACAACACAAATTGAGATGGCGATCTGATGCCAAAGTTATTTTCATAGATTCAACTCCATGCATGGAGTAGCAAAATCTTCTTCAAGGGGAGGCATTCTTTGTGCCATAGCACTGACGTTGGAACCTCTAGGTTATCTGGGCTGCTTCTAATATTTATTAACATGGCCCCCTTGTAATAATAATTAATTATGAAAATTGCACCTCAACTTGTGGCTTGTTAAAATTAACTGGAGTTACAACTGTCCTGTTCCTATTATTCTGATAACTATAACTGTAACCTGTGAACGGGATAGAGGACAAATGAATCCAAATCCATTCTATTGAGATTTTGAGAACAACTCTTATGAAATATTATTCACTGCATTTTTCAGTAGTATTACTATTCATGCAATCAAGATCAATAGATTCTGGACCATGGTTTTTAATCTAATGAATGAACTTTGAAGTATATGAGTATGCATGGCTACTAGTTTCTGAATTTTTACAGTATGTAAAACCATATGCATCTGCAGGAACCTGAACTACTAAATTGTGTACATGCACCATCTCTTCAAAGTCTAATGTATATCGAAGCTTATAGAAAGACAATAACTAATAATTTTTTCAATAAACATGTCTATTGACAGAGAGACCATGATGCAGGTTCTGCTTGGATGGCACTGTCAAGACCATTTGTAGAGTTCATGATATGGGGATGGGACAATCTTCCTCGAACACTTCTCATGTATCATGCAAATGTCATTTCTTCCCCAGAGTTTTACTTCCACACACTTATTTGCAACTCTCCAGGATTTTCAAACACCACAGTGAATAGTGACCTGCATTATATATCATGGGATAATCCCCCAAAGCAACATCCACGTTCCCTTGGGCTCAAAGATTTCAAAAGGATGGTACTTAGCAATGCCCCATTTGCAAGAAAGTTCAAGAGAGCTGATCCGGTGCTTGACAAGATAGACAGAGAGCTTCTGGGTCGCAACAAGAATAACGTTACACCTGGTGGGTGGTGCATAGCAGAAGGGAATGATCCATGCTCCGTAATGGGTGTCAAAACTCTGCTCAGGCCTGGACCAGGTTCAAAAAGACTTAGGCATTTGGTTGTCAAGCTCTTGTCCAGGAAGAATTTTCGTGGCAGGCAATGCAAGTAATGGGAGCATTTTTTTTCAATTCTATCCTAAATGAAAAGTTCAATCCATTCTTTTGATGAGTATCACTGGGGCTCTCATACCAGAGCAAATTCCAAGGAGACATCTTAAGTGTCCGAAATCGGGTAACCATTGCAATAATTCAAGAAAAGCACAAAAAGTCTATTAGGTATTTTATTTTTTTCCTTACCTTGAATGAGAGAGAGGCATCTTTACGAGGCAGTTCTTTCTGGTTTTAGAATGTGTGTTATGGAAGTAAAAATGTAATTCCTCTTATCTACTAGACATGGTAAGGTGGACTGGCTGCCATGGACATAGAAGCTTTTTTCAAAAGATCATTTCTGCATAGGCATGCAAACCATTAGTTTTCAAATAACCTAATGTTGAATCTCAAGCTTTTCTACAGATTGTAAGGGCGCGCTGATTTTCCATTGAAGTAGTGCTAATATTTTGTGAATTTATAGTTGAGGAAGGATTATTCTCCAACTGTGTTGTTTCCGTGGAGCGCCTAGTGCCCGTTGGGACCCTATCCTACTCTTGGAAGGAGTTCCTATTCAATTCAATTTACTTTATACACCCTGAATTGGCCTATTAGGTGGCTCTTATATTTTTGGAGTTATGAGGTGCTCTCATATGTTATGTTATCTTGTAGATTAAAAAAAAAGTGCTTCATATAATGGATTTTTAAAAGAAATTTTTTTCCTTTTTTTTGTCTTAAAATTAATTTACAATGTGAATGTAAATGACTATTAATTTAATATTAATTTACAATGTGAATGTAAATGATTATTAATTTAATATTGGAACATATCAATAATACTAATATTAATAAAAACATACCAATATATAAGATGGTTACAATAATAAAGTGATTGATAAAAATTTACGGCCCACTCTCCATGTCAAAAAGAAATCGATTCAAATTAACACAAACGTTGGTAAGGCACACCTACATGAAACCAAGCCAATTCAAAATATGATAACATATTGCAAAAAATTAGGTAGAGGTTGCAGCTCAAGGAGGAGATTGCATATCACCCTTGGGAGGTTGGGCACTCCAAGAAGAAAGCTCAACTAAAGGAGGATTAAGGGCCACCCGACCATCCTGAATAGGGTTTGGAGGAGCTAAATAAACATTAATGCCCTAACCAAGACGTCGTTGAACAACATTGCCAACCAAACCACTTCCTTGCACAGGGAAGCTCTACTGTGATGGGCCAACAACATAGTTCTCACGAGGCGACAACGGACTCCACTCCCTCACTAAGGAGGATTGGAGAAGCCACTGTGACTACACGAGTGGTTTTGCTGACAATGGGGTGTCGGGGGAGGAGATTCGTGTGTTAGATGGTTTGGGGGGATGTTACTCGGAGTACAAGGAACACTCCCCCAGTGGTTGAGCAAACCTTGTAGGTGTTGGAATTCAAGAGCTACCTTCTTTGCTTGAGCTTGTAAATGCATAAAACCAAAAGAGATATCAATTACCTTGTCATTAACAAAAGAAAGACAAGATGTTTTTTCATTGTTAAACAATGTTGAATTCCAAGCTTTTCATAATTGAAATAATATGGTCTTAAAGAAATTCCATTAAAAAGCTATATGCATCGGCCACTGAGCATTATCCCCAAAGAACATCATTCGCCAAGAGAATGGTTTTGAGTGGAAGTGTTGAAAGAGGTTGTGAATCCCATGCCAAGTAGATTAGGCTTTGGGACAAGTCTAAAAGAGGTGTTTGAAGGACTCTGGTTTGGAACAAGGACACTTAGGTTGAGCAATTCCAATATGAAGAAGGCACTCCTCGAGGGGAAGACCTTGCTAAACTAGGCACCAAAGAAAATGAGCGAGCTTGGGCTCGAGCTTAGCATTCTAAATTTTGTTCAATGTGGCAAGTCAAGTTCTAGGCGAAGAATTCAGATTCTAGCCCCTGTAGAACTTGTCCAAAGCTGAAGAAAATGGTCTCATGACTTGATAGAGGAGACTTGAAGAATAATTTTTAAAATGAGTATCACAGTTCCATCTCCAATCTTTCCACCAACCATGTGGGGATTGCACACCCGTTTTATGTAGCATAACATTGGGCATCATCTCTTAGATGCATAAAATGGAAGGTAAGTATGAATTGATTAACTTGTATTTATTCTTTAGTATAGGCCAAGAAGCCCAATCACGGTAAGAAAACATATCTTTAACCTTATGAATAACTTTTTTTGAAAAGCCTTAAAGCTTTCACACCTGAGAATTTTGCTAAGCACAGATTTGAGTTGGTCATAACAAGAGACCACCAAATATTATAGTCAAAAGGACAAACCATTCCAAATACCATTGCCCACCCATTTTAAATAGGGTTTGACAACTTCAAAACCCTTCCAAGTGCTTTTAGCAACAAAAGATCCCTCAATCTTAATGGGGTCACTGATAACAATCAAGGTGTGAAACCCAATATTTTTCTATTGGCTTTACCATAAGACGAGCTAGAGGCAATGCAGTGTCTTAGAAATTTTTTCCAAGGTTCATTGTCTTCAATCGCTTGGACCACCCATTTAACACACATCAATAATTTGTTTGTAAATGTTAATAATGCCTATACCTCCTTTCTCACAAGGAAGACAACAAATATCCCAAACAACTCTATGACCCTCAAGTTTACTTAGCATTGGCCCATATTGCCAATTTATCATATGAGGCTTTAGAAGGGGCCCAATGAGAAGAATAATAGACATGGGTGGCTGCCAGAATCTTAGAACAAACTTGTAATTTTATTGTTAAAGAGATGTTTCGAAATCCAATACTCCACATTTTTCTTCACTCGATCAATGACATACTACCAAATTTCAGAGATAGAACTATTAAAGGTGATTGGAATACCAAGGAATTTTAATTTCTCTCCCTTTGGATCCACTTCCAATGATATTGAATAAGCCATTCTAGCATAGGCATCATGCCCTGTCTATAGCATTGGGTTTTGGCCCATAGCAAATTAGACCCTGAAGCTTTGTAAAAAATATCAAGGCAGTTCAATACCTCCTTCAAATAAGTTTCTTGCTTATCGAGAGTGAGAAAGATATCATTTGCAAAATGACCATTGATGAGCTAAGAGAAGTGATCAGGTAGAATAATGCCCCTGATAAATCCTCGCTCTGTCCTATGAAAAAGAAGATATTCAAACACCTCTGCAAACAAGACATACAAAGCTGAAGTTAAAGGGAAATCATGTCTAATAGAACGAAACATGCCAAGATTTGAGCCCATTGATAGTGACGCAAATCGAAACTTCATAAAAATGAAGTCTAGACCGCTAATAAAAAAAATTTGGCCAAAACCTAATCTTTGAAGCATAGCCAAAATAAACGACTACTCAATCCTATCATAGGCTTTCTCAAAGTCAAGTTTGAGGAATATGGTTCACTGAAGAGAGCTCGACAACAACAAGATTATCCAAAATGTATCTATTTTTAATGAAGTTGCTATGCTCTAGTCTAATAGTTGCAAGTAAGATAAAACGAAGATGATTCGCAAGGCCTTTGGCAAGGATTTTATAACACGGGTTGAGGAGAGTGATAGGACGTTAATTGGGATTGAGCTCTGGCTCACCGACCTTGGGAATGAACTTGATATTACCTTTGTTAGTGAAAGATCCTAAGGATTTATTTTGCAAGGCTTCTTTATAAACTTGCAACATGTCGGTCCCTACAAAATGCCAAGTAGCCTTGTAAAACTCACAAGGGAAACCATCAATACATGGGGTTTGTCATTGGTTATGCATTGCACTGCATGAAAGAGCTCCTCAAGAGTTAGAGGGGCTTCATAGAGTTTTTGATGAACAATAATAAGTTTGTGAGGCACCACATCTAAACATTATTGCAGTGCATGAACACTTTCCGCCAACTCTCCTTGGGATTGGAACACTAACTTGTAGTGGTCAACAAAAGCCGAGGAGATTTCAAGTAGGTCGATAAGACGTTGTTGAGCAAGCTTGATAGCTTTGATTTGTTCCCTAGCTTGTTTGGTTGAAAACAATTTGAAAAAATCTTTTGAGGTCTTGTCCCCAATTTTGAGCCAATGTAGTGGAGCTCATATTGATCCCCTCTAGTCGCAAGGTTATTTGCAACTTTTATCTTATGCTTGAGAGACACTACCATGGATTGCAACTGCGAATCAAAGGGAATGTGTTCAAGAAGAGAAGATATTCTTTGGTGTTTCTTGAGCACAACACCACCGACTTGCTTTCAGACCCACACACCCTATTTGCCAAAGCAACGAAGGTAGGTGGCGGTGTGAGTGATCATTTCATTCCACCACTCGATCTAACTGGCAGCATAAGACAGATGTGGTGCAAGGTTCCAAACTCTAACAATGAAATGGATGGTGCCCTTGTGGCAAAGGAGAGATGTGTTTTAAAAAAATGATCATGTGGTAATTTGAAATGACCACCATTCCACTCCACTCTACAAGTGATGGGACTATGGTCTGAGAAGACAACTTCCAGATGGATGGTGACAACTTGCCCATCAGAGGAAAAAAGAGAACATGTGTTGCTCATAAAGCATGACATGGTACAACCACTTGAGGACCCTATTAGTATCTGTACGATAGTTGGACCAAATAAACTAAGGTGAATTATTAAATGCACATTGCTGGAGGAGTGGGCCCATCAAACCCCAACAATTTTTGAAATAAAATCAAGCTTCATGTTCTCCCACACACCATTGCATTGGAAGGGCACCAACTTTGTCATCGGGATTCTCAATCATATTAAAATCACTACAAATCAGCAAGGTGGAAAAAGGTAGATTGTCAGTGAGCCATCGCCATAACGCCATTTTGTCAGGGCCATCATTTGGGGCGTATATGTTGAGAATCCCTAGGGAATAATTGTTGATGTCAAGTAAAACTCAAATAACTTGATGTCACGAATATTCGCTCGAGGCAACAACTAAGGGGGGAGATTTATTGGAAATCAAAATACTAGCTCCAACACGTCCATCTTCATGCGAAGTGGAAAAGTGAGATGCGTCAGGTGAAATAAATTTACGATTAGTCTATAGAAGAAACTCTGAAATCTCAACTTCTTGCAAATAATTAAAATCAAAATCCCCCAAGAACTGACAATCAACACACACAAATATTTTGTGAGGACTCTATAAGACCTCGAACATTCCATGATATTAAATTCATTTGGGGGAGTCTTCCATGATTAATTCTCCCTAACTATCCTCTATGTCTTCTCGGGATTCAAGTGTTGCAACCGGTTTCCCAATAGAGAATG
Source organism: Torreya grandis (assembly GCA_037957365.1). Classification (NCBI taxonomy): domain Eukaryota; kingdom Viridiplantae; phylum Streptophyta; class Pinopsida; order Cupressales; family Taxaceae; genus Torreya; species Torreya grandis. The sequence continues at coordinate 3,201,643 of JARHVA010000538.1, read as the reverse complement.
TTGGTTTGGCATGAAGTCCCCAAGTGAGATGGAATGGTGTTTAGCCCCATTTTCCTCTTAAGAAGATTCAATGCCACCGTGAGGTTCACGGTTTGCACAACCATCAAGGGGCAAAATCGCTTGCAGAGGGCATCCCAAAACAGGGAAAACTTACATGTGGTTAAGAAACTTGACTTTAAGAAGTCATCTGAAAACTGTTGAAGTGTGGAGCTAAAAGCTTCACCAAATGAGCAAATGCAAGGTTTTTGTATTTACATAGTCGCTGACGTCAGTTAGGTATCAACTGGAGGCTGCCGACGTCAGTTATGGATCGGCCGACGTCAGTCATATGCAGGGAGACAGGGACCGACGTCGGTCACCTGTGCGTTCCAAAAGTCTATTTTTGAGGCAGAACAGATTGTTTGCATGGTAAGTTTAACTGTTAGTGTTGAGTCTGCGTTTCTATTTTTTGACAGGATTGATTTGAACCTTTGATTAAGAGGGGTATCTGACGGTGGAGAATGCATAGCTCATGATCCCTAATTCTATATAATAGGGATAGATCTTCATAGCTTGTAAGTATGAGAAAAAGGGTGAATCAATTCAAGTAGCTGAATTGTGTTTGTAATTGACAGAGAGGACTCTTGAGAGAAAGAGATCTGTACATCTGAGAGGTGTGGAAGAAAAAGAGATTTCTTCAATTGTATTTCCTTCTGGAAGAGTTTAATACAAGTTTTCATTGTTTCTTGTATCTCTTATTCTTTGTTGATTCTGATTTCTAGTTACTTATTATTCTGGTTTAACTCCGTGTTTAGTTGCTTACACAAAAGTAATCAATTGTATCTATAAGATCCCAACAAGTGGTATTAGAGCTTGGATTCACTAATAGGTGGTTTCAGATTTGTTTAGTGTGTGTTGATTACATGGCACTCACATGGGTTTTTGTTTGAGTGGGAGTATAGCAATGGTAGAAGAAAGTAAACTAAGAATGAAGAAGTTTAACGTCAAGAATTATCAATTATGGAGGATGCAGATAGAAGATTATCTGTATCAGAAAGATCTGTACTTACCGTTGGATGGGGTTTCAAGTAAGCCCACAAATATGCAAGATGAAGAATGAAATGTTCTTGATAGAAAGGCTCTGGGATCCATAAGGTTGAGCTTGGCATCTTCTGTGATTTCCAACTTGTCACAGGTAAAGACAACAGTAGAGTTAATGGATACTTTGGCAAATTTATATGAAAAGCCCTCAGCGTCGAATAAGGTATATTTTATGAAGCAATTATTTAATTTGCAAATGCAAGAAGATGGATCTGTATCTAGTCATCTTAATGATTTCCATGCAATAATAAATCAGTTAAATTCAGTCAAAATAGTTTTTGATGATGAAAATAAGGCTCTCTTAATTTTATGCTCTTTACCTGAAAGTTGGCATAGCTTGGTAATGGCAGTTAGTAATACTGCATCTGCTATAAATATCTTGAAAGTAGATGATGTTGTTAGTGTAATCTTGAATGAAAAAAATCGCAAAAAAAGCACATAGAAAACATCAAGTAATGCTTTAAGTATTGAAAGTAAGGGAAGGCAAAAAGAGCAGCGCAAGCAAGGGAGATCAAGGTCTAAGTCAAAGATGAGAGGTAGATCCAAATCCAAAAATGGAAGAAAAATAACCTGCTGGAATTGTGGAAAGATAGGGCATGCAAAGAAAGATTACTAGTTGCCGGTTAAAGAAGAAAATCAGCATGAAGGTAAAGAAGAAGCAAAAGTTGCAGGTATTGTTGCACAAGATGCTCTTATATTTTTTTGGATAATAAAATAGAATCTTGGGTTTTAGATTCTGGTGCCTCTTTCCATGCAACCCCAAATAGAGAATATTTCAATGATTATGTCCAAGAAGATTTTGAAATAGTTTATTTAGGGGATGATGAGCCTTGTAAAATTGTTGGCAAAAGAAAAGTGCAGTTGAAATTGCAGAATGACAACACATGGGTGTTGAAAGATGTCATGCATGTACCCATCTTGAAGAAAAATTTGATTTCTGCAAAAAAGTTGGGGGATGAGGGTTGCAAAGTAACTCTCACAACTGAATCTTGGAAGGTTTTCAAGGGTGCACTTGTATTAGCCAGATGTAAGAGAGTAAGTACTCTCTATTTATGTAATTGTATTACTGATCATTCTCCTTCTGTATTATCTACTTCAGATGTAGATGCAAAGTTGTGGCACTGTAGGCTTGGCCACATGAGTGAGAAGAGAATGAGTGTTCTTAAGTCAAAATGTAAGCTTTCAAATTTGAAAAGCATAGATCTAGATTTCTGTAAGCATTGTATTTTTAGGAAACAGAAGAGAGTGAAATTTCTCAAAACTGAGTCAACAAAAAAGACGCACAAGTTGGAGCTTGTTCACACAGATGTGTGGGGACCAGCTCAGGTAGCTTCTATTGGAGGATCACAGTATTATGTTTATTTCATTGATGATGCTACAAGAAATGTATGAATTTATCGCATAAAAAAAAAATTGATGTTTTTGATACATTTAAGAAATGAAAAGCTTTAGTTGAGAATGAAATAGGTTTGAGATTGAAGTGCCTTAGATCTAACAATGGTGGTGAGTACTACAGCAATAAATTCAAAAGTTACTGTTTTATGAGTGGAATACGCAGGGAAATGACAGTTTCAAGGACACCTCAGCAAAATAGAGTTGCTAAAATGATGAATAAAACAATATTGGAGCGTGCACGGAGTATGAGGTTGCATGTTGGTTTGCCCTTACAGTTTTGGGCAGAAGCTGTAGATACTGCGGTTTACCTGATTAATAGAGGACCCTCTACTACCCTGGATGGTGGAATTTCAAAAGAGGCTTGGACAAGTAAAAAAGTAGATCTTTCGTTTCTCAGAGTTTTTGGTTCTGAAGCTTTTGTGCACGTTGATAAAGAAAATAGAAAGAAGCTGGATGCTAAATCTATGAGGTGCACTTTTATTAGTTATGTCTCTGGAGATTTCGAATTCCAGTTGTGGAATCTAAGAACTAACAAAATAATTAGAAGCCGTGATGTTGTTTTCAATGAGAAGGTGATGTACAGTGATCAACTCAAGAAGCTGAATAATACTGAGCAGAGCAATGCTGATTTGGACGAGGTGATGATCTAAAATAAGTTCACGGAAAAGAATAATCACTTACAAGAAAACACAGACATAGACGGTCAGGCAGGAACCGACGTCAGTCACACAGGAACCGACGTCGGTCAGGTGGAATCGACGTCAATCAGGGACATACCCAGAGATGATCGAGATCGGTCACTGACAGAGAATTTAGGCGAACAACAAGCAGTGAATGAGTCTCATATGCCCATGAGGAGGTCAGAAAGGGTAAGTAAACCTCCAATTCGATATTCTCATTCTTTATTCTACTTGTTGCTCACTGATAGTGGAGAACCAGAGAGTTTTGATGAGACAATGCAGGTAGAATTCCGAAAATAGTGGGAGCTTGGCATGAAAGAGGAAATTGATTCCTTGAAAGAGAACCAAATGTGGGATTTGGTTGAGTTGCCAGTTGGAAAGAGAGCACTGAAAAACAAGTGGGTTTACAGGTTAAAGGAATGTGAGAATGGACAAATGAGACATAAGGCCAGGTTAGTAGTAAAGAGATTTGCACAGAAACCAGGTATTGATTTTGGTAAAAAAATTTCTCCTGTAGTAAAAATAATTTTTATTCAGACTGTATTGTCTTTAGTTGCTATTGAGGATTTGCATCTTGAGCAGCTTGATGTTAAGACAACGTTTCTTCATAGAGATTTGGATGAAGAAATATATATGAATCAGCCGGAAGGTTTTGAGGTCAAAAGTAAGGAGAAACTTGTGTGCAGGTTGAACAAAAGCTTATATGGTCTTAAGCAAGCTCCTAGACAATGGTATTTGAGGTTTGACAGGGTTATGATTGAGCATGGTTTCAGTAGATGTCAATCTGACCATTGTGTTTATTTTAAGAGATTGGATAATGGTAATTATATTATCTTGTTACTGTATGTAAATGATATGCTTGTTGTAGGTTCACACATGCAGGATATTAGTGAACTTAAGGTAAAATTAGCGCACACATTTGCCATGAAGAATTTGGGAGCAGCAAAGAAAATCTTTGGCATGAGTATCAAGAGAGACAGAAAAAATCACAGTTTGATTTTGTCTCAAGAGGATTATGTGAATAAGGTGTTGAAAAGATTCAATATGTAAGATGCAAAACCGGTAAGCACACATATGGCTGGACACTTCAAGTTGAGCAAAGAATAATTTCTTAATTCACATGATGAGGTAAAGTACATGAGTAGAGTTCCATATGCTTCAGCAGTTGGGAGCTTAATGTATGCAATGGTATGTACTAGACCTGATATTGCCCAAGCAGTGGAGTTGTCAGCAAGTTCATGGCCAATCCAGAGAAGAAACACTGAAAAGCAGTTCAGTGGATTTTCAGATATCTGAGAGGGACCAGGAGTAGGGATTTATGTTATGGAGGGTCAAACACTTCTCTACATGGATATGTAGATTTGGATATGGCAGGGGACTTGGATGACAGAAGAAGCACCACAGGTTATGTTTTCACTGTTGGTGGTACGACTGTTAGCTGGATTTCAAAGTTGAAGAAGGTTGTTGCCTTGTCTACTACAGAGGCAGAATACATTGCAGTCACAGAGGCTAGCAAGGAAATGATATGGATGACACAGTTCATGGAAGAGTTGGAAAAGGAGCAAGAGAGTTGCAGATTGTACAGTGATAGTCAAAGTGCAATTCATTTGGCAAAAAATTCAGCGTTTCATTCAAGAACCAAACATATACAGCGTAGGTACCACTTTATTAGACAGGTATTGGAGGATGGTGAATTGAAGCTAGAAAAGATCCATACAGATAAGAACCCTGTTGATATGTTAACAAAGCCGATAACAAAGGAGAAGTTGAATCTTCATTCAACTTTTGTTGGTCTTCAAGGTTGAGCTTGAAGATGGAGAAACAAGCTAGAGGATGTTGTATAGGTACAAGTGCAGCTGTTTATCTCCAAGTGGGAGATTGTTGAGGTGTGGAGCTAAAAGCTTCACCAAATGAGCAAATGCAAGGTTGTTGTATTTACACAGTCGCTGACGTCGGTCATGGATCGACTGAAGGCTGTCGACGTTGGTTATGGATCGGTCGACGTCGGTCACCTGTGCGTTTTAGAAGTCTATTTTTGAGGCAAAACAAATTGTTTGCATGATGAGTTTAACTGTTAGTGTTGAGTTCGCGTTTCTATTTTTTGACAGGACTGATTTGAACCTTTGATTAGGAGGTGTATCTGACGGTGGAGAATGCATAGCTCATGATCCCTAATTCTATATAATAGGGATAGATCTTCATAGCTTGTAAGTATGAGAAAAAGGGTGAATCAATTCAAGTAGCTGAATTGTGTTTGTAATTGACAGAGAGAACTCTTGAGGGAAAGAGATCTGTACATCTGAGAGGTGTGGAAGAAAAATAAATTTCTTCAATTGTATTTCTTTTTGGAAGAGTTTAATACAAGTTTTCATTGTTTCTTATATCTCTTATTCTTTGTTGATTCTGATTTCTAATTACTTATTATTTTGGTTTAATTCCGTGTTTAGTTGCTTACACCAAAGTAATCAATTGTATCTGTAAGATCCCAACAAAAACTATGAGACTGGTGAGGGTTAACACGGGGCAACAAAATTTCTTCACTCCTTGGAGAAGGATTTCAAAACATGAGGACATGGATTGGCTTAAACCCTGGAGAAGTTGCAGTGGATTTTGTGTCTCATTGTTTGAATGTCAGCGTGTGAAAGTTGAATGTGTGCATCTGGTAGGATTGTTATATCCAAATGATATACCAAAATAGAAGTGGCAGGGGATTAACATGGACTTTGTCCAAGGGTTGTCATTATCATGGAATTGACATGATATGATCTTAGTTGTAGTTGATAAACTAACCAAGGTAGCCCACTTCATACTAGGCAACTTGACAAATGATGCACCTATGCTTGCGAAGAGATTCATGAAAGAGGTGTACCGATTGCATGGATTTCCAGAAAAGATCATTTCGGATCGAGATCTGAGAATGACTTCTAGATTTTGGTTGACTCTGAATTTAGCGCTTGGTACACAATTAAATTTCAGCACTGCTTATCACCTAAAAATCGATAGACAGATAGAGAGAGTTAACTAGGTTTTAAAAAATCTCCTTCGTATGTATTGCATGGATCAACAATACAAGTGGGAGGAGTACCTTCTATCGGTTGAGTTTGCTTACAACTCATACCAATCAACGTTGAAAATGGCTCTGTTTGAGGCATTATATGGAAGGAGGTGTAGAACACCAATCAGTTTGGACATGTTAAAGTTTAGGGTGGTCGTTGGACTTAAAATGCTTATGAAAATGGAAGAACAAGTCAGGACAATCAGGTAGAGGTTGGTCGAGGCTAACGATAGACAAAAAAGTTATGTCAATTTGAAGAGAACAACAAGGTAGTTTTTTGTAGGTGATAAAATATTTCTGTAGGTTAAGCCTCAAAAAAGCTTAATTAAGTTCGAGAAGTCAGCAAAACTTTCACCTAGATATGTAAGACACTTCGAGGTTTTGGAAGTGGTCAATCCTGTAGCATATAGGTTTGTTTTGCCACCAGCTCTAGCTCTTTTGCATAATGTCTTCCATGTGTCTTATCTTAAAAAGTATGTTGTTTATCCTTTACATGTGTTGGATCGGAATGCTTTGTAGGTTCTAGATCCCGGGGTGGTCATAGTAGAATCGATCAGAATAATTGACACTTGTAAACTCAGTTTGTATAATATAAAAGTGTTAAAGTGGAAGGTCCAATGGGACCAATATTTTGAAAATAGTGCCACTTGGGAAGATTATGATGAATTTTACATGCTATTTTTACATTTATTTGTTTGATATATTGTTGTATATCATTGATTTTTTGTTGGATTATATTTTAAATTCAGAACTTATATTTGAATAAGTGTCATTGGGACGATGACCGGCTTTATGGGGGAAGGATGTCACATCCCAATTTCTCTCTAAGCTTAATAACCTTTTGATTCGTGAATGTTCATGGTTATTATTTGATTAACTACTATTTGATTAAACCTTTTTTCATATGTCGATTATGAGACAATTATATGTTTCTTAATTTACATGATTGATTAGCTATGGGTTAGATATACTTTTATATTGTGTACATGATGATTATGTTTGTTAGTTTATACAATAGTATTTTGTGCATTATATATATGTTTCAGGATAACTACCTTCATTGTTGTGAGGTGGATGTAGGATAAAGTCATCTCTTAGAGTGTGACAGAGGGAGGACATCATCGGAGAGGGTGTTGTAGATGGAGGCGTTAGGGAAAAACTAGAAATCCATGCACACACCATGATAGATTAACATGTTTTATATTCATTGCTTGATCTAGATAGTTGTAGTATATATTTTGTGTTATCTGCATTTAAATGATCACTAATATGCTTCGGTTGTGATCTTGATTTCTGTTTGGTGATCATGTTGATTTAGTTGCACGATTGCACAAATTTGGTTGTCATCCTTAGATTTATTCATATAATATTGCTTAGTTGAATGAGTGAATCTGTACATGTACTTAATTTAAAGGAATGTTTATGAGATAACATCTTGTCTATAATACCTTGCTAAGGAATGTAATTACATGTGTTCAGTAGACTCAGTTTAGTCTCCATAACAGTTAATTGTTTGTTAACTAAACATTATCACACTGCTAAATGCCATATTATTATAGATTGTCATTGTGCTAAAAAGTGATTTGTGTTTTGACTAATGGTTATTAGCAGGGTCTTGGTGCTTAATCATTGTTAGTATTGTTATAAAAGTGCAAATGATTTAATGACCTTGTAGAAGTCAAATGCTTTAGTAATAACCTATGTTAAGGCAATGTCAACAATATCATTAATAGTAATATCATTGCATTTGATTTATGATTATAATGTTTGATAGACTTTCTATTTGGTCGAAGGACTAGTTATTGACTTATACTTTATCGACATAATCATTTGAAGTTATAATGTTTAATGACTTTTTAAGTCGATGTTAATGGGGTCAAACTCATTGTTAATAAGTATAGTTTATATGGGTTTGGTGAAATCATTGCTAACATGAATATAGTTTGAAGAGTTTATTGTTTAAATGTAGAACTTTCGAGATGATTAGAGTTTCTATAATGGTCTTTGACTTGAGTTAATAAGCATCGAGCAAAACCATTAAGCAGTTCGCAGATTTCTGAATGAGGAAATTATGGTGACTATTAGTTCAGTTTGGTTTGCATGAAGAAAACACCTAGTTCTATGGAAGTGCATTGTGAGTTAGTTAATCATGGCAAAATGAATGGAAAGTTCTATGGCATGCAATTAGCATGAAAATGGATAAAAAGGAGGAAGAAAACCCTGGATGGGGCGTAGATAATGACAGGGATAGAAGAGAAAGTGGTTCGAGCTTACAATGGGAGCAAAATTTGAATCATTGGCATATAGACTTCTCTTCCAGGTTGGTGTTGTATTTAATTTCCTAGATGAATTAATGGATGAATTATGTCAATGATTTCATAAAGGTTTTAGTGTTTCATTTTTATGAAATTATAAAAAAAATGCACTGAATGTTGGGCCCTGTGGATGGCTCGACCATCCACAGAACCTAACATACAACCCAATAAACCTTAATTAAATGGCTTGAGATTTTGTGTTCTTTTTCATACTGTTTAGAATACCTCAAGGAACTATTTTGTGTGTATATACTTGACTCAAATTTCGATAACCCTAGGAAAATTCTACAGAGTAAAACTATGTCTTTAGATGGGTACCTTTACTTAGACCTAGTAGAGTCTTGGACTCAATATTTTTATTTGCCTTAATATTCAAGCTCAACTCGAGTCAATGAAATATTAGTTCAAGATAAAATTTTAAAAACCTTGAAACAGGTTTCGACTGTGTTTAAAGGTTGTTTAGTGGAATAGAATGAAATTGGGTTTATTTCATTTATCTAAATGATAAATATATACATATACATGGATATGTATATACACCCTATAAGACTTTAGTGACCTGGAATATATATATATATATATATATATATATATATATATATATATATATATATATATATATATATATATATATATATATATATATATATATGAGTATTCAATTAAATGATACGACGTCTACTATAGGTGATTGTGGATTGACTTTACATTGAACATATATTTGGAAGTCGACTGGTTTTCGTTTGTAAGAATGAAATATAAATGATCATATTTATATACTAAGACATAGGATGACTTCAAATTGCCTATAAGATTTATGTGAGTATAGTCAAGGACATGTTGAAATCTGGTTACAAGTCATATAAGCCAACTTATATATGTGTTTGTCTTTTATATATACGGATGATTATATAGCAAAACTCATAGATAAGCATTTGGATAGGTTTGTATTATAACTGTGAATTTGAAGTTTGGTTAAATTGTGATTTGAGGGATCTAAGTTTAGTTATTTAATGTAAACTGTATAAATACAGTCGGCCAAGATAGTCTTTGGAATGAGTGTTGGACACTTTAAATAAAAGATTGTTGTTTACTAAATATAAACATGAATAAGTTCGATATAACCTACATATGTTTAGAACTGTAGGATACAGTTCGCCGAGGCTATATAAGGTTGTATGTTTATTGATATATTTTTGTACATATGAAAATCTGCTTTTTAGATATAGGTCGTTGAGTGTATTACCAACTAAACATTATATATGTAAGGATTTTGAATGGTTTGGTAATTTAATCTTAGTTGAAAAATATGAAAAACAATCTTAATTGATAATGGAAAATAATTAGAACATTATGTACATTGACATAGATGATTTGCATATGACAATGTACATTTAAGTATTCAGTGTTGGCTGTGCTTTTAAGTACTTTTGCATTGGTTTATTGGTTATGTTCAAAACCACATCATTCTAGTTATGTTATGTTATAATTAAAAAGAGAAATAGTGCATAGCTAAATATGTATATGCATCTGCATTATACACAATACTCATGAGAATTATGGACAGAATAATAAGTCCATTTAGATTATAACGTATTTACAAATGCATATACAGTTTGATGTTTATATTATGCTATTTATATAGCAAGGTAATATGGTTGCTTTGTTATGTGATTAATGTTTTATTGAAGCATTAAATATAAGGGATTTTAAAAGATAAATACATGTCATATTACGTGGTTATGATTAGCTTATTGTTATATTTGTGAAATATGGAACAAATAAATAAGTTGTTGATTAATGTTATTTGATGGATGACATAACATTTATAGTTACATATTGATATTCTATAATTAGAAGCCTCGACATGTTTCTTACATGGATGGTATGTAATTAATGGGGGTCATTTTTGAATTTATTTATTGTAGTAAGAATTTTGAGCACAATGGATTAAATCATGCAATTAAAAACCCAAAATATCCAACTGCCTAAGTAAGATCTAGAGCCATTAGGATCAAATGCAAATAGATAAATTGATCATTCAAATCAGCACTATAATCATAAAGCTAATTGCTCCAAACCAAGATCAAACGGATAAAAAATAAGAGGATTGGATTGAGATTATCTTAGACTCAGATTTTTGACATTATGTTGGTATGATCAAGGATGTTGATGATAGATTCGAGGATTAGATTAGCATGGACTTAGTAGATTTATTTTTTATTTCTAGTTTAGCATTGAGACTTCATGAGTTTTATGGATGGATTGGCCATTTAATTTAGCCATGGAGAAATGACTTGTTTATATAAAAAATGGAGGGAAGAGTCAATGGTTATAATTAAATCTTGGGCCATTAAGATTAATGGTTGAGGATTTTCCAAGGAATTTTTAATTCCTTGAAAACCTTTAGAATAAAGGGTTCTAGATGGGAAAAATCCTCTTAGGGACTAATTAGGATTAGATAGGGGATTAAATAGGGATTAGGTGGGTAATTAAGGACTAGGGGTGTAGGAGCGTGTAGGAATAGGCTTAGTAGGTGGGTAGGTGGGTCATAGGAATTTAAAATTCTCAAATAATAGATAAGTGGAGTTAAGATAACATTAAAAGATGATTACAGAAATTAATAGATTGGTGGGGTGGAATAAAGGTTAGCAAATGAAGAAGTGATGAGGGAAATATTAGATAAATGATTAAAAAAGGGTGATAAATGAGATAAGCAAAATTAGTGTCGATTAATAGTAATATTAGTAACGTTAAATGAAGTGAGCAGATTTAGGTGCATACATTTTGCCTCTCTTTGAAGGGCATTGCAAGTGGAGCGAAATAGGAGTAATGATCTTTCAAAGAAAAACCATTTCATAGATGAATGTTAGCAGATGATGTTAAGGGATATAATGCCCCCTCGAGGAGACATGCAGGGAGGAAGGAATCGGATGGCCACTCGAAATAAGAAACGAGGGGTGGGATGCGATGCATAGACGAGAGGATGGGAGGCACGATGTTGAGGTAGATGATGAAGAAGATGGATTTGACTTGAGCAATGGGCTACAAAGTGATGATGCCCTTAGTAAAGACATGCACATGGAATAGAGATGACTAAGTCATAGTTATCGACACATCCCAAGGGGGAATCAACCATAACATGGTGATGATAAGATAAAAGGCTATAAGTTTTTGACGTATCCTAAACAAGAATGCATGCAAGGGAGAGTTGTAGGGCAGGATAAGACAATGATTTGATAAGATTAATGAGGGTTGTAGCTCAAAGCTAAAGTTGAGTAATATGATGGAGATGAAAAAGAAGAAATGATATGATCGAGTGACCAAAGATGAAGGGGAAGAATTAGACCACAGTGTATCGAATCAATAAGCCATAATGTGATCAATAATGATGATGCCCCTAGCAAGAACACATGCAAGAGGACAATAGATGATAAATTTATGGTCCTAGTCATGCCTCAATCGAGGAAGGAAAGCGTAAACTTTTAATGATAAATTGACCAATCAGTGATGATGGAAGAAAATATGGATGTGATATTGTCAGGCCTAATCGACAGGTGCAAGCGATTGATGAAAAGATTAAGGAGATGATGGAGAGGATGGTGATTGATCAATATATTGATTGATTAATGATTGATATTATAGCTCAAAGATGTGACTAGATGAAAGACAAGATAGATGATGGATGATCGGAAAAAATGGGAGAATGGTCAAGCTATCTTTGGACACTGAAAAGTGGACAAATGTTGCCTACAACTGTAAACTTTAAATGATGAATTGACCAATCAGTGATGATGGAAGAAAATATGGATGTGATATTGTGTGGCCTAATCGACAAGTGTGAGCGATTGATGAAAATATTAAGGAAATGATGGAGAGGATGGTGATTAATCAATAGATTGATTGATTAATGATTGATATTATAGCTCAAAGATGTGACTAGATGAAAGACAAGATGATGGATGATGGGGAAAAAGGGGACACTAAAAAATAGACAAGTGTTGCCTACATAGTCTGAAAATATCTCAGGGTGATATAGTTCTGACTAGATGATAGAGGATGACGAGATAGAGTAGAAGATGATTATGATTAGTGATTAGAGGATGATGTTAGTGATAATCGATGGATGTTAGTCAGATGGATCAAGAGTATTAGATTAATGATGGGAATAAGGATGATTATACTATTAGATAAATGATGAAGGTGTATATGATCAAGCGGTCACAATTGTCATAAGGCTCATCATAGTCTAAGCAATCCAATACATATGGCACTTGACAATATGCTCCATGATATAAGTATGACCAAGATGACATTGTGCCAAAGTGCGTAAAAGGGAGAAATAACGAAATTTGCATCATCAAGGGCACTTATAAGCATTATTATAGATTTAATGACCTCATAGCATCTTCGTTCATTACCCAATAGACAAAAAGAGACACAATGCAACACAGACTTAAAAGATAAAAACAAAAAAAAACATACAAACAAGTCAAACAACATAGAATAGAAAAGTAACATACACAATTATTTACATGTAGTGCCATTATGTCTTGTCAAATTATTTTGATTAGAGTCTATGGGATAAGTGATTAGGTGATGAGTTGGAATAAGTTGGTTATGATGATGATGATGTGATTTTAGATTTAGGATAGACTTGGATTTGGTTCGTGATTAGGATTAGGAGTTGGGTAAGGATATGGATGTGGATATGGGTTTTGAAGATTTGGATAATCATGATTAGGATTAGGATTTAGGTAAGGATATGGAAGTGGGTATGGATTTTGAATTAGGGGAGGGTCTTGGATGAGGATTTGGATATGGAGACCGAAATGAGGATAAGGATCTGAATAAGGATATGGATTTGGACTAGACGAGGGACTTGGATGAGGATTAGACTGCGGAAGACAAGAGGACAAGATGACTAGGTTGCTGGGACGAGGCAAGATGATGAGAGGATAAGATGGATAAGACCTGAGATAAGAGGATTGGGACATTTAGGACATATGACAAGATGACATGTGACGACAATTTATATGTTTTGGGATTTTATGGATTGTATATTTTTATTTTTATTTTTTTGGGGCATATTTTAATTTTTAGGGTTTTTTGGAATATATATGTACACTATATAAATGGAGTTACTAGAAAAGGGAAGACCAAGCTTAGCAACCAAGATAAAGGTGGATGGAATAATGGATGGGACAATAAAAAGATGAGGGTAATGTGAAAAAAGGGATGAAGACCAAGGAAGAAGGGACTAGGGATCGCTAATGACCACATCATGGAGGAACCAGATGTTTAGTTGCTTGAGTGTCCCTTGGAGGATACACCAAGATGATTTCAGAACATGTCTCAAGACATCTGCCACTTCCTTATGAAGGTCAAGACAGGAAGGAATGAGAGATAGGATGAACGATATGATGGTAGACGATGGGTAGGAATAATGGACCAAGGGATAAGATAGACATGGATGACATGGAGGGGATTGACAAGGGATATGAGATGGATAGATTTTGCCCCTAAGTGTTGATGTACAATGCAGATAATAAATTATTTTAACATGATGTCAAAAACTAGTTTTCATCATGGTACTTACTCAATGTGCCAAAAGATTAGTTTTCACCATTAGATGAATATTTTTTAATTTTTTGACTTTTTTTATTTTTATTTTATTTTTTGAATTTTTTTATTTTTGGTTTATTTTTTTGAGTTTTAACTTTTGGGCATCTTGATTTATTAGATATGGGTATGAGATGCGAGAATGCTGACATTGTCATGATCTTTAGCCAACCCCTGTTCTGAAAATGTGTGATGCTAGGATCACGTTGTCACCACTATATGTATTAATGTCCTTGTGATCTTTGATGATTATCAATTTTGATCCCTCCAGATGTTTAGGTCAAGTATCTTTGTCACCCTTGTAAGAGACAATGTTGTCTGAGTAGGTAATGTGAGGCATGGGTTGGATTAGATCTTGATGTTGATGAGGGTGTATGGGACTTGAATGGAGTATAGGATCATGACAGGATGGTGTGATGGGTGATTGGGGATTAGGACTAGCAGTCACATACATTATTGGAGATGTTGGACATTCTACATTTGATTGGTCTCATTGATAAAAGATTGTAGGAGATCCAAGATCCTTTTATTTTGTGGTTCATCTCTGATTCAATTACTTTATTACATCATGATTTCACCTTATGTTGTATAACCTTAAATGATCCAATACTCAAAAGCTCTGGTTGATAAATATCTCAATAGCATAGAAATAACACAGTAACAATGAATTCTCTGAGAAGAAATGTAGTATTACTCAAGATCACAATACAAATATATGCTTATCTCTGAGAAGAGATGTCTGATTTCCATTTCGGGTTACATCTTCATTTATACATGTTTTGAAGGTGTGGGGAGGATATGGAAGGTCACAAATCTCGAGGGAGATGAGCTGGTTTGACTTCCACGATTTACAACAATACAGAATTCGAGGATTTACTATTTTTAGAAACTTACTATTTTTAGACTGCACTACTAAAATTGAAATTTAGGACACTTTCGATGGGTTTTAGGGGGTCAAACTTCATTGAGTAGAGCTCCATGCCATTTCACGATGTTTCCCTCATTATTAGCTTTCCAACGGTTCAAACGGCGAGTCAATTAGAGCTACGGTGCAAAAGTTATGGCTCCCGAAAGTTCCGCCACCAATTGGGGTGGACCCATCACCCGAATTGTCATCTGAATTGTTGTCCGGATCATTCCTCCCTCCTTGAGAAGCAATGGTCCCCATTGCATCAAGATTTTTCATCAAGTGTGGTAGTTTTACTTCGATTTGATTCCTGTTGCATACTTGGAAGGGACTGTGATTTATGGAATTGTGCAGGGCACGATTGTTCACCATTTCTGTTTGACCATCAGTCTGTGAATGGAAGGTTGTGAAATTATTCAGCTCGATATCTATTTACTTTTGCTATTGTGTCGTTTGTGTAGTTAGGGCTGTAACATTGCCCCTTTTGGATTCTTGTGGCTTGACCACCATGAGAACAAAAATTTTGGCACTAATCAGAGAGACAGATGTAGAAGGTGGTACTTCTGGTACCCTGTAGCGCCATGTTCCAAGAATGAGAGTGATCCTTCTAGTTCTTGATTCATATATACCATGTCGATCATACATGAATGGCTGACCAAAGAGTACATCACAAACATCTAGATTGACCACATCACATAAGTGCTCATATTGGAAAAGTTGTATTGCATATGAGAGAAGACATTGGTGGGTGACACGGAGGTTTCTCCCTGGACTCAACCGTCTAATACTGTATGGTTTTGGGTGAGGCTTCATAGACAGATTCAGGGTTTTCACAACATCAGCAGAGATTAAATTCTTTTGACTTCCACTATCAAGAATGAAATGTAGAGGCTTACCTTTCACCCATAACTTAGAGTGAAACAACATTTCCTTGTCATCTAGCATCTTGTCATGTGTCTGTGATGAAACAATAATGGCTTCAGGATCAGCATCTATAATTTCTTCTTCAACCTCTTCAACTGCAGGGTTTGTATGAGGTAGAGCAGAGGATTGTGACTCAGAAAGTAGTGATTTGATAGCTCGACATTCTTATTTGGAGTGAGTATCAGATTTGTGATAATCACACTTCCCAGTCTTTCCTTCCTTTTGCTTTCAATTTTGCCCTCGTGTTTGACTTTCTTTGTCACTTTTTCATTTTGAAGACTGATTCTTCATATTAATTCTTCCATGCTTCTGCTAAATCTTCATTGCGAACTTGTATGCCTCACTGATGGTTTCCAAATTGAAGAGTTCCATTTCTCCCCGTATGTACCATTGTAGTCCGCCACGATATTTGAGAACCTTGTGTTTCTCACTTTTTTGGATGCCTAATCTCGCAGATAGAGAATGAAAAATGTTAGTGTAATCTTGAACAAATTGTTCCTTACCTTGGCGAAGTTGTTGCCACTCTATATATAGATTGTCATATGCTCCGATGGGGTAGTATTCTTCCTTTACAGCATCTATGAAATCATCCCATGTAGGTTTTGTCTCAAGGCCAATATCATCTACACTGAATCTCTTTTTGTATACTTCCCACCAATTTTTGACAGGCAATGATGCTTTCAAAAGAGCAAAAATAATCTTCTCTTTATCGGTGAATTTATTTAGAGAAAAATAAGATGAAAATTGATCCAACTAATTTTCTACTGCATCAGCATTGATTTTGCCATCAAATGTAGGGATATCAAAATTCACCTAAACCTTAAAGGGTGTTGGGCCACTGAAAGGATGTGCAGGTGTGGATGAGGAGCCATAATTTTCCATCGAGATTTGTTAGAGAATTTGAGTGAATTGTTGTAGCATCTGCGCTTGTTGTTGTTGGAGGGCTTCATTCACCATTTCTTTGAAAAGATTGGATGCCTCGGTGTTGTCCGCCATTTGAAGTTGTTTGGAGCAAATAGGTGGATATTCTACTGGTTCTATTTTCTACCCAAGCTTCCAGTAATCTGACCTCATCCTCGGGATCATACACTCTAAAGACAAACTGCTCTGATACCACTAATCCAAAACTCAGAAGTTCTGGTTGATAAATATCTCAATAGCATAGAAATAACACAGTAACAATGAATTCTCTGAGAAGAGATGTAGTATTACTCAAGATCACAATACAAATATATGCTTATCTCTGAGAAGAGATGTTTGATTTCCATTTCGGGTTACATCTTCATTTATACATGTTTTGAAGGTGTGGGGAGGATATGGAAGGTCACCAATCTCGAGGGAGATGAATTGGTTCGACTTATATGATTTACAACAATACAGAATTTGAGGATTTACTATTTTTTAAAAATTACTATTTTTAGACTGCACTACTAAAATTAAAATTTAGGACACTTTCATTGGGTTTTAGGGGGTCAAACTTCATCGAGCAGAGCTCCATGCCATCTCACGATGTTCCAACGGCGAGTCAATTGGAGCTACGGTGCAAAATTTATGGCTCCCAAAAGTTTCGCCACCAATTGGGGTGGACCCATCACCCGAATTATCATCTGAATTGTTGTCCAGATCATTTCTCCCTCCTTGAGAAGCAATGGTCCCAATTACATCAAGATTTTTCATCAAGTGTGGTAGTTTTACTTCGATTTGATTCATGTTGCATACTTGGAAGGGACTGTGATTTATGGAATTGTGCAAGGCCCAATTGTTTGCCATTTCTATTTGAACATCAGTCTGTGGATGGAAGGTTGTGAACTTCTTCAACTCGATATCTATTTGCTTCTGTTGTTGTGTTGCTTGTGTAGTCAGGGTTGTAACATCGCCCCTTTTGGATTCATGTGGCTTGACCACCATGAGAACAAATTTTTTTGCACTAATCAAAGAGACAGATGTAGAAGGTGGTACTTCTGGTAACCTGTAGCGCCGTGTTCCAAGAGTGAAAGTGATCCTTCTAGTTCTTGATTCATATATACCATGTCGATCATACATGAATGGCTGACCAAATAGTACATCACAAACATCTAGATTGACCACATCACATAAGACCTCATCTTGGAAAGGTTTATTGCATATGAGAGAAGACATTGGTGGGTGACATGGAGGTTTCTCCCTGGACTCAACCATCCAATACTGTATGGTTTTGGGTGAGGCTTCATAGACAGATTCAGGCTTTTCACAACATCAATAGAGATTAAATTCTTTTGACTTCCACTATCAAAAATGAAATGTAGAGGCTTACCTTTCACCCATAACTTAGAGTGAAACAACCTTTCCTTGTCATCTAACATCTTGTCATGTGTCTGTGATGAAGCAACAATGGCTTCAGGATCAACATCTATAATTTTTTCTTCAACCTCTTCGACTGCAAGGTCTGTATGAAGTGCAGCAGAGGATTGTGACTCAAAAAGTAGTGATTTGATAGCTTGACATTCTTCTTTGGAGTGAGTACCAGATTTGTGATAATCACACCACTTCCTAGTCTTTCCTTCTGTTTTCTTCTAATTTTGGCCTCGTGTTTGACCTTCTTTGTCACTTTTCCATTTTGAAGACTGATTTTTCATATTCATTCTTCCATGCTTCTGCTCAATCTTCACTGCAAACTTTTATGCCTCACCGATGGTTTTAAAATTGAAGAGTTCCATTTCTCCCCGTATGTACCATTGTAGTCCACCACGATATTTGAGAACCTTGTGTTTCTCACTTTCTTGGATGTCTAATCTCGCAGATAGAGAATGAAAAATGTCAGTGTAATCTTGAACAGATTGTTCTTTACCTTGGCGAAGTTGTTGCCACTCTATATACAGATCGTCTTATGCTCCAATGCGGTAGTATTCTTCCTTTACAACATCTATGAAATCATCCCATGTAGGTTCTGTCTCAAGGCCAATGTCATCTACACTGATCTCTTTTTTTACACTTCCCACCTATTTTTGACAGGCAATGATGCTTTCAGAAGAGCAAAAGTAATCTTCTCTTTATCGGTGAATGTATTTAGAGAAAAATAAGATGACAATTGATCCAACCAATTTTCTACTGCATTAGCATTGATTTTGTCTTCAAATGTAGGGATATCAAAATTCACTTGAACTTTGAAGGGTGTTGGGGCACTGAAAGGATGTGCAGGTGCAGATGAGGAGCCAAAATTTTTCGTCGAGATTTCTTGGAGAATTTGAGTGAATTGTTGTAGCATCTACACTTGTTGTTGGAGGGCTTCATTCACCATTTCCTTAAAAGGATCGGATGCCTCGGTGTTGTCCACCATTTGAAGTCATTTGAAGTGAATAGGTGGATATTCTATTGGTTCTATTTTCCACCCAAGCTTCCTATAATCTGACCTCGTCCTCGGGATCATACACTCTAAAGACAAATCGCTCTGATACCACTGATCTAATACTCGAAAGTTCTGGTTGATAAATATCTCGATAGCATAGAAATAACACAGTAACAATGAATTCTCTGAGAAGAAATGTAGTATTACTCAAGATCACAATACAAATATATGCTTATCTCTGAGAAGAGATGTCTGATTTCTATTTCGGGTTACATCTTTATTTATACATGTTTTGAAGGTGTGGGGAGGATATGGAAGGTCACCAATCTCGAGGGAGATGAGCTGGTTTGACTTCCATGATTTACAACAATACAGAATTCGAGGATTTACTATTTTTAGAAACTTACTATTTTTAGACTGCACTACTAAAATTAAAATTTAAGACACTTTCGATGGGTTTTAGGGGGTCAAACTTCATTGAGTAGAGCTCCATGCCATCTCACGATGTTTCCCTCATTATTAGCTTTCCAATGGTTCAAACGACGAGTCAATTAGAGCTACGATGCAAAAGTTATGGCTCCCGAAAGTTTCGCCACCAATTGGGGTGGACCCATCACCCGAATTGTCATCTAAATTGTTGTCCGGATCATTCCTCCCTCCTTGAGAAGCAATGGTCCCCATTGCATCAAGATTTTTCATCAAGTGTGGTAGTTTTACTTCGATTTGATTCCTGTTGCATACTTGGAAAGGGCTGTGATTTATGGAATTGTGCAGGGCCCGATTGTTCACCATTTTTGTCTGACCATCAGTTTGTGGATGAAAGGTTGTGAACTTTTTCAGCTCGGTATCTATTTGCTTTTGTTGTTGTGTTGTATGTGTAGTCAGGGATGTAACATCGCCCCTTTTGGATTTCTGTGGCTTGACCACTATGAGAACAAATTTCTTGCCACTAATCAGAGAGACAGATGTAGAAGGTGGTACTTCTGGTACCCTGTAGCATCGTGTTCCAAGAGTGAGAGTGATCCTTCTAGTTCTTGATTCATATATACCATGTCGATCATACATGAATGACTGACCAAAGAGTACATCACAAACATCTAGGTTGACCACATCACATAAGACCTCATCTTGAAAAGGTTGTATTGCATATGAGAGAAGACATTGGTGGGTGACACGGAGGTTTCTCCCTGGACTCAACCATCCAATACTGTATGGTTTTGGGTGAGGCTTCATAGATAGATTCAGGCTTTTCACAACATCAGCAGAGATTAAATTCTTTTGACTTCCACTATCAAGAATAAAATGTAGAGGCTTACCTTTCACCCATAACTTAGAGTGAAACAACATTTCCTTGTCATCTAGCATCTTGTCATGTGTCTGTGATGAAGCAACAATGGCTTCAGGATCAACATCAATAATTTCTTCTTCAACCTCTTCGACTGCAGGGTCTGTATGAAGTAGAGCAGAGGATTGTGACTCAAAAAGTAGTAATTTGATAGCTCGACATTCTTCTTTGGATTGAGTACCAGATTTGTGATAATCACACCACTTCCCAGTCTTTCTTTCCTTTTGCTTTCAATTTTGGCCTCGTGTTTCACCTTCTTTGTCACTTTTCCATTTTGAAGATTGATTCTTCATATTAATTCTTCCATGCTTCTGCTCAATCTTCACTGCGAACTTGTATGCCTCACTGATGGTTTCCAAATTAAAGAGTTTCATTTCTCCCCGTATGTACCATTGTAGTCTGCCACGATATTTGAGAACCTTGTGTTTCTCACTTTCTTGAATGCCTAATCTTGTAGATAGAGAATGAAAAATGTCAGTGTAATCTTGAACAGATTGTTCCTTACCTTGGCGAAGTTGTTGGCACTCTATATACAGATCGTTATATGCTCCAATGGGGTAGTATTCTTCCTTTACAGCGTCTATGAAATCATCCCATGTAGGTTCTATCTCAAGGCCAATATCATCTACACTGAATCTCTTTTTGTACACTTCCCACCAATTTTTGACAGGGAATGATGCCTTCAGAAGAGCAAAAGTAATCTTCTCTTTATCGGTGAATTTATTTAGAGAAAAATAAGATGACAATTGATCCAACCAATTTTCTACTACATCAGCATTGATTTTGCCTTCAAATGTAGGGATATCAAAATTCACCTGAACCTTGAAGGGTGTTAGGGCACTGAAAGGATGTGCAAGTGCGGATGAGGAGCCATAATTTTTCATCAAAATTTGTTAGAGAATTTGAGTGAATTGTTGTAGCATTTGTGCTTATTGTTGGAGGGCTTCATTCACCATTTCCTTGAAAGGATCGGATGCCTCGGTGTTGTCCGCCATTTGAAGTCATTTAGAGTGAATAAGTGGATATTCTGCTGGTTCTATTTTCCACCCAAGCTTCCTATAATCTGACCTCGTCTTCGGAATCATACACTCTAAAGACAAACCGCTCTGATACCACTAATCCAAAACTCAGAAGTTCTGGTTGATAAATATCTCAATAACATATAAATAACACCGTAACAATGATTTCTCTGAGAAGAGATGTAGTAGTACTCAAGATCGCAATACAAATATATGCTTATTTCTGAGAAGAGATGTCTGATTTTTATTTTGGGTTACATCTTCATTTATACATGTTTTGAAGGTGTGAGGAGGATATGAAAGGTCACCAATATCGAGGGAGATGATTTGGTTCGACTTCTACGATTTACAACAATACAGAATTCGAGGATTTACTATTTTTAAAAACTTACTATTTTTAGACTGCACTACTAAAATTGAAATTTAAGACACTTTCATTGAGTTTTATGGGGTCAAACCTCATTGAGTAGAGCTACATGCCATCTCACGATTTTTCTCTCATTATTAGCTTTCCAACGGTTCAAACGGTGAGTCAATTGGAGCTACGGTGCAAAAGTTATGGCTCCCGGAAGTTCCGCCACCAATTGGGGTGGACCCATCACCCGAATTGTCCTCTGAATTATTGGGATCATTAAAATTCATAGATTTATATGGTTATTAGTTGATTATTAGTTCTTTGAATTGAGTGTTATGATATATATTGTTATGGGGTAGTGATATGCTATTTAATTTATATGATATGACAGTTGTACTTTCTTATTCTATACATTGTGAATGTATATTAATTAGTTTTGCATCATTAGTTTTTATATATGATGACTCAGACTAAATATCTACTTATTGTGAGGTGGATGTAGGATAGTTCCTACCTTCAGAGCATGAGGAGGGAGAACATCATCGAAGATGATGGACTAGATGGGATGATTAAAGGACGACAAATGAATTGTTAGTGACCATACACACAAAGAGAGTAGATTTAAAATGTTATATGCATAAATGTTTTAAATGTTAGTGTGTAGTTAAGTAAATGTTGTTTGTTATTATATTTGTATGTAGATTTAATTCTTGACATGCATAAGATTACATTAGATTCCTTTACTTATAATTGTCTTAATTTTTTAGTATAAATCAAGAAAAGAGACATTTAATTTTTATTATATGTATAAACTATTATAATGTCTTTAAAACATCTTTGAACATTTGATTTATTAAAATATTGATATTGAGTTATATATATAGTTTTGGAGATACAATTATCTTACAATTAAGAAGTAATTATTGATTTAATATATTTTAATTAAATAATTAATTATCGTTGTTTTAATTAATTTTCATGAAATTGAATTATTCTAAAATACTAACCTTGAGATTTAGACAAATTACATTTAGTCTTAATAAAATATCCCTGAAATTACGGTGAAAGTTAGAAAATAGATAACATTATTTAATTGTCCAACTTAGCCTTATGTTTTAGATAACTAGGAAAAAGTGGTGCAATGATTTATATTAAATAAATTAAATGTTTTATAAAGGATAGACTATGGGTTTGCATAATGAGATAACAACAATTAATAAATTTAGTAGGAGATTAAAATGCCACACATGGAAGGAAACTTGAGAAAAAAATAGCGTGCAAGAGACGAGTTGCGGTAAAATGAAAGAAGAGTTTTATAAATGAAGTGGAAATTTTGGTAAGGAAGGAGGGGGAAAGTTTGATACAAAGAGAGATAGAAGGAGAAAAGATAGGAAAAAGAGAGAAAGAGATGTCTTCATCAGCAAATTCATAAAGGTTTGTTCTGCAATTTGTATTTTTGTGTTCATTGTTGTGTAAATTATGTGATCCTGTTAGGAATTAGCAAACTATTGTAACTTTATTGACTGTGTTTATATACAGATAGTCATATCAGAATTGTATATGAGTTAGCATCTTATTTTATATCTGTAACATATTTATTTTGGACATCATCCTATATGCGGACAATATTTTAGGTTGAGTTTTAATTTATTTGGGTAGCACCTAAAAACTTCAGCCAACATCAAAATCTTTATATATAGCTAGCATCTTAATTATAAATAATTGCAAGCATCTTAACCTATTTTCGTTGTGTATCACTTCTTATAGTCAGTGGTTAACATATTTAACTGAGTTTATTAAATATAAAGACAACGCCTTGTATTTATATTAGCAAGTGCATTGCAGCCAGTTTTCAAAACAAAGTTCATATATATATTTTTGCCAGCATCATTATATGTATGCATAGGCAGTGTCAAAGTATATTGACAACAGCTTCTAATTGATTATATAAGTAGTATTAATGACTGCATCAAAATTATAAAATAGAATTATGTCCGTATAAATTTAGTGGTCCATTAGATTTTTAGCGAAATAAGATGGAACTTCTATTGGTAGCGTCCTATATTCACAGACAACGTTTAAAATGGTGGTCAGTGCCTCATTTATATACGGATAATGAATTTAAAGTAAAATTGAGTTTTATTAAATAATGAGCAATGCTTAGCTAACACTGTGTCATATCTAGTTTGACCAACGCCTTGTATTATTGGTTGCGTCCTACCTAGTTGCATCAACAAATGTATAGATGACATCCAAGTCAAGTATACATAATGACATCACCAATTTTAAAAATGTATGTGAGGGATATATATATAACGTGTCATATGTAAAACCCATGAATAGATTGTGGTTGGTTAGAGAAGTAAATCTGCCTTCTCTATACGTTGCGTCTCAACAAAATAACAAATTGTTGTAACATTTTATGTCTGCGCATTTATTTTAATATCAGAAATGAATAATATTTTTGAGGTTAGCATCTTAATTTCATATCTGAATTATGTAGGCAACGTTCTATATAAATAAAAGTTATCAACGTCTTTGTTATACATAATAACATAGAAAAATAAGATAGCGTTCTATTTTATATTATATCAGGAATAATGTTTCAATCTGATCTTTAAATGGGCTATGTTTTAGAAATATATGCAGTTAACACTTATAACTGTGGCTGCATGCTATACTTTAGTAGCCATTTATTAATGAATTACATTTTAGTTTGAGGAATGGGTTCAACTTGTTGTACAAACAAGCATAATATTGTGATATATTAAATTTAGATAGATCAAGTCTTGAAAATATCAAACTTTAGTTTGAAAATATTTTTATGGGCTAGTTTAATTGAACACTAGCAATAAACAAAGGAACGTTTAAAGTATTTTTGGGTTACATATGAGTATTGAGTTAGCAAGTGTGTGGAGATGATACTTTAAGAAACATTGAGGTAAACTTAGATTTACATTATGACTTATTTATGTCTATGAGAAAACTTGCAAACCAATGCATAATTAAACATTTTGATCTGTTGTTTTAACTTAGAACAAGACAGATTATTATTTGGTCATACTTGTTATCATTTTATAAAGAATAACAATTATAAACCTATTTAAGATCTGAACCAAAACTGTAGGTTATATTAACAAGTATGTTACCTGTATAAAAATAGGAATTATGATCCTTGTTTGAGGTAATACCTGGATGGTATGAGAATTGAATGAACTATATTTTGTTATAAAATATTATATATTAGCACGTTTAGATTCATTATATACATTTGATGGATAAAATGTATGGTTATGATTGTTCCATTACTAGCATAAGAAAAATCTGAATGAAGCTTTAAGTTTTATACTATGATATATATGCTTATATTAGATTTTGCATTGATGATGCCAAGCAGGTAGTGAGACGGACTTCACTAGCCTAGGTAGCACCACCAATGCTAGATGTAGATAATCCAATTGAGTGGTGTGTTATGCAAATATCTTGACAAGGTCAAAAATTCATGTAAAGATGAAAACTCATGTGCAATATATATTGTGAGAGTATAGATAGATGCAAATGATTAGACTTTTACATAATAAATTATTGCAATGTGATATGTTCCTAAAGACTATGTTTTCTTATGATTATTATTTTAAGAAATAATTTAGAGTATACCTACATGGTATAATCATGTATTTATTAGATTAATATTTACAAATGTTAGATTGATTGTTCATGTTTGATTGGGTGCTTGTGCACAAAGATATATGACATTGTAAGATGTCATAGAGTTCTACGATATTAATGTTTATTCTACTCGGATGGTACATACTATTTTTGTCATGTCTAGACTCTCACCTATGTAAATATATGTAGGTTGGTTATTTATACACATAATATTTTTAAATTTTTATCTATTATTAACACTTCTTATCTTGTAGGAACCCATCGAGTCTCAATCTATCTGAGTGCACACCTTAAAGGGTGCACCAAGAAAGGGGTGGACAAACCATTGATGATTTGCAGGATTGTTGTCCCTTTTACCATTTGTTATTTACACACTTGTCTTCTAAAAATATTTTTTTTAAGTTTGTTCTTCTCTTTTGTACCTTTTCCAATCATTTGCTATATTTTATCCTCCTATTCCTCACTTTAATCCCCTTTTGTCAGTCGATTATGATAAGTCAACTGGGTTGACCCTGTACAATTTTGGGTAATTTTTAATTAATAACTAGTTTGGCCTTTGGCTGATCTAGCTCATAACCTAGTGAATAATTATCCGAAATTGTGCTAGGTCAACTGAGTTGACCTTGTCGGCCAAGATTTTTGGAAGGGTTTAGGGTCAAATCCACCTATATATATATATATATATATATATATATATATATATATATAAGTTCATTTCACCATTATTTAGAAAAAATAAGAAGTAAGAGATATTGTGCATCTGCTTATTGATCATTTTATTTGATGAACAAATTGAGGATTTCATACTTTCTTTGGAGATACAGATCTTGTCTTGTGGAGAAGTCTTTTGGATGCATTGATAGGTTGTGTAGCCTAGAGTTGATTTGTCTTTGTCATCTTTACATTCCATAACAACCTCTTGTGAAGCACCTTGTCTAAGGGAGAGATTGAGGCTCAGCAATTTCATCTTCAAAAGTAAGTATTCTTTACTTTATTCCTCCTTGGTAAGAGTAGATAGATATGCATTTATACTTTTCTTTTATACATTATGATTCTGTATACATTGGCATGAGTATATGTCTCTTATGCGTGTTTACTTTTATTGTTTCTAACCCCCACTTTGTGCCACAATCTTCGGTAAGCACTAGATTAGATTTGCTCTACTTATTAGTTTAGTGAGATATCAAAACATATGACTCCCTTAGGGTTATTACATGATTGTGCTTGATTAGAGGCTTTGGAACCCTCCCTAGAATAGTGTATTGTGATAAGAGATCCCCTTATTAGGTCTAGCAGATCCTCATATTGGTCATGTTCTCACTTAACAAATGTGTCTCCAATAGGAAGTGTATGGTATGATCTATCTTCTTTGAGTTAGGATTAATTTATAGATATGATGCATTTTTGATTACATACATTCTGGTGAACCCGACATGAGTCTAACTCTTGTAATTTTTTATTTCACTTATTTCATTATTTTATCATTTTTATTATCATATATTTGTAATGACAGGTCAAATGTATCGACATAGTACTAACTTCTATGCACAAGTTTAACATACAGTCACATCAATACGAATCTATTTTATCTGTGTAGGTTCTTCTTTAGGTACAGGGTACTAGGTCGACCCAATCGGCATAGTATAAGTTTTCAGGGTTTCAGACATCTAGTTCAACATACTAGGTCAACCTAGTCAACTCTGTACATTTTTAGACATCTAATTCAGCGTACTAGGTTGACCTTATACATTTTTAGGCTATCAACAACAAGTTTCTACAAATCTAGGTCAATCTAGTCAACACAGTTAGTAAAATTTGCAAGTATTAACCAAGGTTATTCAATAGAAATATCATTTCTCTATATCCTCTAACCCATCAAGGTCCCTTTCTATTCTCCTCTCTCTTTCCTTACAATTCTATTTTTCACAGTTTGTAGTCTTTAAAACTGCTCCTGTACAGTCAACTAAGTCAACCCTATTAATGTAGTTGTATCTTTTGTATTCTGTTTGGAAAGCTAGGTCAACCCTGTCGACGTAGGTCATTTTCAGACCTTTGCTTCTATAGTACAGATGTGATATTATCGACCTTATTTTGTATTCTCTGAATACATTGTCAACTGTATCGATATTGCATTGTGTTTTAAAGTTGAAATTAATCTTTATATGCTACTAATTAGCTCATACTTTCATTTTTTGTTGATTGCATGCTTAAAATAGATCACATAGTCTAATTAGGTGGTTTTCAATATACTGTTTAGTTTCACTATTTTCTCTTTTATGCACACACTACCAAATCACAAAATCTTACAACATATTTTAACAATTATCTATCCAAGGCCTACCTACTTGGATTTCATCACCAAGAAAGAAATTAACTTGGTTTTCTAGTCAAGTATAAACACATGATTAATGGTATATTTTGGCTAAGCACCTGACACCTTTATCACTGCAGTATGTAAAATGAGGGGGTAGGCCCCAATACCAAGCTGGTACCATTACCAAAATAGATATCTTTCAACCCAAACATCTTAAAACCATCCTTAGATTTATTTCTAGTTCATTGCTTATAGTTAACTTCCTATCACATCTAAAATTATACTCTAAATAATCTAACAACATTCAAATTAATCATTTAGTTAGCTTTTACTTTCCAAATTGATTGATTGCTCTTTGATCAATTGTATGTGGTATTGCAAAAAAAACTTGCATTGGTCAACATTGGTGCAAGGTTTTGTATTGTGTGCTTCAATTGGATCAACTTAATTGATCCAATTGATTGTGTGTTTCATTTTATTTCTTTTTTTCATAAATACTTGCAAATTATTCTTATTTAAGTACATAATCATTTCTATCGACATAATCTCTTATAGTTTGTCTATTTTCCTTGCATGTTGTACTAGGTCAACCTAATCAACCTTGTACACTTTTTAAACCTCTGTTTGTTATAGTAAGTTGACCTAGTTGACTCTGTATAATTTTTAGGCCCTATTTTTTGTACTAAGTTGACCTAGTTGACTCTTTACTATTTCTATCACTTCTTATCTCATTTCTCTTTGCATCTCTCTTGCCTTGTTTAGTCTTTCTCCTTCCTCATGAAATTTCTATTTGAAGACAATATTGAGTTGAATTCAATAGATATGATGAGTTTTACCAACCCTTATAGGGTCTACCATAAGCAGAGTAGGGCTCCTCTCCTAAATGAGAATAATATTCATATACCCACTCGCATAATGAACTACGAGACCCCTCCTCATTTTTCTTCACTGCGTAATCCTCTCTTCTCACTAGAAGATCAACTCGAATTAGAGTATACCCCTGAACTGCTCTTCTTTATCTCTGAATTTCCTCAACATCAAGGAAATGATCCCTCTACTATTTACCATCTCATAATTAGTGGTCAAGTTGAAGAGCCTCATTCACCTTATCCCACATTCTCACAAGGATTTGGGGGTACTACGTTCTTTGATTCTCAACCTCTTCTCTCTATTATGACCCCTTCTCATACCATGAACTCTTCTTCTTAAACTTTTTCCACCTCCATGCCTAGTATATCCACTAACATAGCAGGGTCTACATCTAGTGGGACTCTCCTCAACTCTTCCACTAGTGCATCATTTTCTACCCAAGGTAATCACACTTCTAGTGATTCCTCTTCTCACGCCTTCACTAATTCATCTTTGCCACACAAGAAAATTTTTCTACTAGTGCCTCACATTCTAACAGTACCTCTCAAGCTCCTATCAACACCAATAGTGGTACCCAAGCCACTAGTACCAACTCTAATGCTTCAAATAATGATAATAATGTCAATCAAACCCACAAACTTTTGTTACAAACACTTAATCAAATGAATACTTTTCAAGCTCATAATAGAAATTAAATGATTAGAATGCAAAATCACCTTCTCCATCTTCAAACTCATCCTCAACCAACGTCTTGGGGCATGCATAATCAAAATGTTCCCCCACCTTCTCTTTGATATTCCCAAGGTAATCTCATCCCTTAACCTCATTTGGTCAACAAAACCATTAAGCATCTTCAAAATGAGCCTCTTACCACTCAAATTGCAAATATTGATATATGAGGTATCACCCCTACCATTTCTTACAATGGATTAACTGATTTTACCCTTCATCTAAAAACATTTAGAAATATTTATAAGGATTGGGTCAAATTAAATACCTTTGATGCTACCAAGTTATTAGCCAAAACTCTCATGGGGGATGCTTTAGGTTGGTACAACCAACTTAAAACTCATTCTATTACTAGTTTGGAAGATTTAGTAAATGCTCTAGTTCAAGAGTTCCAAACTAGTGATCTTCTCGATAATACATTGGCCCACTTTATAAATTGTAAACAACTTGAAAATGAAACTACCCAAGATTTTGTTAAAAAGTGGAAAACATTGTCTAATAAATGTGAACATAACATGGCCGATGATAACTATTTCCATCTCTTTACCAATTCTCTTTTTCCCAAGTTACAATATCAGGGCCGCACTCTCTCTCCACATACATTGGAGGAGGCCATTGACCAAGAAAAAATGTCAAGATTTCCTTATGCAACAATTTGAGACACCCCAACCTTTTATGGGTACTTGTATCTTACTTAAAGACAAAAATTGTAATGCTACCAATGATGGTGTCACATACTCTTATGACACCATTCACACTATTCAAGTTGTTGTCCCTAACCAATCTTTGGAACCAGCACCCTCTTCTCAACAATTCATCAATCCTCATTTTTCTTCACCTAATAACATCAATGTTCACAAACCTTTATCCTCTGCTCAATTACTAAAACGTCTACCTAGGCCTCTACCACAAGAACTTGATCCCACTCATCCTATGAAATCTTGGTGTTATCCTAACAAGTTTTGTTGGTTTTACACTAGTTGGGGTCATTCTCCTGAGACATGTAGGAAACTTCATAATTTAGCTATGGATTTTCTTCTTGGTCCTAATTTTGATCATGATTCAATTGTTTGAAAGCATCAACAAGCCTATGACATTGTTTTTAAGACTCATGAAACTAATACTAAATCTCAAGCCTTGAATCAAGCTAATGTTCATTTTGTTATCTAAAAAGATCCTCTTCCTAATCACCAACCTAATAAAGATATGCAACACAAGCTCAACCCTTCCACCAATAATGTTGAAAGTCTTGTCGACCCAACTCCTGAAGAAAATGTGATCAATATGAATAATATGTGAAGGGTGGTTGATTTCATTGACCCTCAACCCATCTACACTCCTCCATTATCTTGCACATTTTGTGTTATCCAAGATTCTTCTCCAACTCACTTAAATGAATTGGGGAAATATGACCTTATAACCTTTGATGAACCAATTCTAACTCATCCCTTGGATAACACTTCCCATTCTATTTTTACCATCCCCCCATCTTCTTTACCTAACACTAATGATAATCAAGCTTTTATCAACACTTCTTCTACCAATTCTCAACACCAACCTAAACCAACTACTTCATATTTGTAACATAATTTGCAAACTTATTCTAAACCTTCTCCTTCTTATCAACACAAATTCCAATGCACTTTGATTCATCCTTATAAGGACCTCCTTCAACATTATGCACCTATTTTTAACAACCTTCTCATGGGTTATGATGAGTGGGATCCCATCATGGAACTCACTAATCTCCCATCTCAAATTCCATTCTTTGATCTTATGAAGACCTCTCCACGTCGTCAAAATCATCTTATGCAACTCTTGTTTGAAATGAATATCCCTCATCCTACCCTAGTAGGACATAAAACAACCTTATCTAGATCTAAAGATAGCATATTACAATAATGCGAAGCGATGTCCATCCATGTTGACAAAACAATGGACACCTTTCTTTCCAAAAAAATCCCATCACTTCCATTATTCTCGATGAGATTTTGGTTCATGCAGATGATCCTCCTCTATTCATTAGTGTTCAAATTAGTGATATCAAAGTCAATCATGCCTTGATTGATGAGGGTTCTGAACCCTATGTTGCCTCTCTTGATTCTATCAAAACCCTTGGATATTCTAAATGCAATCTCAAGTCCACATGTAGCATATGTCAAGTATATGATCGAAGGCAAATGCCTCCTTTAGGTTGTGTGTGGCTTCCCATTACCATCCTACCTATCATCATTCATGTGAAGGTGATGATATTTAACTTTCCTCTATCTTATAACATCTAACTTGATAGGTCATGGACTCACCGTATGAGAGCTGTTGCTTCTTACGCCTAACAATGCATTAAATTCCCTTGCAATGGAGCCATCTATAAGATTTAGGAGTACCCTAACCTTTAGAGTTTTGAATAATTCCAAGTTCATGGTGTCTTCAAGATTCCTAATCTTGAACCTTTGCCAAGTGTTCCATTTTATGAGTCTCAACGATTCAACTTTCTTATCAATTTCACTCGAGGTTACAAAAATCATCCCAAACTGATTTGGAATATTCCTCCTAACCTCTTAGATTCCAATGATGATGAGCTCGATGTGATCAACCTAAAAATTAAAACTTTCGATCTCTCACCTCATCTCATCTTTCAGCTTCCTACTGCTTTGTAGCCTCATTCTCGTAACCTCCTTGTGATGATATTATCATTATCTTGACTAAGACTCAACATTCTATTCATCACACTTCATTAGATGACAATTTCATCCCTATGTTCATCATTGATCTTCAAACACCTGACTACAATGATGTTTATTCCTTAGACAGTCCATTATTAGGTGGTCTTGTTTAGGTTCATGCTGTTGAGAATATCCATTATCATTCTTCTTTGCTTTAGTATTTTCATGTATCTTCTCATATTCCATCATTTATAGTTCCTAATTTTAGTATTTTCCTTTTTATCATAGGGTAAAGATGGTGCCCATACCTCCAATTTCTAAGGAACCTTGTAGGAGTATACTCGTGGATTATGCTATAACTGGACCTTACCGCTTTGTTAGGTACCCTGATTGTTATGTCATGCTTATCCTTGAGATGCGTGCAACCCTTATTCAAAATTTTGTAGACCCTACCCCTCCCTCAGTAGAGCCTACTTTGGAGCCTATTCCCACTCCTACTTTAGTTAAGTTTATCCCTGCTTTTGATCCCATCGCTCCTTCTACCAAACCTAGTCTAGATCTTTTAGCACCACCACCTTTTTTTGGTGATGGTTTGCTTCCTCTATCTCAGATGGCTCTATTGCCCGCTAAATGGGATAATGAGCCTTCCCAAAATCCTTCCACTTCCTTTACACCTCCTCTTGTGAGTACCTCTACCAAGCCTACTCACAGGTGTTTTTGTTGCTTCCACAACACATATAATCATTCATCCACGCATTGTCACAAGCTATAACAATACATTGATACTTTTCATCCTTCTACCCCTCAGTCCTTAGACAAATCCATACCTCCCCAGATGGTATTACCTGAGCAAATGCCTAAGTATGGTTCTTTGACACTACAAATCCATACCTCCCCAGAAGGTATTACTTGAGAAAATGCCTAAGTATGGTGAGGTGTATTGTCCTTGACACTACAAGCTATGACAATATATTGATACTTTTCATCCTTCTACCCCTCAGTCCTCAGGCAAATCCATACCTCCCTAGAAGGTATTACCTGAGCAAATGCCTAAGTATGGTGAGGTGTATTGTCTTTGACACTAATGTGGCACCCATCACACCGATCATTATCGCATCCTTCAACAACAATTTAAAAATCACCTTATAACTATTTTTGCCCCTTTTATGTTCCACCCACAGGTCATTCCCATAAAAAGGCTCCCTCTTCTTCCCCCATGGTTTCACCTCTTATGGTTCCATCCCCTCCTGTGGTCCATTCATCACCTTTTATTCCTCCACCCATTAATACTTCACCTGTGGACCTTCCCTCACCTATGGATCTTTCCCCACATGTGAGTCCCTCACTTGTGGATCCTTCCCAACTAGTGATTCCTGCATCTCCCATGAGTTCGCTACAATGCATTATTCTGAGCATCCCTTACTTGATAGCCCTTCTCAACATGATCCATCAAGTATTCTTACATTTTATGTTGAGGAGATTAGACAAGAAGTATTTTCTCAATTTTCACTGAAAATAGACAAGAAATTAGTAGTCATTTGCCTCCAACTTCATAAAGATTTATCAGATATTCTAGATAATGTGTGTGGGAAAATTTATCAATATTTATGAACGCATGCATGGTATTCTTTACATTTTTATTTGGATTGGATGTGTGCTCTAATCTTATCTTTAATTATATGATTTGACATTATGTCAAATTCTTATTTATCTTACATTGTGACTTTACTTTTGGACTCTATATTGCTTATACTATCATTTATGTTTGCATATACACGACTTCTTTATCATTACTTTTTCTTCCTTTCTTGAGTTTCTTTCTTTCAAACTCCCTTATTTTCTCTTCATGATTGTTTGTTTTCTTATCTCTATTTTTCATGGATAGCTATCATTGTGACTTGGTGATACAAACCCTATTCCATTTAGTCATTCCTTATATACCATGTGATCAATTAGCAAACAATTAATCTCATTATATTCTCCTTCACCGGTCCACTTTGGATCTCATTTATTCCCTTTATTCCATTTTCACAAACTAGGCATATACATGGTTGAGACTTGAGATAACATGCTAGTTCATTGTTAAGCCTAAGTGTTTCAATCAGTCTTGTCTTTGGTCAGTTAGCTTCCTTTAGCCTAAGCCTACAACTCATTCATATGTATCACTCTATCTCTCATGATTGATCCTTCCAAGTTCGTATGGAGGAGGTATCTTAAAAATCTTTAAAAATATTCATAATCCAATATCATTTAACAAAATACAATGATAATAAAGGGTAAAAATATTCTAAAATTCTTAAAAGTCAAATAACACTTAAAATGTGATTTAAAGCACATCTCCTTCTTCTAGTCGAATCTCAAACTTCATAGTTGGTATCATAATAAATTCGAGGTCCATTGGGGTGCGGTAGGTTAGTAGATTAGAAAAGGAGAATTAAAAAATATTTTAATGCTACCTACTTTCTCATGCAAGTACCAAATCTTCGTTGTAGACCGATGACTCTATAAGGGGCCTTGAGGAACGGAGAACACGTAATTGGAAGGTAGGTCCATTTTAATTTTCTTGTACCAATCTACCTTCATGAGTTGATCTTAGTAGCATGCTTATTTTCCTACATAACTTTGTGTCTTTAACGAACATGTTTCCTTTATACATTGATGGTCACTAGTCACTTAGTGTCTTCTCATGTCCTTAGTATGTCTCCTATCTCCCAAGGTTTTATTATAAAACACCTCAATTATGCTTTTTACATTCCCTTTTTCACTCTCTACATTCTTCATATTTTCTCTTGAAAAATATGTTTAGTTTACAGATCATTCCCCTTGCGATTCCATTTATGAGTTGCATTGTAAGACCATGGGCCTAGCCTTCCTCACAAATTACTATAATTTCACATTCATATGACCAACATCCTCTGTTATCATATTTTCACATTTATTTCACCTCATTGATGTTCCTTTTGTGAGTTGCAGTGTAATACCATGGATAGGGCTTGGCCTTCCTCACAAATTTTTTCAATAATTCAAGTCACAATCAAAATTACATGTGTTAAATATGAGATAAGCCATGATCGATTATGAAGTTACATGTCATTGATATGCTTCCCATCTTGATTTAGTGTGTTTTATGCTTACTTCATTTCTCTTTCACGTTTATATTCTTATTTTTCGATTGCATGTGAGAATCCAACCATTTCTTGAATTTTTCATAATTCCTAGTTTGAATTAGTGTGATAAATTTAAGACAAAATTTTGTCAATTTTGTCTTTCTCTTATAATTTCCAACGTGATTTAGTATGATTTATTGATTTAATTGATTTTGTTTTTATACCATTTTTCCTTTCACGTGCTTTCCACTTTATTACACTACTGTCATACTTCTCAATGTGATTTAGTGTGATTTCACTTGTTTTAATTTGGTGCCAATTTTTGGTTTTAAAAAAAATTACCATCTTATTTTACCACCTTTTTGGTTCTTTATACTTAGTCATTTTCTTGTTATTACACATTTTCCAACGTAAAATAGTGTGTAGTACATTTTTTGTTTGATTATATTTTACCAAGTCTTTTTTATCTATTTCTTTTTAACCATGCATGTGTTCTACATAATGCTAAAAAAAAAAAACCACAACTCACATATTTCTCATAGCATATACAAAAAACAACTAAATACATGTGATAGAAAGAAATATATCCAAACATCAACAACCACAACCATAATGCAAACATATATAATCAACAATCCAAATCCCAAAATGAGACATATATATATATATATATATATATATATATATATATATATATATATCATGTGTTTTAATATAAAAGTACAACTATATACAAAGCTCCAACTCTATGGCTAGGCCCCATCCTGCCCATCTCGTGGCCTATCCATGCTACCCATAGATTCCTTGATCTGATTCCTTCAAACAAAATGTTATAAAGAGGCTATTCGAGATCTCAGCCCTAATACTTACCCCTACAGATGAGTCACCTAAGCCTCCACCTATGTTAATTGGGCTAGGGTCGTTAGATGTGTCACTCTTTCCTATTCCTATACCTATGTCATATGGGACAAGGTCGCTACATGTGTCACTCTCTCCTAGGCCTGTACTTGTCCCATCTATGTCACAATAGTTAGATGTGTGGCTCTCTCCTTAGCCAGAGCTTACCATCCCCTTGCCTCTCCTGCACTCACCTTTGTCGGTGGCTGCATCCCCTCTCTATACACTTACAACTACCTCATGGCCTCTCCAATTAATCTAAACTAGCTCATCTGAGCTGGGAAAAATGGTACCCTAGGATCCTTCAGTGTAGCAGGGTCATATGATGTCAACACTTCATTAAGAATATTATGGAGTGATCCCCTCACTAGGGACCCCCATCTGGTCTCCTCATCCTCTACCACACTCTTAAAAACTAAACTAGATAGATATCATATCACTAATATATCTCGAAATCTATCTATCTTTAGTCGATCTCACATAAATTTAAGAAAAACTTAACCATCTTTTATTACCTATCTATGTGTTAGTGACTATTGTCTCACCATCTGCATGCTTACCGAGAATAGTCTCCTCATCAGTATGTCCTCCAAAAAAATCATCTATAAGTCACCACCTAAAAACAAATCCTAGATTTCCCACTCGTAATCACCTCAAGCTATGCCTAAGTGGTCTCTATGTAGCTCAGCTCTGACTTGGCCCATCTAATGGGTCATCTGAGATGTTTAATGTCTCTACTCTCTCTTGTTCTTGATGCCTTCATCAATGTCATGTCTATGGTGGTCGTTACTCCTACTACAGAGCTGGTGGTGGTACCTCTGATACTCCTACCTCTACGTCCATCTCCTCCTACTCTACTGCCTTTCATGCCTGACCTATCTATGGTCTCTCACATCATGGCCTAAGCACTAGCCTAGCAATTTGTGGCCCTAATCCTCCTCTCCATTGTGGCTCTCTTACATGTTGGGACTAAAACATGGGCACCACTATTGGTACTGTTGAGTGAGGTTGTCCCATATGCCCTGGTACACGTGCCACTAGATGTGACTCTATTTACTAGGTATAATGCCCCATCACCTCTGTCTATGCCAAAGCTGGTGCCACTATCTCCCATCTAGGCCATATCATAGTGATGTGTCCATACGGCTACCATATAATATCCACTCGTCTCACCATCCACAGTGCTAGCATGTGGGACACAACTTATGCTACCTGGTCCTGTCTCCATATCTGAACCTGAGGGAACCTATCATCGATTGCATGGGGCAATCTAGTCAACCGATACATGGGGAACCTCTCATATATCCATGTCATCAACAATATAATTGGTCCCATAGACTTCTGCCCTCTGAACAACACTCCATACATGTCATGCATGAGTTGTACCCATATGACAGTTCTCAAGTCATATAATACCCCATCCTCTAATATTGTCTAACTCAAGGCTTTCACAAATAGTGGTACCTTACCATCTAACTTGTGATACATCACCTATGTTGTCACAAGTCCTATCATAGCCTTCTAAAAATCTAGAATTTGTGATGCATATACATTGAACATACTCAATCTCAATCCAAGGTGTATCCTCTCTAAGCCCATCACCCATATAGTCAGGGCTCTCCTCTCCTCCTGACTATCTAGTACTCCCATAAGCATGGGTGTACCTACTATGGGTAGTCCCAAGATGGCATGCACATCATCTAAAATGATACCCACCTCTATAGTATCCCCCTCCACCTCCCACCTAAAGGTGTTAGTCAATCGTTCTCAAACTCCCATGAACATGACTAACAAATCTGAACTCAACGAAATCCTACACATGTTTATTATGCCTTCTAGGCTTAATGAGATCAGTATAGACCTATCCTCATTAGACAAGTGCTCTAATATGTCCAAAAGCCATGATGGGTCCACTAACCACCAAAATCTAGGTCATCCCTTTAACCATAAAATAATAAAAGATGTATTAGATCCTCCATATCATGTATAGTCATAATACATTCTTTTAAAATTTTAACCAAAACAAGCTTAATTTGCTTTAATTTATTCATTTTTAATTAATTTGACCTATTTTTAGCCTACTCATCCCTCCTAGCCCTCAGTCGATCATTATGGGCCATTCTATCACTCTTTTAGCCTTTTGCACACATTTCTATATTTTTTTGGTCCCTTGGTCAAACATTAGTTTAACCATTTTTTTTTAACCTGGTTGACTTAAAACACTAAGTCAACCCCTTTATCTTTCCCCTCTTAATCCTGATTTGTCGCAGTGATTTTTTATACTAGGTCGCCAACAATGTCCTAGTTCGATAGTCTAGAAAATAAATTATGTCGACACATACTTACTAGGTTGACAATATGGATTTTACCAATTTTCAGTCTACTAGGTCGATTGGGTCAACCTAGTTGTTTTTCTCTGTCAACCCCTTATATTTTGCAAAATAAATGCCTTCTGATAATTATTTATCCAAACCCTTCAAACCCTTTTCTCTAAATGGTTTTTTTTACTCTTAGCATGTATTTTAGGTTCATTTTGATGTTTATAAATGTGTTAAATTATAAATGTATAAACAAAACACTTAAAATCATTAAAATGTTTAAAAACTAACTTAAGATTCTTAGCTGCCTACTTGTAGTGCACCGATTACCATCGTTGGGGGTCCCTTTCATCTAGCCTGTCGTCTCCTTGCCATCCTAGCTCGTTTGGTCTTTTAGAGCTCTTTTTCTCTCCACAATTCAAAAATACCAAATGACTTCCCTTTGACCTTATTTAAACTCCCTTTTCAAAAATCTAAATCTTTCAAATTTTTTCCATCAAATTCTGTTTTGCCTCTATCTTTGTTTCTATTATTCCGTTGTTTGAACTACAAAATGTTTTGAAATCATGATAATGTAGAGAATCATTTCTACTACTATACGCCTATCTTCTAAAATTTTTGTTTTTTGGTTATTTTTTGCACTAACTTCTACAGGTTCACTTAATGTTTTTCATATTGGATGCCTTCACTTCTCTTGCAATCTACTTCTTTATCTACAACACTAAGGTAAGTAAAGGTATGCATTTTTCAATTCTATCCTTTCATTTATCTTATTTTCCACTTACTACATTTTATTTAACATCAACATTATGTGTTATCATGCTCTATTTTTTGAAGCACTATCCTGTGTTGCACTCATATGACACGTGCTGAGCTTCGAGTGGGGTATATGTATATACATAATATTTTCAAACTTTTATCGATTACTAACACTTTGTATCTTGTAAGAACCTGTCGAGTCTCAATTTCTCTGAGTGCACACCTTAAGGGGTACATCAAAAAAAGGGTGGACAGACCATTGATGCTTCATAAAATTGTTATCTTTTTTGCCACTTGTTATCTACAAACTTGTCCGTTGAAAACATTTTTATTAAAGTTGTTCTTCTCTTTTGTACCCTTTTCAGTCATTTGATACACTTGACCCTCTTATTCTTCACCTTAATCCCCTTTTGTCAATCAATTTTACTAGGTCGACCCTATATAGTTTTGAATAATTTTTACTGAGGAACTAGTTTGGTCTTTAGCCAACCTAGCTCATGATCCAGTGAATAATTATTCGAAATTGTGCTAGGTCGACTGGGTCGACCCTGTCATTTAGGATTTTGAGAAGGGTTTAGGGTCAAATCCACCTATATATACAAGTTCATTTTGCCATTATTTAGAGAAGAGAAGAAGAAGAGCTATTGCGTATCTACTTATTGACCATTCTACTTGAAGAACAAGTTTAGGGTTTCATACTTTTTTTATAGATACAAATCTTATCTTGTAGAGAAATTTTTTGGGTGCATTGATAGGCTGTGTAGCCTAGAATTCCCACTTAACAAATGTCTCCAGTCAGAAGTGTTTGGTATGATCTATCTTCTCTGAGTTAGGATTGATTTATAGACATGATGCACTTTTGATTGCATATAATTATTCTTGAACAATGTGTTTTGTGACAATTAATAGAACATTATGTATGCGTGCATACAACCTTAAGAGTATAACAAATGATAAATTAAAATTTTATGTGATTGTATGACTTGATTTTTTATATCTACTTACTAGAATAAAAGCTTATGGTTCCATGTATTTAAGATTTATTTATTTCACTGATTATGAAAAACTAGTAGTTATGCCTTACAACATTAGA
The DNA here is from genome assembly GCA_037957365.1 of Torreya grandis. Taxonomy (NCBI): domain Eukaryota; kingdom Viridiplantae; phylum Streptophyta; class Pinopsida; order Cupressales; family Taxaceae; genus Torreya; species Torreya grandis. The sequence goes on along the minus strand of JARHVA010000538.1, from coordinate 3,161,202 downwards.
CTATGATAATATGGGTTATCATAGGGTGTAGTGTGTATGAAATTTATTGTGGTAGTTTGAAACTTCAACTATGTATATTTTTCAGGTGGTACAAATAGTAGTCACTATTTCTTGTATGAGTTAAATAATAATGTATAAGTCACACATACGATTGACGAAATTAAATATATACTTCATTTAATCTTATATTTATCATGTATTGTGATATGATTACTAGTATGATGTAAATTGTATGAATCTAGAGGTTAAATTAAGTATAGTGAGTTATTATATTTTGATGTGTATGATTTACATGTTAATGTGATATCTTGTAATAAAATGGGTTTTCTATGATACACTGTATATTTAGTTTTAAAAATCATATAGCACAAGGGTACTAGCTTGTTACTCTAAATTTTCACAGTGTTTTATCTACCTATCCATGAAGGGAGGGTCATTCCTTTATAGGAGATTGTGCATGGGATTGATGGTCTATGGTTGGTGTGGAAAAGTGCTCGGATGATGCTCTCCCTCTCCATTGCATTGCTTACTTGGAAACTACACTTAAATTTTATCAATAATACATGAGTTGGTTCAACTTGAACTTCAGAGAGCCTAGTATATATTTATTATTTTAAGGTTAAATGCATGAAAAAAATATAATTATATTATATATTTTATACTTAAATAGTCATTGCTATATTATTGACCCAATCATGGTTGTGTTTTAATGTATTTACTTTTCTTGTAGTTGTAATAAGTTATATTATATTTTAGTATTTGAATTTAGAAATACTATTGTTCTAAGTTGTTGTTTGGTTCAGTTATTGAGTATTTTTTTTATGAAATGAATGTTAAGTAATTGGTTTTTAAAAATCACTATACTATTCTAAGTACAACTTGATGTGATGTTACATGTGGTATCAGAGCTAAGGCTTAAACTCTAGGACCTAATGAGTCCATTAACATTTCCGTACATCTTTGCTTAATAGAAAAGAAAAATGTGAATGTATGTATGGTACATTGAGTGTGTATCCTAAGAGCATTCATACCCTCTTAGAGTTGTTAAAGGGTTGGTTTATTAGATGTTTCATTGGTGATACTTATAAGGTGGTTGGATAGGTAAGTGCATTGCATAGTTTATGAGTTGTGAAACAAAAGTTCCCTACCATATTTTTGATCTGTTAGATTGAGCACCTCAAGTGTGATTACATCTTTCATGGTACTCAAACTACCTTCACCATTTGTGTTTTGTGTTGTTAGTATTTTCAAAGGCATGGAGTGCTTCTCACTTAAGTATTTATGCTTTAATTTTGTGTTTTATTTATACAAATCTTAGGAATGGGAAATTTCATAAGACTATTTTCAATTTGGTACCACCTAGTGCAGTGGAAGTTTCCTTATAGTTGAATATAGATGTTTTGGTTGATAGTTATTTATGTTATTAGTTTGTTTATGTAGACTTGAGAAGAAGTGGCATCTCTCTTAGCTAGATTAGAGGTGAGATGTTATTCTTGTTGACCAAATTTTGGTCCTATAGGCCCAAAAAATTGGTCTCCCTTTTGAATTTTCTTTGGCGGGACTGATTAGTCAATCTCTAATACCTTCTTACTGCAATTGTCATTTTTTCCCTTTGTCGAAGGCCTGTTCTATGAAAGAGTTGAGTGATTTGAGTCTTGCAAGTTTTTGGGTTGATACGGAGACTCATTTCACTTTAGCAAATTGCCTTGGACAAGCCTTTTTGGCAAAGAAATGGGCCATTTCAAAGAAATGCAAGTCTTTTATAAAGACTCTGAAGGTCAAGTGCCCTTGCGAAGGGCAAGCAAGTGGCAAATGGGACTTTTCACAAAGTTTCAAAGGACACTTTGGGCCCAAGGTGCCCTTGCGGAGGGTAGGAACACATTTGAAAGCACGTTTTCAAGAGAGAGGCAAAAGACCCGAAAGGAAAGTTTCCTTCGAAAAAAATCCAAGGGTGAAACAAAGGTGAATTCCTTCAGATAAAATCCCTGAAGGGATTTTTTTGGACATTTTGTCTGAAGGAAATTACAAAGAAAGGGCTGGGATTTTGAAGGAAAGTTTTTCTTCGGGCAAAATGTTCAAAGGAATTAAGGAGCCCGAAGGAGCTTGAAAGATAAATGCCTTTGCGGAGGGAAAGCAACGACCAAAAAGAGGCCATTTCTAGTTTTTTGAAGGGATACCTTCCCTTCAGGAAGGTTCAGTTGCAGAAAGCCAAAGGAATTACCAAAGGGGTGACAGGGGCAAGAATGTTAAATTCAAGGTGATGAAATAATTGTTGGTTTTCAAATAGTGACGGGCCCGTAGACATCAATTTTGATGGGATGCGTCAGCCAAGAAAGGAGCCTGAAGAGCCAAGAAATGATAAAAGATTGGCCCGAGGGCCTCAAAGCTAAAAAAGACAAAAGCCAAGCACATAAGCAAAAAGAATAGTCCAGGTGGCATGGGAAGCATCGACACAAGGAGTTATTGCTGTGGATGAAACAATCTCCACCAAGTGGCCACCAAGGGGAGCACGGGCATTTAATAGAATGGCCTATTTTTTCCTCATTTTACATTAATGAGTAGACAGTCATGTGAACTTGACTGAAGAGTGGCCTTACCATTCAAACAAACAAAGTGATCCATGCTTTTGTAGTAACATTTAAAGTGGTTTGAGCATCAAAGTCAAGACCTGCAACATCCACAACATGGATTTTTCAAGATGTTTCTAGAAAGATGACACTAGTATGAGCAAATTTTCTCTTCCCTAGGTGTTCAACACAGCATGGGCTGCTTATTCTGGAAGGCACCAAAGTATTTTTCTTGATGTTATATATATTTTAACCTCTCAAGAGAGGAATATATCTCTCAACTTGTATGGTGAAGCCCTGCAAGAATTTACCTTGAATCAAAACATAGCATTTTTACCTCTATTTGAGTTTGCACGTTTGCATATGTCTATAGTTTTGTCTTGTGTTAAGTCATTTTCTTTCATGATTTCACATAATGATTCCAGCATGTCTAGTGTATTGTGAGTTCTTCTTTTACAAGTCAGCAAGAAGTGTCCATAGTAGAGTATAGGTGCATGTGAATAGGATGGCATAGTGTGTCTTAGAACGCCTCTAGTAGTTCTTCCTCCCTGTATCTCTAGAGAACCCCTTATTAGACACTGATACTGAGGAGTTTTTCATTTCAAATGAAGTGTATATCAGCTTGTTATATCAGGTTGTTCTTAGTGTAAAGTGTATGTCAAAGCTAAGTAGATCAATCATTTTGGTGCATCACCATTTAGATAGGTTTTATTTTGGTTATATCCTTCTCCCTTTTCATCCCCCCCATTATTATTAGTAGTAGTAAAAGACTTCAAATATGTATCAAAGAGAGTTAACCCTTATCTAGAGATTCTCCCCTTAGTTTTACTAGACCCACATCAAGAGGAGAGTCTCTATTGTGCCGCATGGAAGGGAGAAGCTCAGCCTTCTTTCAAGGGTATAATCGACAGCATCAACAGTTTTTGGCACGCCTAATGAGACTCATTTTAATGCTTAAAATTTTTCCAAGATTGGTGTTGGTCCTGTTATAGTAAGAATGAACCACTAATCTAGCATCTGACTTTTAATCAGGAAATTATGGGACAGTTATGCAAGGAGTTGAAGGATTGTTTGATGTGTTTTTCAACCAATCAGCCTTTAGAGGCATTTCAACCAACACCAATGGCGACTTCAAGTTGAATCAGCTGGTTAAGCAATCCTGGTGCCATCAAGAAATCATATTTTTGGTATATATAATTCTATTACTCATCAATATGGACCTTGTTTTCCTTCATATAACTGTGATCAAGCTCAGATTGTTCATGGCATCACCTCAAGTAGCTCTCCTAGTTGCCCTTCACCTAGTGTAAAGAAAGTAACACTATAATTTGAGAATCAAGTGATGGAGATAAATAGATTGGAGGTGCAGAATAGATATCAGCAAGAGCTTATGTACAAAGAGGAGTGCTTGTTGAGGCAAACTCAGGGCTTGTAATACATGTAGGAGGAAGTAGCAAAATGGAAGAGTCCATCCATTCAAGGCAATCAAGCTTGTACGATTTCTCCCATTCCAAAACAACCCCTTCATATTCTAAAGAAAGCCCCTTCTTGTGCACCAAATCCTTTCTACCAAATAACACTTGCTCATTCTAGCTCATCTGATGCAATAACCACTCCTACTCTTAATCCCTTGCACCTAGCTTTCCAACATCAAAGGGCATTAGAGCAACCTCTCATGGAGACTAACCTTCTCAATTCTTTAAAATGTGGACCCTCTTTTGATGGGAATCACCCTATATCTTTTGGAAAGCAACACATCTCTCTTAAAGTAGCTCTTCCTGTGCATGAATAGACCCTTCCCAGTCTCCCTCAACCTCCTTAAATCTTTCAGCATAAGAGTGCCTATCATGAACCAGCTCAGGACCTTGAAGAAGATAAAGCTGCTTCTACTCATGGTGATCATCATGATATCCAAGAAAGGTTCTTCTAAGAGAATATAGCCAAGCAAATTATAGAGTTAGAGTCTAGAATGAGATTCCTCAACCAAGGTGTGATGGATGGTTTAGACCAAATAGTAGATTCTATGTCTGAACACACCCCATCTACACTCTTCAAGAGAGCTATCGAGCCATATCTGATGTAGATGAAGTGATGGCTAAATGAAAGAAGAATCATTCAATTCTAGCTCAAGGATTACCTCCTCTTCCACATGAGTCTGTCCATCAACCCTCCACTTCATCCCTTCTCAAAGGAGGAACCTTTTTTGAAAGAGGCAAATGAAGAAGAGAGGATCCAATTTGTGGCTGATCAAGAAGCTCTCATGGATGTCAATGAGGATGAAACCATCATGGATGCTCCTTTTAAAGACATCATCAACAATGGAGAAGACATAGGTCAGGCATACATGAAGATTTTCCAGTAATATGAAGATGAGGTTGACATATTTTATTTGTCAACAATGGACGATGAGGAATGTAACCAGGTGAGCTCTCTCCTCCCTTGTTTGATAAGCTTCTTTATTGTTTTGATGAGGAGAATGACCTTGCCATGGAACCCAAGTTGGAGGAGGATCAGGACGCTGTCTTTGAACAATTAGAGACTCTGTTTTTGAGCAAGAAAAAGATAGGCCTATCCATCTTGATGCAATCTTTGAAGAAGAGAGCCTTGAGCAAGAAGGTGATGTTCTATGGGATGAGCAAGTAGTTTGTGATCTCATTTCAGACATCACATTAGTCACCCTTCTTTAAGAAAGCCATGAGGAAGTAGAAGATAAGTTTGACAGTCTATTCAATGAGGCAGAAGGGAACAAGTCAATCTATGACGCATATCAAGGGGGTTATGAGCTAGATGATCCCTATGGTGATGAGCTAGCGGCCATTGACTTCTTGGTGAGATACACTATAATGAAGGGCCAACATGAGTCAAGCTTCCAAAAGCAAGATGAATACATATATATTGGAAGCATGTTTGAGCCTGATTCATTTGGATACAAGCCAATCAAGGTGGCAGACAAGAAGAGCAAGTCACCAAGTCTCCTTTCCATTCAGCCACTTGTCTAACACCATAAGTTTTCTTGCCATGGAGACTTAAGAAGTTTTCCCTTTGATCCAGGAGGGAGGCAAATGTATCTAGTTAGCTGTACATAGTAGTTTGCTTTCAGTTGTCTTTGTTTTCTCTAATGGTGTTTACATAAGTGTAGTGTTTTTAGCCTTGTGTGTTGTTTTTCCTTATTGCTTGAGATAAAGCTTTCTTAGTTCATAGGTCCTTACAAGGTTGTTAACTTGTCCAAGATGCATCCTGACTCCATGCATAATGGACTTTGAGGCTACCAGTGTTTTTAAGCATAATAGATATGCTTCCCCTATGAATCCCCAGATTGTTGACCAAATTTTGGTCCTAGAGGCCCAAAAAATCGGTCTCTCTTTTGAATTTTCTTTGGGGGGACTGATTAGTCAGTCTCTAATATCTTCTCCTTACTGCAATTGTCATTTTTTCCCTTTGTCGAAGTCCTATTCTACAAAAGAGTCCAGTGATTTGAGTCCTGCAAGTTTTTAGGTTGATACAGAAGCTCATTTCACTTCAACAAATTGCCTTGGACAAGTCTTTTTGGCAAAGAAATGGGTCATTTCAAAGAAATGCAAATCTTTTATAAAGACTCTGAAGGTCAAGTGTCCTTGCGAAGGGTAGGCAAGTGGCAAATAGGACCTTTCACAAAGCTCTTGAAGGACACTTTGGGCCCAAGGTGCCCTTGCAGAGGGTAGAAACATATTTAAAAGCACGTTTGCAAGAGAGAGAGGCAGAAGACCCAAAAGGAAAGTTTCCTTCAGAAAAAATCCAAGGGTGAAACAAAGGTGAATTCCTTCAGACAAAATGCCCGAAGGAATTCCTTCAGACATTTTGTCTAAAGGAAATTACAAAGAAAGGGCCGAGACTTTGAAGGAAAGTTTTCCTTCGGATAAAATGTCTAAAGGAATTAAAGAGCTCGAAAGACAAATGCCCTTGCAGAGGGCAGGCAACAATCAAAAAAGGGCATTTTCCAATTTTTTGAAGGGATACCTTCCCTTCAAGAAGGTTCAATTGCAGAAAGCCAAAGGAATTACTAAAGGGGTGATGGGCAAGAGAACGTCAAATTCAAGGCGGTGAAATAGCTATTGGTTTTTGAATAGTGACGGGCTCATAGACATCAATTTTGATGGGATGCATCAGCTGAGAAAGCAGCTCGAAGAGACAAGAAATGATAGAAGATAGCCCCGAGGGCCTCAGAGCTAGAAAAGACAAAAGCTAAGCGTAGAAGCAAACAAAATAGTCCAAGTGGCATGAGAAGTGTCGGCACAAAGAGTTATTGTTGCGAATGAAACCACCAAGGGGAGCACGGGCATTAAATATAATGGCCTTATTTTTCCTCATTTTACATTAATGAGTAGACAGTCGTGTGAACTTGACTAAAGAATGACCTTGCCATTCAAACAGACAAAGCGACCCATGCTTTCATAGTAGCATTTAAAGTGGTTTGAGCATCAAAGTCAAGACCAATGACATCCACATCATGGATTTTTCAGGACGTTTCTAGAAGGATGACACCAACATGAGCAAATTTCCTCTTCTCTAGGTGTTCAACGTAGCATGGGCTGCTTATTCTGGAAGATGCCAAAGTCTTTTGCTTGATGTTATATATATTGTAACCTCTCAAGAGAGGAATATATCTCTCAGCTTGTATGGCGAAGCCCTATACGAATTTACCTTGAATCAAGACATAGCATTTTTACCTCTATTTGAGTTTGCACTTTTGCATATGTCTATGGTTTTGTCTTGTGTTAAGTCATTTTATTTTATGCTTTCACAGAATGATTCCAGTATGTCTAGTGTATTGTGAGTTTTTCTTTTACAGGTCAGCAAGAATTGTCCACAACAGAGTATAGGCGCATGTGAACAGGCTGCCATAGTGTGTCTTAGAACACCTCTGGTAGTTCTTCCTCCCTGTATCTCTAGAGGACCCCTTATTAGACACTGATACTAAAGAGTTTTTCATTTCAAATGAAGTGTATATCAGCTTGTTCTTGGTGTAAAGTGTATGTCAAAGCTAAGTAGATCAATCATTTTGGTGCATCACCATTTAGATAGGTTTTATTTTAGTTATATCTTTCTTCCTTTTCATCCTCCCCATTATTAGTAGTAGTAGTAAAAGACTTCAGAGATGCATCAAAGGGAGTTGTCCCTTATCTAGAGATTTTTCTTTCAGTTTTTTCAGACCCATAGCAAGAGGGGAGTCTCCATTGTGATGCATGGAAGGGAGAAGCTCAGCCTTCTTTCAAGGGTGCAATCCATAGCGTCAATAATTCTCTCACTTTTCTCTTACACCATTTTAAGCTACCAATGAGATACATATTTATATGATGTTGATTTCATGTTTTTTTTAACAAAAACTTAGTCTTGAATTGTTGTTTTCATCTTATTCCTTTGAGTTCGTGGGATAGTGTTTTCACTTCTTGTTGAGAAAAGTTGTAAGATTGGATGGATTGATGTATCCTTGTGGTTAATATTTTATTTCTAGTTGTGGAAGTAGGTTATGATACTACACTTTCAAGTTGGTAAGTGATTAGTGATTTGGCAACTTGGGTTGCAGTATTTCATTTTATCATGTGAGGGTATGTAGGGAGATTTGTTTTTGAGACATTAACTCTCTACTTTTTACTTGTGACTTTTTAGAGTCATTATTTTATCTAAACTTGTGTACTTTACCACAAGGAGTGGCTAACATTAGATTTATATTAATTTTAGTTGATTATAATTATTATGTTGTTATATACCTTTGTTTAGATTGATATTATTCTCTTTTTGAACTATGTTTTGAAGATTTATATATGTACCTTTTTTTAGGAGCAAGTAAGGTATGAGATGTTCAGAACATCTTGGTAGTCTAAAAGAATTGTGATAAATTTTTAATTTATTAAGTACTAACCAAATAAGAAGGGAGATGTTGTCTCACTTATAAGGTTATAGGGATGATATAATCCTTAGCCTTTATATGTTATGTTAATTTTTATATTATGTTCTCTTAACTATGAATATAACACTATAGGTTAAGCTGTGAAATATGATACTAATTATGTTTAGCTAGTGATAACTTAATATAATTTCAAAATGATTATATGATTTTTTTGTATGTATGTTGGTACATCTAGAATAATTTAGCTTATAGTATTGCTTCCTATGACCTGTTAGTATAGATTGTGTTTCATTGAACCTTACACACATTATGGAGATGGTTAAGTCATGGAGACCTGAGAGAAGAGAGGTAAATTATGAATGTAAATTCTAAGTGATATAACGGTATTCTATTTAGACTCACATTGACTCAGGTGTTACTGAGTTTAGATCTAATAGATAGACTTGTCAAATCTAATATTTGACAGATGAACTTATCAAATTTAATTGTATGGCTATACACATGTATATTGTGGACGGGTATTCCATGATTTTACATACATTAAAAATGTAATATTTTTAGTTCTTATTCATCATCATACTTGTTATGAGCTCTATAGAGTAGTGATAATATTGACATGTTATATGCATCCAAAGCTATGTGGAGTAGTGATAGTATTAAAGTATACACATTATTCTTGTCAGGTTCTCTAAACACTTTCTCTCAAATGAGAAATACTTTCTATATGTCAGAGAGATCTACAGAGGGGCTGGAAGGTTTTGTGAAACTCTTCTTAATAATTTGTTTTGGATGTTATGATGATCTCACATGCTTTTGGGGAAGTCAATGAAATTTTTATCAAGATTTTATAAGTTTGTTTTGCGATTCAAGACCCGGGGTGGTCATTATAGAACTAATCAACGTAAGTGACATTTGTAAAAATTATTTATAGAATAGGAAATGTCATATAATAAGGTCTTATGAGACTAATCCTCTGAGAATAGTTCTACTTGAGAAGACTATCATGAGTTTTGTAGGTCATTTTTATATATATTTACGTGATTTGATACTTGATACTATGTTGTTATTCTGTTAAACTCTTTTGATATTTAAAACTATTATGTGAATGTCATTGGGATGATGATCAGTTTTGGAGGAGAGGATGTTACATCTTGATTTTACCTTATGTTTTATAACTTTAGAATCTATGGATTCATATGGTTATCATATGATTATTGGTGCTTTGATTTGAGTTTTATGATATATACTATTATAAAACAGTAATATGATATTTAATTTATATGATATGATAAATGTAATTTCTTATTTTATACATTATGAATGTATATTTGCTAGTTTTGTATCATTAGTTGTTATATATGATGACTCAGACTAACTATTTACTTATTACGAGGTGGATACAGGATAGGTCCTACCTTCAGATCATGATGAGGAAGAGGTATCATCAGAGAGAATGGACTAGATGGGATGATTAAGAGATGACAAAGAAACTGCTAGCGACCCTTAACATACAGTAAATTTAAAATATTATATATATAACATATTTAAAATATTAGTGCATAGCTAAGAAAATCTTGTTTGTGATTATATTTATATGTAGATTTAATTATTAACATGTATAAGATTACATTAGAATTTATTACTTATAAATGTCTTGATTTTTGAGTAGAAATCAGGAAAATAGACATTTAATTTTTATTATATGTATAAACTATTATAATTTCTGTAAAATGTCTCTGACCATTTAGCTTATTAAAATATTGATATTCAGTAATCTATCTATCTATATATATACACTAGTTTTAGAGATACGATTATCTTGCAATTAAGAAGCAATTATTGACTTAATATCCTTTAGTTAAATAATTAATTATCATTTTTATAAAATTAAATTATCTTAAAATAATAACCTTCAGATTTAGACAAAAAGTAAACATAATTTTAATAAAACATGCATGAAATTATAGTGAAAGTTAGAAAATAAATAACATTATTTAATTGTCCAACTTAACCTTATGTTTTAGATAACTAGGAAAAAGTGGTGTAATGATTTATATTAAACAAATTAAATGTTTTATAAATGATAGAATATGGATTTGCATAATAAGATAACAATAGTTAGTAAAGCTAGTAGGAGATTAAAATGCCATGCATGGGAGGAAACTAGAGAAAAAAATACCATGCAAGAGAGATGCTGCGGTAGAATGAAAGAAGAGTTTTATAAATGAAATGAGAATTTTGATAAGGAAGGAGGGGGAAATTTTGATACAGAGAGCGATAGAAAGAGAAAAGATAGGAAAAAGAGAGAAAGAGGCATATTCATCAGCAAATCCATAAAAGTTAGTTCTGTAATTTGTATTCATATGTCATTGTTGTGTAAATTATGTGACCCTGTTAGGATTTAGCGAATTATTATAACTTTATTAACTGCGTTTATATATAAATAGTAATATTAGTATTGCATATGAGTTAGCATCTTATTTTATATCTATAACATATTTCTTTTGGATAATGTCCTATATGCGGATAACATTTTAAGTTGAGTTATAATTCATCTGGGTAGCGCCTAAAAAATTTAGTCAACATCATAATATTTGTATATAGCCACGTCTTAATTATAAATAATTGCAAGCATCTTAAACTATTTTGGTTGCATATCACTTCTTATAGTCAACGGTTAACACATTAAACTGAGGTTATTAAATATACAGGGAACATCCTATATTTATATTAGCAAGTGTATTGAAACCAATTTTCAAAACAAAGTTCATATACATATTTTTTCTAGCATAATTTTATGTATGCATAGGTAACGTCAAAGTATATTGACAATGCCTTCTGGTTAATTATATAATCTATATTAAGGACTGCGTTGAAATTGTAAAATAGAATTCTGCCCTTATAAATTGAGCGATCCATTAGATTTTTAGTGAAATAAGGTGGAACTTCTATTGGCAGCATCCTATATTCACAAACAACATTTAAAATGGTAGACAGTGCCTCATTTATACACATACAATGTATTTAAAGTAATACTAAGTTTTATTAAATAATGAGCAGTGCTTAGCTAAGACTGCATCATACCTAGTTTGACCAGTGCCTTGTATTATTGGTTGCTTCCTACCTAGTTGCATCAACAAATGTATAGATGGCATCCAAGTCAAGTATACATAATGGCATTACCATTTTTAAAAATATATGTGAGGGATATACATATAATGTGTAATATGTAAAACTTATGAATAGACTATGGTTGGTTAGAGAAGTATATTTGCCTTCTTTATAGGTTACGTCTCAACAAAATAACAAATTATTTTAACATTTTATGTATGTGCCTTTATTTTAATATCAGAAATGAATAATATATTTAAGGTTAGTGTCTTAATTTCATATTTGAATTATGTAGGCAGCATTCTATATAAATAAAAGTTATCAGGATCTCAGTTATACAACATGGGAAAGTAAGATAACATTCTATTTTATATTATATCAAGAATAATGTTTCACTCTAATCTTTAAATGGGTTACATTTTAAAAATATATGTGGTCAACACTTATAACTATGACTATGTGTTATACTTGAGTAACACTTTATTAATGAATTATGTTTTATTTTGAGGAATGGGTTCAACTTGTTATACAAGCAAGCGTTATAAATATTGTGATATATTAAATTTGGATAGATCAAATCTTGAAAATAACAAACCTTAGTTTGAAAATATTTTTATGGTCTAGTTCAATTGAACCCTAGCAATAAACGGAAGAACATTTAAAGCAATTTTGGGTTACATATGAGTATTGAGATAACATGTGTGAAGTATGTAGAGATGATACTTTAAGAAACATTGAGGTAAACTTAGATTTACATTATGACTTATTTATGTCTATGAGAAAACTTGCAAACCAATGCATAATTAAACATTTTGATCTATTATTTTAATTTTAAAAAAGACAAATTATTATTTGGGCATACTTTTTATCACTTTAGAAGAATAAAAATCGTAGACCTGGTTAAAATATGAACCAAAATTGTAGGTTATATTAACAAGTATGCTACCTGTATAAAAAGAGGAATTGTGATCCTTGTTTGAGGCAATACCCAAATGGTATGAGAATTGAATGGACTATATTTTATTATAAAATATTATATATTAGCGCGTTTAGATTCATTATATACATTTGATGGACAAAATGTATGGCTATGATTGTTTCATTCTTAGCATAGGGAAATTTTGAATGAAGCTTTAAGTTTTATACTATGATATATATGTTTATATTAAATTTCGCTTTGATGATGCTAAGTAGATAGTGAGACAGACTTCACTAGCCTATGTAGCACCACCAATGTTAGATGTAGATAATCTGATCGAGTGGTGTGTTATATAAATATGTCAACAAAGTCAAATTTGTAAATTCATGTAAAGATGAAAACTCATGCGTAATATATATTGTGAGATTATAAATAGATGCAAGTGATTAGATTTTTACATAATAAATTAGAGCAATGTGATATGTTCCTAAAGATTTTTTTTAATTTATGATTATTATTTTAAAGAATAATTTAGGGTTTATCAAGATGGTATAATCCCATACTAGATTAATATTTATAAGTGTTAGATTGATTGTTCGTGTTTGAGTGGGTGCTCATGCACAAAGATCTATGACATTGTAAGATGTCATAGAGTTATACAATATTAATGTATGTCATAGTCAGATGATACATACTATTTTTGGTATGTTCAGACTCTCACCTATGTAAATAAATGTGTGTTGGTTATTCTTTAACAATATATTTTGTGGTAATTAATAGGGCATTATGTATGCGTGCATACAATATTGAGAGTAACAAATCTTAAGTTAGACTTTTATGTCACTGTATTATTTGCTTTGTTATATATACTTACCAAAATAAAAGCTTATAGTTCCATGTATTTAAGACTTATTTGTTTGACTAATTGTAGAAAACTATTAGTTATGCCTTAGAACACTAAACTATGATAATATGGGTTATCATGGCATGTCGTGTGTATCAAACTTATTGTGGTAGTTATAATATTCAGTTAATTATGTATATTACCTAGGTGGTACAAATAGTAATCACTATTTCTTGTATGAGTTAAATAATAATATATGATTCACACATATGGTTGACATAATTAAATGTATACTTCGCTTACTCCTATATTTATCATGTATTGTGATATGATTATTAGTATGATGTAAATTGTATGAATCTATAAGTTAAATTAAATATAGTGAGTTACATGTTAGTGTAATATCTTGTAATAAAACAGGGTTTCTATGATACACTACATGTTTAATTTTAGAAATCATACAACACATTGGTACTAATTTGTTACTCTAAATTCTCACATCGTTCTATCTACCTATATATGAAATGAGGGTCATTTTCTAATAGGGGATTTTATGGGGGATCAATGGTCCATGTTTGGTGTGAAAAAATGCTTAGATGATTCTCTCCCTCCTCACTACATTACTTGTTTGAAGACTACACTTGAGTTTTATCAGCGATACACAAGTTGATTCAACTCGAGCTCCAGAGAGCGTATTATATATTTATTATTTTAAGGCTAAATGCTTGAAGAAAATATAATCATATTATATTTGTTATACTTGAATAATAATTTCTTTATTATTGGATCAGTCGTGGCCATGTCTTAATGTATTTACTTTCCTTGTAGTTGTAATAAGTTATATTGCATTTCGATATTTGAATTTAGAAATACTATTGTTGTAAGTTATTATTTGGTTGTTGAGTATTTTTTTATGGAATGAATATTAAGTAATTTGTTTTTAAAAAAAATTATTGCATTGTTCTAAGTACAACTTGAGGGGTTATTACATACTTGATTGATGATCGGTTGTACTAATTCAATATTATTTTGATTTTTTATTGGATTTGACATTAACTACCCCCTAGTGCCTGATTTTGGGCTTCACTAGGGGATATTGATTTTTGACTTTGATGATATCCTAGTGCTTGACATTAGGATTCACGAGGGGAAGATATTTTCTTATCAGGTCAATGATTTTACTTTTCTTAACTGTGACTTATGGCATCAAAGATGATTGGATTATTATGTTTGACTTTTTAAATATGGTCTTGGACATGTACATTTGTGGTACACCTTATGTTGCTCGAGGAAGGTTGCAATGATATATGTTCCTATTCATCCCTATGGAGGGAGGTGATTAAATGATCATTGATAGGAAGAAAAGAATTTATGGTGGATGACTACAATGGAGATGGTATGTTTAGGTCAATGAGTGGTGACAGGGCAGCATGGTCTTCATAGGGGTCCCTAAGAGACCCAGTTTTGACATCATAGAAAATATTCTCAAGATCAATAAAATGATCACTAGGACTAGCTAAAAAACACGTCCAAGGTAAGATCAAATTTACTTTGACAATCTTCGATAGATAAAGTTTGTTAAAACTCAATTATGACTTCATTATAGTGATTGAGATCAAAATATATGCCTGGTGATTGTTCATCATCCAAATTAGAGGTATCTTTAAAATATTAAGCATAGTCATCATCTAATGCAATATCTATGAGGGATGATGTTTCTGTTGAGGAATATGATTCTAATACTAGTGTTAAACATGATCCTCATGCAAATAACACTTGCATTGACTCTGATGTTGATTATGTCATGATGTTGCTAAGATAAGAGTTATAATCCACAAGTAACCTCTCTATGTGGGGTTTTTGACATGGTGTGTGAGATGAAAATGATGGAAGAATAATGGATTCAACAAACATAGGCCCATGGAAGGATTTGTGAGATATGGGAGGACTTGATGTATTGGAAATAGAATCATATTTGATGGATGATTTGTCAAATATGGGGGGACTATGGAAGAAGGATATGGTGTCTTGACCTTGGCTTGGAGAAAGAAAAACTTGATCGTGATCGAGAATGGGATCTTGGCATTCCTCTTTTTGTTCACCCAGGGATGTAGACTCATCTAATTCATTCTCGATTTATATATCAACATGGTCGATGAGTTCTTGGACATAGTTTTGTAAATTATAACATAGATTAATGGTATGCCCCTATGTTTGGTGATATACACATTATTGATTATCTTTATACCAAGAGGGCTTAGGCTTGGTAGGATTAACATGTCTTATGGGTGGATAGACCATCATGTTGTTGACAACAATCTATTGGAAGAGGGATTATAAGGATATAGGAAAAAGATTATAGGGGCTCTCTTCACTTCGTAACTTGAATGTAGAGGCATTAGACTTTAGATCAGATGGTTGTTGATGTGACTAGATTGGTAGACTAGTAGTAGTTGAGGTGACCAAGATAGGATTCCATTTACTAGTGTAATAAGGGGTAGATGATTGTTGATGACAAGTAGATGGAGGATTGGAATGGGACTCACATGAATGGGTTTGGACTTGAGGTAATCATGGGTGGATGGGGTTGAAGTTTGTTGGACATGGAGTGTTCATCTCAAGGAGGTTAGAAAAGAGCATATGCCTATTAGCGATGATGCATTATTCAATTAGGGAATTGATCAAATCTATTTTAGATGTTATGGATAAATATGGGATAAAGTACAGATGACATGGAATTGTTGACCCCAATCGGTAGGTGTGATGGATTGAACAAAAAGGCTAAGGGATAAAGATGGGATGTGTGGAATAAATTTGGACAAAGGCTTGTTTTAGTCTGAGTTCAAGTTTGAATCGATGATATGAGAGTTTGGATAGGATAAGACAATATTTAAGTAGACCAGTTTAAGATGTGAGCTAAACCTTGATGATACAGATTGGGTTGGACTAAGTGAGCTATGACAAGATTTAATATTGGATGAGGTGTTAGACTGGCCCAAGAGACTGATTTTGACTAGACTTGATAGGATGAAGGCTAGCTCAAGACTGAGATGATCAACTCAAATAAGATAAGATGATTTGATCAATGGGATTGTGATTATGAGTCAAACTTGATGAGATGCAAGTAAGATAATGATGAGGACCTTGATCAAAAGTATTATTTTCTAATGGGTATGAAGACTAATGTATGACTACAACTTGATGGGAGGATTAATATAGACAAGAAGAAGAGTTGGGTTGGACTATGATGAGGACTAGGTGGACAAGGTGACAAGATCAAGACAAATCATTGGTTATGGATAAAATGGACTTAGGACAAGCTATGGACAACAAGATGTGATTAGTATATATAGGTGATGTGGATGGATGAGACTAGACTAGGAGGTGATCAATATTGGTTATAGACAAGTTGGAATAAGTAATAAATATGGTGTTAGGGATGATTAATGTTAAGGCTATGTGAAGAATGTAAGGTTGGACTATGATAAGATGTGATGGAGGGATGACAAGACCTGATTGTGATATGAAAGTGATGGGGGTATGACCAATCAGGCATGGAAATGACTAGACTATAATGCAAGATGAGATAGGCCTAAAAGGATATACACAAATGTACAAAGGAAATATGTATAAGAAGATATTGATGAGATAAGTATATAAAAGATTATGAGGTGTATATAGGTTCGAGTAAAAGGCTAACTTGATTCATAAACAACATAGGTCTAGCATAATACACACCAAATCAGGAAAACCACAAACCTAAGATTAGTAAATTGATTGAGAGTGTAATTTGATGATTGCACTATCTAACAACTTCATGAGTGAGGTTGAAGGCTGGTGACTCATTATAGAATTGACCTAACCCTCTCGACCCTATCTACATATGATGGATACTTAAGATCCGATCCCAACTCCAAAAATAAGTCGTCTATTATGATCCAAAGGTCATATGCTAGGTTGAATGGGCTCTCTAGGGACATCCCTGATATACACTATGTACAAAGGGGTCTGAGTTCATATAGGGTGTTGTCTAATGCTTGATTTAGAGAGTTAACTCTTCCCCTTCATAGATGACCTATATGGGGTCAGCCACTTAGCCTAACAGTAACTATCCTTAATATTTGTATTCCACTAAAACACGAAGTGTGGATTAGTGTGTGGTGGTGAAACCCATGATCACTATCCCTCTAAGACTATGACAAGTGAGTGGGTGTCAATTCCATGTCACGTTTTCCTTATAAAATAAAAATGGGAGGGTTTGTGGGTGGTTTTTGATCCTCCAAGAATCACTGCAAGGATGTAAGGATGAGAGCATACACCACCATAGCCCTCGGTTGATAGACAAGTAGACAAAAATGATTAATTAACTGATTGATTAAGATGTGAGATTTATACAAGATCAAATGTAGACAAGATTATACAAGATATATATATATATATATATATATATATATATATATATATATATATATATATATATATATATATATATATGATTTAAATAAAGTGATTAAAATGATTTTAGATAAAAATGAGTTTTAAGATGCCAAAATGTCTTTGACGGATGGCCTACAAAAAAATGATTAGTAGTTTTATTGACACTTTTAAAGAGGCAACTTGCAAGACAATGATTAGTAGTTTCGATTAACAATATAGAAGGGTGATCTGTAAGACAAAATGTTAGACCAAAATATGACTTGCAAAAGAAGATGTTCACTCAAGAAAAAGAATGTTAGTCTAATAGGCCTTAACAAAAACCATTAAAAAAATCATGATTTGGCTCTATAATTTCTTTGGGTGAGTGGACCATGATGCAAGGGTCTAGGGGTGACAGCTCCCAGTGAGGTCAATAGGCAACACCTTGGGCGTGCTCCATGTCAAGTATAGGGCAAGGTTGAGGAGCGAAGCCCTTGATGCCAAAGGCAATTTTGGCCTTGTGGGAGGCTTGGAATGACTCAAATTTCACTGAAAATGACTTTAAAAAATGCATTAAAAAAGACAAATTTGAATGCAAAATGAGTGCAAAATCACAACTTCATAATGTAATACCACATATGCATAGTCAAACCAAAAGTAATATCACAATAAAAAAGGGTGATATCATGATTATTATGCACTATCATGACTGTAAAGTCATGATTTTGCAAAAAATGCCTAATCGTTAGCAGTTATCACATGGAGTTTTTGTAAAACTGTAAGTGGTTAGGCAATATCATGACTTTTAATGTAATATCACGACTGTGAGATTAAATATATTCAAGTAAGATACAAAATTTCAAAATTTTGAATTTTGACTAAAGATGCATATGTTTGAGATTGATCAGATTAACTTAGATGTTTAAAAATATACAAATGCCTAAAAATATTTACAGATAATTATGGCAAATTAGTCTTAGGATGATGTATTAGGATTTTGATCAAGATAAGATTTTTTTACCAAAATGGACAAATCAGAGGCAATTTGAAGAATAGGAAAGATATTTCTTGATTAGATTTGTCCTAAATCTCATATTTATCCACTGTAGATAGAGATTAGTGAGCAAACAATCTAAAATTTTTTACCGAACCATAATGTCATAACTATCGATGCAATATCGTTATTTTTAGGTCAATACCATGACTACGTGATTAAAGGTTTTTTAGAAGTCAGCAAAAAGGGTAAGGATGTGATTTTATTTTTTCAGATGATCCTGCCTTTGCCTTTCCTATTGACCCTGTCAATCAACATACAACAAGTTTGTCCCACAGTAGGTTACAAATAAAACCCCTTATAAAAATGTGGTTAGAAAATATATATTTTAAGACCCAAAACCACTTAATTAAGATTCTAAAAATATTTGTATGATTACTAGTCCACTTGCAAGATGGAAAATGACAAAAATTAAACTTGAAGTTTAGAGATCAATGGATAATCGTTACCAGATTTGGGAGAAATTATAATGCCATGACTATAGTTGTAATACCATGACTTGTAGCTCAATATCATGAGTCTAAAAATCATGGTTTTGTAGATAGTCAAGAATCTATTAGGGTCAAGCAAACACTATTAGCATAAAATCATTAATTATAATGCAAAATTGTTACTTTTGATGCAAAAATGCAACTTTCAAATTGTGATATTGCAAAAGGGTAAAAACCCTGTCAAAAAGAGACCGTTAGCAGTTAAAACTTGATGGTTAGTGCAATACCATGAATTTTGGGGTAAAACCACCACTGCAATGTCATGACTTGTAGAGTGATATCACAATTCACCTAGATGTCTAAATTTTGTTAAAATCTAGGACTTTTCTTCCACCAGTTAGCCCTTCAAGCTATCAAAAACACTTCTAGGATGAAAAATTGTTAAATCGAGTGTGTTATCCTACCGTGGTTGCCAAAATTTAGTAGAAATTTTGAACACATTGAATTAAATCATGCAATTTAAAACTTAAAATGTCTAACTACCTAAGTAAGATCGAGAGCTATTCCGATCAAATGCAAATATATGAATGGATAATTCAAACCAGCCTTATAATCCTAAAGCTAATTGTTCCAAACCAAGATCAAATAGATTAAAAACAAGAAGATTGTATTGAGATTACATTAGACTTAGATTTTTGACATCATGTTGGCATGATTAAGGATGTTGATGATGGATTCAAGGATTAGATTAGCATGCACTTAGTAGATTTCTTCTTGATTTCTAGTTTAGCATGGAGACTTCATGAGTTTTATGGATGGATTGGATAGTTAGTTTAACCATGGAGAAATAACTTATTTATATATAAAATAGAGGGAAGAATCAATGGCTAGAATTCAATCTTGGGCTATTGGGATTAATGGTTGGAGATTTTGCAAGAAAATTTTAATTCCTTGAAAACCTCTAAAATATAGGGTTCTAGATGGGGAAGACTAAGTTAGAGAGGATTATAGAATTGAAGGATTCCAAAAACTTATGGATTAATTATGACTAGGTAGGGGATTAGATAAGAATTACGTGGATAATTAGGGATTAGGGGTGTAGGAGAGCCTAGGAATAGGCTTACTAGGTGGGTAGGTGGGTCACGAAAGTTTAAAATTATTAAATAATAGATAAGTGGGGTTAGGATAGGATTAAGTGATGATTAGATAAATTAATAGATTGGTGGTGTGGAATAAAGGTTAGCAAATGAATAAGTGATGAGGGAGATATTAGATAAATGATTAGAAAGAGGTGATAAATGGGATAAGCGGACTTAGTGTCAACTAATAGTAATATTAGTGATGTTAAATGAAGTGAGAAGATTTAGATGTATACATTTATTATTTTATAATAAATTAGTTGTTTTAAGATTCATTACATTACATTTGATGGATAAAATGTATGTATTTGATATTTTTTTATTTAACATATTTTAAATTTGTTAATAGGAAATATTTCATATGAATCTATTGGTTTTTATATTATTATATAAATAATTAAATCTCGCATTAATGACCCTAAATAAGTAGTGAGATGGATTCCACTCACTTAATTAGCACTATGAATGTAAGATGTGGTGTAATCCGATTAAGTGGTGTGTATGAAATTGACTGATACTAGAGACCAATAATTATGTGAAAACTTTGGCCAAAGTAATGTTTATAGTTAAATATTGACATTAAATGTGATATAATTTACATGTTTATACATTATCATGTTGGAATGGATTTATTTATGGTATACATCATGTATTAGTTATCTTACGACACACGGGTTCTAGTTTGTCACTTTGGACTCCCACACCATCATTATTTACCCATCTGTGAAGGGAGGGCCATTCCCTTGTTGGGAGATAGTGTGAGGAATCAATTGTTATAGAAAAGCATATGACCCAGAGGCTTACAGGCACATTTGGGTACTTAAAAATAGAGCCTTCATGACCTCATAACTATTATTAAGTCTAATGTTTACCAAAGTAATTCCTATAGATTAATTTTGCCAAAGCTTCACTACCCATCTTCCTCTCTCTTCTTTAACTAGCTTGGGCATCTTAAATAACTCTTAGGAGCATCTCCACAAAGGTGGAATATGCATGTCAACTGTCGATCTAGAATCTTTGGTCATAATAATCATTGGTTCCATCACCTCATAAACTCTATGTTGTAATCACCACATCTTGCCAAATCATTAAAGAAGCCCTAAAGATCCAAAAGTTAGTTAGTCGCCTACCAACTAGTGCAAGATATGTGATGCACCCTCCAACTGGCGCTAAAATGACCAAAATATAACTACTAAGTAAAATGATACTTTTTCACTAATGTGGATGTTGTGTTGACATGAATCTTATACTTAAAAAGATAAGGGCCCAACAATACCCCATACAAAAAATGTAGTTCATCCTTAGACTAGGTTGTCAAGCTCTTAGGAGCATAAAACTCAGATGCATTTTCCTTGAGTATGGTGTTGAAGTCTTGAAATCCCTTAATGACAAGCTTGATTTCCTCACTGACACTATCTTTTTTATTGGAAGTAGTAGTGAGTGTGAGCACATCCATTTTCTCCATCTCTTTTCGTAAGGCCTCAACATTGGCCTTTGCATTTTTCACACTGTTGTCTAGGATTGCTCCTTGCTCACAGGCCTTAGTCTGTAGATCATGAAAGAGTGCTTCCAAGTTTTGCTCTTGATCCTTAATTTGGTTTTTGAGCGTATTGATGTTTCTAATAATTTGTGCCACTCTAACCTATTTGCTGAGTATATTTATGCCATCAGCTTCTCCTTCTCCTCTTTTGCCTATTTTAGGCACACATCTATGACTGAGGTTTGGTTTGACAAGCTTAAGAAGATGGAATCTGCTACATTTATGCCCTCTTAAAATTCATCAAAGAGGTCTTCTACATATTCAATCTTATCATCCAACTCTTTCTTTAGTGTGATGTTGGGATCTTCATCTTTTTCTTGCATTGTCTTGGGTTTTAACCTTGGGAGCATCTACTCCACCAACACATATATTTTGTCGACTTATGAAAGGTCTAAAGTATTGATGCTAACCAAAAAGGATGGTTTGGTCATCTTTATGCACTCACAAATTTGATGCATCTTGAATTTGGTGGCATGCACTTTATCTTTGGCTTCTTTCTGAAACTTTTTCCATTTTCTCATCCTATTTTCATTGATGATGTTTTGGTGTGCAACTTCAATGGCCATTCTGATCAATGCATTCCTAAATCAGAGTGGGTTCATGGTGTGAAGTTTTATAAGTAGGGAGTCTTACCCCTCATTAGGCTCAAATTAGTTTCTCTAGGCACCTTAAAATGAGGCTCATCTATATAGTGATCAAACACAAATGATAGTTTTTTTCGCATCTTGGTTGTGGTGAATTAGGGGGCATAGTGTCATGCATATAAAGTTATTTATCCACCCATCCCTTCTACACCTTCTCCCTTATGCTCAACTCTTTTTTGTCCTTCTCAATGATGACCATCTTTGTTTGTACTTCTTCTTCTTTACTGGCACCACCACTCTCTTAGATGCTTTCCTTAAAAGGATTCACTTGTTTGATCCTTAGGGATTTCTACCTCAAACTTTTCCCTTCATCCGCTTCATCTTGGGGTTTGTTAATACTCATCTCTAGGGAAATTCCTTCGATGTCAGTGTCACCTTATTACATTGGGGTTCTTCCATTATCTATGTTTGTTTCTCTAAGGTACCAGTATCACCTTCTTTTTCTTCAGGCACCCCTTACTACTTGGGCACGCCTCTTGTGTAGCTTTTTCTACCTTCTTAGTGGGGTACTTGGCACTTGCTTGACAATTTTAGCTACTAGTCCTGCACTTGTAAAAACCTTCGTGGCCTTTTTCTCTAACTTGGCCAATTCTTTTTCCTTAGAAAGTCTCCACTTATCTTCAAATGTCAGTGCTTTGTTAATATCCTCCTTGCTCAAACCCATTTTCTTTCAAACCCTTATTTTCTCCTCTTTTATTTGTGGAAGTGGTATGGAGGGTTCTTCTCTAGATAAGGGGCTTATTAGCTCCTCTGTTTCCTCAAGCACGATGGTCGTTCCACTTTATAGGGTTTCCTGTATATCCTTGAAACTTGACTCCTCTTCCCCTTCTTCTATCTATAGGATATATGTCCCTACTCTATCTTCTTCAGTCTTCTCCTCAGTTCTAGGCATGAGGGTTGCCTCTTTCTCCATCTCTACTAAATTTATAGTAGGGAATGCAATGGGTCCCTTAGTCTTTTTCTTATGATTCTTACTAGAGGAATCACTTTCTAACGCAAAGGTCACACGATTCTTAGGAGTTGGGGCATAATTTTCTCTTTAGAGGCAATTTTTTTAATTAAATGCGCTCTATGATCTCTTCAAATTTCTCTCCCTATTTCTTTTGGAGAGTCTTCTCCTACATCTTCGATGTAACCTTCCCTTCATTGTTGACTAGAAGGGGGTGTTCATCATCCTTTCCAGGATTGATGCCCTTCTTACATGACTTCATTGCATAATAGAGGTTGAAAATCCTCTTATTGATTATCACTTTCTAGAGGGGATGGATATCCATCTTATCAGTGTCATCTTTCTCATCCTTAGTGGCCTTGGCTCTAAGGTGCACAAATTGGCACCTCATCCTAATCTTGTCTTGATCCACGATCTTGATCGATAACAAAACTAAAATGTTGTAGAAAAGTGCATGAAGTTGTTTTAGTCGATTCTTGGTTTATTATAACCAGATACAAACATGGGATATTCCCTTTGTGTTCAACATTTGAACACTCAACTGTGCTGACATCATTCCACATAAGGCTTAGACCTTATGCACTCACCCAAAGTGTATCTGAGAAGGATTTGGGGCTTGCATTGGGCTAGTTATGCCATGACACGAGACTTCAATTATGGGATTTGATTAATTCATTGAAAGCTTTAGGTAGATCCATAGGTGCAAGCCTTTCATGCACTAAACCTAGTGTCATGTGGGCATAGGATTTTCGTGGAATAATCCTAAGGTCATATAGGTGTTATAAGGGTCAAGAGGTTGCTCTCACTGGAGTTATTCATACTAGACACATGCTCCTAATAAAGATAGTAATACTTGGTGCATACTCTATAGTTAATCTTTATGCAAGTTATAGAGGACATCATTAACATTTGTAGGGACTCTATTAACGATATAAACTAGAAGCTCGCATGAACATTACTTAACATAAATGTATTAAAACTACAATGTTATAACCATTACTCATTTCAATATCAATACAAAAGACTTATAAACTAGATAAAGTACCTTTCAATGCAACCTTCATCATCACTAATCAAAGTTAAAATAGAGTATAGCATTTACAATAGAATATATGTTCAATTTATCCTACTTAATGACCTAAAGGCTCATAGGCAAGCTTGGGTACTTAGAAATGGAGCCTTCATGGATTCCAAACTATTCCTAAGCTTAATGGTTTCTAAAGTAATGCCTATAGATTCATTTCACTAGAGCTCAATTTCCCATCTTCCTCTCCTTCGACTTGCTCAAGTGTCTTAAATAACTCAAGAGCATCTCTGTCAGGGTGGAATGTGCACACCGAGTGTCAAGCTAGAATCTCTGGTCATCATAACTGCTAGCTCCATCACCTCATGAACTTTGTGTTGTAGTTTCCATGTCTTTCTAAGTCATTGAAAAATCCCTAAAGATCTAGAATCTAGTTAGTCACCTACCAGTTGGTACAAGATATGTGTTATACCCTCTAACTGGTGCTAAAATGCCCAACATCTAATGACTAGGCAAAATGATTTCTTTGCACTGATGTGGGTGTCATGTTACAAATCCTATACTTAATGAGATAAGGGGTCCAACATCAATAATATATGGTTGGTGTGGAAAAGCACTCAAATGATGCTCTCCCTCCCCATAATAGTACTACACTAGAGACTACACTTGAAATTATTGATGGATACTTTGAGTTTGTTAAGACTCGTGCTCTGTGAAGCTTTGTATCTTTATATTATTATTATTATTATTATTATTATTATTATTGGGACATTATTATTTCTAAAAATGTATTATTTATTTATTTATACATTTACATCAATGGTTTTAATGCTGTATCAACCATGACTGAATTTGTAATACTACTTCTATGAAATAAATGCATTTTTTATTGCATATTCAACATTGTTCATGTTTTGACATATTATTGTTATGGTGATCATTAGCTAAATGGATTATCTATAGGCCTTTTAAAGGTTAAATAAAAATAATACATTTAGTTAAAGATCACTTAGGTTTCATCGTGGTGAAATCTGTTAAATGAATCTATATAATTAATTAGAAAAATTTTATCCTATTCTAGTAAAACCCAATGGGGTTGTTACAATACATACATACATACATACATACATATATATATATATATATATATATATATATATATATATATATATATATATATATATATATATATATCAATAGTGACTGAATTTGTAATGTTATATTAACCGTAACTGAACTTGTAATACTACTTCTATGATATATGCATTCTTTATTGCATATTCAACATTGTTCATGTTTTGACATATTATTGTTATGGTGATCATTAGATAAATGGATTAGATGTAGACCTTTTAAAGGTTAAATAAAAATAATACATTTAGTTAAAGATCACTTAGGTTTCATCGTGGTGAAATCTGTTAAATGAATCTATATAATTAATTAGAAAAAATTATCCTATTCTAGTAAAACCCAATGGGGTTGTTACAATATATATATATATATATATATATATATATGATATTTTTTAAGTACAAAATAATACAATATCACTATATAATAGGCTTATTACCATGTATATCTCCACCTTGCTCTACTAATAATTGATTATGTGAAGATGAAGCTCCACTATAATCTAACTTGGGATAAGATCAACTACCACCATAGTTTTGAGTTCATTGATCTTGTCCTTTGTTTAAAATTAGGTATTCATGTCATGATCATTTGAGAAAAATTAAATTAGGCATGTCTACATATATTTGACCTTCAAATGTATGCAGAAGACATACAAATAGTTTCTTCAAAGTTGAAACCTTAAAAATGTTTTACAATGACTAAAAACCTGTAAATAGAAAAGGGGGAGTGTAATAGGTTGAGTTTACCCTAATCACCCCCATATGATTGAACATTATCTAGCATTCAATACTCTAAAGAGGGAAATCAATCCCACATAATTATCCCACTTAAAGTGTTTTGTGTAATTATGTTCATTTGACTATATGAATGCATATATAGGTGGCTTGAATATTTGATCATGTTTTGATTTGGCTTATATAAAATAGGTTTTAAACTTGTTAAGGACTACTTCAAGTGATCAAAATTAGAATTGGAAAGAATAAAAAAGTTTTGCTTAATGTGAAGTAGTGTAAGTGTGCCTCTATATTAAAATTACGAAGTGGTAAATAGGTGACTTGAGTGTTCCTTTTTAACAATCCAAAATAGAAAATTATCATGCTTCCTATCCTAAAATTATCTATAAAACTCTAATAAAAGGGCAATTTTGGAAAATTATCACTATAGTGGTTAAGGGAAATAATATCCCATAGGGGACAAAAACTTCCACCACTATTGTCCCCTACTTGACATTTTTGTCCTTCAAGTAAACATGTGATTTTTGGGTCTAGAATTAGGTCTAAATTAGGTGTTGAAATATGTTTAAATTAATTGTTCGATTAAATTTAAGTGAAATATGGCCAAAAATGACATAATCAAGTATTCATAACCAAATTTGAGTGACTACATCCCCCCTTGTACCCCTTCCCTCTTGACCCTTATTTTAGAAATGAAATTATTAGAGTAAAGAAAAGATATACTTGAGTGTGTACCACACACTTTGTCTTTAGGAGAAGTTTCAAATCATGCAAGATGTTCAATGGAAGACCCTATAATGATGTAAAAGTAGTTAATGCTCATATGTGAAACTAAAAATCTAAATGTAACTTGAATTTTACAAGATTGAAAATAAAAAGGAAGGAATACACCTATACGTGTGAAACCAATGTTACTCTTGTAACTTTGCTTGGTAATGATGTTTTCTTGAAACATTGGAGAGTTAATATTTCCCATAAAACACTTAGAGAGATTGGTTCCTAAATGGAACCAATGGATATTTTGAGGGTGATCAAGTCTCAAATTAAATTGAAATTGTATAGAAAATAAGAATCCATTGAGGGATGTACAAACCTCAATTTATTCTATTGGTCTTTGTAACCCCAAGATGTGAAACAGGTTGAAATCCAAAATAGATTTGCAGACATAATACTAGAGGGCACTGAACCTCTAAGTTATGCATTATACACTTTAATTGTATCAAACATTGCATATAGCTTGTAGATTCAATTGTCACTTTGTGAATGCATGACCAAAATAGAATGAAGAACATCCATGCTCCTATCATGTCTATAGATAATGAGTAGTATTGAAAGCAAGGCATGAATTTGTATCATGCCCCCTAAATTTTAAGAAATACATATTGTGCATGAATCTATATCATACCCCCATTGATAAATATAAAATCTATAATTGTATGTAAATGCAAATTGTAAATTATGTTTAAAATTTGTACATGAACTTGTGTATTGCATGTAAAATTTTATGAATTTTTCCATGGCATATACCTCCATAATCATTACCAATGATTAAATTTTCAATCATTTTAAAATTATATTATGTACTAGAAATTAATTTTTTATTTTTAAAGAGGCTTGTCTCATGTATGAAAATCTCATTGAAATACCCTCCTTTTGAGGTGAGGGAACTGATCCTGAAAGTCACTCGTCTTAAAATAAAAGTTAACTTTAATATGTGTAGTAATATGTAATCATTAAATAATGTAACATATGTGAAAATTATGTCAATATAGTAATATTTTTACCATAATAATTATATATGTAATACATGGTGCAAGGCCTATGAAAATGTATCAATGAAGTTCATAGTAATAAAATATAGAGTTAGTATCATATGCATTACTTAACTTTTGCATAAGATATTAACTCTACGTACTATTACTAGGAGCTTCATTGATACATTTCTATAGGCCTTGCCTCATATTTTATATACATAATTCAAATGATACACATATTGTTATGCTAACATACTTTTCACATATGCTACATTATTCAATAATTACATCTTACTACATATGATATAGTTAATTTTTTAGATATGAGTGAATTTTAAGATCAATTCTCTCACCTCAAAAGGAGGGAATTTTATTGGGATTTTCATACATGAGATAAGCGTTTTCAAAAGCACAATTTAATTTTGGTACATAATACAGTTTTGTTCAAACCTTGATTTTGGAGGAATAATTTAACAAATATATTCAATAAAAAACCATTGTCTTTGTACATAGAAGGTAAGCTTTAAAAATCCTACAGGAGAGTTGGTTAGGAAAAACCAACTGATAGGAAAAATAAAAATAATCCGAACAATAAAACTAACCCAAACAATAAACTAATAAAACTATAACATTTATATCATTAAAAAATAATCCAATAAATTCCCCTTGTCCAAAAGGGTATAGTAGATAAATGAACTGAGGTAATGACTCTAAAGTCATCAAAATATTCATATCACAACTATAAGTGGTGTATTGTACCTCTGGCATTGACCAAAAATTGATGTCACTCTATAAATAAACATGCCCCTGCGAGTTTTAAAAACATAACTGATGAACATGATCAAGGCATGCTCATCCTTGGTGATCAATGTATCATACTATAGTGGAACACAATCAAGCATATCCAAATATATTGATCCACATAAGGTCCCATATAAGATCCCATACAAGTGATAAACCCATACTTTCTATGACACATCTCTCTGATGTTCAACAAATATTGATGACCTTTGTTAACACTAAAAATACTAGTAACCCCTATCAAATTATGCTGTCATCGATGACTGATCGAAGACCAACAGATGCAATATATTCTCCCCTATCAGGAGAGAGATGAGAATTTATTCACCAAGAGAATTAAAATCAACTAACACTACCTACTCCATGTCATGAAAAACAAATGAAAGAAAGTCAAAACTAGAAAATAATTGAAAGAAGCAGACTACTGCTACCAAAATTGATATTCAAGAATGATACCAAACTTTGAGTGAATAGATAATTGGAGAAGGGAATAGTCCTCTAGCCTTTAATTGATCCTCCAACCTCCAGTCACTGATCACTCAAAATATGTTGTCAAGTCTATTGGGGCCATAGACCTCAGCCATGAGGGACATCTTCTAATCTGATGAAGTGTCAGAATATCCTAAATAACTAGAGTAATTAGAAGATATACCATTGGAGTGACCCACATAATTTGCTTCAACTTTATTTTTGTGTGGAGAACGACATTATTGAGGACATACATTTACAAGATGTCCAATACCACCACATTTGAAACATCTAGGTTATTTTTTTTGTTTGTGAGATCTAGAATAACTTAAATCACTTGAAGAATTATGAGAAGAGTGCTTGTGATGATGCATATGTTTGGAAGACCCTGGAGAGTGTCAATGTGAATGCTGTGGAAACCATCTAGAATGGTGTGGAGAGTACCTCGAATAATGACTCAAAGAGTATTTATGAGAGTGTTTCTAAAATTGTCATTGTACATGATGATGATCTCTATGATGGGACATATTCTTTGTATAGTGAGACTCTTCAATAAGTGTATTCTTCTTCTTTGCAAACTGTCTCTCATGTTGAGTCAATAACTCAAAGGAGTCAAATTTGCCACCATTAAGCTTATCACTAAGTTGCAACATTTCAACAAAATTGGCGTATGTGGAATTAAACCCATTCAATGTGATAGAAATCAATATGTCGTCATCAATTATTCCCCCTATAGTACAATAAGCTTATTTTAGAGTTTTCATGTGTGAAATTTATTTAGAGACATCTTCATCATCTATCAGTTTATTATTCAAAAGTTGCATAAGAAGGTCAATATTTTTGTATGCAGACTACTTGTCATAAAAATCTCTTAATGTTTTCCATGTTTTTAATGCCCCAGATTTAACAGCTTCAATGTGAATAATCACCTGTGCAGTGTAAGATGATTTTAGCAATATGAGTGTGCATTTATCACATTTTTGGTATTCAACTAACTTTGTAGGCTCAATGAGTGGTGTGGTTTATTTCTCTATTATTTCTCACAAATCATAAAAAACAAATATATTTTCCATGTTCATGATCTATTCTTTGTAGTTTTTAGGTGATAGCTTTTTATTTTAAGAAATGAGACTGACAATTTTAGCCATGATGCTAAAAAAATAATCAAAACAAAAAAATGGAATACTATTTAAGGTTTTGCCTTTACCTTTAAAAATAACTTTCAATTTATAGATAATCTTGGAACTTGTCAAAAAATTACTCCTTATAACTCCTATTACACCTTTATATCACCATTTTCATTGAAAAAATTATTATATCCTTATAACTCCTTTACATCAAAATTTAGATCAAAATACCAAAAAATTGATCAAAATACAAGTTCAAAGGGTGTTGAACACTTGATCCTACTTTTCATGTGCTTTTAAAATGTGTATGCCCAAGATCGCTAAAATTAATATTGAAACTCTTTTGGAGGATTTTTTTAAAAAAATAAAAAAAGGGGTAAAAACTTTATTAAAACTCAAAATAACAAATTACAAAGCATCAAAGGGCAAATGCCCTAGAACCAAAGAATACCACGAAAAAACACAAACAAAACCCATCATGCCCCAATACCATTTCCGTCTTCTCCTAGAATCCTCTCCAGGTTATAACATAACTCCTTGGGCAACTGCGCCCATCCATCCACCTTTCGACCATCAATATCCTTTGATGCCCACTTTGCCAAGCAATCAGCCACCCTATTCCATTCCCTTGGAACGTGGGCATAAGACACTGAATCCGTGAGTGAACCAATTTGTAATATCTGATGCACTATCATAGATAGTTGCCAGCTCACATCTGTAATCTTCCTCTCAAGGAGCATATTGATCAGTATTTGCGAGTCAGCTTCACAGATCACCCTCCTCCATCCTAAAGCATAAGCTCTCTTCAAGGCATATAAAACATCTAATCCTTCCATCCTGTTAATACTCTGCTCACCCATATTAGCCAAGAAAATAAAAACCATTGACCTAGAGGAGTCCCTACCAATCTCACAGATCCCAGTCGGGCCTGGATTACCCCTGGAAGAACCATCAGTATTGATTTTCAAAAGACCCTCTAGAGGGGGCGTCTATTTCCCGCTCCTTTGAATTTTTTGCTTCTCGCATCTACCTTTCTTAACGCAAGCTGAGGCTGGAGATATACCCTATATGCTGAACCTGTCAACTATCTCTGCATCCCCCTTCTCTAGAGGCAAAATAACCTCACTCTTAGCTTCTATAGTCTCCTGGATCATTCTTATAATTCTACTCCAAACCTGTTGAATCCCCAATTTTTCATCTCTAAAAATTTTGTGGTTCCTTTCCAGCCAGACTTGCCACAACAGAAAAATAGGTCCAACGTACCAAGCTTCTTGCAAGAAGTGAGTAGCGGAGGGCGGTCTACCTAATCTCGACCAAAAATCAGCAAGGGAGGAAGCGTGCACACACTGACACCTCCACACATCCCACTAGGTGTGTCACAGTTGGTGAGTGAAAGGGCAGCTAAAAAATAGATGTGGCGAATCCTCCTCATCTCTACATAGAATGCATCTCGAAGGACCAACAAAGCCCCTCTTTCGAATATTCTCCCAAGTCAAGCATCTATTATAGGCCAAGGTCCAGGTAAAGCAATTACACTTCAGCCAAGAGAAACTACTCCAAACTCTTTTACACCAAGGAACTTCCCCTCCCTCTTCAAATTGTTGTGCAATCAATTCCTGATATCCAGCTGAAACAATGTACTTCCCCTTGGGGTTAGGGGACCAAGCCAGCACGTCACCACCGCTAAGTGCGCAACAATTGTGACTAGCTAGGATGATGTTCAGCTCCGTGCACTCTGCCTCCATTCCAAGGATCAGCCACTCCTTTGGAGTCTTCCATCTCGCTTTCAACAACTGGCCGTGAAGGGAGAGGGACTTGTAGTCACACACCCTATTCCATCCAGCTTCATTGAATCTCTATGATAGAGCATACAGATGAGGATATTGAGTAACTATGGGGGGATAGCCATCCTAAGAGTCATGCCAGAATTGCACCTTTATCTCACCCTTGAAAATTTAGAATAGACCTCTCTTAATTAGTGTAGCTCCTTTCTTGAGAGTAGCCCAAATCACCGATCCACTCCTTGACAAACTGTACCTTGGGATATCTTTTAGAGGGATCCCAAAAAAATACTTATGAGATAAGATCCTAGCCCAAACACAGTCTTGTTCCTCACACCATCGCCAATACAATTTGGCTGCCAGGGCCGTACCCACTAGCACTGACTACTATAATCTTAGGCCCTCGAACCTTTATAGGCTACAAAAAACCTCCCACCTAATAAAGTTCCACTTCATCAAAGATAAGTTATCAACTCATAAAAACTATCTTGCCAAGGAATCAAGGTATTTGACAAAACTCACTGGTGCCACCTGTAACATGCACCTATATAGAGGAAGAGCCTACACCACTGATTGAATCAGTTGGACCCGTCCAACAAAAAATAGCCACCGGTGGGTCCAATGATTCACATTGGCTCAGAACTTATTCAAAATCACCTGCCATGATTCCTTGGACTGCCTCCCTACAGATATAGGTATCTCGAGATATAATAATGGGAGGCTTCCAATTTGGAACCAGAAAATATCAGCCACTCTTAGTTGAATAGGCGGTGGAGTGTTGAAGAAAAAATGGAAGACTTGTCCTCATTAATTACCTATCCTGAGGTAGCCAGGTAAGCATCTAAGCCTTTGCAAATATTAGTTGCCTCCCTTATAGTAGCCATGCCCATCAAAGCTGCATCATCAACAAACTGTAGGTGAGATAGAATAGGAAGGCCACCTCCCCATTTCTAGCCCTGAATAGCGCCATCATCAGTATTCTTTTTAATCAATCGTCTTAAACCTTCTGCCAAGAGGAGAAACAGGTAGGGAGATAAAGGGTCACCTTGCCGCAAACCCCACGAGGCCCCAAAGAGAATAGAATGCTCCCCATTATCTTTTGGAGGATTTTCAATATAACTAAAGGTTGTCAATTTTTTACAAAATAAAACCAGATTTTAAACATGTAAAAAAATCATTTCACCTTGCTTGTAAAAATTGTGCTTTTGATGGAGGCCTATTCTCCTCTCAAATTTCTCATTGTGCCTTTTGAAGATGCAATGAAGAATAAAAACATAGATATGATTGTGTTAGGATTTAGTGAATTTCAGTCTACACGGTGGCTGAGTAACCACGTTATGATACTAGTTGTCTTCACAAAGATGTCAAATAAGATTTTATGCCATTCAAAAACTTTACATATGTTTCACATGATTTCACTTATAATAGATTAATTATATTCTATTATATAATGCAATTAAAAAAATATTCAATGCAAATCAATTAAACAAAATCACCCCAATTCTGAGAATTAAAACACTGTTGTAAATGAAGGTGATTAAAACAGGTTCAACGCACATCTTTTGCATCCAATGTCCATCACTTTATCAAGATATATGCATCAAAAGATCATGGCACATATTTGCATGTCTCCTTGTGAATTTTGGTGTAGATCCCTTATTTGCATTAGTTTTGTTTGGAACAATGAGAATAACAACTCAATCAAAGTGAAATCTCCACTCAAATTCCCATGCTTTGATACCACAATACAGGCCTCAATCTTGAAGGAATAATTCAACAAATATATTCAATAAAAAATCATTATCTTTGTACATAGAAGGTAAGCTTTAAAAAGCCTACGGGAGAGTTGGTTAGGAAAAACCAACTAACAGGAAAAATAAAACTAATCTAAACAACAAACTAATAAAACTATAACATTTGGATCATTAAAAAATAATCCAAAAAGTTTCAAAAATTTCAAAATGGTTTTTCAATCATTGGCATAGATTATAGGGGCATATGCACTTACATTTCAAGACTAGTTATAAATTCATACAATTTTGAGTGCATGATACAGGTTTATGCATGAGTTTCAAATAGAATTCACAATTGGCATCTACATACAATTATAGATTCTAGATTTATCAATAGGGGATGATACAAATTGACCTAAAATTATTTATTTTCTATACAATTTCAATTCGATTTGGGGCTCAGGAACCAATCTCTCCAACTGCTTCATGAAAAATACCAACTCTCTAATGCTTCAAGGAAGCATCATATCCAAGCAAAGTTACAAGAGAAATATTGGTTTCACACATGTAGGTGTACTCCTTATTCTTTTCAATATTTTTAAATTCAAGTTACACTTCAATTTTTAGTTTCACATATGAGCATTAACTATTTTTACATCATTTTAAGACCTTCCATTGAACACCTTGCATTATTTGGAGTTTCTCCCAAAGGCAAAGTGTGTGGTACACATTTAGGTATATATCTCCTTTACTCTAGTGGTTTCATTTATAAACTAAAGGGGAGAAAATGTAGTCACTCAAATTTGGTCATGAATACTTGATTATGTCGATGTTGCTATTACTTCACTTTAATTCACTTAAGCACTTAATATGGACCTATTTCACCGTCTCACTCTATCCTAAGCACATATATGGACCTTTTTATTTTCTAAATTATTATCTAGTGCTTTAAAAATATTATAATTGATTAAAACACCCCTAAACACCTATATGGATAATATGGACCCAAAAATCACACATGTCCCTTAAGGATAAAAAGGTCTAATAAGGGACAATAGTGGCAGACATTTTTATCCCCTGTGGGACATTCTTGTCCTTAACCCATCTATGGTAATTTTTACAATTTGGCCCCTCTGTTATAGTTTGGCAAATACTTTTAAGATAGGAATCATGAAGATTTCCCTTTTTGGATTGTTATAAATACACACTTAAGTCACCTATTATACCACTTGATTGTTTCAATAGAGAGACACACTTACACTATTGCACATTGAGCAAAGCTTCCCTATTCTTCCCAATTTTGACTCTGATCACTTGAAGCAATCCTTAGCCAAATCCAAATCTTATTGTATCCAAGCCAAAAAAAATGATAATAAAGTATTCAATCCATCTCTAAATGTATTCATATAGTCAAAAGAGCATAATTGCACAAAGCACTATAAGTGGAAGAATTACTTGGACTTGAATTCCCTGTTCGAAGAATTGGATATGTAAGCAATGTTTAATCATCATGAGATGATTGGGGTTAGCTAAACCTATTACACTCCCCATTTATATTTACAAGTCTTTAGTCCTTTCAAAATCCCTATTAGGGTTTCAACTTTAAAGAAGTTATTTATATGTTTTCCACACACATCCGAAGGTCAAATATCTGCATATAAACTTGATTCAAGATGTCACAAATGATTGTGATCTAAGTTCTTAATTTTTAGAAAAGGATAAAATAAATCAACTTAGGACTATAATGGCAGCTGATCTTGTTCCAAGTTAGATGATTTTATCATTTATTAGTGTTAATCCTAGTTTATGTGTTCTTTACATCAGCCAGTCACTGTTCATCTTGGACCTTGATTGAGCTTTCATGGTGGTATATGAGTTCAAAGAGCTTGCTTTGTTGAAAAGTTATTTGATCCCACATAGTTGCCCATGTGGCATTATCTTACCATGTTACTCATTCCATTCTAAACTATGTCTACACTACTTGCTTATTTTGATAAAAAATGGCTCTTTGGTTTGACATTTATCCTTCAAAAATTGACTTAGACTAATCATATTATTCCAAACTACCTTTGTTCTTATTATCCTCGTAGATCCTAAATTTTTTACCTCATACGCACTAAAATATCAAGATGTATGAAGGAATCTTGATCATTGATCTAAATTGGATCCACCCTCTTGTTAGTTGAGCTCGCACCATCAGATTTCTGCTCTGTGAACCTGCACCATTAGATCTTGTCCAATTTATAACTTTTTAAGGTTTTTAACCTAGGGACCTTATGACCTATTTGATCTGAGTGCAAATATTTAGATCTTAGTCTACGCTCGAATGCCAATCATTAATCATTTGGGATCCATTGTTTGAACTCAAAGGGATATTTACCATGGCTAAAATTTAGCATTTGTATTCTTGTTATTTGATATTTTTATAATCATATTTGACATCTGTGCGACTATCTTTGAGATATTTGAATCCCAACCATTATTTTGCATGACCTAAATTTGACATCCACACTATCGTCAATGATGTCTACAAGACCGTCAATGATGTCTACACGATCATCACTTTTTGAATGCCAATGATTTTTATATGGGCTCATTTTTTATGTTTGCACGAATGTCATACTTTGCAAGATCAACTTTACCAAAATAATTTAATTCCATTAGAGCTTTTATTTTGGGTAATTTTCTCAGGGTCTTTATCTTCAAGATAATTTATGTAAGAATGATGGCTTTGGACTTTTTGCATCAGTTACTTTTCTTGAAACAATATAGGTCATCGGGATTTATGTTTTGGACATTTTGTATGAAAGAATACATCTTTTGTGTCAAACAATTTGTCTGAAATAAATTAGACTTGACTCTTTTACTGCAGATAAAATGTTTAAAAGAAACAAACCTTTGATATTTTTGCATCGAACTATTTTCCTTGGACACTTTATCTGAAAGAATTCGACCTTTGTTGGGAGTTATGTTTTAGACATTTTTACTAAAAGAAATTGGTCTTTAGAATTTTTTTTGTGGATAAAATGTTCGATGAGTCCCCAACACTTAGCCCAAAACTTGAAATAGTTTCACCGAAAGAATTATGGACTTATTCTAGCAACTGTCGCTTGATCTTGTGAAGGCTCTGATAAACTTCTAAGGTCTATGCAACTCAAATGGTTCTCTGAGGCATAAGCAAACATGTTCCATGCTCTGACTAAAATGAACACTGTAAAGACTGGCCACTTCCATATATGAATCTAAAATGACCCCTAAGATATAAAATAGTACAATAACTAAACTAGATAATGATCAAAATTAGAATGGCATATGAAATGACATCAGAGGAACTAAAGCACACCCTATGACATTATAATCATCCCCTATTTAACATTTTGACTATAGAGGAGTTGATCCATTCAAACTTATGGTAAAAAGGGTCAACATTTTTGGCAATTTTCCAAGGGTGGTATGCTTGCTATGCCATGATTAGTTGCCTAATCGTATTCATTGGGCCATGGAGTCACATGTACAATAGGTTTGATACATAAATGCCTTCACAACACATGACAATAGGAAACGACAAGGACAAAACATAAATTAGAAACAAAGATATGCTTAACTAGAACATTTAGGGAACACAACACACACGACAAAAACAAAACACACACCTAATCTACTATTTACAAAACTGAACTTTACCACTTAATAACAAGGTTTCAAATGTATCCCATTCACAGGGATAGGTAACTCTTCTCCATTCATCCTTGCTAATTAAAAAGAGTTGATTTGCTTGCATGTGATGATGACATATGGTTCATTCCATAGGGTATCAAATTTGGTATGTCTCCCTAGTTTTGCTCTATCTTCATCCTATTTCAATACTATGTCACCTTCTTGAAATGATCTTCGAGTTACCTTCTTGTCAAAATACCTCTTCATCGGTACTTGGTGATGCTCCATATCTTGATGAGCCTTCTTTTTGGCATCTTAAATCTCTATTAATTTTGTTAATCTCACCTCCATTGGAGTGTTTTCCAGCAACTCTAATTGATTTGCCAATTCTAAGGCATGTAACTCTTGAGAAATAGACAACCTAGCTTCTCTCACATATTCAAGCACAAAAGGAGAATTCCCTATTGACCTCTTGGGAGTTATCTTTTCAGCCCACAAGGCTATCTTTAGTTTGGTGTGCCAAGACCTCCAATTATGCTCCAAGCTTCTCTTGAGGATTCTGAGTGGATTATTGTTAGTCAATTCAACCAACCCATTACCTTGAGGGTAATAGTTAAATGAAGTACTCAAGAATATGCCATTGCTATTTTCCTATTTAGTTGTCTTGGCACCCATAAAATCAAGAGCATTATTTAAAATAATACTAGGAGTGCCAAACCTTATTACGATGCTCTCAAGAACTCCAAGATAGCATTTTAATTGGTTTCCTTCAATGATACTACCTTAACCCACCTCGTAAAGTAATCAGTTGTTGTGAGTATCCATTTATGACCAACACTTGATGGGGGGGTTATCATGCCAATGAAATTAATACCCTATTGCATGAAAGGTTGATCAACTTGGATAGGCTTCTAAGGAAGAGCTGCAAGCTTCTATTTTCCTACAAAGAAATCACATTGTACACACCTTCTCACCCAAGCATGACAGTATTTGAAAAAGTTGGGCCAATAATAACCTGTCCTCATGATCTTGGCAGTCATGGTTCTTAGAGAGAAAGGACCTCTTGCTATCCCATCAAGAAACTTCTCAAGCAACACTCCAATCTAATCATTATCAATACATCTCAATAGCACACCATTAATGTCTCTTCTAAAGATCACACCATCCATAAGACAAAAGAGAATAGATTGCAATCTAAAATATCTCCTTTGTGTTATATTCATATTATTATGATACCATTTTGAAGAAATATGATCACATCTTGTGTCCAACTCTATATATGCAAGGAACCAACTAGTTGGGAGCAATCATGATTGACTAGAACCTCTTCTTTTGACTCATGAAAATTTGAAGCTAAGTATTCGCAAAGGCCTTTACCTCTTATCATGTTTTTCACTTTGATATCAACATCATATTCCATTACCTTAGTGATCCACCCTGCTCTCTTCTCACTAAGGTCTCTGCTCAAAAGAAAATCCTTGGTACTAGGATGACAAACCATAACATGAATTTTATTATTTGAAACCATATGCCTAAACTTCTTTAATCCCTTTATAACAAGAAGGACTTGTTTCTCTACAAATTTGTACTTGACTTTGTAATCTTCTAAACCTTGACTAAAGAATGCAATAGGCTGCTCCACACCCTCATCATTCTTTTGCATTAACATGGCTGAGATAGTATCAAGGTTAGCGAATGAATACAACAATAAGTCTTTAGAAAAGTTAGGATTTACAAGAGTAGGAGCTTGTGTAATTTCTTTCTTAATGGCTTCAAAATTGCTCTTACCCTCTTTGGTCCAAGAAAAGACTTGGTTCTTCCTAAGTATAATTGTGATAGGTTTCATCAAAGATGCAAAGCAAGATATGAACCTCCTTACAAAATTTATCTTGCCTAACAAAATTTGGAGACCTTTCTTATGCAAAAGAAATGATAGGCCAAGAATAGACTCTATCCTTTTAAGATCACTAACCAAATTGTCTTTGAAAACAATGTGTCCTAAGAACTTACCTTCATGAACAACAAAGATGCCTTTCTTTGGATTAAGAGATACTCCATACTGCCTGCATCTTTCAAACACTTGTCTCAAGTGTTGCATATGTTCATTAAAATCTTTAGAAAAAATTGTTATATCATCTAGATAAACAATTAACATTTCATTAATCAAACCTTTGAAGGCCATGCCCATTGCTCTTTGAAAGGTAGCACCAACATTTGACAAACCAAAAGGCATATTTCTATAAGAAAAAGTCCCCCATTTAGTGGTAAATGTTGTCTTAAACTGATCATCTTCATTGACTCAAATCTGATTATAACTTGAGTATCCATCCAGAAGAGAGAAACATTGAGAACCTAAAACAATATGCAAAATCTGCTCTATTGAGGGTAAAGGATAGTGATATTTGAGTGACACCTTGTTAATATCACTGAAGTACACACAAAGTCTTATCTCCCCATTCTTATTTTTAATAGGAACAAGATTAGATACCCATGTTGAATGCTTGATAGGAAAGATTATTTCATATTCAAGGAGTTTAGTGAGCTCTAACCTCATGAGTTGCTCAACCTTGGGGTTGATGGGTCTTTGCTTTTGTCTAACCAATTTAACTCTAGGTTCTAACTCAATAGTATGGTTTTCTAGGATAAAATAAAATCCTTTCAGGTCTTTGTACTCCCAAGCAAAGATGTCATGAAACTCTCTACACAACTTAATGAATGCTTGTTTCTCTAATGGAGAACATACCTAGCCTAGTTTGAGGAGTTTATCTTTGAAAATCAAGACTCATTCATAGTTATATATTTTGTAGACATACATTTTCCTTCTTTTAATCATTTTAATTGAATATACTTTCTAAGGTCACCAGACCCTAAGGTATCTTATTTGTCCTTAGTCGTACAATCTGATCACCAAACTGTTCTTGGAGTCTCCCTTGATTCCTTGAGGAGAACTCAACCTCATTTTGAAGGAAGCATGTAATGTGTCTATTACTATTAAACACTTGCCAAGACACTTCAATATCAGGTATAGAAGGTTTGATAATGATCTTAATATGAGATTTTTCTCTCTCCTCTTTTATGGCAATAGGA
Source organism: Torreya grandis (assembly GCA_037957365.1). NCBI lineage: Eukaryota > Viridiplantae > Streptophyta > Pinopsida > Cupressales > Taxaceae > Torreya > Torreya grandis. The sequence continues at coordinate 3,120,401 of JARHVA010000538.1, read as the reverse complement.
GTGTCAAATTGAGCTCTTATAACAACTAGTCTATCAGCATGATTATTCTGTTCTCTTGGGACTGATTGTATATTGAATGCATTGAATTCTTCAATAAAATACCATACCCTATGATTGTATTACTTAAGAAAAGGGTTCTTGGTAGTAACTACATTTGTCACCTAATGTACAACCAATTCACTATCTCCATAAACTTGCAAGTTATTGATTCTTTTTCTCCTTGCCCATTGAAGGCCATGAATTAAAGCTTGATACTCAGCCACATTACAATTACAACTAAAATGAAATTTTTATGAAGCATAATACTATTATTTAGATGGTTATACTAATATAATTCTAGCTCTTATGCCAACTTTACTTTTTGAACCATCAAAAAACATTTTCCATGTCTCATCTTCTTTATCCTCTTCTTTGGTGAGTAAAGGTGTCGGTATTCCTTCTTCATGTATATAATATACTCCTAGATTAGTTTTCTCCATGAGAGCATAATGATCATGCTCATAAGAATTAGTACCATATTCATTAAGAAATAAATTTGCAATGCCTTCAATCTTGGAAGAATTTCCATCATCTACATTAGAATCCTTTTCTTCATGAACAACATAATTCAAATTAAAACTTGTCTCAATGTAAGGTTCTATATGAAACCTTTAAAGAGGTTATGTCTCAATTTTCACCTTGGCCCCATACCTTATTATAAAGGCCAAAAAATACCATTCAGTTGAGAGATATCCACCTATCTTGGCTGTGAAGTCCCTTGATAGGTAGATTACAAAGTGGGTGTGAAGATCAACAACAATTATGTCTTACAAGATAAGAAAACCAGGACAATCGTGCAAGAAAATATTCAAGCCTTTTATCAATCCCACTATCTTGGTAGGTTTACCATCTAATTGAAGGACTCATTTATTAATATTCTCATACTTTAGGCCTAATTTATCAGCTACCACCTTGGGCATGACCGAAGTTGAAGCTCCACTATCAACTATGCAGTTATGGACTAGTTTGTCACCCATTATGAGAATGAGATAGAATGGTGGAGGTTTATTAGCTCTGATGAATGGTTTAGCAATGGTATTAGGGACACTTTCAAAGACAACATGAATTTGACTTTGATTTGAAGGAGGGACACTAGTAGGGATAACAAATAACTATTTTTGTAAGATCTCTATCTGATCAGGCATATGCAGAACATCCCAAAGGGAAATGGATGTTTTAGTATTCTTCAATGAATCTACAATGTTTGAAGAAACCATACCTACTTTCTCTTGAATTCTTAGAGGCAATGAAGTGCTCAAAACCTGTGGATTTAGAGTGCCTTGAACAGTCCTTCCAATGTTTTGGTTTGGAAGATGTGCAGAGTTATTCGAGGTGACTACACCTGCAACCATACCTTATTGATTCATATGAGGATTGAATGAGCCTATAGTCACATTAATATCACCACCTAAAGCCTTTCTCTTGGCTCTAGTGTTGTTTATAACTGAGGTTCCTTGGTTAAGCACAAAAGTGTCCTCAACTAGGAAGTTGGTGAAAATCTCTTCTTGAGGTTGCTCACCTTCAATTGTCTACATCATAACTTCATCCTCAACTGATAATAGGGGAGTAACCTCTCCTTGAGCAATAATATCATGCTCTCTACCTTCATTAGCATCCTTGCTATCATTTCTCACCTTGCACCAGGTTGTTGTGTACACGTATCATTTCCCTTGTATTGGTAGTAGAGTTGGGATTATATGCATTGGCAGGCCTATTAGGATTAGGCTACCATTGGCCTCTTCCTCTTCTATATTTCTAACCATATTACTATTAAGAAGGGTGTGAATTTTGATGGACACCTTGGTGCAACATACCTTTCATATTTGGAACATCTAAGGCTAGTAACTTTGCTTTCTAATCAACATTATTTTCTACCTATCTAAGAACAACCTTAGTTTTGGTATTGGCATTAGGAACTTGGGCTACATGTAGAGTATTATCAAATGTATGAGATAATGGAGGCATAAATACTTTAGGTGGCAATCTTCCAGCTTGGATGAGATTATTTTAAGCTTTGATAGTAAGATCATATGCTTTAGGGAGGGTGGAACCACCCATGGATTGAAGCATGATAGCAATTTCAATGCTAATAGCTCTCAAATAGGTCAAGAACACAAAGTTGGGAGGTGGCCTCATAAGAGGAGGCAGTGTATTCTAAGTCTTTTGGAACCTCTCGTTAAAATCATGCATTATTTTTTGGGTCCTCTTTGATCATGTTAAGTTGGTGTATGAGAGAGGCATAATCACTCTCATTTTTTAATCTTGAGGTAAAAAAAAATTCTAAATTCATCCCATGACATGATGCATCTACCTTCTAGAGTCTGATACCAATCAAGAGCCTTCCCTCTAAGGGACATGACAAGGAGTCTAGTGGCAATGTTTTCTTGAGTGACATTATGGAAGTTGTAAAAGTTAGAGACATCTCTAATGTACTCACTGGGTGTAACATGACTATCACTATTAAATACAGGCACACCTTTTGTGGCATTGGGAGGAATGACATCATATACATGAAGGTGAATTGGATTTTCTATATTGAATGCAGGGAAAGCATGAGGTCTAGCCATATCTTATTCAAATTATTTAGTATCTTTAATTTCCTCAATTTATTCGACCTCTTCCTCTCTAGAAAAATCTATTGGTTCTCCAAAGGGTAGATTAGGCTAAGGATATTGAACTTCAAGGGGAAGTTTAAGCTAAAAGAGTGGGTTAATAAGATTGAGAACTCTTATAGAAGATGCCCTAGTGAGAACCATAAATTATGAGAACAATTTTATAATAGAGCAATGTCCTTGAACTAGATTTACTTTGATGGAATCACCAAATTCTGAGTAGCGCACTAGTTTAGTGATGTTGTCAAAACCAACATTCAAATTAACAAACTGTCTTGAAGATAATAATCCCATCAGGCATGCCAGAATTGTTATCATCAAATCTTGCACCCTAGAAGAGGGTGTTCAAGCCTCTTCTAGATTTGGGCAACATGGGAACACTTCGAGGTATGTGGGTGTACCTATAGTGGAAGTGAGCCTCCAGATTTAAAGGGTTATCCCCCTAAATGTATCTTACAAAGCTTATCATTTTTCTAATGCTTGATAGTAGGGAGAAAATGGTTAGAAATTGCATGAAATAAACCTATTCTAAAAGGGTGATGCACCGAGATGTTTTCCAAAAGACTATCATACTCTATCACAAAGATATGAGGCATATAACACTATTCTAAGAGTCCTAGAATGTACAAGCATTAGTGTTTCGATATGAAGGTGAGATGCATGAAGACTTTCTAAAAAAAAAAAATACCATCGATCAGTTGAAAATACTAAGGCTCATTATACACTTAAGACATATTTGTACACTTGAATACACTTCATAGGACCTGCTAGGCTAAAATCACTTACATTAAACATGGAAGGACTGATAGAAAAGCAAGGATAGATGAATATCTCTTAACTATTCACTATACATCTCTTCACACACTTTGACAACCTAATATATGAACTTGAACCAGATTACATTTATTGTTTTAAGGTAAAGTACAATGTCAAAACTACCAAGGCTTCATCATACATGGTGTGGTATTAGATTACAAAGGCCAAAATGACAGATACTTATAGAACTTCAGAGAGAGGAGAAAATAATGAAGTTCAAAGGTCATTAGGACACATGTCCATTTGAAAGGAGGATTTACACTTTGTAGGATGACTAATTCAGAAATAGACCATGCAAGGTCAATGGGATAAATGGCTCTTAAAACATGAAACTCCTAAAATATGGCATAGAGCTCCCTTTGCTATGAAAAATAAATGACCTTTCATCATGGATGATATCTCAAGCATTTGAAACTAAATTGGAGAGAATCAACACATATGTACTATCTGAGAGAGGTTGAAACATACTATGACAGTCATAATATGTTATCCTAACTACTAGTTGTCTTCTAGGTGCCTTTGTTCATCGTCTGTAGTCATTTATTGATTCCCTGGACTTTATTATTTACATCTGATAGTCACTATTCATCTTGGACCTTGATTGAGCTTTCATGGCAGCATATGAGTTAAAAGACCTCACTTTGCTACAAATTTATTTGATCCTACATAGTTACCCATGTGGTGTTCTCTTTCCACGTTGCTCATTCTATTTTAAACTATCTGTAATACTTGCTTACTTTGATCAAAAATAGCTCTTTTGTTCAACATTTATCTATCAAAAACTGACTCAAACCAATCACATTACTCCAAACTACCTTTGTTCTTATTGGCCTCACAGATCCTGACTTTTTGACCTCTTACACGTTGTAGGATCAAGATGTATGAAAGAACGTTGATCATTGATCTAGATTGGATCCACCCTTTTGTCAGTGGAGCTCATGCCATTAGATCTCTATTTAGTGAACCCACACCATTGGATCTTGTCCAACCTATATATTTTCAAGGGATTTTAACCCAGGGACCTTTTGACCTATTTGACCCAAGTGCGAATTGTTAGATATGAGTGTCCGTTCAAATGCCAACCATTGATCTGTTAGGACCCATCATTTGCACTCAAATAACTATTTATCATGGCTAAAATTTGATGTCTATGTTCCTATCATTTGACATCTGTGCAACCATATTTGACATCTACACGATCATCTCTGAGATATTTGAATCCCAATGGTTATTTTTCATGACCTAGATTTGACATCTGCATGACCATCAATGATGTCTATGAGACTATCAATGACGTCTGCATGACTGTCACTTTTTGAACACCATTGATTTTTGCCTGGGCTCATTTTTAAAATTTGCATGAATGTCATACTCTACTAGATCAATTTTTTTTAAATAATTGAATTCCATCAGAGCTTTTGTTGTAGATAATTTCCTTGGGCTCTTTGTCTTTAGGACAATTTCCATAAGAAAGATGGCTTCAAACTTTTTACATCAGTCAATTTTCTTGAAATAATATGGGTCATCGGGATTTATGTTTAATACATTTTGTCTAAAATAATACATCTTTTGTGTTAGATAATTTATTTGGACAAAATGTTTAAAAGAAATAAACCTTCAAGATTTTTGCATCAGACTATTTGCCTCGGACACTTTGTCTGAAAGAATTCAGCCTTTGTTGAGACTTATGTTTCATATATTTATTCTCAAAATAAATAGGTCTTCAAGATTTTTTTTACAGATAAAATGTCTGACAAGTCCTCAATACTTAGCCCAAAACTTGAAACAATTTCACCAAAAGAATTATGGACTTGTTCTAGCAACCGTCTCTTGATCTTGTGAAGGCTCTGATGAACTTATAAGGCCTGTGCAACTCAAATGATTACTTGAGGCATAAGCAAACATGTTGCATGTTCTGACTGAAATGAACATTGTAAAGACTGACCACTTCCATATATGACTCTAAAATGATCCCTAAGAAATAAAATGGCATAATAACTTAGACAATGAGTAAAACTATAATGGCATATGAAATCACATCAAATAAACTACAACACACCCTATGACATTATAATCAACCCCTATTTAAGATTTTGACTATAGGGGAGTTGATCCATTTTAATTTGTGGTAAAAATGGTCAACAGTAACTCTTGTTAGTTCATTTGTAACTTTTCTTGTTCTATTTTTTTGTTGTCATTGCTTGACTCTCTGATTTCATATGTGTGTCTTTGATCATAAAGGATAACTTGAGGAGGTGGGATGATAGATGAATCATCAAAATTTTATTAAGATGTCTTGGTTTTGCAATATTTGAAAGGATTATCATCCGTAGGAGAGTCATATGAGTACCCTTCATGCATGAATTTAATACACCTATGTAATGTAGATAGTATTAAGGACATCATATGTATTCAAGGTCATCTCAATAATAAATCATAATGTAAATGATTATGTATAACATGAGATAAAGTATAAATTATTTTAGGTCCGGAAGTTACATTTAAATATATCATTCCAAGTACTTGTAGTGAAGGTCCATCAAATCCTTTAATAGTTTACTCTGTTTGTTAGATAATTTCAATGTTGATACCCAATTGTTTTAAGAAAGGATTACTCCAAATGTTCACTTTAGAACCAACATCCATTAATACCCATTTAATTCCTCTTTTCTACATTGTAACTTGAATAAAAAGTGGAAAATTATGTGCAATTACATGTTACTTTGGCAATTTTTCTTCCTCAAAAGTGATAATATTATCAATACCTTTAAAGATGATCATGAAGGAAGCAAAAGCAGTAGGTTGTGTATGACTATAAATATTATATCCTGCATTCCAACATATAAAATATTTTTATAAATCAATGAACTCTTTAGTAACTCTAGAATTGAAATTTTAACACGGGTATTTTTTAGTTGATCCATGATATCATACCCTTCAGATTGATTTGCTTGCCTTGTGGGAGGTTGAGGGGGTTGAGGGCGAACATGTTGAATTCTTTCATGATGTGGTTGCCTACATCTTTGAATATTAACAACATGGACTATAGAATTTAGTATAAGTTGTGAACATATAATGGATGCGGGATGGTAGCCTTTACAACTTTGAGGTATAAGAGGAAGAGCAATGAAAGGATTTATATGTGCCCTTTGTCATCTAGTAGCAATGGGTAAAATCTCTTATTGAATGTTAAAATTTAAAACAATGAGAATTTATCAAGCCTTGAGGTTGTTCATGAGTAAGCCTTATGACATCTTAAATGTATGATTATTTTTATTCCCATGTCATACTTGATTTTACAAAGATTTGCATTAAATGGTGCTTGTGTGTTGGTATGTGATTTGATTCATTTTATTACATGATTGTCCATGATAGACATATATTGTTTGCAAATTGAGAAGAAAGTAATAAAAAACTAAAATTTAGATCTTATCCAAAGGAAAAAAATTATGCATAATAAATAGCCAACCACTAAAAGAGATTCGTTATGTATTTTTAAAATCTAATAGAGGTTTTTTATTAAAGTTAATAGATAGATAAAACTCATACATTAATTTGAAAATTGATACACCATTTGTTCCATAGACCAAATTTACTAAAACTAGTAAATTGTGAATTCCAAAAAATCCATATAATATTTTGGCAAACCAAAATAAGTTTTTTATCCACTCAATATAGTTAGTAAACTCTTCAAATCAATTTAAAAATATAGTTGTTATAGACTATAAATGAGTCAAAACAGTGGGAGGATAAGTCACAAGCCTAGGAAAGGAAACCCTAATAGTAAAATGAGAGTGAAACCCTAGGTAAAAATAAATAAAACTTCTGATTTACACACAAGATAAGGAGAAATCAGATAGTAGATCTAAAACCTTAGACAAAAATTTTAAATCCTAGAAATAAGGTTATAAACCTAAGGGAAACATAGGGTTTGGCAATGCTCAAGTAATATATGGGTTCACTAATATATTTTTATCATAATTTGAATTAATAGATACATTAACCCTAATTTAAATAAATTGAATGAAATGTAATAGAATGTTGTAAATAAATCTACAACAAGTAGAATGAAAGTAAAATATTGAATTTGACAACGTGCAATTAGAATAAAGAAGATTAATTATGAATGGAATGATAAACTTAGTTGTTTCCATCTGATGAGATCTAATAATGTGAAGTTGGTAGACACCTACGATAGACAAATATGAACCAACCTTGTTAGTGCATAGAAATTAGGACTAAGATTGATGAAAGATATAATCGTCCAACTCAGGATAGGATTAACTGCCACTATAGTCCCAAGTTGGTCATGTCCTTTTCATATAACTAGGAACTCATGTCATAATCATTTGTGATAGTTTGAATTAGGATTGCATGTGAATATCTTACCTCTAGATGTGTGTAGAAGACCTATGAATAGCTTATTCAAAGTTGAAACCCTAATAGGGATTTTAAAATGATAGAAAACATGTGAATAGAAAGGGGGAGTGTAATAGGCTGAGTTGACCCCAATCACCTCCATGATGACATAATGTTGCCTACATATATAATACTCTGAAGATGGAATCCAAGCCAAGTAGTTTTCCCATTTAGAGTGTTTTGTGTGATTGTGTTTCTTTGAATACATGGATGCATCTGGAGATGGCTTGAATACTTGATCATGATTTTATTTGGCTTGGATAAATAGGCTTTGGACTTGGCTGAGGACTAATTCAAGTGATTAGGATTAAAAAATAGGGAAGCTTTGTTCAATGTGTAGTAGCATATGTGTGCCTTTGTACTAAAACTATCAAGTGGTAGAATATGTGACTTGAATGTGCCTTTATAACAATCTAAAAGGGGAAATCCTCATGCTTCCTATCTTAAAATTATGGATCAATTGTAAGGGAGTGGCCAAAATTGGAAATTTACTATTAGAGGGGTTAAGAACATGAACATTCCATAGGGGACAAAAATATTTGCCATTATTGTCCCCTACTAGATGTTTTTGTCCTTAAGGGAAACATATAGTTTTTGGGTCTAGAAGTGTTTGTATAGATGATTAATTATGTTTTTAGCATTTAGAACATTTATATAGGTGTCAAATAGCAATTTAAACAATTAATAGGTCCATATAAATGCTTTTAAACAATTAATAGGTCCATATAAATGCTTAGGATAGAATGAGGTGGTGAAATAGGTCTATATTAAGTGTTCATTTTAATCAAAGTGAAATAGGGCCAAAACTGACATAACCAAGTACTCTTGACCAGATTTGAGTGATTAAAATTTAACAAGCTCAATGCATGATGGTCTCTCCAGACTACTACTCACACATGGAGTAATATATTTCAAATTGTGTGGAATGTCATCCTTGAGCCCAAGCTCATGCACTTTGCACGGTGTCTTATTTATCAGGGATTACCCTTCAAGGCATCACCTTATACATTTAGGCATCCTACAACCCATGTGTTCATTTTGCAGCCATACTGAGATGACTAAAAGTTTTTTTTTTGTTTTGAAGTAAAGTACAATTAGGATGGATTTAGATCCATGATTTTTTAAAATCCTTTTTGCATAAAATTATCCTTGGTGATTGGCATAATCTTCCGGTGAATTACACATAGATTTGGCATACTTTCCAAGTGGAAATTATATTTTTTATTGGGAAAGAAAGAAACGTAGCTCAGTTTTTTCTAACTCTATAATTTATGCTCAATTTTATATGTATAATAAGTCTATGGCTAGTTTAAATGTGTTTATGTAGATTAAATCACATGTAAAGAAAGTGGTTATGAAGTCTAGCCATCTCTGAAATCTACTTGACTAGTGGGGTAATGTGCCTTACATTGTAGATCATGTGCCTTTCTCTTTACCTCTAAGGGATAAAAACCCTTGAGGAGGGGGGAGGGAGTGGGGGAGCATAGGGGAAGTCACTCTTGTTAATGCTCTCACAACTATTTTGGGTAGTCTCTGTCACACAGTCACTCATCATCGTAGGCAAAATGTGATGATTGGATTACTCCTTCTCACCTTGACAAGGTTTTGGACTTGGCTCTTGGTATCTCGCCCTCTAAACCCTCTCTAGATGGCACTTAAACAATGATTAAAGAAACTATAGAGATCATGAACAATGCAAGTACTGGGTGAGATTCTTTGCCTAAGAGAGATGACATGCTAGATGTTAGTTGGGGCAAACCAGATGGTCCAGATCCATTTGCCACTAGTCTTTTTGCTATGATAGCTTAATTTCTTGTTTTATAATGTGTTGTTGATCTAAAATTTGGTCTTTTGACCATTATTTTTTATTTTTGTTTTTTAATCTCTTTTCTTTAGTGTGGCCATGTGTGTTAGACTTATGGGCATGCTCTTTTATCACCCATTTTTTTTAGTGAATTATATATATATATATATATATATATATATATAAAATTTAAAGCAATATATATTTTTTTAATTTAAAAATAAAAGAAGCTTTTTTATTTTTGTTTTTTAATGAAATAGATCTATATATAAAACTAAATAAATAAATAATACAAATTATTCACTTAAAAAAGGTTGTATGATAGCATGCCACGTCACAGACACACTAGTCATAAAATATGCCTAGGAAAAAAAAAATTAAAAAAAAACATTACAACTATAAGCATAAAATTACATGGAGAGACTAAGTAGTGATGGTAAAGAGGCTAGAGGTAGGGAGGTCATAATCATTAAGATTTCCCCAGCCAACATTAGTGAGGTCTTCCCCCATAGGAGCAGGGTCCCAACCATCATTAGCATTATTCAACTCTCCTTTCACAATACCTATATTTACATGAGTAGGAGAAATGGCCAAGGCTAGATGAGGGAACTTATTGGCAGAAGGTGATAAAGCCTAGCCATATTGGGGTGTTAGTAGCAACACACTCTAACTCTCACGTTGAATAGACAAATCAATTGGTAGAGATCCCCAACCACCCCACTAAGTAGGTGGAGGTGAGTGGTGGCACGATGTAGACTACCTTGAACATTACCACAATGATTCGATAAGGTCTAGAGATCCCCTAGTGATGGTGCATGGAGCATTACAACAATGATCTGATAAGGTCTAGATATGGGAGACCTCTAGGGCCACCTATTTGCTTGTACTTATATCTACATAAACATATTAGAGATGACCATTGCCTTATTATAATAGGTAAATGAATATCCATAGTTGAATTAGTAAATAAAAATGCATTTATTTTATTCCAAATATGAAAAATAATTTCCACTCTTAAAGTATGTTGAATATGAGCATAAGTAGCAAGAATCAAGGGCCAATCTCCTAGGAAGGTATCATGCTAGTTGATCGGATCCGATCCGAAAGGTATAAATAAATCATGAATCTAAGACCAAGCATTGTGTGCTTTATATTTTATCTTGAATTAAATTAACTATGGTGGATTAATCCTAATTCTAATAAATAGTTAGAATATAACAGGGTGTTGTAAATGTACTTACAAATAAGAAACTAGAAGTAAGCAATTGGAATTGATGAAATAGAATGAATGTGAATAAGACTAAACTATGCAAAAAAGAGAGATACTTAGCTTTTTGATGTGTTAAGTCAACTACATTAACCATAAAAATTCATAAATAGTGATAAGGATGAAAACCCAAAATACTCCTAAAAGTTGATTTTGAGACATTGCACAAATAGGTATACCTACTACGGTCAATCATGATGGGTGCTATTGTCGTACGCTAACATTCCTATCTTTTTGTAGAATGTTAAAAACTAAAGCACAATCCTACGTGACTATGTAAAACATGCATGTTTGTGATAATTTTGTCTTGTGTGTTGCATGAGAAATCAATAGATAGCTTCTTAAAGTTCAAAACCCTAGCCTGTATGACACAAGGAGATAAATTATATGGAGTAAAAATGGTTTAGTGGTTAAAGTTGTGTTAGGCCTCAACACTCTATTGTGCTAAGCATTTCCTACATACCAAAATTCTTAAGAGGAATCAAAACTCCGTGTTGTTCTCCCACCTAAGTGCTTTGTGCAATTGTGTTATTTTGACTATATGGATGCATCTATAATTGGATTGAATACTTGATCATACTAAGTTATGGCTGCATAAAATTGAATTGAAACTTGGCTGAGGAGCAATTAAGGTGCTTGAAACTTTATTTGAAAAGAATAGGGAACTTTTGTTCAATGTGCACTTATGTAATAAGCCTTTGAATGGACTTGTGCCCAATTTATAATAAGTGAATTGAATATATAATTATTCCAAGGGGATGACCACATGCTAGGAAGCCTAAAAATATGAAGGCTGACCTAAGAAAGGGTTTAATTTGAAAATATGACCATTTGTGTCACGTGGACACCAAATAAAGATGAGGATAAGACCGCCCAATGACTTTAACCCTACCTGGTGTTATTGTTCCTAAGGGTAGGTGCTAATTTTTGGGTCTAGAATAAGGCATACATATGCATAAAGGTGTTTTTAGCAATTAGAACATTTTATATGCAACAAATGATGGTCTTTGAGATAAAGTAGGCCTTCGATTATGCTTAGGATAAAGTGTGGTAGCAAAATAGGTGTTGATTGAGTGCATAAGTTAATTAAGGATTAAAAGGGACTAAATCAAAATGATCAAGTATACATGGTTAGATTTTAGTTAATACACTTACAAAATCAAAAAAAATGCACAAAGGTCTCTAAATGGCCACAAAATAGGAACCTATGTTGAACAACCAACTAAATAAGGTGACGACCAAGAGGGAACCCCTGGTAAAGAAGACACCAAGCTCGGGTTCAAGAATAACATTCCATGTTATTTTTTATATGCCTGAAGGCATTACATGGAATCACTGAATTACATAGCATGTCGACATCTTTGATCCATGTTATTTGAAATTATCTACTCTAAGTGGTGGTTGAATAATGTAGATTTTAATGAGCATTGATCTTGTCAACCATAAGCTAATGAAGTGACAACCATTTATATCCCCTGCTAGGAGTATAGTATTGGAAAGGAGTTTAAACATACCACTTTAGTATTTCTAGTATGGGCGAACATAGGTGATTGATATATTATGCATCATCTCTATGGGAGTTAGTTTCAATAAATTATTTGTAAGAATATTTTTCATTGTTGTTTACATGAAACTTAATTTTGATTTCCAACCAAAAAACCAAGATCGAGTTTATTTATAGGAATATCTTGTACAATGTGCATTCCTCATCTAAATATTTTGAGGGCATGTACCAATGGAACTTCAACAATAGGGACTTCATGAAAATTGATAATAGGTGACCAACATTAAAAATGTTTATTAATAAAGAGACCATCCCTAAAACCATTACCATTCTGGAGCAACCAAGGTTTGATTTTCTCCCATGCTTTCCAAATAATTTTAGTAACAAAGGACCCAACAATTTTGATCATAGCCCAAAGGATAAGAATATTATGAAAACCCAAACCTTTCCAAGTCAAATAACCATACATAGAGCCTTTAAAAATGCAATTATGAAGTAGGACTTTCACACTTCTTTCCTTTCAGTGGACCAAATAATCCATTCGGAACAAGGTAGAGCCTAGATGACTAGTGTCTAGTAGACCCAAAGTTGTAAACTCCTTTGGAAGATAACAAAACTCCCAAACTACCTTATGTAAACCCTTCTTATGAGAAAAACTATCCCATAGACATGTCTAAGGAGCTTCTCTAACTTTTGGTGACCCAACAATAAGAGTCATAAACCTGAGTTGTAGTGAGAATTTCAGAACAAATTCGAAACTTCTTGGCTAAAGAGAGTGGTTTAGTGATCTAGTAAGAAAGATTTTTAGTAACTTGATCAATAACATACTACCATAAATGGGAGGGGGTAGCTTGGAATGCAAAGGGAATCCCTAAAAATTAAACATCTCACCATGTTGGATCTATTTCCAATTTTATTTTTCCAACTAAGGATGTAGAGGAAGAAAGGATCATCTGTAGCATTGAGTTTTTTACCATTGAATACTTGAGTTGAAAGCCAAAAAAAATTTATCTAGACACTCCATCACATTGTTGATATTAGCCTCATCCTCAATAAGAGTGAGAAAAGAGTCGTTAGTAAATTGGCCATTAAGTAATTGAGCAACTTCATCTAAGGGAAGAGAAATATCCTAAACAAGACTTTGCAATTTAGCATTTGACAAAAGATAACCAAAACCCTCTACAACAAGCACATACAAATATATAGCTAATGGGAATCCTTGTCTAATGGAGCATAATAACCTAAATTGCTAAGAACTAACACCTTTGATGGAGAGAAAAGTTAAAGCATTTGTAAACAACATTTGAATTGACTATAGAAAATTAGGACCAAAACTTAAGGTTGTTAGCATAGCTAGGATTAAGGGCCATTCGATGTGATCACAAGCGTTCTCAAAGGACATTAACAAACAATGCTTGTTGATTAAACATGTGGGCCCATTCTATCCCTTCCTAAAAATTTATGATTTTATAAAGAATGTGTATGTTTTGAATGAACCTAATTTTCTTATGACTAATAATCAATGGTAGGAGGTGGCGAATGTGTGGCACGAAGGCTTTGGAAATGATTTTGCAGGGTAATGGGGTGCTAGTTGTCAATTAGTGTCAAGTCTCCCATCTTAGGTATGAACTTAATATGCACTTTTTTAATTAGTTGGCCGAGAGACTTGGATTTGAATGCTTCATAGTAAACTTGAAAAAGATCTTCTCCTACTGTATCCCACAAAAGATTGTATAATTCATAAAGAAATCCATCACAACCTAGAGCTTTATCATTTTCCATTTGCATCACAACTTCATACATATCTTTAATAGAGAGAGGCCCATCACTTGTAAATCATTAAAATCAAGTGAGCTTGTAAAGGGCCACTGCAAAGGCATTGCATATGTGCTTGTTGTCATTGATGGGAAAGTTGTGGAGCTTTCAAAACTTTTTGATAATGGCAAACAAAAGTTTGAAACATATCATGCACCTTAGTGAGCCTCTTGTTAGCTTATTTAATGGCTTTGATTTGTTAAGTTGCATCTTTGGCCTTGTGCATTTAAAAAAAATTAGAGACTTTGTGGCTTACTTTATGCCAATGTAGTATAGCTTTATTATGCACACCTCATGTATTATAAGTGTTTGTAATTTGAATGCATTGACAAATTGCCAAAACTTGTAGTTCAAAGGTTCATGGAAAGGCACCTGCTCTAAAATGGCCATCACATGGCTTAAGTCTGAGGTGGTGGTGGAGTATGAGTGCCAATGAATGCATACCAGTTGACACCCGTAGATTTGAAGAAATCTAACAATGTGTGTGAGAGCATTAGACCACCATTTAATCCAACTATAACTATCAAAGGAAAAATAATTATCGAAGAAAAAATATAGTAGCATGGAGAGCATGGCTCTATCAAGCCTTTCTAAAACTATGTCACATCCATGGTTTAGGTTGTTCTATGTATGCCATATACTAGTTATTGGGTCCTAAAGAAATTGGGGTCATAAAACCCAAATTTATTTCGCATATGCAACTACGCCTCTCACTCGCTAGTTTTCCATTGCATAGGTAGGTGGTCAAGTTTGTTAATTAGCTATTCAATCATATTCAAGTCCCAACACATGGCCCAATGTGCATCTATAAACTTGTTAGCAATCCACTACTAAAGAGCCACCCTTTCCATCGTGTCATTAGATGTATAACTATTAATAAAATAAAAAGAACAATTTTAAATATTAAATAACACCCAGAGAACATGGTTCAAGGGGTCACATCCATGATCCACATAATGGGGCTGTTATTTTGGAGAAATAAATGTTATCAATCCACCATGTCCACATACATGATCACTCTTCATGACTAGACTCTCAAGCTAGATGCAAGTAATACTCCATCCACCTTAGCTTCTTCCAGATAGATAATATCCATTTTTAAAATTGAAGTTAAAAATATTGCATTATATACTTATGATTTGAGTTTGTGAGACCTTGCACATTCCACGAGAAGTAATTCATGGATTATGCAAGTCAAGAGACATATCCTCAAAACTTAAGCCCAATAGGTCATCGAAACTATTATTTAGGAATTGTTGCTAGTTTGATTGTAAAAACTCATTATGCTAAAACAATCATTGAGGTTATGCAACATACTCTCCTTCCTCCAAATGACGAGGAGGACTACGAGAGTGTTGGGGTGAAGCTTGGTGTGCAAAATCATGGTAAAAAATCGAATGTGAATATTGAGATTGAACTTGAAAGGAAGCCTTGGAAACTGATAGAACATTTGCAACAAGAGGATTACTAAAAAACTTAGGTTTTTCTAACTTTTTCGATGTTTCACCTTGATTTTGAATGACCTCCTTAGAGGGTTGAGCAACCTGACCTATAGATTTATACGTAATAGGAACCTAAGGCTTTGAACATGGGGAAGCTTTAGTGGCTTTTTTGGTAGTTGTACCAATAGTGGGGTTAGCAATAAATGCCTTATTACGACCATTCTTATGCCCCCCCAACCATGTTTCTCACCATTAGTCTTAAGGGTTTTAAAAGATCGTTGGATCATGAATTTATTACGAGAAACAAACAAAGGGAATATATGATCTTATGTGCTTTAGATTGACACCTAGAACATGTATTTGATAAATTAATGTATAAAATTTGTTGTGAATGACAAACATCACCCACTTGAATTTCAAAAAACTCCTTGAGGTCATGGGAGATGTCAACTTCCACACAAACCCATTTTTTGGGACAAGCTAAGTAAAATTTTGGAAGCTCTTGACATATAATGTGAGTGGCTACTATTTGGACAATAAAATTCCAACACCGCAAAGGAAGTCCTGAGAATTCAACCCATACTAGGACCTTAAACGCTGTATGTTCATAAACAACATAATCTCAAGTCCAAGGATACTAGGTAGAGGACTTATTCTTGCATGGATGGGGTAAGAAAAATGAAATAAAAAGAACCCTTTCATCATATTTTGGATGCCTTCCAACATAATGCCATGTTGCATCTAGGCAAATTTGACTAACTTTCGACATGTTTTCAGAAGGGATTCTTCCAACAAAACAACCTATCAAAGAAAATTGCTCAAGCCATTTGCAGGGGGAATCAAATTCAAGAATATGTATAATAATATCAGGTTGAGAGTCTATACCTCGTGGAAGATCTTTGGGACAAAATTTAGAGGTTTCTTTAGTGGGGGTGCCATTCATAACAACTCTACAATCTTCCTTCCCAATTTCAACAATTCAAATGGAGATCAGAGAGGTTATTATATAGGCTAAGATCAACTTAAAATGATGTTACTTATGGAGACAATAAATGACACAAACCAAAACCTGTAGGTTCCAAAAAAGAATGCGATTTAATAATAAAAACAACACAATAAAAAACAATGGTGGTGCACATTAAACCTTACTATACCTCATTTTCGGATCTTATCAAACACATTTTTTTTCAAAAAGAGAATAAAAATAAAAATATTGTCAATTAGTTGAAGGGCAAATAATTGTTCCATGAAAAGCTAAACTCACACTTATATTAAACTAGAGCAAGGATGTAGGTGAATAAATGTGAAGATTTTTTTTATATATTAAAAAATTATTATACAATGTTAGTTCTTATGTTATGGCATCTATTTTACAATGGAGGAAATTTTAAGAACTCATTTTATTGAGGAGGTCTTTATGATTTAATGTTGTTAAGGGATAATATTTAGTTTTTTTAAACTAGGGTTGTATAGAGGGGGTTGCAACTCCTATTTTTAATAAGCGATTGATCCCATGAAAAATAAAAGTTATGGTAGCAAATTTTTTTAATTTTTTTTCTGAAAAAAAAGTGCTAACAAATTTTGAAGGAGAAAATTTAAGGAAGTTAAAAAAAAAAGGTTGAAAGTTTCCCATACCTACTTCTATTTTATATGTAAATTTATGAATAAACAATTTTTTTCTAAACTTTAAATATAAATACAAAAAATGTCGTATCTCTATTTATATTTATGGAGTAAATATGTAACGGATTACAATACCGAGTAAGTATATAATTAAATCAATAAGTTTTTTGACTAAACAATTACGATTAAAAAACATCCATACCAACAAAATTATCCAAAATATATTCTGACCTTAATCATTCAACTCTCCATGTTAAATATTTAGAAAAATTTCTATATCCATAAATAGATATAAGCAATTATCATCCTCACCAATTAAATTACAAATTATTTAAATAAAATATAATAATTTTAAATATTATCCCCTATAAAATTATAATATACATTTTAAAAATTTTATAACATAAAACCGCTTTTATAAGTTTTATTATACAGAAACATACTTTTAAAATTGACTTTTATAATACCCCCAAAAAAAACATTTAGCAGGCCCCCTCCCATGGAACCATTTCTAGTGTTTCGGCTTTTTGGATGGGAGCTAAATGACGTTCATTAAACGCTGTGAATTTTAAACCAAAAATTCACAGCCTCCTAGCGCCTTTCTCTCCTTTTACCCCTATCTCTCTTGAATTAGGGCCTACAGCGAAATTAAAAAATTATTGGAATTAACTCATTGATTCGATTAAAAATGCCCTTAAACTTTAATCCTTGCACGTATGCTCACATTTAAGGTAGTAGAGGGGTTTCGATCTTCGGATCTGCATCTAGGGTTTTAGCACAGCCTGTAAGCGTTTCAGTTCCATATTATCATAACGACGATCAATTCCTTCACGGCTGAACCGTACAATAGAATCCACGCACAGAGCATCTCAAGAGCTTTTTCACGAGCCCGAAAATGGCGACTGTCGTGCAGCAGCCTCGGGCAGCTACCATCAAGACAGAAAAATACGTGGACAACAAGCGCAAGGATGATGTACGCCACGCCAACATCATCTCCGCCAAGGCCGTTGCAGACGCGGTTCGAACCTCCCTAGGCCCCAAGGGCATGGACAAGATGCTCTGCACATCCACCGGGGACGTCATCATCACCAACGACGGTGCCACCATCCTCAACAAAATGGAGGTAACTCAGCCCGCTGCTAAAATGCTTGTAGAACTTTCAAAATCTCAAGACATCGTCGCCGGCGACGGCACCACCACCGTCGTCGTCATCGCCGGCGCCATGCTCAAGCAATGCATGAACTTGCTTTCCAAAGGCGTCCATCCCACCATTATTTCGGAGGCCTTTCACAGGGCCTCTGAAAAGGCCGTCGAGGTTTTGACGGCCATGGCCATCCCCGTTGAGCTAACCGACCGCGACTCTTTAATAAAAAGCGCCAGCACTTCTTTGAGTAGTAAGGTAGTCAGCCAGTATTCTACGCTCCTGGCTCCCCTTGCTGTGGACGCGGTCTTAAATGTTGTCGACCCTGCAAAGCCTGACGTTGTGGATTTGAGGGATATTAGGGTTATAAACAAATTGGGCGGGACTGTTGACGATACAGAGATGGTAAAGGGTTTAGTGTTTGATAAGAAGGCCAGCCATACGGCGGGCGGTCCCACTAGGATTGAGAATGCCAAGATTGGCATCATACAGTTCCAGATTTCCCCTCCCAAAACTGACATTGAGCAGAACATTGTGGTTTCTGATTATACGATGATGGACCGGATTTTAAAGGAGGAGAGGAATTACATTTTGGGGATGATTAAGAAGATCAAGGCTACTGGATGCAATGTGCTGTTGATTCAGAAGAGTATTCTGCGAGATGCGGTGACCGATCTTTCCCTGCATTATTTGTCAAAGGCGAAGATTCTGGTGGTCAAGGACGTGGAAAGGGATGAAATCGAGTTCATTACCAAGACATTGAATTGCTTGCCTATTGCGAATATTGAGCACTTCAGGGAGGAGAAGCTTGGGCATGCTGATTTGGTTGAAGAGGTTTCTGTGGGCGATGGCAGGATCGTGAAGATTACAGGTATGGAAAATTTTAATAGCTAAAATTCGTGAATTGACCAATTAAAAAAAAATATAATTTTATTATCGCAGCAGTCTACAAATTGGGAATTTAGTATTTTAAAGTTTAGAGGCTATGATTTTCCAAGTGGCGTTTTTGGTTATCTTTTATTTCAATTTTTCAAGCTTCAGAAGAATTCTATACAAAGATATATGAACTGAGGATATTTATTTTTAGGTCATCACCAAGCTTAACAAATTGAGAATTCAAAATTGAAAAGGATTTGTCAGGACTCCTAAACTTCTTAAAATTTGTGCTTAAAATATCCCCTAAATACAGGGATCAAGAACATGGGGCGGACAACCACGGTGGTGGTCAGGGGGTCCAATCATCTGGTGTTGGGTGAGGCAGAGAGGAGTCTGCACGATGCTCTTTGTGTTGTGAGGTGCCTCGTCAACAAGCGGTTCTTGATTGCCGGGGGTGGTGCGCCGGAGATTGAAATGTCAAGGCAGCTTGGTGCCTGGGCCAAGACATTGCAAGGGATGGAGAGTTATTGCATTCGTGCTTTTGCTGAGGCGCTTGAGGTTATTCCTTATACTCTGGCAGAGAATGCGGGGCTGAATCCCATTGCCATTGTTACAGAGCTTAGAAATCGTCATGCGAATGGGGAGATCAACACGGGCATCAATGTGAGGAAGGGTCAGATTACAAATATTTTAGAAGAGAATGTGGTTCAACCGTTGCTGGTGAGTACCAGTGCAGTATCCTTGGCAACAGAATGTGTGAGGATGATTTTGAAGATTGATGACATTGTGACTGTAAGGTAGACTGCTAAGTTTTATGGAAGAAACCGTTTGGTATAGCAGCTTCTGAATTTTTTTTAGTGTCCATCAGAAGATGTTTTTAATCTGATTTGTGTTACGCATATCAGCGGGTATTTGCGATTTCACATCTAAGATATTTTATTTTACAGGATAGTTTTACTCAGTAGTACTGTTTTGATTTTTTATTTGACAAATCTGGTATAGCAACTTTTGAAATTTTTAATAGTATATTGGAAAGTTTTTGTTTAGGAATTATGGTAGTGATTGGCAGGAATTTGCAGCTGCCACATATAGGACTATAATTAGTATTACAGGATATGCTTGCTTAGATGATATACTACCGTTTACAAGCTTTGATTTTGTATATTGGTTCTCATTTTGAATTTAGGCCCCAGTGGGAACTTATTGATGCATGGTGGATGGAATGTTTTGCACGAGATGAGATGGTTGTTTCCAAAGTCAGAATGTTTCATACTTTTATGAGGTTTATTTTTACTCTTGAATTTTTAACAATTGATTATAAAGTTTTTGTTTTAATTTTGTATTTAGATTCTGCTGGGTACTGATTGGTTTAGTGGCAGATGAAATGTTTGCATGAGATGAGATAATTGTTTCAAGTCTGAAATATTTTTTGTGCTTCAAAATATTTCACTCCAACTGCCAGGCTTCCATTGAACTAGATTCCTTCGTGCATTAAGAGATATAATGCTCCATAGCCAAAATTTCTATTTTCAGAAAGTTGGCATACTCTGGCGCTTGACCACATTAGCAATGTCATTATTCTTAGGAATCTTTCTGCTCTGGAACACATAAAAAGAAATCTTCCTCTAAACTTCAAATGTAACAGCCGAAAGAAGATAAACTGCATTTCAGCCATTATTATTTTTAAAATTTTCATATCTCTTTCGTCTTTTCATATGCACTTCAGCCTTGTCATTGTTTGCTATTCTAACAGCTCTTGTTTCATAGAAGTCCAGTAGAATGCGTGAGTATATATCAGTATATTTAAATTTGCCATCTGCAAAGTCCTTTTCCTTGCATGCCGAGCATAAATATATATTTTTTAAGATTTGCTAGGCGATCATTCCTGTGTCCACTGCCATATCTGTCCATGGAAAGCTCAAAGAAAAACAAATTAATATCAATAGTAGCAATTAGAATTTAAAGTTTTTTGAAAATTTGGATATATTATGTCAATCAATAAAATCGCAACTTATCAACTAGGTAAATGGATATAGACAGTTTGGAGAAAGGTGATGGTAACTAAAGACAGAAGGAAGAGGAGAAAAATAAAAATTTCAAAGTGCCTCCTCAAAGCCACAACAGCGTTCTCACAAATATACTCAACTACAGGCATGAATATATGCTATAAATAGCATGTTGAAACCATGGCAATATTAATACCTGAAACACAAGAAATGGAGGAAATTGGAAACCATTATCATTCATTGATATTCCCTGCAGGTGTTAAAAATAACTTTTGTCTCGCCAAAGCCTCAAGAAAAACATCCTATTGCCAACATTTTCAACAATAACAAAGACCCTTAATATTTAGCTTAACATCTTTTACCAAATTCCAAACAGCTTAGGATTTAAATCATGTGCCCATTTTCACATTGGACCGTTTCGGTAATAATCTCTTTAAAAGTTTGTATATTACAACTTCAAACACTACCTAAAGCCTCCTCGCAGCTACAGTTAGGGTTAAGGTAGCTTCGGACTTCATCTGTAAATTCTGTGCCACAACAATCTCCACAGCTACAACTCACCTGTGGGTATCCCGTTACAACCCTCCAAAAATTCTCTTGTTGAAATTGCCCACAATAAATACCCCATTGACTGCCGAAGTTATTGATTGAAAAGTCATTTGATATAGGAGGTTTACATATGTTTATGAGCTTATAAGTATCAGGAGTTTAATATTATGTAAACCTAAATCACTCTCTAAATAAAGTGATCAGGTAGTTAGTTGTAGGTAGGTAAGTGGATGGAGAGAATAAGGTTGAGAGGATGGTGGCCTTGTGCACCTATCCAATAATGATGTACTTCTTTTAATAAAACTATATGGTGACAGGCCATATCTCTTGTTTGTTAATCTAGGAGTTTGAAATATTTTCCATTGCTGGTATTAGAGCTATTCAGGTCCATGAGGAAGATGGAGGAAGGATGTGGGAAGAAGTTTGAAAGTATTTTTTGTGAAGCAAAGATCCCGTTGTCAAGCATTTGTCTGTAGGTATTACAAGGAAGCCACAACTCAATGGTATGCAACAGAGGCTCAAGTATGCATTTTATATGCGCTCAAAGGTATATTAAATTCTCCATTGTCAATATAGGACTTAAGGAGTTTCAAAACCTGAGAACTTTTTCTGTTATCAATGTGGGATAAATCATTATGAAGGAAAACCATGTTAGATGAGATTCTTCAAAAATTGAACAAATTCTGATTAAATTATTCTTTCCAGTTTCGCTTCTGATTGAATCATATGATTCTAGAGCTCCTTATAGGATTAAAAATGATTTTCTGGCATTTCGATGCTCCATACATTCCCAAACTCTGAAAATAGAAATATCAAGGAGATACAGAACAGAAAAATAAAAGAGAATTTGAATGCAAACAAACACAAGGAGGCTCAATAATTTACCCTGGAGAAACCCAATAACTGGGAAAACTCCAGCAAACATATGGCCACCTCTTATTTCTCTATAAGGTTTACCTACACGAGTACATTGCTCAATATTCAAGCCCCCACACTATCTCGGCTCTTCACTGTTTTCCTGCCACTAGCTAATTTTGGTTATGGAACAAAACCCACACTCATCTAGCCCAATCCTCCTATCAGCTAAATATTTATGGAGTTAAATATGTTTTTTGTCCTTGCGTATTCCCAAATTCGTAATTGAAGTCTAAGCAAATAAACAGTTTTTTTGGTTTTTATTTGAATGATGCCAAATTGACCGACTGCTGATCCGTTATAGTTACTTATAATCTATGCTTCTTTGTCTTAAACAAAGAAAAATAGCATATGAAAGGTCTCCTCAGTTGACATGGGAAGGGAGGCGTTTAAGAACAAAAATGGAGACCGAGTCTGGAAATCAAATGTAACTCTAGTCAATGCCAAAGTTTGGAGCTCAAGAACCAGCACATCATGTATGATTGTGACAGAACCAATAAAAGATCTGATGATGTCAAAATGAAGATGACCTGAGCTAAGAATGCCTGGCTAGATAATCCTAGGAGCAAGAAGTATTTCCCCTATACCTTTCTAACATCTAAGGTTGCCATACCTTCCGAGGCCGAAATAAAACTGGATGTGCACATCTTTGTTAACTTGGACTATGTGCATGGAGAACTAGAATGGCTGTCTACGTCAAAAGCGGCTCATCCACCATGCATGACAAAAGTTCAAAGATAACTGGGAAGCCTTGGTGACAATGTACAAAGACATGAAAGTTGTCTCACTACCCTATCTCTATCTATAAAAGGTCAAGTGATTCTTGAGATTTATTATACGTTTGTTATACCAAAGGGGTATAATTATCATATCTGATTTATATGCAGATGATATGATCAATACCAACACCAAGAAGGGTTTAAGTGGGATGGACTCTTACATAAGAGCATATTGAGTCGACTTAATGATGAGGCAGCTCAATAAAGAGCTCTTCAACAAAAATAAACATCTTGAGACGAGGGTTTTGGTAATGGGTTCCTTGTGTAAAGAGCTCTTCAACAAAAATTAACATGTATGCTTCAACGATGTTGAGTTCACAGTTAATGTCAGTTGAGCAGTTTACAGAGCATATTGAAAAGGCATTAAAGGTGACAAAGAAATATCCGAGGGTATTGATTCCCTTATTAAAGTTCAAAGGTTGCAATTAAAACACTTCAGTATGACAAGGGAAAGGGGACAAAATCTGAATTGCGTGTTAAAAGAGAAAAAAGATCGCACTAAAAGTAGATGTTTACAAGAAAAGAAGGAAAAGCTTGTTGAAAACAGTGAAAAGAAAGGGGTTGCTGAAATTTTAAATAGAAAGCTACGATTTCCTACTAAAGGACAGAATTGGATTAGCCAACTACGGATAGGAGAGGAAGCCCATGAGAATTAAAAAAAGACAACCTGCTAAAATAAGGAAGTTGGGGGCTGTCAGCAGCTCATTCCTGAATTAATAAGAAAGTCAAATTTCTCGGCAGAAAAAAGTTATTTTAGAAGTGAAATCCATAGAAAAGAGGACAGTGGTTGGAAGGAAGAGTGGGAAAAGTGTATCGGATTGTGAAAGAGTTGCGGTATCCCTCTATATGGTAAAGATTGAGACGCATCCTCCTTAGCCAAACCTTCTGTTGTGGCTGCGTGTTTTAAAGGTGATTGCAAGCTGTGTTTTCCATTGCTTTTTAAATGGATATTGATGCCATTGTATCACATTATGAAGAGCTGTCTAATTTTTCAAATTTCCCTCCTCCTTCCTCCCTTGTTTCCATCCTTTGTGTGTTCTGGGGTGGGGAGTGAGAGTGAGGAAGAAGTTATTCCCAGGTGCAAACGCTGCACTTTAGATGTATTATTTTAAAGCCATTTAGCGTAGAGGCCTCTGCTGTGTGTTGAGTGAGGGGGGCAAACTCATACCAGTGTTTCAATATTTATTTTCCGCACAGGGCAGTTTTTGATAATGTTAAGCCACGAAGGGTAGGGCATTGGCATTTTGATAATGTTAAGCTAGGGCATATTAGCAGCCCCTTTTATTTATGATTTAGTTCAGTGTTTTAAGTCGGGGGGGGGGAACTTAAATCAGGGCCTATGGGTACGAGGTATGAGAGCAAGGAAAGACATTGGTACCATTTCTTCTGTAATATGATGTATTATGCTATCTGATTTTGCTGGGTGTAGGAAGAAAATTATACTACATCCTATACTTTCTGCAACAAATGGGAAGGGATTCTATTTTTGAAGAATCACTTGGATCGCCCAATGGCTTTTGTTGTTATTTGATTTTTCTGGTGCTGTGAAAATGGTATATGTTTTGACAAGTCTCATGGATGTCACAAAATTAGCCCTCAATGTATTACTTTCTATCACTCAATCACTCGAAGAAATTTATATGCAGAACAATAAATGTTTGTAGAGAGCACTCCTTCCCTCTTGCATTTGACCACTTTTCCTTATGTTGAGCCGACAAATGTAGAAAATGCAGACAAAAAAAATAAATTAAGTTTTACCACACGTCATATGAAGTCCATCCCTTCTCTCATTTTGTGTTTTCTAACTTTCAATTACTGGCTTCTTTCAAAGCGCAAGACCATCAGCGCCTCCTTTTTTTATACTACATAACATCTTCAAACAGAAGCAAAGAACGCAATGCAATTGCTTTCCAACATAGAGTTCGCTCATCAATTACAAGAGAAAGCAATGCCATACTACCCATTGCTTCATTCCATATGACTTCCTATGCCAAGGAATTTGATATCTATTCGTGCTGGTATTTGTCTGGATTTTCAATTCTCAACATTTTCTTATATGCTTGTGTATTCCATACGTTTTTTTGAAATAAAATGGATTTTCAAGACAACATAGTATTGCGTTTTAAGGGTGCACACTATTCTCTTTTTTAAGAGTGCAAACTCTCTCTATAGACATCTTTTTGTGAAATTTGTTCTCTTTTATCAAACAAAGAGCAAACAAATCCCCAATTGAGGAGCATGCAGCCACATATTTTGACTTTGTTTGTTCACTTTTTAGATGCAAGGGATCTCCATAAATCAGGGGACTACCGGAAAACAGTGGACTTTCTTACCTATTATTACTATGCATTGATCCCATTCTATAAACTTAGAAAAGTAAACAAAGATCCTACAACATTTCATCGTGCCATACACAATCAGAAGTTAAAATAAAGTAAATTTAGACTAGAAGTTTCCTTTATAGATTTGTCAGGGTTGAGGATTAAAACTAAATAACATAGCTTTTGTGGATGCCAACCAACCTGCCACAACTCTTTAACTTTCTCCAATTGAGCTTATGCAATGGGAATCCCTTTCTACCAAAATTTACATGTTTTATCGAAAGGGTTGTAGTTCAATTGGTGCAGATGAAACAAGGAACTGCTAGGAAATAAGAGACTTTCTTACCCATTCTTACTATGCAATGATCCTATTCTTTAAACTTCAAAACCTTTTAGAGTAAAAGTTTCCTTTATAGTTTTGTCAAGGTTGAGGATTAAAGTCAAATACCATAGTTTTGGGGGATGCCAACCTACCCTTGACTACTACTAGCTTTTTCTAGTTGGGCCTATACATGGATATGGGCATACCATTTTACCAAAATTTACATGTTTTATAGAGGGTTGTAGTCCAATTGATGCTCATGATGGTAAAGTGCAATATCATGCCATCCACCAAATGTACAAGTGGGCTTTACAAAAAAGGATGAAGCTGGGTTCAATTTCCGGGTGAATTTTGATGGAATGGATATCCCTTAGTTGTTGTCACTTAGTCAAAGATTACGGTTAATCATTAAAAAAAAAAAAACATGTTTCCCCTTATCTAATGCAACGACATCTCAATTCATAAGCTATCTTGCATGATCCAATAACATGGGTTTGGGTTCTTGTGTGCTCTTGTAAACATTTGTTTTGTGCCACATGTGGAGAAAAATCAACATTACATTGAAGAACAATATTAAGAATCTTGCAGGGCAAGGGAATGCAGGAAGGATGGTTTCAATGATGTTCCATTGGTCAAAAGGACATTTTCCTTGGAACATGATGAAACTGCCACTTTATGGAGGGGCGGTTGTGTAAAGTTTGTAGCAACTTGTAGTTTTGTCAACAATTAAAAGATATGACAAGTAATCACATAGATTAAAAAAAATGTGACGTGTGAACCATTTTCCACGACAAAGGGAGATCGAAGGTGGTGGCAAGGTGTTAGTGTTACGGTACTAAGATTCAAAGTCAGTTTTGGAAGAGCATTGGAGAATCTTTTTTTTTAATATAAGAGGAATTGGTTACAATCCTTCATTATTTATACTAAGGTCAGGGGTTCTACTCAAGTGACAAACACCTTCATGCTTCATCCGGTAAGGAATGAGGTTTGATTTTGGTTAGCAACCAACATATCTTTGCGTTTAGTTGGTAAACATAGTCCAGAGTGAGGGAGATCTTGGGGGTGCAAGGTTCAAATCATTGACCTTGAGTTGATTGACACTCAGTGGATGCCAATTGGTATACCGACAACATCCTAAAGAGTTATCTCAATCACCCAAGGTAGAGATGAGAGAAATCAAGCAAGTGGGTAGAGAAGAGTTAAGCTCTAGAGTAAAATAGAGAGCTTACAAAAGTTCAAAAAGTGTGAGAGTAGAGCTTTGAGCTTGTTTAGTGATACATGTTCATTGTAATCTAGTCATTGGATTGAGGGAGTTTTATTTGTAGTCTAGGGGAAGGGAGAGTGAGGCATGTGTGTAATGTTTGTAACACAACTGAACATTAATAGAGTCTTTGTTTCGGCTCTGAGTTTTTGTTCTTGAGAGAGTGAGAATACTTGAACACTGATGGGGAGTAAGACAACCATTCACTTGGCCCCTTCATTTCCGTTTGCGTCAATTGTTATAAAGCAAGGCTTGCCTTGCTGGGTTGTGTGTGAAGACTCATGGGCAAATTGTGAAAGAGAAGCTTGCACTTTGGAGAAGATAGGGGACATAGAGTTATTCCCATTGGAAAGGTAGCAAGACAAAGAGCACCTAGAGTCGTGGACTTGGCAGATATGATGAGAGGATTACAACAAGATTGGATGCAATGGAGACAACACACAGAAGATGGACTCATGTTGAAGATGTGAGTGATGATGAATGATCAAAAACTCAAGAGGATGGAGTAGAAGAGATATTGGATGAATGTGAGAGTAGATTTCCTATTACTAAACCAAAGTTGGGTAGTAAACCAAAGTTGGATACCCTTTATTGCAATGGAAGCTTGAGCTACGAGGAACTCATAGATTGTATCATGGATATGGAGAAATATTTTGACTATGAAGCAATGGAGGATCCCAAGAAGGTGAAGTTTCTCTGTACCAAGTTGAAAATTCATGCATCCTTATGGTGGGATCATGTGTCATTGGAAAGAGAAACAAGAGGCAAAGATATAATCAAAACTTAGGAGAGAATGGTGACAAAGTTGAAAGGTAAGTTCTTGCCTTTATATTTTCAACGTAGTTTATTCAAGTTGTTGCAAAACTTAAGGCAAAATGAAGTGTGTAAAAGAGTACATTGAAATTTTTTATAAGTTTTTCATTTGAGTTGGTTATATGAAATGTGACCAAGGAAAAGTTTCAAGGTATGTAAATAGACTAAGTATTTCCATTCAAGATGAGATTGTAATGTTGAAGTTGAACTTGGTTGATGAAGTCTATTAATGTGCATTGAAGGTAGAGGAAACATTGTTTAGAAGGCAACAATTGAACTTTGGAGGTCGAGGAAGGTTCTCTAGAGGTAAGCGAACCAAATAATGGTGGAAGAGGACAACATACTCATGAAAGTGAAAAAGCTATTTCACAAAATTAGAATAAATCCCAAAGAGGAAGAGGTGGAGGATTTAAGAGGTAGATGCTATGCATGTGGAGAGGTTGTACATAGAGCATTTGAATGCCCCAAAGCATTTTAGAACAACAAGAAGAGGACTGAAGCATTCAATAATATTGCTCATATAAGTGAAGAGTGTTGCTTCTCCAACAAATACATAAGAACCAAAATGTGGTGAAGCTCTTATGATGAAGAGAGTCTTGTCAAAATCAATGAGGAAGAAGGTGAATTGGTGCAAAGAAAGAGCTTATTTCAAAATGTTTGCAAAACATGAGGTAAGTGTTGCAAAGTTATTATTGATAGTGGTAGCATATATAATTTGATTTCAAAGCAAATGGTAGCAAAGCTTGGGTTGATAAGATTAGTTCATCCAAAGCCATACAAAGTTTCTTGGTTACATAAGGGTTATTAAGTGTTGATGAATGAGCAATGTATGGCCAATTTTTGGATTGGTTTATATAAGGATATGTTGTGTGATTTTATACCCATAGATGTATGTCATGTGTTGTTGGGAAAGCCATGGAAGTTTAATAGAAGAGATGTGCATGATGGTAGAGCAAGCACCTACACCCTTGTGAAGGATGGTAAAAGACATACACTGAGCCCATCAAAAGAAAGAGGGGAAGCGGTGGACGATAGTCTTAAAGTGTTGATGCTTTACGATAAATAATTTTTGAAGGAGACAAGGAAGGAGAAAGCATGTTTTGATTTTATCCGAAAGTCTGTGCAAGATGTGATCGCAAACAAGGTGAATGATCTTCCTTTTGAAGTTTAGAATTTGTTGGAAGAGTTCGTTGATATAGTGTTTAAGGATTTGCTGGATGGACTATTGTCTATGAGAAGCATTAGTTATCACATGGATCTAGTTCCCAGAGCATGATTGCCAAAGAAGGCAACACATAGATAAACTCCTATGGAAAATGTAGAAGTGAAGAGACAAGTAAATGTGTGGTTGGAAAAGGGTTTAATTCGAGAAAGTTTAAACTCACGTGCAGTTCAAGTAGTATTGATGCTATAAGAAACGTTAAATTTTTTGCAAATGTGTACGAATTCTAGAGCAATCAACAAGATAACTATCAAGTATATTTCCATTGCCCATGATGGATGACTCAATGAACTGTTTGAATGGAGCAAAGCACTTCACAAAGATAAATTTGAGAAGTGGCTATCACCAAACTGGGGTTAGAGAAGGTGATAAGTGGAAGACCACATTCAAAACAAATGATGGGTTATATGAGTGGTTTGTTATGTCATTCGGTTTTTCAAATGTACCAAGCATATTCTTGACACCCATAAATGAAGTGTTGAAGCCATACATAGGTAAGTTTGTCATTGTTTATTTCGATGACATTTTGATTTTAAGTCATACAAAAGAAGAAAATTTGATGCATCTGAGGTTAGTTTTGCAAAAGTTGAAAGATGATTAGTTTTCGGTCAACTTAAAGAAGTGTAACTTCATGCAAGAGGAGCTGGTGTTTTTTGGATATCAAAGGATGTGTTGAGAATGGACCCCCCAAAAGTAAGAGCGATAATTGAGTGGTCATCAACTTAAAGCATGTTCAAGGCAAGAATTTTTCATAGGTTGGCAAATTTCTATTGGAAATTTATTTGAAAGTTTAGTGGTATATGCACACTGATTATAGAAGCAAGAAGGGTGATGAAAATAAGTTCAAATGGATTGTTGTAGCAAATAATAACTTTCAATTTTTGAAGAACATGGTAACAAAATGGTTGGTTCTAGCATTGTTGGATTTCAATAAACTATTTCAATTTGACTGTGATGCAAGTGGGACAACAATAAGAGCAATATTAAGTCAAGAAGGTAAGTCCATTGCTTACTTTAGTGAGAGGTTGAATGAAGACATGTAAAAATATTTAGCCCATGACCAAGAATTCTATGCAATGGTTCAAGCTCTTAGAAGTGAATGAATTATTTGTTACCAAAGGAATTTGTTTTGTACACATCATTAAGCGTTGTAGTTCATAAAAACTAGGTATGTTGAACTAAAAGAACACAAATTTGGTTGAATTTCTTCAAAGTTGTTTTTTTTGTTTTGAAACATAAAAGTGGGCAATCCAATAAGGTTGAAAATATTTTGAGTAGAAAAGCTCTTGTAGTGAATGAGGTAAGAGCAAAAGTCATTGGGTTTGACACAATGAAAGTGTTATATGAGGAGGATTTGACTTTCCAAGATGCACAAGCAACATGCATAAATCCAATAAGCATGGACAAATCACCATATCTAAACTATATGATACAAGATGGAATAGCATGGACAAATCACCATATCTAAACTATATGATACAAGATGGATTTTTTAAGGGAAAGAGGTTATGCACACCTCAAGGTTCCATGAGAGAACTTATTGAAAGAGAAGCACAATGGAGGCTTAACTGGTCACTTTGGTATAGTTAAAACATTGTATAGATAAGCTTGTGTATACCTTAATCTTAGGATTGCCTTTTTGCCATTCGACTTTGGTACATCAGTTAGTGGTTAGCACTGAGAAGTTACTTTTCCCACACCTTCAAAATTAGACTCAATGGGCCATGGACATGGTATGATCCTTCATGGTTAGCATCTTGAAACATTATGTCACAACTGAAAGCACAAATGAGTAAGCGACAACGAAAAGCTTAAAAGTTGTTTAACACCTTTCTACCTAGTTTTCATCCTT
The DNA here is from genome assembly GCA_037957365.1 of Torreya grandis. Taxonomy (NCBI): domain Eukaryota; kingdom Viridiplantae; phylum Streptophyta; class Pinopsida; order Cupressales; family Taxaceae; genus Torreya; species Torreya grandis. The sequence continues at coordinate 3,089,003 of JARHVA010000538.1, read as the reverse complement.
TTTGTGCAACTGCTTGTTTGTTTAGAATATAAATTGATTGTTGTTTCCCTGTGATTTACCACACGCTAAAAATCCTTATTTTGAAAATTAATTCCTTTCAAAAATTCACATCCTTAAAAGTAACTGGTTCAAAATTTAAAGTTTTTTAGTCAAATTGTTGGTTTATTGTAATTTCATATTGTCATTCTTTCTTCAATTTTTTTTTCTTTCCAAAACCATGCCTATTACACGTCAAATGGACATGTTAAATCTTCATGCAAGGGAAGAGCCTTTTGGCAATGACCCCTTTCAGTTTCTTGGTCAAGAGCAACATACAGAGATACATGAAATCACCGAACACGAAGATGAGAAGGGAGAGCCCTATCAAGATGAAGGTAGCCCCAAAGCTACCCAACCTCCACCATCTCGAGATGAATATATCATGTCTAATAAAAATGAAGTGCTACTTTGGGTCTTAGGTTTTGGTGCCAAATTCTCTCCTAATTTTGATGCGCTTAACTTGCAATACCTCATTGTAAGTAAAGAGCCTCCTTTTACCAAAGTTATTCAATAAAATTTACAAAGCTCTTTAGAGGGTAGTAATACCCTTATTCCTTCCTCACGGACTCATCCCCAAGTCTCCCAAGACAAAGGGAAAAACATCTCACGTGAAGAGTCATCCCAAGCTAGCCATGGTTTTTCTACTGAAATCCATGCAAATCAAGGAAATCAAGAGATGATGAATTTGTAATCTCATCAATTGAATAACCCATTCGGTAATCCTACCATGAGTGCAAATACAAATTTAAAACATCATCTTACCAATCCGAATTTGAATGCCATTTCAAACTCCCAAATTTTGCAATCAACTAATCAAAACTTGAACCGTATTTTAGGTTTGCCTATCATAAATCAAAATCATCCCAACTTGAGTATGGGTTTCACATCCAATTCAAATCCAACCAAACAAAATTTGACCACACCCACTTTGGGTATTATTGACCAATTTTTGGTCCTGCAAGCCAAAATTAAGCACTCCCTCTTTTTTCTTTGTAAAAGTCATCAAATCCATGTTTTGGCTAGATCATCCCTCTGCTGCCTTATGCAAAGATGTTCTCTACTAGACCTTTTTCATTAAAAGGTCAGGGGTTTCCCTCATTCTACTTTTCCAAGTGCAAATTGAGTTTGTGCAGGTGCATTACTTGTCTACTTTTATAAGTAGAAGCGATTGAAGAACCTAAAATGGTTTAAAGCAGTTCGCAAAAGGCAATGGATTTTCTTCAGAGGGCATTCTGACGGCTTGAAGGATGTTTGTAAAAATTAAGGGTGTCTTTCTAGAGGGCACTTGGGAAAATAAAGAGGACTTATTCAATTTTTGAAGGACGTTTGCAAATTTTTTGAAGGGTATGTGCCCTTGTAGAGGGCACCTTGGTCGGTGGTAGGACCAAATCAAAAGTTTCGAAGGGGAATTTCGAGGCACAAAGTGCCCTTGTGGAGGGCACCTTGAGAAAGTGAAGAACAAAGACAAAAGGCTCGAGGGGCACGTGCCCTTCGAGAAAAGAAGCAATCGAAAGAAAGAATTCATTCAGACAAAATGTTTGAAGGAATTCTTTCATACATTTTGTCCGAAAGAAAGTGCGATAAAAATATCGAGACAAAGAAGGCCCGATTAGTCAAAGAGCAAGCAAATAAAAGGCCAAGGTAAAGGAAAAGTCGAAGGAAGAAGACAAAATATGGGCAAAGACAAAGCAAAAAAGATAAAACAAAGAACAGTTCCAGCTACTGATAAGACAAAGGACAAAATCAATGACTACTCAGACCAAGACAGGTGGCATAGATGACTCAACAAGGAAAATTAATACATTTGGGTAGAAAATATCTACCAAAAATTAAAAGGCCCGATTAGTCAAAGAGCAAGCAAATAAAAGGCCAAGGTAAAGGAAAAGTCGAAGGAAGAAGACAAAATATGGGCAAAGACAGAGCAAAAAAGATAAAACAAAGAACAGTTCCAGCTACTGATAAGACAAAGGACAAAATCAATGACCACTCAGACCAAGACAGGGGGCATAGACGACTCAACAAGAAAAATTAATACATTTGGGTAGAAAATATCTACCAAAAATTAATAAATAGATTGGTTTTTGAACTATAGAGAAGAGCAACCTGTATTTTCATGCTTCACCATTAATGCACAACCAGTGGCACCCAACATTGAAGAGAGCATGGTCTAGCCACAAAAACTTAGAGAGGGCTTTGTCAGTTGTTAGAAGGAGTATCCCATGCTTTTGTAGGCTCAAGATAGCAAGGGCAACTACTTAGACATCTACAACATGGCTCTCTCATACGTAGTTTGAAGAATATGGCAGTAGCATGGTCTCGTCTCAGAAGTGTTTGAATCCAGCATGGGTCTCCTTTCCTTGTTTTGTCAACATCTTGCTCTATATAATTGTAACCTCTCATTAAAAAAAAAAAAAATCTCTTAGCTTGTATGGCAAATCCTTGAAGGAATTTACCTTGAATCAGAAAGAACATTTTACCTCCATTTGAGCTTGCATTTTTGTATATGTCTATGGTTTTATCTTGTGTTAAGTCATTTTATTTTCATGCTTTCATAAATTTACTCCAACATATCTAGTGTATAGTGATATTCTTCTCTTGTAGGTCACAATAAGTGTCTGAAGAAGTATAGGCAAGTGAATAGGCTATGCAATAGTGTGTCTCAAAACACCTCTTATGCTAGTTTCTTCCTCCCTGTATCTTCATAGGACCCCCTAATGAAATACTGATGCAAGGAAGTTTTTCACCCCTGAATGAAGTGTATGCTTGCTGTCCATGGTTCAAAGTGTATACCAAAATTGAGTAGACCAATTATTTTGGTGCATCACCTCTTAGCTTAGGTCTTATTTTCAGTATTTTCTCTCCCTTTTCATCACCCCCATTATTAGCAATAGGAAATCCAGGGCCTCAAGGTGCATCAAGGGGAGCTAGCCCCTAATCTAGAGATTCATCCCTCATGTTTGCCACCCACAATAAGAGGGATGTCTCTATTGTGTCATGTGGATGAAGAGAACTAAGCCTCCCTTCAGAGGGTGCAATCCACCACGTCAAATTTTTTTGGCACGTCTAGTGGGACAAGTTTTTTTTGTCCAAAGAGTTGAATTTTGGTGTGTTCTTCAACCAACCAGCGTTTAGAGGTTTTTCATCAACACCAATTGCAACTCTGAGTTGAATCAGCTGATTAAGCAGTCTTGATGCCATCAAGAAATCAAATTGGTATGTATAATTCCATTGCTGAGCAACATGGGCCTTGTGTTCCTTCATATAGTTTTGATCAAGCTCAGGTTATTCATGGAATCACCTCAAGAAACTCTCCTAGTTTCCCTTCACCTAGTGTAAGGGAGATAATGTTGGAGTTTGAGAAGCAAGTGATGGAGATAGACAGATTAGATGAGTAGAATAGATATCATGAAGATCTTATGTATAAGGAGTGTTTGTTTAAGCAAACTCAAGCCTTACAATCCATGAAGGAAGAACTAACAAGATGTAGGAGCCCATTCATTCAAAGCAATCAACCTTGTATGCCTTTTCACATCCTAGAGCAACCCCCTCCTACTCAAAAGAAAGTCCCCTCTTGTACGCCAATTTTTTTCTACCAAATAGCCCTTGCTCACCAAATCCAATCTTCTGGCTCATTTGGTGCATTAATCACTCCTGCTCTTAGTCCTTTGCATCTAGCTTTCCAACACCAAAGGGCATTAGAACATCCTCTCATGGAGAATAACCTTCTCAATTCTTTAGAATGTGGACCCTCTTTTGATGGGAACCACCCTATATATTTTGGAAAGCAACATGTCTCTCTTGAAGCATCTCTTCCTGTGCATGAGCAGACCCTTCCTAGTCTCCCTCAACCTCATTCCTTCCTTCCCAAGGAGGAATATGCTTTGAAAGAGGCAAGTGAAGAAGAGAGGATTCAATTCATGGCTGATCAAGAAGCTATTATGGATGATAATGAGGAGGAAATCATCATGGATGCTCCTTTTGAAGACATCATCAATAATTGAGAAGACATAGGTCATGCATACATGCAGATTTTTCAGCAATATGAAGATGAGGTTGACAAACTTTATTTGTCAACAATGGATGATGAGGAATGTAAGCATGGTGAGCTCTCTCCACCCTTATTTGATGAACTTCCTTGTTAGTTTGATGAAGAGAATGACCATGCCATGGAACCCGAGTTGGAGGAGGATCAGGGGCATGTCTTTAAACAACTAGAGACTCTTGTTTTTGAGCAAGAAAAGGAGAGGCCTATCCATCTTGATGAAAGCTTTAAAAAAGAGAGCCTTGAGCAAGAAGATGATGTCTCCTAGGATGAGCAAACAATTTGTGATCTCATTCCATACATCACAATAGTCACTCTTCTTCATGAAGGCCATGATGAACCAAAAGCTCAGTTTGATAAGCTCCTTAATGAAGCCGAAGGGAACAAGTCAGTCCATGGTGCATGTCAAGGGGGCTATGAGCTAAATAAGGCTTATGATGATAAGCTAGCAACCATTGAGTTCTTGATGAAATACACCAGCATGAGGGGCCAACATGAATCAGGTTTCAACGGGTAAAGTGAATACATAGGAGTTGGAGACATGTTTGACCCTGATCCACTCGGATACAAGCCAATCAAGGTGGCAAGTAAGAAGGGCAAGTCACCAAGCTTCCATTTCATTCAGATACTTGTCTGGCACCATAAGTTTTCTTGCCATGAAGGAGACTTAAGAAGTTTTCCCTTTGATCTAGGAGTGAGAAGAGCATATTTGGTTAGCTATATATAGTAGTTTGCTTTCTATTAGGTTGTCTTTTATTTTTCCTAAGTGCTGTTACGCATGTGTGTAGTGTTTTTAGCCTTTGTGTGTGTTTTTTCCTTGTTTAGGGTAAAAGTTTTGTTGGTTTATAGGTATTTAGAAGGCTATTGCTAACTTTTTCAAGTTGCATCCTAACTCCATGTCCAATGGACTTTCTGGCTACCAGTCTTCCCAAGCATTGCAGGCATGCTTCCCTTGTGAGTCGCCAATTGTGTTGACCAATTTTTGGTCTTGCAAGACAAAATTGGGCACCGCCTCCTTTTTCTTTGCAAAAGTCATTCAATCCATGTCTTGGCTAGATCATCCCTCTGCTGCCTTGTGTAAAAATGTTCTCTACCAGGCCTTTCTCGTGAAAAGGCTAGGGGTTTCTCTCATCCTAGTTTGCCAAGTGCAAATTGGGTTTGTGCAGGTGCATTACTTGTTTACTTTTATAAGTAAAAGTGATTGAAGAACCTAAAATGGCTTAAAGCAGTTCCTAAAAGGCAATGAATTTTCTTTAGAGGGAATTCTGATGGCTTGAAGGATGTTTGCAAAAAGTCTGAAGGCTAAGTGTCTTTTTGGAGGGCACTTGAGAAAAGAAAGAGGACTTCTTCACTTTTCAAAGGATGTTTGCAAAATTTTTTAATGGTATGTTTCCTTGTGGAGGGCACCTTGGTCGGTGGCAGGACCAAATCAAAAGTTTTGAAGGGCATTTTGAATCACAAAGTGCCCTTGCAGAGGGCAACTCGAGAAAGTGAAGAACAAAGACAAAAGGCCCAAGGGGCATGTGCCCTTCGAGAAAAGAAGCAATTTTAAGAAAAAATTCCTTCAAAAAAAATGTCTGAAGAAGTTCTTTTAGACATTTTGTCTGAAAAAAGTGCAAAAAAAAACCTGAGACAAAGAAGGCTCAATAAGTCAAATAGCAAGCAAAGAAAAGGCCAAGGCAAAGGAGAAGTCGAAGGAAGGAGACAAAACACGAGTAAAGACAAAGCATAAAAAAACAAAACAAGGAATAGTTCCAACTGTTGACAAGACAAAAGATATAATCAATGACCACTTAAACCAAGACAGGTGGCATAGACGACTCAACAAAGATAATTAATACATTTGGGTGGAAAATATCTATTGAAAACCAATAAATAGATTGGTTTTTGAATTATAAAGGAGAACAGCCCGTGTTTTCACACTTCATCATTAATGCACAGTGAGTTGCACCCAGCATTGAAGAGAGCATGGTCCAACCAAAAAAACTTGGGGATGGCTTTGTCAATTGCTAGGAGTATCCCATGCTTTTGTAGGCCCAAGACAACAAGGGTGGCAGATTGGACATCTACAACATGGCTCTCCCATACACATTTTGAAGAATACAACATCAATATGGTCTCTTGTCTTAGAAGTGTTTAACTTCAACATGGGTCTCCTTTTCTTATTCTGTCAGCATCTTGCTCTATATAATTGTAACCTCTCATTTGAAAAAAAAAGATCTCTCAGCTTGTATGGCGAAGCCTTGAAGGAATTTACCTTGAATCAGAAAGAGCATTTTACCTCCATTTGATCTTGCACTTTTGTATATGTCTATGGTTTTATCTTGTGTTAAGTCATTTTCTTTTCATGATTTCATAAGTTTACTCCAGCATATCTAGTGCATAGTGATCTTCTTCTCTTGCAAGTCACAGTGAGTGTCTGAAGAAGTATAGGCAAATGAATAGGCTATGTAATAGTGTGTCTCAAAATACCTCTTGTGCTAGTTTCTTCCTCCCTATATCTTCATAGGACCCCCTACTAAAATACTGATGCAATGAAGTTTTTCTCACTTGAATGAAGAGTATGTTCGCTATCTATGGTTCAAAGTGTGTGCCAAAGCTAAGTAGACTAATTGTTTTGGTGCATCACCTCTTAACTTAGGTCCCATTTTCAATATTTTCTCTCCCTTTTCATCCCCCCTCATTATTAGCAGTAGGAAATCCAAGGTCTCAAGGTGCATCAAGGGGAACTAGACCCTAATATAGAGATTCATCCCTCACATTTTCCACCCATAGCAAGAGGGATGTCTCTATTGTGTCATGTGGATGAAGAGAGCTGAGCCTTCCTTTAGAGGGTGCAATCCACCACGTCAATAGGTATGCCCCAAAACTGGCAAGGTTATGATCAAACTAATCAAAGTGTGAATGGTTACTCGTAGTCACAAATTAATCTAAATCAAAGTTTTGAAAACTCACCCATCATATCTAATCCTAATCTAAACTTGAATGCATATTCAAGTTTGCCCAATCAAGTACCAAATCCTGGTTTGAATGTTGCTTCAAGCACATTCAACAACCCAACTGTATATTCAAATGCACCAAATCAATTGTTGTTAGGATCAACACCTACAAATTCTAATCCAAATCAAAATCAATCAAACACTAATCCAACCATTTAGTTTCAAAATCCTAACACTAATGCGATGAAATACTAATACTAATTTTAACCCAAATCTAAGTTCTAACTAGTTTAGCTCAAATCCTAATCTTGGCTCAACTCACAATCAAAACCCAACTCAGACCAATTTTGGCTTCAACTCAAATCCAAGTCAAACAAATTATGGCACTAACCAAAATCTTGTATATAACATAAATACTTTTTCCCAACTCTAAAATCTTGGCTATAACAATCCCAATCCTAACAAATTTTCAAACATGCCCCAACAAACTAATCAACCACCTACAACCTCTATTCAAATAGATTAGCTATCCCCCTTTCTAATGCAAGAATTTCAAAACATCAGGGATCAGGCCTAAGGTTTACAAGATGGGTCATACAATCGACAAAAGCAATACAAGTTTGAGGAAATTTGTTCATATCTTTATGATGTGAGGAAGATGACTTCACCATTCCCTAAATATTTTGATGTTCCTAAGTTTGAAAAATACAAAGGAAAAGGAGATCCCAGGGAACACCTAACAAGCTTTTTCATGCATGTGCTGAAGTTGCCTATCACAATGAGTTTATGTTACGTCTCTTCTTGAGGGGCCTTGGAGGTCAAGCTCTTGAATGGTTCTTTAGACTCCCAAAAAGATCTATCTTCACTTTTGTGGATTTATCTGAAAAGTTTGTTCATCATTTTTCATACAAAATTGAGAAAGACTTGACCATTCTAAATTTGCACAAAACTAAACAACGATAGAGTGAAATTTTTTCTTCATTTCTTCAAAGATGGAGAGCAATGGCAAGCCACTTTTCATGGTCATTCCCATAAATTGAATTGGTGGACATTTTCATGAATAACTTAAATTCAAATTTAAGCTATGATTTACTCCTTTTCCCATGTCTTTTGATGAGATAATTGAAAAGGGCATTTAGGTAGAGAGAACTTTAATTACCAGAGGAATCATTAAAATATTAAAACCAGACAACAATTCTTCTAAACCAGTGGATAAACTAGTAGATAAACCCAAATTTTTTGCTAAAACTAGGAATCTTGTGGGGGATGGAGTAACTGATGTGAAGCAAATTTAAAACCCACAAAACCAAACACCTAACAATTCAACCCATAACATAACAATCCCAAGGGGTGACCAAGACAAGGACAACCAAAGCACAATTTTACTCAATTGGGGGACACTTATGAAAATATTTTCCAAAAGTTAGCCAGTGTAAACATGATAGTGTGGCCCAACACAAAACCTTTTGAAGACAATGTTCCAAAACCTGATTGGTATAAGGGGGATGAATATTGTGAGTACCATCGAATACAAGGACATTATACAAACACATACATGCATCTCAAACATTACATCTAGGATCTTATTGATAAAGGTGACATAACAATAGAAAATAGCTCAGCGAAACAATCTAATAATTAGAAACTAGGGATATATCAGGATGCATTCCCTAACCATGAGCAAGGTAAAGGTAATCAAAAGCAAGAGCGACCAGAATCAAGTAATGTCAACCAAGCCAATCATCCATTTGATTCTATCATTAATAACATTGATATGGTACACAAGCATGCTAATGTTATAATCCCATCCAAGTATGAATGTGCAATTACTACAAGGTGTGCAAAGCTCACCCTACCAAGTGCACCACCACCTAATGTCAAATGAAAGTATGATATCATAGATCACCTTGAGAGGATGCCAACAAATATATCTATTTTAGATCTTCTCAAGACTTCCATTATATATAAAGACATTGTATAAAGTCCTTCAAGAATCTAATGTACCTAAAGACATCGATCTTACAAACTTTCAAGTGCTAATTGGTTCTTTGGAAACAAATAACCAAGTGACGTTTGATCATTTTGATGTTTCTCTTTTAGGTTCAGAGCATAATCTACCCTTGTATATAGAGGTTACTATTTCTAGGCACAAGGTAAAAATGGTTTTTATAAATAATGGTTCGACCCTTAATCAATGTACACCAAGACTCATAAAACATCTTGGATATCTGATAACAACATTATAATCAAATATCATAACAATCAAATCATATGATAATAATGAGATGCAATCCATTGTCACAATTCATCTTCCTTTAAGGGTAGAGACTGTTATTAAGGAGACACTTGTTCATGTCCTCGATCTTGATTTACCATATATTATACTCCTTGGACGTCCATGGATCCATGCCATGAACTCCATCCTGTCAACTCTTCACCAGTATTTAAAGTTTTCCCATTCAGGAATGGAAGTAACCATTCAAGGGGATCTTCATCCCTTCCAATACTACAAATTATTGGAAGGTAAATATCAAAAATCCAATTACCTCCCTCTCATAGATGATAATTTTACACCTGTTGAGGATTACCCTTCACTCGATAATTACATCAATCTCAAGAATTTATTTCAAACACTTCCCCTTGGTGGTTTGATTAACACTCCAACTCCATCTACATCTATTGAAAAAACATTAATTAATGAGCCATCAATTGAGCAAGCTTCCAACAACCTATTTGTGGAACAAATCTCAAAAATTCCTTCAATTGAACAATCATATGCTCCATTATCCCATCAATCTTCATCCTCCACTTCTTCCCATTTCAAAATCATTTATCAAGGCATGAATGAGTATATTATTCAAGATTTTTATACTAGTAAAATCCATGCAAATCCTAATGAGTATGGTAGGCCAAATTACTTAAAAGATCAAAGAATGATAAAAAAGCTTGGGTAAACAAAGTTTCTGAAGGGAGGTTTGATTTCTGACAAACATATTGATGATTCAAATTCCTCCTAGCTTTATTTGGATGAATTAGCTACTTGTTTTTCCACTAATTGATATCTTGTTGCAAAATCTATAATGTGTAAAATAATGGACTAAAAAGGCAAGGGTCTTGGTATTTGTGAACAAGGTAGCATTGAACCAATAAATATAAAAGTTAACGAAGGGAAGAATGGTATAGGATTTAATCTGCTTAATGTACATCTAACAATTTCTCAAAGTGATTCTTCAAGTGAGTCTGGATATGATTCATCAGACAATGAGACATGTTCCATCATTAGTCACTTTAAAGATCTAAGATTTACCAATCTTTTCTAAGAACATGACATTTTAACACTTGACCTCGCATATCCTTCTTTAATCCATTGGGACCAAACATCCACACCTTAACTTGACTACTTCTAAAATGATGAAGCATTAACTGAGTTCCTAAGAATCAAAGATCAAATTCATGTAGGTGACTATAAGAAAGGTTTCTTAATACAACTATCAGATTCAACATATTTTGGAGAACAAAGATTGCATCAATCTATTAATTCTACATCAACATCCAAGCAAGAAGAGGTAGATGAAGATTTAAATCTTCCCATACCACCTTGATCCTACAAAGATGAATCTAGTCTGCTTATTGAGGAAACCATTCCTATAAACATTGGTAGCGAGGATGACTAAAAAATTATAAAATTATCTATCTCACTCAGTTCAGAGGAAAGGGAGATAATTACACTATTGCTTCATGAATTTTATAATGTATTCACATGGTCTTATGCGGATATGCTAAGACTAGATCCCGAATTGGTAGTTCACCATCTTGTGGTGCAACTAGATGCAAAGTCAGTTAAACAAAAACTTAGAAAAATGCATCCCAAAATAGCACTACTTGTCAAAGAAGAGCTAAAGAAACAATTGGTGGTAGGCTTTATACACCCTATTGTTTATTCAGATTAGATATCAAACATTGTGCTAGTATCTAAGAAGCTAATAGGGATCAGAGTATGCATGAACTTCTATGATATCAATAAATCATGTCCCAAAGATGATTTCCCATTACCCAATATAGATATGAAAGTTGACTCTACTATAGGCCATGAAATGCTATCCTTAATGGATGGCTTTTCTGTGTACAATCAGATTAAAATTATTGATGAAGATCAACATAAAACAACTTTTACAACTCCATGGAGAACATTCTGCTACCAAGGAATGCCTTTTGGGTTGAAAAATGTAAGAGTTACATATCAGAGGGCAATGATAGTTATCTTTCATGACATGATAAGTGATATTATGGAGGACTATGTGGATGACATTTTGGCTAAATCCAAATCTAGAGCAGACCATCTTTAGGTGCTTTGTCATATTTTTGAAAGAATTTGAGAATATAACACATGGTTAAATTCAAAGAAGTGTGTATTTGGTGTTACAACAGGAAAGTTGTTAGGATTCATTGTTTCACAGTGTGGTATTAAAGTTGACCCTTCCAAAGTTTCAGCTATCATGGATATGCCACCACCCACAAATCTTAAACAACTAAGGAGCTTATAAGGAAAGATACAAGCCATCAGAAGATTTGTCTCCCAGCTTGTAAATATCTATCATCTATTTACATTCTTGTTGAAAAAAGATGTCACTTTCACTTGGATAGAAGATTGTGAGAAGTCATTTAGTAGTCGGTAAGCCATTTTTTCTATATATCTCTGCTACACAATATGCTCTTGGAGCATTACTAGCACAAATTGATGACAATGGAAAAAAGAGAATAGTCTATTATTTGCGCAAGACCTTGATATCTTATGAATTAAATTACTCTCAAATGGAAAAATCTTGTCTTGCAATTGTTTTTGCTTTTCAAAAGTTATGACATTACATAGTTAACAATCAAACAAAAATTATTGCTAAAATTGATCCCCTTAAGTATCTTTTATCCAAAATAGCTCTAACAGGTAGGATGTCTAAATGGGTCATGTTACTTAGTGAGTTTGATCTAGAGTATGTTAATTAGAAAACAATCAAGGGTCAGGGTCTTGTAGATGTTATAGCAGAAACACCACTTCATAGGAAGGCACCAATTATTGCAGAATTCTTCGATGATGCAATTATGTCAGTTGATGAATCTTTACTTTGGAAACTTTTCTTTGATGGATCTTTTACAAATCATGGTTCTGGGGTTGGTATCTTTTTAATAAACCTGATGGAGGTTGTATACATAAGGCATTTCATATTGAATTCCCATGTAAAAACAATATAACATAGTATGAAGGTTTAATAGCAGGTCTCAAGATAGCAATTCAGTGGGGCATTCAACATCTACTTATTTTTGGAGATTTTAAGCTCATTATCAATCAACTAATGAATTCCAAGCACGTGATGAAAAGTTCATACCTTATAAAAAAATGGTGGATATGTTGATTGAATCGTTTGAATACATCTAGTTTGAACAAGTGCCTTGAATCAATAATTGGGCAACAGATGCTATGACAACGATAAGCTCCTTGATGGATTTAAGCACCAAGCATAACAAGTTTTTGATTGAGTACTTGAGAGTGCCTACTTATGATACACCAGAGTCATAAATGGTTTGTGAGATCATTGGTCCCTCCTCACCATGGTACTCTGATATATATGCATACCTTTCTCGCAATACACTACCATCTAATCTATCCTCAAATCAACACAAGTCCTTCATCCAAAGAACATCTCGTTACAAAATCCTTGGTAATACTTTGTATCATTGTGGCTATGATGGAGCCCTTTTATGTTGTTTAAATTTTGATGATTCTGCTTTGGCTATTCGAGAAGTTCATGAGGGAATTTGTGGGTCACATTCAACTGGTATTGTCCTGGCTAAAAAACTTCTCCAAGTTGGTTATTATTGGAGAACAATGGAATTTGACTCATGTGCATATGTCAAAAAAATGTATACCTTGTCAAAAACATAAAGATCTTATTTGTAGTCCTTCACAAGCTTTACAACCTATAAAAACACCTTGGCCATTCTCCACATGGCAGTTAGACCTCATAGGGAAGATTAATCCTAGATCTTATGATGGACATAAGCATATTATCACTGCCACTAAGTATTTTACTAAGTGGGTGGAAGAAATGCCATTAACTTATGTGACTGACAACAAATTTCTAAATTTATCCTTAAACACATTATTTGCCATTTTGGTATTCCATCGACTCTCATCTTTGACAATGGAAAATCCTTCAAGAATAAAATTGTAAAAGCACTTTGCAATACATACCATTTAAAGCATAAATGGTCCACTCCTTATTACCCACAAGGAAATGGCCAAGCCAAGGCAATATATGATAATATTTTACGTATTCTTAAGAGAGTTATCAATGAAGTTGGTCATGACTAACATACCCAATTATATTCCATCCTTTGGGCATATCGTACAAGTATCCACACACCCAGGGGGCAACCCCTTATTACCTTGTTTATGGTGGTGATTCTATTTTGCCTATTGAGGTTGAGATTTCGTCACTAAGAATATCTTTGTAGTAAATCATAGATGATAAATCATATCAAGAGTCACTCTTAAGTGAGCACAATCTCTTAGATGAAAAATGACTCAATGCTTTAAATCCTCTGCAAGTTTACCACAATCACCTTCGTCATAGCTACAACAAATGGATTAAAGCTAGGTAGTTTGAAATCAAAGATCTTGCTCTGAAAGAAAATTAGTGAAACAATAATGCTAACAGAGAAAATAAAAGAAAATTTGAACCTAATTGGTTAGATCCATAATCATCATCATCATCAAATATGGATATGGAGCTTATAAATTAGCTATGGAAGATGGAGAGGAGCTTGATGAGCCTATGAACATCATACATCTTAAGATATTCTATGCTTAAACATATGGTTCTATGTGTTGTTATCAGTCTATCTAAAAGTAAAAAACTAAAATAAATTATACAAAAATAAAAATAAAATATATATATATATATATATATATATATATATATATATATATATATATATATATATATTAGAAAAGTGTTTACATACAACATCCACAAGTGAAAACCATGTCCATGATGCTTTGGATAAGTACTGTGATGAAAACTAGTTCTTCTAATATCATATGTAAAAAATATTATCTATAAACTACTCCTTTTGACTGGGGGCATGATATTTGCACTAATTCCGCTACATAAATTCATGTGTCATTTTGTTTCCCTTATAAGCATTTTTCACATTTCAAGTTGTAATTACATTTGCAAAACCATTCCTCTTGCTCATAGTTTGGGAGAGTGAATTTCATAGTCTTTTCATTCAAAACATTAGAAAACTACAAAAACATTCAATTTTTTTTAAAAATCCAAAAGGCACAAAAACATCAATTTTTTTTGGAGAAAATAACTACAAAAACATTCATAAAACCTAAAAAACAAAACAAACCAATTCTAAACAAAGTAACCAAATTCACGCATTCCATAGTATAACCATATTAACCACTGCCCTTTCCTTCCATTTATTTATTCATTGGGTGGGTCATTCGTGCATCAATTTTCATCATACACTTCATTTGCTTCATTAACCATCCACTTTTTTTATCACTTCCCGTATTTGAGGGAACTACATATGGTCTGATATCCACATGTGGACATTGTCTAAGTGGATTATGTAGGCAACACTTAGAGACACGGGGTCTCTAGGGTCAGCTCGACCATTGGCTTCACCATCATACATTCCACCTATCTTTTATCTTTATGCCATTTTACTTTGGCTTCTCTCTCATATATCTAGTGTTTATGCTTGTTCTTGAATGTGATTCTTCTTCCATTTCTTACTTCTTTCTTTGTCTTAGCCATTTATTTGGTTAATTTTATCCTTTGTTTCTTTGCCTTGGCCATTTGTTTGGTTGCATTTTATCTTTTACAATTTGTTTGGTTGTTCTAGCTTTATAAATCTTATCACTCTTGGTTTTGTAAATCTTTGTTTATTTAATGCCTTTGTTTACATTTGAATCAATTAGTAGTAGTCATTCATTTACTGTTATTAGTTTATGTATATCTTGTTTGTTTATTTAGATTAAATCTTCTTGTTTTACTTTCTTGTTTATTGTTGAAAAGGTTATTTTGTGTAAAAAATATACATAGTATGGTTATGACTATATCATGACGTACTTTGCTCAAACACATAAATTCTTCTTCTTTTGTTTTTACATGCTTAAGACATTAAAATTTATCATGATTATTTCTTATCATCGACGATACTATGTTTTAAAACTACATTAAAAATCAAGTTTCTCAAAATACTCCAAAGTTTTTGGAATACCAATGTAAAGAACAAAAATCCATGTTATACAACAAAGTTTCATCCATAGTCATACATATCATAATAATCATGGATCCATACATAAGCACAATAAATGGTGAAGAAACAATGCAATTGCATACATGCTAAATACAACTAATATGCATGAAAGTATAAATAGTGATATCCATGTAACCTAGTCAAAATAATAAGTCAAAGTCCAAAGTCCATAAATGTCAAAGTCATCATGTATATATATCAAAATGTGTCTATATAATAGATGTGTCTATATAATAGATACGTCATGTGTATACAATAATGTAGTCTATCACATAAACCTAGGTCAAAACTACGTCTCATCTTGTCTCTCAGAAGGGGTGTATAATCTATGAAAAGGCTCTAGCTATCATGGGGTACTTCATGGTGGGCACATCCCTCGTGATACCTATCCTACATATCTCTCAAACTCTACTAGCTGCACAAATCTATTTGATGCTGATCATCTAATAGAATAATCTCTAAAAGATGGATCACATTGATCTACTAGTACATCATCATCATATATACTCCAATAGTAAGTGGGTTGATCCACAGCCCTCATCACTCTATCCAAAATAGCTAATTGACATGTCTCAGCTAGCTATGTCTTATCCTCTATAAGTTCTATCTGATCTATATCTCTCTCTTGTCTATATCTATGTACAAGGGATGTATAGTCTAGAGTTTGTGTCTTTACATCACAAATACTCACCCTTGTCCTCATATCAGCACCATCCATCCCATCCAAAATATCCTAAAATCTATGAATCTCTCCCTATAAATGCTCAATCTCTACAATATTTTCATCTCTACTAGTAGCTATACCCTATATCTTAGCCACCTCATGGTGTGGGCCATCAATCTATCTATCTCTCCCCTGAATCTCCTCATGTAGCCTCTCAATCATGGCATGATCCTTTGCCATGCATGAGGAACATGCAGTCTCTCCTCTATCTATTTGTGTAATATGAGGAAGTCATACTATAGTATCATGCCTTGTGTCCTCATGACCTATGCCCCCATACCCTATGCCATCTTCACCCTCTACATCTATAATAGGAGAGTCTCCTCCTACTGGCTAATTAGTATCTATGTCCATTGCTTCACCTACCTCTCATAGAATCTCCATATCCTCTACAAAAGTAATAGGCACATCATGCATCTAGATAGTCTCAATAGCTCATCCTTTGTCACCATCTCTTCCTCTATCACCTACAACAACCCTCCTAATTTGGGCTCCCAAACTTGTGCCTTGAGGTTGTATACTCAAGCTCATTGCTAATCTCTGCCTCCATGTCCTTTGACAGTGTCAATCTCAATGGCCTCTATTGTGCCCACCACTATGTATAACCATCCATTACCCCTGCATCTATCACATCCCTTCTATATTTCCACCTCACTATCTATTGTTGTATCTATATATGATCGATAATCTAAAGATCAATAGTCATCCCCCACTGTTACCTTTCACATACTGTCTGAGTAAACACGTGTAGACTAATTGGAATATTGTATCTAACACCAAACTACCTCATCACTCTATCTGGTCTATACCTCTCAATAATGTATACATGTCTCTCAATGATGTAACATGGAATAATCATATAATCCATATCTAACTCATCATCTGACTAGTCATAAACAATATCAATATAAGGTCTCCATGCAATCTGTGCATCTATTAGCTCATCTAAATCTCTCTTATAGAACTCTAGGTCATCTAGATTTGGTCTATGTACACCAAACATCATGTGCCATGCATAAGCCATCGATTCCCTTGCCTAATGAGTGTCCAACTTTATAACTAGTCTCTCATTAGCAATATGTTCTCAATACCAAACCTGTAATAATGTTGATGAACCTATCTCAACTGAGCTTGAGCACACAAAGCAGTGCAAATCATGATATAAACTAGCTAAAATATAGGGGTGCCATGCAAACCTAACCCCCATCTCCATTATGTTGCCAATAACATCTAATAATCAAATAGGACATAGTCTACCACTCTTGTTAGGTAGCAACATGCCACTGGCAATCACCATCAGAATAATAGTCAAATAATATATCTCTAGATCCATGTAGGAATCAACATCAATGTCATTCTTCACAATTGGAAACACACTCTCACCAAAAATATTGAACAGAGTCTCATCTTGTGGACCCTATCCCCAATAGACTAACTTACTTTGAATAGGATTGCCTAGAATCTTATATGTATCCTCTAAGGTAAAAAATTAGTGACTTACCAGAGGGCCACTCCTGTCAGGGCTCTAGAAACATCTCACTCGCTCCATGCAGTGCTCGTGGTGAGGAATGTAGTCCATTTCTTCTTGCTGGCCTTAAAGTCAACTTCTTTCTAAGTCACTTCTTTAGCACTAATTTTGAAGATTATTTGCACCAATTATTTTCTAAACCCACCCTTAAGCCCCTATTTATATTAAAACCCTAAGTAGGATTTCCTCTATTCCAACCCAATAATTGTTAGTCGTCAACATTAAATTAATTTATTTACACACTGCTATCAAAGACTTGCAATCATTTATAGATGTGAAACCCACCAATCATTTGCAAACTCAATAACTTTTTTCTATTTATGGATCCATAGTTTATTATTGTTGGGATATATCATTCTCACACCCACTACTTTGGCCCTTAAGCCATTAGCAAACAACAATAAGCGTGTAATCTCTGAATAGTTTAAATTGTTGATTTTTAAATCAAACACTTAGTATCACCTTACTAGAGACAACTCTTTTATGTTACCAACACATTGCTACTTTGACATCATTCCTAAAATAGATTGATTTTTTGTTCGATCACTTAACTATTTCCTATTTTCATTAATTTTGAGTATTTGTCTATTTCTTGCACAAACTCTCGAGGGGACATCATCATACTCATTTTCATTCATTTGAGGCAATTTTTTTTCTTTTCTATCATCAACACTCTACTTCTTCTATTCTTCGAAATAGTATTGCTTCACAACACTATTTCAAAGAGGGGCAAATGTAGACACCTAAATTTTATTTAGTGTCGAAATGCATCTTAATTTATTTAATCATTCTTCTTAATTTTATTAATCATTTTTCTTAATCTAAAAATTAATATTTCTTCCTAAAATTAATTAATTGATTTATTCAAATACTTTTGAAAAAATCAATTATGCACCTTTTATTTTTTATTTTAATTATTTAATTCCTTAATTTACTAATTCAAATTTATCTCACTTTTCTCTCCCTCATCCCAACCAAATTCATGAAAACTTCCACTTCTTATGACTCCTCCACTAAGTTGTCACTCCATTTTGACTAAGTCTGTTAACCAACCCCTCTTTTTATACCACCTGGTTGAAATAGTTCTTGTCCTCATGGATGAGGACTCATCCTCAATCGTTGATCATTTAGAACCTTGAAAAAGTCCAATTGATCCTCCACCGTTGGATCATAATCAAGGCTTCTATAAATAAGTTTGAGAATCCTCATTTTTAAAAAACACAAAAATATTGAGAAATCACAATCAGAATCTAGAAAATCATAATCAAATCTTGCATCCAAAGTGAATCAAAGACAATCTTTTACATATAAATGCTGCCCGTTTGATCTTTGCATTGGAGGAGTGAGCACCACATTTTGATAGAGCAAATCAGATCTGAATCACAATAGAATATTCTTCTGTCTAAATTGTGAAAGTTTTTAATTGTTGTTTCTTGCATTTGTTGCTGTAACATTGGTATAATTTAGCTTGGAATATACTTGTTCTTTGTCTTTGTACTTTTTTTAATTCACACACAAGGATTTTAAACACCTCTTCCCTATAAGTGATCAATACAACTACTAAAAACTAATTACCCTCCTTTGGTAAAAGGGAATGTGTAGAGAGACCAAGATGTATAAGTGTCACAAGTGTGTAGTATTATGAAGCACAACTTGATTGAAGAAGCTTGGTTCTAGGCTAGACATTTTGTTATAGTGGTAACAATTTTTTTATGTCTTCTTTGACCTCCTAGATTCCACCTCAAATGGTTTGGAAAAACCTTGTAGTTATAGGATGATTTTAGATGATCCATACGTATTAGCCGACTTTAAAAAATGTAAATGTGAAGGGTTAAGATACAAGTTAAGGGACAATGGGAAGAATGATCCAAAAAACTAAAACTAACAACCTCGTGTGCGCATGAGCATGTACAATACAAGATTGTACAATGATGGGCTTGTCAAGGAGATAACTAAGGCCGGGTTGAAAAATAGGGGATGATTATTTTTTATGTACTAACAAATACCTTATGAAAAAGTATTGGGATGCTTTTGAGGCTTAGTGGACCAAATAGAGACTCATGTGGGGTTAGGGCCATCCTAAAATTGGGTTAAAGTGTACAAGTTTTCCAAATAAGTCAAATTAGGGATAAAACATGGAAACCATAACTTTTTGTTAAACTTGGGTGTTTACATGATGCCCCGAATTTGATGTGGTTATGTGAGTGAAATGCATATGTGCATCAATATATAGATGTAAATAATTTAAAACAAACACCTTTGTTTACCTAGGGATCAATGGAGGGTTTGACCTAACTTTTGATGAGTTTCCATCCACATTTGTTTAATCGATTTACCTAAAACAAGTGTCAATTTATACAAGTAATTAAATTGATCATGATATACATGCGATTATTTAAATTTAAAAAAAATCAAAATTAACTTTTGAAATTAAATTTGAAAGCAAGTATAGTAAAAAATACATCTGTTTGGTGTTCCCCCAAATGCTACCATAACTTCTCTGTAACTAGACTTTTTATAGGTGTTGAAAACATAGACCAAAAATTTCTCATGGGAGTCACCAAGGCCCAACGTGCACATCCTAGACTTTTGATATGTGTTGAAAACATAGACCAACACTTTCTCACGGGAGTCACCAAGGCCCAGCATGCACATCTTAGACTTCTGAAAAATACTTGAAACACAGTCAAGACACCTTTTTGAGAGTCCCAAACACCCCATATACTTCTTGATCAAGGAAGTAAATAATTTAACTCATTTTCAATCATAATAGACACATCTTGAATTTGAAAATTTCATTGATAATGCCCTCCTTTTGAAGTGAGGGATGAAAACATTGCTGTTGCAATCACTCGTCTCTAAAGAACACATAAAAAAACACCATGTGTAAGGAAAATTCATTACATGTTATTATCTAAAACATATGCAATTTAAAAAATAGCCTTCTATGTTAGAACAAAATGTAGCATGTTATTTTCTACACATAGAAATCTTGAATTTTGATTTTTTTAATTTTTTTCTGCCTTTTTTGTATTTTGAATTAAAACCCAGTCATGATACAATAGAACATGAAAAATACAAATTTTCAATGGAAGCAACTAGTATAGACACTACAAAAATGCCCCAAAGTTGGGACCAGAAAAAAAATAAAAAAAATCAAGCAATATACCCCGTAAATGCATGATAACCACCATAGCATCATAGGCACCAAACAAAGACTATGCAATGTTAGCAATTACACCCAAGTTAGTGAATTAACTTATGGCATGACTTGGAATAAGATGAGAAGAAGACCCTGTGGGACAAGGACACACAAACAAGCAAACACATGCATATGGAAGAAAACACATGCATATGTAAGCAAACATTCACACACAAACAATAAATGTAACAATGTAACAATAATAATGTAAAATATCCATATATAAATATGTATGAATTATTAAAAAATAATGTAATAATTAATATAACTATCTTAATATGATAAAGGAAAATCAAGGATTGATATCACCATGCCAAAATCCTCTAAAATGATAATGCCCCAAGCTAGGACAACTCATGAAATTAGCCATCCTAAATGTGGGTGTATGAACTAAATATAGAAATGCTAAGAAATCAACTGATTATGCAATCTTAATATAAGCTAAATTCAACTTAAAATAGAGCAACAAACAAATAAAATAGTAAACACAAATTTACACCTCAAATATAAAAATTTCCTCCATTACAATGTAAACTTGATTCGCTCTTCAACAATGCGGTTGCTCACTCTTTCAATGTAAAGTAGAACGAGCAATGTTTTGGTGCAAAAAGGGTTTTTAGATGCTTTGATTCACTTGGATTCACTTGTGAATTGAATAACACCTTGTTAGCATAATTTGGGATGGATGAAAATGATGGTTTTCAAGTTTATTTTTAGTTTTTTGAAAGAAGATCCAATAGTGGAGAATTATTTATATTTTTTTAATGATTCAAATAATCAATAGTGGCTAATGAGTCCTCACCCATGAGGATGATGACTTTTTAAAATGGTTGATAGAAGTGTGGAAATGGTTAGCTGAGTTAATAGGAATGAGTCAAACTTCTTGACAACTCAGGGGATGACTCAAAGGAGGTTGAGAAAGTTATGAGTTTAGTTGGAATGAGTCAACGTGTGAGGGAGAATAAAGTGGAAGATGTGAGTGAGGTGTAAAATCTAGATTTTATATTTAAATAAGGATTTAAAGTGTAAACAATTAATTAATTTGATTTATTCAATTATTTGAATTTGGAGGGAGATGTGATGAATTATTGTAAGAATAATTATTAATAGATTTTAGGTGCATTTTGACATTACATATAATTTAGGTGTCTATATTTTCCTCTCTTGAAAATAGTGTTGCAAAATAATACAGTTTCAAAAAATAGTAGATAAGTAGAGCATTGATGATTAAGGAGAAAATTGCCCCGAATGAATGGAAATGAGTGTAATGATGCCCCCTCAAGTGTTTGTGTGATAAAATGGACAAACACTCGAAATTGATGAAATAAAATTGATAAAGTGAATTGGATGAACGATAAATCAACTTATTGTAGAATCAATGTCAATCTTGTAATATGTAAGTCGTGTAAATAGGTTGCCTCGAGTTAATTAAAACTAGAGTATTGATCTGCAAAAACAATATTTTCATCATTTTTGTTGAGTTGTGGAGCTCAAAGCTTCAACTCTTTGCAAACAGGTGGAACAAGAAGGTTGCTGAGATCCAGGAGCACCGGCGTTGGCAGCAGGACCGACGTCGGTCGTGACCCAGTGTAGAAGGCCACCGGCGACGGCAGGGAGTCGGTCGACGTCGGCAGAACCAGACTAGTAGGGACCGACGTCAGTCGCCTGTGTGTTTCAGAACTGCTCGTTATACGGACAGTTAGTTAAGTGAACGAAGTGTTCGCATGTAAAGGCCAGTTAGAGTCTTTGGTTGCGAGGATAATTGTCTAAATTAAGAGTCTAAGTTAGTGTTTGAGTTAGGGATCTATTTATAGACCCATTGGCATGTATTGTAATTAAGGCATGAGATAGAAAGGAAGGCAAGTAAGTTGCTTCCATTGTAAGATCATTGAGTTGCAGGTTGTTGCAAGCTCATAGGGGATCTACATGTGAGTCTGGTCTGTTGAATTATAGGTTGCAGGTTCATGGGAGATCAACTTGAAGTACTTTTGAGTGCTTGGTGAACTGGCAGGGTTATTACTGACTAGTTGGAGAGGTGAACACCAATTCTATTTGTGAGTTGGTTGTTGGGACCATTTTTGTGTAAGAGAGTGTTGTGTGAGAAGAATTACTGTACACTTGAAGTGTGGCAAACCTCTGTAAGGTGAAAGAGTGTGGCGGCTCTTTGTTGTATTCTTTTCTATAAAGTGTTAATACAAGATAGTGTATTGTCTCTCATATTCTGTGCTATTGGTGAATTCTAGCTATTTGTGTTTCTGGTTATTTTCGCATTTATAATTGCTTATATTTGGTAGTCATACTGTGCTCTTTCTGAAGAGCAAGATCCAACAAGAGAAATCAGAACAGAGGTGTGTTTGTTCTTGGACTTCCCTGACAAGTGGTATCAGAGCTTTTGGTTGAGATACTAACAGATTGGATTAGATCTGGTTAGTGTGTCTTGATTACAGGTACTCACAAGGTTTCTGTTTGAGTGGGAGTTGAGCAATGACAGAAGATAGTAAGCTACGGATGAAAAAGTTTAATGGCAAGAACTACCAATTATGGAGGATGCAGATTGAGGATTATCTGTATCAAAAAGATTTGTACTTACCGTTGGGAGGGGTTACTTGCAAACCCTCAGATATGAAAGATGAAGAATGGGAGGTTCTTGATCGGAAGGCTCTGGGATCTATTAGATTGAGTTTTGCATCATCTGTGATTTCCAGCTTATCACAGTGTAAGGCAATGGTGGAGTTGATGGAATCTTTGGCAAATTTATATGAAAAACCCTCAGCTTCTAATAAGATATTTCTTATGAAGCGTTTATTTAATTTGCAAATGTTGGAAGGTGGATCTGTTCATAGCCATCTTAGTGATTTCCATGGTTTGGTAAACCAGTTAAGTTCAGTCAATATTGTATTTGATGATGAAATTAGAGCTCTCTTAATCTTGTGTTCATTACCTGAAAGTTGAGAAGGTTTGGTAATCGCAGTTTCTAATACTGTGTCTCCTTCAAAAGTCTTAAAAGTGGATGATGTTGTAAGTGTGATCTTGAATGAAGAGATACGCAGGAATAGCACAGGTGAATCATCAGAAAATGCTTTGAGTATTGAAGGCAGAGGAAGACAAAGAGAAAAGATAGAGCATGGGAGATCTAGGTCCAAGACAGGAAGAAGATCCAAGTCCAGGTATGGCAGAATAACCTGCTGGAAGTGTGAAAAGCAAGGGCACTTAAAGAGAGATTGCAGATTAGGTACAGATCAGGATGCAGAACATGAAGAAAAAGCAGACGTTGCAGATTATGCTACATGGGATGCTCTGGTATGTTCTTTAGATAAAGTAGAATCTTGGGTTTTAGATTCTGGTGCCTCTTTTCATGCATCCCCACATAAGGAATTTTTTCATGAGTATGTCCAAGGAGATTTTGGAGAAATTTATGTAGGGGATGGTAAGCCTTGTCAGGCAAAGGGAAAGTGAAGCTGAAACTGCAGACAGATAACACATGGGTGTTAAAAGAAGTCATGCATGTCCCAGTTCTGGAGCGAAATTTAATTTCTGTTAGAAGTTTGGGTGATGAGGGTTGCATAGTAACTCTCACAGCGGACTCTTGAAAGGTTACCAAGGGTACACTTGTTGTAGCTAGAAGTAAGAAAGTAGGTACGCTTTATCTATCTACTTGTACTACTGATTCTCTTTCTGGGTTTTCTACTTCAATTGTAGATTCAGAGATGTGGCTTGATAGGCTTGGTCACATAGACAAGAAGGAGATGCTTGTTCTTGAGTCAAAGGATATGCTTTCGAATTTGGAAGGTATGGATCGTGGTTTCTGTATGCAGAAGAAGAAGGTAACATTTTTTGAGGAACCCGATGTTAGTGACAAGAATAGGAAAGCCTTGGTTTTTAAAGAGAAGGTGACAGACAGAGTTTAGCACAAGATGCAGAAAAATTCTGAGCAGAGCAAGGGTGATTTGGACAAGGATTTGATCCAAAAAGAGCTCGCGGGAAAAAGTCAGGTCTCACAAGAAAAACACAGAGACCGACGTCGGCAGGAAAATCGGCGTCGACATCCAGACAGGGACCGACGTCGGCTATGTGCAGACCGACGTCGGTGATTCAGGGCAGATATTGATCGGCGTCGGCCAGGGGAAACCGACGTCGGCAAAGTGGCAGTCGTAGGAAACTGACTTCGGTCGTCTGCAGACTGAGATGTAACCGTCATCGATTACTGAGATGAATTTTAGGTGGACAGCAAGCTGTCATGGAGTCTCAAGCGCCCATATGGAGGACTGAAGGTGTAAGTAAGTTCTTAAATTCATCATTTCCCTTTTTTACACTACTTGTTGCTCACTTATGGCATATGACCAGGAAGTTGTTGAAGAAGCAGAACAGGTAAATCCAGAAAACAGTGGGAGCTAGGCATGGATGAGGATGTGATTCCTTGGAGGAGAACCAAACAGGTGTTTTGGGTAGAATGGCCAGCTAGAAGTAAGCACTGAGAGACGAATGGATGTTCAGGATAAAGAAGAGTGGAAATGGATATGTGAGATGGAAGATCAGGGTATATGGTCTTGTATTAGCTGCAGGGCAATGGAGGTTTGATCATTGTGTTTCTCTTTACCAGGTTGGATAGTATTAGCTACACTATCCTATTTCTGTATGATGTGCTTGTTGCAGGGTTACATATACAGGTATTGCTGAACTAAAGGTAAAGCTAGTTCAGGTGTTTGTCATGG
Source organism: Torreya grandis (assembly GCA_037957365.1). Taxonomy (NCBI): domain Eukaryota; kingdom Viridiplantae; phylum Streptophyta; class Pinopsida; order Cupressales; family Taxaceae; genus Torreya; species Torreya grandis. The sequence goes on along the minus strand of JARHVA010000538.1, from coordinate 3,063,486 downwards.
AAAATCTGGGAGCAGCAAGATTCTTTGGCATGAGTGTGTTCTAGAGACATGGTAGGTCATATGTTGACTTTGTTTCAGGATGATTGTGTAAAACCGGTTAGCACGCCGATGGTTGGATAGTTCTATGAATAGGTGTCTTGATTCACATAATGAGGTTGAGTGCATGGTATGTACTAAACCTGAGTTTTTCCAAGTAGTGGGAGTTGTCACAAGTTGGAGCCAATCCGGGAGAGAACCATTGGAGGACAGTTCAGTGGATTCTTATAGGGACTAGCAGCAGGTGCACATGCTATGCAGGTTCAGGTTAATTTCTTCAAGAGTGGTCTTGAGGAGGGATACAAAGCCAAGGGAACAAACTAGACTAAGTACAGGTACAGGTACAGGTTGCAGCGTTTATCTCTAAGTGGGAGATTGTTGAGTTGTGGAGCTAAAAGCTTCAACTCTTTGCAAACAGGTGGAACAAGAAGGTTGCTGAGATCCAGGAGCACCGGCGTCGGCAGCAGGACCGACGTCGGTCGTGACCCAGTGCAGAAGGCCACCAACGACGGTAGGGAGTCGGCCGACGTCGGCAGAACCAGACTAGCAGGGACCGACGTCAATCGCCTGTGTGTTCCAGAACTGCTCGTTATACGGACAATTAGTTAAGTGAACAAAGTGTTTGCATGTAAAGGCCAGTTAGAGTCTTTGGTTGTAAGGATAATTGTCTAAATTAAGAGTCTAAGTTAGTGTTTGAGTTAGGGATCTATTTATAGACCCATTGGCATGTATTGTAATTAAGGCATGAGATAGAAAGGAAGGCAAGTTGCTTCCATTGTAAGATCATTGAGTTGCAGGTTGTTGCAAGCTCATAGGGGATCTACATGTGAGTATGGTCTGTTGAATTGCAGGTTCATGGGAGATCAACTTGAAGTACTTTTGAGTGCTTGGTGAACTGGCAGGGTTATTACTGACTAGTTGGAGAGGTGAACACCAATTCTGTTTGTGAGTTGGTTGTTGGGACCGTTTTTGTGTAGGAGAGTGTTGTGTGAGAAGAATTACTGTACACTTGAGGTGTGGCAAACCTCTGTAAGGTGAAAGAGTGTGGCGTCTCTTTGTTGTATTCTTTTCTGTAAAGTGTTAATACAAGATAGTGTATTGTCTCTCATATTCTGTGCTATTGGTGAATTCTAGCTATTTGTGTTTCTGGTTATTTCCGCATTTATAATTGTTTATATTTGGTAGTCACACTGTGCTCTTTCTGAGGAGCAAGATCTAACAAGAGGAATCAGAACAGAGGTGTGTTTGTTCTTGGACTTCCCTGACAATTTTAAGATTGCACACTTAGTGTTTATTAATGATGCAGGGCTCAATTGAGTGGTTGTAGGAATGATATATCCTAGCGATAATAAACTGTAGATCTAAAAATGGAAAATCTATATTGAGCTTCCAAATTATAACGATAAATTTACTCATTTTGATTGTAAAATATTTTGAGAAAAAACTAGAATAAATTGCTTTAATGTATCATGAAATTTAAGGTCAAAATGGAAGAAGAATGAGTAGAATGGAAAGATGGGTGGGAATTTTTTTGAAATGGGATAAAAATATAAATAAAAGAAATGGAATATAGAAATTCATTTGTGCAAATTTTATTTTCAAATCTATTTGCTAAGAGGATTTGATTGGAGAGATTTGCTTTGAGGTCATGGAGGAAATATGGATCACATTCTACACCGTGAGCACTGTTCAGAGTGAGTGAGGAGGTTTTAGAGAGTTGAGAGGAGTGGGCCTTCGACAAGCTAGATGTTGTTTTGATTTTTTTGCATTTAATGTCATTTATTAGGGCTTAAAATGGATCGAAATGAATTTACAAATGGTTTATCTATGAATTCGATAATGAAAGTTATGAATTCGTTAGAGGGAACTATGAATTCATCAAATGTAGAAGTGAATTCATTGGACAATGTAGCAAAATTGTTGTAGAGGTAGAAATTGTGAAGAAACATGAATTCACAATTTAGCAGTTGTGAAATCATGAAAATGAGAGGTGAAATCATCCAAATTAGTCATAAAATCATGAAAATGAGAGGCAAATTCATTTTTAGGGTAAAATATGGATAAAAAGGTGAAATTGAATACATTAAGAGTGAAATGATACAATTTAGCATTGAAAATGCTTAATGTAGAAGTGAAAAGGAGTTTTAAAAGAGAAAAAGAAGATACAATAATGGATAAACAAGTGGTAGGATAAGAATATATGAATATGTTGATTTGAGAGTATACCTTTTTTTTTGGAATGATTATAATGTGGGGATAGTTTGAATTATATGTCGAGTAAAATTAATTAGATTCTAACATTTTTGATTTGCAAGAGGTATTACCAGTGCTGATGACTCAGGAATGGAGGCCTAGAGTGATGGTGTGGATAGCTAGCTTCACAAAGTATGAGTTCTAAGTTTTAGAGGCTACTAGTTTATCTTACATTGCATAGATGCCAAATATTCAATCAAATAGAGTGTTGTTGACAACACTTGTTGAGAGATGGAATAGTGAACTAGTATATTTCATTTGTCGATAGAAAAGATGACAGTCATATTAGAGGATGTGTATCAGATTTTGGGTATTCTGATATGAGGGAGAAAAGTATACTAGGGTACGTCCACAATAGATTACATTGTTTATGATTTTTGACGACGGTATGATTCCTATTATTAGGGGTGATGTGGATGTAGATTATTGTGCTAAATTAGAGATGGATTTTTTGATGATTCTTCTTATCGCTGTTGTCAATGGCATTATGCTACCTAACAAGAATGGGAGGTTATGTCCTATTGGTCTACTAGATGTGATTAGAGATATGATGGATATGGATGATAAATTTGCATGGCATCCATTCTTACTAGCATAAATTTACTAGGATTTGCATCATATAGCTTATATAGATGGTAGGGAGATTATACCTTCGACATTACTACATGTATGGTGCTGGAAGCATATTGATATTGAGAGGTCGATTGGACACATGAGCACTTGGTTTGTTGACTAACCATTATTATACGGGTGGTATATAATTATTGGCACTTGTAGACCACATTTTAGTGATCTAAAGTTTTACAAGAGGTAGATTGATGATCTAGGTGATGACCAGATTATCTGAAGACCTTATAGAGAGATTGTATTTCAGTGGGCACATGATGACTTACACATGAAATATATTATGACTCCATGCTACATTATCAAGACACATTATTACAACATAGAGAGATATCATCTAGATAGGGTGATGAGATAGTTTGAAGTTAGGAAACATATACCAACTGGTCTACACATATTTACATGATCAGTGAGAGAGAGCATAGTGGGGTATGACCATTGAACCAATGATAGTTGATCATAGTTGGTCAGAGCTATAGACAACTAGATGGAGTGACTAGAGAGATGTGATTGACATAAGAGTTGTGGATGGTTATGTAGATTGGTGGGCTTGACAATGGTTGTTGAGATTGACTATACCATATGCACCATTGTGGACATGGAGATAAAGATTGGTGGCCAACTTGAGTAGGTAGCCATGAGGCACATGATTGGGAGCCTGGATTAGGAGGGCTATTGAAAGAGACATGGGATGATCATGAGCACAAGGTAGAGGACATTTGGTGGAGATTAAATAGCTTTATGATGTGGAGATTACAAAGATGGAGGATGTTAAGATTTTATGTGAGGCAAGGGTTGATATAGATGTGGATATAGATATGGATTTAGATGTAGAGCAGAGGGTTGGAGGAGAGACTCCATTAATAATGATTTATAGTGAGGGGGATGGAGAGGAGGAGGATGTAGTCATGAGAGAAACACATGACACTCAGATAGATATAGGAGATGCCATTGGTTCTTCACACACTTCATGATCTAGAGAGGAGCATGTTCCTGTGGACAGACTTTGAGAGAAGATCAAAGCTCATGATAGAGAGATTGATGGGTTACATAGGGAGGTGTCAAGATTATAGGGAGTGGTGGATGGAAGGGGGGACCATATTGTAAAGATTAGATGATTATAGTCTGAGGTTAATAGGTTATAGGGTGTTATTAATGGGATAGATAGGAATGGGATGGATACGCTAGTTATGACACATGATGTGGAGACCCAAAATCCAAACTATACAACATTGACACAACACTACAAACATAAGAGAGAAACTACTAGGACTGAGCTCATAGAGGTGAGGGTATTATTAGATGGACAAAGATAGATTATGCCATTAGATAGGGTGATGAGGGCCATGGAGCAGGCCATATTATAGGATCTTTTATGAGGAGGTTGTGCCACGTTCTTAGAGGGTAACATCTTTTAGAGAGTACTCTATGAGATGACCTGAATTAGTGAGATCAATTCAGATGATTGAGTTAGAGAGGTTAATGGGACAAGTATAACACATGATGGGTCCTCCACGAGGAACACCATGATTTGAAGAGCTAGTCTTGAGACCAGACACTCCTTCAGAGGGACAAGATGAGACATGGCATAGTGTTTAGATGATGGATTGGTTCATCAATATATATATATATATATATATATATATATATATATATATTGATGAACCAATCCATCATCTAAACACTATGCCATGTATATATATATATTGATGAACCAATCCATCATCTAAACACTATGCCATGTATATATATATATTGATGAACCAATCCATCATCTAAACACTATGCCATGTCTCATCTTGTCCCTCTGAAGGAGTGTCTGGTCTCAAGAATAGCTCCTATATTGAGATGTATCTTTTTATATAGACATATTTGATATTTATTCATGATTATTATGAGACCTTATATTATGTGTATGGACATTATGAACTGTTTATTGATTTTATATGGACTTTATGCATGATTGACAAACATATGAATATATGTAGCAGTGGTTATATTTTTTACATTTTGATTTATGCTAACATATTTTAATTCTTTCAGCATATGGGTTATGGATGATGGATTATGGCTTATATTATGTATGATTGGATTCATGTATGGATTAGAAAGTGACAGTTGCTTTACATTTGTTGTTGCACTGGATTTTCAACATTAAAAAGTTTTGAGCAACCTAATTTTTAATGTAGCATAAAATAAATTACCATTAATGATATTGAATAATCATGTTCAATGTTGATGTTTTAGGGATATGAATAAAATAAATAATAAATTATGTAAAAGCAAAGTACATCATGATATAGTAAAATAATAACAATAATATTATGCATTTCATAAAATAATCTTTTCAAACACACAAAAAACAACAATTTAAAACAAATTTTGAAAACAAAAGTAAAAATATTTAAACATATAAAAATATTGAGTCAATCAATATGAAGCAAAAACGATACATAAACAAACAAACAAATAGTAATTCTAAAGATAAAATATTGACACAAAAAACAATCACAATGGACAAAGTAAAAAAAGGAAATAACTATTTGAAAGGCTAGGGATAAAATGTATTAAAATCAATGGATAAAAAAATGGATTAAATAATGGCTAAGGATAGAAAAATGAATAAATAACCAACTTAATGGTTAGGCATAGAAAATGGATAAATAACCAACTTAATGGTTAGGGATAGAATATAGATAAATAACCAACTTAATGGTTAGGGATAGAAAATGGACAAATAACCAACTTAATGGTTAGAAATAGAAAATGGATAAGACAACAATGAAGACAAACAAATGATTGAGCAAAAAAAACTATAAACAAATACTTAACATTTGAATCAAGAGTTGTATTATTTTAGCTAAGAGCTAAGCTAAGTACCAAACAATTGATGGGGAAGCATAAGGATAAGCTAATCCATAATGGGGGAAATGGATGATGGGGAAGATGATGGTTGAGCTGACTCTATATACCCCATGTCTCTAAGCGTTGTATACATAATCCACCTTAGATAAAGTTTATGTGGGGATATTAGGCTAGATGTAGTTCTTTCAATACAAAAAAAGATGAGAAAGTGAATGATTAATGAAGCATTTGAGTGTTAGATGAAAATGATGTGAGAGTGACCCACCCAAGAATGAGTGAACAATGTGTATGTTAGTTTGAATGGTAGATGTGTTGAGGTTGATGTTTAACATATTTTTGAGATGTTTTACAATTCTTTTGATTTTTTTTAGTATTTTGGGGTTTTTAAAACAAGGAAGATAAAATACATTTTTCCACTATCATGAGCAAGGATGTAGGTTCACATGTAGGAATATCAACCCTAAACTTAGCATGCTGTAAGATAAATGACTAACAAGTGACAAATGATAAACTTGGGAATATACAATGGAATGTTGAAACATGATGCCTCCAAGTAACTAGGGTGAATATAGACAATGGTTTACACATGGCACCAAAAATTTGGTTTTCACCATGGTACTTGCCTAGAGAGTCAATTAACTAGTTTTCACATCTGGACAATCTATGCATTTTTTTAGTATTTTTTTTTAATTTTTTTGATTTTTACCTAGGATACCAATAAAAACATATAAAATAAATTTAGGCATAAAGTCATTTAAGGTGCATGATGTTCATAGATTCATCAATCTCCTTTCCATCTTATGTAGCTAATTTGTAAGCTCCTAATCCATACTTGGCAATAATAAAATATGGGCATAACCAGTTAAGCTCAAAATTTTCTTCTCTCTTTCAACATTAGTGTTTCGCTGGTTCACTTTAAGAACAAGATCTCTGATTTCAAATTTCATGGATTTAATCCACTTATTATAGCTACAACGAATGCAATTATGGTAAAGTTGCAGATGGTTTAAAGCATTGAGTCATTTATCATCTAAGAGGTTGAGTTCACTTAGACATGAAGTTCGATATGTTTCTTCATCTATGATTTATTGTAATGATATTCATAAAGATAGAATATCGACCTCTATGGGAAGAATAGACTCACTGACATATATAAGGGAATAAGGGGTTACCCCCATGGGCATGTGGATACTAGTACGGTATGCCCAAAGGGTATGATATAATTGAGTATGCCAGTCATGACTAACTTCATTGACAACTCTCTTAAGGATGCACAAAATATTTTTGTTAGTTGTCTCATCTTTGTTGTTATCTTGTGGGTAATAAGTAGTCAACTCCCTGTGCTTGATATAAATAGAGACTTAACATCTCTATTCTTGAATGATTTACTATTGTCATAAATGAGAGTGGAAGGAATTCCAAAGTGACATACAATGTGGTTGAAGATAAATTTGGAAATCTTCTTTCTAGTGACATAGGTAAGGGGCATGGCCTCGAAGGACCCACTTGGTAAAATATTCTGTTAATGTTATAATATGTTTATGTCCATAAAAATAACTAGGATTTATTTTTCCAATGAGGTATAGCTCCCATATGGAAAATGGCCATGTTGTGATAGGTTGCAAAGCTTGTAATGGACTATGGATAATATCCCCATGTTTTTGATAGGGTATGCACTTCTTTACATAAGTACATGAATCTGATTTCATTGTAGGCCAAGAGTAACCTACTCGGAGAAGCTCTTTTACAAGGACCATACCACTCAAATGTGATCTAAAAACTCTTTCATGAACTTCTCTAATTGCCAAAGTAGATTCTTTAGAGTTCAAACAATGCAAAAGGGCTCCATCATAGCCTTGATGGTATAGGGTGTTGTCGAGGAGGGTATAACGATATGTGAATTGAATAAAAGATTTATGCTAGTTAGGTGATAAGTTAGATGGGATGATCTGATTATGAAGGTATGTATAGATATCATAGTACCATGGAGAAGTGGGACCAACCACCTCACAAATCATTTCTGAATCAAGTGTATCATAAATTAGTATTTTTAAGTACTCAACCCAATTTTTTTTATATTTTATGCTTAAATCTAGTAGGGAACCAATTATAACCATAACATCCACTACTTGATTGTTGATTCTTAACACTTTTTCAAATTGGATGTTCTCGAAAGATAATTTCAAACTATCCACCATTCGCTTGTAAGGGATCGGTTTATCATCATGAGCTTGGAATTCATTAGTGACTTAACTGATAATAAGCTTAGAATTGCCAAAAACAAGGAGATGTTGGATTCTCCATTGGATTACCATATTGAGGCCTGCTATGAGACCTTCATATTTTGCAATGTTATTTGTGCAAGGGAATTCAATTCAGAATGCCTTAAAAATGAAATCCCCATCAGGTGTGATCAATAAGATTCCTACCCTTAATATGTGGTTGGTAAAGGAACTATCAAAGAAAAGATGCCAAACTAGAGGCTCATCTATAGACATTATTGCCTCATTTAGAAATTTTGAAAGAATAGGTGCTTTGCCATTGAGTGGTGTTTTTGCCAATACATGTGCTAAAACCTACCATTTGATTGATTTTTAGTTAACACAATCTAAATAAAATTCATTAAGAGACATGACCCACTTAGCCATCCTACCTATTAGAGCTATTCTGGATAAAATATATTTAAGAGGGTCAAGCTTACCAATAATCTTAGTTTGATTGTTGATCATGCAATGCTATAGTTTTTGAGAATAAAAAACAATTGTAAGACAAGCTTCTTTTATTTGAGAGTAGTTTAGCTCATATTATATCAAGGTTATGCTTAGGTAGTAGACTACCCGTTCTTTCCCACTATCATGATGTTGTGCTAATAATGCCCCTAGTGTAAATTGAGTAGCTAAAATGTACAAAAAAAATATTTACTAGCAACAGGTGGCATCAGTACTGGTGGGTTGGAAAGATATTGTTTGAGATTGTCAAATGCTTTCTCAAAATTTTCATTCTATGTAAAAGGAGTAACCTTTTTCAGCAAAAGGTGAATGGATAACAAATATCTACAAGTTGAGATATGAATATTTTGATTGCTTAAAATTTTCTTTGTATATTTATAAGCTATTTAAGATTCTTATGTGGAGGCATATCTATGATAGTTGAAACCTTATAAGCATCAACTTCAACTCCACATTGTGAAAAATAAATCTTGACAACTTTCTTGATGTTACTTTGAACACACATTTCTTTGGATTCAATCTCATGTTGTACTCTCTCATACATTTAAAAATATAATGAAGTACTTGAGGTTGATCTTTCTTAGATTCATATTTAGCAAGAATATCATCTACATAGTCTTCCATAATGTCATGAAAAATGATAGTCATTGATTGCTGATATGTAGCTTCATCATTTTTTAAACCAAAAAATGTCACCTAATAATAGAATGTTTCCCATGAAGTTGTAAATGTAGTTTTATGTTGATCTTCGATAGTAATTTTTATATTATTATAACTTAAAAAGCTATCTATCAAAGATAACATCTCATGACCTATAGTTGAATCTATAATCATGTCTATGTGGGCAATGAAAAATTATCTTTTGAGCATGCTTTGTTTATATCATAAAAATCTTTGTAGACTCTAATCCCTTCTAGTTTCTTTGATATTGGTATAATATTTGATATCTAGTCTAAATAATCAACAGGACATATGAAACCAACAACCAACTGCTTTTTTAGTTCTTCCTTTACTAGTAATGCAATCTTAGGATGCATCTTACAGAGTTTCTATTTTATTGGTTTTGCATCTGAATGTACCACAAGGTGATGAACTACTAATTCTGGATCTAGTCCTAGCATATCTACATAAGATCAAGTGAACACGTCAGAGAATTCATGAATCAGAAGTGTAAATATGTCCCTTTCTTTTAGAGTGAGTGATATGGTAAGATTAACAATTTTAGGATCTTCTTAGATGCCGATGTTTACAGGAGTGGTTTCTTCAATAAGTAGAGTTGATTAATCTTTGTAATTTAGGGGTGGTGTAGGAAAATTGAAATCTTCCTTAAACTCTGTTTGTTTGGATGTAGAAGTTGCATTGATATGGTGATGTAATTTTAGTTCCCCAAAGTATGTTGAATTTACTAATTGAATTAGAAATCCTTTCTTGTGGTCACCTACTGAAATTTGATCTCTTATTCTCAAGAATTTGAATATAGATTCATCATTCCAAAAATGATAAAGTTGAGGTGTTGATTGTTGGTCCCATTGTATGAGGGATGGATATGCAAGGTCAAATTTAAGGACTGCATTTTCATGAAATAGGTTAGTGAGGGCAAGGTCTTCAAAATGACTAATTATAGAACTCGTCTCACTATCTAAAGAATCATCCTCTGACTCACTAGAAGAGTCACTTTGGAAGAGTGTAAGATACACATTGAGTAGGATAAATCCTATACCATGTTTTACCTCATTTTTTTTATTGTAATAGGGTCAATGGATCCTTGTTCATGGAGGCCAAGACCTTTACCTTTATAGTTCATTATATTGCACATGATGGATTTTGTAACATGATACTTATTGGAGAAGCAAGTATCTAGTTCATCAAATTAAATCCAAGAAAGATTTGAATCTTCAATATGTTTATTTGAATTAAAAACTCCCTCTAGCAATTTTATCTTGCCAATCATCATAACCATTCCACTATCTTTTAAATGGTGGGGCTTGCCATAGTCATTTGGATTGGTATGTATTGTACTTGTGTAAAAATATTAAAATATGTACTCGTTCATGCCTCGATTAATGATATTAAAGTGGAAATAAGCGAATGAAGATGCTCTGGTAGTAGGTGGTGGATTGAACGCTTTCTCAATAGAAGGGTGATTGGAAGCTTGTTCTACAGATAGTTGATTTGAAGCTTGCTCAGATAATCTATTTGAAACTTGCTTAGATGGGTGGTTAGATGCTTCATTGGTTGAAGTTTTTCAATGGAGATGAAAGTAGTTGGTGTATTAATCCAACCACCAAGGGGAGGTGTTTGAAATAAATTTTATGGATGGATATAATATTCAAGTGAAGGATAATCCTCAATAAAAGTAAAATTAACATCTGTGACTAGTAGATAGTTTGATTTTTGATATTTACCTTCTCATTGATTACAATATTGGAAGGGATGAGGATCACCTTGTATAGTAACTTCCATTCCTACATGGGAGAATTTAAAACATTGGTGAAGAGTGGATGGAATGACATTCATGGAATGAATCCATGGGCACACAAGAAGTATATTATATGGTAGATGAAGATCGAGAACATGAATAAGAATTTATTTAATGATAGACCCTACCATCAAAGGAAAAAGGATTGTGCTTGTTGACATACAATTCTTAACACTATTCATGTTGAAATTGTCAATCTTACTCAAATTGCACTCAAATGCATAATTTAGGTCAAAATCATTAAAAATGTGCTAAATAGTTTGAGCTTGTTGTATACAAGTGCTGATTTAGGCCAATGTATCCCTAAATGAGGCAATGCATTTTATATGATTCTTAACATTGATAAATTTATTTCGAGTCAAAATGATGATTTTGCCTTTTTGTGCTCTGAATCACTCTTTTTCTCTAATTCATTAGTACATGTCATGTACCTCTATTATTTTGTGTCAATAACATCCTAAATAAGAATACAATATGAACACATCTAACATCACCTTCCAATTCTTATTTAGTCAAATTATGACCCAATAATATGACTTTCTGACCATTTTGATTAATTATGCACCAATTTTTAAAGAATTGCATTGAAATTGATTAATATTTTTAAAGCTAATTAATTCAAATCAAGTGCTTAAGTGGATTTTTCATGAAAGTTATTGATTATTTCATGATTGGAAATTGATTCTCAATATCTGCATCACCTAGTGACATGATCTATGGTGTGGCATCTATAAGCCATAAATACATTAAATATTAGGTTTATGGGCACCCATGCCTCATTAATACCCCTTCCTCTCAAATCATTATGAGAATATTTATAGATTTAATTAAAAATATGAGATTAATTCATGGCCACAAATCTCAATATTAAGATGGACGGTCATGGTTGATCTTGACCCATTTGAAAAATCTATAAATAGAAGGGCATAAAACATCATTTTAAAGTTAAATTATTGTAAACTTATAATGCAGAATTATCTCCACAACCTTTTGTGTTGGTCATTGTGTTTTATTTACACGATTCATTTGATAGGAATATTAGAGATTTCTTATCTTGAGTCTAGGTTATGTATAGTGGTATTGAGATAATGGGGGAGCTTGACATCCATTGTTGGTAAAGACAAGAACACCAGATCAAGGGAAAAAACATGCTTGGAGCTGCTATTGGATGGTAGAATCACTTGGGATGGTAATTAGTATTGTTTTCTTTTATTTGTCCGTCATTATTATTTATAAACCCCATTGGAATAGGTTGGCTTAGTTTGTTAAGTTTTTAATGTATTTTTCATATATTTATTGACTAATATTTGACTAACCTTTTTAATCCAATCCTACATCTCGATACGCCTAGTAGGACTCATGGAGTCCATTTAATCAAGGAAGACATCATGGCAATTTCAAATTTCTATTTTAATCATATTAAAAATTCCTTAAACAATAATTTTTATGCTTATTTTCTCATGTTTGTAACATTTTTGTACACTCACAGGTTGCATAGTGATCACCGATGGTTCTTAGCAATCACCAATGGTTAGGGTCAACTGGCCATGGTTTGGTTGTAGGGGAAATATAGCCTAATTTTTTTATTTTAATATTTATTCAAGTTTGTTTCTAATGATTTAGATTTTATAAGTCTCTAGTCTGAACATAGTTTTGATCTAGAAGCTTAACTTCTAGAGATTTTATCTTAACATCTATTTTAAAGCATAACATTGTTGCCTTTAGGTTCACAGGTAACTATCCATGGTTGTTTTCAAATTGCCACGATTGGTTATCGACCAATGATGGCTCACAATGATTGGCAATGGTCACTATGTTTTCTAAAAACATATACCCAAGAGCATTAAATCCAAGTTTGCTTATCTCAAAGTGAAAAGAACTTCAAAGCTAAACTACACTATCTAATTTTTTATGTAGGACCAACAAGGAAAGTGATCATTTTGAGGTTAATCAAGTCCTTTTAACCTCTTTCTGGTGCTTAAAAATAATTAGGAAATTTTATTTTGTGCTTTAAGATAAAAAAATTGCATGTTTATATTGAATGCTTTGTGATTGTTTTTCAAAAGCATTTGCAACTTAAGGCCAAGAGACCAAAGAACATCACCGAACACTTCAATTCAATGCTTAAAACTAAAATCACTTCAAAGTTTTAATCTTTTCAAAAGAGTTTTGTTTTATATAAGTCATCTATCATTGCTTGGTTAAAATTGTTTAAGCAAAAAACATTTTGTGCATGTATGCTCTCCCCCCATCCCCTTTAGCGAACTTGTGGGATCAAAATTGCTATTTTAATTATAAATCATGTCTTTGTACAAGGCATAAAAATAAAGTTGTATAAGCTCTCCTCAAAACCCGCATGGTTTGGGTGATCTAAAAATAACTTATAAATCCTTTTTACTTAAGTTTTATTTCATGCATTTTGGCTTGTCAAGGGGACTTCATTATCTCCCATAGGTTCTATAGGGAAGCTTTGACCCAGGGATTCATCTCCCATCATCATCTTCAACCCATATCCATGGGAGGCATATAAATTGAGATCACCCTACTAAGATAATGGTTTGAGTGGTTAAACCATCTCTGTTAATGGCAAATTAAGCCCAAAATGTATGATCATTTTGAAAATTGCACTAAACTAGGCAAGCAATAGATGTAGTGGTTGTGAAAAGGACTAGAAATTTTCACAACAAGCTATTTGACATGAATCTAATTGATGTGTTGCTTATCTTGTGTGCTAACGTGAAAGTTGATACACATGAGATTAATCTAGACATTTGTAAATTATAGAGTTTTAGATAAACCCTACTTACTACATATATATTATTGATATGAGGTGCACCCCAAAGTCCATGTCATTTTATTGTCACTTGAGAGAAGGGGGGTGTAAAATATCCTACTATATAATGAGATTTTATTTTAGATGAACACTTAATTTCTTTTCAAGTGCACGTATAAAGATGGACTTCAATAATATCATGCAACCTTGTCAGTTTAGGGATTAGGATGATTACTTAGTTATATTTTTCTATTTTAGTCTTGGATTTTTTGGTCTTGATTGAGTCAAAAATTAATTGTAAACAGACATCAATAACCAAAACACATTGTCCACAATTTCTTGAACAAGGAGGCATTACACTATCCAAATGAAAATCAATCTTTTCCTTTTTCAAATTTGTCATCTTAAATATTATGTCATATCATCTAATTGGTATAGTTATGCTACCCCTTTGAGTCTAGACCAATTTACAAATTATATTTATTTCTTTCATTGATAGTTTAAATTCAAAATTTCACTTTTCTAAGTTCATAAGGTTGATGTGTTAATTGGTTTCACCATTTGCACTTGACTTGAGGGAACTTGGGTTCAATTTCGAAATTGGATTGAAGGTTGTTTATAGACACATTATTATTCTCATCATTGGTGGACTTAAGTCATCTTTCATATCACTCTGTCTTTGAGTTCTAGAACACATTTTATACTACCATTCCTATTGCCACGTGGTGGTATTGTGTTGCTCGTTTGGTTCTAGTTTTATACTTAGAAATTTTTGCATGTTTCCATATCTTGAGTTTTTTGGTTCGCATTATTTCCTTCCTAATAAGAAGGGATTTATTTTAGTTTTCTAGTAGTAACTCATTGAAGTTGAACTATCTTTTATGGTATTGACATATCACAAAAATTTAGGCTTTGGTGTACTAGTTTTCACCTTGGATTTTTGATTTATCATACCCTCTTCCAATTTATATGATTTTAACCCTAACCAAGGCTGAGTAATTTTGTGAACACATTATTCTAATTGTGTGTGGTTCTAAGCCACCCTCCTATTATAGTCTCCTTGGTACCTTAAGTCATTTGTTTAGAAGAAAGATCAAAATCCATACCTTATTTAAATGTTTGTAAAACATTAATCCAAATCTAGTCAAATGTATAGAGCAACCCTTTATAGACATGACTCAAAGGGTTCATTTGTAGTGGGGTCTCTCATATCCCTAGCTATGAGGATGAGCATTTTTATGATGGTCAAGACAATTCTATTGTCTTTGAAGACATTCCTACAATAGTAGGATATGAGGAAGAGTATATTGAATACTAAGAGAACCAAAAGCACTTCTTAGGTTGATAGAATCCGGTGCTAGGCTACCCTCAGAGTTTTCTATGAAACAATTACACACCTTAATTAGAAAAGGAGAATGATAATAAGAATAAGTTTTTAGAAACATTGCAAATACAAACATACCTTCTTCTTTTAACAAGGGCAAGTAAATACTTGTAGAGTCAAAATGAACCGATTAAGATCTTATCACCAAGATTAAGAAAATAAGTCAACGGTATGCTGATCAATTGATCATGGAATTAACAAAATATTTAGTTAATACTTCAATTCACAATGAGGCATCTAGGTATTAAGGAAATGTGATTGAAATTACATAACAAACATTGGTTGAGAACACAACAACGATTGATCAAGGTGTCTCAAATGAACATAGCAAGATGCAAGAGGTTGTGAAAAATGTTTACCTAGACATGGAACACACATTCTTTAACCATCAAGAGCCTATTGTAACTTAAAAAAATTAGAGAACTAAACATTCAGTTCTAATTGAGGAGATTCCTCAAGATAATTTGGCTAGTTCATCTAAACCAACATTTATAATGGTGAATAGACAAAAGACTCCCAAAAAACCAATAAAACTTAGTTGATTCAAGGTAATAGATTCATAAGAATTGACCACTCACGTAATCGACTCAAGGAGTGAACCAAAACCAAGTCGAGAATCATAGGGTGTACATTCCTACCAAATCCATGCAATAACAAGGGCATATACCACCCCAACAATAATAATAGGGGTAAATTTCACCCCAACAACAACAAAGGCACATTCCACCCCAACAAAAACAACAAGGGCACATACCACCCCAACAACATTATTTTCTACCCATAAATTCACCAAACATACAAAAGTGGAACTCTATGAAAGAGATTGTGACACGATTGCAGATGAATAATAGAGTTAAGAAATATAAGTTTGACAAGATATGTCCATATTTGTTTGACCTATCTACTCTCCAAATTCCCTTTATGTCTCATTTAGAAGCACCAAAATTTGATAAATACAAAGGAAAGGGGAACCCACATGAACACATTTATGCATTTTTTGTATTATTCCAAGAGGTTGCTTATAGTGGTGTGTACTTAATTTGATTGTTCCTACGAAGTTTAGTAGGGCAGGCATTAGATTGGCTACTTAAGTTACCCAAGGGATCAGTTGTGGATTGGCATGACTTATCCAAAAAGTTTATCAACCATTTATCATACATAATCGAGAATTAATTGACCATTATTGACTTATGCAAATCCAAACAACGTGATGGAGAATGTTTCACCACATACCTACAGAGGTGGAGAGCATTAGAAAGTCACTTTTAACATAATTTACTAGATAAATAGTTGGAAAACATATTTACATAGAACTTACATCCTGAGGTCATGCATAATCTATGATTTGCTTGTGCTAACTCATTTAATAAAATTATCAATAAAGGGGTACATATTGAGAAGGCTCTTATTTCCAAGGGCCTTGTCAAGATTTTTTCACAAGGTCAAACTTCAAATCTGACCCAATCTTCTAGTCCAACAATTGTGTAAGAGAAAACTAAGGGTTTCAATAAGAACAAGAACATATTAGGCAATGGAGTAACTGAAACAAATCACATACAAATGGTGCAGGCTCTGCTAACTCCAAATGTATAACTAGCTCCCCCTAATCCAAGACCTAATTTGCAAAGATAACCTCTATGGAAGATGAAC
The DNA here is from genome assembly GCA_037957365.1 of Torreya grandis. NCBI lineage: Eukaryota > Viridiplantae > Streptophyta > Pinopsida > Cupressales > Taxaceae > Torreya > Torreya grandis. The sequence goes on along the minus strand of JARHVA010000538.1, from coordinate 3,046,693 downwards.
CATGGTAGTTTTAGAGTCTTTAGGAAATTGGGAGAACTAATTAAAATAATATTCCAAAAACTCATAATATATAACTCGATTGTATGGCCAGTACCAAAGCCATTTCCTCAAAATCAACCAAAACTAGATTGGTACAAAGAGAATGAATGATGCAACTTTCATCATGTTCTTGGTCATGGTTCCTATCGTTGCATCTAATTGTGATACATTATTGAAGATCTCATTGAGAGTGGCAAAGTTAATATTAAGTTAGCCCCTAATCATGACACTAATCAAGACATGGGAATCTACAAGGACCCCTTTCCTCGACATAATCAACCACCACCAAGGAAAAATCAAAACCAAGGATGAAATCAAAGATAGAGGTAGAATCAGAACCAAAATTAGGGTCAAAATCATAATCAACATGAACATAATCATGATCATAATACCCATACTAATAATTTGGGTTATAACAACATACCTTACAACTATAACACTATGGGACACATTTTTGCAATGTACATTGCCATTGTTACTATTAGACCATGTGAAGCATCTCATGTTCCTCATAGTACAGGACTCAGTATTATAGGGTCAACACTCTCTCTCTATAAATATCATGCTGAGTTCACATAATTCTGTTGCAACTCCATTTGAATGGGTTACTATTTTTGGACAACACCCTTCCTCTAATTATAATGGATCCTTACCAACTCAAAATTGTAGACATGTAACTAGACACCTGTGATTCACCCTCCAAAGACCTTTGCCTTCATTTTCTAATTATATTGGCTCCCTACCACTTATAAGTTGTGTAATCATAATTAGATTCTCTCGAGTTACTCTCCAAGACCTTTTGCCTACTTCTTCCACAAAACCCAATGTAAACATTATGCTAATAGATCCAAAGTCGATTACTATGCTAGCCAAAGCCAAGTTGTCTCATCCCAGTGTTGAAAATCTTGATAGTCTATTAGACCAATCAAGTAAAATCCTTGCATATATTTCCATTTTGGATCTCTTACAGACATTTGAAGCCTATAGAACTATCCTGAACAATATTTTGCCACAATCCACTATTCCCAATGATATAAATATAAATACTTCTAGAACCTTATGGGACATTTGTCTTCATTTTATCAAGTCACATTTGATCAAAAAGACATATCTACACTTAGACCGAGCCATAATAACCCATTGTACATTGAAATAATCATTAAACGTCATAAGATCAAGCAGGTTATTATAAACAATGATTTTAGGATGAACATCATATCTCTTAAGTTGGTACAAAGATTAGTGTACATTGCAAAGGACATTTAACTAGAGACATCACCATGAAGGCTTATGACAATTTCGAAAGGGAGTTTTCTATTACTATTTGGTTATCAATCATTATTGGGTCCATTTCACACCATACATTGTTTCATATTATGGATATTTACTTCCCTTATAACATACTTCTTGATCATCCTTAGATCCATGAAGTACAGGTTGTCCCCTCCACCTTGCATTAGTGCCTTAAGTTTCCCCATGATGGGATCGAGGTTACTATCCTTGTTGATCAACAACCTTACAAGTATTGCAAACATCTTGAGGCAGAGTTACACAATTATAACTATTATCCATGTTTTGAATTCATTGTGAATAAGAATAAGGTTATAGTTTCACATCCACCTCCATCCAATTATATCAACCCTAGTGATCTCGCTTCCACTTCGGCTGATTCATTCCCCACATCTCTTATGAAATAGGTTATTATTAAAGATGTGGGCATTTACACAAAGTATTAAGGACACCTTTTACATTATAGAGTTTCCTAAAACTCCAAAAATATTTGGTAAGCTTAAACCTTCAAAAAATTCTAACAGACCCATAATGATTTGGTGATAGAAAAATAAACAGTGAAAATCACCTATGGTTTTTGTACCTGCTATTGCACCAAAGAAAGATCGAGAGGATTTTACCGAGGGAGACTAGTTATATTCTAAAGGCCTTGCTAATTTATTTTAGAATCCAAAGTATCCTATCCCTAATTGGATCATGGATCATCTTGATTAAATAGGAAAAGGCCTTGGCCCATGAACACAAAAATTGTGGAACCCTTATTAACTAGAGTACCTAATTTGAATCATGGTCTTGAATTTATATTTCTTGGAGGTGACCTCATAAATTTTGATAGTGATTCTTCCAAATTGACTAACAACGAGACTCTTAGTAGTGACATAACATCCATTATAGCCTTTTTGACGAGCTTGTTGACATGAAACTATTTGATTCTAATGCCATTTTGACCTTAACTACTGGAGCTTCCCATCCTAAAGCAAGAACATATCCCACTATTGGAGATTCCCATCGTGAAGCAAGATATACGATTGGATCTTCCCCTACTAAAATAGAACCCCATACCTTTATTGGAGCTTCCCATCTTAAAGCAACTCCTCATTGTTCCATATTCCTTTGCCATCTTGAACTCATTGATTGGGAGCAGTAAAATCTAGTCATACAACTTGATGAGTTTCAAAATGAATAATCAATTACATAATACATAGGCCTACGAGATGGATTGCCCATTGGTGATCACAAAAAAGGCTTTGATTTTTCATTATATCCTTATGCCTACTTTGGAGAGCAAGCAAAATTTCTTGGTCACAGTAAAAATGAAACATTGATATTTTGGGTGAAAAGCTCTTTGAGGCACTTGTCGATCAGGGAAAAAGTAAAGAAAAAGACAAGCCTTTTAGTGAAAACCTATTTTAGGCACTCTAAGGTGGGAAAGCTTGCTCATCCTCTCAAGATGTAGAAGGTCCATTTATCCCATGTTCTATAGCTAGTACAAGCATCTCTTCAGAACAACAATAAATGTTTGAGTATCTTGCTCTTGAGTTTTTAGAGGTTTTTGCTACTTGGCCTTTACTTGAGATGGTGGATTTTGATTTATCACACTATCTAGAACTTTGGGAGAAATAACAAGATGTAGTAGAATAAGATGATCAGGATCATACCTTGCCTATAATTCTATAAGATGGATCCACACTCTTAGTGGAAAACACAACATAAGTGAACTTGGGAACCTATGAGGATCCCAATATTGTTTATCTTGGAGCTTCCTTTACTGAAGTGAAATGTGAACATATAATACCCCTCTTAAGGGATTATATTGACATATTTGCATGGGCATACTTTGACATGATAGGCTTAGACCTAGATTTAGTTACGCATTACCTTGTTGTCTATCCTGATGCCAAACCAATCAAGCATAAATTGAGGAAGATGCATCCACACATTGCCCTATTGGCTAAAGAATAACTAGAAAAGTTATTAGGAGTAGGTTTCATGAAACCATTGGACTAATCTGAATGGATTTCTAACATAGTCCCAATAAGTAAAAATACCCTAGGTATATGTATTTGTACTAATTTCAAAGATATCAATAAAGCGTGCCCCAATGATGATTTTTATTTGCTCAACATCAACATGATCATTGAATCAACTATTGGGTATGAGATGTTGTCCTTAATGGACATATTTTATAGATATAATCAGATCAAGATAGCTCAAGAAGATCAACACAAGACTATGCTCACCACTCTATGGAGAACATTCTATTACCAAGTCATGTCATTTAGATTGAAAACGTTGGGGCCACATATCAGTGTGCCATGACTTTCATCTTCTATGACATGATGCACAATATTTGTGAGGACTATGTTGATGATATACTAAAAAAATAAAGAACAAGAGCTGGACATCTTGATATTTTATGAAAAATCTTTGAGAGGTTTCATAAATATAAAGTCCACCTGAATCTTAAGAAGTGTGTCTTTGGTGTCACTTCAGGGAAATTGCTAGGTTTTGATTGTATCACAAAGAGAGATCAAAGTTGACCCTACCAAGGTTAAGGCCATTGTGGAAATGCCTCCACCAAACAATCTTAAACAACTGTGAAGCCTACAAGGAAAAATTCATTCTATACGTAGGTTCATTTCTTAATTAGTAGATAAGTGCCACCCATTTACCCATATCTTGAATAAAGGGATTGCGTTTCAATGGGATGAATATTGTTAGATAGAATTTACTAAACTCAAGACATATTTGGCCAATCCACCAATATTGAGACCACCAACACCTGAACAACCACTGCTTCTTTACATATTAACAATAGAGCATGCATTGGAGGCAATTTTGGCCTAATATGATGATCAAGGTAAAGAACATGAATTATATTAATTAAGCCACACTTTGGTGGATTATGAACATAATTATATGCCTAATAAGAAGGCATGTTTAGATATAGTTTTTTCTACTAAAAAATTATGACATTATATGCTAAATAACAAAAGTATTGTCATCACCAAGGTGGATCCTCTCAAATTCCTATTATCCAAAGCAACTCTTAAAGGATGCATGGTGATGTAGGAGCATCACTACCCAATGTAAATAGTTTTTATGTTTTGAGTTTTAGGAGGTGTTCAAGGTCATCTTGATTCTATAGAAGTCCATTTTAGATGATAGGTCCTTAGCAAATTTGAATAAGGGGTCTTTTGACACTTTCCCACCAAAACCCTTAGTTTAAATTTTCAAGTGTTTTTCAAAAGTTAGGAGATATTCATTTTATTTCAAGGAGTCTTAAGTTGTTAGATAATAATTAGGGTCAAATCTATCTTGATTCACATAATAAGTCATTTTTGGTAAATAGGTAAAGTTCTAGAATAAGCTACATAGGTAGTTACCAAGTTAGTTATAAGATTTGAAGTCTTTTAATAGATGTTTGTTTTTTGTATCGAGTCATTACAAGTTAGTAAAAAGTTTTAGAGGGATTAGATTTGAAGATGAATATGTAAAACCCAAATAATTTAAATAGACATGTCTTTATGTGAAAGGAATATGTTAACAAACTCTACCTCCTTATGTGAACAATAAATGGACTGTGCTAACAATGCTCAAAGAAGGAAGATTTCATAAGGTTATAATTATCATGGATTAATGTATTTTGGTAAGTTTAAATGTGATTTTTATGATGATTTTATTATTTGATGATTGAGTTCAAAATCTCTTTGCATATACTAGTTACAAACTTGTCAAGTTTGTGTATCAATAAACTGTGTTTGGCAAACTAAGTAATTTCCCATGTGTTCAAAGGTGGAATTATTTATGAATGAAGTTTATATTCAAATATAAGTGTTAATGGGTTATTTTAATCATATATTATCATTAATTTCATTAATATATTTCAATCATGTGGATGGAACATTGAGGAAAGTCTTGTAGACTGGTAAGGACCCTACATTATATAGATTCTATGTTTATGAATTGGGAGAAGGCATAAGTTCAAGGTGAAGGATTTGTTTGTGGAATAGTTGATAAGTATTCAGGGGGTATGAGAATTCTAAATGACCTTTAAAACAAATATCCTTAGTTGTGTTGGTCAGATTTAAAAGCAAAACCTATGTATGCTATGTTGGACTGTGTCTAACCTACAGTAGTATAAAGATTGAGTGAAAATGTGATACATGGATGTGATTATAAGTGGTTATTGGTGATAAGAGGAGAATGAATTATGAGGAACTAATAACAACTAGTGAAAAGTGTGTAAAACCCTATTGATGTCAAAGACCCTAATTTGAATACTTGTAGAACCTATGTTTTATGACTGTGCATGCAAAAGAAGCGAAACAAGAGTTTAAAAGTGGAACATGGGTTTAAATTTCAATATTATTTGATTGGATAGGGTAATAGGTAATACAATAGACCTAGAGAAACTCTCATAGATCCTTGAAATATTTGGAGGATACTTTAAACTAATATTTTGTCTTCTCGGGTCTTGCAAACCTCTACAAACTCTAAGACTAGGGTTTTGAAGAAAAATGCTTGTAAAAATAGATTCCACTAATAGAAGTTACTAAAACTTGGTCAAAAGATAGATGCCAGTGTATAAATTATGAAGTTTTGGGAATAATTATATATGATTTTGTACTTTTAGAGAATACTTTGTTTAAACAGAGCCCTACAAGACCTAAACGAGCTAATCTGACACCAAGAATTAAGAATAAAAGGGGGTTAGAAAAGGTATTAGATGTTAAAAATTTGTAGTGTGTTAGTATTAGATAAAGGGTATCCAAAAAAATAATTAGTTTCCTGAAATGCATATGTATATTTCTGTACATTCAAAAATTCAACAAAAAAGGCTACTAGCCCTACGTAATAAGGTGGCAGGGTTGTCTAAAGAGTGATTAGTGTAACAAGCACATGATATGTTTATAAAAGGATAAAGGTGTATGTTTCCACGTATGAAAAAGTGAGAAATTCATGATTAATGTTTCTAACTAGACTTGAAAGTGTTGTTTGAAGAAACCTTATGAAGAATGAACTAACTAGTTGTTGCCAAGAAAGTGAAAAGACAAAGTGAGAGTTTGTTTGGATTCCCCTCTGCATCATTTTTGGTATTAGAGTAGGAGTGTCTTTGGGAAGAAATGGAGAAGCAAGTTTGCATATGAAGGTATATATTTGTTGTGATTTTTAGTTTGTTTATTTGTTCAAGTTCATTGAAAGATTTCTATGAGTTGCTAAAGAAGATTGTAGGAGTTGGTCAAGGCAGTTGAAAATCCAAAAGAGGCTTGAGAATATATAAGGAACTTAAGAATCTCAAGAAAATAGAGCAAATTAAATGCTAAAAAAGTTGATCCAAAGAGAAATATTGGATAAAGAATAGATCAAGGTGCAAGAGACTTGATTGAGAGAATACAAATGGTGACGAGGATGATGAGGGAGCTACCTAACACAAAATACCAAGTGAGAAAGCAAAAGGAAAGAGAGTTGAGAAGGAATTAACAAGAAGAATACTTCCAAAGAGAGATATATGAGATGAACCAATAGATAACCTTGATAAACCTTATGATAGAGAAGGTGAGAGAGATTTAGAGCCCACATTTTGGGTGGGTAATGAAGAAGAAGAAGCCACTCAAGTGGCTAATCAAACTACTGGTAAAGAGAAGGAGAATGCAAACCATGAGAGATGAGAGAGAGAAGAAGAGGATGCTATGCAAACAATTGAAGAAGGAAATGCATAAGATTTAGTTGAATAAGTAACCAATTGAACAAGATGAAAGACGTAGCCAACCATGTGGAGGTTATGACCAAGAACAGAAAGAAGATTACCTTGAGGGCCTCATTAAAGGCTTAGAGAAATCTGATTTTTAGTTTACATATGAAAGTGTTGAACAACTAGAAAAGGAGATAATATATTTGGAGAATGCTTTGTATGGTGACAAGGAGGAGAATAAAGAGAATAAAGTTGTAACATAAGATAGTTACATGATGGGGGTCAAAGAGGATGAAGAAGAGGCCTTAGTTACAACAATACTTCCACAAGTAGCATAATCAAACATGGAAGAAACAAGCAAGCATGAATAAGAGATAAATTCCCAAAATGACAAGCAATAGATTGTTTTCATTTATTTATGTGTTCCATGTGTAGATTGGTTGCAAAAGAGCACTAAGAAGCTGAAGATAATGGAGTGGAAGATTAGAGTACAAGAAGATAACCTCAAAGGAAGAAGCAAGAGAGAAGTGAAAGAAAGAGGAAGAAGCAAGAGAGGAGTGAAGCAAAGAGGAGCCAACATAAGAAATCATCACAAAGGCTTAGGTATCTCAAATGGGCCTTGGGACTAGTAGAAGTGAAATTGGAGAAGGATGCTATAAAAGATCTCAAAGTTAACATCTTTTATAACTTTCATGGGAAAGTTTATTTGCTCCTTGGTAGTATGGTGCAGGAGCATCACTACCCAATGTAAATAGTTTTCATGTTTTGAGTTTTAGGTGGTGGTCAAGTTCATATTGAGTATGTAGAAGTCTATTTTAGATGCTAGGTCCTTATCAAATTTGAATAAGGGGTCTTTTGACATTTTCTTGCCAAAACCCTTAGTTTGAATTTTCAAGTGTTTTTGAAAAGTAAGAGGACTTCATTTTGTTTCAAGGAGTCTCAAGTTTTTAGATGCTAATTAGAGTCAAAGATGTCTTTATTCACGTAAAAAGTCATTTTTGGTAAATAGGCAAAGTTCTATAAGTTACATAGGTAGTTGCCAAGTTAGTTATAAGATTTAAAGTCTTTTAATAGATGTTTGTTTTTTGTATCAAGTAATTATAGGTATATCAAAATTTTTAGAGGAGTTGGATTTAAATATGAATATTTAAAATCCCAAGAATGTAAATAGATAGGTCTTTATGTGAAAGGAAGATGTTAATAGACTCTGCCTCCTTATGTGAACAATGGATGTATTGTGATAACAGTGCTTAAATAAGGAAAATTCCATAAGGTTATAAATATCATGAATTAATGTATTTTGGTAAATTAAAATGTGATTTTGATGGTGATTTCAATATTTGGTGATCAATTTCAAAATCTCTTTGCATATACTAGTTACAAACTTGTCAATTCCGTGTATCAATAAACTGTGTTTGGTAGACTGAGAAATTTCCCATGTGTTGAAAGGTGGAATTACTTATGAATGAAGTTGATATTCAAATACAAGTGTTGATAGGTCATTTTAATCATATATGATCACTAATTTCATTAAGATATTTCATTCATATGGATGGAACATTGAGAAAAGTCTTATAGACTGGTAAGGACCTTGCATTCTGTAGATTTTGTGTTTGTGAATTGGGAGAAGGCATAAGTTCAAGGTGAAGGATTTGTTTGTGGAATAGTTGATAAGTAGTCAGGGGGTATGAGAATGCTAAATGACCTTTAAAAAAAATATTCTTAGTTGTGTTGGTCAGATTTAAAATCAAACCCTATGTATGTTATGTTGGAGTGTATCTAACCTACAACAATATAAAGATTTTGAGTGAAAATGTGATACAGAGATGTGCCTAGACGTGGATATTGGTGTCAAGAGGAGATTGGAACCATGAGGAACTAATATCAACTAGTGAAAAGTGTGTAAAAACCTATTGAGGTCAAAGACCCTCATTTGAATACTTGTAGAATCTATATTTTGTGACTGTGCATGTAGAAGAAGCAAAACAAGAGTTTAAAAGTGGAACAAAGTTTTAAATTTGAATTTTCTTTGCTTGGATATGATAATTGGTAATAAAAAAAACCTAGATAAATTCTCACAGACCCCTAAAATCCTTAGAGGATCTTTTAAATTAATATTGTCTTCTCGGGTCTTGCAGACCTCTACAAACTCTAAGACTAGGGTTTTGAAGAAAAATGCTTGTAAAAATAGATTCCACAAGTAAAAGTTGCTAGAACTTGGTCAAAAGATAGATGTCAGTGTCTCAAAAGAGATTATGAAGTTTTTGGAAGATTTATATATGATTTTTTACTTTTAGAGAATACTTTGTTTAAACAGAGCCCTACAAGACCTAAACGAGCTAATTTGACACCAAGAATTAAGAATAAAAGGGGGCTAGGAAAGGTATTAGCGGTTAAAACTTTGTAGTGTGTTAGTATTGGATAAAGGGTATCCAAAAAAACAATTAGTTTCCCGAAATGCATCTGTATATTTTTGTACATTCAAAAATTCAACAAAAAAGGCTACTAGCCCTACATAACAAGGTGGCAGGGTTGTCTAAAGAGTGATTAGTGTAACAAGCACATGATATGTTTATAAAAGGATAAAGGTGTATGTTTCCACGTACGAAAAAGTGAGAAATTCATGATTCATGTTTCTAAATAGACTTGAAAGTGTTGTTTGAAGAAACCTTATGAAGAATGAACTAACTAGTTGTTGCCAAGAAAGTGAAAAGACAAAGTGAGAGTTTGTTTGGATTCCCCTCTACATCATTTTTGGTATTAGAGTAGGAGTGTCTTTGGGAAGAAATGGAGAAGCAAGTTTGCATATGAAGGTATATATTTGTTGTGATTTTTAGTTTGTTTATTTGTTCAAGTTCATTGAAAGATTTCTATGAGTTGCTAAAGAAGATTGTAGGAGTTGTTCAAGGGAGTTGAAAATCCAAAAGAGGCTTGAGAATATATAAGGAACTTAAGAATCTCAAGAAAAGAGAGAAAATTAAATGCTCAAAAAGTTGATCCAAAGAGAAATATTGGATAAATAATGGATAAAGGTGCAAGAGACTTGATTGAGAGAATACAAATGGTGATGAGGATGATGAGGGAGCTACCTAACACAAAATACCAAGTGAGAAAGCAAAAGGAAAGAGAGTTGAGAAGGAATTAACAAGAAGAATACTTCCAAAGAGAGATATATGAGATGAACCAATAGATAACCTTGATAAACCTTATGATAGAGAAGGTGAGAGAGATTTAGAGCCCACATTTTGGGTGGGTAATGAAGAAGAAGAAGCCACTCAAGTGGCTAATCAAACTACTGGTAAAGAGAAGGAGAATGCAAACCATGAGAGATGAGAGAGAGAAGAAGAGGATACTATGCAAACAATCAAAGAAGGAAATGCATAAGATTTAGTTTAATAAGTAACCAATTGAACAAGATGAAAGATGTAGCCAACCATGTGAAGGTTATGACCAAGAATAGGAAGAAGATTACCTTGAGGGCCTCATTAAAGGCTTAGAGAAATCTGATTTTTAGTTTACATATGAAAGTGTTGAACAACTAGAAAGGGAGATAATAGATTTGGAGAATGCTTTGTATGGTGACAAGGAGGAGAATAAAGAGAATAAAGTTGTAACATAAGATAGTTACATGATGGGGGTCAAAGAGGATGAAGAAGAGGCCTTAGTTACAACAATACTTCCACAAGTAGCATAATCAAACATGGAAGAAACAAGTAAGCATTAACAAGAGAGAAATTCCCAAAATGAAAAGCAATAGATTGTTTTCATTTATTTATGTGTTCCATGTGTAGATTGGTTGCAAAAGAGCACTAAGAAGCTGAAGATGATGGAGTGGAAGATCAGAGTACAAGAAGATAACCTCAAAGGAAGAAACAAGAGAGAAGTGAAAGAAAGAGGAAGGAGCAAGAGAGGAGTGAAGCAAAGAGGAGCCAACATAAGAAATCATCACAAAGGCTTAGGTATCTCAAATGGGCCTTGGGACCCAGTAGAAGTGAAATTGGAGAAGGATGCTATAAAATATCTCAAAGTTAACATCTTTTATAACTTTCATGGGAAAGTTTTCTTGCTTCTCAGTAGTATGATGTAGGAGCATCACTACCCAATGTAAATAGTTTTCATGTTTTGAGTTTTAGGTGGTGTTCAAGTTCATATTGAGTATGTAGAAGTCTATTTTAGATACTAGGTCCTTATCAAATTTGAATAAGGGGTTTTTTGACATTTTCTTGCCAAAACCCTTAGTTTGAATTTTCAAGTGTTTTTGAAAAGTTAGGAGATCTTCATTTTGTTTCAAGGAGTCTCAAGTTTTTAGATGCTAATTAGAGTCAAAGATGTCTTTAATCACATAAAAATTCATTTTTGGTAAATAGGCAAAGTTCTATAAGTTACATAGGTAGTTACCAAGTTAGTTATAAGATTTAAAGTCTTTTAATAGATGTTTGTTTTTTGTATCGAGTCATTATAGGTATATCAAAAGTTGTAGATGGGATGGATTTAAATATGAATATGTAAAATCCCAAGAATGTAAATAGATAGGTCTTTATGTGAAAGGAAGATGTTAATAGACTCTGCCTCCTTATGTGAACAATGGATGTATTATGATAACAGTGCTTAAATAAGGAAAATTTCATAAGGTTATAAATATCATGAATTAATGTATTTTGGTAAGTTAAAATGTGATTTTGATGGTGATTTCAATATTTTGTGATCAATTTCAAAATCTCTTTACATATACTAGTTAAGAACTTGTGAATTCTGTGTATCAATAAACTATGTTTGGTAGACTGAGAAATTTCCCATGTGTTGAAAGGTGGAATTATTTATGAAGTTGATATTCAAATATAAGTGTTGATAGGTCATTTTAATCATATATGATCACTAATTTCGTTAATATATTTCATTCTTATGGATGGAACATTGATAAAAGTCTTATAGACTGGTAAGGATCTTGCATTCTGTAGATTTTGTGTTTGTGAATCAGGAGAAGGCATAAGTTCAAGGTGAAGGATTTGTTTGTGGAATAGTTGATAAGTAGACAGGGGGTATGAGAATTTTAAATGACCTTTAAAACAAAATTCTTAGTTGTGTTGGTCAGATTTAAAAGCAAACCCTATGTATGTTATGTTGGACTGTATCTAACCTACAATAATATAAAGATTTTGAGTGAAAATGTGATACAGAGATGTGCCTAGATGTGGATATTGGTGTCAAGAGGAGAATGGAACCATGAGGAGCTAATATCAACTAGTGAAAAGTGTGTAAAAACCTATTGAGGTCAAATACCCTCATTTGAATACTTTTAGAACCTATATTTTGTGATTGTGCATGCAGAAGAAGCAAAACAAGAGTTTAAAAGTGGAACAAAGTTTTAAATTTGAATATTCTTTGATTGGATATGATAAGTGGTAATTAAAAAACCTAGATAAATTATCACAGACCCCTAAAATCTTTAGAGGATCTTTTAAATTAATATTTTGTCTTCTCGGGTCTTGCAGACCTCTACAAACTCTAAGACTAGGGTTTTGAAGAAAAATGCTTGTAAAAATAGATTCCACTAGTAGAAGTTGCTAAAAATTGATCAAAAGATAGATGTCAGTGTCTCAAAAGAGATTATGAAGTTTTTGGAAGATTTATGTATGATTCCATACTTGTAGAGACTACTATGTTTAAATAGACCTTACAAGAACTAAAAGAGCTAATTCGTGGCCAAGAATTGATAAGAAAAGGGAGTTAGGAAAGGGATCAGAGGTTAAAACTTTGTAGTGTGATAATATTGGATAAATGGTATTCAAACAATATGGATGAGCATGAGGCATTGATTATAGGGCTTTGCCTTACCATATAGTGGGATATTCAGAGCTTAAAAGTTTATGGTGATTCACAGTTGATCATCAATCAAACCACTAATGAGTATCAAATCAAAGATGACAAGCTTGTTCTTTACAAGCAAATTGTTAATAATCTTAAAGGTCATTTTGAATCTCTACAGTTTGAACAATTTATAAGGGCCAATAATAGATCTATCGATGTAATGGCAATGATTGGTTCCATGATACAGATCGATGACAGGGCCAAAGAGTATGATTTTTTATTGAGACTCTTTTTCACCCTGCACATATTATACCATATTTGGAAAGGGTGTGTGCCATTTTCAGTCCTAATCCCCCACCTAAATTACCTTGGTTCCAAGACTTTTATAACTACTTTCATGATTACATTTTCCTAGCTAACCTATCCAATAATAGATAGAAACTCTTCCTTTACCGTTTATCATGTTATACCCTCTTTGGAAACATGCTTTATCATAAAGGCTATGATGAAATGCTTCTTCATTATTTATCTTTAGGAGAATCTAAGCTCGTGTTGAGGGAGGTTCATGAAGAAATGTGTGGGGCCCATACCAATGATGTAGTCTTAGCAAAAAATCTCCTTAGAATAGACTATTATTAGCTAAAAATGGAGATCAATGCTTGAAATTATGTAATGAAGTGCTTTCCTTATCAACAACATAGAAATTTGATACACGCACCTTCTTTACCAGTACAGTCGATCACAACACCATGGCCATTCTCTACTTAGGGCCTCGATCTCATTGAGAAAATAAACCCAACATCTTCAAATAGCCGTAAACACATTTTAACTACTATCAATGATTTTACTAAGTGGATTGAGGCCATTCCTCTCACTTATGTTACCAGGAAGCGGATTGCCAAATTCATCCACTAGCATATCATCTGTCGATATAACATCCCAAATTGCCTTATATCTGATAATGGCACATCCTTTATAAATGAATATGTAAAATCTCTTTGTGAAAAATTCAAGATCAAGCAAAATAAATCAACTCCATATAACCTGTAAGGTAATGAACAAGCTGAGGAATCAAATAAAACCATTGTATCCATTTTGAAGAAGATTGTCAATGACACTGGATGTAATTGGCACTTATAAATATTTCTTGGCCTCTAGGTTTATAAAACCAATCATTGAACCCTAATAGGAGCCACTCCATACTCCCTTGTCTATAGCATAAAAGTTATTATCCTGATTGAGATTGAGCTGCCATAATTATAAGTATCACTGGATCATATTGAAGATGATGAATATTATAAAGTATCAAGGTTGTAAGAACTAGAACTTCTTGATGGTAATCATTTGGATGCCCTAGAAAACTTGCAAGCTTATTAGGATAAAATGCATAGAATCTAAAACAAGCACATTCACCCTTAGGATTTTGTCATTGGTGATTTGGTTTTGGAAGAAAACCAAAAGAACATAAATGCTGAATGCAAGAAAAAAGTTAAGTTTCAACTTAATTAATTGTGACCATATGTGATCATGATAAATTATGGATCATAGGCATATCGACTGGATAAAACAAATGGTGAATAACTTCTAAAGCTCGTGAACATTATGCACCTTAAGAGATTCTATGCCTAAAAAACTTAGAATCATTGTATACAAGACCCCTTACTTGGGGAAAACTTGTGTTGAAGTAATTTTATCCTACCATTTTATACTACTTTGGAGCGCTCTCACATGAGCCCTATTACTTTCATGACTCTGGATAGTGAAAGATTTTGGATCATTGGTACTCTGAACACATTTTATCCTACCCTATACCATTCTCTTTGAAGAACCATATTCTTTGGATCGTTCTCCTTGAGAACCTCATTATTTATTCCACCCTAGACCGTCCATCTGGTGGACCCTATTTTTTGGATTGTTCTCTTTGAAAACCATATCCTTTGTTATGTCTAGGGCTTGTTGTAACTTGAACACTTTTATCCCTCAACCAATTATGAGCCTGATTATGTCTCATCAACATTATGAACAACTTCAATGCTAGTTCTATCAGGGAGTTTAACTAGAACAATATTCTATAAATTCTTCTACAAACAAGTGAACAAGGACACCTTTTTAGCTCAGGATCTTTTCCTATCTCATGGTTCTTCAGATTGATTTTGTGCTGCACACTATTCTATCATTATTTGCTATTCTTTGGTGAACATGGTTGTCTTTTCAAGATCCTTGCTCTTACCAATTTGTAAGCATGTGCAGTTGCTAGCGAATTAACTATTTATTGGAGATTCTACTCTTAGATGAGCATCTCCTTAACTAGTTGGTCCTATTTGTATATCTTTTATCCCAAAAACACCAAAAAATTTAGAAACAATCCACATAAAAAACATTGTCTCATGCTTTTGTACATTTTGATCTGCACACTCTTAGCATTTTTTAAGAATTTTATCCTATTGAATTTATACTGTATAAGTCATCTTATCCCATGCACTTTAAATTTTTTAAGATCATTCTCCATTGTCCCACCATGCCATGATCTTTCCATTTTGTAACAAATTAAGTACCATTGGCTTACCATTTTGCAAGTCATCTCGTCTTACAAACTTGCTATTTTACAAGACCAATCTCATTTATCAAGTCTTATCTTTTCTTATACAACATTAATCATAGGTTTTTTTATCATCATCATGTCTTATATCCCACTTCATCGGAGAACTATTTTTAGCTTGAAGTTCATGTTGGAACATGCATCCATGGAACTATATAGGTAGCGTCCACTTATCTTATATATCTAGAGTCAGCTCAACCAACCCCCTTCCTTTTATTCTCTTCCCCTATTTATTTTGTGTTGTTACTTTTTAATTAGGGAACAAGTTTTATGTCCTTTTTCTTTGTTATATTGTGGTGGAAAATAACGCCTCTATTACATGTGCATGAACAACTATTTTTAAATCACACTAACTTTGTTTTTATTTGTGTGTTTATTTGAGTTTTATTGGCAGTTTGTTGTTTTTTCTTGATGTTTTGTTGTGATTTCTTGCCTCTTCATTTATTTCTTCTCCTTTTCTCCTTTTATTACTTCTTGTATTGGCTTGGTCTTGTGTTTTCCCTTTTTATTTTGCTCTTCTCTTTTGTTTTCAAGAGCATCTTGATAGTCTACAGGGATCTTAATTCTTTATATCTTGATATCATATTATTGAGTTATTCTTGTTTTATTTTTAAATATTCTTCTTCCTAATTGAATCTTGATTGTTCATATCTTGATTTTAAGTTAGGTTCATTTATGTTTATCTTTTTCTTTGTCTTTGCTTTTATTTAAATGTAAATAACTGTAACTTTGGTTTTGGTTATTATTTTACCATCATCTTTAGTTATAGATATTCACATTTAAACTGACTCTATGCACTTGAAATTTTATGTCATTATGAGTTATTCATATTTATGATGCCTAATTTATTTTTCTATAGCAAGCACTTTGTGCTCTAGATTTAAGTCTTAACATCAATACAACTTTGATGAACAGATCTCAAGAACACTATGCATAAACTAGGCCCAATAGGTTTAACACCTAACTCTATGCTTAAATGTGCATCTCTTAGCATACATCATGAGTATAATCAAATCTTTGGTCAGTTTTCACCATCCTTAATTTTATTCTCTCCCAACTTGGGGTGAACTACATTGGCTTGAGGTCCATTTGGACTATGTAGGTAGTGCTTATATACATGATGTATCTCAAGTCAACTCGGCCATATTCATTCTTCTTTTCATCTCTTTCATCACTTTGTGCATTCTTATATGCCTAATTTTTTATGGCTTACTCTAAGCCATTACACCATCACATCTTTATTTGTGCCTGATTGCTTTAATCTATGTTTTAGGTTATATCTTAGATCTAATTGCTTGCCAATTTTTTCATGCTAGGGCACAACATTTGAACCAGTTAACAAATCTAAGTCAACCCAATAGGGGAAAGCCATTATATATTCTTTATCAATGATCAAAATTATCCCTATTGGAGTAAAACTATCTTATCATGATCAAATTTGATCTATTGGGGCACTTCTTATTATTATCTCTTTGGAGGCCATGTTTTCCTTTTCCTTTAATTCCAATCTCTCCACACTTTTGCCCATGATGGCAATGTTTTAGTGTGCAACTTATCTTGAGATTGATTAATGTTGTAAGCACACAACTTGCACTCTCAAATTGGGTGCATTCAAAGTGTCGCTTATATGTTTGGATTGAATCCTTCTAATTCCCCCTGTCTTTGGGGCCCATTATACCTCTAATTATATTTTGATCATTGATGGTAATCATGCATGAAATCATTAGCTCATTTGGATGTGATCTATTCCATGGGTTAAGATCTCACTTTCTCTCTCTTTTTGAAAGTCCATCCTTCTTTTCCATCCTAGTATGTCCTCTTGAAGGGGCATCATAGATCCTTCCCAAATTTCTTCTTGACAAATCTTTTCTTTGAATAGATGTTTCTTTACCTGAATGTCTCACTATGTCTTTTCAAATAGGGGTAACATGTATACATCCAATTCCTAACATTATTCATGCTAAAATTATCAATCTTACTCGAATTGCATTCAAATGCATAATTTAGATCAAAATCATTAAAAATATGCTAAATGGTTAAATATTTTCATATAAAAGTGCCGATTTAGGCCAATGTATCTCTAAATGGGGTAATGTATTTTATGTGATTCCTAACTTTGATTAATTCATTTCGAGTCAAAATGACAATTTCATCTTTTTATGCTCTAGATCACTTTTTTATTCTTAATTAATTAGTACATATCATGTACCTTTGTTATTTTGTGTCAAAAACATCCTAAATGGGAATATGATCTGAATGCATCTAACATCACATTTTAATTATTTTTGAGTCAAATTATGACCTAGTAAAATGAATTTCTAACCTTTTTGATTAATTTTGCACTAATTTCTAAAGAATTGCACTAAAATTGATTGATCTTATTTAAGCTAATTAATCCAAATCAAAAGCTTAAGTGGATTTTCCATGGAGGTTATTAAATATTTTATTATTTAAAATTTATTCTCAATATCTGCATCACCTAGTGACATGATCTATGGGGTAGCATCCATAAGCCATAAATGCACTAAATATTAGGTTTATGGGCACCCATGTCTCATTAATGCCCCTTTATCCTAAATAATTATGAAGATATTTATATATTTAATTAAAAAAATGAGATTAATTCATGGCCACACATCTCAATATTGAGATGTACGATCATGGTTGATCTAGACCCATTTGAAAAATTTATAAATAAAAGGGTATAAAACATCATTTTAAAGCTAAATTATTGTAAACTTATAATGTAGAATTGTCTCCACAACCTTTTATGTTGGTCATTGTGTTTTATTTTCAAGCTTCACTTGATAGGAAAATTAGAGATTTCTTATCGCGAGCCTAGGTTATGCATAGTAGTCTTGATACACAATGGAGGAGATTGGAATTCATTTTTGGCAAAGAGAAGAACACTAGATCAAGGGGAAAAACATGTTTGGAGCTGTTCTTGGATGGTGGAATCATTTGAGAAGGTTATTGGTATTTTTGTATTTAATTTGTCCTTAATTATCATTTGAAAACCCCATTGGAATATGTTATCTTAGTTTGTTAATTTCTTTATACAATTTTCATGGATTTATTGACTAATGTTTGACTAACCAACCTTGTAATCCAATCCTACAGTGCCGATAGATTGGTGCTCATTATTATTGTATGACTTTATGGTAATGATGTTTTTTTCTAATGCTATTATTGGACACCCTATATGTTTTATAATTCTTAGTGTACATATATTGAGTGTCGAATAATTGTTTATAAAAATCCTTTTCACTTTATGCCTAGAAATAGTAACCTCTATATACAATGGGAGGTTATGATCTAAACCTAAAGGAGAGACTTTCAAATGATCAAACATTACTTGAGTATTTATTTCCAAAGAACCTATTAACACTTAGAAATTTGTAGGATTAATGTCTTGAGGGACATTTGACTGTTGGAGAACTTTATATAAAATATATTTATACATAGGGGATGTCTTGAGAAGGTTTAAAACTGAAATATTTGATTGCATTTTCTCAAGATGGTCAATAATGTTGTACTTGCATTCAACATTAGAGGATGATGCACTTGGGAGGGTAAGATTTGATTATAATGTGGTGATGGTGCATTTGTATGGTAGAAAATTAATAAAATTAACATGGCTATGCATAATATTGATGTTATTGATGATTGACTCAAATAGATAACTTGCCTAATTAACATTACTAGATTTTGGGTGTTCTTATTTCTGCTTTCCCTTTCCTTGCTCATGATTGGGAAATGGATCCTGGTATATCCCTAATTTTTTATTGTTAGATGGTTAGTTTTTGATTGATATTCCACCTTTATCAATGAGGTCTTTAACATAGTGTTTAAGACACAAACACCTATTAGTTGAATGTCATTTAATCTGATGCTATTCATAATACTCATCTTCTTTGTACCAGTCAATCTTGGGAAGATTTTCATCAAAGGGTTAGTGTCTATCCATATGATCATGTTTGCATGAGCTACCTTTCATAAAACATTCTCATACGTGTCACCCAATTGAGTGAACTTACGTTTAGGTCTTCCTTGTTTTGGTTGTCCACCAAAAATTGTGATATTATTGATTGGTTGGTTGTATGTTTGTGTTTGAGGGTTTTAAATATATTTGACATCAGTGACATCTTCTCCAACAAGATTTTTTTTAATAAAAAAACTTTGGTTTATATGTTGGTTTTGAGGAATTGTTATTATCTGGTTTAAATATTTTGATTACACCTTTATTAATCAATGTTCTTTTACTTGAACTCCCTTTTCAATAATTTCATCAAAATATCTCGGTCAAAGAATTAACAAATGGTTTCCAAAGTTTGAATTTAAGTTGATCATAAAGATGTCCACAAGATTTATTTTAGAAAAGTACCATGTAAAATGACTTGCCATTGCTCACCATCTTTGGAGGAAGGAAGCAAAAATTTCACCATTGAGTTTCTCAGTATTGTGTATATCTAAGGTGGTCAAGTCTTTTTTGATATTATAAGAGAAGTGTCAGATAAATTTTTTAGATAAGTCTTCAAAGGTGAAAATAGATCATTTTGAACGTTGTGAAAACCATTCAGGAGCTTGGCCTCTAAGACTTCATGGAAACAAATGCAACATGTATTCATTGCTATAAACAACGTTTGCACATGCATGATAAAATCTAGTTAGATGTTCTTTGGGATCTCCTTTACCTTTATACTTGTCAAATTTTTGTGGTTCAAAGTACTTTGAAAAATGTGTAGTCATTTCACTTAAATCATATGGATATGAGCAAATTTTATCAAACTTAAATTATTTTTGATGATTATAAGCACCATCTTATAAGCCTTGAACTCTATCCTTTATGTTTTGAAATTCTTGAATGAAATATGGGGATAATTGGTTCATTTGACTTAATGAATTAGGTGGTTGACCCATGAATTGGTTTGTGTTTTATGGAGTGTATTGGTTAGAAATTTTTAGAGGTTGATTGTTAAAATTAATGTTTTGAGGGTTTAGAAAAGGGTTGGATTTGCATTTGTAACTAAGGTTTGGATTTTTATTGGATCCAAAATTTATTTGATTTGAATTTGGGTTGAAACCAAGGTTAGGGTTATGTGTAAAGTTTATGTTTGGGTTGGTGTATTGGTGCTGAAGTTCATGAAATTAAGATTGATATTATAACCAAAACTTGTTTGGTAAAACAAACTTGGATTGGAGGGTTGTGGAAGCATGTTGAATTTTGAATTAAATGGATTATAACTTATGTTTAAATTAGCTTGGTTGGAATTTTGGATTGGGTTGTGTTGGTTTTGGTTAAGGTTGGAATTGGGATTTGTGTTTGGATTATTGAAGTTAAAGTTAGTATTGAGGTTATAATTGTTCAAGTTATATGGTATTTGGTTTTGTTTTAAATTTAGATTGGGATTTGGGGTAGAATTAAATGGAATATTTGGATTAGAATTAAATTTATTTGGATTTAGACTAGAATTTGGATTGGATTGAACTGATCCAAGAGAGTTAGAAGAAGAAAATTGATTTGGTACACTACTATTTAAATTCAAATTGTTGAGTATGTGTGAAGCAACATTAAAACTAGGATTGGATGATTAGTTGTGTTGTAATAATTGTCATTTATGTCAAAGGCAAAGTGAAGGACAAGCTATGAACTCACTCAGAGCTCCAGACTAACATTTCCAAGCTAGAATCAGAAATTGATTTCTTAAAGAAGGAATTAGAAAATACATGTGCTAAATTGAAAAGTACCAAAGTATTAGATGAGATTCTAAATTACCAAAGTTTGTCATGCATCAAGACTGGTCTTGGTTATAAATATAACTAAAATATCACTAAAGAAGAGCAGAGTGCAAAAACTATAGAACCACCTAAGAGGATAAATACAAAGAATCCAAAGAGCTATATGGATGCACTTAAGAGGTCTATGAATAAAATACATCTTTGTTAGAGATATGTGATAAAATATAAAGAGCTATATGGATGACAAAGAAAAAGGAATAAAAAAAATATGGAGAGAGAAGCAAGAGGAAGTTAATCAAAAAGTAAAAAACTGTGCTTGCTCAAATAATGTTTCATGCACAAGATGAAGGGCATCAATGGTATATTGACAATGGGTGTTCAATCCACATGATAGGTGATAAAATCAAAATTTTCAATTTGAAGAAAATAAGTGAAGGTAGAGTAAAGTTTGGGGATAATGCTATGACTAGGATTACTGGAAAAGGTACCCTCAGCCTTGATAATGGAAAGGTAAAAACTAAAAATGTTTTATATGTTGAAGGGTTGAAGCATAACCTATTGAGTGTCAGCTAAATGTGTGATCGAGGACACACACTCACATTTTATGCTCAAGGTTATGAGATCAGAAGAGTAGACACAAGAAAATAAATTTCATATATAAACAAAACATCAAATAATCTATACATACTTAGTGAAGTAAAAGGAGAGGAATGCTACATGAGTCAAGTTGATGAAATATGGCTATGGCATAAAATAATGGGCCATATTAATTTTAAAAATTTAGTGAAAATAAACACTAAGAATGCTATAAGAGACATGCCAAAAATCACAAAACCTTCAAACACTATTTGTAAACAATGTCAGCTTGTGAAGCAAACACAAACAAGTTTTAGATCAAAAGAGTACTTGATAACCAATACATTGGAATTGATACATATAGATCTGTGTAGACCCACAAGAACACAAAGCATATAAGGTGATAGTTATTTTAAGCTACTTATTAATGATTATTATATAATGACATGGGCTGCCTTTCCAAAAGAGAAATTTGAGGCATTCAAAAAGTTTAAAGCTTTGATTGAAAATGAAATGGAACTAAAGATCAGATGCCTAAGGTCAGATCGAGGGGGTGAGTTCCTTTCAAATTAATTCAATAAATTATATTAAGATCATGGACTAAAGAGACATTTCTCAGTCATTAGGACTCTACAACAAAATGGAGTTGTAGAGAGAAAGAATCAAACTATGCAAGAAATGACAAGAACAATGCTAAATGAATCCTTGCTTTCATATAGATATTAGAGAGAGGAAGTCAACACCACATTTTATATATTTAATATAGGAAAAATTAGGGTAAATAATAGTAAAACACCATATGAGCTTTGGAAAGGTAGACCAACTTCGGTCAAATACTTCAGTATTTGGAAGTAAATGCTACATCAAAAGAAATGATGAATACTTGGGTAAGTTAGACTCAAGGGCTGATGAAGGTATTTTTCTTGGTTATTCCTTAAATATTAAAGCCTATAAATGTTATAATAAACATATGCAAATAATTTTAGAGAGTACCCGTGTTAGAATGGATGAAACTAGGCCTAAACAAGTGATTGTACTGACTAATATTCATTCGAAAGAATCAAACTTCAAGAAAGAAGTAGTAGAAGAAAGTCAAGAAGAAGAAGAAAGGGAAGATACAAGGGCACCATCCATAATCATTAAAAAAAATCATGTAGAAAATAAAATCATTGATGATATTGATGCTAGAGTGGAAATTTAGGAGAAGGTTAATGAATACATCAAAAAATGTAAACTTCTCTGTATTGTTGAAGATAAAACTAAATATATTTTTAGAAGCCAACAATGATAAGAATTACATAAATTCCATGGAATAAGAATTGAACCAAATAGATAAAAATGAAACTTGGGAACTTGTTGCCAAACCAAAGGACAAGAATGTAATTGGAACTAAATGGGTCTTTAGGAACAAACTGAATGAAGATGGAAAGGTAACAAGGAACAAGGAAAGATTGGTATGTAAATTATATGCTCAAGTAGAAGGTGTTTAATTTGAGGAGACTTTTACACTTGTGGTATGATTAGAAACCATAAGACTATTCTTAGCATATGTTGGATTCAAGAATTTCAAGGTCTATCAAATGGATGTGAAGTATGTATTTCTTAATGGAAATATTGAAGAAAAGGTTTACATAAAGCAACCTAAAGGTTTCTCTCTATTAGGGAGTAAGGACTATGTGCGTAGGATAAAGAAAGCATTGTATGGACTAAATCAAGCCCATAGATCCTGGTATGCTAGGATTGATAGATACTTGCTTGATCAAGGTTTCAAGAGAGGAGTGGCTGACAGTAACTTATACATCAAGACTGAAGGTGAGAATCAGTTAATTATGGTTGTGTATGTTGATGAAATTATTTCTGGCAGAGATAATGAGAGGATGTCTCAGGAATTTTATGGGGTAATTCAAAAATAATTTGAAATGTCTATGTTAGGATAGTTATCATTTTTTCTTACGTTGAAAATTACTATTGAGGTATGTTCTTAGTGTTGGTATTAAGGCATTAATGTTGCATTGATGTCAAAGTTAAGTTGAATGTCGTTCATGTCAAAAGTCAGAGTTGATGTCATGATTGGTAGAGTGGTGTGTGACAAAGAAGTTTTGTCTCTCTATTGAGATGAAATTTGAAGGTGACCTAGTATTAATTTTGAGGTTTGATGACATGTCAAGATCATGTTTAAGATACAAGAGAAGCATTTTGATTGAGCTCTAAGTACTGAAGAGCATACAAGGCAAGCACATGGGTCAACAAGTTCTTGTATTCTATATGAGGTCTTGGTATAAAGTTGTAATGTGAAAAATATCATAAAGTCTATCGAGAATGGACTTGTATTTAGAAAATAATGTTTAAAAAATGACAACATTATGAGCTATCTTGTTTGTGTCCAAACTCTGAGTACTAGGTATCTTGAATAGCCTAGTCTAGCTCTATGAAGAAGATGCATGCATGAAGCATGATAAAGCTTTGTGTTGTGGATTAGAAAAAGAATGAAAATTTATGGATAATGATGTGAAATATTTATAGTTAATCATCATGAAAGTTTCTAATCAGGTTGCAAATTAAAAATATGCTAAACTGGTCTTGGAAGTTAGCTTATCGCTAATCAGGCCTAATGAGTAAAATAATTAGAAAATTTGGTGAGAATGAAATTATGGATTGGTTACAGAGGACTATATATGGATCTTAATGAATGGGGTCATTATTATAAACCTATCCCTCCTATCCCTTTGGTGTATAAGTGTTGATGATGCTTATACTCAAGCAAAAAGTTGTCATCAAACTGGTCTATCTAACACAATAAAGTCCATGTAGAGTGAAGTTGTGGAATTGGTATGAAAGATAAATATTGATATATGAAAATGAAATATATATTTTCAAATATTATATAATGATGATAAAGGTTGAAATAAACCCATTAGAAGATCACATAAGTATTCCCATAGGTGTTTATGACTTGATTTTCTTGACTATGTTTTTGGTGTTACAAACAACTTTCTATGTGTGTTATTTTTCACTAATTTTGAGGATATAATGATATTTAAAATGTTATAAAGGTATTATAGGATAATTTTAATATATTTTTATTCATTTTAATTCCATTTTCAATCTTGGAGAGTTAAATTATTTTAATTATTTGTTGACAGTGTTTGGTGTTTCTGAGTAAGCCTTTTGCAGAAGTGTTATTGAGACCTTTTGGCATATATGGTGAATAAAAAATAATTTTGAGAAGTATTTTAAGTCATAAATATCCTATATATATATGAATTTATTTATGGGTTATGTGTCAAAATTATGTATATGGTTCAAATTTTCAAGACAAACTTTCTGGTAGTGAGAAGGCCTATTAGTGATTAGATACAATTGGATGGTTCAAGGAGTGAAATGAGCCAAATGGTGTTGGGAACATAATGAGAGATTATTATGAGTATAATAAAGTGACATATTAAGTGTTTTTATCCCTTTTTAAGGCTCAAATTGTTCAAAGAATGTTTAAGTGAAACATGTGCTTAAAGAAGGCCTAATTGCATTAGGTTTCTATTAGGCCTAATGGTGATTTTAACCCTTAAGGGTAATGAAAAACCTATTTAATATTTGTTTTACTTTTAAAATATGTGTATTGATCTATTTAAATTATATTAAAATTATGGTAAGGTCCTTGACCGACCAAGATAGGTGTGAGAAAGAATCGAGTATAAAGTCAAGACCTAATAAGCTTATTTGACTAGTTAGGTAATTGAGCTATTGAGTGAAGGATATAGAGTTTATAGAGAATAGGTTAAGGGATTTAAAATAATTATAGAGATGATATGAATATTACATGATTATATAACTATGTTTCTACATATGTTGAGCAAGGTCATTTGACCTAATTTTGCCAAGGAGAGGGCTAATTGAGTGAGAAGGCCTAATAGGCTATTTGAGAGAGAAAGAAGTGTGAGAAGAGAAAATAGAAGAGATCATATTAAGTTGAGTAAGAAACATGTATCCAAAGGTGATAATAAATTCAAGGTAGTTTAGTTGGTACTTGGTTACCTAGGAGGTTGGATCCTCCTTACAGGTTGAAGCTTCTTAAATGCACTAGTTGAGTTGGTGCTTGACTAAGTGAAGGGTTGGTTTTCCTTGTGGGGTTGGTGCCTCAATAAAAGGTTGATTAATTTATTATATGATAGTATTCTAAGTTTTGAAATATTGGATTTATTTCTTTAAAGGGGTTTCCACATATATCTCATGTTCTTATATTGTTTGCTTTCATAGATGTTTAAGTGTGCATTAATTGGTGTATGTAGGTGAGTGAATGCTTCATGAATATTAAATAAAATTGGAGGACTATTTTTATATGTTTTATTCACCCCCCATCTCAATAAATTTATTTTTAACATTTGATATCAGATCAGGTCCTTTAAAGGAGGTCTTACAACCTAAAAGAGATTCTAAACAAGCTAAGGTGGCTAGTCAAGCATAAGGTGGTTTTTTTACAAGCAAAGATATGTTGTTTAATATATCCAATTATGCCTTTTGGAGTGTTATCATGAGGAAATATCTAATTTTTAAAGGTCATGATGCTTAGAATTCAATCTTGGATGGGTATACTGCACCCCCTATTCCTCCTACAAATGCAACAGGAAAGAAAGCTTCTGACAATAAATCAAAATCAATGAATGGTATGATGTGTGGCATATTAGAGGTCGAACTTATGAAGATAATGCATTGTATATCTGAAAATTAAATGTGGGATAATTTTAAAACTATTCATGAGGGAGACTCCAAGATCAAATTGGCCAAGTTGAAAGCCCATATAGGATAATTTGAAAGTCTAATGATGAATGAAAATGAGACCATTACAACCTACTTATTGAGGGTTGATGAAGTGGTCAACATTATAAGAGGTATAAGAGTAGAATTGAAAGAGACTACTATTGTTCAAAAGGTTTTAAGGTCTCTAAATCCCAAATTTGATTCCAAGGTATGTGTTTTTGAAGAAATATAAGATCTAGACAAGCTAGAAATTGATGAACTTCATGGAACCCTAACAGCCTATGAGATGAGAACAAGTGAAGGAAGACCTACAAAGAAGGAATCTACATTCAAGGCAAAAATAAAGACAAAAAAATAAGTCACAAGGTAATAAAGTCAAAGATAATGATGGTCCTGATGTTAATTAGGTTCTCTTCATGGATGAAGAAGCAAGTTACTCCAATCCAAAGGAATTTATATGGATTGGAGGTGCTGTTGGTGATTTAGATGAAAAAGGAGATGAGGTAGATCTTGAGGCTAAGTTGATGAACACTTTAAAAGTATTGAAGATGGTAAATAAGAATAATAGGATGATTAGATCTCTTATCAAAGACTATGAGGAATAAATCAACTTGTTTGAAGCTAGACTAAGCAACAAATCCAAGGAACAAGAGGAAATAATTAAACATGTAGAGAGTCAACTTGAAATTATGACTGTAATCCTAGAAGAAAAAAAAAGAATGTGTAAGGTATGTAGCTAAAGTGAACTCCTTGAAATCTAAATTGAAATAAACATCAAATAAGATCAATTCCTTTGTGAGGTTTGAAAAGATTACCAATGATCTAGACAACCTTCTAAGTAGTCAAAAGATTGATAATGAGAAAACATGCGTTCACTTCATAAAATATCAAGAGAATGACACTAATGTGATCAAAAAGGTCAAAAATCAACCAAATAATGAGGATGCTGACCAATTTAATCATAGAGCAAGGCACTGTAGAATGCCCCTCAAGAATGAATTTACATGGAACTATGAGGAGAATCATCAGCCAAGAGGTATGGGTCATGGCTTGTTTCCATCTATAATGATAATATTTTTCAATTGTTATAAGATTGGTCATATTGAAAAATAGTGTAAGCAAGACTTCTCAAGACAAGACAAGAAATTTGAGGTTTCTAAAATATAAGAAAGAGGACAAAACAATGAAAACCCAAGGTAACTAAGGTTGATAACCAGTCTGCAAGTCCACGTGGACTATTTTCCATGGTAGAATAAAATTAAGATGCAAAGGAGTGTAGAAAATTTTCTCTATCAACTTAGATTGTTGAGGAAGGAGTCAAGACAAACATATCAAGCCATAATGTTTCTCAAACAAAGATTGAGGGGATCAAGCTAGAAGGACAAATCAAGAATAAGAGGATCATGAAGGAAGTTCAGTCCTCTAGAGTAGAAGTGACTCCATTGAGATCTAGGAATCTCTTGAACTTATGTTTTTCTATTCCTCTAGAGCAGAAGTGACTCCGTTAGGTTTCATGGAGGCAATCAACTAGAAAACAAGAAGTATGAGGGATTTTTCATCATAGAGGGAGTTTTGTGGTCTTAGGAGACTTTTAGATTCAAATTTTAGACAAAGAAGTTTGCTATATGTGTGATCACAAAAGACAAGTCACAAAAAGTTTGCATGATGACTTGATCAAACTAAGTCACAATTTTGAAAATGTCTTAAATTTTCATGGAGACAAAGGGAGTCAATCATGTCTCATGAGTAGGTATGTGATACTAGTCTTTGTTAAAGTTTATGACAAGAAGGATTGATGAGTTTGTTTGAGAGAAAAGGTTTATTTTTCAAGGTCCAAGGATCAAATAGATGCCAAGAATATAAACCTTTGTCATTAATGTCCATGGGGGGGAAGGTTCCTATTTACAAGATCAAGTATTAAAGAAGATCTAACTTGAAGGAAAGAGAATGATCTACTATGAATAAGAGTATTTGACATCAATGAAAAAGGGAGAGATTATTGAGGTATGTTCTTAGTGTTGGTATTAAGACATCAATGTTGTCATTGATGTCAAAGTTAAGTTGAATGTCTTTCATATCAAAAGTCAGAATTGATATCATGATTGGTGGAGTGGTGTGTGACAAAGAAGTTTTATCTCTCTATTGAGAGAAAATTTGAAGGAAACCTAATATTCTTTCAGAAGTTTAATGACATGTCAAATCATGTTCAATATATAAGGGAAGCATCTTGATTGAACTCTAAGTACTAAGGAGCATACAAGGTAAGCACATGGCTCAACAAGTCCTTGCTTTCTATATGTTGTCTTGGTAAAAATTTGTAATGTGATAGAGCTCATAAAGTCTGTTGATAATGGACTTATCTTTAGAAAATTATGTTTAAATAATGACATCATTGAGAGCTAACTTATTTGTGTCCAAACTCTTAGTACTAGGTATCTTGAGTAGCCTAGTCTAGCTCTATGAATAAGATTTATGCATGAAGCATGGTAAATTTTTGTGTTGTGGGTCAGAAAAGGAATGAAAAAATGTTATAAGCTATGTTAAAAATGAGTAAGAGACAAATAATCTTACTGATGAGTTTTAAGGTCTAGTGTTAAGGCTTAATTTTTACTTAAAAGACCTAATGAGTTGTCATATGTCTGGTAACATGATGAGTTGAGCCATTTGAGATTTATGTGAGAAAGGTTGGAAGTATATGAATATATATGATATCAAATGACATGTGGATGAGGTTTTGAAGACAATTCAAAAGGTTTTAAGGCATGATCATAGTCTAAGTGTGATTGGCAGTATAAGGCCTAGTGTACAAAGTGACCTATAGTGGCCTAACGAGGGGTCAAGATAATTTAAAAAATTGGTAGAGATATTTAAATCAATAAAATAAGTGTGATAGTTATTTTAAGTATGTGGATAAAGTTTTAAGTCAATACCTAAATAAGAAAGCATGAAAACCTATGATAAGGTTCCTTGTGTGCACAAAATGGGGTATTACAGACTCGAGATGAGAATTATTGTACTCATTAGAATGTTCAGCCTTTATATGAGATCTTGAGAAATTTATGGAAGTTGGGGAAAGTACCTATATTTATTTTATTGGCATTGGTTTTGGAGAAATGGGGCAATTGTTTATGAATGATTGCTAAGAAGTGAAACTAGTCAAAACCCTCTCAAAACCCTTATAATGAATTGATAAGAAATATATAATAATTTATGGATCATAATGATCCATTTTACCCATTTTTATGTTTTAAACATGTAAATGACTCTTCAATGTTTCCTTAGGTGGTTTTTTATTTGTCTTGATAGTGAGTAAAAGCTATAAGAAAACCCTTATTTTCAAGAATTTTGATGTAGCATGTAGGGTTAACTAGGTCAAAGCATGAAAATGGATGAATAATGATGTGTAATGTTTATATTTTATGTTCATAATTTTTTTTGAGTAAGTTATAGACCAAAAATGTGCTAAATTGGTCTTGTAAGTTAGCCTATCATTAAACAGGTCTAATGAGCATAATAATGAGAAAACTAGGTGAGAATGAGAATGAGATTAGGGATTGGTTATAGAGGACTAGAGATGGATCCTAATGCATGGGGTAATTATTAAATACCCATACATATTATCCCCTTTATGTATAAGTTTTGATTATTCATATACTCAAGCAAAAATATTGCATTAAACTGGTCTATTTAACATAATAAAATTTGTATAGAGTGAAGTTATGGAATTGGTCTGAAAGACCAATATTGATATATGAACATTAAATATATATTTAAAAAGATGATATAATGATGTTAAATTTTCATACAAACCCATTTTTATATCACATAATTATTCCCACAGGTGTTCTATGACTTGATTTTCTTGACTGTATTTTTGGTGCTACAGACAACTTTATGTGTGTATGTGAAAATGATGTTTTTGAGTCATTTTACACTAATTTGGAAGATATAATGATATTTAAGGTGTTATAAATGTATTATATGATCATTTTAATTTATTTTTATTTATTTTAAGTCCATGTTCAATCTTGGAGAGTCAAATGATTTTGACTGTTTGTTGATAGTGTTTGGTGTTTCTGAGTAAGCCTTTTGTAAAAGTGTCCCTGAGGCCTTTTGGCCTGTGTGGTGAAGAATACATAATTTTATTAAGTATTTTAAGTTATAAATAGCATATATATATGATTTTATGTATAGTTTATGTGAAAAAATTATGTATATGGTTCAAATTTGCAAGATAAACTTTCTGGCTGTGAGAAGGCCTATTGGCGATTAGACCTAATTGGATGGTTCAAGGAGTGAAATGAGACAAATGATGTTGTGTAAATAAGGATATATTAGGATGATTCTATTAAATTTAAATATTAAGTTTTTCATCCATTGGTGAAGGCTCAATGTGTTCAAAGTAGGTCTAAGTGAAACGTGTGCTTAAGGAAGGCCTAATTACATTAGGTCTCTATAAGGCCTAATTATGGTTTTAGCCCTTAAGGGTGACGACCGACATATGTAATGTTTGATTCACTTGTAAAATGTGTGTAGTGATATATTTAAATCATAATACAATTATGGTAAGGTGTTTGGCCAATCAATATGGGTGTGAGAAAGAATCAAGTATAAAGTGAAGGCTTAATAAGCCTATTTTGACTAGTTAAGTAATTGAGTTATTGAGCGAAGGATATAAAGTTTTTAGAGAATAGGTTAAGGCTTGAATATCATCATAGATATGAGATTAATATGACATGAATATCTATGTTTCTATAGGTGTTGAGAAAGGTCATTGACCTAATTTTTCCAAGGAGAGGGTTAATTAAATGAGAAGGTCTAATAGGCTATTTGAGAGATAAAGGTGTGAGAAGAGAAAATAGAGGAGATAATATTCAGTTAAGTAAGCAACAAGTGTCCAAGGGTGATCATAGATTCAAGGTAGCTAAGTTGTTTTTTGGTTATCTAGGGGGTTGGAGCCTCCATGTAGGTTGAATCTTGCTAAATGCACTAGTTGAGTTAGTGCTTGACTAAGTGAGGGGTTGATGATCCTTGTGGGGTTGGTGCCTAACTAATAGTTTGATTCATTACTTATAGGATAATAGTGAAATTTGTGCATCAATGGATTTTTCCCCCTAGAGGGTTTCCCACATATATCTCATGTTCTTATATTGTTTGCTTCCATAGATGCTTAAGTGTGCATTAATTGGTGTATGTAAGTGAGTGAATGATTCATGAATATTATGTGAAATTGGAAGACTATTTTTATATCACTGATTTATCCCCCTCTTAATAAATATAATTCCAATAATTACTCAGTCAAGTAAATGTATCTTCATCTCTCAGACCAAATACATTAAGGGAATGTTGAATAAATTCAATATGGATGATTGTAAATTAGTAAGTACTCCAATGGTAATAGGGTATAAGTTGAGAAAAGATGATGATTCAAAAAAATTCAATCAGACCTTATATAGATCAATGATTGGAAGTATATTATATACTATGATATCAAGACCAAATATCATGCAGATAGTAGGTCTAGTGGCTAGATTTTATAAACACACTTATAGGAAGTCAAAAAGATATTCAGGTATCTCAAAGGCACCATGGATCTTGGTTTATGGTACCCAAGAGGAAAGGAATTCACTCTAATAGCTTATGCTGATGCATATTAGGTAGGAAACATTGATGATAAAATGAGCACAAGTGGAGGTGCATTCTTTCTTAGAAAGAGTCTTGTGTCATGGTTGAGTAATAAACAACCATCAGTTTCCTTGTCCATAGCTAAAGTTGAGTACATAGTAGTAACATCATGTTGTACACAAGTCCTTTAGATGAAAAAAACTTTGAGTGATTTTTAAATTGAGTATGTCAATCCAATTTATATTTTCTATAACAATACAAGTGCAATAAACGTCTCCAAGAATCTAGTTATGCATTCAAGAACTAAGCTTATTTTTATCAAATATCATTTTCTAAGAGAACAGGTTGTAGATCAACAAGTAAAGATGAAGTACATTGCCACAAAGGAACATATATCAAATATATTCATGAATCCCCTTCCAAAATAAACTTTTTGAATTTCTCAAGAAGAAATTGGGAGTGATCTAATCTTTATCTAGTCATTAAATCCATTAAGAAAATCATGGATTAAAGGGGAGCTAATCATAATATTATTCAGCTCCATGGATATTTTGGTGATATACATTGTGATTATGTTGTATGTATCTTTGCCATTGATTTTAAAGGGGGAGAAGTAAATAAAGGGGGAGCAAAGGAGAATTATAAAAAAGGGGGAGTTCATGTACTATTTTTTGTACAAGGATTGCCATCAATGACAAAGGGGGAGATTATTAAAATATTGTTATTGATGTCAAAATCAAAGTGAATGACAAGCTACAGACTTGCTTATAGCTTCAAAATAACTCAATAGTTTTGGGCTCACTTAGAGCTCTGGACTAACTCATTAGATTTAGACTTGCCCAGAGCTTTAGACTCAGTAGCTTTAAACTCACCCAAAGCTTTAGACTCACTCAATAACTTCAAATTCACCTAGAGCTCTGAAATCACCAAGTGTGATGGACAACAATTAACAAGACTGACCAACAATAAATATTTAGATATATATTAATGATGGCCAACCACCTTTGGAGAGATTTTATCCCTTGGGAGAAATCACACCCTTTCCAAGAGGCATGAAAAGGTATACAAGATAAATGAATGGGAGTTAGAAAGTAATTAAAAATAATTATTTTTATAATATACAATGAGAAAAAGAGGAATAAGAGAGAGAAGAGGGAGAAGAGAACAACTTGATTGTGTCATGTTTTGTTGACAAAATAACAATGAGAAGGTGGAAATTGTTTAAGTGAGATCGGTGTCTCAAAATAAAAAGATCAGTGTCTTTCGCTAAGTTGGTGCTTGGCAATGAATTTGGTACTTGGAATTGGGGATTGGTGTCTCCAAGTAAGATGTTTCGTATAATTTTTTTATAAAAATAATTATTAATCTTATAGATAGATTTGGATAGTAGATCCAAGCAACCTTTCAAGTATGGTTTTTACCCACTGAGGGTTTTCCACATAAATTCTATGTTGTGTATTTAGCTGTTCTTATGTGAATGGTTTATTTATAAAAATTAATTAGAAATAAAGTAAATTATTATCACACATTGATTCACCCCCCCTCAATGTGGTGTGTGCTCAATATATTGGGCAAACTAGAATGGGTATTCAAGCTTTGATTTTGATTTTAATTGGAAATGATTGATCTTTGAAATATCTGATTGGGGTTGATTAATGAGTTTA
The DNA here is from genome assembly GCA_037957365.1 of Torreya grandis. Taxonomy (NCBI): domain Eukaryota; kingdom Viridiplantae; phylum Streptophyta; class Pinopsida; order Cupressales; family Taxaceae; genus Torreya; species Torreya grandis. The sequence continues at coordinate 3,012,903 of JARHVA010000538.1, read as the reverse complement.
AATGAAGATTCAAACTTGGATTAATTTTATTATAACCTTATGAATTTGGGTGTGCACTCAAATTTGGTGTAATCAAATTTTGATTTATTAAACTTGAATTAGATGGGAGGCCCATGTTCAAGTTTGGGTTAACTTGCATGATTGGTAAACTTGAAGTAAGATTCAAGTTTTGATTAGTGGGGTGAATGATTGATGAGTTTTAAGGGACATTCAAACTTGGATTATTTAGATAAGATTTAGAAGATAAATTTTCATTCACATTCACATTGAGGTTACCAAAGGGATTGATTGATTGATGATTAAAATTTTATAATCTTTTGAGTTCCTTGAGTTGCATAGATTTTCATGAAAAAACCATCATTGATTTGAGATGAATCCTCACATAAAATAGTTTTCCTTTTATCTTGAGAGACTTGGGGATGAGGTTGTGAGGATGGGACATGGGCATTGAAACCCTCTCAATAACCTTGTGAGGTTGGTTGATTAGGATTAGAGGATGAAGGTTCATTGCTTGTAATTAAAAATTACAAATTATGTACATCAAAATCAGATGGGAATTTTGATCCAAATCCCAAGTCTTAAAGCAATAATTCATTATTATTAGACATGATATACTCATCAGAGGAGTGTGGATGTTGGACAACTTTAAGACTACCCTCATCTTGGTCAGGCCCTCCTCCTTCTTCTTCTTGTTTGGTTATCTTATGTATCTCTACATGATGCTCTTGACTAAGAAATTGAAAGGGTTCATTACCAAAGGGCTCAAACCTTACATTAGAGTGTTTAACATGGTTGTTTTCCTAGTAATAGGTGACATGGTTAAGATAAAAAATAAAATGACTCAAAAAAGGAAGTTTTAAACTAATTATACTAACCAAAAGGTGATTGAAAAATTCAAATTCTTAAACTAATTATTTTTATTTTTTGAGAAAAAGTCTTAATTTTAGGATATTGTTTAAACTTAAAAAAATTATTTACAAATAAGGTTTTTATAGTACATGGTAAATAAAAAGAAAAAACAAACAAATTTCTATTTCTAAATAGTCAAACAATTGCACATAAAAGGTGAAAAACTAGGATAAAGGCCATGAACAATTTTTGGGCCTTCTGATATCACTAACTCATCTGTACTCTCAATTGTGGCCTACTATTTCAAAGCATTAACCATTGATGATCATGAGATTATCATAGCTTATTGAGTCTAGTTTTAAGGGTGTGTGGAAGGTAGTTTCTTAGTGCTAACCGCTAATTGATGCACCAAATTCAAATAAAAAAAGAGATTTTTCTAGGCTTAAGGTTTAAACAAGATTATCTAACGGAGAAAAACTATGAAAAAAATAGATAAAGTAGATGCAAAATATTAGGTCTTATCCCAAAGTGTCTAACATAGTCATAGGGGTCTTAATGTGTTGACAATCGGTGATATCATATTTTGAGGTAGTTATTAAAACCTTGGGTATTAGAGCATGAAATCCTCTCATGTCACAATGTGATTAAAACATACAACTACTTAGGCAATTGAAATAATTAAATATCAATTTATATACCCCACCAGTAAACAGGATTTGGATTACTACATGGTGGTGAAATCCATAGTTAATATAGCCCCTGTAAAAAGAAATAAAAAGTGAGTGTCTATTTTTAATTTTTAAGTATCACCACCAATGTGATGTCAAAAAATAAGCATGTGTAGGCACCATTTGGGTAACACAAAAAATTATAACATTATTTTTGATTCTTAAGTATCATCACCAATATGACACCAAGGGAAGAGCATACACAATTTACATAATTTAAAAATAAATAACTTGAAAGCAAATATAATGTAATTACTAAAAACTTTGAAAATAAAATTGAAAACATTAGTAAAATAAAAGAAGTTAGTTTTTTTTGTTTGGCCTTTTTGCTAATTATCTTTGACAAACATTCTCTAAATAAATGGTTAGAATGTTTTGTTTAGGCTTGGTACAAGATAACATATAATGGAGAAAATAAAAATGACAAAAATAATGCAAACATTACTTCTATGTGATAAATTTGTAGTTACATAGAAAGATAGAAATTTTTTTTTACAATAAGTCAAACACAAGGAAGAAATATAATACAAAAAACATAGAAAAATAAATATATGCTTACAAAATAATTTGGATGGCGTGTATGACAATTTTGTAGTTACTGAAATGATTTCACTAGTCAAAATGATGAATTCATAGCTTATAGAAATGATTGCACTGATAGAAAATGTGATTTTTCGTCACAAAAAGATAATTTCACTGCTTAGAAGGATGATTTTACAACTGTAAAATGATTTTGATGTTAGACCTGTAAACACAAAAATAAAAAATATAGAAAGACAAATTTGTAGTTATAAGATGATTTTGCTACTCAGAATATTAATTTCACAATCAATTAAGATGAATTTGCAGTTAAAAAATAATGATTTTGATGAAAAGTTTGCCAATTTCATTGTTTTCCTATAGCAGAGAATTAAACAAACTAAAAACACATACATATGCAGAAGGTGAATAGAAAGCTAATGATGTAAATAAAATTAGAAAAAAAGGACTAAAAATGGGTCAAAAAATGATTTCACTATTACAGGGTATAATTTTACTATTGATATTTCTAAATTCATAGTTACATAATGAGCGTATAAAGTCGAGTCAATAACACCTTGTAGCTTATAATAACACTCAAAAAGACAATATTAAATGCACATACAAATACAAATAGGAAAAAATCAAATAAAAATGCTTTTTAAATGTAATTATGATGATCGTAGGATGAAAAAGATGGGATAAAATTCCACTGGGCATGCCAAAATATATTAATTAAATCTAAAAATGCTAAGCAATAGACTAATTATGCAATATTAATCTAAGCTAAATTCAACCTAAGATAGAGCAATAAACAAAGAAAATAGTAAACAGAAAATTATACCTCAAATATGCAAGTTTTCTCCATTGTGATGTAAACTTGATTTGTTCTTCAACAATGTGGTTTCTCAATATTTAAATGTAAAGGAGAATGGGCATAAATTTGGTGCAAAAAGAGTTTTTGGATGCTTTTAATCACTTAGATTCACTTGTAAATTGAATATCACTTCATTAACATAAGTTAAGATGGATGACAATGATGGTTTTCAAGCCTATTTATAATTTTCTAAAAGAAGATCCAACGGTGGAGGATTATTTAGATTTATTTAATCATCTAAATAATCAATGGTGGTTAATGAGTCTTCACCCATGAGGATGATGACCATTTCAAATGATTGAGATAAGTTTGGCAATGGTTAGTTGAGTCAGCAGGAATGAATCAAATTTCTTGACAACTCAGTGGATGAATCAAAGGAGGTTGATGAAGTTGTGGGTTTGGTTGGAATGAATCAACATGTAAGGGAGAATAAGGTGGAATATATTGGATGAGGTGTAAAATATATATTTTATATTTAAATAAGGATTTAAAGTGTGCACAATTGATTAATTTGATTTATTCAATTATTTGAATTTGGAGGGAGATGTGATGAATTATTAAAAAACAATTATTAATAGGTTTTAGGTGTATTTCAACACTAAATGTAATCTAGGTGTCTATAGTGGGCACACCATGTGAATCCCAACATTATGTACCTTTTGAACTAGAATAACACTCATAAAAATATCTTGAAAATCCTATATGTAAATCATATATAATTAAAACCTTTAGAATAGGTAAATATGCCACATGTATAAAACAATATTTTTGAAGATTTTTCAATGTTTTGTTTTTGAAAATTTGTCAATGTTTTTGATTTTTTGAAAATTTATACCTCTTGATGGAGAGTATATGTCATGTAGTCATTAAACATGATAACCCTAACATGAGTGTATAAATACTATACTAGGTACCATGATCTATGAAATAGTGCAAGCCAATTATGTAATATATACCCTGAAGTGTAATGTAAGATCAAGATATCATGACATATGATAAAGTTGATACCAAATAGAATGCGGATTTATAGTTAATGATATTTATAAATTTGGAGAATACCTCCTTCCTCCCCAATATGAAAATTCTCAAAGAAAGTTATATATAATAACAATAGGCATCATATGACAATATTAGTGTGAAAATACTAGAGTTTGAAGTCAAGAATATGTAGTGCCAATTGTGTATATAAAAATTATGTGTGGGTCCCATGACCTCCATAATAAATGTGTAAATTACCCTCAAATTTTAATATGTAGTTAATTCAATAGTGTATAATAATGCCTAAATGTAATAAGGCATGTGAATAATATACTCTATTAAAATGATACGTGTATAATCAATACATTGTGTAAAATGATAATTATTAGTGCCATTTCTTATGGTAAGTGTTGTCACGAAATCTTGCACCCTAGAGGAGGTTTTTCAAGCCTGCTCTAAGATTTGGGCAATATTGGATTACCTCTAGGCTGTGGGTTGCCTATAACAGAGGTAAACCTCTAGGTTAAAGGGCTAGCTCCCTAAATTTGTATCTTAAGCTCACATACTACACTAAGCCAATCTCTTAGGGGTAAAAAGGGAAGGAGGTAACAAAATTTAAACCTATACTAGTGAGGTGATACACCAAAACCTCATTCCACAAACACACTTACATATACACTAAGAATGAAAAATGCCAAAACTAACCTCAATTCTATAGCCTTCTAACATTAGTATTTATTAGAGAGGTGAATTGCTATGCACATCTAGAGGTGAGTGAAAATAAGGCTAGATAATAGACTCTACTAGTCCTTATCACACTTGAAGATACATTCAACAAACATATACACTCTATAAGACCTATTAGAAGTGATATCCTTACAAAAAATATGCAAAGGGTAGTATGAAAGCAATGAGATCATGTTAATCACTTAACAACCACATACACCACTTAACACATTTAGGCACGAGATGGTAGAGCTTAAACCAACTTCAGATGTCTTATTCAAAAGACAAAATAAGGTGCCAAACCAGTAGGGCTTTGCCCTACTAGGTGTGTATTAGGCCCCTTATTTTGGTATGTAAGGATTTGTGCCATCATGACAGACACATCGACATGAGGCATCATTTTGAGTGATGATGAATTTTTGGCATCTTGGTGCTAGCTGGAGGAATCAACATAGATCTTGCACCAACTGATAGGTGGCTAACCAATTACAGGATTTCTGGGGCATCTTTTAGGATTGGGTGACATGTGGAGAGTGCAATACAAAATTTTTAAGGTAATGTATTTGGTGGAATAATTATAAAGGCTCTAGCTTGACACCTTATGTGCACACTCCACCCTGACATAGATATTCTTTAAAATCTATAAAACGAGCTCGATCCAAGTGATCAAAGGATGCAAACTTAGTGTAGCAAATCTTTGGAGATTTAGAGTTGGTTAGGTATGTTTTGTAATAATTTCCATTAGACTTAGGAATAGATTGGATGCCATGAATGCTTCATTTGTATATGCCTAAGCTCACCTATGAGCCTCTAGGCCATTAAGTACTTTGAGCTAATCATGTATTTGAACTCTATTCTATATTTGAGCTTGGTTAATGATAAAGAATAGTTATAGTCAACAAAACATCTGGTTTATGCATTTTTGTTATTGTTGGGTGAACACACAATTAATGTAATGGATGTAATGTCATATGTTAATTTCTATTATGCTAAGTAAAGTTCAAGCAAGATTCTAGTTCATGATGTTAATGGCATCCTTCTAATAGACGATGATGTCAACCTTAACTTGTAGAAAAAGACTAAGTATATAAATCCCATGCACCAAGTGTTCTTACCTTTGCTAGAAGTGTGAGCCTAAAATGAATATTCCAAGTTAAATAATCTGCTTGACACTTCAAGCATTGATATGATGCTATGATTAGATTAATGAAGGATTACACCCTTAGGACTCTTGAACTATTCCACCTAAAAGATTTCTTCTATAGACCACAAGGCTTAGCCCCTAAAAGGATTACACTTATGATTCTATTTGAAACCATCTTTGAATTGATCAAGTACTATATTTGATGACTTACACCATGGCATAAATAGCCAAATGCAGGCCCCATTTCTTTCTCTGTTGCACTTCGGGTGAGCACATAAGGCCTATGTCTTATGTGAATTTATGTCAGCATAATCAAGTGTAAAAGTTTGAGCACATAGTGGAAGCCCATGTTTGCACCTAGTTATAATGAGTTCAGAACCAACTTAGAAAAACCTTGAAGCACCACTAAATTTTATATAACATTTTGGTTCCATTTTTGGGACTCATGTTGAATTTTATTATTTTAATGGTGTGAAAGAAAAATTTACCAAATCTCCCTTGAAAACATTGAGTGTTAGTTGCAACAGGTGGAAGATAACTTTGTGTTTAAGCATCTATCCTATAAATAGAAAAAGCTAAGAAAATGGGTTCAATACAACCTATATGATGCTCTGTACGAGGTATTTTTCTATGATTTACTTGAATATGTGTATTACTAGTTGGCTACATATTCAACCCACCATAGAAGAAGCTATGGACAACACTATGAGTGGATGAAGGATCACCTAGAGAGGCTTGAGACCCTGGATGCCACTTGGACTAGAGCAGTGGATAAATGGTGGAAAGAAACACTTAATAACTACATACTCAAGTTTGAAGTCTCAACATACTTGTGCTTTGAATAAGCAAAGTACCAATTTTTACATAAACTTAGGGGCACATTTGTGAAGGAATTTGGTGCAAAGCTCAAAAACCTAATGATGGATTATGGTTTTTAGACTTTGGGGATGGAAGGCTAAAGTCATTTCATGTATGATCAGTGCAGAGGGGGAAATGGGGATGTGTAGGTGAAGTCTAATGGAAGGGGATGAGCAGATTGACACCTAAGAGCTCAGAAGGTAGACCTATAATAAGAGACATTGTAGGCTGATGGAAGATATAAAACCTAAAAGTATCGAGAGAACCCGTAGTGAGTAGGAAGTGCATGGGGAAGGGTCTCTTGAAATATAGCAATGTGAGGAGGAGAGATATGATGAGGTGATGGACCAAGTTCAATATTTGATAGGTTTGGAATCTACCGGGTTCCTACAAGACTTGGTGACTGAAGATATGCTTAATATGCCTACCTCCTTTGAACCTATGATGCATGCTCATGCACTGGATCCCCCACTTGAAGAAATTACAAAAGTGATAATTGACCCTATTTTTGACATAGATTTTAGATGTTTTGTAGACTTGGAGTGTGATTTTGTGATTGAATAAATTATTGCTTTTAAGGAGGTGAGTGCAACTACCTCTAGACTAGTAGGTGCTATCTCACCACAACATAAATTGAACACTAGTATATCGACTTAGTTGATGTCATCAATGAAAAGTGGGAAACATGTCATAATAAGTGGTTAAGTGCCACAAGTAAGTAGTATAATACCATCAACATCAATGACATAAGTGGTAACAATATGACTAGTGCCTAACCTATTATTTGAAAGCATTGGAGGACTACCACTAAGATAGATGTTATGGGGACAAGCACCTCAGTTCCCAAATACCCTTATAAAAAATATATTATCAAATGGCCATGCACTTTCTAGTGTATTACGATGTGGAAAATGCCATAGAGCATGTTCTAAAGTGTGAACTACAGTGGTGTGCATAGGGCATAACCCAATCAGAGCATAAGGTAACCCAATTCATGACCAATTTACTAGATCATGCTGATACTTGGTATAGAAAATTTGATCCTAACTAGGCTATGGTTGATTATGAAACCCTAAAAGAGGCATTCCTTAAATAATTTGACATATCAAAGTTTGAATAGTAGAGCATTATCATGATCAAAGAGATTACCTAAAGACTCTCATAAAGTGTGCACTTGTATAATGCAAGGTTCAAAACTATCCTCTCAAAACTCCCATATGAAATTCACCCTTACTAGCATGTGCAGTGGTTCATTGGAGGGTTGATAATGTTATTCCAAAGAGCACTTTCCATGAAGACTTTTACAGACCCTCATGAAGCGCTTAAAACCACACTCAGAGTTGAGGCATTTAGAAGCATAGATATTGGGATTAGCCCATTTATGGAGGCACAAATTTTATATATGGCCTCTCAACTCTAAATTCTTATTTCTAGTTCATCACAAGATGCTTGAAGTAGATCATGGTACACTGATTGCAAAACAAAAGGCCATAATAGGAATAACTACCCATGAAGGAATGTGCATACCCTACTTCTAATCTACAAAGTTTGTCAAGAGGCATATGATGTTCATAATTTATTTTTGTTGCAACATGCTAGCTAGGTCAACACAACCGTTTATTATCATTTGTGCAATGCCTACACCCATACCATAATTAATTATATGGTGATTGACAAGATGCATGAAAATATGGAAAGAAGTGTAAGGTAGGCCACTACAGTAGTCATAAGGATAACAAAGGAAGGAAATGAAGGCTATGGTTAATAGAATGTAGGCTTTGGGATGTAACAAGGTACTAGAGGGAAAGGTGGAGGACACAATGGTATAAGGTTCCCATCACACTCATGTTATAAGTGTGGCTTGATAGATCATTATCAGCACAACTGCCTTAGACATCTCATGTATAGGTATTATTAAGGATCCCATAAGGACGAGGAATGCCTTGAACTATTTAAGAAACTAACCCAAGGTAGGCCTAGTGTAGACAAAGGTGCAAGAATGATCATGCATGAGCTAAAAATAGAGAAATAAACCTCGAAGGAACAACCAATCCACATAGAGATGATCAAAGTATAGGTGACTACTCGTAGTGAATTCACCACTTAGTCATTAGGTGCACAAATACCTAAGTTATGCATATAATATGGGGAGAAGGGTTATACTAAGTGCATAATGTGGCCCAAACTCAAAGATGTGCATTACCTAAACCCAACATGCCAAAAAGATGTATTATAATAAGCTATGAGTATAATACAAAGCATACAAGGGGAGATCAATTTAGTGTGAGACTTAGAAGTGTAAGATGTTACCTCTCAAAATAAGTAGGATAGCTAGGAGGTTGAGGTACAAGAGTTAATAGATATCTTGTGCAACCTACAAATAGAGGGGATATTGCCCCTATTGAGGAATTTGTTCTTGGAGCATGCATGATAGAAGCTAGTTGAAGTCACTATGCCACATATGAAGAGGGTATAAGAAGTTTGACATACATAAAATGTAGAGTAGGAATAAGAACTCCTCATGGATGCCATTATTGATGGATGGTCTATTTATGAGGTCCTTTTAGACATAGGTGTTGAGGTCAACATATTGACCAAGAATGCCTGCCATAAAATGGGTAGGCCAACCTTGAGGCCTTCCCCTCATGCACTTTTCATGGCCAATAAGACTTGGGTATAGCTGATCAAAATTCTAAAGATCATAGTTGTAGATATCATGGGTATCAAATTCTGTACTAAATTTGAATTGATCAAGTTGGTAGAATAAGATAACTACTTGGTACTTCTAAGAAGGCCATGGTGCTATGTAGATAATTCAGATATGTGCTTCAAGAAGCATTACATAAAATTTGATAATGAAAAGGAGAGGGTAGTTATACCCCTCTCACAGGACAAGTACCCCTTATGTTGAGAGTGTGGATCTTGAAGATGAGATAAACCATATATATAACATCATGGCACAAGGTGATGAAACTCAAAACCTCAATGTTCAAGTAGTTCTCTCTTGGGAAGATGGATTGTTAGCCTTGAACACCACTGATGTTTCATACAACTATTGGGTTGAAGAAGCATATGAGACCACTGGTCAAGGTACCACTTGGTGTGCATAAAGGTGATAAAACTAGTGAAGATAGGCTAAGTCCAGATTGATTATTCTCCTAAAAGGTGGGTCCCTTGTGCCAAGAAGAAGGGAAAGAGAGTTTTCATTTAGTAAGGGAAAACTTGTAATGCTCCCAAGATATAAAGGGAATAATCCAATAGAAGACTATGTTTGAGACCTCAAATCATGCATTCCAAAAGAACTGGATATAATGGGTGCACTAGTATTTACATTAAAGAGCATTGTCACTTGTTGGTGGGTAATGCAAAGGCCTAACTTACCAACTTGGTAAGATGTGAAGGTAACCATTTGCCACTGTAGCTAGTTCAAAGGTTAGTGTTTGGGGATGCTATAATATTAGAAGAGTGCCTAAAATATATGTTCAATGAAAAGGGGTTGACACTCTCAACTTTATATGAAGAGAAAACCCTCAATAGTGACTCCAGTGATGAGGATGATGGCATTGAAAGGCATGCAACTGGAAAAACCTGACAAGCAAAAGGAAGCTAGTACACCAAGTTGAGGATAGAGTTCTAGAGGAAGAAGACCCTAGCCACCTCCAGATAGAAACAATTGAGGGAAGAAAATAGGTCAAGGATTTACACCAGGAGAAGAATGAGCCTTACTATACACCACTTAAGAATACAAAGGTAGATATTAGCTCAAAAGGAGAACCAAATATTATTACTCTAGGTGCCTATTGGTTTAACAAAGAGCTAGTGTAAATTATAAACTTCCTGAAGGAATTATAAGACTTGTTCCCTACGAAATATAAAGACATAAAGGACATACACCCATCCCTTGGAAAGATGAACATTAAGCTAGTTGATGGTGTGATAATTTTAAGAAGTGACCTTACAAGATGAAACCCAATCTTTATACCAAGGTCAAAAAAATGATTGATGGTATGCTAGCCACATGTGTCATCTACCCTATGCAATAGTATGAATGGGTTATCCCCATGGCCATTAGTATCAAGAAGGATGGGCACATCCAAATTTATGTCGACTATAGATTGTTAAATGTTGCTTGCATAATCCACCCCTTGTAAACTCCATTCATCGATGATCTAGAGGTCATTTCAAAAAAGTTTCCAAACCATACTAAGACCTATACCATTGCATAGGGATCATTGAGAGATTTTTGATGGTATGTGTAACTCAAGAAATAAAGTGCATTTGCTCCTTGTGTAGTTGGTCAAAGTTTTGGTCAAAGTAGGTCAACATGTAGTCAAATATAGTCAACTATAAAAATTAATGGTCTTGGATTGTTTCTAAAATAGTTTCATGATGTAGAGATCATCACAAAATTTCCATCACATTTTGAACGGACCAAATCTGAATCCATATACAAAAGTTATGGCCAGTCAAAGTTACGATCAAACTCGATAAAAGTGATGACATTGCAATAAAGTGACATGGATGATGTGGAAATAAAGTGACATCACTGATGTGGTAGTATAGTGACATGGCATGGAAATTAAAAATTGACATGTGGAAGGACTGAGTTTATTTGCATAAAAATTAAGGGGTTTAAAAATGGTAAAGGTTTTATTTTTAAAGCCTATCCCCACAAACGTGGGATTTTAAAGAAAAACATGTAAAACCGATGCCTATGTGGGATTATTTCCAAGTGACAATGAAGAAAATAGATGTCATCAGATAAACTTAGCCACTTGCCTAATAACAGCTGGTTGGCAGTTAAAACACATCAACCCAAACTTTTAAATAACTAAGCCAAACCACCCATGATGAATGTGGGATAATGTTAAATTAAACATGCTAAGTTAAGCATTGAAGCCATGGACTTACCTTTTGGGGAGATTTGAACCCCAACCTCTATGGTAAAAGGATAAGTGTGCAACCAATTGGGTTGCTTGTGCAAATGCTATAGAAACCCACGAGGTTATATTTATACACATAGAATTAGGAGACTGTGTATTCAAATAAATAGACTAGTTTGTAATCATCACCATTTTTGAGGCATCTAGAGGCATTTTCAGCCTTCGGAGTAAACTAGAGAGTTATTCTACACTTTGAGACACTTATGGTAATTTATTTATTTGAGTTTATTTGTGCCAATTTTTAAAGCTTTGAAGAGAGACTTTTTGGCATAGAACTTCAAGAACGCAAGATTGTTTTCATGACATAAAGGTGGAGAGTTCGACTGAGAGTATCGAGACTTTTCAAAGGTTTGTTGCTGAGTTTTATATAGTCTTATAGGATCCATTAGATGATTGTAAATTTTTACCATGTACTTGCAATTCATGAAAATGGATCGGTTCAAGTTTTAAGCGAACCTAAAGACGTAGCCCAAGTAACAGGTGAACTCCATTATCAATTTGGTTGTCATGAGTACTTTTTGATTGTGCATTATTTTTTTGTATTTTGATTAATGCAGTTAAATATTCATTATTGAATGCAAATTAAATTAATTATGATAATTTAATAGATACTTAGAAATTTGGGTTTAGAGACAGGTTGAATGGATAATGAATGAATTCATGACTTTTAATTCTTTCCATTTTCAAATCCATTTTGATCAACCTTGATAAACACATTTTTAAAGGTCAAACATTATTTCAATTCATTTGAGTATTTTGGGAAAATGAGTGTTTGACAAAAGTATCCATTGTAAACTTTTTGTGCACGATAACAATGTAGAGTTTACATATCATATTTTTGCACCAGAGTAGTTAGTGTGCTGGGTTAGATTCTGATTATGTAGATTTGATATCAATTACTTTTAGTTTTGGTTTTTTGTAGTATCATAGACTTTTTGGCCTTGTTGATATTCCATTTTTAGTGTGCAGTTTGTGGGATTAGATTGTTTCCAGGAAATAAGAAAACATGGTTAAGATGTCAAACAAAGCTAAGGTTGATGAACTTGAAACAATTAACCAACAAATTTAGAAAGAGAATGTTTTCCTAAGATCTCAGTTATACTCCTTGGATGAGGAGATTACTCACTTGAAATTTGAGTTGCAAGCTAAGGATGAGATCTTGGCATAGATGCAGAGTGGAGAAAGACACAATTTTCACCAATTACCTTCCAATGTAGATACAAACACTATGACTGATGAGTGCATTATAAGTTATTCATCTGGTAATTTATTTTATTGAGTTTTAGATGTTTCAAATGTTTCTTTTAGTAGTTTTAAAAAACACATTAAGGGCATTGGATCTAAACCGTTATGAAAATGGGATTTGATGGAAGGGGCCTTGGAAAGAATGGCCAAGGTATTGCTAACCCAATATAGGTAGAACATAGATCTCATCATGCCGGATTGGGTCACACTAGTGAGAAAATGAATGTTGGAGAGAGTTCCTCCATTACTAAAAGAGAAAAAGCTTCTGACAACGAAGATTCGAGGCTACTAGTAGTGCAAAATTCCTCCCTATGAAGGAATGGTGAACAATGTAAGAAATAAGTTAAAAGAGGTATTAAGATTCGACCTCCTCATTCTTACACTATAAATAACACCAATATGAATTTGAATCCTAAAACTTCTGATGCACTCTTTCTATTTAATCAATTTGTATTTAATATTTAGAAGATGTTGCATGCTTTTCCTTGCACTTTTTATGGATTAAGCAATCATTCTACCACATATTGTTGGAAAAAGCAATCTTTGTTAAAGAAGTTTGCAAGTGCTAAGGACCAATCTCATCCTGTTAAAATGAGAAATGGAAAATGGGCAACCTCACCTAAAAAGAGGGATCTCTACATGCATTGTCATGTGAGTGGACATTGGGTTGATAAGTGTTGGAAACTTTGACCATCCCGCCATCCTAGTAATGGTAAGAAGAAGATGGTATATAAACCTGTTGATAAGGTAATTAATGAAGTTAATTCTAAATCAACCCATGTAGATGTCAATAAATCCACTAAAGAAATTAAACACACTAAACAAGAGAGTTTGATTAAGAGGGTTATTAAACAGTTTCTAAATTTCATGATTAGTGGATTAATGTTTCAAAACACTATTGGGATTCCTATTGTATGTTGAAAAAGGAAATTTACCTCACTTTGATATATGCATTTTTGAAGCTACTATAGTGGAAACACTTTGAGATTGGTTCATCATGTAAAGTTTTTAATTCTCACACTTGTGTTTTGAAAAGCTCTATTCTTAGAATCTCCAGTTTTAGCTTTATGAGTTTTTTGTTGAATTGTTAAGGAATTTAACTCATTGATCAACGTGAGAGATTAATAGCAGTATATAGGTTGTTGGGTAGGATTCAATTTTATTAAAATACTTGTTACAAAATATATACTATTTTTGAATGCATCTATTTGTGGCATGTGTGTGATTGGATGCATTTGTAAGACCCTATTGGGCATGTTTGCAATGCTAGACACTATACACTATTTGTTGTTTCCATAGTGGTTTAGCATTATAAGACCGATGTATGGGCAGTGCATTACGACATGATCACAAAAATTAATGTATTTTATTTACATTAACAAAATTGTCTTATAGTTGCATTGGTGATTTTTGTAGTGTTTGGTAGTTCACCACTTACAAGATGCAAGAGTGGGTAAATAGTTGTTAGATGTTGTGATTTTATTAGCAATTGTAGGATTCAGTGTAACTCATGTCTTTGTGTTAGGTATTTTTAAAGTTTGAGTTATGAATCATATTTTTCCATTTCTATCATATGCTATGATCTAGGTTCTGTACTTTGATGTGTTGCAGAGCATCATTAGTAGATTGCAGTAGAAACTAGACTTTTGGGGACCAAAAGCCTTCTTAGTGGGGAGGTGTGATCCGGAGGTCATTTTAGAAAATTTTTAAAATTAGACTAAGACTTGTACCATTTCATAGGGCTCATCGATAAATTTATAATGGTATGTGGAACTTAGGAAATAGAGCTCATTTGCTCCTTCTGAAATTGGTCAAAGTTTCAATCAAAGCAGGTCAACATGCAGTCAAAGCTAATCAATTAAAAAAATTAATTGCATTGGAACATTTATGAAATAGTTCCATGGTGTAGATATATTTTTAATATTTCCATCACATTTTGAATGGACCAAATCCAACTTCGTATTTAGAATTTATGGCAAGTCAAAGTTGTGGTCAAACTCGATAAAAGTGATGATGTGGTAATAAAGTGATGTGGCTGACTTGGCAATAAAGTGATGTGGCTGACATGGCAGTGAAATGACATGACACAACAAGTAAAAATTGACACATGGAAGGATCAAGTTTATTTGCATAAAAATTAAGGGGTTTAAAAATGGTAAAGGTTTTATTTTTAAAGCCTATCCCCACAAATGTGGGATTTTTTTTAAAAAAACATGTAAAACTGATGCTTATGTGGGATTATTTCCAAGTGCTAATGAAGCAAATGGATGATGTCAGCTAAACTTAGCCACTTTATTAATAATGGTTGCTTGGCAGTTAAAACACATTAGCCCAAGCTTTTAAACAACTAAGCCAATCCACCCATGATGAATGTGGGACAATGTTAAACCAAACATGTTAAGTTAAGCATTGAAGTTGTGGACTTACATTTTAGGGAGATTCAAAGCCTAACCTCTGTGGTAAAAGGATAAGAATCCAATAGATTGGGCCACTCATGAAAATACTATATAAACCTGTGAGGTTATATTTGTATACATAGAATTAGCAAACTATGTATTCAAATAAATAGACCAGTTTGCAATCATCACCATTTTTGAGGAATCTAGAGGCATTTTCAGCCTTTGGAGTAAACTAAAGATTTGTTCTACACTCTGAGATGATTATAGTGATATATTTATTTTATTTATTTGAGTTTTTAAGCCAATTTTTAAATCTTATAAGAGAGAATTTTTGATGAAGAACTTCAAGAATGTGAGATTGCTTTCACGATAGGAAGGTGAAAAGTTTGACTGAGAGTATTGAGACTTTTTGAAGGTCTATTTCCAAGTTTTATGCAATATTATAGGATCCATTATATGATTGTAAAGTTTTCCCTTGTACTTGTAATTTATGGAAATGGATGGGTTCATGTTTTAAGCGAACTCAAAAACGTAGCTCGTGTAGTGGGTGAACTCTGTTATCAATTTGGTTGTCATGAATACTTTTTGATTGTGTATTATTTTTATACATTTTGATTGATGTAGTTAAATATTAATTATTGAATTCAAATTGAATTAATTATGACAATTTAATGGATAATTATAACTTTGGGTTTAGAGATAGGTTAAATGGATAATGAATGAATTCATGAATTTTAATTCATTCCATTTTCAAATCCATTGTGATCAAACTTGATTAACACATTTTTAAAGGTAAAAAATTGTTGCAATTCCTTTGAATATTTTGGGAAAATGAGTGTTTGACAAAAGTATCCATTGTAAACTTTTTGCACATGGTAACAGTGTAGAGTTTATGGATCAACTGACAAAGTCTTAGATGGTATCACAGGTTGCAAGATATATACTTTCACTAATAGGTTCTCAAGATACCATCAAGTGGAGATTAAGGAGGAGGACAAGCCCAAAATGACCTTTATGATAGAATGGGGTTATTTCACATACAACGGGATGCCCTTTGGACTCAAGAATGCATCATTCATATTCTCCCAAGTGGTGATCACCACTTTTAAATACTTCATTCATATGTTCCTTTAAGTGTATTTAGATGACTAGACTATGTATCAATTAATGAAAGATCACTATGTCAACTTATGCCTAATGTTTGAGAGGTTCAGATAGTTGCATATATCCTTAAGCCTTAAGAAGTGTGTTTTTGCAACATTATTTGGCACTTTACTTGGGCACATCATTTGCAAGGATGGTTTTCTCATTGATCCAACAAACATCACCATCATCCTTCATCTCTAGACCCCATAAATGCAAAAAGACATTCATGACTTTCTTGGCCATTGTGGGTACTATAAGAAGTTTATAAGGAACTATGCCAAGATTGTAATGCTCTATAGGAGCTCTTGTAAAAGGATGACCCATTCTATTGGAGCATGACATAAAAAGATGTATTTGAGACCCTAGAGTTCAAATTTTCAAGTGCACTAATATTACAATTTCTTGACTAGATGACTCGATTCCATGTTCATGTCAATGCATATGGTACTAGAATTGGCACCATCCTAACACAACCAGGCAAAGGTAAAATAGATTATCCCATTTATTTCTCAAGTAGAAAAGTGACCAAGGTAGAATTAAACTACACTACAACTAAGTGCAAGGTGCTTTCCATGGTCTTCACCATACAAAAGTTTTGGCAGTATTTATTGGTGACCCCTTTCATCTTCTTCACTGTTCATGAGGCATTTAAGTACCCAATGAAAAAGCCCATTCTCCATGGATACATTTGTTTATGGATAGTTTTGTTTCAATAATTCTAGTTCTCTATGGTCATAAAACCTAGAAAACAAAACTTAGGCCCATATCATCTATCCTGCATCAACTCTAGTGATGCGATGGTGCCTATTGAATATGATATGCCTGACATGCAGTTTTATAGGGTCTAACACATATTAGAAGACTAGGTAGAGATCACTACATTTATGACATCTAAATTTATGCCCTAGACTATGATGACTAAGGAGAAGAAATAACTTGTAGTTTGTGATACCCCTTTTTAACTCATTGATAGGGAACTGTACAAATTAAGCCATGATAAGATCCTACACCGATGTGTCCTAGAGCACAAATGGGACTTAGTCTTACAAGAGGTGCATGATGGCATTGCTAGAGGACATTATGTTGGAGATGTTATGACTTGCAAGGTGATATAATTAGGCTTGTGGTGGCCAAGTCTATTCTAGGACACAAAAGAGTACACCAAAACATGTGACATTTACTAGTGCATAGGAAAGCCCAATCACTAAGATGAAATGCCTCTCATCCCCATTATTGTCTAGGTACCATTTTAAAAATGAGCCATTGTTGGGTCTATTACCCCCATTGTAAGGTACACAAACACATAATACATTATGGCATCCATAAATTACTTCACTAAGTGGGCTAAGGCAATGTTAACTAAAAATTGTATAACTGCAATGACAACAAGGTTTATCTGAAAGAACATTATTTGTTGCTATGGGTGCATACTTAGTTTGACCAGTGACCATGGTGTGCACTTTATATTGAAACCATTCAAATCTTACTAACTGAATACATGATGGCACATGATAAGTCAACACCTTATCATCCCCAAGTGAATAGAACCACTGAGATATTTAATAAGATACTAGGATTGTGTCTCATAAAGATATGTGACATTGGTCATAAGGATTGGGATGATCATGTGTCAATAGTGTTCTAGGCCTATCATACCATATATAAGCACCTGAATAAGGCTATACCATTTCAACTGGTATTTGGCACATAGGCCATTTTATCAATGGAGTTCATAGTGCCCTCATTGTGCATCATGCGTATTGGTTAACTAGATGACCATGAATGTTTGAGTGAATGCCTAGAGGAGTTAGAATAATTAGATAAAACATGTTTTCAATCAAGATGGATCTAATAGATAAAAATGTACACTAGAAGCTTTGACATGATAAGCACATCAAGCACAAGGTGTTTACTAAAGGTACATTGGATTTTTTATATGACTCTAAGTACCTTAAACACCTAGGCAAGTTACCGATTAGGTGAATAGGAACTTACGTCATCCAAAACATATTGTAGACTAGTACATGAAAGTTGTGCACATTATTAAGTGAAATGCTCCCTCGGTATTTCAATGATAATATATTAAAACCCCATAGTCACTAGGATGGCATTTTCACCTTGAGACAATAAATTCTCAGTCATAAGTTGATTGTTTTGTTGACCAGAATAAAAGTGGGTGCAAGCTAAACATTTCCTTATGTTTTGTGTTGTTTGTGTTAGGTGAATAAGCATGTACTTTTAGGCCCATAGAATAAATATTTTGGTGATTACATATATAAATATAATTGAGTGAGTTGAGCATGGATGTTTTCTAAGCACCTGAGGCTAGACACCTAAGTTTTTGGGTGTGTGAAGTTTTCCAAATTTAGAAATATCTGAGTACCAAGTTGATAAAGGGAGGTGCATGAGATGCTAGTACACAAAAAACTTAAATAATGAAGCACTGGAGGACCAATGTAAGAATTTATATGAGGTAGGGAAGGCCAAAACAAGAGTAGATGAAATCAACCAAAAAATGGAGGCACGCTTGGAAAGGAAGTGCAATATGAAGGAGAGATAGAACTGAGGAGGTTGAATCATGCACATGTTAAACATTATGCCCAAGGTTTCATAAGAAAGGTCAAGGTCGTGTCAATGTGAACAAAGTGTAGGAGAGAAATCATTGAGATCAATTAAACCCACCCAATGGTTGGTGAGAAGTGACTATTTGAATCACTGATCACTTCACCAAATACAACATTAAGAAAATTTAATGCGGTGAAGGTGGAGGCACACAAATATAAAATAAATGAGAATGCGGTGGTGGATTTTTATGGATTTCATGAATTTTAGTGGATTTCAATAAATTTGAGCACCACCATGCCATTACTCACTAACCATTAATAGGGTAGCTAAAATAAGGTATAAAGAGGTAAATGACACACTAGACTAGGTTACAAACCTTAAAAGAATTTGAACCCAAACATAGAGCTAAACATAGAGCTAAACTAGAGCCAAACCAGAGAAATGCCACCAAAAGTGAAAACCTAAGCATCTATAGCCCCAAGAAAAAATGATTGAACTAAGATAGAGATTGCATTCCATTTGGAAATAGAAAGGAGGTGAGTGGAGAGAGATTGAGAGAGAAACCAAGCAGTAGGAATTTTGGAGAACATCAAGGCTGCCATTATCTATGCATGAAGCTCAAGAGTTGAAGTCACAGTCATAGACCCTATGATTGTGAAGAAGTGTAAAGCAAGATTAAGGGATTTAGGAAGATTACCCAACCATGCTTTAACAATATCCAGTTCTAAATAGGGAATAAATAATTAAATTTAAGACTACCATAAAAATAGAAAGATGCCAAGAGGGTGAAAATAATAAAATAAGTAGCAGCTATGAAGAAAGAGGCATAGTTGGTAGAAGGTGTTAGTGTTGTAGTGGCAGACCTAGAAATAAGAGCAAAGCTTACATATAGAGAAATTAAGTTCCCCATGAGGTCATAGTGGGGGAGACATGGGTATCATTAATGCACACATTTATATTAAAGGAGTACAAACATCAAACATCAAGTAACTCATAAGAACTCAACCAATATTATATGGTTGATATAGGGAGGAAGACCAAGATGGACATGACACTCTTTGATGTCTCCGTCCAAGAAAAGCTATTAACTACTAACACAACCTAGTTGTATGAGTTGCCAAGTTTTGGAATGCTAGAGGAATTGGTGTAATTCTTCCTCTCACGCATCCATATTCATCACTTTTATTTCCTATGGAGGCACAGGTGGATCTTACCATGCCTCATCAATAGGATCACATGACTCCCAAGTGTAGGGATCGATATCTACCAAATTATGGAGGTGGAGAGGTTTGTGAATATTTTGGGCTATTACAAGGTAGGGTTCACTTTCTTGATCAAAGACATTCAAGACCTTGGTATGAGGGCAATGGACTGCCTTGTTAGCTCTACAATTTTCCCTAGTGACCATTGGTCTGACATAAACAAGACTTACTTATGCATCACTCACTATATGGTCCAAGGGGAAAGATCAACATCTCCATGTTTATTGTAGAGGAGATTGTTAAAAATGTACTGGAGTGCCATAAGGTGCATAGACCATTAGGTGGGGGTCCATATTGATATTGATTATGATGGAGATCGGCATGCCTAATGGTGATGATGATAACCTTTGGGTGTTCCTGCTACATAATGAATCCCCAACACTAAAGTATTAAGACTTCATCTGCCCACCCAACTTCTCTAAAAATTACAAGAAGAGAGTATATGAGTGATGTGACTAGTACATTGAGGCATTTGGGATTGAATTATGCATCCAAAAGGAGCTCTACCAACACATGGTAGGAATTATGACCTTCATTATTATGCAAAATTTATATGTAGTGCACCTAGCACTCACAGACAAAAACCTATTTGGTTGGCTAAATATGCCTTATTCATTTTCTGCCAAATATTTCATGATGATGCTAAGGAGGATTCCCAATGCACAATAATTAGATATCCTAGTGAAGATCATGGATCAAGAATGGAATAGGTTGATGTGCTATTATGTGTGCCCAAGATTAAAGGCTGTTAAGGATGAGGAAGATGACTCTGACTGAATGAACCTCCATCCCCTCCAAAAGGAAATTATAACTGGGTACATCTTCAATCTATATTATGAGATGAAGCCACGTAAGAAGGGCACCATTATAGAAAAAGATGATGATCTCCCCTATTGATTGGTGATGAAGGGAAGTGAACATCAAATATGCAAGGGAACACCCCTATAATAAGTGAGGAGAGACACTTAAGGAGATTGAGGAGCACATCAAGTTGAAGATTGCCTCTAGAGAACAAGATACACCTCTAGATCCAAAGAAAGTATAACCTTCACGCCAGAGATTGCTTCCTCTAACAAGAAGCAAAAAAATAAGTTTAAGGGACCCATTATGCTCCCAACAATAACTCTAGTAGAAATGGAAAAGGAAGAGACCCTTATGTGCGAGATGGAGGAAGAAGGAATAGGGACCTACATCATGTAGTTCAAAGAAAAAGAGGATCCAAGTGCCAAATATGTATAGGAGGCCCTCCAAATTGGCACAACCACCATGATTGAAGAAGCAAAGGAGATGGAAAGATACTCATCTAATGAGGAACCCTATATAATACCTCCACAAACATAAAGGAGAAAATAAAGGCATGGAAGAAAATGGGGTTGAGTGAGGTAGATATTGAGAAGGTGCTAGTGAGTGAAGAGAATCTCAAACTATCCTAGGAAAAATTAGAGGTTGAGAAGAAAAGGGAATGAAAGAAAATGGGCCATAATGAGGAAGAAATTGAGGTGGTCCTAGCATTTGAAAAGAAACACAGACGTGTAAAGGAAAAGGAAGTGATTAAGGTAGAGAAGGCCAAGAAGGTTCCTACAAGTGTGGGACCAACCATTTAAGTATCCAAGAAAGTACCCAACACCCCCACCAACTAGGTAGAATAAGTTTCACAAAAGGCATGCCCTAGTCGTGAAGGGGCACCTAAATAAAAAAAGGCAATACTGGCACCTGAAAATAGAAAGTAGAGATAGCTAAGGAACCATAGTAGTAACAAGGTGATTTTGGTGCTGAGAGTATTACACTAAAGGTGAACATTGACAAACCCTAGGAGGAATAAGTAGATGAAGGGGAAAAGTTTGAGGAAAACCCCCTTAAAGAATAAGATGAGTCTTCTGAGGAAAACATTGATGAAAGCGGTGGTGCTAGTGAAGGGGAGAAAGATAAAATAAAGATGACCATCATCGAGAATGATGACATGAAACTAAGAATAAGGGAAAGGATGAAAAAGGGATTGGAGGATGAGGACCTATACATGTTTGACACCATGCCACCCAAGCCACCACTACTAGGATGCACAAATAACTTGTGTTTGTATTTGTTCATTACATTGATGAACCTCATTTTGAGGTCCCTAAAGTGGCTATTTTGGGAATAGAAGAAACTAAGGAAGGACATGACTCCATCATCATAAACCCTCATGTCATGAACCTAGTATAATATATAAATGTGCTTATTAGGATGGCCACTGAGGTTATGCATCACAATATAATCAATGATGGTAGGGCAAAAAAATGGAAAAAACTCTACAAAGAAGTTGGAGATGAAGTGCAAGCCACAAAATTTAAGATGTAGTAGATATGTGAGCACATAGAACTAGCTAAACCATCCTTCTTGGTTAGCATCGATAATTAAAACCTCTTAGAGGTTGATAAGATCTATGTTCTAGTAGATCAGATCTTCCTAAGGATGAAACTTAAACTGTGTATAAAGAATAAGAAGGTCCCTACACTGTGCTCTAAAAAGAGCTTGCTACTAAGCTCAAAGAGGTAGAATAATTATTTGAAAAGCTAAAGGAGGGAAAATATGCAATTTATCCTATCTTCTTGAGTTTCTCCAACCAAGCATCAGTCATAGACACATGCCTCAAGCAAGTAAAGGAGGAGAAGAAGAAGTTGATATTGTAGGTGTACTCTACGATTAGGTTGGAAAGAACATAGATCATAAGGAGTGTTACTATGCTAAACACCAGGATAAAGGATCAAGAACATAACCTATAAGTATTCTTCTGTGCTTTACAGACTAAGGCCTATGAGCAAGGAGTAATCCTGGATGGGAGTATGGTAAAGGCCAAGGAAAATCTATAGGCCTTCAAAAAGGATCTAGACAAGACCGATGTGTTTGTGCTTAGTGTGACATACACCAAAATAGACAATTCTATTGAAGAAATTAAGCTCACCATAAAGGGTTTTGAGGACTTTAATGTTGAGATTAAGGAGAGCATGCCCAAGTTCTGTGCACCAAATACTTTGGTATCCTAGTTTGAGGATAGACTAAAAGTTTTGAATGGGGTAATTTTGGGCCCCTTATTTTAGTATGTAAGGATTCACACTAGCATGATAGAAACATCAGTGTGAGGCTTCATTTTGAGTGATGATGGATTTTTGGCATCCTAGTACCAGTTGAAGGAATCAACACAGATCTTGTGCTAGCAAGCAAGTGGCTAACCAATTTCAAAATTTCTAGGGCATCTTCCAAGATTGGGTGATACGTGGCAGGTATAACATGAAATTTGCAAGGTAATGGAGCTAGTAGAATGATTAAAAAGGATTTAAATTGACACTTTGCATGCGTACTCCACCCTGACAGAGATTTTATTAAAAAACTATAAAAGGAGCTCGAGCTAGGTTATCAAAGGACATAAACTTAATGAAATAAAGATCTAGAGAATTAGAATTAGTTCTATATGTTTTTTAATGATCTCCATTAGACTTATGACTATCTCAAATGCCATGAAGGCCCTATTTGTATATACCCAAGCTTGCCTGTGAGCCTCTGGGCCATTAAGTACTTTGAGTTAAGCATGTATTTAAACTCTATTCTATATTTGAGCTTGGTTAATGATAAAGAAGAGTTGTAGTAAATAAAACATCTAGTTTATGCATCTTTGGTATTGTTAGTTAAATGTTAAATTAATGTAATGGATGTAATTTTATAGTTTAATTTCTATTATGATAAGTAAAGTTCAAGCAATCTTCTGGTTCATGACGTTAATGATTTACCTTTAATAGATGATGAAATCATCTATAACTTGTAGAAAAAGACCAAGTATATAAATTCCATGCACTAAGTGTTCCTACCTTTGTTAGAAGCATGATCATAGAATGATTATTCCAAGTTAAAGCATCCCATTAACCCTTCAAGTGTTGATATGATGCTACACTTATCTTAATGGAGGCTTTCACCCTTAGGAATCTTGAACAAATACACCTAAAGACTTGCACCTATAGACCACTAGGCTTATCCCCTAAAAATATTGTGCCTATGATTCTATTTGAAACCCTCTTTAAATTTATCAAGTCTTATATTTGATGACTTGGCATAACTAGCCCAACGTGGGCCCCATTTATTTCTATGTTATGCTTCAAGTGAGCACATAAGGCCTATGCCTTATGTAAAATGATGCCAGTGCAACCGAGTGTAAAATTTTGAGCATAAAGGGGAAACCCCATGTTTGTGCCTAGTTTTGATGAGTCCATAATTGACTTAGACAAATCTTAAAGTACCACTAAATTTTCTACAACACTATGCACCCCTTAAAATTTCCAAAAAGGCATGCATTTATAGATCAAAGGAGAAGAGAGAGAAGAAAAGAAGTCCAAGAGTCACCAAGCCAAGTGTAAATCTATAAGAACTAGTAAAAAAACAAGTGAATGAGTTGGAAAAGAGGTCAGGAAGTCCTCTTATATAGATGTCCATCACAAACATGTCATTCTTTGTCAAAGTGGTGTAAAGACTCTTCACCGTCCTCTTTCAAATTACCATGATGATGAAGACTTCCATTGACTATTTGAATCTATCATAGGGGTTTTAGACACATTAACACTATCATGAAAAGGTGAAATCTTGATGGTAATATTCCTCATTGATCTCCCTAGCTGATGGTCTCTTTATTGACACTTGTGCTCACTCAGTAACAGTCACTCATTAACCTTCTTCAGTTTGTCTTCATACTTGTCAACTAGATGGATTTTAGTTGTTCATGAAGATGACTTGTAGAGATATCAAGACACTTTTTGGATACATCTTTGTCCTCTGGTCTATTAATACACCTTCAAATCTTCATTGTCACACTTGTCACTTTCCACACTAGGTAGTCATGTCCATTCTCACTATGTTAGCTTAGGCTACCTAAAGTGATAGGTCTAAAAAAATATTTTACTTCTTTACTAGAGTGATAAATGGAAATTATAGGTTAGAACAAGTCTCTAAGGACCTCTTATAATGATTGTCATCCAATAATTCTCCTCTACACCTATATAAAACATCAAAACATGTAGAAAACCTCATGTTAGCTCTATCCGTATAGAATGTAGTATAGATAAAATGAGCATCAAGGAGCCTATGAGAGTATTAAATATTTTTATATCACTTAACTAAGCACTTGACCACATTTGGATACAAAATTCCTCATATATTCACCATCAGGTCAGAATGAGGGTTTTAGGAGGGTTTTTAGTGTCTTAAACCATTAAGGATTGTTCATGAAATTCTAAATTTGAAACCTCAAAAAAATTACATTAAGAGAATTCTAGGGACCCTATTCAACAACTCCTAACTCATTGGAGTCTCATGCATAGTTTCCATACTAGTGTGAGTGTAGGAAATTTGCCCTCAAGCTTATGCAACATATTCTGAGTAGGATTGCAAAGGAATTAGGATTAAATGATTAACCTAGTGATATTACATGCAAAACAAAGGTTTTAACATGTCTTCAACCTCCACCTAAATGTTATCAAAGTTAAAAAGGGAGTTCATGTGGTCAATTGAATGGAGTTGGGTGTCATTAGGGTACATTCCTAATTCTAAGCCTAAAGACCTAGATTGAGTATGACAATATGTGACCACCTATAAGTAATCCAATGATTTTAGGATATCATTTACCTATTTTCACCTCTAATGATATTGTATATACCATCTTAAGCTTAGTTTAAGGCTTCTCCTTCATCATTTCAACATTCTTATGTCATGTCTACAAATTATGCCATTCATGGAGTGCATCTGTCTGAGATAGAACAAAAGTCATATCCCCTATTCCTATAACTAAACTAAACCTGTGAGGAGTTATTTTATATCATGTTGACCATTTGCACAAAATATTAGAGCTGATTCATGCTTATTTAGCATTATAAACCTTAAACTCTCAAAGATTGGTTACTAGGACTGTTTGTGCAAGATTTAGTTGAATGTGTGTAGAGTTTCAAAACATAGTCCTTTGCCTTATTATTTTCCTATGCTTTAATGTCCCAAATAATGTGATACATCATTGTGTGGATGTTTTCAACATAATCATCCAATTCCTTTATTGCCAACGAAATAGACTTACATCTTACCTTGGTTTAGATTAGGTTACAAACTATGTCAATTGTAGGTATGCATTGAATAGACGTCAAAAGGATGTTGTAGGTTTTTAAGCATGTTTTAGTACTATGTCTATCTCTTTTGACTTCCTATAAGGTTATCAAAATAATCCCATACCTAGTAATCCTTTTCCTACTTTGACATCATTCATCATCTGTTGTCACTAATGCACTATAAGTCCATAGTCATGCTGTAGATGTTATCCAAGAGATGTGAAATTGTTGTAGATGCCTATGCATGTTTGAACATTATATTTCATGTCTTCCATCTTCCCCTAAGGTAAATAAAGATAATCACACATGTAGATTAACACACTTATGTATTATAACCAAATCTTCACTCTACTTATAATCCACTATAGGTCTATATTGCACGCTATAGGTTTATTTAGGCTAAAGAGCACAATGCTTACTCAATACATATAGTGAAAAATTTGACTGAGTGAAATCCCACTCAATCATCTTCTTCCTTAACCTAACCATCATATTCTTGTGCCTATACATTTCACCTAGGATTATGCTACTATCATGAACCATTAGACTTACTTCAACCTCAATAATCTTCACCAATAGTTCATGAAAGTGTGATGTGGGATCCCTTTTTGAAGACGTTAAGGTAACTTAGCCCTTTATCATATTTTATTACTTACACCTACAGACCTTATTTTAACTAGTATATGATTATTAGTATGACTCCATATGACTTGAGAAACATCATTCACATCATGGAATGAATGCAACCAGTCCTTTGGGGTCTTAAATGATTCTTCCATAGTCTATACATGCTTAGAAATGACTGTGTCTGACTGCATACAACTTAGTTCTAATCATTATTTGTTCACACTTTGAGAATCTCATTCCTCACAACCTTGAGACCTTCCATGGTTTGAATAGAGATAAACATAGGTGTATTATACTACTTTGGAACCATTGAATGAGAACAAAACACTATAGTTAGTGAAACAAAATTTGCAGATTTCAATGGTAGTTACTTCCAATATAATGAAGATGATGCTGACTATCTTATCATTCTCTAAATATGCAAAAAAACTTGGAAAAATTATGGAAATGAATAACATGCTTTGTTAACACACATAAAAGTTATAAACATTAGATTGAACAAATAATTGAGAAAACTTGCAAGTGTTGGGAATATGAAAACAATTTTGAGTCACCATCATTCCTAAATATGGTTCATGAAGTATACTACCTCAATCTACAAAATATGACCATGGGGTTGAAGGCCATGAAGAGTAAAAACTTTCACCAAAATCATTCTCCCTAAATTTTCCTATCCTGTCTGTATAGAAGAGAAACTAGTTGACTAACCTTAGCTTGTCGAGAGAGTCATAGAATAAATGAACCAATTTTGCTCAAATTAAAGACTGTAAAAGTAGACTAAAATTGG
This sequence comes from Torreya grandis, assembly GCA_037957365.1. Taxonomy (NCBI): domain Eukaryota; kingdom Viridiplantae; phylum Streptophyta; class Pinopsida; order Cupressales; family Taxaceae; genus Torreya; species Torreya grandis. The sequence continues at coordinate 2,985,134 of JARHVA010000538.1, read as the reverse complement.
AGATGAGATATGGGGATATAAGGGTCACTCCTAGATCTACCACACATGCCATACTAGTGTACAATTTTATACAACTATTATCACATAGGATAACACTTATCTTGATTTTATAGCTTGTTGTGCAAGTGCCTACTAATACAATGGAAAAACCTCCAAAGCCATAGGACCTTGGTAATTTAAGGTTAATCTCTAGAGAAAGTAGGATTCCTTTCACTAAAATTTGATGTAAACTGATAAAATACTAGTTTTGTGGAAATCTTGCTCTTAAGTACTCTTTGATCCTAAAATAGGGTTTTGATAGGGGAAAGGGTTAAAGAATTGAAATTTGCAAAAAAATTGAAAATATGGTGATTGCACCAAATATTTTATAGTGGATGTAGATGCTTTCTTGACAAACATAATAGAGTAGAAACTAAATTGAATTTATTTTTAATTACAGACTTATGCAAATTTGGAAATCAGAGGTAGTATTTTAACTATTCTTCAAAAAAGGGAAAAGGATATTTATTCCAAACAATATTATCAAGAGGGTAAAATACCACAAATGACTTTTCTTGAGACTAAAATAAAATAAAGAGCTTCCACAAAAAATCAAATAACTTTGCACAACATAGAGATTCCAAAGATAAGAAAGGCAAATCTTCATACAAAAAGAGGTGAATTCCTCTATTTTTGGCATTTTAGACTTGTGGAATAGCTAGAACGTAGCATGCACAAGCTAGGCATGATCTTAGGCATAACATGGCATGGATGGGACTGAATATCTTCATGCAAGGCATCTCCATCTAATAGTGACTAAAAATAACTCTTTATGTAAGAAGCAACATCCAAAATAGAACTTGACTTTTCTAAATAAAAGATAACATTGAAAATTTATTTCAAATTTATTTTCATGCAAATCCTTGCGTGCAAAATCTAAAGTGATACTTTTAGAACATCTAACTCTTTATCACTTTTTGGTAAAAAGGAACCTTGCAATTTACACTTCATGAATTTGTGCCCTTTTTAATAATTCACATTAATCAAAATAGAAAGTACAATTTGCACTTGTGCTATTTGCAACTTCCACATTCAAAAAATATATATTGTAAACATATGTCTTTATCTTTCTCAAAAGAGTTATAAAAATTAAAGATGTACTTTTGAAATTACAATTTGAAATGTCTTTGAATTGAAATTACACATGATAGTAACATTTGAAAATATTTAAAAGAGGGAAAATTAATTGATGTCTAGAATCTCTTCAGCTTTCTTATCATTCTCTGCCCATAAATTCTCTATGTATGTATCAAAGGCCTTGAATATTTCCTATATTTGTTCTACATCTAGCCCATAAGAATAAATGTTAGAGGGTACATAATTTGACTGTACATCAAACAATTCCCATCTGAAGTTCCTTATACCTTATATTTTAGTTCTCATCTGATCAATTGGCTTCTCATATTTGATGAACCTATGAATTGAACTTAAGACAAAGACCGTGTCTTTCATAGACTCCTCAAATATTAGCTTAAAATGATTATAAACCTATTCTACTTGAATGATATTATTGGAATCATCCATTAGTTGGCATGACATTAAATTTATCATATCATCAATCTCATATAACACATCAATAGCCTTGTCAATAGCCTCCTTGGCTCGCTACATAGACTATGTCAGTGTGCTTATCTAAAATTGAGCAGCCTTATGTAGTTCTTCATATTAAGCATCATATTTTGATATTTTATAAACAACAAGGGTATTTGCGTCAATTAATTTTGTGGCTGTTAATTTGGGATAATACATATTTAAGAGCTAAATTTCTCCTTCATAGTTGTTAATTTGCTCCTTCAAAATCTCTTTCCTCTCCATGATAACTCCATAATGCTCCATCATGGCTACAAGAATTCTATTAAATTTTGTAATCAATTCTTCAAACCATTCTTTCTTAGCCCTTTCCATGTGAGCAATATCTCATACAAAATCAATTATAGCTTGATCTGGACTGATTGGCTGCACTACCTATAGTTGTTGTGATGTTTCACTGAGATTTATGAATTGATTGAGTGCTTTGGTCAACTGATCAACCTTCCTTTTAAGATCATCTTGGTGGATTTATCATGATCAATTCTCTAGAAGAGAGAGTTGATACCTATCTTCACATCGTGCTTGAGTCCCTCTCTTATCTATCGACTAAGATGTATATGAGAAACTTGATAATCTACCACCATAAGGTCCTCTTTTGATTTATCTAGTGGGGGAACTATAATATCAACATACCTCTCTCCATTATCATTAATGAATGTCCTTAATAGGGTCCTAGCAGTGGGTTTTGACTTCTTATTGACTTATGACATGTCGAAGTCCAAAGTGCTAGATTAATCATTATTTTTTACTTTTTACCCATAAATTGGGATAACCAGCTAGGGGTAGACTTCTATTGATCTTGCACGATCACCAAATAATCTACAAATGATGTAGCTACACTAACTGATACTATGACTAAGGGAGACTCCTGTGAAGATGATACTAGTGTTTACTCAGGAGGTGCCTATGAGGGTCCACCCTCACCAATAGTTTACAAGCCAATATCTATACCAAGTGTCTAAATTACTCTAGCCTCAAATGATGATATGGATGAAATAGTAGAAATGGGGGAAGTGGAAGTAATGGGAGAAACTATGCCTAATGGGGGAGTGGAAGATGGAACAAACATAAAGGTTGTAAATTTAAGAACTGGTGGAAGGGTGGAAGCCAAAGAATTGACTGTCATTTACATGTGTAGAACCACTCAGGGTTGGCAAAGTGAAAATGGTGGGTTGAGATGAAGGGGAAATCATACTTACCCTAAGGGTTTAGGTGGCCTATGGAATCATAGTCAAGATGACTATCTCTGAGGCAATGCACTATTAGGTGGTGTTAGGAATTAATGGTGATAAAATGGAAGGAATTGTAAATGGAATGGAAAGTGAGAGTGGATCAAATAGGGAAGGTAAAGTTAGAGGAAAGGAAAGTGAAGTGGAAACTTGAACTTCCACTATAGGGGGAACCTAAGTGTTCACTTGACTTATTTGTGCTAATTAAACTTGGCTTATTGAGGTGAGTGGAGTGGTAGATGAAGTGGGGACATATGGAGGGGTTGACACTAGAGGTGAAGGAGCCAAAACTTGTGGAGCAATGGAGCTTGAGATGTTTGAGGAATAGAGACAACTAATCGAGGTGTTAAAACCTCCTATATAATATCTTTAGGATAAGGGGGAGTAATGGAAGTAAGAGCCAATGATATAGGATCTAAAGTTGTAGATACCTATGCTACTATTATATCTTCTATTGAAAGGTCAATAGGTTCATTGGTAGATTCTCCTTGTTTGTAGATTCCCCCTTTCTTTCCTTTGTCTTAGTCTTATTCTTTGGCTCCTCTAAAGGTTCCTTAGGACCCTCCTCTAATGAAGAAATACCTTCTACTTTGAGCTTTAAAAGCTTCTCCTTAATCCCTATGGTTTTTCTTGTGATTTACAATCCCTTGCTCCTTAGCCAATTGACAGTTTTGTTGATCACTGGAGCTATTCTATCAAATAATGAGAAAGATTTAGGAACTAACCACCTTATTAGTGGTAAAGGCTTGACAATAATCTATGTGAGTTAGATGGGATTTACTCTAGAATTATCATTCACCAAGTCATCAAGGACTGGTACCAGATCATAGTCCTTTATTTGTTGTAGGGACATCCTAGAATAGTCCCTTATTCTGACCATTTCTTCATCATCATAGTCTTCCTAGAAATCCTCATAATATGGCACATGTTCATATGTTACCAAATCTAGTGCAGTAGTGACCTTACCATATGGGTCATAGTAAGGTCTAGATTTTAGGTCCTTAATGTTACTTGGCACATCTCTACCTCTATAATTCTAGCTTTCAAAATAGATTGGCATATATAACAACCAATAAAAATAGGGAACCATATCCCTACCTTGTGTCTATCTGAAATGAGTTTATATCTATCCACCATCTTCTTAAAAAACTCTAGTAATACCCATTTATCACTTACATATCAAGGAAGTGTGTAAGGATAACTATTGAATACAACTTCTCAAATGTATTAATATGTGGAGAACTGTATAAAGAAGGAAACCCATTTAGTAATCTCATGTTTTGCTATTTAGGAGAACCTTATCTTCCCCAACTCTTGATCAAACATGATGATGATGCTGTAAATGAAAGCATCATTAACTCTCCTAAATTTATGTCTACTAGCATATAACATGAGATCACGGTAGTAGTTATACACTTTGATTATCTCTTCAAGAATTGTATTTAGGCCTAGGAACAATCTTCCCTTGACCAAGATATATACAATGTAATATGTCATATAAAACTTATTGCTCATTTATACCTCCACCAATTGGTTATGGAGGGAATCAATTACTAGTTAAGCCCAATGTATCTACCATTTATTCTCTCTGATGGTCCAGATATACTAGTATATTCAATCTGATAACACTTGGCATCAAGATTTCCAGTGACTCTGTGTAGCAATGTTATAATGTCTCCCACTTCCTCTATAAAATCAGGCCTATACATAGTCTTGGGCAATCTAGTGGAGGAATGATTAGGAGTTTTGAACCATTATTTGTTGATAATTTTTTGACATCCCTCTTTATTCTCATAATAAAACTATGTATATGTTTACAAAGTTATATCCAAATAACTCTCAAACTCAGGGATGATAAACACTGTGTTGATGAAGTCAGGATCAAGATCTAGAACTTTCTTCCCTTTTTCAGTGAATACTTGTCTCCTATCAAGGTCATAATGTTGAGACATTGTGAGGATCAAATCAAGGATTTAAATAGAATGAGGAAAGGATACAACTTGTGGTAAACTAGAGTCATAGATACTCTAGATCTAGTCACTTTTAAAATCTGCACCTATCCTAGCCCATAAATTTCCTAGGTCAATGTGACCTAAATCTATATCTATTATCTATTTTATATTGGATTATAAGCAAGAATTCACTTTAGGGCCCTTAGATTTGAACTTTATTTCCTTGGGAGGCATGTAAACTAAAGTTACTGCTTTTAAGAAACCAAATGTGAAAGTTGGTAGAACCTACAGGTGTCTGAAACACTTGTTTTGTATGGTAGAACCTAGGGGCGCATGAAGCACATTGGGTATCCATGGTACTTAAAGGATGTTAAGTATTTGGTAGAGGTGGTACATGCTTGGAGTAGGTCCACTCTCCTTAGTGTACTATAAGTTTTTAGGGTTTGAAGGTGCTTGAGGCACAAGAGATCTCTGATGGAAGTGGGAGGTGCTCGGAGCAGGTCCACTCTCCATGGTGCTAAAAGTCTTGTAGGCTTATCAAATGTTCAAGGCATGTCTAGTGTCCATGGGGATGTTGGGGGAATATATATGGAATATTCATTGTTTTTTTTGAATTTGGAGGTATATGCTTAGAATATTCACTTTGAGGAAGCCCTCAATTTAAACATAAAATCTTTGAAGGGAAAACTAGGGTTATCTTCTGGGTAAGATCTTTTGGGGAATGAACTTGTTAACCCTAGAAACAACCCTAAAGAATTGAATACAAACCTATTGATAAAAAAAACAAGCAACAAAGTACCAATTTAGGGTAGGTTATCCTAAAATAACGCTAAAAACAAAGTAACAAGAATTTTTATGCAAGACTAAAACTTTTTATGGAAAAGGAAAATAATTTAGAAAACATTTAGAATTTACAAGAATTTATGTGTGAAAATCAAGGGAAATACCATGAAAATGATGTGGCAATTGGAATGTAGACGTGGCTTGGTACTTGGTTCAACATGACTTGAGGTTCAAAATCATGACACAAATGGCTAGAACTTGAAGATCACAATTAGTAAATAATAATGATAATGAAAAAACCATAATTACTTAGCTTTTATAGAAAAAATCCTATAATAAATGTGAGTTTAGGTGGTTGGTGGTAGAGGTTGGACTTGTTTGAAGTAAGTCCACTCTTTATAGGGAAATTAGACTTGGTGAGAAGTAAGACTTAATGTGCACTTTGCATGTTTGAAAATGTGCAATGTGCACTTTAGGTTATATATTCTATAGGAGGAGACTTGGTGAGTTGGTGGAAGTTGGACCTTCTTGAAGTAGGTCCACTCTTCATAGATGAGATGGTAGGTTTTGGTAGAAGGCAGAACCCACAAGGCACTTTGCACATTTGGAATGTGTAAAGTGCACTTAGGTGTTATGAATTGGTAAATGTTTGACAAAAGGTGGAGAATGTGGTACACTTTACAATTTTTCAAATGTGCAATGTGCACTTCAAGTTTCACATTCTATGGAGGGGGATTATTAAGGTTTGGTAGGATCGGGAGCCTGTCATGCACTTTGCATGTTGTGAAAATGTGTAAAGTGCATTCCAAGTTCTATATTCCATCAGATTGGGTACATGGTGAGATCTGGGGCTTGTCATGTATTTTACACATTCGAAAATATGCAAAGTGCATGGTGAGTTTTGGATTCTATGGTTTTTGGGTTTTGGTGCTTCGCGAGATTTGAAACCCATGAAGTAATTTGTATAAGTGTAAATTGCATCTAGAGTCCAAGATTTCACAATTTTAGGGAAATATGAGGTTTCTAAGGATTTAGGTTTTTTTTCCAAAAAAATAAAGGGGGTCTCTTTTAGGGTGTTAAATGTAATGAGATTTTTGGGACCCTTTTTGTGACTTGATAGTGTTAATGCAGATATGGATATAACTCATTTAGGATCTATTTTAAGACCTTTCTTTGACACTATGTGTCCTAGTAGCTTACCCTCATGTACTATGAACACACACTTCTTTAGGTTAAGGGAAACATCAAATTTTCTATGCCTTTCAAAAATCTTTCTCAGGTGATGTTGATGTGCACAACCATGCTTTGAGTAGACTATAATATCATCTAGATATACTAAAATTATATCATTTATCAGACCCTTAACTGCCATATCCATGGCTCTCTGAAAAGTCATGCTTATGTTTGTCAGACCAAATGGTATTTTTTTATATCCATACATGCCCCATTCGGTGCTGAAGGCAGTTTTAAATTGATCTATTTTCTATATTAGGATTTGTTTATAACCTAAATAAACATTTAGAAGAGAGAATATTTTAGATCCTAATAACATCTATAGAATTTTTTCCATAGGGGGAAGGGGCTAATGATCTTTCAATGATGCTTTGTTTAGGTCCTCAAAGTCCATGCATAGTTGGATTTCACCATTTTTATTTTTGACAAGGACAAAATTTTCTACCCAAGATGAGTATTTGATCAAAAATATTATATTAGCTTCTATCAACTTAGAGAGCTCATTTTTCATCAAGGGTTCAATATTAGGATTGATGGGTCTCTATTTTTGCCTGATAGGTTTTATATTTGGATCTAGTTCTATAATGTGCTATGCTAAACTTGGATCAAATAATCTTAAGTTATGATAACTCCAAGTGAAGTTATCATCAAAATATTTATATAATTTAAAAAAATCATGATTTTATGAAATATTTCATACCTTTTCTATCTTGAAAAATTTCTCTTATAAGATTATGACTGGTTCACAAATTTTTCATTGACTATAATGTTCTTCTTCTCACCTTTCAGCTATTCATCCAAATTAAATATGTTTTCTAGTGTAACAAGACCCATGGTAAACTTGTTCATTTTTTGATGAATAATCGAATCACCATACTAGTTTTGTAGCCTTGGCTAGTTCCTTTTTAAAAACTCAACCTCTTCTCTCAAAAAATTTAAAATCTACTTATCACTATCAAAGATTTGCCAATTAGTTGCATGATTAGGGATAGAAGCCCTTACAATTAGCCTCACATGCTGGTTATTCTTCTTTATTTTGACTGATAGGTTATATTGGGACCCCATCAAGGCCATGCAGTTAACATCTTTATGATATGCCCTTGGTATTGCTTGAATGTTCAAAGCGATGAAATCTTCCAACATGTCCCAAACCCTATGTTTGTAACACCTTAACAAATTATGTTTGGTTACAATTTTTGATCTAACTTGGTGAATGATGAGCTCACTATCACCAAATATCTACAAAATCTTGATTCCTCTATCTTTGGTGAATTGAAGGCCTTAAATCAGGGCTTTGTATTTAGATACATTGTTAGTATAGCTGAATTAAAGTCTAAATGAGTAGAAGTATCTTTCTCTCTTCGACAAAATCATTACAATTCTTAAATTTGAATCATTTTTTCTTCTTGAACCATCAAAATATAACTACCACATCCTTTGAAGATTTTTAGCTAGTTTGACTAAATTTAGGATAATTGCATCTTTCTCATGAATGAAATATGTCCCTAACCCTATTTCTTGTATATAGTCATAAGGATAAAATTGTAGGGCTGATCCCTTCTCATCCAAATGAGCATCTAGAATTTATTCTATAGGTGTTGCATTTTCTTGGTCTATTTCTTCTTCCTCTTGATCTTGCAATGTATAGTTCATTTCTTCAAGAGGAATAAGATTGTATAGATCTATTTAAATCTTTTGCAATTGGCTCAGCTCTTATTTTTATTGTAGTTCCATATCTTATTCTAAGTAGCATGTTATACCAATCTAAAGATAGATATCCTCCCATCATTGTAGTAAAATCTCTTGAAAGATAAATGACAAAGTAGAGGGGAATATCTATGACTGAAATATCTTGAGTAATTGATAGGCTTGGGAAAGCATGAATAGTGAGGTTTAATCCTTTTATAATTCCTACTATTTAAATAATAGTCCCATCTAGTTTCACTACTCCCTTATTAATAAGTGTGTATTTTATTCCCAAAGCATCAACTATTTTCTTGGGCATTACAGAACTACTAGCTCCTAAATCCATCATGTAATTATGTACCAGATACTTTCCTATTATAAGAGAAAGATAAAAGGGAGGAGGCTTATCATTTTTGTCTATTTTACTATAAGCCTGAGGCTGACATAAATTTATTATAGGTTTAGGTCCCTTGGCTAGAACCTTTTCTGATATTTGGAAATTCTTCAGAGCCTCCTATAGCAAGTCCCTTTGTGCTGGTATAGATAGTGCTTCTCACACGGTGACATTCAGATTAGCCTTCTTCATTTAATCAACTATTATAAAAGGGATATTACCAACCTTTTTAGTGTTTTTTTAGGGTTTGCATCCTCTTTTACAAGATTTAGAGTGGGAAATTTCACTTTGAATTGATTTATAGGTATAAAGGGTGGCCTTTGTACTATGTTGCTCTTTATTGGTTCTGCTGCTGCTTTAGAAGTTAAAGCTTGGTCTACCCTAGGGGCTGATCATATTATATTGATATTTGATTGGAATGTGTATTATCTTCTAAAAGGATTTTGACATTAAAAAATGCTTCATCTTGGCCTATCCCCTTGAAATCATCCTCCTACCATTTGAGATTGATTGGTTGTTTACATGATGTTCATTTATTGAACTACGCGTGCAAGAAGTTGAGTTGTATCAATAGGTGGATTGGAAAGTGGGGTATTATTGTTGATATGAAGAGGATTATTAGTGTTGGTGGGAGGGGGATTATTTTTAGGTGGAGGATCCCCAACATTGGTATTGGGAGGAGGATTAGGATGAATGACCTCAACTATATTACATGGTGTAGTGATTGGTTTTGGTTTAGGAGAAGAGGAAGGAAGAAAGTGGATAGTTTCATCTAAAGTAATAAAATAATTGAGGTTATTATCCAAATCATTAATTATGCAATGTTATTGACTAAGAGTAGTTTGAAAATATGTCATCATGATGAGATAAAACTTGATAACCACACAAGGAAAGAGGTAAAAAAAGGACAAAGAGATAGGAATTGATAGAAATAGTACACAATCGATTGGGTCAATCTAGCATAAAAAATAGGGCCTAAAAACTATACAAGGTAAACCTAGTACAACAAATAGAGGCTAATAACATGTACAGGGTCAACTGGGTTGACCTGATAAAGTAGACAGGGAAAAATAAATAGCTTGTAACAAACTGTGTCAACTAAAATGACTATGTACTAAAACAATAATATTTTTGTAATTAATTAAGAAAACAAAAACTAAAGGGAAACAAGAAATCAATTAGATCAATGAGGGTGATATAATTGAGGCACACAACATAAATCTTTGTACCAATGCTGACTAATGCAAGTTTTTACAATGCAAAATATAATTGAACAAAGAGAAAGAAATCAACTTGGAAAGTAAAAGATAACTATTTGGTCAACCTAAATTTTTATTAGATTATTATAATATAGTTTTAAATGTGATGAGAAGTTGGCTATAAGCAAGGAACTAGAAAATAATCTAAGTATAGTTTCAAGTAGTTTGGGCTGAAAGGGATTTGTAGTGGTAATGATACAAGCTTGGTATTGGGGCCTACCCCCTCACTTCACACATTATAGTGATAATGTTATTAGGTGATTAGCCATTATATAATATTAACCAAACTTTATACTTGACCAAAACATCAAGTCTACTTCTCCCTTGATGATGAAATCCAAGTAGGTTGGCCTTTGGTAGTCAAATATTAAAATATTTATTTAGATTTTTTGATTTGGTCATGTGTGCATAAAATAAAAAATAGTAAAACTGAATGATTAATTGAAAACCACCTAATTAAGCTATGTGATCTATTCTAATAAGTATGCAAGCAACAAGAAATGAAAGTGTGATTTAATTACTAGCATATAAAGGTTAATTTCAACTTTAAAATAAGGTACAGTGTTGATGTAGTCTATGAAAGCAAGGTCTAATGAACAGGGTTGATAGAGTTGACCTAGTTATCTAGACAACACATAGACTATAGAATTGGGTTAATAAGGTTGATCTAGTTGACTATATAAGGGTAGTTTTGAAGATTACAAACTATGAAAGGAAAGACTATAAAAAAAGAGATAGAAGGATAAAAAGGAACGTTGGTGGATCAGAGATGTAAATAAAGAAGATTGTTGTCAAAGAAATTTTTAGAATGCTTACAAAACCTACTAACTAGGTCGAATGGGTCGATCAAGCTCTGTAGGAATCTATTACTGAGTACTTGTGCTATACAAGTTTGACTAGGTTGACCTAGTATGTTGAATAAGATATAAGAAAGTCTAAAAATTGTATTGGGTTGACTGGGTCGATCTAGAAGTCTAGACTCAAAGTCTAGAAAGCTGAAAACCTATACTGGGTTAATTGATTCGATTTAGTAGCATGTATTTGAAAACTTGTGCATAAAAATTAGAGCTAGGTTGATGCAGTCAACCCAGTATGGTAAATGTATAATAAAAAGAATGATGAAAAGAATGAAAAATCCTACAAGGGTTAGTTCATGTTAGGTTCACCAAAATTTATGCAATAATTTTTTTTATCATATCTATAAATCAATCATAGCTCAAAAAATATAAAGCATACCTACACTTTTGATTGGGAATACATTTGTTAAGCGAGAGCATGACTAAGATGGGGATCCACTAGACCCAGTTAGTGGATCACTTATCATAATACACTATGATAAGGAGGGTTCCAAAGCCTCCAAACTAACATAATCATGCGATAAACCTAAGGGGGTCCTACGTTTTGATATTTTATGTATTTTGATAACAAGAAAGTAAATATAATATAGTGCTCACCAAATCTTGTTCACAAAGTGGGGACTAGAAATTAAAAAAAACTAAACTTAATGTGTATAAAATACATATACTCACATCAATCTATATAGAATCTTAATGCATGTAAGAGAAGCACAAATGCATTATTTATCTACTCTTACAAAGGAGAAATAAAGTTAGGAATACTTACCTTTAAAGAAGAACCCATCAAGCCTCAATCTCTCCCTTGGCCAAGGCACTTAGCAAGAGATTTTGTGATATATAAGGATAATAAAGACAAATTAGCTTTAGGCTACACAACCTATCTATGCATCCAAAAGACTTATCCACAAGACAAGATCCATATCTCTAAAGAGAGTATGGAACCATAATCTTTATTCCTCAAGTATAATGGTCAATAAGTAGATGCTCATTCACACTTATTCTTCTTCACTTCTCTATTTGCAAATGGTTGGAAATGAACCTATATATATATATATATATATATATATATATATCTTAATCTAAATTCTTCTGAATATGTCAGCTATATGGGATCGACCCAATCGACCCTATATATTTTTGAGAGATAATTCATTAGATACCAAGCTATGTCAGCCAAAGGGTTAACAAGCTCCAAAGTGAGAAATAACCCAAAACAATACAGGGTCAACCTTGTACAGTAATCAGAGGCTAAAAATTATATAGGGTCCACCTAGTCAACCTAGTATAAACAACTATCAAAAGGGATATAAGGCAAGGAATATGAGGATAATGATGTGAAAAATGATTGGAATGGGTACAATTGAGAGGAATAAGCTTAGGTTAAATGGTTTTAGGAGATAAGTGTGTAGATGGCAAGTGGTAAAAATGACAACAACCTTATGAAGCACCAATAGTCTACCCACCCCTTTCTCGATGCACCCCTTAAGGTGTGCACTCAAAAAGATTGAGACTTGATGGGTTCTTGCAAGATACAAAGTGTCAATAAGTAATAAAAGTTTAAAAATATTATGTGTATATAGGTTGTGCTTGGCTTGCCATAGGTTGAGTTATTCATATATTGGAAGGGTTAGTGATAGGTTTGGTAGGGGTAGAAGGTGCTTGGGTATTGGTTGATGGAAGGGATTGGTTTTGGGTGGTGGTATTTGAATGGTTGTTGGTGGAGGAAGAAGCTTGGTTCACCATAGGTTTGGTGTAAATAGTGGAAACCAAGATCTAACCCATAAGGTAAGTTGGCATGGCATAAGGGGATTCAATGAAAGGAACTAGATCAGGAGTAAGGTTAGTAATGGTGGTAAGATAGTGTTAGATAGCTATGAGGCTATTATCAAGAAGGGTCATAAAATACATATCTCCTCAAGCAAAATACTGAGGCATATTTGGACTTCTAAAGTGGTTTGGGGAAATTTTTACATTTGAAGTGTGCTCCATGGATGAGGAAGAAAAATATGGGTGGTTGGGAGGTGGATCTTGGTTTGATTGGTTTCTAACTTGTTGCCTTGTCAAAACCATATAATGAAATGTGGAAGAAGGGTGGAAGAAATATCAAATACTCAAAAAGAAATTAAAAAAATAAAAGATTCAAGGAAAACACACATACACTAAGAGTATGTTAAGTCCTATAAGTCTTTTTATCTCACTTTTAGGCTTATGCCTCAATTTAAGAAGTTATGAGACTCAACTTGGCTTATAGAATGAGAACTAGAAAAGGAATTCTAAAGATGGTTTTGGGTTGTTTAAGGCCATCAAATTTTTTTATTATAATTTGGTACATGGATTGATATTGGGGCCCACCCCCTCACTTCACACATCACAAAAACAAGGGCATCAGGTGCTTATCTAAAATATACCAAATTATTATAGTTTATACTCAGCCAATGAACTGAGTTTTAGTTTCTCCCTTTGGTAGTGAAGTCCAAGTAGGGTAGCTAAGGGTAAAGTTTACTGATATGTGATGAATCCTAGTCAGACCTTATGTCAATGTTTGATGTTTGATTTGTATGAGTGATTTGGTATTGTGTGTGTGACAAGAGTGATTGGCTATGATTAATTTCACTGTTTACTTTTAAACTATGTGAACTAACCAAGTAAGCAAGTAATGGATGCAAGTTATTTTTAAACCCAAAGTAAAATTTTGATTTTTTTCAATGAGTACAAGAATAACTATGATGTACCTAAATGCGAAATGAATATGAAAGTCCTAATCCTAGGATGAATGCTTTTTTTTCAAAATTTAGAAATGAAGGAAAAATGAAAATTTTATCTTTTCTAAGAATGTAAAGAAGATAAAAAATTTCTTTGGAAAATAAGAAATTGAAAACTAAGATTTCCAATTAAGAAATGAAAGAAAGAACATTTAATTTTTAGAAATAAAAGAATTTCAATGGATGAATCTTTCATTAATGGAACTAAATATCTTAGACAACTATGAACCCAAGAAAGCTCTAGGGTCCCACTGGGTGTACCAAAATGTTTCACTATTTTTTGTGTTTATTTTATTTTTCTATGTAGAAAACAAATAAAAACTTAAATGAAGGGTATGGTCTAGAAGAACTCAGATTTAGTTACATGGTCATGATCCAATTAGTATAGATAACTCCTTTTTGGGTTGGGAGGATGACTTGCAATAAGAAAGAAGCTATGAAATGATTGACTAGAAATATAGATGGGTGGATTGCTTAGAAAATGCGATATCTAAGAAGTATTAGACATCCTTGGAGGGATATCAATCTAATCTTTAAACAAGTTGAGTTATGCAAAATGAAAATAGATGCTTGCATAAAGTAATAGAAAGTAATAAAACTCAATGAAAGAAATACTTTTGAAGAGAAATGAGTGATTTTTCAAAAATAGTGTTAAATTGTCAAAAACTAATGCTAAAATGATAAAACCTAATTTAGAAAATAGTTTAAGACTCAATGATGTGATAGAAATAAAAAAACTAAAATTTGGTTGAAGGCTGCTAGGTAGAATTAGCTTATTATTTTTGGTAAATTAAATTACATAGTGACTGATGTCAATCACTATGTAACCTATATCAGTTAAGGAAATCGATGTTGGTCAGGGTATGGTCGATGCTGATTAGAAGTGATCGATGTCAGTTACTATGGGTTCTGGTTTTGGGCAGAATGGGTTCTGGGTTAGTTGTAGGAGGGCTTTATGAGTTATTTTTGGATTGGATGGTGGTCAAGAGGATAAAATGGATTCTCAGAGGTATCAAACTTAGAAGTTTGGATACTTAAGTAAATAGGAATGGTCTATGGGTGTTTGGTCTAAGATGGAGTATTTGGAGTTGTAGAACTCCAACATAAGGGATGGTATGAGGAGAGATAGGAAGTGGGTGAAAGAAGTAAATCTACTAAAAACTAATAATTGAACTTGATATAAGTGAAAGATACTTAGATTTTGGAGTTTGCTAACCTAGAGAAGTCTTGAGGTTGGATGTAAGCTGCTTGGGAACCTAGAGCAATAGTCAAGTTATGGATAAATAGTCAAGTTTGTTAAAATTATCTATTTGCACTTAATATTAGCCATTAAGACAAATGAAAGTAGTTTGAAGTTATTTAAGGTAGCATTGGTATGTGTGAGAAAGAAGTATAGGAGGTTAGGGTATTAAATGCTAATAAATTTTAATGCTCTACCAGCTAATGATCTAATAAAATCACACTTCATCGATGATTACTTTATCTTTCCATTTCATAGTTTAGGTGAGTATGTACTATTATAGGTATGTAGACCCATCATAGGGACCCAAGTGGGTCAGTTTCCCTATTTGAGCTACAATAGTGAGGTTTCTTACAGGTATCACAATTGGTGCTTGGGATGGTTTTGGCTTTTGGGGCTTCTATATTTTGATTAATGAGGATAGTTATTGCGTTTGAGGCTCCCTTGGGATTTAAGGTGCCTCCTGGGCTAGTAGCGCTTGTAAAGTATCCTCTTGTTTTGTTGATGTGGTAGTTGTAGAGATATCACGATTGTCTCTTTCCTCTTCTTTTAAAATATAATTTTTTAAAATGAAATCCTTGACCTACATAATAATTAAGGGGTATATATCTATTGATAACAATACTATTATAGTCTTCTTCTATTGGGCCAAATATCTCTTGGCAACTTCATGATATGTAATCTTCTATACTTCTAAGGTTTTTCTATGAATCTATTTTATAAATGGTCTTTTCTAAGCATCATCATCTAAATCTATATAGGAATTACAATAATAATGAAAAAAATTGGGCTTGAGGGATGTTTGATCCCTTGGGGAATGATCCATACCTCCAAAGATATATATCTCAAAACTTGAACTTGTGCTATGTCTGTGATTGTAGGGAAATATTTATTTTTATTTATAGAATAACCTTCTCAGAAGCTATGCACTTATTCTACTCCTATACTACTTATTTCTTACTTCATCCATATTATATATTCATCACTTCCTTGTACTCTATCCTTACTTTGCTTGGGTTCCTCATTCCATCACTCCTCATCACACACTTCTTGTCTTCTCCTCTCATCCAAATCATCAATACTACTACTATTTCTCCCATTTACAGCTTCTTGAAGCACACTTTACTTATTACATATATTCTATTATCACAACTCTCTTTCTAACTCTAGAGTCTTCTTCTGGTATTTCTCCTCTTAATTTTCCATTCTGGACTTAGGTTCATGCTCTACTTTTTCATATTTTATTCATTCTCCCTTTTATCGTACACACACCCATGACACCCAAACTGAATACTCCATATGGAAGGGAATAGGTACCATTAATTTATCCATAGCTAGCATCTTAATGAGTGTAGGAAGTCACTATAAAATTTCTCCTCTTATCCCTCTCATAAATAGATCCTTTTCCACCTCAAATTATATGTAGCCTTATATTGTGAATTCTATAATATACCCATCAATAGTTGAGTCTAACAAATGATCTATTGCATAGGTATAACTAGTGTCTAAGGCCCAAATCTATTTGATCTTCTCCTTAGACCACATAATATCAGTGATTACATGAGATTTGAAATAATGGTATTCTAGATGAGCTAACCAATCAGCTAGCAATCCAGGTAATTTGCACTATAATATATCATAAATTTCACTATGAATGTGTTCCTCCATAATTTTTTGTTTATAACACCCTATTATATGAGCTTCCTTCTATTCAAACTCAATGATTTTATGATCTAGCTAATGTTCCACATCTTTTTGGCTAGGCAACCACCTCAACATATCCTCAGATAGTGAGTTCAATACTCACTGCACCATTGTTAGTAGAGGTTCCTAAGTTTAATAGAACATGCTAATTATAAGGATAGCTCTTAAAATTTAGGGGAATAAATTTTAGGAAAGGACAAATCATTTCAAGGTATTCATTTCTATACTAAGATCATAGATGTTGAGCACAATATTAGGTAATCCTACGGAGGTCTACATAGATAGGTACATAATGGTAGTACTCAGGTGTGAATACATAAATGTTAGCTCACAGATGAAAGACCTTTTATTGATGAACTAACATAATATGTCTTTTAACTATTTGAAGTAGATTGCAGATATTTCCCAAGGAATGATATCATTACATAGAGATATTATGTAATAACACCCAATAACATAGTAATTAGTTTGCATTACACAAAAGATAGATCTCTTTCATGATAATTAATATTATAAAACAAATTGGCTCATAAAAGATATAAACTATAATATGGAACATAAAACCATCATATTAATCACCAATTATTGAATCTTACTTACAAATCATTATACTATTAAGGAACTCATTACATTTTCATCTTATATATCCAAAGTCTACACTCAATCCTTCATTATTTCATTGGAAACTTAATCAAAAGGTCATCATACAATATTATCCAAGTTGTTTTACTATAACCCAAGGGAATATACAATCCTAAAATCTATATCATTATAACCATGATGTCTATACTTGGCATTCAGGTATGTCAACCTATATTATGTTACTAAATAATCCATGTACATGATCCTAGATAGAAATAAAATAACATCTTAATAATATTTTATAATAATAGCTAACCAAAAGGAAGTCATGATCACTATCCATGTGACATGTTCATATGTTTGAGCAGTTAGTGTGTACATTCTCTAGAAAAAAAATTGGTCAGTGTCTACCTATCATAAAGACTTCATACCTGGCCTATTCAATAGTGGAATGAAAAATGAGGAGTTAACATGTGGTGAAACAACAAAAAAAGTCCATGGGGTGATAAATGGCATCTGATTCAACACTTATAGAGTGAGTGGCACCTATCTAAAAACATAACCCAAGTGTAAATTATATTCATCAAAATGTGACATGTCAAGCTATGAAGTGAATATGTGGTGAAGACTAAAATTCTAGAGTGAATATTAATGAACATAGTTGGGTTGATAATGAAGAGCATTAACAAAAGTGGTAGAATCAAGCCCAAATGTTCCAAAGCATCAACTCTAAGAGATCCAAATCTGCATTCCTATACATGGAATTATTTCAACTCGATTGGGGATGATATACAATTTAATGATGATTATTACATAACCAATGAGAATGGATGTTAATTTTATAGGTTTGAGCTCAAGGAAATCATCACTATGCCTCAAGATTTAGGATCCCAATTGACTTTAGCCCATCCCTATCTAATTTACAAAGAGATTTATGTGTCTCAAGCTCTGATGTTCATTTAATTTTATCAGTTGTATTTATATACTATAATTAATGGCCTGTAGGCTTCCCATCACCTATTAAAGCCCACGTCTTTCATTATAAAGTGGTGGACATTTTTAGGCATAAAAATACTACTAAATTTTTCCCTCCATGAGTCCTTTACTTGTTGAGCCTTGTAACTAATGAAAACTAAATTTACCCTTCTTCATGATTCTTGTATTTTGTGTGCATTTTTATGGTTGTTGATCTTTGTCTATAGATTTATCTTCCCTTTCACTACTGTCCATCCCTTAACACCTCTACATGAAATTAGACTCTTACATGTCATGTGTTGTGTGAAATTAGGCTTATGTAGTGGAATTTTATCATCCCTCCTAATATTACATTGATCCCCTCACACGTGAATTACTTATGTGAGAGGGCTGCCTATTTTAGAGATTATGTATAAGTCTTTAGTACTCAGTGGTTATCTTATGTTATTTGAATCTTTAGGGGTACTTTCTCTCTAATATTTTTTCAACACCTTTTTATATTTTAGTGATCCTTTCTCTCCCTTTTCCTTGAAAAATATTTTAGATTTAGTAGTAGCAATAGGTTCTTTCATCTCCTTTTTAAGGCCTGCATGCTGATAATAAATTAGATGCACATAGTTTAGAAGTAAATAGACCTTCTCTAGAGGTTCATCCCAAGGAGTGTAAGGGTCTCAGACCTTGGGTATGATATTGTTATTGTAATGAAATATAATATTATTAATAGTCACATTTTGAATGATAATAATTTTTGGCACGCTCAATGAGACCAGAGTTGAAACATTTGGCTAAGATTTTGGTACTACTCTTAGTTTAATTTTAGTGTTGAAGACCCCCTATAAGAATATGGTGACTCCAAGTATCCTTAGTTTTCAAAATATCAATTCTTCATCTTATGCCAAGAAAAACAAGATCATCCTCAAGAGGTACTAATTTTCATTTTATTGAGTTGCCTATACTCCCTAGAGTAATAAGAGTTAGAGTATCCTTATCTCCTATTAGGAGAAATAGTGATTCAAGACAATCATCCCATAGAACTCAAACTACTAATTTTGGAAGGTTTCCCCAACTTAGAGGAGCACCCTTTCCTATTCCCTTCATGGTTACTCAAAGAAACAAATTGTTTAACCTTTAATAGAGGTAATCCTTTGGCTCTAGCCTAGTATGATGACATTCCAATTGTATCTCTTAAGATCTTGTCATATTTTATAGCTAAGAATGCAACTACCCCCATAGAACATATATAAGACATTGCTAACATCTAATCAGTCCACCATATCACTAAAGATAATGTGGTAATTAGGCTACTTGAAACTTCCTTGAAAGGTAAAACTCTCCAATGGTATAGAAGTCTGAGACCTAAGGTAGAGAAATCTAGGAGAGTAGTTATGCAAGTAATTTGAGGATAAAAGTGATCACTTATCCTTGATAGAGCAGTTCACTATCATTATGAGAGCCCCATGTGAGTTGATGGTTGACTTTAATTTTAGATTCCAAAGAGTCTGGAACATAATACCACCTTTGATTAAACCATCTTCCAATACTAAATTATTATATTATATGAGAGATTTAAATAGTGATATAATTATAATGGTTCAATCCATGGGAGGAGTTGTACTTCCTGATGCATATACATTTTTGTTAGGGATGATAACTATATGCAAAAGGAAATGCAACTGATCTATAAATCAATCCTAGCTTAGAGAATATAAATCTTCCTTACACTTCTGATTATTTATACATTATATATTTGGGGTCATGACCAAGATGGATCCATTAGATCTAACCAAAGGATTTCTTACCACAAAAATATTACTAGGGAGGGTTCCAAAGTCTCCAGTCAATAAAAACTATGCAATAACCCTAGCTAAGTCCTATGTTTTCATATTCCCTAATGTATGAATAGAAAAATCAAAGTAAAAGTCTAATCTAGTGTTCACCAAAGATTATGGCACAAAATGGGAGTTAGTAAACATAAAAGTAAACATGCATAAGAGAATCCTATTTAAGCTATGTATAGGTAAAACCCTAATGCATGGAGAGAGTAATATATTCTAAAGTCATTACTTATGTTACTTCTATCTACTAAAAGAGAAGAGCAAAGTTAGAGATGATTAACTTGAATATGAACCCATTGAGACTCAATATCTCCCTTGTCTAAAGGTTCTTCACAAGATGTTGTTGTATTTTGCAAGGATCACTAAGAAAGGCCAGAACATCAAAGCCTTTTCCACAATACAAGATTCTTTTCCAAGTAGAAACCCTAATCTAAGACTCCTAAAATATAATGGTGGAAGAGCATATTGTAAATAAGTGAAAATGAATAATTAACTTTTGATATCTCTCTAAAAATGATAAAATGAATGTGTTTATATAGTTGAATCTAACCCTAGTCCTTTGTGAAAGTTTATCTGACAAGATTAGCCCACGACTCTGTATCATTATTGACAAAATAAAATTAGGTATTAGTCTAGGTTGGCTAAGGGCCAACATAAACCCTAAATAAGTTTTATCAACTAGAATACAGGGTTGATGGGGCTGATAGTGTATTGTAAACCATCAAAAATGAGTTTAGGCTAGGGAAGGGCTAATGAAGGTAGAAAATGACTAGAGGAGGGTGAAAGATAGGAGGCAAAGCTTAGGGAAATAGTTTTAGAATAAGGTTGGATTAATAATAAATTATAGTAAAATGATAAAAATCTTATGAAGCACCAATGGTTTGCCCACCCCTTTTCTAGTGCACCTTTTAAGGTATGCACTTAGAGAGATTGAGACTCAATAGGTTCCTACAAGATAGAAATCATTAGTAATTGATAAAAGTTTTAAAAATATTATGTGTATACATATGTCCCACTTGAATCTCATCATGTGTCACTCAGGTACAACAAAGGATGGTGCTTCAACAAACAACATAACAACACACAACGTTGAATCTAAAAAATTACACTATTTTAAAGTAAAAATAACAGAAATGAAATGACTAAAAGGGAAAGAACTAAAAAATAAAATTAATATAAATGTACCTTGCCTTATATTTATTGTTGGATGTTTATCTATTGTTTTTGTAGTTTTGAACATAGAGGGTGAATTGACTGCTTTCAATAAACCCAATAATACAAAACTAAAAAGTAAAAATAAATAAATGTAGGAAAACCAAAATAATTGATGCTATGTAGATGAGACGTACTTAGAAATTTGGATAGTTGGGGTGACAAATGTTAAGTTAGATCAAATTACCAAGTCAAAATTTAGAGTAAATTAGGTAACTAAAAATCCAAGGTTACTAAAGACTGAAAAACTTGAATAAGTAAACCTTAAATAAGAAAGGAAAATTCACCAAGTCAAACCAAGGATACATGTGAAAAATGGTAATCAAACATAAATGTGAAATTAGTAACAATCCTTAAATAAATATGGGCAATAAAAATGGTAAAATAACATTGATGAGTGAGCGGTAACAATCCTTACTCAATCATTAAAGGAAAAAGTGCATGAAATGGAAAACAACATTGGTGAGTGAGAAGTAAAAAACCAACCTCACTCACCAATGGAAAAAGAAAATGAACATAGAAACAAACTTAGGTGTCCATAAAAAGGGTAGTATAACAATAATAAATGGTAAAAGGAAGTAAAATGATGCTTATAAATGTATAGCCATATTGTAAAGAAAGTAATCCATCGTTGCTCAAGCATATTTTTTTATTCTAAAGATAGATAAAACTAAAAAAAAGTGGTGCTAGCGTGTTTTTATTATGTGAATAAGAGGGAATATAGAAGTGAGAAAACATATTTAGAATCACACTTGCCTATCAAGGGGGAAATGAAATGGGTGGAGGGGAAAATGAAGGAAAGATGAAGGTAGATAAACTCTTTATCAAAGTCAAGAAATTCAAATTAAGTTTGTCAAAACAAGAGGACTTTAAACATTAAGGACTTTGAATAACCTATCCTAGCCACACAAATATTGGGTCAAAAAATGAAGTATGTAGATCATCCCATGAAGGCTATATGCATGAAAAGTAAATAGACCTACCTTTTCATAATGTGTTCCTCATTCTTCATGACCTTACAGAGTTGTTGATCTACTATGAAGATTAAGTACTTGTGTGAGAAAGCAGGTGGCACCATAATTTTTTTTGAATTCTCCTATTCTAATCTACTAGCCTACTATACCCCAATAGACTTCATCTCTATCATGAGGCCAACTATGAAGTTTGAGCTTTGATTGGGGATAGGAGATGTGCTTGTAATCATGTCTTTTAGTGTGATTTTGACTTTTGAATTTGTATGTTCCCTTTTGTATCATTATCTTTTGTTTCAAATGATTTGGCTTTGAACTTATTTGATGGCTTTTTATATTCCTTCTCCATATAGATTTGGAAAACCAAACATGGGTGTTAAAGATGACTATCATTTGAAGACTTGGGAATTGGATGCTAAGAAAGAAAACTTAGAGATCATGGTGTCTAAGATTCTCATTAATGACAATAAAGTGTGATTTATTATCATAAAAATGAGGGAATTGTAGGAAAACATGCTAACACCTTATTATTGTGAAAATTTTATCTACAAAAGAAGCTAAAAAAATCTAAGAATAAAGGATCAAAAACTTATAACCATTGCTAAACATCCTAGAAAAAAAACACTAAATTAAAGATGGCTATTTTATAAGGAAGGCTTGGTTCTTTCCATGGTATTACAATGTAACTCATAAAAGAGAAACACAAGAGGGTGTACAAAGCATGTGAAAATGAATGAGAAATATGGTATTTGTGAGCAAGGCTAGGTCTTATCCATGGTCTTACATTACAACTCACAAAATAAAAGCCAAGGGGTGTATACTTTATTAAAAAATAAATAAGTGGTGATAATAAAAATAAATCATGAGGAAGACCAGGTCCTATCTATGGTTTTATAATAAAACTCATGAGAAAAGAGAAACCAAAGGACCAAAATAAGGAACTAAGGTTTATGAAAAGAGAGATTATGGTAGAGGGTGAGACCCATGGAATTATCTCGTAAAAAGTGTTATAATAATAACATATAGAAATCAAGATAAAAAGGGAAATGTCTAGGCAAAATACTTCTTTAAGAGTTATCTATTGGTAGGCTCTTTAAAAATATGACCTTCATTATTTTGAAGGTGATATGTGCTTGGAATAAGGATGTCTTTGAATAAATAAGGTCCCCACCATTTTTTAGCATATTTATCTTCTTTATCATGAGTGTAATCTAATATAAGGACAAGATCACTAGCATTAAAAGTGTAAATTTTAACTATTTTGTTATGTTTTTGGGCAATGAGGGCCTTATATTGGTGATTATGTTATAGGGTAGAAAGATGATATTCATCAAGAAGATCAAGTGCATGAAGGTGAGCTTCATATAATTCTTCATCAGGTATGATACCATGAAGAGAGATATGAAGAAAAAGAAGCCCAAGTTTTAATGGGAGGACCGATTCAGAGCCATAGACTAACAATAATGTCATTGTCCTTGTGATAATGCGTATTCTAGTGCAATAGGGCCAAAGAGGGGGATATAGATGAAGATGCCAATCTGTGCAGGTTTCATGGATTGTCTTTTAGAGAATTTTATTAAGAATTTAGTTGGTGGCCTTGGCTTGGCCATTGTATTAGGGATTATAAGGCATGGAAAATTTGTGGTTGATTTTTAATTTAACACAAAGTTAGAAATATTTATTTTTAAAATTACCACCATTATCTTAAATTATAGTATAAGGAACTCCAAAGTGGAAAATGATTTTATTGAGGATAAATTTAGCAATGGTGGTGTTGGTAACATTAATGAGGGGTATAGATTTGACCCATTTGGTGAAATATTTAGTAGTCATGATGATAAATACATGCCCATCTTGGAATCTAGGTAGTTTTCCTATGACATCAAATCCCCACATTGAGAATGGTCAAGGAAACTCCATAGTTTAAAGCTCGACTAGAGGTGAATGGATTAGATCATCATGATGTCGATAAGAACTACATGTTTTAGTTAAATTAATGGCATAATTTTCAAGAGTGGGCCAAAAGTATCCCATATGTAAATATTTGTGGGTTGTAGTGTGTCTGATATAATGGCCACCAAAAATGCCCCCATGTGCATGTTCAAGAAGAGGAGGAACTTCTTATTTCATAACACAACAGATAAGGGTACCTTCAACATTGTGATATAAAAAGGATGTTATATCAAAAGATATATTTGAAATATTTTTTGTAAATTTGAGACTTTTCAGAAGAATTAATGTTTGGAGGATAGGTTTAGTGTTCAAGGAATTGAATTATGTATTTTTACCATGGGCTCTATCGAATGGTAACAACTTCAATATGGTAGATAATAGAATCTTATGGTTGAATGGAAGATGGGGACTTTATTAATTAGATAAGAAATGTAGAATCAGTAATAACTTGGTGTGGATGACAAAATGATGCTGAAGAAGCAAGTGAAATAGAAATAATTTTTTTATCTCAGGGGATAGGCTCGATGGTAAAAGATGAAAATTCTTTGGAAAGTGTAGTGGCTATTTGATGATAAGCAAAGATCTTTTCACTTTTACATTGATAATCACCATTAACCTAGTGGTAGATGAGTTGGTAATCTTTGAAAGCATGTAGATATGTGATGTCTAAATCAAGGGCCGCTCTCATGCTTAGAATTAAGGCTTCATATTCTAACATTTTGTTATTAACATTAAATGTAAGGAAAAATGCTAGAGGGATAATTTGACCAAGAGAACTGGTGAAGATATAACCTACCCTAGCTTCAAGAAGGCATTTGGCATCATCAAAATGAAGGGTCAAAGTATCTCCATGTAAATCAACATTAATTTTGAAAAGTTATTTGATGATGACTTTAGATTTAGTAGTATTAGGGAGGATAAAGGACTATTCAAGATTACTTGATTCAAGATCAACAATGAAATTATGAAAGTAATCTTTATGATATATGGTTTGATTAAGACCTTCAATATAGAGAATATTGTCATCGAGAAGACTATCACAAAGGTGGTCAATAGTTGGTACAAGATCTGTTACGAGTTAATCAATAATGATTTTTACATTGAAAGCTTTTTACTTAATAATTTGGAGAAAATTCCATGAGAAGGACAATCCAATTGCCAATTATATCTCTAAGAAGAAAGGCTTTGGAAAATAAGTGATGGAGTGGATCAGAATGAATGATGATGTAAGTGGTTTGATAAAACATATAATGTCAAAGCTTTTCAACTATGAAATATATGGTGAGACAATCATGTTCTATTTTTTTATAACATTTTTTTATAGTCGATGAGGCTTTGACTGATGTAATAGATGGCATATTCCTTTTT
The DNA here is from genome assembly GCA_037957365.1 of Torreya grandis. Classification (NCBI taxonomy): domain Eukaryota; kingdom Viridiplantae; phylum Streptophyta; class Pinopsida; order Cupressales; family Taxaceae; genus Torreya; species Torreya grandis. Next base: position 2,959,510 of record JARHVA010000538.1, on the reverse strand, counting down.
GATATCATATTATTGGGAAGCATTGCCCCAACTGATACGGGTGTGTAAAAAGTATATAAGATTAAAGGACAACATTAGAAGGTGGACAAAGAGTGGGTGGGTAAAGAAAAGATTATTTCATATTGTCAAATGCTTTTTGATAAGAATTTGTCCATTTGAGGGCATTACCTTTCTTTATAAGAAAATTAACAAAATAAATATGGTAAGCCATTTTGAGGACAAATCATATAATTTCCATAGGTTTACCAAGGTAAGTGTGAATATCCAGAATGGAATGAGTGATGGGCATGTTTAGGATATCATTGATCTTGGCGGGATCGACATCAATGTCATGAAGAGAGACTAATAAGCCTAATTTTTTTCCATAGATGACACCAAAAACACATTTGTAGGGATTTCATCTAACTTTGTATTTGATGAGATGATAAAAAAGATGAGACTTATGTATTTTATACTTGGTAATGAGGTCATCCACATAGGTTTCCATAATTATTGTTTCTACCTCAAATTTCGCTTTTCAGACTAAAAAGAAAGAAACTAAAAGAAAGTAATGGACAAGGCTTGGAAGTACCTGGACTAAAGATTGCGCACCGTAAATCCAGACGTTTGTGAGCACTCCTCTTTGGCTGTGGAGGAATGACACCTGCAAGAGAAAAAAAAAGGAAACTAGGACAAGAAAAATGTTAGACAGATGGGCAGTGGGTTGCCAAGCAAAAGGCTTGTTCCCAGAAGTGTAAAAACTTCCTTAAGGGAGGTCAACCCACTGTTTTAATGAGATAAGTGACTGATAAAAGACAGAATGCCAGAATACAGAAATGACAAAGAAAGTAGAAAGGAAAGAAGCAAACAAAAATGATTACCTGAAAGAGCTGTTGGGCTGAAGACAGTCGCCGAGGTCGGAAATGTCGCCGGCGTCGGTTATCTTATCTGCCGGCGTCGGCTATCCTGCCGACGTCGGTTGGGGAAGTGACCGGCGTCGGTCGGGGTTGTGGCCTGTAGTCGGGTCTGGGTTGCTTGCTGGACTATGGACGGGTCTGAGACTGAACGGGGACAAGTTTGGATGGATTGGGGAGTGGCCTGGTTCGGGTTGGGTACCTGTTGCAAGGTCTTTTTGGCAGAGGGGTGAGGAAGTTGAAAGAGACACAGAGGACAGGGAAGAGGAGGATTCACAGAGGATGGGGCCTGAGAAGGCTTTGCAGCCTCTCAAGGGGGAAGGATAGAGGGAGCAAAAGACAATAGAATATAGATGAATGGATACAATGAAATAACAAACCCAGACTAGCTTACCTTTAGCTTACTGAATGAAGAGAGAAGAAGATGTTGCTGGAGCCATAGAAGAGTTACTGCAAGGAGAAGATGCTGATCCAGGGCCTTTTCACCTGTTGCTGCTATTGCACGAGGTCAAGACAGAGGAGAGATCAAAGCCAAAGCGTCAAGAGAATCCGTTTTCGAGCTCAAGAGTCCAGGGGGTGCAACGGATGCAGAAGGGGATAATGAAGGCTGCCGACGCCGACAGTTTCGCCGACGTCGGCCGAAGGGTCGCCGACGTCGGCGGTCGCAGGATGGGCACAGAGGCTAAAAATAGCCTCTGCCCACTCTTGCACGCCGCCGAGCGAGGGGTCATGGGCAGAACGGTCATGAGGATGCCAAAATGGACGAGGGGGGATATAATGGTGAGATTTGGCCTAATAAATGCTAGGGGGAAGGTGGAGGGATTCAAGGGAGGATCCAAGGTGGCAAGGGTAGGGTGGAAAGGGGGCCTAATTTAATTAAAAATAGATGTTAATTTCTAATTAATAAGCCCTAGGTGGGTTAGGGACCAAGGAGGACTAGGTGGGAAAAAGGGCTAAGGGGGAGAACCAAGGTGCAGACACGTTTGCGGTGTCTACAATTATATTGATAAGGTCATGGAAAATGTGGGTCATTGCTCGCTAATAGGTAGTTCTAACATTTTTCAGGCTGAAGGGGATTTTAATGTAACAATAAGTTCCCCATTCTATGGTGAAAGTTATCTTATGTTGGTCTTCAAGAGAAATGTGAATCTTATAATAACCCAAGAAACCATCCATAAGGGACAACATTTTATATCCAACAATGGAATTGATGATAACATTTTTGGAAGGTAAAGGGAAGATGTCCTTAGGATAAATAATATTGAGATTGTGAAAATTAATGCAAATGCAAATAACCATGGTGATTTTATTCTGAACAAGGACAATGTTTTAAACCCATTCTAAATAGTCCATAGGTTTGATAAATTTAGCATCAAGAAGTTTAATGATTTCTTTATGGCATAAATTGGAAACTTTAGGTGGAAATTTTTGTTGATTTTGTCGCACAAGTTTGGCATCAGGATAGGTGATGATATTATACACCATAATGTTAGGATCATTGTCAGGCATGTCCTCATAGGATGAATAAAAAATCTCATGATATTTATCAAAAAAGAGGATAAATTTATCATGCTCGATTGGTGTAAATTCTCTAGAGATTGTGATTGGTTGAGGGCATAATGGGGTACCACATTCAATTCTGGTAGTTTCTTCAATAAGCATAACATTTCTATTTTGGAAATGATATGGTGCATTAGGTAGAGAGGAAATGGGATTTTTTTTAGGATCAATTTTAGTGATGAAGTTGTTGAAATAAGGGGCTTTCTTCTTGAAATTCCTAAGTTTGTGATATTGCTTAGGGAGTTGAGGTTCTCGGGCATGAAGTAATTCAAGAATATCTTCATCACTATGAAAAGTGGGAAGAAGACCATAATACTCAACATCTACTTAAAGATAAATAATTTTATTACCGTGGTGATTAAATTTAGAATGTATTTGATGTACATATATGGCCTTGGCATCTAGTGTAATCTCAGGAGTAGTTGGAGTAGGTAAAGAAGGTTGATTGGATGTGATGGGGTTATCATTAGCATAATTGATGGGGAGAGGATTGGATAGAATGATTGGTTTAGTAGAAGATATAAAATATTCATGAAGTTCCATAGGTTTATAAGGTAATATTTTTTCTACCAACCAAGGAGTATCAATGAGTGGAGAATTAGCAGGAGGTACATTACCTTCAGGTGCTAATTCTAAATCAGTGGAAATGATATGAACATCAAAATTGAAAGCATGTATTTGAGCTAGATTTTTTTAATAATGTTTAACATCAAAGTCTCTTGATTGAGCTTGGACCATGATGCAATTATCATCATAAGTTGGAGAAATTTCACATGCTTGAGATTCAGGAGGAATGTTAGAAGGGGAGATGCCTAAATCACAAAATTTACATGGAGACATGGTTAAAGGATATTGGAATAATTTGGCCACTCCATAATCATTCATGTGAATTCATCTTATATGTAAGAGGATTCTTTAGCATTTCATAGAGGAGGAAATCAATGATTTCATCTATGAGAGGGATGGTGTGATCATCAGACAATAAAAGAGGAAACCACTTTGAGATGTAAGGAGTTAGCTTGGTAGTATTACATGTATTTTACAAATAAGTAGGATAATCATCATCTAAGTCAACAAGAGTGACATGTAAATCCAAATTCATATTGACAAATTTAGGTAAGGGAGCACTACTGATCATTATAATGGTAAGAATGTAACATAGAGATTTGGGATTTGGTAGTTGAATACTTCAATGGTTAGGATCAGCCTCATGTTTATACATTTTGCCATTATGAAGGAACTTGATACATTGGCTACTAAAAGAGGTAATAAACCTCATTATATGAGTATATGGGCATCCTAGGAGTATGTTGTAGGATAATGGCAAATCTAGGACCATAAGATTAGTTTAGATAGTATTGGGTCCAATCGTAAGAGGGAGACAAATATAACCAAGTGAATATTGATTAGTTTTGTCAAATCCATGACATGTTAGGTAGCTTTGCTTGAGATGATATTTATTATATCCAAGTTATTAAATAAGCCACAAAGATGTCACATTAATAGTGGACACTTTGTCTACTAATACTTTACAAATGGGGGTAGTATTAATGGTTATTTTAATGAATAGGGGTGGATCATCGGCTTGAAAGAAGATCTCATCATTAATCACATCTTCTTCAAGTAACTCTATAGAGAGTTTCAAATAAGGAAAAATGGATTCAATGGTATGCACTTTAGTTGGTTGAGGCTCATGAGAAGGTGATTCTTCTTCTATGAAAGATGACTCCTCAATTTATTAAAGTTGTTGCATGAGGAATTTGTGATGATAAAGAGAGGTGAAAACTAACTCCATAAGAGGAATATTGTAAATCATGGAGTTGAGTTCTTCTAAGAAGTTTTAATGGGTTTTTTAAAAATAACTAGCATGAGATTTAGAAGGTAAATTATATTTTGTAGGAAGAAAAGTGGTTGGGGGTTCGAAAGGAGGAGATGGTGCCTCATTAGCTTTTGAAGCTAGGTGAGTGGTTGTTGTATCTTTGAGGAGTTTATCTTATAAAGATGGTTTCTTAGGTTTAGTGATAGGATCTTTGTGAGTTGGTTTTCATCGATAATTATCCTTAATTTCATTGACATATTGGGAATTATTGTAATATTGGTCATAGTCAATGTCAATGTGACAAACATCCTTATTGGATTGTTGAGCATTAGGTGTGAAAGAATATTTGTGGTTATTAGAAGAAGCTTGGGGATCTTGTCATTTTTAGAAGAATTATTTTAATCTTGATGATGGAGTTGAATCATGGATTCATGATTAAAGGAATCACCAGGCATATAAGAGACAATAAATTTTGTGAGCCCTCTACATGTTTCATGGAAGTGACTGATGTTAGCATGGAACCAACAAAATTGGTTAGGGTTATACCATTTGGGAGGATTATTGGGATAAGTAAATGGTTCAAAGGGTGTTAAGAACTATTTCATTTATTGCACAGTTAGTGGTATGTGGGAAGATGGGGTATTGATAGCTTTGACAACTCTAGGATTCATTTAAGGAGTACTTATAGTTATTGCATTAGTGGAATGTTGAAAAAATCCTTTAAAGCATTTGGTATTAGGTTAAAATTGTTTCATTAAAGAGTCTTGACATTTGGCTTGGTCAAGAGCTTCATTGAGATTTGAGAAATAAAAGTTCAAACCATATAATGAAGCAACGGATTTAAAGTGGTTGTAAAGAGTTTAAATAAGTTTTTATAAATCATGTTTTGATCAGATTTATGGGCCAAATATCTCCATTGCTTGATAAAATCATGAGCTGATTCAATGGGAGATTGCTTAGCATTGATAAAATGGCTAAGGCAATTTTTAAGAAGATCTTTTTGTTGAAACTCTTTAACTAGATGATTGACTAAATCCTCTAACTGACATATGAAATGTTAGGGATGTTGGTTATACCATTCCAATACATCATAAGTGAAGGTTTTAACTAAGAGTTTAGTTGTGGTGAAATTATTAGTTTGGATCTATTCCTTATAAATATTTCTAAAGGCCTTAATAAAGATGCAAGGTCTTTAGTCCCATCATCCTTAATAGTTGGAGATATGTTACCAATATCAATAGAAAAAATGAAATAGGCTAAAGGCTCATTTTGAATGTTTTGAAGCATCTTGTTGTTCATGATATATTGTGGGATGATATTACCTATGGCATCTCTAAGAGGAAAAGGAATAAAATTTTGATTATTTTGAGGGAGAAGAACATGAGGTTGATTAGTCATATTCATCAAATGATGTTGTAATTGCATCATTTGGGAGGTGTTAGATATTTACATTATGTTCATTTGTTGCACTATCTATGAAAGAATTTGGGTTGTATCAATTGGTGGGTTAGTATTTGTAGGAGGATTTCCCAAATTAGTATTATAGGGAGGGTTTTTAGGTGGTGGATTGTCTATAGGGTTATTGGATAGACTTGTGTCAATTACCCCCAAATTATGATGAGATTCTTGAATATGAGAGTGGTCTTGATAGGAATGAAAATTATCTAATCCACCTATCTCATCTTATTGTGTGATTTGAACCATGTTGTAATCCAAAGACAAGGAAGGAGAATAATTACTCCAAGAGTGAGGATTCTCTTGGGAGGTGAAGAAAGGAAGAAAAGAACACCCTATATAGTTTCTAAATAGATTCAGGTTGTCAAAGAAGATTATGATAGGGTGTTTTATGATGATTGATTAAAGAAAAAGATATGTAGGGAATAAGAAGAAAAATAAAGAATAAATTTGATCATACAGAGAATAGATTTGGCTAAATAAAGCACATGGTCAGCTGATAGGTACAAAATCAACTAGGTCGATAGGGTACTACTAAGCTACATGATAAAAAGAACACACAATCATATGGGTCAACTATGTACTAGTGGATAGGGGATAAAACAAAGAGATATGAATACACATTCATGTAGGTTGACTATGTACTATAGACAATAAGGTGAAAAATAATCTGTAAGAGACTATATCGATCAAGATGATAGTGTTTTGAAATAGGCAAAAAAATTAAGACAATTTTGAAGCAAAAATGAAAGAAAACACAAATAATTGGATCAATTAGACTGATCCAATTGTAGCACAATGCAAACTTTGCACCAATATTAGCCAATGAAAGTTTTGAAATGCAACAGATAATGATCAAAGAGAAGTAGTAACTAAAAATTAAATGATAAATAATTGGTCACCTTAAGTGTTATTAGATTATAATAAATTGTAATTTTAAAGTGATAGGAAAATTAACTAAAATAGGGAACTAAAAAGTAATCTAAGGTGGGTTTTATGATGTTTAGGATCAAAGGTATTTGCATTGCCAATGGTATTGGCTTGGTATTGGGGCCTAGCCCCTCACTTCACACTATTGAAGTGATAAGGGTATTGAGTGATTTTTTAATATTACCATTAACGATGTATTTTTACTTGGCTAAAAAACCAAGTCAACTTTCCCTTGGTGATAAAATCCAAGTAGGTAGGCCTTGGGAAGACAAATGTTTAATACTTTTTGAATGATAAGTGGTTTGGTAGTGTGTGAAAAATAATAAAATAGTGTAACTAAAATGATAATTTAAAAAACCACTTATTTATAATATGTGAGTTACTCTAAGGATACAAACAACTAAAAAAGAAACATGATTTAATTACTAGTAAATAGATAGTAATTCCTTGATTGATGACACTATATGTAAATAGTACTAAATAAATTCAACTAGGTCACTACTATTTTGTAGAATCAAGGTCTGTAAGAATAAAGTCAAATAGGTCAACCGTGTCTTTTAGACAGAAGGTAGACTACATAGCTATAGGGTTGTAATTTTGAAGACTACCAACTTATGAAAAATAGAACTAAAATCATAGAGAGAGAAAATAAAGGAACCTTGATAGGCTTGAAGATGATTTAGATTGCAAATTTTTATGTTGTACTACTTAATTAATACTTCCAAATTCTACCAATTGGGTCGACTGATTCAACCAAGTTTTGTAAAACCCTATGACCTGAATAAAAAATAATGAATAGAGTTGACCTGTTTGACAATGTTTGTTGACTTGTATGTTGATAGAAGAAAATAATAGATAGAGTTGACCTATTTGATAGTATATGTTAATTTGGAACTGAATAATAATACTATGTTGAATTTATCGATCCAATAACTTGTAATTGATGAAGACCTACATAGATAAAATAAAGTCATTTTGAAGTGATAATGTATTAAACATGCACATAGAAAGTTATAACTATACCAACTATTTTGATAAAGTACTAAAAATATAGAAAAATATAATATAATGATAAAAATGACGGTGTGAAAGAAAACCTACATGAGTTAGATTTCATGTTGGGTTCACTAGAATGTATACAAAGGGAAATGTAACTGGTCTATAAATCAATCTTAACTCAAAGAAGATAAATCCTAATTACACTTTCAATTGTTGATACATTAGATATTCAAGGCCATGATCAAGATGGATCTGCTAGACCTAACCAAATGATCTCTTACCATAATAATATCACTAGGGAGGGTTCTAAATCCTTCAATCAAGTAAAACTATGCATTAACCCTAATTAGGTCTTGTGTTTTCATATTCAATAATGTACAAATGTCAAAAGAAAATTAAAAGTCTAATATAGTGCTCATCAAATCTTGTAGCACAAAATGGGAGTTATTAAACATAAAAATAAATATGTATAAGAGAATCCTAATTTAAATATGTATATGTAAAACCCTAATTCATGGAGAGAAATCTGTTTAAAAGCCATTACTTATATTACTTTTATCTACTAAAAGAGATGAGAAAAGTTATAAATACTTACTCTGAATATGAATCCATCAAGACTCAATCTCTCCTTTGGACACAGGTGCTTTATAAAAGGTTGTTATGGTTTTTTAAGGATCACTAAGAAAGGCCAAATCATCCAAGACTTTTCCATGAGATAAGATTCTTCTCCAAATAGGAACCCTAAGCTAAGACTCCTCAAGTAGAATGGTAGAGGAACATATTGTAAATAATCATAAATGAGTAACTAACTCTTGATGCCTATCTAAGAATGGTGAAATGAATGTGTTTATATAGTTGAATCTAACCCTAGTCCTTTCTGAAAGTTTAGCTGATTGGGTGGCCTAATTTACTATGTATCATTATTGATAGAATTAAATTAGGTCTTAGTCTAGGTCATCTAAGGGCTGACCTAAAAACTAAATAAGTTTTATCATTTAGAGTATCGGGTCGATGGATTTAATAAAGTATTGTAAAATGTCAGAAAGGAATTTGGATTAGGGAAGGGATAATGAAGGTGGAAAATGACTAGAGGAGGGTGAAATATAGGAGGTAAAGCCTATGAGAATATTTTTAGGATAAGGTTGGATTAATAATAAGTTTTAATAAAGGTAAAATAATATTATGAATCACCAATGGTCTTCCCACCCCTTTCCTAGTACACCCTTCAAGGTTTTCACTCAAAGAGATTGAGACTCGATGGGTTCTTCCAAGATAGAAAACATCAGTAATTGATAATTTTTTTGAAAATATTATGTGTATACAATAACTATCTAATTTAGATTGTAAAAATTTCTACCAAGCCTCCCATGCATCTCTTTCTAGAGCCACCACCTAATTAGCTTACTACTCAACCTTCATTGCAAGGAAAATTTTAGTAGCCTATATTAAAATAAACTTGAAAGTCACTAGGTAAATCAATTTCACAATAGTGGAAAATCAAGTTGGAAGGTGCATAATAGTAGGCTAATTATGAGGTGGCACATGGAAAATTATGAGGTGACACCATGCAATCATCTAACCACACTTGCAGTCAAGCAACTACATCATGCAACTATCTAACTACATCATGTAATTGCTTGACTGCATCATGCAATTACTTGAATACATCATCTGATCATCCATGGATCTAGGTGGTTAATTGTGTAGGTGAATCAAGTGATATAACATGGAAAATCAATTTTTTTACAAAAATAACTTTCCTAAACATAAATATTATTATGTATTTAGATTCCTCTCAAAAATTTATGCAATTTAAAAAAAATTCATCACAATCTTAGTTTGAATGAAAAATTTATGTCCTCTAGAATAAGGGGGAGTCGAAATTACACTTGCATATGGACTCGAATTGTGATGATTTTTTTAAATTACATAACTTTTTAAGAGGAATCCAAATATGTAGTAATGTTTTAGTTTTGGGATTTTTTTGATGCCTTAACACTCTCAGCATAAGCCATCAAATCAACACTATATACAAATGATGACATGTTGCAAGCATGTGACAACTTGCTACAACCATCCAATATATATTTATTATCATTAGATACCTACTCACTATCATCACCTAACACTAGGTTGGTGTTGTTTGACACTTGATTGTTATCATATGGCACCTTTTTAAAAAGTTTAATATATTACTCATCCATTAGTTATAAAAAGTTTAATATATTACATATAGTAGGGAATGCCCCCAGATTGGCTTTCTTGGTGCTGATAACATACATATTTAGGAGGAAATTTAATTTGAAAAGTAGGTGAGATGAGTCTTAAATTTAAATTATACCCTAAAATTTAGGTGATCCTACACTATTGTCTACCCTAAAAAATTTCCAAATCCCAACTTCAAAAAATGGAATATTTGTGAATTAATGAAGATTTGCCATTAAAAAATCTTTGCTTCATAGGCACCTATCCCTATTTTAGTTAGCCCACCAACTACATTTTTTTCTCCTCTTAATGAGATACATGAATTTAAATCACTATTATAGAGTTTTGGGAATAAGATAGTAGCTTTAAATAGGTAGAAAACCCAACATTCTATACCATACTAGCTATTTAATCACTCTTATCAACATTCTAGGCAAAATTATCAAAATAATGCACAATCCCAAGGCTAACTCACTTACCCTAGACTCTCTAACACACAAAATGATATACTGCTAGCACCTCTAAAGCCCTTGTGCCCATTAAAGATAACATAGCTCATGAATATGAGTGGTGTTTCCCATGCAACTAGACTCATAACTAGATTACATGTCCTAATGGAGTGCTAAATCAAACCTTGATGGTTTAAATCATATCACTTTATTAAGGGTAACTAAGTAAGCCCAATTCACAAAGAAAAGAATTACATGAACCAAATCAAAATCAAGATGAGGCCACCTTGGTGAATTTTTAGGAGAGTGAATTCTATAGTATGAATCAAAATGAGGCACCAAGCACAAGGAATAATCCATTGGCTTACAACACAAGGTTCAAAATGAGGGAAATGGAAGGTGAGAAATCTTCCTCAGTATGTCAAGCCTATAATTCAAAATTTTTGTTTGAAGTTTTCAAATAAAAGGTGATTGTTTCCACCACACAATCACAAACAAATCAGTCTACCCAAAAGGAGAATCAACCTCAAGTCAATCAACATGCTAAGAGGGATGCTTTTATCTCAAAATTTCATATAAAAGGAGCTAAAATTCCCTTTAACATAGTGGAACAAATGAAAAATACAAGTTTTAATGTGACCATGTGAGAATCCCTATCCATTCATTCTCAAAGTAATTTTTTTCAAGAAGCATTTAAGACATTTCATCTGCATGAGCCAAAAAAAGTCGCTTCAGCTACTTTCACAAGTTTGTGTCAACCTAAATAAGGAGAGTCTATCAAGAGCAACAATCCACCACCATTTTATATATCTTTGATCATAAGTAAGCACCTCATCCATAAATATATGATTGATTTAGGTGCAATTAGCTTGGTCATACCTATGAAGATAACTGATATGCTTAGTATAGAGTACACCACTATTACAAAAGGAGTTGTACAACTAGATGGTATAATTATCAAAATTATAGGGAACATTAAGGGTTTAAATCTTAATTTACATGATTTTTCTATCCTCTCCATCAACTAATACATCTCTGTTATATATCTACCGACTTATTTTTCCATTTATCTTTTAAGACACTTCACTACAAAAAATAGGTGGGTACTTGTCATCTAGTTAGTCATACATGTTATTGAGGACTAGATATGGAACCAAAGTGAATATCAAGGCCGAACCCATTTTTATAGATAATATTGAGACATATTCACCTAACATAGTCGATGTGAATTTCATAATGCATGACTAAGAGGATATTTATGTTCTTCACAAGAATACCACACCTTTAGAGGAGGTTTCAGATATTTCACTAGATGGGTGGGATAATTAACACTATGGATTTGATCCATATGATTGTATAAAGGAGACATGATTATGTACTTACTACATCCTTGAGGAGGACTCTATTTTTACAAACCTCATGAAGACTCAAGAAGACCTTGAAGGAATATGGCAACTATTTTTCGATGGCTCCAAAAGTAGAAATGGTTCAGGTGTAAGTATTGTGATGATATCTCCTCAAAAGGAGAAGTAATTTCATGCATTCATGCTATAATTTAGTTGCACTAATAATGTGCTTAAATATAAATCACTGATATAAGGCCTTCAATTGGCACATAATAAAGGGATCAAGGTCTTGCAAGTGTTTGGGGATAATGATTTGGTTATAAATCAGATTATTACCTAGAATGCATCCAAGAA